>JAQPPZ010006606.1:11256554-12513108 GCA_028583015.1 Wollemia nobilis | reverse complement strand
TTCGACATTGGGTTCCTCCAGGCAAAGCCATTCATGCTGTTCCAAAAATCTAAAAAATCCCCAAAAATCCAATTTGTCTCTTCAGAAATCCAACCCTAAGAGAATACCAAGATGAGTAATTAGTGAGCATCCGTCCAATCTTATTTTAATACCATATTGTGGAACTTAACATATCCGCAACATGTGAGGTGAGAGATTTGAACTTGGGCCTCTCAGCAACTAGAGAGGTTTAACTACCCACTTGCTCTCCAACTCCTCTACATGGGCGGATAAAAAAGAAACTTAAATCTTTGCTGTCGACTAGTCTCGAACTCGAGATCTCTCTGTCGTCATTCAAACTCTCAGCCGGCTCTGCTACCTTAGCAGATTGGTTTTTTTTTTTATGAGGAATATTTTATATACAACACATCGGCAACATGCAAGGGGATAGATTTGAACTTGGGCCTCTCGATAACTGGAGAGTTTTAACTACCCACTTGCTCTCCAACTCCTCTACATGAGTGGATAAAACTTATATAACAATAAGTTTTTTTTTTTGATGAGGAACCTTTTATATACAACATATCCGCAACATGTGAGGGGAGAGATTTGAACCTGGGCCTCTCGATAACCGGAGAGTTTTAACTACCCACTTGCTCTCCAACTCCTCTACATGAGCGGATATAAACTAATTTATAGTGGAAAACACCCCTTTCGAGGTGCCACTTTCAATAGGTTGGGCATAGGAGGAATGGAGCCTTGTCGACCTCTACCAAAACATAGGACATTCCTAACTATACCATATATCTACAAGATGGAGACAAGGGGAATGGAACCTGGGTCGGCCTCTACCAGCACCAAGGCATTTACCACTACACCACAACAAGCAGATAACTCTTTATACTATTCCTTTGATATTAAATATATATATTTTTAAGTAAAATGTAAATTGGCCTACAAATTTAATATACAAAATAAGTCATATTTAAGTTTAAGAGGTTTAAAACATATATTTTATGTAATTATGATGCCATGTTAAAAAAAAATACAAATAAATATATTGTTTATTGCTTTATAATAACTACAACTTTTAGTAATAGCTTAATTAATTTTTTTTTCCACACAAGAAGGAATTGAATTAATTTTTTATAGTATTCTTCCTTTTTGGGATACATGGTTAAACATTATGTACCATTCCTTTAGTCATTATATCAAAATGTATAATGTTTTCTTCACTCTTTTTGGTCAAGGTATTTTTCAAAATGTTAAATGAACTTTATACCTTCCTCAAGCCACATGTAGAAGGAGACTTATATCAATTTTAAAATTTTGGATATCCAGCTAGCTAGGCAGTAATAACATGGTGAAAATCACAGTTGAAAATTAAAAATATATTATCAATGGTTTTATAATTGTCTACATTACCTTTAGTAAAACATTAAATTATTTATACTAACATTTCGCAATAGTTATTTTTTATTTTTTATAAACATATTTTAAGTGTGAATTGACCTCTAACACCTTTATTTGAGCTATAGTTATATATAAGAAAATATATAAAGTTAACAAACTTTAACATCCACTTAATTAAACAGTTATACTACATTGTAAACCATTATAAAAATTATGAATATATTAATAGTTGTGAAGTTTTTTATACCATTTCTCTATCATTATTTTATTGATGCAAAACCAACGATACTCCTTTCTAATTGTACACTTTTATGATTGCACTTCCAAACATACAATTGTATGTTTGCAAACTGCACCCTGATGTACAATAATTCATACACCCTTCTAATTATAATTCAACTTACAATTTTGCAATTGTTCATTATAATATTGCAATCATACGAATGTATGATTTAATCTTGTAATGCTCAAACCCTTCATACAACTTCCACCAACCATATAATTTCTCTTGTCAAAATACTATATGATTCTTCCTTTACTCATATGATTGTACAATGCCTTCCTTCTATTGCACAATTATACAATCACTTCTTCGACTATATAATAGTGAATTTTATCTAGCATCCTTTGCAAGCATACAAAAAAAAATTCCAATCGTACAATTAGATAATTACTTCTCGCTCTAATATGGAAAATTGGTTATTATAAGGTAAATATATATACTTCAAATGGTTTCTTCTTTGGAAATTATCCATCCCTATAATTGTACGTTCTCTCCATCATATGACCACTTACACTGTGTGACAATCCAACCTTCAACCACAACAACCAAATCCTTACTCAATAAGGATTTTTTCTATTCTTCTGACTATTCTCCTCATAGCTAGGATTCTATAAAGCATGTTCTAAACCTTCAATCTTCCTCACTTCCTTAGCATTTCCCAATGCTTACAACCTTTCTCAACCACAAATGTCTGTTTTTTTTTCTAGACTCTAACACTTTGGGGTATTTTCTAGATCTACACACAAAATGCAACAATATACACAACCTACAAAATATATATATAATATTATATATATATATATATATATATATAAATATATATATATATATATATATATATATATATATATATATATATATTCCACATAAATAAAGGTTTAAGAATATGTTGATAAAGTAATTTTATTATTATTATTTATTAGAGAGTACAAAACTAAGATTTTGAAGATCCCTTCTCTCTTTCTCTCCTCTCTTCCTTCTTTTCTTCTTCTCCTCAACTTCACCCTTTGCAACTATTTATAAATAAACAAAAATACATAAAACCATGTGTAAAAAAACCATGTGCACAAACTGAAATCATATGCACAAAGTATAAACTCTGTGCTCAAAACAACAAAGAATATGCACAAAACAAAAAACACATGCATAAAACCATGTGCACAATCCAATGGTTTGAAAACCATGTTCTTTATACCATGGTTTAAAACACCCTCCCTTAGATACTCCTGTATCAGAAACCTTGGGTAGCAAAAAAACTATTATATGAATATTTTTGAAGTCCTCAATGGATACTCTGTACTTAGCAACCTTAGAAGCTTTCATCCAAGTTTGTTGCATCAATATCATATTTTTTCCGCTTAACTAGATATTCATGATATGTTTTACCTCTTATCATTCATACCACTCTAAATTTTATAATACCTTCAATTTCATCTTGTTCTTTCTCTAGCAATTGTGTTATCCATTCCTCTGCTAGAATACCTATTATATGATCTTCATACTCATTTCTAGGTTGACCATAGCATGGATATAGGTCAGTTTTATTAAAGATAAGTGAAATATCAATACCTTCTAGAAGCTCACTTTTATATGCATTGGTGGAAAATTTCTTCAAGGCCTTACAGGGCCTGATCTTTTTCCAATTGAGCTTATTGTATTACCCCTAGGAAACCTTTTCTTCTATAAATGTACCAAAACAAAATCCACAACTTGAAATTCTTGTGTTCGACTCTTAAGGTTAGTACATTTCTTGTATTTCATGATATTCTTTTCCAAATCATCCTTCACTTCACAATTGAATTCTTATATATATGCAATAAAATATTCCACCAAAGCACTAGGTTTCTACAATTTGGTTGTACTTCATAACTCCCCTACTTTGGGATGATTTCCATACACAATTTGAAATAGAATTTTGGTTGTGCTCCTATTCATTGAATTATTATATGCAAATTTTGCCTATGCCAATATAATATCCCATAGCTTTGGCTTATTATCAACTAGATATCGCAACAAATTTCCAAGGCTTATATTCACTACTTTGGTCTATCCATCTATTTGTGGGTGATAATTTGAACTAAATATCAATTTGGTGCCCAACTTCTTTCACAAGGTATGGTAAAAATTGTCCTACAAACTTTGCATCTCTATATGATATAATACTCTTTAGCAAACCATGAAATCTTACTTCTTGAAACAATAAATCAAGAATATTGATAATATCATTTATTTTATTGCAAGGTATGAAACATGCCATGTTTGAGAATATATCAATAAAAACAAAAATGGAATCATTACCACTTTTTATCCTTGGTAATAAAAGAATAAAATTCATGCTCATGTCCTCCCATGGTATCTCTAACATTGGTAATGGTTGATACATTCTGGTATTTTGATTTCTTCCCTTGGCATGTTGATAACCTGATAACACTACACAAATGTTCTGACATCCACATTCATTCTAGGCCAATAGTAACTTGCACAAAGTAGACTCATCAATTTTTCCACTCAAAACTATCTAGCTAGTCCTCCACTATGCTTCTCTTTTATTAGATTCTCTTTCATGGAACTCTATGGTATGCATAATTGTTTCCCAATGAAAAATAGTATCTCTTGGATAAAATAATCTAACCATGGTGTCCCATCCACTATAGTAGGATTACTACATGTTTCCCAATCTTCCTTGAAGTCTACATCATTAGTATAAATATCCTTCATGACATAAAAACCAAAAACTTTAGTCTACATCATGTTAACCAATATAGTTCTTCTAGTCAAGGCATCAACCACTTGATTTGAATAACCACTTATATAATTCAAGAAAAATGAATATCCTTGCAAATATTCTACCCACTTCATATGCTTTTGATTCAACTTACTCTGGTTGTTGATGAATTGTAGAGCATAATTATCTATGAATAAAAGAAAATATTTTAGTAGCAAATAATGCCTCAATTTCTTCAATGCTTGAATAATAACATAAAAATCTTGATCCCCTATTGAGTACTTATTTGCCTTATTTAGCTTCTTGCTAAAATAGGTGATGGATCTACCTTCATGGCTTAAGACTCCTATTGTTGTTCCATTGGCATCACAATCCACCTAAAAGATCTCGTTGAAATTAGGCAAGGCTAGAATAGGTTGTTTTGTTATCTTCTCCTTAAGAATTTGAAAAATTATTTATATTGTATTTGACCACTTAAACTCATGCTTTCCTCATTTTATCATTTCTATATTTGAAGCACAAATTTCACTAAATGTTTTTTATAAAATTCCTATAAAATCTTGCTAGGACATGGAAACTCCTAGTCTCAAAATTATTTCTTTGTCATGGCCAATTTACAATGGCCTTCACCTTCTCGAGGTCCATCTATAACCCTTCTTGGGAAATGAGAAAACCCATGTACACTAATTCCTTCATAAAATTACATTTCTTCAAGTTGAATAGAAACTTTTATTCCTGGTCTTTGAAAGATAAATCTCAAATGTGCTAAATGGTATTATTTGCTCTTACTAAATACTAAAATGTCATCCAAATAGATAACTACAAACTTGCTAAAATAAGGCTTCATCACTTATTCATCAACTGCATAAAAGTACTAGGTGCATTTATCAATTAGAATGACATAACTAACCACTAGTACAGTTTTTCCTTTGTTTTGAATACATTTTTTACTCATTTCCTCCCCTAATTAATATTTTATGATAACCACTCTTCAAACCTATCTTTGTTAAGTTTTGTGCTCCACTTAAGCAATCCATCAAATTGTCCATATGAGACAATGGGAATAGATGCTTTATAGTTATCTTATTGATAACCCTTGAATATGTACACATGTACCATTCTCCACCCTTCTTTGGTGCAATTACAAATGGTACTATACATAAGATCAAACTTTCTTTGATAAATCCCTTGCTCAACAACTCCTGAACTTATCTATTTATTTCTTCATATTCTTTGGTATCATTCTATATGCTACCTTATTAGGAAAAATTGTTGGAATATATTACATTATTTTGTATATGCTAATGTACCACCTTGGGTACATATTTATATTAGGAGTGTGTCTTAGATTAGGGTTTGAGTATTTACTTTATGCAATGCAATAAGTGCACAAGTATTGTTAGAATGTGCAAAGTACTTCATAATGTAAATGTGTATGTTGTCCATGTGTACATGAGTCCATAGACTAGGAAGATGAAGATTCATAGGTAGGTAGAAGGCCAAGAGCCACATATAATTATATAGACCTTTGATAGAGAGTAAATAAGAAAGTGAAGGTAGATAGCATAACATATGATATACTAGATACAATATAGAGGATGTAAGGAATATGGAGAGTTTGAGACCTCCAATTTTTATCATTATACTATTTTTACAAGCCTTCATTAATGGAAGATTTATGAGTAATTATAGAATTTTCTTATGATTTTTACATGCTTATTGTATTGCCATTATCATATATTTAATATTGCATGCTTATTTTATATCTTATGGTTGATTTCTTATTAAGTATCTAACATCAAAAGCTAATAGTGGTATCAGAGCACAAGGCAGATTGATAGGAGATAGAGAGAGCCACAAGAGAGATTGAGAGGAGATAGGGAGATCTAATTTTTCATCATTTTTAAAGTTATTTTTTGGCTAGATTCTTTCTATAGGGTTTCAAGAAAACTTGTGAAGACTAGTATTCAACATAGATCTCATTCCACTAGATTGAAGGATAACTAGTGAATTTTATTGATTTTTATAAATGTAGGGATTTATATGATTTTTTTTGTTTTTATCTAAGATTTTTGGTTGCAAAAATTTAATTCTTAGAAGTTGAGAATATTCCTACAATGGATAGATAAGAATTTTATCTTTGATTGACTGAAAGTCTATGTGCTGTACTCATGTAGGGATTAGTTCTTTTTTGCACCAAATAAGTATACATTGAAGATTAAGGAGGTCTAAGTAAAATACCCAATTGAATATTGAAAGTAAAATATTGAGGAGATCCAAGAAGGATTTCCCTATAGAATATTGAAGACTACAAATTGTAGATTGAAGAAAAAACAAAACAACTCTATTGAAGATTGAGAAGAGGCCAAGAGAAGCCCTATTGAATATTGGAGAAATAGGATATCCAAAAGAAGATATCTCATTGAATAAATTCCAAATTTGGAAGATATAATATTAGATAAAGAATATAAAGGACTAAGAAAAAGGTCTAATTGAAGAGTCACAAAATTTGAAGACCCAAGAGAAGAGGTCTTAAGCAAATTTGGAAGGAGAAAGAAGATGGCTAAAGAAGCCCTATTGGAAAATATTGAAGAAGTTGCCATTAGATAATATATGAAGAAAGCTAAAGGTAGAATATTTCAAGGAGTATCTCTTAAAAAATGGAATTTAGGATAATTGTTGCCATCCAACAATAAGCCCAAAGGAAAAAAAGGATTTGACAAGAAGTTTACCAAACTTTGGAAAGGATTCTTGAACATCTCAAGATATTCAGATTCTTGAGGAAGAAGCCAACAAACATGCTAAATTTAAAATCATATTTCAAAAATATCCAAGGAGGAGAAAGAAGATAGAAAATGCCACCAACTTGAGAAATTTGAAGACTTCCATTACGGAGAAGAAGATTGTTGATTATCATAGCAGAAGTTGAAGAGTCACAGGACAACAAATTGAAGGTAACATAAAGCTACGATTTGAAAAACTGGATATATTTTTAAGAGTCCTTGAATATCAAATTAAAGGATGAATCTAGAGCCAAAGAAGGTAGCAATTTGGAGAAACTGAATGTTAATTTTAGACAACAATATAAGGAGAAGAAATCAAATTTTTAAAACAACAATTTGAAGAGATTTAAGTTGCAAATTTGAGCAGCATTAAGAGAAGATATTAGAGCTGGATTTTTGGATAATATAGGGCAGATTAGAGAAAGTTGTGGACAACAAAAAAAATGAGGAATTGGCTACATTTGAAGCTACAATAGTGCAGTTTTTTGAATAGTAAGAGGGAAGCATTTGGGTAGCACTAATAGTTGCAAATTTTAGAGTTTTATAGAAGGGATTTGGAGGAGAATTTAAGCCATAAAATCATATTACTGGGTAGCATTAGACGAAGGATAATTGCTGCAAATTATAAAGACATTTGGACAGCATAATAGATGATTCATAAACAGTGTTGATGTTGGCTTTTCTGCCCTTTGGATTGGTTGTACTTGCTAGCTAAAAGGGTTTTACCAAGGTGACTCCAAGGGCGAAAATGTAGGAATGAAAGGTGGGGTGTTGCAGTTTTGTAAGTTTATAGTGTTAGTTTTGTGGGGATTTTTGTTGTTGGTGTGTTTTTTTTGGGGAGGATTTGTTTTTTGGAAGGTAAGTGAGGTTTAACTCAGGTCTGTGTAGGGAGGTTGGTGAAGTTTTTGTTGGAGGGTGGGTTGTTGTTGGTGGGGTTGTTTTTTTGTAGTTGGGGGGGTGGGTTAGGGTTTGGTGTTGTTTTTGTTTTTTTGGGTGTTTTTTTGTTTTGGTTTTTTGTGTTGTGGGTTGGGTTTTTTGTGTGGGTGTTGGTTTGGTTTTTTGGTGGTGATGGGGTGTGTTGTTTTTGGTATAATAGCTATTTTTTTGGTGTTGTTAGAGTTGTTTTGTGTTGTGTTTGGTGGTGGTGTTTGTTCATGGGGTTTTGCTTTTTGTTGTTGTGATGTTGTGGGGGTGATTGTTGTGGTTGTTGGGTGATGTGGTTTGGTGGGGGTTGGTTTTTTTGGTGTTTGGTTGTTGTGGGGTTGGGGGGTGGTTGGTTTTTGTTTTGTGATGGGTTTGGTCTATAGATTTTGGGAGGGGTATGGGGTTGTGGGGGGGTGTGGGTGGGGGGGTTATGAAGGTTGGGTGGGTTAGAGGGAGGTTTTGAGGGTGTGTGGTTGATTGTGGTTTAAGGAGGTATGAAGGGGTTGGGTGGGGTTTTGTGGGGTGGGTGGGGGGGGTTTTGGGTTTTTGGGTTTGGTTTTGTTGGGGGGTTTTTGGGCGGTTTGTTGGGAGGTAGTTTGGTTTTTGGGTGTGGTGTGGGTGTTTTGGGTTGGGTGTTTGGTTGTTGTTTGTGGGTTTGTTTTTTTGGTTGTGGGTTTTTTTTGTTTGGTGTTTTTGGGGGGGTTGTGGTTGGGTGGTTGGGGGTGTGGGGGTGGGTTCTTGGGGGGGGGGGGTGGTTTTGTTTGGTGGGGTTTGGGTGGTGGTGTGGGGGTGGTTTGGGTTGTGGCGTGGTGGTGTTGTGTGTGTGTTTGGTGGGGTGGGTGTTTGGTTGTTTTGTGGTGGTGTTTTTTGTTGTGTTTGTTGGGTTTTGGTTGGTGTTTTGTGTTTGGTTGGCTGTGGGTGTGTGGTGGCTGTGTTGTGTGGGTTGTTCAAGGATTAGAGTTATAAAATATAAGATGAAGTGAGTTAAAAAAGAGGAGCTAATAGTTAGGAGAATTTTATGAAAAAATGAAATAAATAATATAAAAAAAAAATATAAGAATTATTTTAAATATTAAGTTTTTTATGATTTCTAATGAAAAAAAAATTTATTTTTAAATTTTTTTTTATTTCTTTAATTTTTTGGTTTGTGGGGACTTGTGAGCATATTTGGACAAGTCCTAGAGAGGACTTGTGAGCTAAGTTTGATAGTTCTATCGAGAACTTGAGGAGAGGTGCACTGGTTCTTTGAGAAGAACCTGAGGATAGATTTGGCAAGTCTTTGAGAAGGCTTGTGTGTAGAGGATTGATTTGTTCAAGCATTGGAAAGATCTTACAAATAGAGGAATACTTGTACTAGATTGACTGACTATGTTTGGTACATGTTGTTGAGCTACTATGGACATGATCATAGAAGGCAGAGGTCTCTTAGGCTAAGCATGGAGGACAGGAGGTCTTCGGTGGAAAGGAGGTCTTCCAGAGTAGAGGGGCAGGTATCTCCTTTGAGCAGAGGCTCATAAATTTTAATTGGGGGAAGGTATCTCCTTTGGGTTGAGGCTCATAAACATTGTAATTGGGAAGGATTCCCAAAGAAATTTGAGATAACTTTTAGAGAAAATTTTTGTGGACATAGCCCAGCCATTTTGGGTGAACCACATTAAAATTGGTGTCACTTTGCGGATGATATTGTGCATTGCTTTGATATTGCTTTGGGTATATTGCTTTACTATTTTGAAGTATAAAGGAAAAATTAAAAAGAGGTCTTATATTGTTCACCCCCCCTCTCAGTATAAGCTTGTGTTCTTCAGTTGAAAACTACAAACTAAAGCCTTTTTAACTGCAATCTAAAGGCTAAAAGGTAGAGAGTTCTAGGCAGCAATTAAAGTTGCAATATTGATAAGTTTGAGGCAAAAATTGAATAGAAATGAGAGCTGCAAATTATACAAATTTGAGGTAGTAAAAATGTGAATCAAATCACCAAGAAGATTGGCTACAAAAGAGGCCAAAAGGTATGACACATTGATGCTATAAAATTTTATTATTTAAGCATTAAAATCAATTTATTTTAAATTTATAAGAGCACCATATTAGAGCTATTACAATCTACAAAAGAAAGAGTCTTAAAATCCAATGAAGGAGGCAATATTATTTTCTAAGGAAATGTCGAATAAGTGCTCAAAGACAACATGCTCAATAAAAATTATCCGAGTTGTCAGTCTTGGTGGATGCTGCTTGGAAATACCACAAAGACTAATGGGGACAGTCACATGTCATATAACATGGCTCCTAGTTGTCTTAGTAATTTGAGGTTGGTTGATAATCATAGGGCAAGAAATAAATGACAATATAATACTTTGAACCAGAGCCACGTGGACCACCAGATAGCCACCGCCATAAATCTAGCCAATAGGTCCACTTCTCCAAGGCTGATTGGCCAAGATGGGATGTGGTCCCAAAGCATGTCATATATGGAAGAAAGCAATTACCAAAGAATTATTAAGAGTAACTGTCAATATAGAGCTTATGGGAGTTTTTTTCAATACTCTACTATGTGTGTCTACAACTTTTTGTTTCTCCACTATTTCAAGGAAGGGATCCGTGTATGTTTCTTTTTTGTAATTATGATGCTGGTGTGTTTTCTTGGGGTATACCAAAAATTTTGTATGGGAAGTTTCTTTTTGATAATAGGCTATGTGCCTTACCGGATGTAATGGCTTTGGTAGTATGTAGATTTTACATATATAGGATCTTTAGTAAGGACATGTTCATCAACAACCCTGGGCTGATTTTTGTAAAAGGTTTTGGGTCAACATGTAAAACCCGGTATTAATGCTATAGTATCTTATCTACCAAAAAAAAAAATGTCTAAAGATACCAAGTAAAGACACCAAAACTTGAAGAATGTAACACTCACATTGGATTAAAATATACAACAAAAAGAATTTAGAAGGCATATCCAAAGAAAGGATTAAGGTGCAAGTTTCTTAGGAGATAAATAAATTAAAAAGAAAAGGTTTTTACCCAAGTTAAGAAGCTTGGATATCTAGTTGAACAACATTGAAAATATATCAAGCAAAGGGGAAAAACCCCACCAAGGAAGAGATATTGGTGCACCACCAAAGGAGGAGCCACCATTTTATAAGAGGAGCAACCATTGACAAAGAAGAGATACCACCAAGTGTTAGAAACAAAGAAGCACCAACAAGCATTGGAGAGTTACAAAATACATTGGAGGAAAGAAGAGTTGGAAGTTACAACTATCAAGTAGCGAAAGATATTGTGAGCGTTAAGGAAGGGCAAGCAAATTTGAGAACCAAAGATATTAGAAATATAGCATGTTCCATCATTTGGGTTACATAAATGTATCTTCCAAGGTACATACTTAGGATATTAGATTACTTTAGGGGGAAGTTATATAGTTACTTCATACAATGTAATAAATGCACAAGTGTTAGTGTGTAAGTTGTATATGTGCAAGTTGTCCCTTACACAACTAGGTGGAGTGTTTGCCAAGGAACCTATCTTCCTATATAAGAAAGACATCATTGTTAGATAGATATGATAAGGAGGACATATATAGCTAGATCTACTTACAACATATTCATAGGTAGTAGTGCAGTGTTGTGTATGTCACCATATATTGGTGATGGGTGCATTGTAGTTCAATAGCTTTATTAATGGAGTGTTTATTTCCTTCATAGCTACGCTGTATTCATTTATGTTATTTCTATTCACCATAGTTAAGTCATCTTACATATTTACTTTATTTTATATTATTATGCATATTGTGATTACTATTTCCCATTGGTCATTACATCAAAAGCTAGCAGTGGTATTAGAGCTATAGTAGATCTAGTTTGTGTATATCAATAGGGAAACTACCATTATCATTGAGCTTGAGTTTTTTGTAAAACTAACACACCGCTGAACCAACCACTATCAAAAGATCTAAGAAGAATCTAGGTGGTAGAATTAGGGAGAGTCACAAGTGAGGAATGAAAGAAATCTCAGTTCTAGAAAATAATGAGATTGCATTTGACTAGATTCTTTCCATAGAGTTATAGGAAAAACTTATGAAGACCAAGAATCAACATTCAATCCATTGGATTGACAAATCATCTAGTGAAGATCATCCAAGATATCTAGAATTTGCTAACTATTGCCTAAATTTTCTTTTATTGCAAAAAATTAATTCTCAGAGGATTGGGACTCCTCCTACAATAGAAACCTAGGAGACTCCAACTTCATTGCCCAGGTCAATGTACCTTCATAGTGCAAAGATTAGTTCCTTGTGCAAAAGAAGAATATTTTTAGTGAATATTTATGGTGAAGTTAAGAGACTGAATATCTCCATCGCTAAATCGAAGAACTTCACAAGTTGAATAATAGGCCATATAAGTCTTGATGCAAAAAAGGCCATAGAAAACTTGAATAAAATGCCATATAAGCCTTGAAGGAGAAGCCATACTATAAAGGCCACAGAAACCTTGATAATAGAAAGGCCACAAAGGCCTTGATACTAAAAAAGACCATAGAAGCCTTGGTACTAAAAAATGCCACATAAGCCTTGATACTGAAAAAGGCCATAGAACCCTTGATACTAAAAAATGCCACATAAGCCTTGATAATAAAAAAGGCCATATAATATTTGATCCTAAAGATAAATTTGAAGAGAATATCTGATTCAAAAGTAGACTAAATATTCCAGTCCTAATATTTTTTTGCAAGGAAAGAAGATTTAGTGAGTTGGGAAACTTCATACAAGAAATTTAGGAAGGGTATCTTCTTCAAAATCAATTTATTACCTAAAGCAAAATTGAAGAGATCAAGAGAAGATCTCAGTGAATAAGTTCTAGTCTTGGAAGAAGAAGAAGAAGGACTATGTGAGTCTTGCTTGAATCCAAAAGCAAAAAAAATAGATATTCATAAGAAGATCTCACCACCAACATTTTTGGAGAAAAAGGTTGAAGAGAAGGTCTCAAGGAAGACCATCAGAAGTTGCAAGATCAAAGACCTTGGAAAGGTCTCATCAAGCACGAAGAAAAGGGTTAGGAGAGCCCGACTGAAGAAATTATCAAAGGAGAACTCATTAAATAAATCCACTACCAAGGAGAAGCCCCTGATAGTGAAGTACTTGGGATAATTGTCACCATTCGACAACAACCCCAAGAGAAGAAGAATTTGGTAAGGAGTGCCAAATCCCAAATGAAGAATTTGGCAAGGAGTGTCAAATAATAGAAGAAAATTTTGGAAAGGAGTGATAAATACACAAATAAGAATTTGGAAAGGAGTGATAAATACACAAAGAAGAATTTTGCAAGGAGTTCCAAATACCAGAAGAAGATCTTGCTTGAAGTTGGATTTCAACAAGAAGACTTGAAGGTAGAAGAAGCTCATCAAATATTGGAGATTCAAAGATTACCTCTCATAGCAAGAAGGTACCACTTTAGAGATAAAATACTTCTCCAAATATATAGTAGAAGGAGAAGAACACAATAGGAGAAAAAACCATCAAATCCTAGGCTCATGAAAGAAATTTCGAGACCATCATTTGGTGAAGAAGGAGTTGTTTAGAATAGTTTACAAAGAGTTGCAAGATCCTAATCAAAGAAGCAACTTGGTGATCCTAGAAACTAATATCTACATCCTCTAAAAAAGTGTCAAAAGAGCTATAAAGACTTTCCAAAAGGTAAGAAACTTTTCATGCAAGTAGATTCATTAATTGGATTACTTATAAGATTTGTTAAAGCACCTGAATTTGGATTAAAGTTGTAATTGGATTACAGTCTTCAAAAGTGCAAAAAGAGAAGTTATTTTTAAGGTTAATTTTCACATTTATTAGGATTTTATTAGATTTATAAATTACTTCTATCAACTACCTATCATCTAATTTGAAAAAATAAAAGAATACTAAGTTCTACAATATTGATTGTAGTGAAATTACATAATAATTATTTAAGGTTCATTTCAGATTATTCTTGATTAGTTGCAGTAAATTTGATATAGTGCATTTTATTGAGAGTTGATTAGAGTAATAAGGTGAAATTTTTAGGGCATTAAAAGTGAAATATTATTAGATTCATTTGCACTATTCTATTACTGTCAAAATATTATATTTTGTGTACTTGAGAAAGGTACAAAATCAGAAATTGTCAAAGTTTCTAAAGACACTATTAGTGCACAAAATCTGCAATACATATTGGCCAAGTGAAGACACCAAATTAGGTTAGAATCATCCAAAACTTGGAGAATAAATTAACTAATAAAAAATAGAAATATAAGCTTCAAATATTGAGACTTGGTGAGTCTCAAATCCAAAGCATTATAGGGTTAATTGCTTGTTACAAAGGGCAGAAAATTATAGCTACAAAGAAGCTTCTATCTACATCATTAAGGACTTGGATTTTTCATAAAATAATCCAAGAAAAAATGGCAAGGATTCTAGCCAAAGATACATCCTCAAAACCCTCATATTTGCATTCAAAAAAAATTGCTATAAAGATAGAATTTTAGACCTGCAAAATAATGCAAGAAAAGGTGCACTTAAGAAAGTTTTATATACATGTAAATGTTAAATGGTATTGCACTTCTATAATAATTTATACGTAAGAAGAGAGAATATTTGAAGGTGCCTCAAAAGGCACAATATCTACAAGGTAATCCAGTCAAGGAAGGGCGAACATTTGCACTCCTCTTCCACATCAAAAGGAGCCACTCAAAGGACTCACTCTCAGCATATCTTGGACAAAAAAAATTGCAATATCAAATCCCACACAAGGTTGTTATCAAACTGAATTTATGTATATGGAAAGGGAGGTCATATACGAAGAGAATGTGTCAAATCTAGTTCTACCAATGTGGGATTGATAGAATAGCAAATGACTATCTACACTACAAAGACGCACAAAAAACAATACATTGAAGGCATAGTAGACAAGGAGAAAAGGTTCTACATTCAATTTTTTAACCTGGTGAAGATCATCCACCAAAGGAAGCACCAATATCACTTTCAAAATCACCAATCGAAGCTTCATAGCACCTCATAAAATTACCTATAAAATAGAAGGTTTATTACTATCCAAGAATGGAGAAATGATTAAGAGAAGGAATACAACAGGAGATATATTCTCCTTGGGAGTGTTATAGCATAGGTGTTCATGCAAAGCATTTTAATGCCACTTGGCATAATATTTCTAAAGCACCATTCTATCTCTCAAATCTCAAGAAACCTTCATGCAAAAATTACATGGAATATTAAGAAGGTACCACTTGTTATCCTTCACAAGCCTCTCACAAGTGCCCATACAAGCGCTCATACATTACAGAGTGCCAAAGAAGCATTAGATAAGGAAGTTGGTACTCTACAAAGGTAGCAAGCATTCATATGTAATGGTTGTGACACTTGTCATAGAATTCAAGACTTATATTCCATACAAAGGGTGGTCAAGGAGGTGAAAGTATAGTCAAAGCAAGGTAGCAACAACAACAAGCGAGAATGAAGTGACTGGATAACATCTCGACCATATCAGAGCAGTAGCTCAAAAAATACACGGTAGTAGATTGACATCAACTTGGAGAACAATCCGAGAGAAAACGATGAAGCACATTACTACTAGTCAAATGGGTCAAGGAAGCATTGAAGTGAGTGTTGAAGCAAATAGAAAGTGGAAGGTTCTTCTATTACTCACAGTGCCCAAGAAGGATAGTCTACCGTTGATTTCATAAAGGTACAATTTCCATTTAATTTTATTTCCATGAAAAGGGAGTTATAAGGTTATATTATAAGGTTGAATTATTGAAAGATATCAATCTTCATTTGAAAGTAAAACTTAGGGAATTAAATATTAAAATTGTCTAATATTTGCAAAGCATAACCTAGGAGAAATAAGGAATAGTACTTGGAATTAATTCATTTAAAGTTTGCAAATATTAGTGTGTTATAATTTTTCAAATTTGGGATTCATAAGGGCTACAACTCCAAACTAGGTTATTGGAAATTAGAAACAATCCAAGGCATATAAAAAGAGTTTATTCAAGCTTTTTACTAAGGTTGGAAAATTATAATATTCTTGTCTCAAAAAATTCTCTAAAAGGACTAAACAAGTCCAAAATTAAAACCTCTCCAAAATTGAAAAGTGCTTAGTTCAATAGGAGTAATAAGGTTTTAAGAAGAGGATTTTTTATATTTAAAAAATTTGTACAAAATCAACCAAAATTGAACTATATCTTTACAAAAACACTATATTATATCTCTAGGGAGTCATAAGGCATTCTAAAAAACTTGATGATAATAATATATTTAAAAAATTATCAAGTTGGGAAGACATAATCTTTCTAAAAAACCTAAAAAATAGGTATTAATACTCTCATCACTAGGGAGACATAAGGAAGTCTATAATATTAAGGTTTTATTAAATCAAGCTTATATACTTCAATAAGAGATTATAGTATTCATAAGGAAGTCTAAAAACCCCAAAAATTAGGATTCAAATGTTTTTGATAATGAAATACCATTTGTGGTTAACAAAGTATTAGATTTGATTCCTTCTCACACCAGTAATAAGCTTAAGTGAATGAAGTATTTATTTTCAATTGAAATTATTTAACCCCATACTTCCTGGATATTACTAGATGATTTATTTTTGTTAATCTTTGGTGTTTTTGATTTCATATTGGATTCTTTATCCAAAATGCTCAGGATCATTTTCCAAAAAAGTCACCATTTCTTGTTTCCATCGTACAAAAGTACGTCACTTTGGGGACCCAATCAAAATTTTGGCATTTTTTGTTCTTTGTTTTATCTAATTTTTCTTGAGAATTTTCTTACACCAAGTTTTTTTTAATTTTGATTACATTGAGATTTTGAAATTGTTGATATCTTTGCATAGTTGTGGGTGCAATTTTACACCCTCATCCTTTTTGCAAATATGATTATTCTCTTCAAGGAGTTCACCAAGTTTTGAAGGTATTGATGGATGGGCAAAATATGTCACAGTAGTAGCAGTGATCGTGATGAGGCTAGGAATTGCCTCATTCATGACATGTTTTGAATTATCATAAAATACCTTATTAACCTTATGTTATATTATTTATGCTAGTTTATATGGCTTGAATGCATTATATATTACTATTTGCATGATTATAATGTTTAGGAGCATATTACTATGTTTTGACAGTTTTTAGCATTTTTTGCACTGTTTTAGCTTGGTTACTCAATGAATAAAAAGTGTAATTCAAGTAGCAAAATGATGTGTGCTAAGTTGTATCCCTTCATAATGATATTTTAACACTTTTTCCACTTTATAATTTGTTTGAATTGTAAAAGAGTGCCAATTTACTATGACTGTGCAGCAAATCTGGAAAATGCAAAAAATGGCCATACAAATTCCATCCAGATGCTAATAAATGGCATGGCTTGGAATTTGTCAACCAAAGAATGTAAAATAGATTGAAACCATATTTTGAGGGATAGAGAAGATATCCTATTTGGTTATAGTCACTTTTTTTGTCATTTTAATCGCACCCGAGCATAAATTAAGTTGCATAGTCAGATATTTCGAAGAAGTTTCGGAATGAGGGAGAAAGAAACCAATTTTAGACAAACAGATGATATAGTGCCTAAAATATTAGGGAAATGATATTTTAAAATGGATACAAGTGTACAATACCATTTATAACCTCCTCCAACTCACTCCCACCATTGGAGATGCATCTCGAGGACTAATGAACGTCACTACAACACATAATGTCCTAATTTAGACTAGGTTAGTTTCAAAATTGATTAGCAAAGCATTGTTAAATAGTAACACGAATGATATTGAGCACAAGGGAAATGCAATAGGTTAGTATAAATAAAATATCCCTTTAATTTTTTGAGCTAATATAGTAGTAGATAATAGGAAATAGCAAAAGTAGATAGTGAATAGTCAGAAGTAGGATTTTTCCTATAGGATTGTAATGTTTTTTATCGGTCAATAAAAGTGTAGTTTTGTTTTCAACTTTTGTTCATGAGTAAGTGTAAGTGTTAAGTAGTTAGTAATGCTTCTTCACATTATTCTAGATTAGGAAGCAAGGGCCACTTTTAGGCCTAGAAGGAGGACTAATTGGTGATAGGTTTCTTTTGATAAACTTTGCTACAACAGATTTAGCAAGATACTTGTCAATTTCCATTTCTTGTTGATTACTAACCCCTATTTTGAATCAATGTGATGTCTTCATGTTTTTAGTTGTGTTTTTATGTATAAAATGTGTGTGTCATCTGACCAAGTAGCATAGACCAATATTTCTTTGTTTTCCTATTTCTGTGATTTGATAATTAACATAAATTGCAGTATTTTTGTCTTTCCCTATTCTTCTTGCTTTAGCAACTTTTCCAAATTTCCAGCATTTTTCATTTTGTTGTCAGCCATTGTAGCATAAGCTTGAAAAAATTCTGCAATAGGAAACTGGTAGGTGTTCTAGAATATGTTTTCCCTTCAATCAATATTTCAATTTTGCAAGAGTAAATCAGATTTCAATTCTGAAACATTTACATTTATGCAACTGTAACTTGTTTTCCATTTTAGGTCTTACAAGTAATTTTCAATTATTGCAAGTTAATTTAGTTTCTATTCTACATATTAGGTTTAGTGTGACACAAAAAGGCTAAACCAATATCTGTTTAACTGAATAAATTCTTGTAATATGAATGTTTGAATTATAATCTGCCCAAACCTTCTATTGTAGACAGCCTTGGACACCACCCTAGATTTGACAAATAATAAAAATTAAATGATGACAATAACGACACATCATTTTTGGCACCATTATCGGGTAACATGGTGTTGTTAGAGGGTAAAATCAATTCAATAATTATTAAGTGTGCTAATTTGTGAAATTCAGATTAAAATATGAATGAATGATTGGCATAAGTAACAATTTTTGGTAAATTGCATTCCAAAAATATTTAGAAAACAAGCATAGCAAGAAACCAAAGGAAGACAAATTTCAAAATAAAAGGTTGAGACTATGTCAAAGTTGTTTGGATTTATGATTTCAAAAAATGTTGGAATTTTCAAAGAATCACAATCATCTATTTCAAGAACTGTAGGATCCTTTGAGAAATCATTACAAGGAGAAAAAATCAGTAGTTAAACACCAATTTTTCTTGACAAATCCATACAATTAGGACAATTTAATAGATTTATAATTTTTGTTGTTAACCCATAATGGTAGGCTCACAAGAGAATATAGGGAAAGCCAATAATGTGCTCCACCCTAGTGCAACTAGTATGCCTAAAAAAAATTCAAAATCCCATTCAATTAGATCCTAATCAAAATGCTCCCATGAAGGTCACTTCACCTTCAGTGTTACCAACTTTCAAGCGAGTTAAATCTGAAGACCTTGATATATTTTTGTTTGAGTTTAAGATTGTATGTCAAGCTCATGAATACACTAATGGCAATCAAAGGCTCAAATTGTTTCCTTCCACTCTTAAAGAATCAGGCCTATGATGGTTTATCACCTTAGCACCTAATTAAATTAAAACTTGGGATGATATGGAAAATATATCTTTGGAGAGATACCAAGAATATTGTCAAGTCAAGAATCAAAATGATAAATTGCTTGGAATGAAACAAGAGGAAAATAAAATTTTAGAAGACTATATAAATAGATTTTCTATTGTTCATAAGATATGTGGTAGTGTTGAACCTAAAATTTACAAAATCATATTCTTAAGGGGACTACAAGATGAATCTAGATATGTATTGGATATTTTGAGAAGAGGATATGCAAATGCACTTGAATTATATGAAATCATTAAACTTTGTAAAAAGTATTCTCATTCAAGGCATAGCAAACACAAAAATGGTAGTAACATAAATGTTGAAAGAATTCATGAAAGAGTTTTCTAATCTAAAGGTTGATATTGATAAAATATTAGATGAAAAGAATGAATCTATTGAATATTTAGCCATCTATTGTTCAAGATGTGAGAAGCAACACTATCTTCATGAATGTCCTTTGAGCAAAATATTTATATCTGCTACATGTAGCATTTGTAGAAAAGGAAACCCTCTAGATCAATGTAATTTGTTACCTGAACTCAAAAGTGTCTTTGAAAAATATTCTCAACCTATGAAAGAACTAAATTTTGTAGGACAAAGACAAGGGGATAATTTTCTTATATTTCGACATCAAAATGCTTCTCAATTTCCTGCACATTGGGAAAATAATCCTTGGTATATGCCATGTTCTGCTTTAGATCCACTTCAACAATATTGGAGTCAACCACCATGGGAATATTCCTAAGAGTGGTATCAACATGGATGTATGAAACAACAATGAATCAAAAACATCCACCATGGTTGCAACCAAAACTGTAGGGATATAAATAGGTACAACAACAAAAAATGTACAAAGGGTAGAAACATTATAAAAAACAACAAGTAAATTTATTGCCTACTCATACCCATAATTTCTTTTAGAGACAACAATAACAAGTAGCAAAACAACCTCCACTTTTTGTTCAACATGTGGTCAATCCCAACAATGTTAAACATGCAACCCCTGTCTCTATGGTTGAATTAGAAAATACAACCATAATAAATGCTAGTGACTATGATAACACTCAGTTGTGTTCAATATAACCACTTCTTGAACCTATTCCACTTATCAATGTTGAAATGGGAGCTAAAAAGAATGAACATGAAAACAAATATGCAATGAAACATAAAAAATAAAAAGAAAATCTCTCTCAAAATAATTTAATGGAGAAAGTATTATATCTTGAATAGTTTGAAATACAAAAAATAACATCTTCACTATCATAATTGATAAATGAATTAGAACATTTAACTATTACAATCCCTTTAATTCAAGATATTAAGGATATACCAATCATTAATAATATTGTTCAAGAAATGTGTTTTAAGAAACCAAAAAAATAGAAGAAAGTATATCCTAAAACCATACATGTAGGTGCAAAATTAGTAGACTCGCTTGTAGGAAAACTTACTCCACCTAAGTATGATTGTATAGGAAGTCTATTTTTCTCGAATCACATAAGAAAAATGAAAAGAACATTTCAACTATGGTTTTCATAGTTGTAAAGGATAATTTAGAAGAGTTGGATTCATACAAAAAGTTTGTTTTTGATGAAAATTTTCTAATATCATATTTTAAAGATGAACCAATTACTATTCAGCAATTACTATGGAATGAAGAACAAGAACTTAAATATTTTTCACCCATTCCAATACAAAACAGTTTTCTTCATTTACCATATGAATGACATCATCATTTTTTCTCATCTTTTCATTGTCATTTATCAAATTTAATTTCTTCAAGAATTATTGATAAATATACACAGATTTTCCATTATTTTCTACCACATCATTGCTCTCTTGATTTATTAATGCATAAAATCAATTCCGGTCTAAAAAAAATTGAAACACAACCAAAATAACCTTTGAATATCAATAGATGGTTGACTTATGTCCAGAAAACAATTTTTTTTGATGCATTGATCCAACATATTAATGCTTTACTAACTCTTCATACATATTTAGAAGTTGGCATTACGTTGTTATAGGTACAAAAAAAAAATATTTAGAGTTGAATGTATTGGATAAACTATGGTTGAAGGCACTTCACCAAACATAGTTCATTCAACAATGGAAAATGTGGCATGATGATCACATTAGGAGCAGTAGGGAAGAACCAGAAGAGTTTGAGAATGGAATTGTTCAACTTTATTTGGTTGATGATTTAAGGAGGACATTAGTGGTGAATAGACATTGTTTATAGTTGTACCATAAGCCACTTACAAATGTGGAATTTGCTCGATATTTCACACAGTCAAACTTGCATATGGTAGAAGAGGTTTCCTCTTCTGACAAATATTCCAAATGATCATATTTTTGAATCTTGAGAAAAAAAAACACAGAGAAAACAAAAAAAAGAGAGAAAAAAGAGAAAAAAAGAGAGAGAGAAGAGAAAGAGAAAAGAGAGAGAAAATAAAAAATTGCAGCATGAGGCATATACCACAAAATGAGTATACATAAGGACATGCATCAATATCAGAAAGGAGGAGGAACAATGAATTCAATGCTTCATTTCCATAAATAAGGAGGTAATGATGACATAAAAAGGTTCTTATTGCTCATAGGAAAGAAAGGTTGCATCATTGTTCTTGTTTTCAGGCAAAAAAGATGTTGTTCTCATACAAAAAAAAGATGTGTTTTTGTAAAATAAGGATTGTTCTTATCCAAATAAAAATAAGAGGCATTCTCTCTCATTGAAGAACCTGAAAAAAGAGATAGAAGTTGGTTGAAAACCAGAAATGGCAACCTCTTATGATGAAAAAAAAATGAAAATTTTGAAAAAAAGAAAAGAAAGATGAAAAAAATGAAAAAATGAAAAATTTAGTGCTAAAAATATTTTTCGAGGTGTTGCTGAATTAAGGCTCACATGAAAATGTATTTTTGATATGTTTGTCTTGTTTGATCTACCCATCATTATTCCACAATTGTACAAATCTTACCTACTACACTATTTTATTTTATTGTAGAAAAATCAGCTAGTAATCAGTAGAAACAACCATCTGTAAAGTGTGAGGTAATTGTTCAAGTCGGGTATGTGTTTCTTGCATTTGATAATTATAGATATTTAGTATGTAGTGTATAAAAATCACTAGTTAGCATAGAAATATTCATAGGATTTGGCAAATACAAGAACATTCAACATGTTCATAAGAAAAAAATAAGAGGAATTCCTTGCTGTTCTATAAATTTACAGTTTTTGATAGGCAAAAAAAGAAAAATGGGTAAAAATTGCAGTCTCATGAAGGCATATTTCTAATTGTATATTCGAGAAAATATTTTATAGAGATTCAAAATGATACCAAGCTCTAGAATGATAATGATGTTCTATTTGTTTTATTATAGAAAATTGTAGATCTTCAAAATGAGGGATGACTTTGAAATGAGAAACTATTTGAGCTTCAGAATAAAAATAACTTCAGAACGAGAAATAAACAGGTTATAAGAACAGGTATAGTATCTCTGCTAGGCTATAGATTACTTAGTCCAATGTAGGAAGCTAGCTAGGTTTTACAGTTTCATCCTCAAGGATAAGTAGCTTTGTTGGTAGATCATGAGGATTCATTCTAATATCTCCTACAACTTGGACACTACTAAAGAATTTTTGGATGCTTATTTGCAGTCTAGAGGAGCAAAAAAACTTGATGTGTGAGCTATTTTTACATAAATTTCTCATACTAGAATATGTGATATTTCTACCCCATATTTTTATAGATGATGTATAGTTAAGATATTTTTTGTCAACCCTACATAATCAAATATATTAGGACCAGGAGAAGAGGAGGAATAAGGAGACTGAATTGAAGGCTGAGTTGCTAGTAAGGCATATCTAGCCTAATCATAAGATTCCCACCAATCAATATTTTACAATTATGAACAAACTAAAACGACCAAAAGTTGACATTTGATCTAACAACAAGTAATAACACAAGTCATTCAAAAATATATGCTTTATTCATGATACGTTTGATATGGGTTACAAATAGGGAAAATTCCCCTTTTTTCTTTCATGAATACACTATAGGCTTGATGCCTTCTTCTGATGTCCCTCAGTATAGGTGGGCTTCTTTGTATGTGGGCCACCGATGGGTTGCTATTGATTTGATGTTGCTTTCCCTCTTCAAATTTGCTGCATAACCTGTGATTAACATGCAAAAGGGGGTCAGTATGATAGGGGGCTTGCCTTAGTCAGGCCCCATGTTTATGAAGATGAAATAACTATAAAATAATAACAAAACCTATGATAAACTATGGAGAAAGTAATAATATGATAAAATGAAGCTTACCACCCAAATCTGGAGTGATTTGGGGCCTGTAGACCCAATTCATCACCCGAGGGGCGAACTGAGGCTGAATTCACTGGACAAGGGTAAATCTAAGCTATGATCCTTCTCTAGTAAAATCCTTTCGATGGGTCGACTCCTAGGCAGTTGGGGTGCCTTTGTGTACCATTGAAATCTGACTGTGTGCATCAAAAATTGATTGTTCAATATTGGCTTTCTATTTCAAGAGAGTAACTATGCTTTGTTGAATTTGTGAATCAGACTTAATTAGGGGTTTTGGACCCATTATTTATAGGCAAGGGCAAGGTGTAGGGAGGGTTAGATAGACTAAACCTAGGTTTGATTCTAACTAGGGTTAGGTTAAGAAATGCATTGTGGCAACATCACATTCCTTATGAGAAATATCTCATCCTCACACATGTGTGAGGATGGATTAGTGATGTGAATCCAGTTGCAAGAGGTCAAAACAAAATACCTCCCATTACATAAAAACTACGGTAAATAAAAATAATATGTAAAACCCTTCATTTACATAAAAACTATAATAAATGGAAATAATCAGTGAAACCCTCCATTCACATAAAAACTATAGTTCATGGAAATAAACCAGTAAATAATTTATTTTCTCATTCCTTGATTCACTTCCCTTTTACAATGCAATACCAAGGGAATATATATCCCCAAAGAAACCCTAAAATAAAACCCTAAAACTTGAAGCCCTAAAAGAAACCCTAAAAATAAAAAAAAATACTATTTTTGGCAAATACAAAATTGCCTTTGTTTGTAATTACCATTTTCAAAAAATTATATTTTACGTTAAATAATTCCATTTTGAGTAATATAAAATTAATTTAAAACTTAAAAAAAAAAACCCTCTAAAAATAGGCTCCTGCATCATTCTCCTTTGGTTGAAAAGAACTCTGCTCCTGCAAGTTCCTCTAATCAAACTCATAATCACTCTCCATAGAGTGTCACACATCTGTAAGTACTCCTCAAAGTACCAATATTCTTCTGAGGTTTTATATCTCAAACCTCCTACAAGCACTACACTTAGTGCCAATTTATTCCTTCGAGGTTTTTAAAATAGCAAACCTCATGCAAGCACTACACAAAGTTCCAATTCTTCCCTCTGAGGTTTTTACTAAAAAAAACTCTTGCAAGCACTACACATAGTGCCAATTTATTTCTTTAAGGTTTTACAAACCTTCTGCAAGCACTACACAAAGTGTCAATTCCTCCTTCTGAGGTTTTACATAAAAAACCTCCTACAAGTACTTACACAGAGTGCTAATTTCTTTCTCCAAGGTTTTACAAACCTTCTACAAGCACTACGCAAAGTGCCAATCTCTTTTTGAAGGCTTTTACATAAAAAAAACCTCTTACAAGCACTTACACAAAGTGCCAATTTCTATCTCCAAGGTTTTACAAACCTTCTACAAGCACTGCACAAAGTGTCAATTTTTTTTTTTTTTAGCCTCTTTGCTCACCTCTCCTTTTCTCTTTTATTCTCTTCTCTTTTCTCCTCATAAAAAGATCCAAATTTCTCTGATACCAAATGATATGAATCCAGATGCAAGAGGTCAAAATAAAATACCTCCCATTACATAAAAACTACGGTAAATGAAAATAATATGTAAAACCCTCCATTTACATAAAAACTGTAATAAATGAAAATAATCAGTAAAACCCTCCATTCACATAATAACTACAGTACATGGAAATAAACCAGTAAATAATTTATTTTTTTGTTCCTGGATTCACTTCCCTTTTACAATGCAATACCAAGGGAATATATATCCCCAAAAAAACCCTAAAATAAAACCCTAAAACTTGAAGCCCTAAAATAAATCCTAAAATAAAACCCTAAAGCTTAAAAACCTAAAAATAAAAAAATTAATATTTTCGAAAAATAAAAAATTGCCTTTTTTTGTAATTACCATTTTTGGCAAATTATATTTTGCATCAAATAATTCCATTTTGAGTAATATAAAATTACTTTAAAACTTATTTTAAAAAAAAAACCTCTAAAAATAGGCTCCTACATCAATTAGGGCTAATCTTGATTAGGAGGTGCTTAAGCCAATTTAAGACATGATTAAAGAAATATCTCAACAAACCCTAATTTCACACATGTGGGAGAATGTAACTAGTGCTAATCAATATTAAGGGTTATTTTAATCAAATTTATCCTAAAAGGGTGACTTAAGTGAAGTCAACATTAAATTAGAATTTGGGTATTGACTTATTAATTGTTTTGGTCAACTAATACCCCGTGGGGGCCTCAATTGAGTGCAAATTGGTTGTCGAATGATATTCCAATGCACGGGATGTAATTTGGAAGGCTTATGAGGGTTTAGGACCTGAAAGCCAGTGAAGTAGTATACGAGGGTCTACACGATGCTATGAAAATCTATGGTGATCTACGCACAACTACGCATGACTACATTCATCTACATATGACTACGCATGACTACAACAATCTACACATGTCTAGGAGGATCTACAATAGTCTACATTGGTCCACGATAGCCTAGGGGTACCTAGGATGGCCTATGTAAACCTACAAGTGTTTAGAAAGATCTACAAGTATGTAGGTATAGTAGTGTGCAAATTTTTGGGCTACATTTGCCCCTTTTTGTACTATACTATGTGGAACACAATTTAATACAAAAATGTGAAGGGTTTGTGTAGAATGAAAATAGATTTAAGGGGAATGGGATCCAATCAAAGGTATGTAGTTGCTCAAAGAATGACCATACAACATTGACTAGATAGCCAATATGGGGAAGAGAAAAGAATGGGATCCAATCAACGGTATGTAACCACTCGAAGCATGACCATACAACATTAACTAGATATCCAAGAAGAGAAGGGAAAAGAATGGGATCCAATCAACGATATGTAGCCGCTCAAAGCGTGACCATACAAAATTGACTGGATATCCAAGATGGGGAAGATAAAATAATGGGATCCAATAAATGGTATGTAGCCGCTCAAAGCATGACCATACAACATTAATTGGATAGCCAAGAAGAGAATGGAAAAGAATGGGATCCAATCAATGGTATGTAGCCACTCAAAGCGTGACCATAAAACATTAACTGGATAGCCAATAAGAGAAGGGAAAATAATGGGATCCAATAAATGGTATGTAGCCACTCGAAGCGTGACCATACAACATTAACTGGATAGCCACAGGGGAAGAAGAGAGGAAGGAAAGAAGGAAAAGAGGAAAGAGATAAAAACAATGCTGGTAAATGAAAATGAATGATTATGAATGCAATGATGTGATTTTTCTAAGTCCTTATGACATTTACGATGCCATACCAATTGCTTGAGAATGACAACTTTTGATTGCTTTTCTTTTATGACCAAATCAGCGTGGTCTAAAAATATGAATAGGACAAAAGCCTATCTAAATTTTTGTTGTTGATTGATTGATGAGAACATGGCGACAAGTGTCAAACCATTTGAGTTAGTTTAACATTTGGATCATCAACTCGTGACCAGATCAGCGTGGTCGTGAAGTCCATTTCCAAATGTTGCACTAGGATTAATCAAACGTATCATCCATTGTGTACTCGATGTACATGAATGCTATATTGACTTCTCCATGGAAACACATAACTCTCATGATGTAACCCATGTCTGTTTGGGATTGAGATTATAATCATATGATAATATTTAGCAAAACTTTTTGTAGACAAATGTGCTAATCGCACTTTTGTATTTTCGATGTTGTGGTTGCATGCAAAGCTAACTTTGAATATAAATACCCCCTAAAATGAGGAATCAACAATGAGACGAATGGAATGTGGTGATTTGATGATGCAGTGATTGATAAGATACCAATGCATGATGAATATGATTACAAGTGGGGTTAAAAAAAACCAATTTTGAAGGTTCCTAGTATTTTATAGGCCAATTGTCCGCTTTCCTAGGGTTTTGGGAGTGTTTTGGGATGTTTTGGTTGAATTCGTCACCCGGGGGGTGAATTTGACCTAAATCACCACCTAGGGGGTGAATTGGGTTCATTTCACCCCTTAAGGGGTTAATCAATAATAAATGCATTTTTAAGCCATAATTTGCTTGGAATGGTCTCATTTTGACTTTTCACGACGCAAAAAGTGATTTGTGGAGGCATCCAACAGCATGAGGAGAACGCGATTGACGACTTTGGGAGCGACAATGATGAGGGGATGCAAAGCAGTTGGCAATAGGCGTGGGGACCCACTAGTAAGTGTTCTTTTGCTTTGATTTTATTTTTGTTTTAATTTTCTTGGGATGCTGGGATGACTTCAGCATTTGATGCATGGTGGGCTTGGCAGAGTTGGGTGCCTAGCAAGGGCATGGTTGATCGGTGGGTGGCACCTAATTTTGGGTACCTACATCAGTGGGGAGGACAGGTAAGAGGTCTCGATCTGAGGGTGTGGTTGTCGATGCAGGGGAGGTTCCTTTACATTGCTCATGACACTGCTTGGGTGGTGGAGTGAGCACCCAAGATGTGAGGGTGGAGCAAGTGCTTGAGGATGTTGAGGTGGAGGAGGTGCAGGCAGATGTAGATGTTGGTATGGGACAGGCTGATGGGGTCAAGGTGAAGGGAGGTGTTGATAATTTTATGGATGACACCATTGACATCAATGTATTTGTGGATGTGATACAACATATTCCTGTTGATATCTCCATGAGGGGGGATGTAGTGAATGAGGCACAGGTGCTATGGGATAGAGTCTATTAGTTGGAGGTTGAGGTTGAACAGTTGCGGGATAATATGGTTAGGTAGGGGACTAAGACGGAGCAGCTGAGAGTCATGGTGATGAGGTAGAATTAGATGATTATGAGTCTGACTTGTTAGTTGGGCATAGAGACTACCAGGAGGTTATTTTGTGAGACTTCCCTATCGGTGCACATGATTCCTCTCCCTGACTATACACAGGTTGTGTCGTAGTCTAGGAAACAGTCACAAGTGTGGGTACCCTCTCATCAGAGTCAGCATAATGTTGCTCTGATAGTAGAGGCGGGTTCTAGAGTTGAGGCACAGGATCCACCTGCTGTGGAGCAGCTTGTGGTAGATCTATCTCCAAAGGTCTTTGCAGAGTCGATCTAGGCAACAGAGATGCACGTGAGCCAGGAGGGGCATGGGGAGACTCGTGGTGATAAATAGGAGTTATATCTTTGGTTGTAGCCTGCGGGCATTTTGGATATTATATGTGATGGGCATGGTCCCAGGTTGTAGCATTACGACATTTTTGGATGATGATATATATAGACCTTGATTTCGACTGTTAGACATACATGTGTTGTTTTGATGGTTTGAAATGTATTGTGTTTATGTTTTCATAGATAGCACAATGTATTTCATAGGTATGTATGTTTAATAGATACATATGTGTGAATGGTTTAGATCTATTATCATTCTTTCATATGGATGAATTGTAGAATATTATGCATGATTATGTTTTGAATGCAGTGTGATGTGATATCAAATATGATGTTGTTGTATATGTATGTAGGGTGAATGCAATGATGTAATTTGGCATTGGGATTTATGTGAAATAAAATGTAAGAATGTGATTTGCTATTTTAAATGCATATAGGATGAATGCATGGTCGTAATGTAAACTAGGTGTATATGACATAAATACGTGAATGCATGTATGGACTTATTGAAATACACCAAGTAAGAACTTGTATCATAGCATTTACCTATATGGATACAATACATTCCATGATTTCAAGGACTATGGATAATATAAGGCATGTGTAATAGTTTTGACTAACATAGTTATGAAAATCAAATCTCAAACCCTTAGCTATACAAGTTTTGTGGCAACTTATAACATAATCAGGTTGGTTCAAAGTACGTCTTGGACCTATGTGTGTGAATGTGTAAGGTTCATTTATCCATTTTTAGGGAGGTAATATTAACCCATTGTAGACGCTACCAGGCTATCTAGCTCATCCGTCCACAACAGTGATCTCTACAAAAGCGAGATGCTAATGTAAGATATGTGTTGTCACCCGTGAGACTATTCCACTGGTAGGCAGGCTCTTGGAGCCTATTGCTAGTGATGGAAATCATCCCATGGTGTTATGTTGAACCTAAGGACCAAAGACGATAAGCATAGCATGGGTGATATCAAGAGGCATTTCCTTTTGTTTTCTATCCCTATTCTAGTGTTAACCTATCTGATTGTGGTAGTGCTCTTTTCGTTTGTTTTCTTTTATTTTCCTTTTTTTTTTGTTTTTTGTTTTTTTTTTCTCTTTTTGTATGGGCGATGAATTTTGTTTTCTACCCAATTATTTGATTTTGCTTATGCTTGATCCCTTTGTTTATCCCCGGGTCGTATGTTGACCATGCATGCGATATCTACTCAAGATTTCCTCTTTCTTAGGCTCAAAATTGTTAATGTGTAACTTGTTGTGAGCAATCCATGAGAGAAGTTGAACCATCGTAAAAGACCATAAGAATAATGTATAATACTTAGTAGCTATGGGTGACACTTGATTGCCTAAACTACAGAGTAGTCAAAATTAAACACGACACCTATGTATACCTTGATCCTGAAAAGGGGGAATGGACATCCAGGTGGTGATTCTAACAAATGCATGTATTATTCCTATTGAGGCACATTTTGGGGGAGAATGTACAAACATGAATTAAAATTCTAACTATAAAGCATATGAATATGTGCAATGGATGTAAATGTAAATGATGCCAGTGGAGGAATGTGATGTTTACAAGAAGAAAGTTATGTTGTGTAGAAGGATAATTTTAGAAGAACCTATTTACAGATGAGTAAAGTGTGTAATGATGACAAAAAGCACGATGCTATGATAATGGTTTCCCCAGCATGTGGGGTGTGTGTGTAGTTTATGTATAAGCTGTGAGCTGTATAAGTGTATGTAATAGTTTCCAAAAAGAAGGAATATGTGAGAGTGGAATGTACAAGTGGAAGAAGTGAGAAGAAATATGCTTTGGTAACAAGTCAAGAAAAGGGGATCACCAAGAGCCAACAAATATAGGAGAGAAGAATCAAACCAACGTATATAAGAAGTAGAAGAATAAGATAGAAGAAGAAGAGTAACTAAAACTACTGTCGGGCAAAATTAGGTAGATCTCGATGAGAGTGGGATGGTGAAGTGATGACATGGCTAGAATTGCGACTGGAGCCATAGTTAGAAATGTTATGAATGTAGCGGGTGGGCATTGTTAGGGTACTACAGGGTGGTAAAGTCCTGGGAGTGGTGCGACACAGAGGACTGACAAGTTGGCTAAATGGAAAAGAATTCTCTGGTGATGGGGTATGCTTGTCATGCAACATGTTGTGCACTAGGGTTTTGAATGATCTACACTCTTCAATATAGTGACCTGGCTAGTGATGGTAAATACAGAATTGATTCTTATTGTAGTTTCACGATTTAGGATGAGAGGGATCAATTTGTTGAATCTCGGATAGGTCAATAATACCCTGATGCATAAAATGATGGAAAATTTTGGAGAATGACATGTGTGGAATAGGCATAGGATAAACGTATGGGTCTTCTGGGGGTGAGTGAGATCTAGGTGAAGGATGATCTGGTAATGGAGGCATGGGTCTAGGTTTCGATATGGGTTGATTTAGGGGTTAGGGAAGGGGTATATGTGGTGGTGAGGATGGACGGGTCATGGGAGACTACCGTGGGTGAATGTGGCAACAAAAATGGCTCATATGCAACTCCAGTGCTTCAATACAGGACAGGAGATGTTGTATCTCATGGTGTGGTAGTGATGGTATTGGTGAAGGGGGCGATCAAGATTCTAATACTAATGGAATGGCTCGATGCATGGTAGAAAATGGGTGCGGCTGGGATGACAATGCAGTCGAGTGGAATGATTGTGGTGAATGCAAGCATTGCTAGAACGGTATGCCTAGCAATGGAAAATGTGGTGTCTTGAGGACTGGTGGCATAGGTGATGGCCCTAAACAGTGATGCAAATGGGAAGGAGGGATGTTTGCACAACCAGCTTGAGTAGCTTGGGTCGCGTGGTCTTGCAAATCCTGGGCATAAGTATACTCGCCATTGGGAAGGGGAGCAGGTAGAAATGCAGGGCGAGGTTGATGAGGTATATACTCCATATTAGGTGGGTGGTAGGATCCTATGTTATGATGGGGGTGATTTTTAGGTGAATAGTGATGTTTGATATCATTATACGAATGGGAGGATGATCCATGTTATTGGGTTTGGGTAGATTCCTCTTTGTCATCAAAAGAGGATATGGTAATCTTGCTATCTCTAGAGTGTGGCGAGTAAGATGAACCTCACTGGTGAGGGGAATGGTGTCGAGGTGAGGTATGATGACCTAAACGGGATGAATGCGAGGAGCACCTAGTATGAAGGGTGGTTGGTGGTCGGGTGAGATCAGTCGGTGTAATGAATTTTTATTGTGGCTATGGATGGTCCTCCATGATTGTAGATCTCTTCTGCTGATGATGTGAGTCCTAAAAAAGGAAAAATAAATACCCCGAGCATAAAAATGGTAGAAAGGTAAAACGTACATGTATAGAGAAATAATAAAGCAAAAATAACAGATTCACATAGTGATGTGTTTGGTGATTTACTTCTAATACTATGTGACACTCGTGATGGTGACTGTGTTTATGCATCATGCATTGAATGCACAAAGTTGCAAGATGTTGATGGGTTCAATATTGTTAAATCCTTCAATATTGGCCAAACGATACGCTCTGAATCATATTTGTGTGTGATAATAAATGGGCCCAACCAGTTTGGAGCAAATTTATTGCATTGTTGGTGAGGTTGACTTGTGATTTGCTAGTTCTCCTTGAGAATCAAGTTGCCAATATTAAATTCACACTGATGTACCTTACTATTGTAGGCACGGTGAAGGCAATATTGATATACTCATCTGTGCTCGATGGCATGGATGCGATGTTCATAGAGGAGTGTTAGTTGATCTAGGTGAGCTTGGTGAGCAATGTCGTTGCCAATGAAATATTTCATAGATATCTGTAAAGAGGGTATCTCAAGCTCAAGGGGAATGATAGCTTCTTCCCTGTAGACAAGTGAAAAAAGTGTTGACCTAGTAGGAGTACGAATGCTCGTACGATATGCCCACAAGGCTAGAGGTATTTGATTATGCCAATTTCGATGAGATTCTGCTACAGATTTACAGAGAATAGAACATATGGTTTTGTTTGTGGCTTCTATCTGGCCATTTCCTTGAGGGTAATATGGGGTCAAAAAACTATGGTGTATGTGAAATATTTCACACAGGGCTTAAACAGTCTTGTTTTTAAAATATTTCCCATTATATAAAATAATTTGGGAGGGAATTCCAAAATGGCATATGATATGCTCCATGATGAATACTGCAATTTTTTCTCCTGTAGTTTAGACAAGTGGGATGGCTTCGACCCACTTTGTGAAATATTTTGTTGTTGTAATGATAAATTTATGATAGCTAGAGGATGCAGATGTAATTTTTCCAATTAGATCTAGGCACCATTAGGAGAAGGGCAATATGGACTGGATTGGTTGAAGTGCTTGGGATGGTAAATGTGTTAGGTTGGCATGTTTTTGGCATTTGATGCAATATTTGACATATTCACAGTAGTCTTGCTCCATTTTAGGCTAGTAATAGCCCATACGAAGGATGCGTTTAGTGATTGCCATGCCACTAAAATGGCCACCACAAGTAACATCATAGGTTTCTTGTACAACCCATTGTGATTCTTGAAGTTCTAGGCAATGCAAGAGTATGCCATCATAATTGTGGTAGTAAAGTATGTCCCCCATAAAGATGTAGTAGGTCACTCTTTTTTTGAAGGTTTGGCATTGGGCATGGGGCAAATCACATGATAGGAAACCTAGTTTGATGTACTCTTTGATCTGTGATAACCATGGATCGTGAGATTTGATGTTTACCACATATACACCACCATTGTATATGGGAGGTGTGGGTGCTATAGAAGATTGCATAAGTGTATAAATGGATACAGATATTGTGTTGGACGTTGGATTTTGTGGGATGAGGGACCCTAAGGAGGCCATAGTGTCTGTAAAATGATTTGATGATCGTGAAGCGGCTTTCAGGTAATACCATTCAAATTGGGATAAGAGTTGGGTGATTTTCTTGTATTTTTGGAGAACTGGGCAATTGCATAGCCAAAGTTCTTGCACTTGATTTAATATCAAAAGTGAATCACCTATTATGTGGAGGTGCTTTATGTACATAGAGTGTGCTTATTTTAGTTCTAGGATTAGGGCTTCATACTCTACAAATCAAGTTTAAATGAAAATGGGAGTGGTTCTCCTTCATGTGTAAAGAAGACAATGCGTGCACCCCCAGCATGGAGACACCTAGAACCGTCAAAGAACATGGTGAGGTCAGCCATGAATTATGGTTCGACATATTCCTCATCTTTAGTTACATGGAAGATAAAATTATCAGGGAGCTAAATGAGTATGGGTTGATTGTTAGTTATAGGAGCTTCAGCCAGTTGGTCAGCGATGACTTGCCCTTTTATAGACTTTTGAGATATAAATTCTAAGTCAAACTCAGTTAGGAGCATGATCCATTTGGTTGTGTGTGAATTGTGATAACTTTTGTTCATCATGTACTGAAGGGGATTATCTCGAGCGATTAAAAAAGTTATGTGGTTCAACATGTAGTGTCTTAAATTGTGGGTGGCAAATACTATTGCTAGGCATAGCTTCTCCATGTATTCGTATCTCATTTCTTAACTAACTAGTGTGCAACTGATGTAGTAGATAGCTTGCTCTTTGTCAAGAGCATTATTTTGGGCTAGGAGTGTACCTGGCATAAGTTGTGGCTGAGATGTATAGAGTCAGTGGTAATTATGGGTGTAGGGGTGACATTACTAACGGTGACGTAAGGTAAGTTTTGATAGCATCAAATATGGCTTAACAATTATCATCCCATTTGAAGTGTACTCCTTTTTGTAGGAGATGATTGAATGGTTAGAATTTGTCTGATAATTGCGCTATACATATGCAAATAGAGGTAATATTGCCTTGGAGGCTGCAAAATTTCTTTATTGTGGTAGGAGGAGGCATATCGATGATGGATTTCACCTTAATAGGATCTACTTCAATGCCTCATTTGGATATAATGAATCCTAGTATTTTTATTGATGTAACACTGAACACACACTTTTTTTGATTAAGACGCACATTGTGTTCTAGTAGTCGATCAAAAATCTGACAAAGACCTTCGAGATGATCGACATGTTTCTTTGATTTGGCAATGAGGTCATCTACATAGTCTTCCACATTTTTGTGCATTAGATCATGAAAGATGTAGGTCATGGCTCATTGATAGGTTGCACCAACATTTTTATGGCAAAAGGGCATGACCTTTTAGTAAAAGGTCCCCCAGGGTGTTGTGAAGGACATTTTGTGTTGATCGGCTGGGTTGATCCTAATTTGATTATATCCAGAAAATCCATCCATGAGGGAAATCATTTTGTGACCTGTGATGAAGTCAATGAGGGATTCAATGTTGGGTAAAGGGGAGTTGTCTTTGGGACAATCTTTTTTTAGGTCATGAAAATATGTGCAAACATGAATGTCACCAAATGGTTTGGGGATAGGGACCATGTTGGATACCCACTTGGGATAGTCGATGGGTACTATAAAATCAATGTCTAGGAGATTTTGGAGCTCATATGTTACTATCAATGCGATAGTTGGATGCATGCGTCTTAGCTTCTATCTTACTAGTTTGGAATTGGGATCTAGTATAAGATTATGCACTACTACAACATGGTCAAGTCCCGATATGTCTTTGTAAGACCATGCAAACACTTTTATATACTTACACAAGAAGTTCATGAAGGCGATGCACTGCTCAGGTGAGAGGATAATGACTAATTTGAGGATGTGTAGATTTTTTGGATCTTCACCGATGTCTACATCCATAGTGTCCTCGATGAGCATGCGAGATCCATCATGCAACTGTTCAAGAATAGGAATGAGATTGAAGTCATCGATGGCCTCACTGAACTCGTACTCATTGTCTATGTAAATTCTCGTGTGATGGACCTAAGGGGTTTAGGATGATGTGGATGAGGAAGGAGTATTTGCTACTCACAAGATGTGAGGAGAGAGAAGAAAGTCTCCAGGTGCTGGTATGTGTGAGATGTGTGCAAGATCGATAAAGTTTGGATTTGGGGTATCATCTCAAATCCTCTGGTGGCTATAGTAGAGGGGAGAGTGTAATTCTACATCAACCATGTTAATCGATTTTGTAGGTGAAGTAGGTGGGATAAAGTCTAGTGAGGGAGGTTGTATAGGTTGTCTGCATCCTAAGAGACTCAAGGGAGGTCATATGACGACTAGTGGTGAATGTAGACGAGAGGCTGCTCTCTATAGTTGTCTATGTATAGACAGGAATATAGGAAAGTGTATCGATGGTGGGTCAGGTGGGATTTGGTCTAGCTTTATCAGTTGTGGATTAGGCAGGAGTGTGTCTAGCTCTATCGATGGTGTATCCAAAGATAAGGTAGCAAAGTGTTCTACCAATCTCTGAACATCGTAGAACAAGGATGTATCAGGCATAGGAGATTCTTGGAAGAAGCCATAGGGGATGGTGATGGTTGATGTGGCTGAAGGTGTATATTATAGCATGTCCATATCAATGTACTCTTCCAAGTTGTGTGTTGGGAATGGAGGAGGATGTAAAGAGAGATCTTGGATCTCATCTTCTAATATATATACGGAGGTTGGTATTAATGACAACTTCATGTATTCACTTTGGCATCAATGAAAACTTATCATCTTGACATCAATGGAAACTAAATGAGCTCAAGATGTCCAACATATCTATCCTATTTATATATTTTGTTTATCACACCTCTCCTTATTTCATATTTTTATTATTAAGGGGTCATTATAGGATAGGATAGATACCAAATGAATATTATTTATGATTTTCATATGGCTACTACCTATTCTATTCAAATATCTTAACTATTTATATTTCAACCAAGATACACACACACACACTACTTTTGATCACTTTGTTCTTCTCATCTATCTATCTTATATCAAGCATGTGCACATGCAAAACCCTCTTTATTTTCTTTGATCAATAATATTATCTTCTTCAATGAGATAAAACCCCTATCGGTTACACTCCTTTTAACCATCAACATGCACCACACCCCTATTGGGCTACACTTCTTTTATATCAATGAGCACTACACCCCATAACAAGATAGCTTCATGGTTTCTAGTGAGCATCGACCTCCACCTTAGACCATTTTTGAGCACACATCCTAGTGAGTATCACTCCATCTACAACCATTTGCAAGCACACCATAGGAGGTTCTATTCCATTTTTTTATCACTAATGATAACACACCCATAGTGGGTAATGATTCATTACACTTGTTCTCATCAACGAGAATTACATCCTCATAGGATAACTTCATGGCCACTCATGAGCATCACATCCATAGCAAGTTTTGCTCCATCCTTAACCATTTGTGAGCATACATCCTCATAATATTCCATTCATTTTCCTATTATTTATAGTTACCTTATGGTAATTTGATCACATTCATCTATTTCAATCTACGTTTATTCAAATGACATATTCTAAGCACCTTTTTGCTTTCTTTGAACTTTTTGTGAACTTTTTCTCCTTTTTTATTTTTTCTTCTTTCGTCATTTTTCTTGTTTCTCCTCTTGTCACAAATTCGAGGTTTGTCTGTATAGGATGCAAATTTTCTCTCCAATAAATTTGCTATCACACTTTCCAAGGCATGAATTTGACCAAAGAGTTGTTTTTTCTCTTTTTCTTCTTTTTTATCTTTCTCCCATCAACGTTTCTTATTTATAGATAGTTATATGGCCATTTAATCATTAGTTAAGTACAACATGCATTTTTTAATCAAGTTTATTCCTCATGCATTCCTTTATTTTATTTACTTACAGTCATTCATCCTATCATGCATAACAAAATCAACACACACATAATGCACACACATTAAACAATAAATTAGCAAGATATCTATTACTCAATAGAGAGGGTACATGTCATCCAGATCAATATGCCACAATAAAAATCCTAGCATACTCAACCATCCCTAATGATTCATACCACACTCAAAATTATCATATTATCTTGATACCTATCCTAGCTCTATGAACTAGTCTCCTCTGCTCCACCTATTAAAGGTGGTCCTAGTGGGGGCATGTTAATAAACCATGAAATAGACCATGTCCACAACTATGATCAAATTCATGACCCTAGGGTGGATGGCAGAGGAAAAATCTACTCTATTGTTATGGCCTAGAAGTACATCATCTAGTAGAAGTTCAACCTCCACATAGATGTCTCTAGTCCCTCTTTCACCCTATATAGATCCTCTTATAATATATGGATACCCTCTCTCTATTGGCTACTAGTAATGACAACCATCCCCTCACCCCAAGCCTACTAATTATCCCTCTAGTTGGCTCATATCCCCTTAAGGTACCCTACCTCAGCCCTCATCATATACCTCTCTACTATTATTGCATCCTACTCTACAAGGGCCTGATATCACTCTATGAGTGTGGTATTTAGAGCACCCTATAGAACCTATAGCCTCTTGGTCCTATCCACTTAGATCAAGATCATATCTTACTGCATGTGAGCCATCTTGGCTTGCACCTTCTCCACCTACCCAATCAAGCCATCTTAACCCATAGTCCTGCTAGGTTCCACCTTTTCTATCAAATGGGCAATGCTTGATATCCTACTCAAACTAGACTATACCACCATGAGAGTAACACTTGTTATCCCTATCCCTACCATCCTTGAGATAGTGATTATAGTTCTACTAACCATCACCATATCCATACTAAATTTAACTGTCTATCTAGTCCCTCATAGAGTATACTCATTAGTTCCCTAAGCTTGTATCATTGTGGCATATCATTGACATGTAATTCATTTTGGTAGATCTTATGTGTTGAATCCCTTGATAGTCTTTGTAATGCTATATGAGGAACCTATGCTCTGTAAATCATCCTACCCCTAATGGAGATCCTCAATATGTACCACACATCCTCAAGTGTGATGGTCACATCCCTCATTTTTAGTCAAAATATCGACAACTTTAGATACAACCTCTCAATCAATGTTGTTAGTAGCACTCTATCAACCTTCACCTAGGATATCTCTACCAAATGTAGTAGTCCCACCACCTATAGGATATGCTTGTCTACCACTGTGATTTGTATCACAACCTACTTAAAGTGTTCGATCACCACTATCTACTCTCAAGTACATATTTCTAAAAACAAAATAGTAATAAGATATAATTAGTTTTATTAAAATAAAAAAAATCACTCCAATAATAAAAAACATAACCTAATAAAAACATGCACATAAAACTCTCTCTTTTATTCTTCTCTTCTATCTTTTTATTTTTATTTTCTTCTTTTCTTTTCTCTTTCATATTCCTTCTCTCACAAATTTTTGCCCCATGTTTTGAGGGTATTAATTCGTTTATCATCATCTTTCCAATCGAATTCATGCTTCATCCCCAAATCCGTGTCAGGATTTGCATGAAGATTTCTTTTAAACCTCAAAAATAAAAATGAAAATATTTTTTAAAATCTAGTCTATCCTAGTCTAGAAGTTAGGTTATAGTACATACTTGTGCTTGGTCTATTGTAGTGTTGAATTCACCCCTCATAATGGCTGCATGGTTCTTTGGTATTGCCATCTATTTGTTTTATCTGGAGCTCTTTTTTCCTCCTCGTGTGGTGAAAATGAATCTCATTTTCACCCTCTCTTCCTTTTTATCCTTTGTTGTCTCTATTTATTTTCCTTTTATGTTTTTCATTTCTTTGTTCTTTTGCATCTTCCATTTCAATTTTTTATTAGAATTTTTCATTCTTTTCGAAACTCGAGGGAGCACCCCAATATTGAGGGCATTGATGTCATCAATACCTTGTAAAGCATGCAAAAATTCATAGTGTTTGGAATGATACCTTTTTTACATCATACCTCTACCTAAACCTACCATCCCTTTTGAGTTCACCATTTTTTCCCTCGTAGGTGTCTACAACTTTATTTGATATATTTATTAGGCTATAAATGCATCAAAGAGGGTAAAACATGGAGACATGAAAAATTGACCCATCTAAATGAGTCATGTTTCCCTTAGATTCCTAGGAAGCCACTCAAAATTGCTAAGTGTAAGTTTGAGCTCATTGTTTCCCCTCTAATTAGCTATATTTTCTAGCCTCACTGAATTCATGGTTGTCCAAAATGGGCTACAAACTCACCAATTTTGGATTTTTTATCTTAAAATCCTAGTCCTACATCGACTCTTTACGATGTCAACTCTTAACGAATTCTAGGATTTTAGTTTTCATGCCTAAAATGGTCTCCAAACCTCCTATAAATAGAAGGATTGAACTCCATTTTTAAAGAGGATTGCAATAATAATGCTCATCACTCAATTAATGCTTTGAGGAACTACTATTTTTGGAACTACTATTTTTGTGTTTCTTATGATTAGTTACTTTTAGGTGAGCATGTGAAGGAGCCTCGATGATAAATCATGCCCATGACTTGTATTCTAGGGAAGGAAGAGGGGTCTAAAATTCTGGTTGTTCCCTTCACTCTTTCATTACTCTGTTGCTTCCACCATAGTCTGATCAAGTTTCTATTGCATCATCAGTTTTCTTAGGTCATTGAATTTTCTATTTCAACATATTTTCTACATTCATAAAACTAGTTTAAAAGCTTTGTTGTGAATTCACAGTATTTCCCTACAAGGTGCAAATTTGAAAAAACCATTGGTTTCATTGATTTTATTTTATTTTAGAATTTGCAATGGCCCTTTACAAGGCACAAATTTGGTTGTAAATATTTTGGGGTAAAATTTTGCCTACCAAAACCTTCATTTCATCTCACACATGTTTATTTATTTCTTAATGCCTCTTTTGTTTGTATTATGTTTTGCTACATTTTTTGTACTTGTCTCCAAAGGTCCAAAATTGCTTTTCATTTCAAATTGCTAGCTAAAAGAACCAAGGGGGCTTGAATATTGTGCCTCTAAGCTCAATATCACAATTGCCTAAGCAGGCACCCATACACTAATAAATTTTTCCAAGTTTTTGTTGTTGATTAAAAGGTCTAATTGAATGTATAGTTGAGATTTTTTAAGTGTAAATATGGCTAGGACTAACCGTTAGATCAAGTGTGCTAATAGATATTTTAGGTTGTTTTTTGTGCATGTGTCTCCTTTTTTTGTAGTTAAAATAATAAAATAAAATTTAAACATATCTGATAGATTAATCAAATAAATTAAAATTTGGTCTTAGATCATAAGAAAAATAAAGTGTTTCATTTATAGCATCAAAGAAGAAAAACATATAGTTTACATTTAGACTAGTCTTGTTTGTGCATTCTCTTTGACCTTTGCTTAAAAGGGAAAATTTTACTTTCTTCTAATTTTAGGAATAATCCTCATTGAAATAAAGAATCGTTTTAGGAATAGTTTTTTGTTTACTTGCATCACTCCTTTACCTGCATTGTTCTCTAGTTATTTATAGTTTATATCTTATTCAAAGACCAAACTTGGGATTTTTATCAATAAACATATTGAACTTCCCATCCTGGAATTAGAGTTAGTCCTTGAACTTCTCCTGATAAATCCTTCGATCCCAAAGCCCCCAAGTGTGGAGAAACCATAGTGTCATGGTCATCTTGGCTCCCAATGGAACCATCAAGAATCATCTATGGGGGTTATTTTCCTACTCTACAATACTACATGACTTATTTATGAAGGGATTATATAAATAAGATCCTTTAGTTTTCTATGTTTGAAAATCTTAGCGCTTCACCTTGTGGTATGATAATTTCTTGCTAAGAGTTGGAAGCTCCTTCATGCAAAGGCTAGGCAAATTTGTAAAAGAAAAGACAAATAATACCCTCTAATAACATCATCCATTTCTAAAGGGAAATAAGGTAACTAGGTTTGGAGAGTGATGCAGGAGCATCCGGTGGTAGCAGAGCAATCTTGCATTAAAAAAATAAAAAATTTCGAAGTGTTTTGCAAAGACCAACAACAGGGCAGAAGTGGCAGTAGGCGAAGGGTTGCGATATCGCGACATGTCGCGATATCACGACGTCATGATATTATGACAAAAAGAGGGGCAAGCGATGCAAAAGGCAGAAGGGTCACGAAATCGTGACATGTCACGATTTCGTGACATGTCACGAAATCATGACGTCACGATATCGCGACGAAAAGCAAGGCAACGATGCAATAGGCGAAAGGGTCACGATATCGCGACATCATGACCAAAAGCAGGGAAAGCAAGGCAATAGACGAAGGGTCACGATATCACGACCAAAAGTGGGGCAGGCGATGCAACAGGTGGAGGGTCACGAAATCACGATGTCATGATATCGCGACCAAAATGTAGGGTCGATGATGTAGCAGACGGAGGGTCGTGAAATCACGATGTCACAAAATCACGACCAAAAAGTAGGGCCGACGACGCAACAGATGGAGGGTTGCGAAATCGTGACATGTCACGATTTCACAACATGTCACGAAATCGCGACATGTCTTATTTTTGCACTAAAAAACAAGCCGAAGATGAAGAGTCAAAAAAGGGAGATGTTTTGAATATCTAGACGACGAAGCGACACGGGGAGGCAAAACGAAAGGTTCTAGAAGAGGAAACGAAGGGCCACCAGCTGGAAATGGAGTGTCACCTGAGAACCTTTAAAAAGGAGAGCAAAGGCATGCACAGGGGATGGAAAATTGCTAGAATGATAATATTTTCTTGTTGTATTTCCAGATTTGAGAAATTTTGTAAAGGCGCAATTCTTCTGTGACTTATGTAATAATCTGCTATGACTATAATATTGTGTTGTGACTGTAATATTTTGTTGTAACAGTAATTATCTGCTGCATGTGAATAAAATAAAACTATTTTTTTTTCTCTCTGTAATTTTGGCTCTCGATAAAGTGGTATTAGAGCGAGAAGTTCCTGAGTGTGCAAGCAGATCGTCGGAAGTAAGGCAATTTGCACCAAGATATGTGGAAGGACCTATGAGAGGAGTACAATAGAATGCCTCCAAAAAGAAATCATGGTCATGGGAGAAATGTGCCACAAGATGAAGATTTCAGAGCATTGCAGAGGCAAGTGCAAGCCCTGTAGGAAGAGTTGCGAAAAAAGGTCGAACAAAAGGGAGAAGACCAGAGTGACGATGAAGCCTGGGAAAATAAGGTTCCATCAGATGATGAAGAAGCATTGGATCCTTCTGAAGCTAGATTGTTAAAAGCTCTAGTTCAGGCCGGGAAGAGACCGAAGTTTGATGTCTCTACATATTCTAGGAATCTCAACCCAGAAGAGTTGATTGACTGGATCAACGATATGGAGGAATAATTTGAGTATGAGGAGATTGCAGATCTTGATAGGATCAAATTTGCAAAAACAAAATTGAAAGGCCATGCTATTTTATGGTGGAAAGGAGTACAACTCGAAATAAATAAAAATGGAAAAGAGAAAATAACCAGATGGGACCGAATGGTAGAGAAACTAAAGAGACAATTTATTCTTGCAGATTACGAGTTGGACCTGTTGAGGAGGATGCAAAGTCTGAGGCAGTCAGGCAATTCTGTCCAATAATACATAGAAGAATTCTATAAGATCTCCATCATAACTGGCCATTCAGGGGTTAATAAGGAGAAAATATCCAAATACATCAACAAGTTGAGAATGAACATTCAGGAAGAACTCAGCTTGATCAGAATAGCCACCATAGAAGATGCATACCAGTTGGCCTTGAAGGTAGAAGAGAAACTAAATAGAAGATTCGAAGGCAACCAGAGAGGAAGGGATTGTGGTGGAAGAACCGGTGGAGGAAATTACCGAGACTAGAAGAAGACTGGGGAAACAAGCAAACCCCAGGAACAGAAAAAGGAGAATACCTACCGCCCGTGTGATCAGAACAATGACTACCAGAGAGGAAGAGGTAGACCTGGACATGGGTATGGAAGAGGGGTATTCCATGGAACCTGTTTCTAGTGTGGAGAAGAGGGACATCGGTCATACGAGTGTCCTCAACACCAAGAAAGGACGGACAAGAGACCTGAGGGTCATGCTAGAGCTACTGTGGTAGATGAAGGTGCAGAGTCAGAACACTTTAAAGAGGCGAGGAAGGAGGAGAAGTGTTGATGATGAGAATAACACTGTTGAATGAGGAAAAAGAACCAGAATAGAGGAAGAGCCTATTTTGCATGAGGTGCAAATGTGCAGGGAAGGTCTGCAATGTTATCATTGATAATGGTAGCACAGACAACTTAGTTTTAGAAGAGATGGTTACTAAGTTGAAATTGGGGAAGAGGAAGCACCCACATCCATATCGGATTACGTAGTTGTAGAAATACCATAGAGCACTTGTCAGTGAACAGTGCTTGGTAAAATTTCACATTGGGAATTACCAAGATGAGGTCCTGTGTGATGTTTTGCCAATGGATGTTTGCCATTTGCTGTTGGGAAGACCATGGCAATTTGACAGAAGTGCAGTGCATGATGGGCATGCAAATACGTACTCTCTAACAAAGGATGGGGTATATCACAAATTGAAGCCACTGAAAGAATTGGATGAGAAAGTCTGCAGTAGTGCCAGAATCTTCCTGGTGGATGGAAGACAATTTTTGGATGGTCTAAAGAGGGATTCAATGTGTTATGCATTAATCCCTACTGTTAATAAAGAACAGTACACAGATGTTCCAGTAGAGGCCAAACACCTGTTAGAAGAATTTCCAGACATCATATCAGATAATGTGCCTGAGGGTTTACCATCGATGAGGAAGATCAGTCACCATATTGATTTGGTACCTAGATCTAGTTTACCCAAAAATGCAGCCCACATAATGACTCCTATGGAAAGTGAGGAGCTGAGTAGGCAAGTCCATGAGTTGTTGAAAAATGGACTGATTCAAGAAATCTTGAGTCCATGTGCGATACCTGCAGTACTAGCACCAAAGAAGGATGGGGAGTGGAGGATGTGTACAGACTCCCGAGCTATAAACAAGATCACCATAAAATACAGATTTCCATTACCAAGGATGGATGATATTATGGACTATTTGAGTGGAGCCAAGTACTTCACCAAGATTGACCTGAAGAGTGGCTACCATCAGATTCGGATCAGAGAAGGAGATGAGTGGAAAACTACTTTCAAAACCAGATAAGGTTTGTATGAGTGGTTGGTCATGCCATTTGGGCTAACCAATGCACCAAGCACATTCATGTGGTTGATGAATGAAGTGCTGAAGGAGTTTTTAGACAAGTCTATTATTGTCTATTTGGATGACATTTTGATATTCAGCAGAACCCTGGAAGAGCACCTGATGCATATCAAGAGGGTTTTTGAGAAGCTGAGGGATGAACAGTTTGTTGATCAACTTGAAGAAGTGCAATTTTGTGAAGGAGTTGGTATACTTGGGATTTGTCATCTCAGTTGAAGGTCTAAAAATGGACCCAAAAAAAGTGAGGGCTATCATTGAATGGCCTACTCCAAGAAGCACTTTTGAAGTGAGATCATTTCATGGTCTAGCCAGTTTTTACAGGAAATTCATCAGAAATTTCAGCAATATTTGTGCACCCCTTACAAAAATAATGAGAGGGGATAGGAAAGACTTTAAGTGGACCTTAGGAGCAGACAAGAGCTTTGATATGTTGAAGAAGAAGGTCACTGAGCAACCTATTTTAGCACTTCTAGATTTTAACAAGGTATTTCAGGTGGACTGTGATGCCAGTGGCGATGCCATAGGAGCTCTCTTGAGTCAAGAAGGCAAGCCTGTTGCTTACTTTAGTGAGAAAATCAATGAGGCTAGAAAGAAGTATTCAGTGTATGACCAAGAATTCTATGCGATAGTTCAGTCCCTGAAGAAGTGGAGACATTATTTTCTACCAAAAGAGTTTGTGTTATATACTGATCATTAGGCCTTACAGTATATAAATAGCCAAGGAAAACTGAACCAGAGACACTTGAAGTGGGTTGAGTTTCTGCAGAGTTATTCCTTTGTATTGAAGCACAAGAGTGGAAAATCCAACAGAGTTGCAGATGCCTTGAGTAGAAGGCAAAGTTTGCTGACATAAATGAAGGTGGAAGTGTTGGGATTTGATGAATTGAAGGGTTTGTACCCTGAAGATCTCGATTTTGCAAAAGCATGGAAGGCTTGCTTGGTACCAGTTACCTTGGACAGAACCAAGTGGTTGGATTTTCTGATCCAAGATGGAATGTTGTTCAGAGGAAACCAGTTATGCATTCCAAGAAGTTCCATGAGGGAAAACCTAGTCAAAGAAAAACACAGTGGAGGATTGGCTAGGCACTTTGGTCGAGATAAGACCATTGCCCTTGTGAGTGAGAATTATTATTGGCCATAATTGCAGCAAGATGTGTAGAAATTTGTGCAGAGCTATAGAGTCTATCAGATGGCGAAAGGTGTGATACAGAACATCGAATTATATCAGCCGTTACCTGTATCGGAGAAACCATGGGAAGATGTCAGCATGGATTTCGTTCTTGGTCTACCAAGGACACAGAGGGGAAATGATTCCATATTTGTGGTAGTTGGCAAGTTTTCAAAGATGGCACATTTTATTCCTTGTCAGAAAACTAATGATGCAGTTCATATTGTAGGTTTGTTTTTCAAAGAAGTGGTACGGCTGCATGGTCTATCGAAGAGTATCATTTTCGACAGAGATACCAAGTTTGTTGGGTATTTCTAGAGAACCCTGTGGAAGAAACTAAAGACAAATTTGAAATTCAGTTCAGCATACCACCCACAGATAGATGGGCAAACAAAGGTGGTAAATAGAATTTTGGGTAACCTATTGAGGTGCTTGATAGGAGATAAGCCCAAAGGATGGGATCTGATTTTGCCATAGGCGGAGTTTGCATATAACAATTCTGTCAATAGGAGTACCAACAAATATCCATTTCAGATAATATATGGAATCAGTTCAAGAAATGTTTATGAGTTAAGGAAGTTGAATATAGGGGGAAAGTGCAGTGTCGAGGCTGAGGATTTTGCAGAGCATCTGAAGAACCTGCATGAAGAAGTGAAGAGGCATATTGCTAAAATGAATACGCAATATAAGACGAAAGCATACCAGAAGCGACGGTTTAAGGAATTTGAAGTGGGAGATGAAGTGATGGTCCATCTGAGAAAAGAAAGATTTCATGCTAAAACCTATAACAAACTAAAGATGAAGAAGTTTGGACCGTGCAGAATCCTAGCAAAATGGGATTCAGGCAATGTGTATGAGGTAGAATTTCCAAGTGGGTTAAACATATCACCTATGTTTAATATTTCAGATTTGATGAAATATCATGAAGGGGATAGTAGTGAGGCACCAAGTGCAGATTTGTGGAGTATTCCAACATCTACTCCAACCACAGATGAGATAGAGGAAATACTGGACACAAGAGAAGGTAGAAGTACTAGAAACATACAATATTTTGAATATTTGGTCAAGTGGAAGGGCAGACCGGTAGAAGATGCAACTTGGTTGTCTAAAATGGAGGTTGACCACCTGGGTCTCCCTATAACAGTTCATAAGTGAGGATCACTTCTCAATCTACCCCAGGTGTCTGATGCAGGAGCATCCGGTGGTAGCAGAGCAATCTTGCATAAAAAAAAAAAAAATTCTAAGTGTTTTGCAAAGACCAACAACAGGGCAGAAGTGGCAGTAGGCGAAGGGTCACGAAATCGTGACATGTCACGATATCACGACATCGCAACCAAAATAGGGGCAAGTGATGCAAAATGTAGAAGGGTCATGAAATCGTGACATGTCATGATTTCGTGACATGTTGCGAAATCGCGACGTCGCATTATCGTGATGAAAAGCAGGGCAAGCGATGCAATAGGCGGAAGGGTCGCGATATCGTGACCAAAAGCAGGGCAAGCAAGGCAATAGGTGGAAGGGTCACAATATCATGACCAAAAGCAGGGCAGGCGATGCAACAGGCAGAGGGTCACGAAATCGTGACGTCGCGATATCGCAACAAAATGCAAGGTCGACGACATAGAAGACGGAGGGTCGCGAAATCGTGACATGTCATGATTTCATGACATGTCGCAAAATTGCGACGTCATGAAATCGCGATCAAAAAGTAGGGCTGATGATGCAGCAGACAGAGGGTCACAAAATCACATGTCACGAAATCACGACATGTCTTATTTTTGCGCTAAAAAATGAGCCGAAGATGAAGAGTCGGAAAGGGAGACGTGTCGAATATCTGGATGATGAAGCAACACGGGGAGGAAAAACGAAAGGTTCTGGAAGAGGAAATGAAGGGCCACCAGCTGGAAATGGAGCGTCACCTGAGAACCTTTAAAAAGGAGAGCAAAGGCATGCACGGGGGATGGAAAATTGCTGGAACGATAATATTTTCTTGTTGTATTTCTAGATTTGAGAAATTCTGTAAAGGTGCAATTCTTCTACAACTTATGTAATAATATGCTGTGACTATAATATTGTGCTATGACTGTAATATTCTGTTGTAACAGTAATTATCTGCTGCATGTGAATAAAATAAAACTATATATTTTTTTCTCTCTATAATTTTGGCTCTCGATCAGAGAGTGGGGTATGGTTGTTGATCTACTCTTTATTTCATATTATTTATTGGTTGTAAGTAAGTACCAAATCTTATCAGTACTCTCTACATAAAATTAAAAGTATTTAATTTGAAGATAAAATCAAATGAATAATTTTTAGTTCAAGGTTCAAAAGTACTCTCTACATATGCATGGTTGCATGTGAGGGATGTTTTTGGGTCCTTCCTCTACCCAATTGTCCCAAGTGGTCCTTTACTAACACAATTAAGGAGAGATAGAAATTTGCGGATGGATATTTGACAATTGCTACTTTAAAATCCTTCTTCTCTAATCTTTCCAAAAAACCAATGGATAAATATTTCTAGTCTAGAGGCAATGATTATCTTACCTAAGCTACCCAAAATAGCAAGCTTGTTATTAACTAAATTTTGGTGGATGAAAATATTTTTTATATTAGTAACCATGATCTAATTTGCATATTTATTGGCATGAGACCATAATTAGGGTTTATAACCTCATATATTTAAAATAATTGGGAGTCCTTCGAAGATATTTTAATAGTTATCATTAGTAATGGATACTATATAGTAAGTTTCTTTTCAAGAGAAAACAATGACACAACATTTGAATCGAAGAAGAAAAGTTATCGAGTAAAAAGCACTTTTACTTAACCCTAGAAGCTAGGATTTGATCTATGAATGGAACCTATTGTACTGGTTGTTTAGGTTTAATTATATGCTCTACCAATGGAATTTTGGTGTAAACTAAGTTTTGAGAGATAGAGTAATTTCTTGGGTCATTATCTAGAAGTAGCTAAAGATATGATGATGGTAGCTTCAACTATTTATGCTTGGATCTATGTCTATATGAATATAACTCACCCACTACCCTAAAATAGAAATAGATATAGGGGATTTATCCTAGGTCCAACAAATATATTATGAAGTGATCCCCTTTTAGTGTAGAATTTGTCATAAGCATGGTCATCTTACCTATTTTTTCTCCAAGACTATCTACAAGAAGCCCATCCCATTAAAGAAAAATAGAAATAAAAATGAAATACTTGAGAAGAAAACAAAATCTTAACCCACAACATCGAACCTCAATACAATAATTAAGGATTTTAAAGTACACTTCAAGAAGAATAAGGCATAAAAGAAGAAAGTGGAACAATCAAATCAGATATAAGAGAGAAACCTAAATAGGTATGAATTTCTTAATACCTTAAATGACATTTATAATTATATAGTTGTCAATGGGGAACCACAAGGGAAAATTTTTCCTTAAAAAATGTAGTAACCTAGCAAGGGATTAATCTACTAGTGTTGGATACTAATATCCAACCAATCCCAAATAATATGGTCATAACAACATTAGATAACCTCAACCTTACTATGGTCTGAGTTGAAAGGGATGTTTTAATGAAGGATAGAGATATATATAGAGGTAAGTCTACTTTTGGAATTCATTAAGTAGATAAAATATTAAAATACACCTAATCCAAGAATTTGGGAATAAAATCAAACTAGGAGATGTTGGGAATGGAGGGTGACTAGCTAGTAAACCAAGGATGCATAAAGTAGATTGATATTTATTAGGTTTTGGATTACACATCATTATACAATCATGAAATATTAGAGAATTAAACAATAGGTCTCATCAAATTATTGTTCATAGTTTAATTGAAAGTCATCATTCATATTTCATTCTCCTCCAAGAGATGAAATTTTCAATATAAATTATGGATAGAATAGCCAAGAAAATATAAATATTGGTAGAGCATATGGCACTAGCGTTAAGGGGTATAATGACTTTGTGAAACCCTCTAAAATAGACAATAATTGATCATTTTGTAGGAAGAGGGTTTCTCACATCGATGTTCAAGAGTAAGAGTTGAGGAGAACTATTGTTGATTTCAAATTTCTATAGTTCAAACTTTTTTAGGGAGTAATGCCTCTAATGGGAAGTTTTATAAGAAATTAGGATAAGAAAGGAAGAAGTGAATTGGATAGTGGTTGGTGACTTTAATTTTAAACATTTAGTTAGGTTTCAGCAAAGGGGCATGACATATTTTCATCAAGAGGATAAATTTATTATATATTAAGTAAATTAGCTCAATTTTATTGATGTCTAGTATGTAGAGCCTTCTTATACCTGGAAAAAAAAATAATCAAGGTTGGAAAATAGGAAGGTAAAGTCAAATAGATTCTTGGTGTTCAAAGATGCTTTTCTATGATGGTCACTCAGGATGGAAATACTCAATCATATAGAATTAGATTACTTTCTAACTCTCCTCGAATATGATATGGGCCATAAATATTTCTCTAGATCTTTTTGGGTTGAAATTTTTTGCTTGGAAAAGGATATTAGAAATAAAAACTTAGTTTGGTTGGAGTAGGGGCACCCTACCCATGAGAAAATATTATTTGGAGGTTTTAAACAACTACAATATGTCAAATCCTAATTCAAATTTGGAAAAGAAAATATAAATTATACTTTAAAATTAAGAGGGTTTTACTGGCTACAAGGATAGAGGAGTTGGGCACACACTTCCAGACTGAAACAATCATAGAAGACTTGAATCAAGAAGATGAGTTGGTAAAAAAAGAATTAGAGAGTATAGACAAATATGATATTTATTGGAAACAAACAACCAAAAATTTGTGGTTGCTACAGGAAAACTGAAACACTAATTTCTTCCACTGCTTGAACATGGAAAGAAGACACACCAATACATTGTCCAACCTAAATGATCTTCATGGTAATGTGTTGGACACTTTCCTAAGTATAAAACAAGCTATAAATATTTACTTTGAAAATATATTATTTGCTATTGACCATCCTAATATTGTAGCATAACAAGACACACTTAACTATGTCCCATAGATTATAAAAGTAAAAAAAAAACATAAGTCCTATTTAGAGTTATGGGTCTAGTGGAGGTGAGAGACATAATTTTCAACATGAGAATTAGAAAGTCCCTAAGACCTTATGGGTTCTTGATAGAATTTTTCTAGATTTTTGGGATAGCATATGGGAGGATGTAACCAAGGCTATGAACCATACTTTCCTTGCTTTGATTCCTAAAGTGGGAGAGGCTTCCAACCTTAGAGACTTTTATCCAATTATACTTTGTAATTTTATCTACCATATCATTACCAAATTTATGTCTAAAAGACTCAAGGTCTTGGATCGTATTATCTCTCTGGATCAAGGAGGATTTATGGAAGGTAAATATATTTTGTATGGAGTAACCTTGACACAAGAAGTAGTTTAAAAAAGTATATTGAGAAGGGCAAAGAGGAATGTTTATTAAATTATACATTTCTAAGGTTTATGATAGTGTCTCTTGGAAGTTTTTGGATTGAATGCTAGATAATTTTACTATCTCTTAGAGTTGCAAATAGTGTATCATCAATGGCATTCCCTCAGCTTCCTTTCAAGGCTATAGAGGAATTTGACAAGGATATCCCATATCCTTACACCTTTTTATTATACTTGTTGAATAATAGTGAATAATTCTTTGAAGGAATGAAAACCAAAGAGTTATCTTTGGAGTGCATATAGGAGCAATGAATCTAACTCATTTTGTAATATGTGTGTGATATAGGGTTTCTTGGGGCATCCAATGTTGAGGAGGCAAGAGTGATAAAATTTACCTTTAGTACATATCTAGAAGTCATAAGCCATGAAATGAATGCATCAAAGTATAAGGTAGTATTATTTAATGCCAAAAGAGGTATCCAAGATCATATTCTAAACATCTTAGGCTTATCTCAAGGATCCCTACCATTGGACTATCTAGGGATTCCACTCCACTATAAGAAGCTAAATGTGGTGGAATGGAAAATACTAGTGGATAAAATTTATGTGAAGGTAAATCATTGCAAGCACTGTTGGAGTTTTTTGGAGGAAGAGTCATTCTTCTTTAGCTAGTGATTCAAGTAATATCAAATTACAAGTCATCTATCCTTGATACTCCACTTAGAATCCTAAAAGAGTTGGACTTGATCATGCAAAAATTTCTTTGGGATAGCCCAAGGATGGAGAAGCAATGAACTCTAGTAGGTTTGGATAAAATATTCCAGTCTAAATCAAGTGGAGTATTAGGAATTCAAAAGGCAACAATAAATAAAAAAGCTGTAATAGGTAAGATTTATTGAAAATAGATATCTAATCAAGAAGGATTTCTTAGAAAAGTTATTACTAGTAAGTATTTGTGTAACATTCCCCATGAGGAAGAAAGTCACATCCCTATGAGTGGCCAAGGTTATGTTTCTTAGAAGGTGCAAAAATTAGGGTAGAAAGTGGTAAAACTAAGACTATTTTGGAATAAGGGTAGAGGGGATAAAGAAAAATTTTAGACTAATTATTAGGACCACTAGCCCCCTTAATTTAAAAATGTCTAGAGATGCAACCTCTTCAATAGAGTCTTAAAGCTAGAGGTTAGATCAAGAAATCATGTTATCTACATACAAGGAATATTATGACCTTATCTCTTATGTACCTAAAGTGGTGGGAAGAGTGGCCATTACCGATCTATCTAAATTTGGTGTTGCTAATAGAGAGGATATTAAAGCAATGTCATCTTACAAGATAGCAGGAAGAGGATATGATAGCTTAGGTTCATGGGAATTTAAGCATATATAGTTCAAGAATGTTATAATAAAATTATCCCTCCCTCATAAGTGTTGTTAGATGTTTCCTAAGAGTATAGTTGGCAAAGGGCTAGCAAAAAAATAGTTTCTTTTCTAGGTAAATTATGCATAAGATCTTTCTCACCTATGTTAACTTATAAAATATGAGTTTTCATAGCCCCTCTAAATGTACCATGTACAATACACAATATGAGAGAATAGATCATTTGCTCTTCCAATAGGACTTAACGTTGGATTTTTGGAGTCAATGGGTGAATCTCTTCAAGGTTTGTCTAAACTAGTAGCCAACACTTATTAATATATAGGAGGCTTAGAAATCAAGGTGGTTCTAAAATGAATTAGTTCAATTTGGTTAGTCTCTAGGTTTGCTTTTTATCTGATGGTACATATGGATGGAAAGAAATACCAAAAGTATTAGAGGTATACACTTCACTAGAGCTAGTTTGACAAAAAATATTAAGCGAGGTTACAAAAATAATAAAAGCTCATGTATGGGAGCAAAAAAATTAGAATAAATAGAATTATGATATTAGTTAGACTCATGGGGCTTGGAAATACCCACCAATAGGCTATAAAAGATTCAACATGGATGGAGAATCCAAGGATAACCTAGGAGCAATGAGCATTGGTTTCCTCAAAAGAAACTACAATGGGAAGGTCCTTCATTGGGAATTGGAAGGGTGTAATATTAACAAAAAATAATGAAGTAGAGGCTTTGGAAATTATACAAGGCTCTCTCAATGCTTAGGAGAATGGAGCTTAAAATATCATAGAAGAGTTTGACTCATGAATTTTGTTGGGGTCACTATATGAAATTAGAAAATTCAAACTCTGTGCTGGCTCAAGAACATAGTGATTTAAATGAAAGCCACATGAAAACAAATTGAGGATACCATTATGATTCATGTAGTTAGATGAAATAATAAAACAATTAACTTTTTGACTAAAAAGGAAATCCAACATAATGTTGTTTATTTATTGAAATCTAATCAGAATAGGGATATTGTGGATTAGATGGAGGTGAACTAACAAATTTTATTACTAGCCATCGAGGAATTAGGCAATGAACCATGTTGGACCCAAGTAGATGATTATGATATTTAACCTCTAGTAAAATATCATATTACTAGTTATAGTGCTCTTATCTCCAATTTAGAGTAGCCCCTAAAGTCATGGTAGGAGGGATAAGTTAATCTAGGTTCTCTAGAATAGAATTATTTAAAATTTTAATCTAGATAGAGGTTTTGCTCTTTGGATTATATTAAGACATTTGTGGTCCAAGAATGTTCGATTTAGTTTTGGTAGGATCTTAGGGCTATCCAAAAGGGGCAAGCCAATTATTGTAACTTTGGGCCTATTTTCTTAATAAAAATTACACCTTTTTTAAAAAATAGTTGGGAGCTCCTACATGCGTGGAGGACATCACCACTAGTGGTGTTAGGCTTGAACACATACACACTCACAAAATGGTCTGTCATATATATATATAGACTCATTATTATAAGATGACATAGATTTTTAACTAAAAATGTTGCCATTAAAGCATATTATCATTATGATTAAAATATATTATCCTCTTTGTAGAGGACCTTTTTTAGGATAAGATACATCTCTACAATTTTATCATTTTTTTATTTTTTTGTCACATGATCGATTGACACAAATACACACATACACTCTATCATGGTTTGAATCTAAGTCTTGTGAAATAAAGCTCAAATCCCTAACCACTATGTTGTCCCATAGGGATGATGTTTTTATGTTGTATTTATCTATAGATGATCAGCTAATGTTTCTAGAAACACAAAATCATTTAGTTAAAATTTTCAATGCTTAATTTAGTATGTTTTGCAATATATTCTTTTAATGTCTCCCCAGATTAATAATAAAAATGTTCCATTAGATTTGGATTTATATTCTCAAATACCTTCAAACAAAAAAAATAGAAAGTTTAATGTTTTAATTTTATTAATAATTATTGTAGCAAACATTAATGCCTTTCAAATTTATATAATATTTTTTATTATTAAATTTCATACTATAAATTTTGATGCATTATGAGATGATCCACCAATAACATGGATACAATTTTTTATTGTTTTGATTGGTGAAAAATCCCTACAACCAATGCTTGGGATTGAGTTTTCCCATCCCAATCATGACCCCTTGTAAGGTTGATAGCTAAGCTTCTCAATAGGGTACAATAACACACAAACATGCCATTATTTGAACCTTGGACCTTCCAAAGAGAGGAAACCTTTGTGTTGAACGACTTCAACCGTGGGGCTTGTTTCTAGTCCCATCCGAGTATACCCCTAAGGCCTCCATGGTGGATTTTGTGTGTCCACAAAGACAGTAAGGGGTGGTTTGAACACTAACTTATCGTTCATTTCAAGGCTATGTCTTGGAAACCAAGTGCACTATGAAGGCACATGGGAGTGGTTCGAACATTAGATCTTATGTTCATTAATTTTGGATCCATGTCTCTCGAAAACCAACTATATTACAAAAGTGGACAAAACCATTGTGTTAAAAAAGAAACCCACTACTTAAATCTTCAAGTCCCATTTAGGTATATCCCTAGGACCTCCATAGTAAAAATTTTATGTGTCTGCAAAGACAATGCAGGGGTGGATATGGATAGAATAATTAACACGTATATAATATACCAATTGGCTTGGAATCATCCAAAATAATAGGCAATCTTCATAAACAAAAAAAAATATTTAAGAATATTGGGTTTGTAGGAGGAAGTCCATATTAAATGTAACTGGTTAGGTAGTGTTTTACGCACTATATATATATATATATATAATTTAATGTTTATATATATAGAGTTTAATGTTTATAGGATAATATGGTGGAATCGGTAACCGCCACCAATCTAGGTAGGTTATTCGGTTTTTATGGCTGCCACAGTATTTTGCGTTACTCGTTTTGGAAACCGTCACAGTTTTTTGCGTAGTTTGTCCTTATAACCACCATGTTACAATTATTTTAAACCTTTTATACTGCTGAAAGCATCACGAAGTACTAGCATTTAGTTCGATGAGACCTGAGATTTGAACCTTGGACCTTCGTCCCCTTACCGATTTTATCGAACAAATTGGTTTACATGTAAAACCTCACAAAACATTGATTGTTAAATATTAATATTTTTAAATATTTAAAGAAAAATTAAATTAAATGATTCACAGCAGACGTAACAGAAGAGACGCATCTGAAGGAGCGCTTTGTAAATTTCAATCGCCGAAGTCTGTTAATGTCGAACTGCGCAGGGTGCACTGCCAGCTCCTAGCTTCGGGAGCGAAGTGCGGACAGCGCCTACCCCTTGGGCGAAGTCCGTCACTCGCGTGTAGTGCGGACTACGCAAGGGCGAAGTGCGAACTTCGTGCACAGTGCGTGCTACGCAGGGGCGAAGTGCGTACTTCGTGCGCAGTGCGTGCTGCGCAGGGGCGAAGTGCGTACTTCGCGCGCAGTGCGGACTGCGCAAGGGCGAAGTGCGAACTTCGCACGTAGTGTGGACTGCGCTGGAAATGCTGTCGAAGTGCGCACTTCGCTCGCAGTGCAGACTTCGCCGGATATGCGAACTTCACCGAACGCAGAAGGACAAGCTTCAAACTTGGCCAACTTTGGCCTTCGACTTCTTCGTCTTTCGCGGCTGCCGCTGGGTTTGCTCGGCTTGGCAAGACCCGTATGAGAGGAGAGAAACGCCGAAACAAACGCCGGAACAGAGAACAACAAAGTTAACACATAAACTATTACAAACCCTAAATATGCCACAGACAAAAGCAAACTTTATTCATATGAACAACTAGGGTTACAAAATTCCTCAACCGAGGAAATAACAACATCTACAGGCTACGCTGCAGGATAAACCAAACAGGGGAAATGTCGAGTCTGCTGCTCGGACATAAATCAGCTGAGCCACACTGCTCACTGAATCGCTCTACTTTCTTTCTCTGCTCTATTCTCCGCTTCTTCTTTCACGAACTTCTCTCACACATGCTCTGCTTCTCCTCTACGCACTAATTTGTTTGTAGACCCGAACCGCATTTTATAGCCGCGGGGAGAGGAGGATAAGGTTTATCCTCTGACAGCTTCGGATAAGGGTTATCCTCTAACCGACCCTCATCTAGGGTTTCTGACAAACGCCGAATTGGCATTAACTCCTGTGGAGATCAGATTTGTCAGGTGTCAAATCTGTCAGAAGATAGGTGCGACGTCATGTCACACATTTTCCGGGATCCTAGACTACGGCAGCGCAGTCCGACTTCGCTCATGTCTGGAGCGCAATCCGGTTTCTCCCAAGGTTTGCAGCGCAGTTGGGCACAGGCATGAAATCTGGGTTTATATTTCTAAAACCCTCCTTTAAACCTGATTTCACAAGCACTTTGACTCCAAGCTGCTCTCGCAATCTGATGAATTATTCCTCCTTCAAAGGCTTCGTGAAAATATCTGCCAACTGCTCCTTGGATCTGCAAAACTATAGATGAATTTCTCCAGACTTCACCAACTCTCTGATGAAGTGATAACGAATATCAATGTGCTTCGTCCGCCCATGGAACACGGGATCCTTACACAGTGCAATGGCCGAATTGTTATCACAAAAAATTGTTGTCGTGCCTTCCGGAGGATTGTATAGTTTACTCAGAACTCTTCGCAGCCATACTTCCTGGCATGCAGATGTTGTGGCGACGACATATTCTGCTTTGGATGTGGATAATGCAACAATGGGTTGCTTCTTGGACACCCATGATACTGCCCCTGATCCGAGATGGAAAGCATACCTAGAGGTGCTCTTTCGATCATCGGTACTACCAGCCCAGTCATTGTTTGTGTAGCCGACCAGTTCCAACTGGTCCCGTCTGGCATAAAATAGGCCATGGTTTCACGTCCCGCTGACATAACGCAAGATCCTCTTGCCTGCTTGCCAGTGCGTGTCCTTCGGAGTCTCCATGAAATGGCTGATCGAGCCGACTCCGAACATTAGATCTGGCCGAGTTGCAGTCAAGTACATCAGACTGCCAACTAGCCTCTTGAACAAGGTTGGATCTACATACCTCCCTGTATCCAACTTGCTCAGCTTCAAACCTGTGGCTACAAGTGTGATGGCTGGTTTGTTGTCCTCCATCTTGAAGCGCTTCAGGACATCCTTCGCATACTTGTCCTGAGAAATGAAGATGCAATCTGCTGATTGGTCAACTTCAATGCCAAAAAAATATTTCATTAGCCCCATGTCAGTCATTTCAAACTCGAACGTCATGGCTGTTCTAAACTACGCAAATAGGCTGCTGCTATTGCCAGTAAATATCATATCGTCTACGTACAGGCAGACGATGATGAGCTCACCTACTGCATTTGTCTTCATGTACAGGGAGTGCTCATATGGGCATTTCTAAAACCCATTCTCCTAAAAATAGCCGTCAATACGGCTGTACCATGCCCTGGGTGCTTGCTTCAACCCATACAGGGCCTTCTTCAGTTTTAGGACTTTGCCTTCTTGCCCTCGTATTTCATAACCGGGCGGTTGGTCTATGTAGACCTCTTCTTCCAACACTCCGTTGAGGAAGGTAGACTTGACATCCATCTGGTACACACTCCATCCTTTCTAAGCTACAAGTGCCAGAATCATTCTGACTGTGTCAAGTCGGGCTACAGGTGCATACACCTCATGATAGTCAACTCCTGACTTCTGCTTGTAGCCTTTCGCCACTAATCCGGCCTTATGCTCATCAAATTCTCCTTGGGCATTAAACTTCATTTTATATACCCACTTGACCCCAATGGTCTTCTTTCATGCTGGAAGATCTGTTAGCTGCCATGTCTCATTCTTCTCAATGGCTGCTATCTCCTCATCCATCGCATTCACCCATTTGCGATTCTGACTTGCCTCTTCAAACTCCACTGGATCACATTCAGTAAAGAGAGCAAAATTAGAATAATCTTCATCTAATTGATTACGGGTTACCTCATAGATGTCTTGCAAGCTCCGAGTCTTCGCAGGAGTCCTCAGGTTTTGAATTCTGCTTGCAAGTGGAGGTGAACGGGATGATGAGGGTGTGCTACTGTTGGCACCACTATTGCTGCTTGAAGGCACAGGTGGATGGACACTGTCTTCCTCCAAGTCTACAGATTCAATAGTTGCTGGTTCAGACTGACCAGTCTTTGACTTCCCGTTCCAGACTTCATCCTCTAGGAACTTCACGTCTCGGCTGATGACAAGTTTCTTTGTCACAGGATTGTACAGCCTGTATGCCTTTGCTGGTTCACTGTATCCTGTGAAGATGCACTTTTCAGCTTTGTCATCCAGCTTCTGCCTTTTCTCATCTGGAACATGTGCATATCCTATGCACCCGAAAACTTGCAAATGAGCCACACTTGGCTTCAACTTGCTCCAGGCTTCCTCTGAAATTTTGTCCCTCACACTCTTGGTGGGACATCGGTTCAACAGATAAACTGCACAACTTATAGCTTCTACCCAGAAATCATGTGGCAAACTTTTTGCCTTCAGCATGCTCCGTGCCATCTCCATGATAGTTCTGTTCTTTCTCTCAGCTACACCATTCTGCTGTGGCGTGTATCTGGTAGTGAACTGCCTTCGAATTCCATGTTGCTTGCAGAAATTATGGAATTCGTTGGAGATGTACTCTCCACCTCCATCAGTTTTGAGAGTCTTCACATAATAACCGCTCTGTTTCTCAACTAGAGCCTTGAACTCCCTAAACCTTGCAAATGCTTCTGACTTCAACTTGATTGGATAAATCCAAGTATTTCGGCTAAAGTCATCAATGAAGGTCAGGAAATACTTATTGCCGGCATATGAGGTGGTCTGCATGGGACCACAGATGTCTGAGTGCACCAGCTCCAAATGTCGTGATGCTCTCCAAGACTGCCCTATAGGGAATGTGTCCCTGTGCTGCTTGTCGACCAAGAAACCTTCACAAACTTGGTTTGGTTGCTCTATAAGGGGTAAACCCTTCACCATTTGCTTCTTGTGCAGCAGATTCAGGCCACTGAAACTCAGGTGACCGAATCTGAGATGCCACAGCTAGGTAGCATCCTTCTCAACTGCACTTAGAGACATCAAAGATTCATTCTGAATCTGCAGCGAAAACATTTTGTTTTTCATCATGGACACTGTTGCGATTTGTCCATGCACTTTGTCTCTTATGGAACAGACACCGTCTTTGAACAATACAGTGTGCCCCTTCTACACAAGATGTCCAACACTTAGCAGATTGTGTTTCAACCCAAGCACATAAAAAACATCTTGAATTGTTTTTCTATCACCGTGTCGGGTGCGGATGAGGATCTTTCCTTTCCCCATCACAGGAACTTTGCAGTCGTTCCCCATATTGACTTCGGACTAGAGTGTTTCATCTAGTTGTGAGAACATCTCCCTGTTCCCAGTCATATGGTTGCTGCAACCACTGTCAAGATACCAGATGTTTTTCTTGCTCTCCTCTTCAATACTACAAGTCAGCAGCACATTTCCTCCTATCGCATTTTTGGGTTCCTCCGAATAATGGGCTTGCTGCTGATTCTCGTTCACCATCTTCTTTCTGCACTGTGTGGCATAATGGCCAAACTTGCTACAGTAGTAGCATTGGACCTTTGACATGTCCTTCTGCTGAGAGCCACCTTGCTGATTTTTGTCTCTTCCTCCTTGCTGATGAAAGTTGCAACTTGGCTCAGCGTCCTGAGGGTTTGAGTTCCCTCCTTGCTTGTTTCTTCTCCCACGTCTGCTTCTGCCTCTTCCTCCTTGAGAACTAGAAGCGTTGTGGTGGGAGTCTTGTCTGTCGCTGTCTCGGACTGAGACTTGCACTTTGAAGGCTTGCTCCAAAGAAGACTGAGTTGAGCGGCTTAGCCTCTGTTCATGGGTCTGTAGGGAACCCATGAGTTCGTCAGTCGAGAGGGTTGTAAAATCCCTCAACTCTTCGATTGCTATCACAACCGAGTCGAACTTCGCAGGCAGACTTTTGAGAATCTTCTCCACGATTCTCTGGCTCTGGACATTTTCTCCGTTCAACCGCATCTGGTTGATAATGTCTGTCGTCCGGGTGAAGAAGTCGCTCATCGACTCGAACTCACTCATCTACAGATTTTCAAACTCCCTCCTAAGCATCTGTAGTTTCACCAACTTCACTTTGTCGGTGCCCTGATACGAACTTGCCAGGGTTTCCCAGGCCTGCTTGGCCTTGGTGGCTGATGCAATCCGTGGGAAGATGGTCTCCTCAACCGCTTGCATGATGTAGAAGAGGGTCTTCTGGTCCTTCTTCTTGTGCTCTTTCAACAGATCCTTGTCTTCTTGAGAGAGGGCGGCCAGTGCTGCTGCATCTGTCGATTCTGGGTAGCCGTTCTCGACTAACTCCCATAGCTCTTGAGATCCGAACAGGATCTTCATTTGGATGCTCCAGTAATCGTAGTTCTTGCCGTTAAATCGTGGGATCTGCAACTGCAGCGAGTTTCTCTCGGAAGCCATGCTTCTATCTCCGTGTCATGGCACTATCAGCTCTGATACCAATTTGAAGGAGCGCTTTGTAAATTTCAATCGTCGAAGTCTGTTAATGTCGAACTGCGCAGGGTGCACTGCCAGCTCCCAGCTTCAGGAGCGAAGTGCGAACGATGCCTACCCCTTGGGCGAAGTCCGTCACTCGTGCGTAGTGCGGACTGCGCAAGGGCGAAGTGCGAACTTTGCGTGCAGTGCGTGCTGTGCAGGGGCAAAGTGCGGACTACGTTGGAAATGCTGTCGAAGTGCGCACTTCGCCCGTAGTGCAGACTTCGTCGGATCTGCGAACTTCGCCGAACGTAGAAGGATAGGCTTCAGACTTGGCCAACTTTGGCCTTCGACTTCTTCATCTTCCACGGCTGCCGCTGGGTTTTCTCGGCTTGGCAAGACTCGTATGAGAGGAGAGAAACGTCAAAACAGAGAACAACAAAGTTAACACATAAACTACTGCAAACCCTAAAGATGCCACAGACAAAAGAAAACTTTATTCATATGAAAAACTAGGGTTACAGAATTCCTCAATCGAGGAAATAACAACATCTGCAGGCTACGCTGCAGGATAAACCAAACAGGGGAAATGTCGAGTCTGCTCGGACATTAATCAGCTGAGCCACACTGCTCACTGAATCGCTCTGCTTTCTTTCTCTGCTCTATTCTCCGCTTCTTCTTTCACGAACTTCTCTCACACATGCTCTGCTTATCTATAAAATTGTGCCTCTATATCTGTAGGTTAAATTCACCTAGATTGTTATGCATGTATTCAACATCGTGAGTCCCTCAAAACCCAACCTATCACCTCATAAAAATGGACTGAACACCCCCATCGTAAACCACTTTAAAATATTTAGATCCATTTTTTATGCTTCTATTCTTCTAGAGCATAAAAAAACTTGAATCTCAAGATATTAAAGACATATTTGTTGGATATCCTATGGATCATAAGAGATACAAGGTATTCATTCCTTCACATCAAAAAGTGATTTTGACACATGATGTTGTATTTACAAAAAACTGAAGAACAATTGGTTACATTAGATAATAAGGGACACAATATTTAGCCTAGATAAAAATATGATAACATATATGATGTTCAAATTCTAGCATTTTGTGGGGGAGACATTGAAAAGTTACTCAAAAATTTAGAATCTACAAATCAATCCACAAGTCTGGATGAACCAAACTATGATACTCAGCAAATGTCTATATCTTCTACACCTTCTACCCCTCACACAGTAATCATATTAAAAATATTTTTTACATTCATACTTATCATTATACTCCATAAATAATAATCAATTCCAAGATCATGATGAAAAATTTGAGGTAAGTAAGACATATACATTACTCCCAACTCAAGGAATTCATGAATCTTGCCATATATTAAATGACATTAACCCAAATAAAGCAATCAAAATGGGCACAAGAGGTTCCCTTACAACAAGAGTGTATAAATCATTACTTGTTGAACTGGATCCTACAAAACTTCACCTCACTCTAAATAATAACATATCATGTACCAAGAAGTTGCCAAACATGTAGCTTGGAGATATGCAATGAACTAGGAGTATGGATCTCTGATAAAAAATGGTACTTGGGAGTTAGTCTATATACCACTTGGAAGAAAGATAGATCAAAATAAACGGATGTACAAAAATAGGTATAAATCAGATGGCACCCTTGACAAACATAAGGTAAAATTAGTGGCTAAAATCTTCACATAAAATCAAGAAATTGATTACACTAAGGTATTTTAACCTACCATAAAATGGCCCATAATTAGGACTCTTATAGCCTTAGCTACACAAGAAGGTTGGAATACTTATAAATTAAATGTAGAGACTACTTTCTTGAATGGTAAAGTGGAAGAAGAAATATACATGGTACAACCATAAGGTTTTGAGATTGTAGGATAGGAACATAAGGTATGCAAAATCATAAAGTCTATATGGATTGAAGCAATCCCCTCATACTTGGTTCAACAAATTATAATATTGGATTAAGCAATGTGGGTTTGAAGTATTTGATTACCAAGATATTGATGCAACACTATTCATCAAGCACAAAAAATACAAAGTCACATACCTCATAGTCTTTATGGATTATATGCTTTTAATAGGTAACAATGAGCACATCATCAACATAGTGAAAATGTACCTTGCAAAGACTTATGATATATTTGATCTAGAATTGATAAAATTCTATTTAGGAATATAAGTAACTCAAAAAAATGGTAAAATATTCTTGATCCAAGAGAAATACATCAATGATATTCTAGATAAGTTTCAACTCAAATATGGACACCCTGTGACAACAAAAATAGATTCAAATCTAAAACTCATCATAGACGATGACACACTAGGGGAAAATACAACACTCTACAAAATGTTGGTTGGGATACTCATCTATGCTCCTAACAAAAGACCTCACATTGTTTATGTAGTGGGATTAGACCAAGGTACATGACCAATCCAAAGGAGAGACACTAGAGAATTATAACAAGAGTTTTGAGGTACATAAATACATCATGTAATTATGGCCTACTGTATGAAAAAATACATATTTTACACTCATTACATACACAAACTCAAACTTTGTAGAAGATAAAAACACTAGGAGATCTACGTTTGGGTACTTGACATTTATTGGCTCAACACTAATTTCATGGAGATTAAAGCAACAAAATATTATAGTAGATTCTTTGATATAAGTTAAATATATTATTGTAGTTGAGACAAGTAAATAAGTGTTATGGTTGGGAAATTTAATACACACTCTTGATATCACTCAAAAATGTCCTACAAGATTGTACATGGATAATCAATCAACAATCCACATGGTAAGGAATATTATGTTTCAAAATAGAATGAAACACATTAGTACAATAGCCCATAGGATTTGATAACTTGTTCAATATGGTACAATACAAATGCACTACTATCCAAAAATAGATAAAGTTACCAAAATCTTCACCAAGCCACTCCAAAGGGTGAATTTTGAACATTTCAGACAATAGATAGGCTTGAGAGCCTCCATTTCCAATTGATAATGGAGATGCAACAGGACCAACAAGGCTAATGATTATTCATAAAACCACCTTCATGTGGATGAAAATTATTGGTTGGTCTCTGCTATATCCCATTTGTGAAAAATCCTTGTGGGCATAGAAGGATAAGGGTTGTACTAGTTTTAAAAATTGGAACCTGTGAAAACTTTAAAGGGCATGGAGGATGACCAAATGGTATATGGAAATCTAGCAGATTGGAGATGCATTTCATGGATAATTGGTTAATCTTGTACACAAAGATCCACCATAGCCAATCATATACTAAAATAAAATGACCTTATACCATTAACGGGAGATTTAAGACATGCTAATTCTACAAGGTCATATTTGTTAGTTAGGTTCATAATTAATTGTTATAAGGCTTTAATAAGACCTCATTAAAATAGGTTATTTTAATGTGTAATATCATTTCATGTTCATTTGTATTTCATGTAATATAGATTTGGGAAACCTAACCCTAATATCTTTTTTCTCAATATATATCCATAATGCAAAGGGAGAGATGTGATTATTCATTATCCCCATTGTTGGAAATATTCTCCTTTTTTCTTATTTCATATAGTTCATCTTGGGAACATAGCATTGATTCTTGCTACACTTTATTGTCACCATCCCTATTGAGTGAATGATAATGAAGTTGAGGGAAATAATGGCTACAAGTACAATCATAGGTCAATATCATAGCAATAATGATGATAATGATAATGATAATTATTCTATGAAACCTAAGGCAAAATTAATTCATAGTTATTTGATAAATATGGCACCTACTGCATATAAAAAACTTGAAAATATGAAGACACATAGAATTTATTATGGTGACAATAATGATGGAAGAGACAATAACAACAATAGTTATTACTTTACTCTACTATAAATGATTTCCATAAATGAGATCCCTTTATTAATTCAAAATAATATTAGTCCTTCACCATGTAGTGTTGGAGTTGCTTCTTAAGAGATAACAACACCCACACTTATGGAGGACATCATTGAGTAGGTTATATCCATTACTCCCATACATTTTATACCATAGTTCTATTAATAATTTATAATTACATGTGATGCATCAATAAATTAAGTTAAAGGGTGTCCATTAGCCTTCACCAATAAAGTCCTCATAGGTAATTGTTTGGGAAATTTAAAATATGAAAAATAAATCATGGCAATCCTTCGTGTCATAACACATTGGTGACCATATATTTTAGGAGAAACTATTTATATCAAGACTAAGCATCATAGCCTATAATATTTCTTAGAACAATTATTTTCTTCTCATAAATAAATGTGGGTGACTAAGTTATTGTGCTATGATTATGAGATCATTTATAAAAATGAAAATAAAATTTCATAGTTAATACCCTATCATGGTTAATACCCTATCCTTCAAGGGTTGGGACGATCTAATGCTAGTAAAATATCCCTTTTATTTGTTCTATGTTTTTCATGATTTCTTGTTGGAGGGGAGGCAGTCTTGTGTTTGTTTCTCTCTCATGGCCTCCGGTCATGTGGTGGTTGGATGGGAGGTAAATTTTTATTTTTTATATTCGTCGACCTTTAGGGAGGTCGAGGACTATCACTTCTTGGGTTGTTCCTAGTAAGTCAAATTTCTTCTATCAGATTTTATTCCTTGGATTTATGAGTATCTTCTGGAAGTCTATTTTTGGGAAGCTCGTATCTCAGTTACCTATGGTTATTCTTGGGAAGCTGGTACTTTTGTCCCATATGGTCAGCACTTGGTTGAAGTCTTTTGTGCTTGGAAATGGTTCCTTGATCAAGTGGTTGTGGTTTTCTTCAAATATTTAGAGGAAGGTTGTTAATTATGCATGTCTCCTTACCTTTGTTTGTGGACCTATGGAGTGTGTGTCAGGTGTGGCAGATATAATCACTCATTTGGTACCCGTGTGTCATCCTTGGTACTTTTTTTGAAGGCTACATGGAGTTAAAAGGGGTCATTTTCCTTTTCTCTGCTTCTTGTTTCGTGCTCAGATTGGCAAGTGGGTTTTCTTTGAGAGGTGGTCTCTTCATGAATTGGCATATGTTGTGGAAGACATCGGAGTCTAAGACAATTAGTAGTTTTCTCTTAATCTAGTGGGAGTTGGGTGTTAGGATGATGGTATGGTTTTTTATTCATTTATTCATGTGTTGCGCATCAGTGGGATTTTTTGAGGGGTGGGTTAAATTTTCTACCCTTATGTACTTTTGACAATATTTAAAATTGTACGATGAGTGATTTTCTTGTTGAAGCATTTTTTGGGATGCCTGGGATTCTCTAGTGGAAGATTTTTAAGAGCAAATGTTGTGGTCCAGGATTGAACGATAGGAGTTTGAATGCCTATATTTACTTTGCTTTGTGCTAGAATTTTTTGTAGGATTCTGAGTGGTTGGTTCCTACTTCTATTAAGTGTGGTGTGGGAAATATTATGGTGCAAAATCTTGGGGTATGTGGGATAATTTTGATTATGGGTAATGTGAAAATTTATAGCCTTAAGTTGCATTTGTTCAAATCTCATTTGGAACCCACTTCCTTGATGATTGAAGATAAGGTGAAAACAATTTTGATAAATTATAGTCTTCTAGAGTGCATTCAGAAGTTTCATGGCCACCATATGGTTCTCTCAAAGTGGATGGAAATGACATGGAATTAGGTCTGGGTGAGATTTGGGACTTTGTCCTTTGAGATGTTGACCAAAATAATAAGTAGAAATACGGGCTTAATTTTGGATGGAGCCTACCATAATAGAGATAAGCACTCATTGCTAAAGGATATTTGTTTTTTATTGGACATTGATGAGTTCCTCCCTAGAAAATACAACAAATTTAGTAGGGTGGCCAAAGTAATCATGGATTACTTCACCTTGGATTCTATGTATTAAGTTATTCATAGTTTCAATTCTATGTACCTTACCCACCATTCAATATAACTTGGAATGAATATATTGATGATTTTGTTCCATTCCTTGAAGAATTCTATGCTAGATGTGCAAAGTGGTCATGGTCAATTTCCTCTGCATCAGGGTCTAGCACTAATCATTTTTGAACAAGCTACTTCAGAGAGTGGTTTTATTGCAAAAGATCTTCAAAAGCCTATTGTTGATATGCAGGTGACTATGCTCTATTTTCCCAAGGAAGTTTTTGAGACCTCAAGTGATGGTAGAAAGGATCTGTACTCCTTTTATATGGGCTCAGGGGATGATAGAATATCCTATAATATTCATGTTTTTGTAAAATATGTGAAAGGCAAAGTGCCTCGCAACAATGTTTTAAATAATGATATTATAAAAAGTTCATCCAATGACCTCAAGGTTAGGTCTGAGATGGTAGATTTTTTATCTATGAGCCAAGAATAAGGGAGTCGTACACGAAAATACAAGTTCTTGCTTGGCAATAATAAAGAAGAGGATGGCTCGTCTCCTATTTCTCCCCCTTCAAATCTAAGAATCCTACCCAAATATTTTAATAAGGATAAGTTGGTGTAATATTTTTATGTCTAGAAAGTGGTCTCTGAATGGAATAATTTTGTGTTACATAATCTAAAGTTGATGGAGATTAAGTAGCGTGCTATTTGGAGTTCACTGAAGATTACCATTGATTACTTAGAGTAAGTATCCAAGATGACAGATATGGTTGTTCTGGATGTCAACTCGTTGGTTTAGAACTTCCTTGATATTTTTAATTTTTTGTTTCTCCTTTCTAGTTTGTTGTTGCTTCTCTATGTTTTTTGGTTTTTGTGGAACCCCTACACGGGTGGTGGTTAGTTTCTTTTTTGTTATGTTAGCTTATTATTTTTCTCCTTATTTCTTGGAAGCTTTGCCTAATGTTTGAAGGCTTTGTAAAAGGTTGTGGGATCCCTTTCAAAACCCTCTTTTATTAATAGTATAAAAAAGTTACCCTATCATGCAAATTTGATGACCAAGTGATATTATGTGCATAATTTTTACCATATTGATATTGGTTTCTCATAATATAACAAGAGTGGTAATAAGATCCACATATACATAACTAATTTAAAAGTTATTCACATTATCTAGATTTAATTCAACATGTTCATGGGATGGCCACTAATTTCTTTACAAAGCATGCATTACCCTTACTCTAAATTTTACTATGAATGATACATTGTTATAAGAACTATATGCATAATCTTTAGTAGGGAATTATAAATTTTAAATATTTATCAATGCGCAAATAGGAAATATTGGAAAGGAATACATTAGGAAACTAAAATATTTGTTAAAAAATGTTATATTTTTTAATATCATAAAGGTAAAATTGTTCTAGTTGTAGATATGCTACAATAAGTACCTATTCTAGCTATAATATGAATTGATATTTCCATGGATTTGATTTCAGAATAACCACAACTAGTAGAAAAATTAGTTATTCTAGTTGTTATGGGTCATTTCCCCAAGTATACTCACTTTTTTCCACTATCCTACTCTTATGCAACATCCATTGTTGACAAAATATTTAGTGACTATATTTTTTAACTCCATATAATCTATGAAAATGAACTAAATTTTATTAATAATTTTTGGAAGGAACTCTTCAAGTTATATGTAACCTAATTAAGAAAGGTAAAGGTAAAGTAATATTTATTATCCATGAGGCCACATGTCATATGGTATGATCCTAATGGAGGATTTTTTTAACCAATATATGGTAATCAAACCATATTGTGACATACATAGACAAATAGAAAAATAAAAATTATGAATAAATTTTTAGATTCTTAATTATGCTACTTTGCTTCATAGAATCATGCACCTTACAACAAATGGATATCACTAGAAGAATAGTGGTAAAATATTATTTATCGTACAAAAACTAAGATAAACCCGAATGAATTTACATATGATCGTCCACCACAATTTATTTCATCATATATTTTATGTTCTTGTTTATAGGCCATTCATTCAACCCTCACCAATTTGGAGGCCCTACTTTGATACCTCAAAGACAACATAGTAATGGTTTAGAATTAAATGAAACAATAATCAAAACAATGCAAATTTAAATTTGATTTTTTGAAGCATACTCAGTTTTATCATATTCCAATGTTATAAGTAGACATCAATAATGATAAACGTAGTCACAAATTATGGGCCCTACCAATTCTTACAATAGATTGATACTTTTTCATACAAGTTGGAATCAAAGCAAATATATTTTAGTTTCTACAAAATCCTTATCACATATAACATGGTATTAGAGAAAGTGTGAACCTTCATTATTCATTTGCTTTTGTTAGTGATGTATTTTTCTTGTAGATTCTCTTGAAGACAATTTTTGTAAGGCCTTGTGGAGAATATTTTTTGAAGTTGATGGTGTAATACAAAATAAGGGTTTTTAATAAAAATTCCTAGTGGAATTGGATCACAAGGACCTCACTTGACTAAGAAGATATACTCCAAGATAATCATTCATCATCAAGTTTGATGATTGTCATCAATTATTCATCATTTAGTCAATATACTTTTCAATCCAGAGCGGTGTCCAATGGTTGTATACGATAGGCAAGGTAAGCATTTTATGGATAGGTTCATTTAGGAGATGGCTTTATTGGTGAAACAGTTAGTGTTTGGGGGTTTGATGTCACATCTAAATCCTATAAACGGAAATTGACTCCTATTCACTCTTACAGAAATGAAATTGCAAGAATTGAAACTCACACTTTGCATAAAGGAGAACCTAATTACAATAACATAATTTAAAGTTTAGTAATAAAATGTTACAAAACTGGAACATCAAGAAATTCTCTGATGCAAACTGAAAATGCCAAAATCTAAGAATACCGTGGGAAACAAAAAATATTGTATGTTGTAAGATGCACGATTCTACCCTAGATGACCAACTAAAATGTATTAATGATTACCAAACATCATATACAATCTAACACAACTGGTAACATGCAATAAAAACTGTTAGGTTTCTGCTAATCTACTGTAGTAAGAAATGAGCAGAAAACCTGTCAATGAGATTCCTTCTCCTGGACTTGGAAGTGGACCTTGCTCCCTAAACCAGAAGAAGGTGAAAATAACTTGTTCTAAACTATATAAACCTTACACATTCATTCAAAATGCCAACGTAAGGGATAAATTGCACCTTTATTGATTTTGGAATAGCATTACAACAGTGCAGGAGAAATCCTGTAAAATATTGCTCTGCTACAAAAAATTACAATGCCACAATACCAGAATTCTTCTATACCTCCATTTATCTCCTATATACTCAAATGAATGGGAGTTAGGTTATTTATATTATTCTATTACAATGCTGATATGAGTTGTTGCTATTTTTAAAGGATTTTACAACTATTTTTAGAATTATCTTCCTAGAATGTAGGAAACTATTCTACTACAGCTTTTTCATTTCCTTTGTTGGGATGAATCCATTGGAAGAAATGCACTGGAAAAGAGAAGAAAACCCATTATATAACTACAATAAACTTTGTCTCGCCATTTTCCACATTTTTTACTTATTTATGGATGATTTTGACCAAAACTATTCTTGCTCCACTCATTCCAAAGTTGCTTTGGAATATCAGGCAATGTAATAGTTCTAGCACGTATCCATGCATCAAATGTGTAGAAAAGTGGTTTTGATCGACTAAAAAGTCTCCATTTTTCCCCAGAAGACCTATTCCACTGTTGGTGCATGTTGGAGCTGACCAATTCCATTGCATGCTATTCATGCATAGCTTACTAGAATTTGTATGATCAAATTCTATTTCCTGCACGGTCAGATTATTTTGAATAGGTTTTGGCGTCTTTTTGGTCATTTTAAATGATTATACGATAGGGAAAGCAAATAGAATTATTTTAGCACTAAATACATATCAACACCTATTATTATAACTTCAAATAAATCCTAATGTGCTTAGAGAATTCAGCTAAAACAAGTCAAAAAATACAAAAAAATAGTTAAACAGAATATATGCTCTTTCAAAATTTAAAACATGTAAAAAATAATACATAATGCATTATATCACCATAATTAGAATAAAAATGTAACATAAGGTGTTTCAAAGAGTTTATAAGTTATCAAAAATAGTCTATGGATGAGGCAATTTCCCAACCTCATCATTTTACCCCAACCTATTATAATGCATTACCTCATGCATTTTGTGTAGCTACATAGGCAAAAAGATCTATTTCAATATATATTTCATGATACTTCCATAGTATTCCCTCAATCTTATAATATCCTTGATGCTCCTTTATTTCTCTAAGACATTATTGGAATTGTTCATCGGATTGAGGATCATTGTCAAAGAAATAAGGGACAAGGGTGATGATTGTTGGTGATTTGTACCTAAGACATACCCATTGTTCCTTTACCTCCAAAATGGTCTGTATAATACTTTTTGATCTTCGTATTGACCACAACAAGTTGTTTGTAGAGATGGGCTCCCTCTTTTGCAGTTATATGGGTAATTCTCCCCATATACTTTTGCATGCTGATTAAGCATCAACAAAACATTTTGCACAAAAATCCTAAAAATGAGTCATACACCCCTAAATATTTTCCATATACATATTTTTGACCCTTGTATCCCTCATACGAGTATAATGCTGGAAGGTGGAATATCTATGGTTAAGATTAATAGGTCTGATGAGTAACACTGCTTGTAACTCCATCTCCTTAATTTATTTTCTTGTTCCCAATGAATTTGGTTTTGCAATATTGACATAAAAGCCCTCAATTAGAGATCACCTATAAATATGTGTGGCAAGAATATCACTTCAATTGGTAAGAAGAAGTTATGTAGGAATAGCTCACATAATAGGTTCAACTGGGGTATTGAAATCTGCCAAAATGTTTCTAAAAACTCTTCAAGATTTTTCAGCTTATGAGGAAGACCAGAAGCAATTCTTATTAATTGCCATCGAAGATATTTATATTTCAATATCAAACTATAAAATCTTGCTGGTCTCCTACACTGCACTAGACACTGCAATTTGGCATATTTCTTTTGCACGTTCCTACAACTTACTGCTATCTGTATTTTTAGCTTCTAGTTGTTATTTCATAGGTTTTAAAGACAATATTTATGTCTCTAGCTTATGACACCGCCCCATCCAGTATTCTATATCCTCATTGTATTTTGTTAATGTCACTGTATTTGGAGGCCTAATTATAGGTTACATCTATGGGATAATATTTACATGTATGCCTACTTCTGCTATTTCAATAGTGGGTAAATCGATTTGTATCCTAGTTTCTACAATTTCTATTTCAGGTGCAACAAATGAAATCAAGTCAACAAAAACTTGAGGGGAATGTAGATTTACTTCTTCTTGTACTTCTATCCTTGATTTAATATTTATTGTTTGTTCTTCTTGTTACTGTAGGTCCTCAAAAGATTGTACAAGTGCCCCTAAATTTTTATGCTCTATTCTATATACATCCTACTGGGCTATTTGTGTGACCACTCCTTCTGTATCCGCTTCCATTATGGGTGAGTGTATTTTAGGTAAGGTTGCATTTCCATGTTCTACAGCTAAGTCTAGAAAAATATTTGCCAACTCATTCTTAGAATTAGTTTTAGGGGGTTGTTGCTCTAGAATTGATAGTCTAGACTTTACTACTTCTATTTCCTGCCATAATTTAGCAATGAGGTCATATTTTTCCTTAATGGAGACCTCATGTTTCTCAATCCAACACATTTGTGTCTTGGTGAAACTTTTGGAAGCATGTAACTAGTTTTGCATGTAAGTTTCTTCTTCTTCTTCTATTATTGATCCTTTGTCAGAACCAGAATCTTTAGAATCTGAATAGTCAACAAGTGGTATTGTAGGCATTTATGCATATAAATCTGTTATTGTGCCTACTCCTACATCTTATGGACCTATATATTCATCTTGGGTACCTTTATTTTCAGATTCCTCCATGAATTCCTCTTCCTGTAATGTGTCCTCACTGGAAAAATTAATATGCTCTGTTACACTTTCTTTTATCTCTTCTTCCATGGCACTAGATTTTTGAATTCTTGAGGACCTCCGTAACCCTAGAGTAGGTTGTTTTTGTTTCTTTGTACATATCAGAACAGAGCTTGTCAATTCTAGGGTAGGGTCTGATTCAGGTGTTTCCTTCTCCATCTGCCCTTCCCTACTTGAACTTCCAAATTACTCAGTGGAATGTGTGGGAAAAATAGTTATATTTTCATAAAATGTAACCTTCCTCCTCTTTCCTACAAGATCAATCTTAGACTGTTTCTCTCTTTACTTCCTGGTCCTAGAGGATGGAGGTCCCTGTGGTGAGGAGCGAATTTATTTTTTAGAGGATTCAGTTTCATTTTCATATTCAAAACTTTCAATTTCTACTTATGCTTCAAATTCATGTCCTTCAACCTCTATCTCTTCTTTAGATCCAGAGCTTTCAACTTCTACTTATTTCCATGCAAAGAAAAATCATTCAAAACTCCTAGGGATTCCCTAAAGTGGTGTTTGCAGATGATCTTGATGAGCCCATGGTGTTTGGGAGTTCCCTTTCCTTCTTGGTATTTTCTAGCCATATTTTTCAATTCCTTGTGAATATATAAAGGAAGATTTATCTTGACCTCTGGGTTTGAATGACCATGCTATAAATGATTCAAAATTTTGACATGATTCCTAGACAGAATAGGAAATTGTCCATCATAGGTTAAAAATCTAATAAACCACATAGCTACATCATCCCAAGGAGGTGGTAGACTAGACATTTTAACCCCTTTGTAGACATTATTACTAATTAAAAATTCAATTGCTTTGTCTCCTTCTTCCCTAAAATGGTTAACAATTTCTACTAAAGCATTTTTACCAGTTTTCACAATCTGAACTCCTTGCAAAGGCATTTCAGTAACATGGCTAAGAATTTCTGGAGTTACCTGGATGGTCATGCCACTGATATGGAGTTGGTTTTTCTTGAATTTTTGGGAAAACTAAGCTACCAACACTTCAAAATATCCGTCGAACTTGCTCAAAAACGACATGAATCCACCCTTTGTGAAAACCTGTAGAGATTCAAAATCCTTTTGCAAATACTCAACATTTTCTGATTCAACCCTATTTTTCTTACTCCCCATTGTAAATTGTTTGTGCTCTGTGTATTTTAGCCCTGCAAAATTTTGGCAACAAAAGTTATCTTCAGTTTGGAATGATCAATTTCGTTTGAAGCTTATGTTTGGCTTTGCAGAGTAAATTTTGGCAGTGCAGGAATGACTTCAAAACGTGTCTAAGAATGTGAGTTTTACACATGGCAGATTTTTATTGCACAGAGGAGTCCTTAATGATCTGTTTTATTGCATGTTATTGAATTATTATGGCTTGGTTGAGGAGACGTAGAATCACCAATCTTATGGCGGTTTCCTTTCCAAAATTTACCTTGATACGTGTGCGATAAACTTTTATATGCCTCGAAATCATATGCTGCCTTGAACTCTACAGTTGAAACTTCGTGCTCTGTTTCATATTTCCAACCCCAATGGTAACAAAACTTAGGACATGTGTTACCTTCTATTTCCAACTAACTCATTCCAAAGTTTATTGAATCATTTCGATCCGTAATGTTAGTTCAAATTCCAGAGCACAGGTTTTTTTATTTTGAAGCTGCTTTCTACTTTTTGGTTTTGGAGATTCCATTTATGAACAACATTTTCATTTTGGAGCATTATCATGCAGAAGCATTTGAATACATAGACTAAAAATTTTCATGATCATATTATAACCACATCTCCCATTGACCAGATGGATAACTTTTGAATCAACCTTATGTATGTTTTATATACTAACTAGGGATATTATACACTACATACTAGATATTAACAATGTTTTAAAATGAAAAAGGCACATACCTAATATAACCATCTATCTACATTTTTAGAGATGGTTGTTTTTGCTAATTCCAATTGGCTGCTCTAGTGACTAAGATATGTGCAATATGAAAATAGGTGAAACAGTGATTATGAGAAAAGACAGAATAGTTATGGTGGGTCCAAATTGTGATTTCAACAAGGCAAACATGCTGAAAGATCGGTTTTCATGCAAGCCTAATTCAGAAGCGCCTCAAAGAGGTTTTCACTTTCTGAATTATTCATTTTTTTTATCATTTTTTTTCTTTATTTGTTATTTTTTTTTTTTCAATTTCTTTCATGTTACTCTGCTGAGTCCGGTGTGGAATAAGTATTTTCTTCCAACATGTGTACATCCAAGTTTTCTACTTTCTTGAGAAACTCCTCTTTAGTTAGTGGTTTATGGTATACCCAAAGACGATGTCCATTAGCCATCAAATTTCGTCTTGAATCATTGATAGGTGAAAGGCGAACATGTCAATTTTCAAACACTTCCTCAATCTGATATGGTCCAAGCCACCTAGTTTACAACTTTCTAGGATAGTATTCATAACGAGAGTCAAACAACAAATCCCAATCGCCTTGCTAAAATTTTAATTATTGAATGTGACTATCATGCCATAATTTTTTATGTTCTTGGATCATCTTAGTATGGTGCAATGCATCCATTCATAGCCCATTCAATGCATTGAGCTACAAAATTCGGTCCATTTATGCCTGTGAAAAATTAATACCTACATCCAAAGTAGTTCGAAGAGTTAGTAACTCAAATTCAATAGGCAAAAGAGGATTTTTACCATAAACCATTTCATATGGTGTAAATCCAGTGGTGGATTTCCGAGTAGTGTTTTAAGCCCAAATTGCTTTAGGTAGTTTGTCCAACCAATTCCTCCTATGGGCTGCTATGGTTTTAGTTAATATTCTCTCTAGTTCCCTATTAGTCACTTGAACCTATCCATTGGATTGTGGATGATAAGGTGAGGATTTCATATGCTTTATTTGGTATAGGTGAGTGAAAGCTTCAACAAATATTGAAGTAAACTTAGGTCCTTGATCTATGGTGATGGATTGTGGGGCTCCAAAATGCAGGAAAATCTATGAATACATGAAATCAACAAATTTTTCTTCTCGAGCATGCTTAAAATCATGGGATTCTAACCATTTTATTATATAATCTGTACATACCAAGATATGCACTTTCTCTTGGGAAGGAGGGTCAACGGGTCCTACAACATCTAGCCCGCATATCTCAAATGGTTCCATTCCTATTTGAGGTTGTAATGGCATTTCACTAGCGAAGTTAGGTTTTCCCATCCTTTGGCATGCATCACAATGTCTAACATATCTTTTCACATCTTTATGTAAAGATGGCCAGTAGTAACCAGTACCTAAAATCTTTCAAATAGTGCTTTTTATTGAATAATGTCCTCCTGATGATTCATCATGACATGCCCGTAAGATATCATATGCCTCGTCCTTACGAATACACCTACGTAAAACATGGTCAGGACTGCATTTAAACAATAATCCTCCTATTCATTTGAAAGAAGAACTTTGCTTGATTAACTATTTCTTTTGATTAGGAGTAAAGTGAAGAGGAATATTTCCTGTAGCCAAGTAATTAGCTATATCTTCAAACCATGGAGATTTTAAAGAAATAACAAATAATTTTTCATCTAGGAACATATCTTCAACCAATTCTCATGTATCTGCATTTGGTAACCTTGACAGAAAATCTACTACTACATTAGTTTTCCCTGGTTTATTAATTATGGTGATATCAAATTCTTGCAACAATATTAACCATCGAATAATTCTTGCACTAACCAAAGGTTTATTCATCAAGTATTTTATGAAATTATCTGTATGGATGAATATTTGATATCCTATGATATAATGTCAAAATTTATTAATAGCATATATCACAGCTAAGAATTCATTATCAATGGTGTAGTTATTTTTAGCTCATGTCAAGTTTTTACTAATGTAATAAATGACATAATGCTCCCCATTTTCAATTTGTCCTAATGCAGCTCCAATAGCAGTCTTAGAAGCATCATTCTGAATATGGAATGACAGTTCCCAATTAGGTCCTCTCAATACAGGGGGGGTTGTCAACTTTTCTTTCAATACTTCAAAATATATTTGACACTCAGTAGACCAAGTAAATTCAAAATCCTTTGTTAGTAATGCAAACATTGGATTGGCTATGGTACCAAAATTGGCAATAAATCTGTGATAGAAACCAATGTGTCCCAAGAAACTCCTTACATAAGTTTTAGTTTTTGGGGGAGAAATGTTTTTAATGACTTCCACATTTTTAGGATCAACCTTGATCCCATAAGAGGAAATATGATGACCAAGGACAATCCCTTCCTCCATAATTAAGAATAATTTCTCAGGATTAAGAGACAGATGGTATGTTTCGCAACGTATTAAAACTTTTTCAAGTTGTTCTAAGGTATAATCAAAACTATCTCAAAACACTATGAAATCATCCATGTAAATTTCTACACTCTCATTTGTTAAATCAGAGAATATGGCCAAAAAAACTCTTTGAAATGTTGCTGGACCATTACACAAATCGAAGGGTAAAAATTTGTAAGCAAATGTTCCCCAAGGGCAAGTTAAAGTAGTATTTTCCCAATCTTCTGGTGCAACCTGTATTTGATTATAACCACTAAAACCATCAAGAAAATAGAAGAATTTCTTACCAGTAAGGGTATCTAACACTTGGTCTATAAATGGTAATGGAAGATGGTCTTTATGTGTCACTTTGTTTAACTCTCTGTAATCCACACACACTCACATTTTCCCATTTTTCTTTGGAAAAATGACCAATGGAGAAACCCACTTACTATCTAAAATTGGGTAAATGAATCCTACTTCTAAAGTTTTTCAAAATTTTCTTTAAAAATATCTTTCAGAGTAGGATTCAAGCGTCTTTGAGGTTATCTCAATGGTTTGACATCTTCAGTATATATCCTATGTGCACATACATCAGGATGAATGCCATTCATATCCTTGTAACTCCAGGAAAAATCCTGGACATATTTCTATAGAACAAAAAACAATTTGTCTTCTTGTTCATTAGTCATCTAGCTATTAATATTTAGAAATTTACCTGGTTGTATTTCAATTTTTTTAATCCTTGGATAAACAGAATTGACTGCTTCATATCTGTTGATTAAATAATTTAATGGACTGTGATGTGGTTGTAGAGTATGAAATACTCTAGATTCTATTTCATAGGTGATGTCGGATGGAATCATTTCCTGCATAGGACATGTGAAAGAGGTAAGAAGATGATTATGCCATTCATGTGGCAGTGTGAAAGAGCTATCTTGTATAGGAATAGGTGACAGATATTATGAAGTTTGTTCTTCATCCTTCCATAGCAGGTGATGGAAAAGAATTTGATCATATTTAATTCCTTCTTCCTATATTGTTTTCACTAGGATAGTTTCATCTTCAAAAATTTTCCTTTCTGGTGAATTGACTTCCTTAATGTGTTCCTTAACTATTACTGTGCCCAAAGTGGCAATAGTTTCTTGTTCTTCATCAAACTCAGGATACCATATCTTTCCAAAAAATTTGGTTGAAGGTTGGGCTAGTGGATACAGGGAAATATTCTTAAGGTCAATGCCATTTAAAATAGTCATTTCTCCTAACCTGTAGTCTATAAAAGAAACTACAATATAAAGCCAAGGTTGTCCTAGAATGATGGGATAACCATTAATTGAATTTATAGGCTGTAATACCAAGAAATCTACAGGATACTCCTGGGAAGAAACTTCAATGGCAATATATTCTAGGATCCCTTCTGTCCTAGCAACTGACCTATCTGCCATTTCCAAAACTATACTGGTAGGACTGAGATTACTGAGCTACAATTTTTGCATTGTTTATTTAGTCATTACATTAATTGCAGCTCCAAGGTCAATTAGTACATTTGGAATTTTTACTAACCCAATAGTAATTGTGACTACTGGGCTTCCTAGATCACTATATTTGGGAGCCACTAGTTTTCCAGATAGTAGGTCAGCCAACTTTACTTCTACTTGCACAGTTTTAGAAAAGGCTTTCTTATTTCTACTAGGTTTCTTGATACATAATTCTTGAATGGTTTTCTTGATTAAGGGCACATCCTTTATTGCTTGCAACAAAGGGAGGGAGATAGACATATTTTTAAGTTATGTAACCAATTATAATTTAGGATTAGTGACAGTATGATCAAACCTTTCAGGGTATGACACTACTTTTGAAGAATATTCCTTTTGCTATTGCATTTTTTTAGGTTTCTCTTCTTTTTCTTTTGTTTGCATTGGTTCTAAATATGGAGACTCTTGCTTTCCATCAATTTATTCAATGGTGGGTGGGGCAGGGTTAGGTAAAAATTTCCCTAAACGTAACTAGATATTCTACAGTCAAGTACATGAATTACAATAATGTCTTCAGAATCAGCTTCATAAATAGGGGCTGCTTATCTGGTATTATTTGGGTTAGCCATAGGTTGAGCTGGAAGTGGGGGCTACTTAAATGGATACACTTCTTGAGGTTGTATTATTCCTTGAAATTTTTGATTAGGAGATGGCAGCAAATTTTGAGTCTGTCCTTCATACCTTTGCTGCCCTTTATATGATGGGTATTGTAGCCCCCATATTTACCCATATTGTTGATTCTGTGTCCAAAGTGGATTAATAGGATTCCAGGGAGAATGTGACCAATCTTGAGAAGATGACCAAGATTGATTCCATGGTTGTAAAGGTGTTTCTAAATATACCCAAGGCATATTCCAAGGATTGTGTCCCCAACCTATAGGAAAACGAGGGGCATTCTGGTATTGTGAAAATTTACCACCTGGCCTCTACCTAATAACATTAAGTTCTTCAGTTTGAGTTTCCAAAATAGTTTTCAGGTGAGGCAACACATGACACCTATCAGTTTTATGCTCTTTTGAACATATGCCACAAATACTTGAGATAGAGGTTCTATCCAAAGGACATTCATGTAGGCCATGCTTATTTCTGCATCTAGGACAATATATATCCAAGGGTGGTGAAGAATTGAATTTTTAATTCCTTTCCCCTAATGCAAAATTTAATTTTACAATAATATCAATTTTCATATTAGCTATCTCTTCCATAAAATCTTTTATATTTCTATTACCAGGATTCTGCTTCCTTCTTCTTTACCTAGTGTGGGAATAATTTTTGCATAACTCTACAATATCATTAATCTCAATATGGTTTACATGTCATTTTCCCATTAAATACAATACTTCTCTAGAATCATCCTACAAACCTATCAAAAATATAGTTTTTAATAAGTCAGTTTCCATAGGACCACATCTCTTTTGAATAAAGGCAAATCTATCAAGATAATCTTCTAAGTTTTCATCCTCTTCTTGTCTAATCCAAAATAACTCATCCTTCCTATTTCTCACTCTACAATACTCCTAATATTTATCCAAAAATGTAGTTTCCATTTGATCTCAATTGTGGATTGAATCTGGTCCAAGGATTATAAGCCATAGTATGACTGCATCTTTGAGTGTAGAGGGAAATAACTTCAATTTCTAGTTGTCATTGACATAGTCATAAGTCTGACACAAAATTTTGAATTAAAAAAGGAACTGATTAGGATATTAAAAAACAATTCCCCTAAATATTGGCAATATTGAGGGTGAAATTATTTTCATAGGAGCATTCTGAGTAGGATTCAGATGAAAAGGGTATTCAAAATTTCTAACAATATTGTCAGCATCATGACCAACAATTTCCCTATCATGTTCTCCTTATTCTGCCATAGGTGCTTCCTTAGTTTTGACTTGTTCAACTAGTTCAGATGGATCAGCCCTATGGGTATGTCTAGAAAAAAGTACCTCTAAGAGTTATTCTTGAAAAGATCCTAAAATTTTATTTGATGAAGAAGATGATTCTTGTTTAATTATTTCAATAAGTTCATACATAGGCAGATCTTCACCTGATCATGAAGAACACCTTGGTGGAAAAGAGCTAGTTCTAATAAAACTTCCTCTTTCATCTCTTGGCATATTCATCTATGCTCATCCACTAAATGAACTAGAATTATATTTTCAAGGATTGTTACCTGTAACAGGATAGTTCCTAAATTACATTCTTCTTATAACAACACCTAAGGTATCCTCGACAACGACACCAAAAATAATGAGTGCCATCAATTATTCATCATTTAGTCAATATACTTTTTAATCCAGGGTGGTGTCCAATGGTTGTATACGATAGGAAAGATAAGAAATTTAAGGATCAGTTCATTCAGGAGATGGATTTACTGGTGAAACATTTAGTGTTTGGGGGTTTGATGTCACCTCTAAATCCTATAAACTGAAATTGACTCATATTCACCCTTACAGAAATGAAATTGCAGGAATTGAAACTCACACTTTGCATAAAGGAGAACGTAATTACAGTAACAGAATTCAAAGGATAGTAATCAAATGTTGTAAAACTGGAACATCAAGAAATTATCTAATGCAAACTAGAAATGCCAAAATCTGAGAATATTGTGGAAAAAAAAATGTTGTATGTTGTAAGATACATGATTCTACCCTAGATGATCAGCTGAAATGCATTAATGATTACCAAACATCATATAAAATCTCAAACAATTAGTAACATGCAATAAAAACTGTCAGGTTTCTATTAATCTGCTGTAGCAAGAAATAAGTAGAAAATCTATCAATGATTTTCCTTCTCCTGGAACTAGAAGTGGATATTTCTCCCTAAACCAGAAGGTGAAAAGAACTTGTTATAAACTATCTAAACCTTACACATTCATTCAAAATGCCAACATAATGGAGAATTTGCACCTTTATTGATTCTGCAATAACATTACAGTAGTGCAGGAGAATGCTTGCAAAATACTACTCTGCTACAAAAACTTACAATGCCACAATACCATAATTATTCTATACCTACATATATCTCCTATATTCTCAATCGAATGGGATCTAGGTTGTTTATATTATTCTATTACAATGCTAATATGAGTTGTTGTTTTTAAGGAATTTTACAACTATTTTTAGATCTGTCTTCCTAGAACACAGGAAACTATTCTACTACAACTTATCCATTTCCTTTGCTGGAATGCATCCATCAGAATAAATACACTGCAAAATGTAATACAACCCATTATATGGCTACAATCAACTTTGTCTCACCATTTGCCACATTTTTGACATGTTTGTGGATGATTTTGACAAAAACTATTCTTGCTCCACTCATTTTGAAGCTGCTCTGAAATATCAAGAAGTGTAACAATTCTAGAACTTATCCATGCATCATATATGTAGGAGAGTGGTTTTGACCAACTAAATAGTCTCCCTTTATCCCCATAAGACCTATTCACAATTGGTGCATGCTTGAGATGACCAATTCCATGCCATGCTATTCATGCATAGTTGGCTAGAATTTGTATGGTTAAATTATGTTTCCTGCACAGTCAGATTATTTTGAACAGGTTTTGGAACTTCTTTGGTAATTTGAAATTATTATATGGTAGGGAAAGCAAATGGAATTATTTCAGCATTGAAGACATATCAAAACCTATTATTACAACTTCAAATAAATCCTAATTTGCTTAGAGAATTTATCTAATACAGGTAAGAAAATACAGAAAAATAGTTAAACTGAATATATGCTCTTTCAACATTTAAAACATGTAAACACTAATATATAATGCATTCTATAACCATAATCAACATCAAAACATAACATAAGGTGTTTCAAAGAGTTTATAAGTTATCAAAAATAATTCATGGATGAGGCAATTTCCCAGCCTCATCAAGGTTCATTTTTTCTTTTCATTAGCACTCAATCTCTTTTTATTGCTTTTTTTATGCCCTAGTTTCAAGATTGAGATTTTTGAGGTTTTTTAAAAATATTTCTTGCTTTTTACAATTAAAAAAAATCCATTTCCTTTTCTCTTATGGGTTTTTATAACCAAGAACAACACTAATGAGAGGAGAAACTACTTAGTTGCTATGAAAGATGAAAAAAATAGGCTAAAAGTTTTTAGATCAACACTTGGTTCTAGAGAAGTCATGGTTAGGCTTATGTGCTTGGAAAATACCTCCAATCCACTTTAAAAAATTGCAAAAATGGTTTAGAATTTGTTTTTATTACATAAGGGTGAGATGAGGACCTGATTGGTTACATTTGACAAAATGGTTGTATACGATAAAACATAGAATATATGGATGAAACATTAGTATTTTTGGATTCTTTGTAAAATTTTAGAGGGTCATAATTCAAATTTTTTTGTCATTTTATCTCTCAGTACCTCTAAATCATCTTTGAAAAAAAAATGCATTTCCTTCCAAAAAATAAAATTTTGAATTTTGAATTTGGAGTATTTTGGATAATAATCTATGTTGATGGTAGAGAGTTGCATTATCATGTATTATTGCATGAATTTTGAGTATTTTGAATTTGGAGTAATTTGGAGTATAAGAAGGAAAAATAGGATATGTTGCTTTGTTTTGCAGGCTTAGTGGTTTGGTTTGGCCTTCCTTCCTAAGGCTTGTGCTTGGGAAGATGAATAACACATGGAATTTTAGTACTCTTTCCATGGGAGGTTTTAAGTATGAACCCCCTTCCATTTTGATGATGATGCCAACATATTAAAAGCATACATGCCTGATGACATTAATAGTAATGACATGACACTCTTAAACACTCTAGTTGTTGATGTTGCCAATGATGTCACACTCTTTTTCTCCTAGAGTGATGATTTTGTAGGGTTGTATGGATGCCACATGGTGGTTTGTATATAAAATATGTCATATTTCCAATGTAACATGTGGCATAATATACAACTAGGTTAGTTGGTGCACACATTCCAAGAAGATACACATTACTCTAAACATCTAGCATGGAGGTCCATATAGGTTATTCATAAATCCTAAGGTGATATGTGGTAGTTGAAGTGGCAATATAGGATGGTGATGCAAGTTGACATGTGGTAGTTTTTGAGGGCATTGGAGTTCCATATACTTCAAGGTTATACACTACACATTTTGGTTGGACCAATATGGTTGTCTATATAATTGTAAAAATTACAATTTGTATTCCACTTGGTTTTTATAAAAGTGGTATCAACCAATCATATTCCACCATATTATTGACCTTAGAAAACAACTTACATAGTCAATAGTAGACTTGGTGGCATATACATTTTAGAGCAAATTACATTGTGACAAGTGGCACAACATATTTCTTTAATACCCTACATATTTGATGCATAGTAAGCACCCTCTTTGCCACTCATGTTGTAATATATTACAACCCCTTATTTGCAATAGATACTAAAATTTTTACACTTTTTAGTAGGTTTTAAATGGAATTACTTTACTTTTAATGCTAAACATATAGCGGTCATAAATTTTACATATGAAAGCATTTTGATCCCATTTTTCAAATCATATGGTCTTTTGAGATCTCTACATTGGTAGTGTTGGTTTCAATCACAACTTTATGTAAAGTTTTTCATTTTTATAAAATAATATTTATGGATCACCATGTATCCCCATTGAGTAGTCCAAACTAAGATACATAGAAAAATAAGAGTGAAGCTCGTATCTAAAGAAAAGTATTTCTCAAGTATATGAATTATCAACCTAAATATACTAATTTTAAGGAGACAAATTAGATGTATAGAGATAAAAATGATGAATTCCATAGTGTGATTGCTTTCCATTTGGACAATGTATATGAAACTCATGTAAGCAGTGCCATCGATCCTAAGGTTTTTATTAAGAATTTTTAGGGACAATGTGATCATATTGATTTCACTTAGATTGACAGGATAGAGATAGAGCATGCAAAACTATTCATGGACTCATTTAACATTATGATGGCCTTTTAGCTATATTAATAATGTGTCCTAATATTTTGGATCTTAAACAAACTTATTATTAGAGCCTTCAATATCTCAAATCAATTGCAATGAGCATTACATTCATGAAAAATAACAATGTAAATAAACAATATATTCACAATATTATTTATGAATCAAATGTACAATTTGATATTTTCTCATTATTATTTTTTGATATTCAAATACAATACATGGAGTTTTATCTCCATTAAATAACCTTGGAATATGACTTTTAAATACTTTGGCTATTTCTCTCCTCACATATCTAGGATATGCATACTTTCCTATTCCATACATAATATAAATCTCTCATGTCTCTTGACTTTATATGTTGCCATATACATGTTATTCTTCACTTACCTACATGAAACATTACACATACTTTCTCATTTAATTACATAAAACTTGGACTCTCACACACTCTACACACTTGCACACTTTATTACATGACACTTGCGCTCTTCCACAAACGATACACTTGTACACTTTGTTACATGATACTTAGGTTTATCCTACATATTGACACATATTTTAGGGGAATTAAAAATCACACACCTAAACTATTAAATCACAACATATTCTAATATTTACAATGGTACTATGGAAGTACATTTAAATTTCCCAAATAATGTAATATTCTCCAACACCACCTATATTACTTTATTTGATTTTTAAATATTTTAGTATTCAATATTTTATTCTTGCTTTTGTTCTTTGAACTTGGTGTTGATATGCTAACTTGTTTTCTATAGTATTTGAGTTATTTCTATCTTCAACAATATTTATTTGACTTTTTTTATTCATTTTATTTTGTTTCTTTTCTATATTCTTCTCTATCTTGGTCTTGATAACATTATGATGTTTCTATTTAGTCTTGTTTCTAGTTGCTTTTATTTTGTTACTTGTAATATTAGTACCATTAGGAAGTTTGGAAGATCTTTCTTTTTATGCTTTTCACAATTATATTGAACTTAGTCTTCAACTAAAATGCTTTCTATAAGGGCTCTAATTTCAATTCCTTCCTTAGTTTTTTCAAATCTTGAACCTCTTGAACTAAATTTCCGTTTTGATTATTTTCTCTTGATCAGTGTTGTTGATGTTGTCCATGTTAATATTTCCTTGGTTTCAAATTTTGAAAAGGTCTATTCATTTGATTTCCTTGATTCAAACAGTTATATCGACAAAAATGTGTAGTATGACCATATTTCATGCATATGTGGAAGTATATTTATTTCTATTTAAACTAAGACTATGATGATGATGTAAAGTTGGTACATTTTCCATAGATGTCAAGGCATCACTAATTATTCCATATTCAACTAAATTTTCCATTTCATATTCTTAATGAATATTAACCAATTCATTATAGGATGTCTTATTTGGCACTTAAAGTGAAGTGACTATATGTTTATAACTTTTTGGAAGTGTTATTAATGTCACTTGGAAAAAATATTGTCTTCTACTATTTCTCCTAGGTTTAATAAGTTGGCCTTCATATCTACTATTCTTCAAAGAAATATTTCTATACTATCTCCATTATTAAACTTTTATCAATACAACTATGACTACAAATGTAGTATAGGAGCCTCATTCATTCCTTCAAAAATTGTATATAATTTTTCCACGAAATTTTTGAAGTCTCTACATCACTTATTTATGAATGTATTTCATCAGTTATCCCAATGTACTTAACATAAGGTATTTTATATCATTTGTTTCAAACTTTTGTTTTTATCTTTCTTATTATAACTTATCCTTTGTTCCATTGATTATATCCTAAAGTTTTTTTTTTTTTTTTGGTGGTGGCCACAAGGGGTAAACAGACTGTGACCACGAGGGAACCATTACATAACATATCCGCAACATGTGAGGCGAGAGATTTGAACCTGGGCCTCTCAGCAACTAGAGAGGTTTAACTACCCACTTGCTCTCCAACTCCTCTACATGGGCAGATATCCTAATTTTTTTTTATGATGATAATTGATTTCATTTTGTTTCTTCATGATGTAAAATCACGTCCTTTCAAAAGTTGTGATTCAGGATAAATTTTTTTGTTATTTGACATAATAGAACTCATTGAAATATAAAATATCAAATTTATCAATTTATTCAAATCCTTCAGATTAAATCCTTTGAATTTGAAATCCCTTTTTCTCCCAAATATCAAATAAATAATTTCAATTAAGAAATTCAAATTCTTTTGAAACATATATCCTTACTTGTTGAAAATTTTAATTTCAACAAATTTTCAAATTGAAATTGTTTTCAATAATCAATTCAATTGTTGAAAACCAAATGTTTTAAATAATTGTTTCAATTTTCACAAAAAAATCTTATTTCTCTTCAAAATATTTAACTGTAATTCACTTATTCAATTATAAATTCTATTTTCAAAAATTATATTCCAGTAATAATTCTTTGGACTTTAGGACTTTAAATTATGCCCAAAACATTGTTTTATCCTTATGACACCACCTTTAAAAATTCAAATTCAAATTATTTTAAAAATAACCTTATTACCCTGAAATGTATATATGGCACCCAAAAAATAAATATTGTGGATTTAAATTAAATAAAAAATATTTTTTTTTAGGATGTCATATACTATCAAGTGCTCATCAAACTTGGTAGAGCTCATCTAACTTGTTAGGGTAGGTTTGACTTATTGGGGCTCATATATTTTAGTAGGGCATGTGAGTTGTGGTAAATAATACTATCTAGAATATAACATCTCAAATTTTATAATTTGCAATCTTGTTTTACTTTAGATGCTCATACTTAGGTATCTAAATGAAGGCTATTCACCTCCTTTAGCAAGCACTTCTGGCAATTATTCCTACTTCTTCTAGCAACTCTTAATCCTATAGGCTTTGTTAATGACTCTTGGTGGTTTGACTTCTAATTAATGTTTCAATTTGAGATATTTATTTTTAGAGTATGTTCTAGTTATTTAGAATAAAAATATCAGTTAGCTTACCTCTCACCTTTCTTTTGTTCATAGGTTCCTCCCTAGATCTATTGGCTCTCAACCTTTTATATCTCATGTTTCTTCCTAGGACAATTGTAGCAATAGCTTTTAGCTTATCCTTTGTCATGAAGTATTTGAAAATAGTTCTTGGTAGTACATTGACTTTGGATGACTCAAAGGATCCTCTTAACGTATAGGCACCTTATTTTTAGGGTTTTTAGACATAAACTATTTTTTTGGTATCTTGAATTGCAATTTGTAGAATATCCTTCTATTCTACCAAATTTTCGTTGTATATTCAAAATAATAATGGTATTTTTAATCAAATTGGTTTTAGCAATATCAAAGCATGACCCAAATTATTCTAGTGCTCTTCCTTTGCATTTGTGGATTGAATTTATATTTTCTTGTGGCTTATTATCTATAAAATATCAACTAGGAGCATACACTATTACTCCAAGTTTATTGTTCTAATTTTAGTATTGTCTACACTTGCAAAAATTCACACCAAATTTCTCTCATGCTAGCTTCAAAATTATCTTCCAATAACTTGTAAGCCAAAAATAAATCTGGTGCTAGCTTTTATCCTCTCACACAAAGTGAGAATTTGTGGCTTTGATACCACTAATTTTTTCTAATATAGATTAATCATAGGTCCCAATATTTTTTTTCTTAAAAAAACTTAGTAGTAGAGAATTCAATATCTCAAATCAATATCAATGAACATTACATTCATGAAAAATAACAATATTAATAAAAAATATACTCAAAATATTATTGATTAATCAAATATACAATTTGACATTTTCTCAATCTTTTTTTTTCATATTTAGATACAAAAAATGAATATTTGTCTCCATAATATAACCTTAGAAGATGATCTTTCAATACTTTGACTATTGCTCACCTCACATATTTAAGATATGTATCCTTTAATTTTCCATACATAGGATAAACCTCTCATGCCTATTGAATTTACATCTTGCCCTATACATGTGAATATTCACTTACCTACATGACACATTGCACACACTTCACTTAATTATATAACACTTGGACTCTATCACTATTAGCTTTTGATGCTATATACTTAAGGAAATGCAACCATAAAGTATAAAATGAGCATGCAATATTAACTATAGAAAATGATAATATCTTAAACATGAAAATAGCATGATAAACTTATGAAAATACTCATAAATTAGCCATTAATGAAAGCTCACAAAAATGATATTTTCATACAAACTATGAAGACCTCAAATGCTCCATTCTTCATTCATGCTTTGCATTGTATCTAACTTGAGAACTACTCTACTCTATTATGCTCTTACACTCTATCTTAATTTCTATATCACTTATATGAATTCAATTTTTCCACTACAAAGACCAATATATAATGGAGTATGACTCTTGGCCTTCCATATTCCTATGACTCACTATATTTCTACTCTAGACTCATGTACATGGAAAACATGCACATTTACGTCATTGCACATTATAATAAAACTTGTGCATTTATTTATTACATAATATAAATACTCAATCCCTAATCTAAAATACTCTCCTAATCTAGATATGTACCCAATATGGTACATTAGCATGTACCAAATAATATAACATATTTCAACACCCCCTTGTATTAGATTATTTTGTTATTGAAGACCTTAGTCTTCAATATGGTCTTCATCTTATCTTCATTTTTCTTTGCACTATATGCCTCCTTTGTTAGAATCCCCTTATTCTTCTTTATCTTCATCATTAGAGTAATTATTTGTGATATCATGAAATGTTATGCTATCATCAGATTCCTGTAAAAATATTCTCTTTGTATTTGTCCTTCCTATCATAATTCTTCTTAACTATATTATTTTCTAAGTAATAACTTAACACATCATGATAATATTTTGAGTTAGAAGAACTTGAAGTATCGATATTGCATGAAGAATTAAATATCTTCTCTAAGAAGGATTCATCTATTTTTGTTTCCTCTTTAAGTGATTCAATCAATTTCTTTTGATCCATATTTTCTTATTTGTAATATTTGAATTTAGTTAATGCCATATATAATATTCTATCAATGTATAAAGAATTAGAATATCATATTTTCCATTATCAATCACTTTAGTGACTCTAGCATGTAGATAATATTCCAAATTTCTAATTTTTTCTTCAAAAGCTTCAGTTTATATCACTTTTGAAGTAAGATCTAAGTTTTTTTTTTTTTTGGTAAGTAAGAGAATATTATAATTAACACCGGGTTTTAACTGGTTGACCCAAAACCATTTTACAAAATAGGGTCCACTGACCAACTGGACAAAGTTCGAGCCCTAAAAGTTTAAACTGACAACAAAAAGGGCCAAGACCTACTCTTCCAACAGAATACAACCAAACTAAACTATGGAAGCCTAATATTATGGCCATCAGAAAAGAAAGACACAAAATAGAACTAACAAAGACAAAAACTAATCATGCAAGCACCATGCAGAGTAGCCTGTGCCCATATAAAAATAATAGAATATGGTCATAAAAACATCCCATAGAATGGACAGCCAAGAGGCCAAGTAAGATCTAAGTTTTTAGTCTTTGTAAGTAAATTCTTAATTCCAATTTTATGATATTTTTCCTTTCCTTTCTAATGATGTTCTCAATATATTATTAATTGTATTATTTTAAGTAGACATCCTTATTCCTCCTTGATTTTGGTAGACTGATGTTACTTTTAAATCTTTTATCTCTCTATATTTTGGCTTCTAAATTGTAAGTTGAATTTGAGTATATGGTCAAATTCTAACTTTCAACTCTTCAAATCCTAGAGTATATCTTTTTTTCCTAATATTTATTGAATGATAAAACAATAGTCAACTCTCTACATTGAATTTATTTTAGCTCTTTAGTACTGGGAACAACTTTGATGGATTGTTTTATCTTTCAAAGTCTTTGAAATTGTCTACCTCATGACTCCCTAGTTCTGAGCATATGATCAAGTTTGATGATATTTTCCCAATTCTCAAGTGTTTTAAATATAGTATGGTATTGATAAAGTTTTTAGTTTTTTAGTTTTTTTTTTTTATTTGAATCCCTTTTGTTCCCTAATGTTTAATTACAATAAAAGCACTTTAATTATCCTTGTAGAAAGATAGAAATAATTTTAATGTACTTTCAATTGATAAAATATTCTATCTTCAAGAAATTTGAGTTAGATTCTTTTTGTCTCAAACATTTGAGTAAGAGACTAATTCCAATTTAGTTTTCCAACTTTTCAATACTATATGTTTTGCTTCCTATATCCTTTAATACTCAACAATATGGTTTCTAAATTTCAAGATATTTGATTTGGTGTTGAATCCTTATAACTCCCTAGTTGAAAATTTAAAAACAAAATATTTGCAAATATAATATTTCTATTTCAATGTATAAATCCTAATGCCTCCAATTTATACTATTTACAAAAATATTTCTATGCACTTTGAATGAGGTAATTTCATAACCTTTTTAAATATTTTTTCTTTCAAAATCTTCTAAGGCATTTAATAATACTATTGTGGTTCATAAGGACTAAGTTTGACTCAAGAACATATTATTTAGCAACATTATATGGTAATGAAGTAAAATAACCGATGAACATAATGCACTTAAAATGATATTATACATGAATTGACATCATCTCTCTTTTGTTCTACTTTTTTTGACAATATCTCTTATTCTATTGTATTATCCTCTCCTTCAGCTCGTTTGTGCTAGCATGCATTGGTTTTACTACTCATAATACATGCTTGCTTGTCATTACTTGCATGAATTACTTGAAATACTTCTTTTTGACCTTGTGATTATCATATAGTTACTTTTTTTGCTTGATCATACTTGCGTGATTGCTTGCTCATACAAAATTTTGAGGACTTTGTAATGAGGAAAGTGATGAAACCTAGTCATAGGTCATATGCATTGCACTCATACTGGGTCACTCATGCTTAATGAATATCCAACCTAGGGTACAATTGTTGTTCCCTCATTGAGATTCTAATAATTCCCTCAATTATTCACACATATATACATGAGGTATTTCTACACCAGTGGAAACCTCATATCCTTGTATTTTATGTTATTACATTTTTTGGAACACACAAATTCTTCTCCATATGTTCCTTGACCTTGAAAATATAAATCATCAGTAAAATCCTCCATCATTGAAGTGATATATGTTCCTTATTTTTTGCTCTTTTCTTTTTTTATATTCCTTGACCTTGAAATTTTCAAATAGTCATCAACATTTTTGCAAGTCAAGGGATATAGTTCTTCATATATTTTATATCTTTTGTCCTTTGCAACTTTCAATAATTCTTCTTCTATACAAAATAAATGATATACACTTCTATCTACACATATTTTTTTATAACACCTCTCTTTGTTTGATATTTTGATTATTAAGGGGTCATCATAGGATATTATAGATACCGCATGAATATTATTTATGATTTTTATATACCCACTACCTATTCTATTCACATCTCTTAACTATTGAAATTTCAACCAAGACACACACACACACACACACACACACACACACTAATTTTGATCACTTTGTTCTTCTCATCTATCTATATTCTATCAATCATGTGCACACACAACACCCTCTTGATTTGCTATGTTCAATCATATTATCTATCCTATGTACACATATTTTTTAGGTCACATATCTCCTTGTTTGATATTTTGATTATAGAGGGGTCATCATAGTATATCATGGATACTGTATGAATATTATTTTTAATTTTAATAGCCACTACCTATTCTATTCACATATCTTAACTATTGAAATTTCAACCAAGACACACACATACACTAATTTTGATCACTTTTTTCTTCTCATCTATCTATCTTCTATCAAGAATGTGCACACACAACACACTCCTAACTTGCTTTGATCAATCATCTTATGTTCTTCAATGAGATGACACCCGTATCGGGTTACACTCCCTTTGACCATCAACATGCACTACATCCCTATTGGGTTACATTCTTTTTGTCTCAATGAGCACTACACCCCATACCAAGATAGCTTCATGGTTTCTAGTGAGCAACAACATCCAGCTTAGACCATTTGTGAGCACACATCCTACTGAGTATCACTCCACCTATAACCATTAGTGAGTACACCATAGTGGGTTACATTTCATATTTTTGTCACTAGTGAACACACATCCATAGTGGGTAATAGTCCATAGGATAACTTCATGTCCAATCATGAGTGTCACACCCATAGCAGGTTTTGGTCCATCCTTAGCCATTTGTGAGCATACATCCTCATAGGGTTCCACACTTTTTCCTTTTATTTTTACTTAGCCTATGTTTATTTTATGATATTGATCTATTTCAATCTATGTTGATTCAGATGACATATTCTAAGCACCTTTTTTATTTTCTTTAACCTTTTCATGACCTTCTTATGCTTCTTTTTTTCTTTTCTTTTTTTTCTATTTTATTTTTTCTTCTTCCTTTCTTTTTTCGTATTTCTTCTCTTCTCATAAATTCAAGGTTTGTCCATATAGGATGCAAATATTTTCTCCAATGAATTTGCGGTCACACTTTCCAAGGCATGAATTTGACCAAAGAGTTTTTTAATCTCTTTTTATTTATTATTTATCTTTCTCCCATCACATTTTCTTATTTATATCTAGTTATCTAGCCATTTAATCATTATTTAATTCCATCATGCATTTGTTAATAAATTTTATTCCTCATGTATTATTTCATTTCCTTCAGTTACATTCATTCATCCTCTCATGCATAATAAAAAAAAGCACACACATTAAACAATAATGTAGCAGGATATCTATTACTAAAAAGAGAGGGTACTTGTCATCCGAATGAATATACCAAAAATAAAAATTTTGACACACTCGACCATCCCCAATGATACATACCACACTCAAAATTGACATATTATCATGATCCTTGTCCTTGATTTATGAACAAATCTCCTTTGATCCAACTATTAAATTTTTTCCTAGTGGGGGCATGTTAATAGACCATAAAATAGACCATGCACATGACTATGATTAGCTCCATGACCCTAGGTTAGATTGTAGAGGAAACATCTACTCTATTGGTATGGCTTGGAATTACATCATTGGGTAGAAGGTCTCCCTCCACACATATGTATCTAGTCCCTATCTAACCCTATATAGATTCTCCTATAGTATATGGATTCCATCAATTTTTTGGTTGCTAGTAATAACAACCATCCCCTCACCCCAAGCCTACTCATTCTACTGCTATAGTGGGATTATCTTCCCTTAAGGCACTCTACCTCATACCTCATCATATACCTCTACTATTATTGCATCCTGCTCTATAAGGTCCTGATATCACTCTATGAGTGTGCTATGTAGAGCACCCTATAGCCCCTCTAGCCTCTTGGCCCTATCCACTTAGAGTAGGATTATATCTTGCTACATGTGATTCATCTTGGCTTGCACCTCTTCCACCTACCCAATTAAGTCATCTTAAATCATGATCCCGCCAGGTCCCATATTTTCTATCAAAGGTGCATTGCTTGATATCCCACTCAAACCAGCATATACCACCATGGGAGTAACTCTTGTTATCCCTATCCCTACCATCCTCAAGATAGTGATGGAAATCCTACTAACCATCACCATCTCCACCCTAGATTGAACTTGTGTCTATATAGGCCTTCATAGAGTATACTCATTAGTGCCCTAACCTAGTATTATTGTAGCATCTCATTAACATGTAGTTCATTGTAGTAGATATCATGTGTTGGGTTCCCTGATAGTCTTTGTAATGATACTTGAGGAACCTATGCTCTATAAGTCATCCTAACTCTAATTTGGATCCTTAAGATGTGCCACACATCCTCAAGTGTTATGGTCACCTCCCCCATTGGTAGTCAAAATATGGATAACTTTAGATACAACCTCTCGGTCAATGTTGTTAGTAGAACTCTATCAGCCTTCATCCAAGGCATCTCTACCAAATGTAGTAGTCCCACCACCTGTAGGATATCCTTGTATTCCACTATGATCTATCTCACAACCTCCTTAGAGTGTTTGGTCACCACCCTCTAATCTCAAGTATGTCTTCCTACAAACATAACATTAATAAATTTAAATAATTTTTGTCAAAATAAAACAAAATCAATACGATCATAAAATTCATAATCTAATAAAAAATGCACATAAAGCTCTCTCTTTTCTTCTTCTCTTCTATATTTTTATTTTTCTTTTATTTTCTCTTCCCTCTTCGTTCTTTCACAAATTTGTGCCCCTTATTTCCAAAATATAAATTCCTTCATTGTTGAGTTCCTAATTGAATTAGTGGTTGATCCCCAAATCCGTTTCGGGATTTCCATAACAATTTCTTGTAAACTTCAAAAATAAAAATATATATATTTTTTTAAATTCTAGTCTATGCTAGTCTAGAAGTTGGGTTATGGTACATAATTGTGCTTGGTCTACTCTAGTTTTGACTTCATACCTCACACTGATCGCATGGTTCATTGGTAGCGACATCTCTTTGTTTTCTCTAGAGCTCTTTTTTCTTCCTCGTGGTGAAAATGAATCTCATTTTCACCCTTTCTCCCCCTTTATCCTTCATTTTCTCTCTCTTTTGCTTTTCTATTTTTTATTTGTTTGTTCTCTTGCATATTTCATTTCAAATTTTATTTGGAATTTTGTATTACTCTCGAAACACGAGAGAGCACCCTAATATTGGGGGTATTTATATCATCAATACCCTGTAAATCATGTAAAAATAAAAGTGCTTGGAATGACACCTTTTTTACACCATCCCTCTACCACCCCCTTTTGAGTTCACCAGTTTTTTTCACTTGTATGTGTCTACAACTTTCTTTGACATATTTATTAGGCTATAAATGTATCAAAGAAGGGAAATATGTAGACATAAAAAATTGACCCATCCAAATGAATCATGTTTCCCTTAGATTACTAGGAAGCCACTCAAAATTGCTAGGTGCAAGTTTGAGCTCCTTTTTTTCCTCTATTTACCTATTTTTCCTAGCCTCACTAAATTCACAGTTATCTAATATGTGGCACAAATTCCCCAATTTTGGATTTTTATCTTAAAGTCCTAGTCCTACATTGGCTCTTTATGATGTCAACTCTTAACCAAGTCAGTTTTTTTATTTTTCCTACCTAAAAACCCTCAAAACCTATTATAAATAGAAGGATTGGATTCCATTTTTAAAGAGGATTGCAATAATAATTCTCATTGCCCAATCAATGCTTTGAGGAACTACTACTTTTGGAATGTTTAATTACTACTCTACATTTTGTGCTTCTTGTGATTAGCTAATTTTAGGTGAGCAAGTGGAATAGCCTTGATGATAGATCGTGTGCATGAATTGTCTTCTAGGGAAGGAGGAGAGGTCTACCATTTTGGTTGTTGCCTTCACTCTTTCATTGCTCTCTTGATTCCACCATAGGCTAATCAAGTTTTTCTTGCATCATTAGTTTTCTTAGATCATTGATTTTTCTATTTCAACACATTTTCTACATTCACAAAACTAGTTTAAAGTATTTGTTGTGAATATGCAGTTTGTACCTACAAGGTGCAAACTTTACAAAACCATTGCTTTCATTGATTTTATTTTGTTTTAAAATTTGTGATTTCCCTTTATAAGGCAGAAAGTTGGTTGCAAATATTTTGGAGCAAATATTTTCTTCCCAAAATCCTCACTTCATCTCACACATGTTCGTTTTTTTAATGCCTCTTTTATTTATATTATGTTTTGCTACATTTTGTTTACTTATCTCCAAAGGTCAGCAATTACTTTTCATTACAAATAGACTGCCAAAAGAAATAAGAGGGATTGACTATTGTACCTCTAATATCAAACTCAAAATTACCTAAGTAGACCCTCAAACACTAATCAAATTTTCTAAGTTTTTATTGTTGATTTATAGGTCTAATCGAATTTACAGTTGATATTTTTTAGGTGTAAATTTGGCTAGGATTAATCGTTAGATCAAGTGTTCTAAAATATATTTTAGGTTGTTTATTGTGTATATATCTCATTTTTATTTTTTTTAGTTAAAATAATAAAATAATATTTAAACATATCTAATAGATTATTCAAATAAATTAAAATTTGGTCTCAGATCATAATAAAAAGAAAGTTTTTCATTTAAAGGCATAAAAGAAGAAAAACATATTGTTTGCATTTAGACTAGTCTTGTTTGTGCATTCTCTTCAACCTTTTATTAAAAGTGAAAATTTTACTTTCATGCAATGTTAGGAATAATTTTCATTGAAATCAATAATCATTTTACGAATAGTATTTTGTTTGCCTGCATCACTACTTTCTCTACATTGTTCTTTAGTTATTTATAGTTTAAATCTTAGTCAAAGATCAAACTTGGATTTTTTATCAATAAACACATCAAACCTCCCATCCTATAATTAGGGTTAGTACTTGAACAGCTCCCAATGAACCCTTTGATCCCCAAGCCCCCAAGTGTAGAGAAACAATAGCCTCACAGTCATCTTGGCTCCCAACGAATCTATCAAGAATCATCTGTGGGGGTTATTTTCTTACTCTACAATACTACATTACTCCTTTATGAAGGGTCTATATAAATAAGATCTATTAGATTTCTATAATATTAGTACTTCACCTTGTGGTATGATACTTTATTGCTAAGAGTTGGGAGCTCCTTGATGCAAAGGCTAGGAAAATTTGTAAAATAAAATATAAATAATACCCTCTAATAACATCATCCATTTATAAAGGGAAATAAGGTAATTGGGTTTGGAGAGTGGGGTACGATTATTGATCTACTCCTTGTCTTAGGTTATTTTTTGGGTGTAGGTAAGTACCAATTCTTATATGTAAACAAGAGAAATTCAAATAAATAATTTATAGTTCAAGGTTCAAAACTACTCTCTACATATCCATGGTTGCATGTGAGGGCTCTATTGAGGCCCTCCTTCTACTTACTTCTCCCAAGCGGTCCTTTACTAACACAATGAATGAGAGAGGAATTTGTGGATGAATCTTTGAGAAGTGTTACTTTAAAATACTTCTTCTCTAATATTTCCAAGAAACTAATGGATAAAGGCTTATGATCTAGAGGTAATGATTGTCTTCCCTAATCTACCCAACATACAAATATTTTTATTAAACAATTTTTTGTGGATGAAAACATTTTGTATAGGAGTAACCATGATCTAATTTACAAATTTATTGACACGAGATTATCATTAGGGTTTATAACCTCCTATATTTGAAATAATTAGGAGTCTTTAGGGGATATTTTAATCATTCTTATTAGTAATGTATACTATATAGAAAGTTTATTTTCAAGATAATACAAAGACACAAATTTTAAATTAGGGAGGATAAGTTATGGAGGAAAAAGTACTTTTATTTAACCTTAGAAGCTAGGATTTGATATATGAATGGAACCCATTATAGTGGTTTTTTAGGTTTAATTAAATGCTCTACCAATGGAATTTTGGTGTATACTAATTTTTGAAATATATGGTAATTCCTTGGATCATTACCTAGAAGTAACTAAAGATACAATTATGGGAGCTTCAAATATTTATGCTTGGATCTGTGTTGAGATGGATCTCAATAACCTCCTACCCTAAAATAGAAAGAGATATGGGATATTTATCCTAGGTCCAACAAATATATTGTTGAGATATTAATGTAGATATTAGTTCCTTATCAAAGAAAAGAATACTACAGAAGAAGAATTTTAGAAAATAGTTATGGTTAAGTTAGGAGACTGGATATCTCCATTACTAAATTGAGAACTTCACACAAGAATAAAATTCCATAGTAGCCTTGATACAGAAGAAAATGCCATAGTAGCCTTGATCCAAAATAAAAGGCCATAGTAGCCCTAATACAGAAGAAAATACCATAGAAGCCTAAATCCAGAAGAAAAATTCCATAGCAACCTTGATCCTGAAAATGCCATAGAAGCCTTGATATTGAAAAAAAGCCACAGAAGCCTTGATACTAAAAAATGCCATAGATACCTTCATCTTGAAGAATTCTACAAAAGTGAGTATTTAATTTAGAAGAAGATTAAGATTTCAGTTCTAATACATTATTGTAGGGAAAGGAAATTCAGTAAGTCGTAAAACTTCCTACAAGAAAGTTAGGAAGAGTATCTTATTTAGAATCAATCCAAAACCTAAAGCAAATGCAAAGAGATCAGGAGGAGATCTCATTGAATAACTTCTAGTATTTGAAGAAGAAGGACTAAGAAAGTCTTTCTCAAATCCAAAATTATCAGAATCAAATATCTAGAGGAAGATCTCATCACCAAAACTTCTAGGAGTAGAACGTTTAAGAAAATGTCTCAAGGAATACCAGAATAAGATCCAATATAAAATACCTTGGGGAGGTCTCAATGAGCATCCGATAAAAATATTGGAGAGACTTACTGAAGAAATCATCAAAGAAGAACTCATGGGAGAAATATACTACCAAGGGGAAGACCTTGAGAGTGAAGGACTTAGGGAAATTATCATCATCTGAAAACAAGCCCAAGAGGAGAATAATTTTGCAAGAAGTGTCAAATCCAAGAAAAATAATCCAATTAAGACCTCAAGACATTCAAAATATTGAGAAGAATATCATTCTTGAAGATAGAATTTGATAAGAAGACCTGATGACAGAAGAATCCTGCAAGATCCAAGAGATTTGAATATTGTCTCTCACAACAAGAAGTTGCCATTTTAGAGATAATGACTTATTCAAAACTACAACAAAATGAGGATATTACAAAAGGAGAACAAGCCACCAAATTCTAATATCATGAAGGAAAGTTTGAGACCGTCATTTGGTGAAGAAGTTATTTCGAACAGTCTACAGAAAGCAGCAAAATATACACCTTCCACATAAGTGGTAGAAGAGCTACACAATATTTTAAAAAATGTATGCAACTAATAGTGCAATTAGATTCATTAATAGGATTACTTATCAGATTTATTAAAGCACCGTAATTTAGATCAAAGTTGCAATAAGAAACATTAGATTACAATATTTAAAAGTACAAAATAGATTAATTCCTTTTAAGGTTCATTTGCATATTAGTATTTTATTATATTTATGCATTGCATCTATCTATAAACTACCTATCATCTACTTTGGAAAGCAAAAGAAGACTAGTCCCTACAAATTTGTTTGTAAGAAAATTGCAGAATAATTTTTGAAGATTCATTTTAGATTATTCTTGATTACTTGGAGTAAATTGATTAAGATTATTATATTTATAGTTTATTGGAGTGATAAGGTGTAATTATCAGTGCATTAAAATTTAAATATTATTAAATTCATTTACACTATTATATTGCTCTTAAAATATTATTGTTTGTGTTCTTGATAAAGGCACAAAATCATAATTTGTCAAAGTGTCCAAAGACACTATTACTACACAAAAATATACAACATTGAGTGGCTTGGGAAAGCCATAAAATCATATAAATCCTCAAAGCATTGTATAATAAAGTAGCCAACAAATATCAGTAAAATAAGCCTCGAAATCAAGACTTGGTAAGTCTCAAATTCAAAGCACAATAAGGCTTTACAAAGAAAGAGTGTTGAAAAATATAACAAAAAAGAGCTTCTATCAAGTGGTTACAAGCTTACCCAAGTGTTGTAGGTGAGTTGGAGAGGAGAGAGAAATACTCCAAGAGAGGTCCCAGGTTCAAATCTCCACCCTACCAAAAAGCTGAATTGGGTATCCAAAATCCAAATGATAATTTTGGTGCTAGCAGGGTTGGGTGCGACTCCCGGGTGACTTTGAAGGTGTAGAACCCCCTGTTCATGGTATCTCATACCAAGGTTATTTTATACATAAATATATTACATTTTATTGTACTATTCTAATCTAGTTTTTACAAAAAATGAACATATTTGAAAGCATAAAAAGGCACAATATCTACAAGGTAAATCAACCAAGGAAGGCTGAATGTCAGCACTCTTCTTACCAAGCAAAAGGAGACAGTCAAAGGGCTCATCTTGGATTGATGAACCTACAAAATCAAAGCCCACATAAGGTTATCATCAAGATGCATTTACATAGATAAGAGAGTGCACATCTACAAAGAGGTGTCAAAATATACAAAGGAATTAGCATGTTGGAGGCATATAAGACAAGGAGTAAAGGTGCTACATTCAAGGTCTTAAACTTGGAGAACATTGTCCACCAAAGGAAGCACAAAAATCCCTATTCAAATCTCCATAGAACCTCATAAATCGACCTGTAAAAGAAAATATGGAACTTCAAAAGAAGATACTTCAAAATAGGGATTCTCAAATGAAAGTGAAACTTCTAAGGATGAGTCAACTGCAGTGAGTCCAACAGGGAAAATGGGCAAAGAATATTCATATGGAACAACAATCAGAATAGGATACCAATGAGGTCTAGACAAGGAATCTTCAATGGGATATGCTTCTCATGTCACAGGTTTGGGTACATGGATTCACAGTACAAGTCACATGAAATACAGGTATATGAAAGAGAACAACATTTTCAAGGATATTGCTATTCGTGTAATGAGTTTTGTCACAAGGCAATAATTACAGGATTCATGACAGAAGAGGATATGGCTTCACTAGGAGAAATCCTAAGATAGTTGCACATCCAAGGAATAATAACATTAAGTGTTATAAGTGCAATAATGATGGTCACATAGCAATATGGTGTAGAGCAAATTTTCTAGAATCAAGCATGAACATGAACAGGAATGTGAACAAGAATAGAAATATGAACCAAAACAGGAACATGGGCAGGAATAAGAACATGAACATAAACAAGAAGATGAAAAGGAACACTGACTCATAAAAGAAAAGAGTTAGAAAATAATGAGGACAAGAGCAAGTACAAGAATAGGAACATTGATAAAAACAAGAACAAGAACATGGATGATAAAAGGAACAAAAATAGGAACAATGATGATGACTTCGAAAGAAACACTGAGAGGATTCAAAAAAAATAAAGAGGAAAAGACAAAGGCAGAGAACAGTTCTTTCGAGGAGTAGAAATACTCCCTCCCCATAATTAACCACCTCATGTGGATGTGGGGGAGGGGCTAAGCTAAGAGGCTTAATTCTTAGCCCCGAGCCCAAATGTGACCCTTTGCCATTCGTGTCAAAGGGGCAGAGATTTGTGTATTTTGGGGAGAGTTATTTATATAAGGAGAGTTTTGATATATGAGAGAATTGAGCCAGGGGGAGCAAAGTCCTAGGGGGAGAAAAAAATAAGGTCAGATTTTAGTAAAAGGATTTGGATTGCCATCAATTACAAATGGGGATATTGTTGGACATTTTGAGTCCCTAAGATAATATGTTGTCATTGATGTCAAAAAATCATTTAATGTTAAAAGTATCAATGAAGGATTTTTGTGAAAACCAAGACAGGAAAAATAAAAAGGTTCTATTTAAATCCATGGACAACAGATTTGATCTGGGTTTTTCTTAAAACCCAATTTGGGCTTTCGTTTCATCTAAAAAGGTGCTTCGGTGATGGAGATATTTAAGTTTTAGTATTTGGTTTAAATTTTAATTATTTAAAATTTGAATTCAAATTTAAAACTCAATATGCAATATTTCTACCGACGTCATCAAGAAAATAAAAATTCATATTTCCACCAACGTCTTCGATATGATTAAAGGAATATATAAAGGGGGCTTCAATTGATTATTATTTTATCCTTGCTCATGTAATAAAAGTGTTGGCTATCGAATCATTTATGAGATCGTGCAAAATTATTGAAATGTGTGGCAGTGAATAACATAGACTGTGTTCGGAGAAACAAACTTCAGGGGCAACATTGCACATTAGCAAGTGGGCCATAGCTAAGGCATGGCGTAGACGAAAACGCCCAGGATCGAATCCCCTTAACTGCGTTTGTTTTGGAAAGCATGAGAGAAGCGCTTCGATGCCTTTGGTTTTATGGAAGGTGGAGATGGGCATAAGGCACGTTGTGCCTTTACCTTTCCAACGAGTGTCTAGCTCGTGTGGAATTGTAGTCAAGTCGAGGGTTCGAATCCTCTTGAGGAGGTAATTATGTTTTGCATTAATTTAATTTTATTTAGCCCTAATGTTGGAGTTATAAGGTGGTTAGTGGAAATTAAAGTTTTAATTCAGCTTTTTTATTTGGACTGTATTGATTATTGCAAAATTTGAGGGGTTTAATGATTTATTTGATGGTTATTAAGAATTGAATTTAGGCGAAATAAGGAGTTGTTTTAAAGTACTTTTGAAAGGCTTATTGATTGTTATTTTAATATGAGTTTTATTAAAAAGGGACTTTGGTGGATGTGTTTATTTAGTTGGAGTAAAAAGGGTGTAAATTGAGTTATGCTTTATATTGTGATTATTTTAAGTCCACTAACCCTTATTGAGATTGGAGAGGAAAGTTGTGTTTAAGTATGGCAGATTTTGTGGACAACTCCTTGGCATAAAAAAGGTATGGACACTTGTGATTTATGGTGGTTGATTTCTGAAATATCTTTGGAGAGAAAAGTATTGATTGTGGTTTCCTTTTTTGAGAGTTATTGATTTAATGCTTTAAGGTTTTCTGGTTTGTGAGTTGTAATTAAACCTTGTTTTAGAAGTATTGTTGTTGAAGCCCATTGATTGTGAAATGAACTTGAACTTGAGTTAGAGAAGAACATGAGTATAATTGTTATGTGAGATTTGTGATTGAGCATTGTTGGAAACATTTTGAGTTGGTTAAATATGCCCTTGAACTAGGGTTTGTGAGAAAGGATTTATCCTTGAGGTGATTTGTTGAGTTGAGTTGATTTAATCCTAGTCAAGTGGATGTATGTGGTTTTTCAAGTTCCTAGAAACAAACTATTTCATATTCTAATTTGAGTTGAGATTGAGATTTAAGAATAGAAAATATTGAGTCTCTAACAATTCTCTTTATGCTTCTATTGAGTTGAGATTGGGATTTTAGTATAGAATATATAGAGTCTCTAACAATTATCTTTATGCTTCTATTGATTTGAGATTAGGATTTGAGTATAGAACATATAGAGTCTCTAACAATTATCTTTATGCTTCTATTGATTTGAGATTAGGATTTGAGTATAGAACATATTGAGTCTCTAACAATTCTCTTTATGCTTCTATGATATTGAATTGAGATATTGATTGAATATTGAGCTTAGAAAATATCGAGTCTCTAAAAATTCTTTTTATGATTCTATGTAATTTGAGACAAGTCTTTGAGAAGGCTTGTGGACTTATTTGAGTTAAGCTTTTGTGAAAGCTTACTATGCATATTTGAGCAAGTCCTAGAGAGGACTTGTTGAGAAAATTTTAGCAGGTTATGTGTGGACCTGTTGAGCATATTTGAGTAGGTTTAGTGTGAACCTATTAAACATATTTGAGTAGGTTCTATGTGGACCCGCTGAGCAGATTTGAGCAGGTTCTGTGTGAACCTATTGAGTAGATTTGAGCAGGTTCTGTATGAACCTATTGAGAAGAATTACACTAAATCGAATCTATTATGTTTAGTACAAGAGATTGAACAAAACTATGCTAGACTGACTGAACTGTGTTTGGTATAGTATTGAGACAGAGATTTGGAGGTGACAGAGTATAGAGGACAGAATCTCAGTGGATAAAGATCCAGTAGCTAGGACAATTGAAGATAGATCTGAGTGAGGAGTCTTCAAGTGAAAAGAGATCCACCAGTTAGTGCAACATAGATACATAGTCTTCTAGAAGATCACTAGCTAGAGTAGAATGGGAAAGAGTTATCCTATGGAAGATATCCACGAACTTGAGATTAGGGGATCAACATCTCCTTTGGACAGAAGTCCATAAACATTGTAATTTGGGAAAGATTCCCAAGAGATTATTTGAGAATTATTTAGAAGAAATATTTTCTCTGTGGAGGTAGCCCACACCGGGTGAACCACGTTAAAATCTGTGTCTCTATTGTGTATGGTGTTTTGTTTATTTATTTGATTACTGTTATTGATACTACTATCTATATACTACATAATATTGATTTGAGAAGAAAAGTAAAAAGTGGTCTTCTACTGTTCACCCCCCTCTTAGTATAAGCTTGTGTTCTTCACTCTGTTTCATGGAACTTGATCCAAGATGACTCTATCTCTTAAACTAGTTTGTGGATCTCTCTCTAGATAAGAACTCTATCTTCCTATCTAGTTCATGAATCACACTCCATAGGATAACTCTTTCTCATTGCTATAGTTTATGGATCTCTCTCCATAGGATAACTCTTTCCCCTTTCTCTAATTTTTGGATCTCTATCCATAAGAAAACTCTATCCCATCTACTCTAGCTCATGGATCTCTCTCCATAGGAGAAATTTATCCCTTTTGCTTTGATTTGTGATCTTCTATAAGACTTCTGCCCCCATTGCTCTATATTGTGGATCTCTCTCCAAAGGATTCCTCTATCCCCACTACACTAGCTTATGGATATATATCCAATGGATACTACTGTCCTATTTTCTCTATCACCTTCAAAGCTTGCTCTCAAATCTATCTCAAATATGCACCAAATTTTTTTCCAAGTATAGCATAAATTTTCTCCAACTTTTCTCATGATTTTGTACCAAACTCTATCCCAAATCTATCCCCAAGCCTTAACACAAAGCTTGAATAAAGCACCAATCAACTATTTTTTAGATCTACCCCAAGCCTTAATAGAAATATTGAATAACTCACCAATCAACGCTGCTTATATCTACCCCAGGACTTAACACAAAGCTTGAACAAATCATCAATAAAACTTGCTCGGAATGTTGTTTTAATTCTTCACAAGACTTGCTCAAATATACCATAAAGTCTTCACAAAGACTTGATCAAATCTGTTCTCAAGCATTCTCAAAAGCTTTCTCAAATCTACCTTCAAGTCTTCTCAAAATCTTGCTCATATCTGCCTTCAAGTCTTCATAAATACTTGCTCAAATCTACCTTCAAGTCTTCACAAAGACTTGCTTAAATCTACCTTCAAGTCATAATAAAGACTTGCTCAAATCTACCTTAGCACATGTTCAAACCTACTCTAACACATGCTCAAAACAACTCACAATATATGCGCAATAAATCTCAAATTTTTCTCACAATGCTATCAAATGCTTTGTCTAATATTCAAAGTAATTCCTTTAAATTGAAGTAGTTTAGAGATATTCTATCCAGAATTCATTTAACCTTTGGAACATATAGAGAATAATATGCACTTGCAAATATCTCAATATGTTCTACTCAAATATTAAGTTTTTCGCCTCCACATGTCTTAATTTTATTGCTCTTTTAAATATAGATCTAGTCTAGCACATGACACCTATATTTTTGATCTACACTCTTGCTTTCACAAATCTAATTTCTAATGTTTGCACATTCACTTTCAATATAACTCAAAACCAATGCCAAAAATCTTCATACATTCATTCAACTAATGAAGCACAAATTTATCACAAACCCTAAACAAGTGTTTCCACACTTTTTCCAAAAAATATCACAATGTAGGTCTCAAACCCTAACTCGAGTAATTCATAATCTCTATCTCAAGTGTTATAAAAATATTCAATAATGAAACACACAATATCTCTCAAATATTTCCAACAATGCTCATAAAACAATCATTTTCACTCCACTTTATGTTTCACAACATTCATTTCAACAAACACTTCAAACAAAGGATGATATTCCCATACCTCTTAATTTCTCTTTTGGAGATATGTATTCAAAACCTGTCTTACCAACAACCAATTCTTTTTTCCCTACTTCAAAGTTTAAATAGCAATATTATATTTCAAAATATCCACATAAATTTTCCTTCTATAAGGTGCTCAATGAATTTTGAAAATAGTATTCTAGGACTCTTCTTTAAGTTTTCATGGACAATGCATTAAATCTCACAAAATTCTCTCAACAATTTCCCTTTTCTAAAGCAAGAATTACAATCAAATAAAATACCTTTTACACCATTTATCTCCACTCTTTTAAAATATTTTTCACTCCAATTTAATGTCCAAGAACAAAGAATTACAATGATTAATAAACCACTTACAAAATTATCACTCCAAGCTTAGCATAAAAATAAATGATATCAAAACACTTTTAAATATAATGCCAAAAACCTATTTCTCCTTATACCTCCTATGTTTCAAACTATATCCCAAATCACATCCACCGAATATCAACTATAGTCAATATTAAATAACATGGAGCATACCTTTTCACCAAAAAATTAATCCTTGCTTGTCTTGGATGGGAGTCAACCCTTGAACCTCTAGCTTCCAATTGCAGTGCTCGACTGCTTACGCTAGCCAAGCGATTGAGAGAAAAAATATTTGTCTCTACCTTTTATATCTACTGCCTTCGATGAAACCGAAACAAAACATTCAAATCAATGCTAGGGGGAATCGAACCGCAGACCTTTCGTCTATCTATGCCTTACATAGGACACGCATGCCACTTGGGCTACTAGCCCTTGGTGAAACTTAATCGTGTGCCTCCTTGTCTTTATGTGCTTCCTCTTGTTCAATGAATGATATTTCAAAACCTTTTCTCTACTCCTTCGATCGATTAATTTGTGCGCATATAACATTGGTACCATCTTTGGAAAATAATTTGGCTCCCCCTTTTTATATGCATTCAAAACCTTGTTATGATGTTGGCAAAAACCTATATTTACCTTTATTTAAATTTGAATTTTGGTGCCCTTTTCCAATTTCAAATTTAATTTTATATTTAATATAATATTTAACTTTTTTTAAATATTATATTATTTAACTTTAGTATTTAAATAATACTTTTGCATGGGGGCCTTTGTCAACTTTTTATTTTCCTTTTAATAAGCCCTTTTGGCTTAATTATTATAATATTAAAATATTATAATATTTTCTCTTTTCTTTTAAAACCTTGGCATAAAATTTTGTCTTCAACCTTTTAACCAATCACTTTGGCTTATAATATAAAATATTATAACCATTTCTTTTTACCAATTTTCTTGTATCATAATGAACTTTACCTTGCACCAAATACTTGACATTAGTGACAACATAATTACTCAAAATTTCTAACAAAAAATGATGGGAACAATTTATGTGAAGGTAAATCATTGGATGCACCATTGGATTTCCTTTGGAGGAATAGTCACTCTTCTTTAATTAGTGATTTAAGTAATACCAGTTTACAATTTATCTATCCTTGCTACTCTACTTGGAATATTGAAGGAGATAGACTTGCTCATGTGAAAATTTCTTTGGGATGGTCTAAGTATGGAGAAGTTATTGGATATACTAAGTTAAAATAAAATCTACCAATCTTAAGTAAGCAAAGGGTTCAAAATTCAAAAATCAAAATTGAATGATCAATCTCTAGAAGATAAGATTTATTGGAGATGGACCTTCAATCAATAAGTATTATTTATAATATTCATTACTAGTAAGTATTTGGGTAACATTCCTCATAAGGAAGCATGTCACATCAATATGAGTGACACATATTATGTTGTTTGGAAGGTGCTAAATTAGGAGAGAAAGTGGTAAAACCAAGACTATTTTGGAAAGTTCGTAGAGGGGATAAATAATTTTTTTTATTGATTCTTAGAACCAATATCCCCATAATTTTAAAATATCTAGAGATGCAACCCCTTCAATAGATCCTTTAGGCTAGAGTTTTGATCGAGATATCAAGACATCTATATATAAGGAAGATTGTGACCTTCTCTCTAATGCAACTAAAGAAATCAGAAGAGTGGTAAGGGCTAATCTCTCTTAATTTGGTGTTGCTAATAGAGATGATATTAAAGCAATACCACCTTAAAATAAAAGAAGAATATGAAATGATAGCTAGGGGTCATGGAAATTTAGGCATCTATACAGTTCAGGATGGTTATAATGAATTTCTTCCTTGCCCATTAATGTTGTTAGATGTTCTCTAGAATAGAGTATTGTTGGTAAAGTGTTGGCTAAAAATCAATTTCTTTGCTTGGCAAGTTATGCATAAGGGAGTCCTCACCTATGATAACTTATAGAAGAGGGGTTTTTATGACCCCTCTAAATGTTTCATGTACAATACACAAGAGGAGACAATATATCATTTGCTCTTTTAATGTGACATCACCTTGGAGTTGTGGAGTCAATGGGTGGATCTCTTCAAGATTCAACTCAACCTATAATTAACACTTATTAATATTTTGGAGGTTTAGAAATGAAGAAAGTTAATAAATAAATTATTTTAGTTGGGTTGATCTCTAGTTTTGATTTTTATCTGATGGTACATATGGATGGAAAGAAATGTCAAATGTTTTAGAGGGACATACACTCTACTAGACCTTGTTTGATATAAAATATTAAAAAAGGTTACAAAAATAGTAAAATATCTTGTGGATGAACAAAAGAAGTAAGAGGGAGAGAATGATGCTTTAAAACCCTCACCCCTAGGTTGGAAAAAATCAACATGTATGGAGAAGCCATGGAGAACCCATGCTAAGTGGGTATTGGTTTGCTCAAAATAAATACAACAAGAAGGTTCTTCATTAGGAATTGGAAGGCCTAGGATTAGCAATAAATAATGAAGTAGAGTCTTTGGCAATCAAATAAGTCTCCCAATGCTTGGAAGAATAGAGTTTATAATATCATAGTGGAGTCAAACTCACAAATTCTAGTTTGTTTATTAGATGAGATTAGAAAATTTATATTGAGTGTGAGATAGCACAAGAACATAGTGATCTAGATCAAAGCCATATAGCAACAATTTGAGGATGTCATTCTGGTTCATGTAGGCAAATGAAGGAATGCACAAATTAACTTTTTGGTTAAAATGAGTAGCAAGCATAATCTTGTCTACTTGTTAAAATCTTATCAGAATAGAGATATTGTGGATTGGATGGAGGTGAACTAATAAATTTTATTACTAGCCAATAGAAATTTAGGCAATGAAATATGCTACACCCAAGTAGATGATTATGATGTTTAACCTCTAGTCCAATATCATATTGTTGTGTGTAGTGCTTTTAGCTCCAATTTTGGATACCCCCAAGTCATGGCAAGAGGGAGAATCTAATATAGGTTCTATAGAATAGTATTATTCAAAATTGTAATCAAGATATGATTTTTTTCTCTTTAAATTATACTAAGAAACTTGTCATCCAAGGAGATGTTTGAGTTATTTTTGATAGGATCTTGGGGTTAGATAAAAGTGGTAAACCAATTATTATAATTTTGGGCATGTTTTCTTAATAAAAATTTAATCATTTTAAGAAAAAAAGAGGTGGAAGCTCCTACATGCATGGAGGACATCATCACCAGTGATGTTAGGATTAAGCATGTCCACAATCACAAAATGGCTATCCTATTTGTATAGACTTATTGTTGTGGGATGTCGTATACTTTCAACTTAAAATATTGTCATGTAAGCATATTATCATTAGAAATACATCCACGAATGGTTGCATCAAGTTAAAACATCTTATTCTCTTTTTAGATGATCATTTATTTTAGGGTAAGATACATATCTACATTTATTTTCTTTTCTTTTCTTTTCTTTTCTATCACAAGCTTGATTGACACAAATATGCACACATATCCCATCAAGGTTTGAACCTAGGGCTTGCAAAAGAGAGCCCAAACCCATAACCATTGTTTTGTACCACAAGGATGACGTTTGTATCTTGTATTTGATTGTTAATATGATTTGTTAATGTTTCTAAAAACACAAAATGATTGAGTTAAATTTTCAATGGTTAATTTATGTATGTCTTGTAAGATATTTTTTTAATGTCTCTACAAATTAGTAATGAAAAATTTCCATTAAATTTGAATTTATATTTTTCAAATGCCTTCTAACAAAAACAATAAAAGTCTAATGATTTAATTTTATTGGAGGTCTTGGGTTCAAGCGTGCCAACCTGTACCGGATACAAAAAAATCCTAGCTAGCTTGAGGGGTCTATCTAGATGGTACAAGCCCTATGGAACAGAAAGTATTGGCTACTAGGGCATATGGGGAACAATTTTCCTTAATTAAAGTTTTGCACAACATTGGCTCTTCTTCAATAGGTCCAAGATTCAAATCGTGATATGGATAATTCTAGTGTGTGGGCAAGTGGATGTGTGGTGGCTTGTGTGTTAAAATAGAGTAAACATAGCTCTCAACTTTACATAAATCATGGTTGAAAAGAGACTATTCAACTTTATAAATTAATCGTAAGAATTTTTTACCCTAACTAAAAAAATTAATAATAATAATTATAATAAACAATATTTTTATTTAATACCATAGATACATATTTAAACCATATTAAATTTAATACCATAAATTTTTATACATGTATTAGATGATCCATAACACGTATAAAATAATTAACATGTATATAATATGGCAATTGCCATAGAATCATTCAAAGTAAATAGACAATCTTCATAAACCAAACAACAAAATATTTAAGAATAGTTGATTTGTAGTAATTCCATATTAAATGTAGTTGATTTGATTGTGTTTTATGCACATAAAATATTTATAAAAAAATTTGACTAATAAATATTGGTTGTTATGTTTAATATTTTTAGGTATTTAATATTTTTTTTAATATTGAACATCGTTTACAAATATCAATGCTCGTTCTAGTAAACATAAGAGGAATCGACCTCACAACCACATGAATGATAATAACTAGGCAACTTCCATTATTGGTTTAATATTTTCTTATCTGAATTTAAGAATATGGTTAAATAAAACTATGGTTTTGTTAGTGCGCAGTTTTTTTTTTTTTTTTTTTTTAATTTATGAGTTTTTACTATGTAAATTTTTCATTGTTTGTTAAGGAGTTGAGTTTTTACTATGTAAATTTTTCATTGTTTGTTAAGGGGTTGGTTACATTTACATTTTTTAAAAGGTTCAATTTTCATAATTATCTTAATAACACTTATTCTACTTATTATTATTTTTTAAATAACTGATTAAAAGTAATTTCATATGTAATTGATTTGATAGTGTTTTAAGCACATAACGGATTTATAAAAAAATTGTGACTAATAAATATTGGTTGTTATTAATATTTTTAGGTATTTAATATTTGCTTATCTGAATTTAAGAATATGGCTTAATAAAAATGTGGAATTGTTAGTACGCAGTTTTATCGTATATATAATGTTAGTTCTAATTTTATATAACAATAGTTTTTATTATGTAATTTTTTTATTATTATTTGTTAAGGGAGTTGGTTACATCCACAATCTTTAATTTATGTGAAAAAATCGAGAACTAGTTTTTCATATTTCAGCAGCCTGTTAAATAACATTTACACTGTCGGGAATAGCACACCGGCTGAACCAGAATTGTTACATCAGTTGTAACAATGAGCTACATAATGAATAGAGACAAATAGATTGTTAAGTACGCTAACATCCCCCTTTATTACATTATTTGGGTAATGTAATAACTAATAGCTATACTAGACTACTAACATCCCCTTACATTATTTTGCAATACAAAGTGAGCTGTGAAACAATTCAAATTTGACACGTCCAAGTGCCTTAGTGAAAATGTCTGCAACTTGAGCATCGGTGGGAATGTGCTGAAGCTGAATTCGGTGTTTTGGAACTTCATCTCGAATGAAATGACATTGTGTGTCAATGTGCTTTGTTCTTTCATGATGGACTGGATTCTTGACGAGGTTCAGAACACCTTGATTATCGCAAAAAAAGTGTATTGGAGATTTTGATGGATGGCCCATACTTGTCAGAATGCGACGTAACCATATCACTTCGCACACAGCTTCACGTGTGGCATGATATTCTGCCTCTGTTGATGAAATAACAACCACCTGTTGCTTCTTGCTATGCCAAGAGACAGGACCGGATCCCAGATGAAAAATGTATCCAGAAGTTGACTTGCGATCATCAAATGATTCGGCATAGTCGGAGTACGTGTATCCTTGCAAGAAGAATTTGTTGTTCCTCTTGTATTCTAGGCCATATTCCATAGTACCACGGACATAGTGAAGAACACATTTTGCTGCTTTCCAATGAGTGGTCTTAGGCTCCTCGCATGAACCTCGAAAGATAGTTGACAACAAATACGAGATCCGGCCTAGTATTGGTCAGATATATGAGACTCCCAATCAACCGTCGATAGAGAGTACCATCTACCCGAGGTGAATCATCATATCGCGATAACTGAAGTCCATTCTCCATTGGAGTTGCCATTGGCTTGCAGTCGATCATGCGATATTTTTCTAGCAATGTCTTGGCATATTTTTTTTGAGACACTTTGATGGAGTGTTCCTTCTAGCTGAATTCCAGACCAAGACAGTAATGGAGAAGTCCGAGATCTGTCATCTCAAAATATTTGCACAAGTTTCTTTTGATAGTAGAGATCATTGTTTCTGAACTCCCTGTAATGAGTAGATCATCCACATAGAGTACAAGCAACACTATCTCAGAACCCTGTTTCTTGAAATAGAGGTTTGCATCTGACGGACATCTCTTAAATCCATGCTGCATAAGGTGATTGTCCATTTTTATATACCAAGCTCGAGGAGTTTGTTTCAAACCATATAAGGATTTGACCAACTTGCAAACTTTCTTCTCTTGGCCTTCCACTTCAAATCCTTCAAGCTGAGTCATATAGACTTCTTCTTGGAGATCACCATTTAGAAAGGCACTTTTGACATCCATCTGGTGAACTTTCCACCCATATTGTGTTGCCATAGCACACATAACCTGAATTGTGGTCATCCGAGCAGTAGGTGCAAAAGTTTCCTCATAGTCAATGCCTTCTTTTTTAGCATAGCCCTTTCCAACAAGACGGGCCTTATGCTTATCAATTGTTCCATCTGCCTTGTACTTGACTTTGTATACCCATTTGCAGCCAATGGGTTTCTTTCCATGCGACAGATCAACAAGCTTCCAAGTTTTATTTTTCATCAGAGACTCATACTCTGTATCCATAGCGGCCTTCCACTGAGGCTCACTGAGAGCATATTGCACTGATGCAGGTTCAAGATCATCTATGGTAGACATGAACACCCTGTCATCATCAATATCCATATCCTCTACTTCTGTACTTGGAGTTACAGAAAGTTCTTCAAAAGATTGACAAAGATCATCAACCTCACCAGTTTCTTTGGCTTCTTTCTCCTTTTGAGCCATACTACGTGTACGAGGTCTATCCAAATTCAAATTGGGACGAGTCGATAAATTTGCATCTCTGATTGTATTTGTACACCATTTAGGATTCTTCTTCGGTGGATTTGAAGAAGATGTAGAAGGACCTCCTATCTGTGTTGACAAAGGAATCTTCTCTTCCTTAGATTCCACAATATCGTGGTGTACTTTAGATGTGCTCTGTGATGTGAAAGCTTCATCAAAGACAACATCTCTGCTGATATGAATTTTCTTGGTCAAAGGATCTATCAACCGATATCCTTTAGAGTGCTCAGAATAACCAAGAAAAATACATCTCAGTGTTTTCTCATCTAGCTTCTTCCTTTTCTCTTTCGGTATGTGCATGAAAGCGTGACACCCAAAAATACGTAGATGAGATATGGAGGGTTTTCGACCACTCCATGCTTCTTGTGGAGTCATTCCTTTTAGGGCCTTTGTGGGTGCCCTATTCAACAGATATACTGTAGTGGTGACAGCTTCTGCCCAATATTGTTGTCCAAGAGTAGCTCCTGTGAGCATACAACGAACCATTTCCATGATTGAACGGTTCCTTCTCTCAGCAACTCCATTTTTCTGAGGAGTATAGGCAGTTGTTAACTATCTCTTGATTCCATGCTTATCTAAGAATGTAGAAAATTCATTAGAGGTAAACTCTCCCCCTCGATCTGAGCGGAGGGTTTTAATAGAAGCTCCTGACTCCTTCTCAAAGGATTTCTTGAACTGCTAGAAGAATGCGAAAGCTTCAGATTTCAGTTGGAGAAAGAAAACCCACATCTTTTATGAGTAGTCATCTACGAATAACTGAAAGTACCTCTTCCCTCCACAACTGTTGGGTGTGAAAGGACCGCATAGATCGGTGTGAATTAACTCCAGAGGTTTTCGTGCTCTTGTTGAGCTCTTCTCAAATGGTACTCTATGTCGCTTTCCTGCCAAGCAGTCAGAGCACACTGGCAATGTGGCAGAAATGGAATGAAGACCCTTTACCATCTCATACTTACTGAGCTCAAGTAAGTAGCCAGAACTAAGAAGCCCATATCTCTTGTGCCATAGGGAAGTTTCCTCCTTGGTAGAGACAGTCATGGCAACATGTGGAGTAGAGATAGCATCTAGTGCAAATAAGCCGTGCTTATATGAAGCTATTACAATCTGCTTAACCTTCCTGGTAATGGTACAACACTTCTTTCCATTCTCAACACGAAAGTTGACAACCATATTTCTATCCAGGATTTGTGTCACTGACAACAAATTGTTAGCTAATCCCGAAACATAGAGGACATTGTCAATCTGACACTTGCCATCAGGAAGAGTGACTGAAACTGTACCCTCTCCCTGAACCCTGTAGGTTTTATCATCGCATAATTGTGACAGGTTTGCCCTCCTTGGCCACAAATGATTCAAACCACGATCTGTCGCCAGTCATATGTTTGCTAGCTCCATAATCAACATACCAAATGGGATCCCTTTGTGTGGAATCTGTGGTAGTCATGAGCACCTTGTGTGCCCATTCAGAATCTTAGTTAGATTCTTCAACAGCAACATTCACCTGGGGTTGCTTGTTTTTATTTTGTGGTTTGTTTTGGCCTTTCTGCTTGTTCTTATGCCAACACCTGTTGGTTTCATGGTTGTCTTTCTCATAGATCTTGCACCACCTCTTCTTCTATTGAGGTTGTTTGCCTTTTCCTTTTGTATCCTGTTGAGAATTTCCTCCTTTCTAAAATTTGCCTCCTTTTTGCCCATTACCTTTCTTCCTAGAACCCTGCCTGTTGGTGTATAGGGCTGTATTGGAAGAATCATCCTTGTGAAGTTGGCGTTCCTCCTGTTGTTGAAGCAGATTGACCAACTCGATATAGGTAATTTGTCGTTGAGACACCTGGATGGAGGTTATCAACATATCAAATGAAGAAGGTAAAGCTCTCATCACAAGTGAAATGAGAAGCTTTTCGTCCACAATATCTCCCAAAGAATTCAATTTCTCTTTCAATTCAGACACTCTACACAGAAAGAGTTCAACTGTTTCACCCTGTCTCAAACTCAGGTTATGAAGTTGTTGTTGAAGATGAAGAATGGTGGAATCATTCTTTCCCTCATAGATGGTTTGAAGGGCATCCCATGCCTCTTTACCACTTGCTTTGTCAGCTATATGAGGTTGCACCTCATCTGAAACAACAAACAAAATGAGCACCTTTGATCGACTGTATTTCTTGTCAAAAGCTATCTGATCTGTGGAAGGACCTGTGGATCCTTCTGTTGGTGAAGGCCTAGTTGTTACTCTAGTAATAATCTCCCACAAATCTTCCATTTGGAGAATTGCCTTCATCTTATGTTTCCATGGTGTATAATTTGGACCTTTCAATAACTGATGAGGATCAGCCATCAAATTTGCAACAGTGGCCATAGTGAAGGTTCCTTATATCACCAATTGGTCCCCCTTTCGATATACCTTTTGCTAGGCCGTTATACCGTACAAAATACCCGCCCTTACGTGAGGGAAACTATAGGTATTTAGAAATATCAACAAAAATCACCCGCCCTTACGTGAGGGAGACTATAGGTGAGTTTTAGAGATCATACGATACGTGGAACATAAGCGGTACTGAAAGGGAATCGCCTTGTTGATGGCACCCACCATAGAAAATTCTTCTCATGCGTGGGGCGTAACTTCCCCTAAACACTATGAAGAATACTTCGTCAGGATTTACGCCTAAACACAAGTGCAATAAAGGGTAGTGGATGGAGTAAAAAAATTGCAAAAATGGCTAACTTATCTCTCCCTGATGATTTATAGAGAACAAGCTCAGACGTCGTTGTAGCAGCTATATTAGGCGGCGAATACAGTAGCACAATCACGACAACTTTACCTGTAAGTGCTGGCCAGAGGTATCACAAATACCGAACGCTGCAGTGCAATAAATTGCACAGATGGGTTTTAATTATTCCGAGGACTTAGGGAGTGCTTTGATTTTAATTTTTAATGTTATAGTGCAAAAATGAAATATGCAACATACAACATAAAAAACTGCCCACAAGAATAACCCACAAGGTGTCGGTCAAAGCAAAAAATGCACCTTTTATAATTTGCCAAATTGTTTTTTTCAGAAAATTACTCACATTCCCCCTTTGATTTTTTGAAAAAAAAAATATCCCCCCTTAAAAAAATCTCTTTAACAAAGCATTTTAATAATTATTATATATTTAAAATTAAAATAAATAATTTTAATTTATATAGTTTTAAAACTTATGAAAAAATAAATTAAAATTAAATTTTAATTTATAAAGTTTAAAAACTATAAAAAATAAATTAAAATTAAAAATTTTAATTAAAAAAATAATAATTAAATAAAACCTTTGAAAAAAAAATATACCTTTGCAAGGGGGGAGTCGGCGGGATTTGAACCCCCGACCTGCAGGCTCCCTGAGCCTTACCGCACAGCTCACTGCCAAGTGAGCTAGCGGGCTGATCCGAAAGGATCAGCAGAGCTCCCTCATTTATCCCTCCTCTCTGCTTCCTGAGCCCACTGTCGCTACCTCCGCAGTGTTCTGTTGCTGCGCGTCACGGCTCCGCAGACATTTTTCCCTGTTTTTTTTTTTTTTGTTAAAAAAAATCGCGGGGGGTCCGGGACGTCACAGCGCGCTACGTGCTGCGTTCGCGTCCGCGGGGGGGTGCGGGCGATTTCTTTTTTTTTTTTTAAATTCCCGGTCCGCTGGCGCGCGTTCAACCGGGGGGGGAGGGATTTGAACGCTACCGGACGACACGCGTTCAACAGGGGGGAGGGATTTGAACGCGCTGGATGACGCGCGTTCAAGGGGGGGTGTTTGAACGCCCTGGACGACGCGCGTAGTCCGCAGCTTCGATGTCCACAGCGGGCGCTGCTCCGTCCCCGAGTGCAGACGTCGACGGGGGGCGCGGCCGCTACTGCGTCCAGCGAACGTCGACGGGGGGCGCGGCCGCTGCTGCGTCCCTTCTCTCGAAGGGGGCGCGGCTGCTGCTGCATCCGACGGGGGTCGCTATCGCATCCCTTCTCTCGCGTCCGGACGGGGTCGCGCGCCGCCTCCCGTAATTTTTTTTTTTTTTTTTTCGAAACGTAATCACACGACGGCGTGAAAAAAATTACGTCTCAAGAAAAAAAATTTCGCACTGTTCGGGAAGAGATTGCGTTCAGAAAAAAAATGCATGCAATCTTCTCCCACCAAACACCTTCCGCCTCCAACCTCCTCTTACTGCTCCCTGCAACAAAATGCTGTAGCTGGCTCTGATGCCATGAAAAAATCGAGAACTAGTTTTTCATATTTCAGCAGCCTGTTAAATAACATTTACACTGCCGGGAATAGCACACCGGCTGAACCAGAATTGTTACATCAGTTGTAACAATGAGCTACATAATGAATAGAGACAAATAGATTGTTAAGTACGCTAACATTATGTGGTTGTCTTAACAAAATTTATTCCACCTTCTTCTTGTTATTTAATTGGGTACTGGGAGAAGGTCAATATTGGTATAGGCATTACCTTTGCACAAATCAACATCTCTCCATGTAAATTTTTTCTTGATAAATACTAAAATTTAATCCACCTAACATTAAGAATTAATGTTAAGAACTTTATATGTATGTTTTAAAAAATTATATGAAGAAAATTTGTTATATAAATTAAAATTGTTTATGAGAAAATAAAAGAAGAAAAAAACTAAAATAATAATTTTTTTTAATTTTAAGAAAGACATCTTATCTTTTCCAACAACTTAATAACAATATTAAAAATAAAATGTTAGAGGTAGATATGATAATTACCTAATAAAACAAAAATTTATAAAAATCTTCTAAGATAAAGTCGCATATATGCTATCTATTATGAAAACCCCTATAAGGTGTGTTTTAAGGATCATATGAAATCTACCCACTAGAATTGTGGGGCTATCTGTTACGGATTTGATTTGCCATATTTAACCTGGGGACGTTGAGAGGTTCCAGTGCAACCTCTAAAATTGCCGCTCAAGCAGAGAAAAAAATAGAAGGGAAGATATTGGAGGCTAAATTTACCCTCTTATGTATATTTATATTTATAAATTTATTTTGACTTTAAATGATTCACCGCAGACGTAGCAGAATAGACGCTTCACGCACGATGAAGGTTGCAAACAGATTACGGGCAATCTATTATTAAATGAACTCAGGTGAGGACTTCCCTAACTCAGATCTTTGTCGAACAATTCTAAAGTACCACTCAATTTTCTGGTCTTGCTCTCCTCTTCTTGGACTCAGCTGACTGGCTGCTTATAAGTGCTTAACCGTTTGCTTGCATTTAAAACAATGGAGCGCCAATGGAGTTTGCCAATCTGCCTGATTTCCCTTATCATGGCTTCTTTCTGCACCATAGGTACATTAAGAATGTTAATATTCCGATCTCATTGCTCATAAAAATTATAATTTTTATAAATTTGATGGTTCAGGTTCTGCGACGAAGACGATCAAGTTGGTAAACGACTGCAATTTTCCGGTGTGGCCTGCCTTTGCTTCGTGGAATACGCATGACAGCGACCTGCCTGCAGAAATACCTACCACGCTGGAAACGGGTAAGTCATCTTCTATCACGTTGGATTCCTCATGGTTGGGGGGCATTTGGGGAAGGTTCGGTCGATGCCAATTCGATTCCAAAGGAAATGGGCAATGCGATTCGGGTGACTGCGGAGGAAAGCTGCGATGTGATCATGCTGGTGCGGGGGAACCCATGGCAACTGCAGTTACCACCGCTATCTTTACTAATGGAACCTATAGTGTTAGTCTCGAGTATGGCTACAATATTCCAATCTCTATCGAAATTCCTGCAAATAATAAAGACCCTAATTGCATATCCATGGCCTGCAATGCCGATGCGGCTTCTGTCTGTCCCAGGGATTTACAAGTGGTTAAAGACAGTGGTGTGGTTTCCGGTTGTAATGGTACATGCGACACATATCTGAAAACCTGCAGTCCACCTGAATATTGATCAGCATTTAAGAAAGCGTGCTCACAGGCGATCCCTTTTCATGAGCGAGCAATTTGCCCTTCTGTTACTTCTTACACGCTTACTTTCTGTGCCAAACAGTAGTTGGGCTTTACCCTGTAGTTCTGCAAAGCCTACCGTCTCTCTCTTTAAATAATCTTTAAATAAAGACAGCATGACTCTTAACGGTTTCCTTTGTATGTGAACCATTGGGAGAAGAGGAGGAGAAATACAACTGACTCTTCTATGTGTTGCAAGGATTTTATTTATAATTTCGTTTTGATTTTGATGATAAGATACTTTTGCATTCAAGGAAGGGGACTTAGCTTTGTAAAAAAAAATATTACATTCCAAATGATGGGCTTCAAATCATGGTCCTTGTAAAGTTTATATTTATACTTTATATTATTTAACAAACAAATATTTTTTGTTAAATTACATATCTTTTTTTCCAAATTCTCTACAAATTGAGGGCAAAGTAGATTTTATATAATTCTTAGACCTAATCCCCAACCAGGGCAAAGCTCAAAAATTTCTCCTTAAAAATGCTCTTAAATTGGGGTCAAACTCCGACATTTCAAACTATATAAATTTGATACTAAACTAAGGTTTGTGCAAAGCATTGTCTTAATATTCCTAATAATGACCACTTCTAATCTAATTGAAAATGTAAATACTTACTCGCAAGATGGATGAATGCATAGAATGAAAAAATACATTTTATTATTATAATTACAATAATAACTTATTTTTGGATACATGGTTGAATTGAGCTTTTTTGGAGGGACGTTTTTCGTAGGATTGCTCAAACTGTCGAACTTGTTTCGGTCATATTTCACTTATTCGTACCGGATTGAGTTGAAATGTTGAGGGTAGATGCCTAAAAAAACCCTACAATATCTCCATCAATTTTCAAATCATTTGGAGCAACACATATCCTAGCGCATCCCTATGTTTGAATGATATTTTTGACAAGCGATTGTGCGAGGGTTTCATCTAGGTTGAGTGCAAGCAGATCCAGAGGTTATTTTTAGAGCCTTCAAACCCGAGGGGCCAATATTTTTGTGGTTTATACTCAATATTTAGCAGGATATGTTGCAAGGTATCCAAGATGGGTTAGAAATTTGTCTTTCAATAGATCATGTTGTGAACTTGAGTGACAACGGCTTCCAATTTGCTACACAAAATAAAAGTGAAAACTATAACTTTCCACAACATCTAAGGCAAGGATTAAAGAGATCACAAAACAACTGTCAAGCAACTGATCAAAAAATGACTTAGATCTCAAGTGAATCTGGTGCTAAGGTGCACCCACAAAATAATCTACTTTGCAAACCCCTGTCAAGGATAAGAATTTTGAAGACCGTCCCAAAAATAAATTTTAGGAATACCCTCCATGGTAGATAACCTTAGCCCAATGCTAATATTAATATTAGGGCTTCCCATAAACCTTTAAGAATGCCCAAGATTGATCCCAGGAAAACAAAGTTAGGATGTCTTAAAGTAGCTGATGGAACTCCTATTGTTAAGATTGATATGGGTAACATTCAAACTATCATTGAAGATCTGGAAAAAAGAGGACTAATCTGTCGGTTCATGGATTTTTGTCTAAGCCTACCTGCTTTCAAAGTTTGGGCTACAAAAAGCTGGAAAACTAAAGGTGAGTTACAAATCTCTATTTATCGAAATGGTTATTTTCTTATTTTATTTGCAAATAATGAAGATAGAGAGAAAACTTTTCAAGGGGGTCCTTGGTATTTTGGAATGGTAGGGCTTTTCATGAAGCCCTGGCATACTAAATTTAAAGGCAAATAAGAGATGCCTTCTATAGCTCTCGTGTGGGTTAGACTCTTTCGCATCCTTATTAAATTTTAGAATCCTACTCTTTTTCCTTCAATTGAAAACTCTTTAGGAACTTTTATGATGACTGCTGATTGTACTCAAAATTTGAACATAATATTTATGCTTGGATTTGTGTTTTAATGGATTTTTACGAACTCCTACCTAAAAAGATCACATTACAATTAGGGGAAGGCACTTGGGAGAAAGTAGTGGACTATGAGAACATTCATTTTCGTTGTATAATTTGTCATGAATATGGTCATTTGGCTAGTGCTTGCCCAAATAAAATTTTTGATCAAAAGAAAGAAAATATAAACTTAGTAGGTTTCCAACTGCCTAGGAGAAAGAACACTAAGAAAAACCAGTTATGAAGGATCAATCAAAGTCATGTGCTAATATGTTTGAAATCCTTTCCAAAAATGATGTTCCAAGTGAGGAAGAGGAATTAGTGGAAACAAAAATCCTAGAAACACAATATAAATATGAAGGGAAGAACTCAAAGATAAACCAACAAATCAAAGTTTTTCAACAGAAAAAATGGAGAAAATTTACACAAGAAAAACAATATTTTAAATATCAAAACTTCAAATAATATAGGTCCCAATATAGACACTATTGAACCCTCTAGTAAAATTTTGGCTGTGTATTAAGTAAGTCAAGAAATAGGTAAAAGAAAAAACTGAAGATGGATTCTAATAAAAAGGCAGGTCGCAAGACCAATCAATATCATATGGTAAAATAAGGTGAAAAGCTTGTAGAGGAAGGTAAGATTAATGCCCTTCCCAGTTTTTTTTGCACTGGTATTAATGAAGATCATCACTTGGAATATTAGAGAACTCAAAGGGAGTCTTTCAAAACAAAATGAAATTAGAAGAATGGTTTAAATAAATCATCCACATCATATTTTCCTTCAATAAACGAAGATGTCAATGGAGGATATGGAATCAATTGCTAGTAAAATTTGGCCAGCTAGAAAAGTGGTTTCCCTCAGTTCCCAGGGAACTTCTGGTGGTATTGCTTGTCTTTGGGACCCAAAAGAGGTAGTTATTCACCATATGATTGGCATTTGGGGTATTTTGGCTATAGTTTTTTAAAGTAGACATTCCAACCAAATTATGCTTGCCATTACTATTTATGCTTTGACTACTTTGGAGAAAAAAAGAAGACAATGAAAGAATATAACTCATATTATCTCTCATTTTCCTAAAGTTTGGATCTTAATTGGAGGATATTTCAATACCATCCTCTCTCTAGATGAGAAAATAGGAGGAAATAAAAATTTGGACAAAAGCACTAACCTCATGAGCGAATATATTTCAAACCTCCATATTGTGGACATCCAACCAGATAATGGCCTTATGACTTGGTCTAACAGAAGGTAAGGTTTAGCGTGTCTAATGGAGATACTGGATAGGTTTTCAATTAATAATGCTAAGACTCTTAATAATGCTGGTTTGGATCACTAGCTAGTCATGGTGGAAATGTGGCAAACCAATGTGAGTTTCTCTCCTTTTCATTTTTAATTAGAGTGGCTTAGAGACAGTTCCTTTAGACCTCATGTGCAACAATGGTGGAAGGAAGGTAAGCCAAGGTATGGTACTAATATATTCATTTTTTCCAAAATACTGCAATAAATTAAATCCAAAATCAAGACTTGGAGTTGGAAGGAGTTTGGGGATGTTCATGAAATAAACAAGAAGTTATTGCTCAACTTAAAAATTTGAATAATAAAATCCATTTATATGGCCTCATAGAGAATAAAAGTGCAGATGAAATTAAACTCACAACTCAGTTAGATGAATGGGAAAAAAGGGAAAAACTCTTATGGAAGCAAAAATATAGAATTCAATGGCTCAAATAAGGATATCGAAACACAAATTTCTTTCACAAATCTCTTCTTGCTTGCATATCTCACAACTTTATTTCTTCCCTGAAATCAGATTCTAGATATTTTGTCTATACTTGGGATGGCATGAGCTCTATTATTGTCGATTACTTTTCCAATATTTTTGTTGCTACTCCTCTTGACTCACATTCTCAACAAAATGTTCTTCAAGAAATCCCTTCTCTTATCACTTCTGAGGAGAACTCTAATTTTACTGCTCCTCCTATTACTATCAATGAGCTTCAACATGTAGTTTTTAAAATGTAAAAATGGAAAAGCCTAGGTCCTGATGGTTTTCCCATTGAGTTCTACCAAGATTTCTGGGATATCCTTCATGCTAATTTATTAGAGTTGGTGGAAGAAGCCAGGAAAGCCAAAGAAGTTTTGAAGGTTATCAATAAAACTTATATTACTCTTGTTCCAAAATCTGAAGAGGTTGATCAAATCTCAGATTTTATACCTATTGCTTAATGTAATGTTCTCCTCAAAATCATTACTAATATCATGACAAAAAGGTTGAAGCCTCTTTTGCATAAGATTATTTCCCCTGAGAAATGGGGTTATGTGGAAGAGAGTCAAATAGTATATGAGATAGTTCTTGCTCAGGAAGCCATACATTCCATGGATATGCAAAAATATCCTTCCATATTCATTCGGTTAGACTTATCCAAAGCTTATGACAGAGTGGATTGGCACTTCCTTATCAAAGTTTTGAGGCAATTTGGTTTCTCTAAGGATTGTATGGATTGGATTATGGGATATATCTCTTCAATTTTCTACTTAGTTCTTATCAATTGTAGAGCTTCTCAGTAATTCCCATCTTCTAGAGGTATTAGGCAAGGTGACCCACTTTTTCCTTATTTATTCATCATTATTTTTGAATGCTTGGGTAGAACTATAACAAAAAATAGGGAAAACAAAATCCTTGAGGGAGTTACCATTGTTTATGGAGCTAGACCTATCTCTCATATTTAATTTTTTGATGACTCTAGTATTTTAAGTAAATCTACAATTAAGGAAGCTTCTAATATTAAGCAAATCATTAGTTGTTTTTCTAAGGCTGCTGGGAAGTTGATCAATGAAGACAAATCTAAAGTTATTTTATTTTACTGCTCAGCCAAACAAGAATCCATGGTCTTGGATAAATTAATATATAAGAAATCCTCCCTTTTGATCACTTATTTAGGTATTCCCATAAATATTCAAAGGAAAAAAAATTATTAGAATTGGTTTTTGGACAAAGTCAAGAAGAAAATTGGAAAGTGGGCCAACAGGTGGCTTTCTTCTGGGGTAAAACCACCTTGGTAAAATCAGTTCGTCAAGCTATTCATATTTATGTTTCTTCCATGTTGAATATCCCAAAGGTTGTTCTTCGAGAACTAGATCAAATCAGTCATCGATTCCTCTGGAGTGTTACTAAGGAGAAAAGAAAATGGGCCTTCGTGAAATGGGATACTTTATGTCTTCCTAATAATGAATGGGGTTGGGATTTTGGTTTTGGTTTTTTATAAATAACAAAAAATCTTTAGCTGCTAAATTATATTGGAGGATGTTGCATAACCCCAATGCTCTTTGGGACAATAATATCCGTGATAAATATGTTGAGAACAAAAGTCCTAAAGACCTTGTTCACTATCATATTCCTACAAAAGGTTCTTCCATTTTAGCAGTTCTTAAGATTGGTGAGGATTTGATAAATAAAATTTTATTTTCAATCATTGATAATGGTCAACAGGTAATTTTTTAATAGATTCTTGGGATGGTCACAAGCCTTTGATAACTCAGTTTCTCAATTGGAATCCTTGGATGGAGGAGTTTCATCGAGCTAACTGGATAAAGGTGGCTAATTCCTTTCGGTACCATATTGGTAATTCAAAGGTTGGTAGATATTGGATCCCTATTGAGGATTGACCTATTAAAATCCCAGAAAGGCAAAGATAAGATATCCAAGGCATCCTTCTTATGAGGTCTCTCTTGGTCCCATGAAAATATTGTTTTAGGTGGAACAACGCTACTAAGAGTGAGTATTAAATTGCTCAAGGTTATTTGACCTTATGCCATAATAATCCCAACCAATATTCTAACATATTTTCTTATTTGTGGGCTCAAAAACTTTGGCCTAAGGTGAGGTTCTTTATTTGGATTTTATTGCATTGTAGGGTGCTTACTGGTGATCAACTTATGAAGCGTGGTTTTCATGACCCTTTTAGATGTGAAATGTGTGGAGAGAATGTATAAAATCTCAACCATATTTTTATTAAGTGTACTTTAGCCTCTGAGTTGTGGAGGAGAATGACCACTTTACTTAGGTTATAGTGGTCCAATTTTTTAATGTTTGAACAACTTTGGGTGTATTGGTCTAAACAAGAGGGTGTTGATCATTTTATTAGGCAGTTAGTTTAGATGGGTTCTATCATTCTTCTTTGGAATATCTGGAATGAAAGGAACAACCAAATTTTTAATCAATATAGGAAGGATATTCACTATATTTTGTAAAATACCATAGCCAACTTAGTTGAATCAATCCATCATCTCCTTAAGCACCCACAAAAATTCCACCAAATATGGGATAAAGTGATGCAAAGATTAAATATTAAATATTCTAAGGGCAACCATATTAAAGGGAATGTAATTATTTGTAATATGGATAGGACTAGAAATTGGCAACCTCCTCCTATGGATTTTGGTAAAGTCAATACTGATGGATCCTCTAGAGAGAACCCTAGAAAATCTAGTGTGGGAGGAATTGATAGACTTTCATATGGCTCCTTGGTTTTTACTTTTGCTGAGAATTTGGGTATTCTTTCCAATAAGCTTTATGAGGGGTATGGTATCCTTAGAGGCCTTAAAGAGGCTACTAAGGTTGGATGGGAAAAGTTGTTAGTTGAGTCTAAATTTCAACTCATGATTGATCTTTTGAAGAATCCTTCTAAGAATCATAAGGTTAATTGGAGAATAAAAAGAATTATTGAGAAGATTCAATTAATCCAGATGGGATTTTTGAAAATTGATTACAATCATGTCGTCAGAAATCAAAACAAGAGTGTTGATGCTTTAGCTAATTGGGCTTTGGATAAAGGTGATCTTACTTGTTATGGCCACCCTCCTAGACGGTGGGCTTCACAAATAAGGGAAACTCTTCTTTCTATAATTTCTTTGGATGGCTCCAGTTCTGAAGATTCCCAGTTTCTTCTTGCTTTAGTTTTGCTTCTATTTGGTTTGGTCAAGGTATTTTTGTTCCCTAACTAAAAATATTCTTTATTTTGTTTCCTCTGTTGATTCTTACCTTAAAAGTATTTTGGTCTTGAAAGGTCATTGTTATGTTCAATTTTTTTTTTCTGTTTTTTTTTTATTTATTTTTTTCTGGTGTGTATGTGTTTTTTTTTGGTGTTCTTGTGTTGTTTTTTTGTTGTTCTTATGTTTTTTGTTACTGTTCTTGTGTTTTTTTCATTCTTATTCTTGTGTTTATGTATGTTTGTGTTAATTCCTGTTTTTGTGTGTGAGTGTTTTCTATGTATTTTGTTTTTTTATTGTCTGTTGGTTATTTTTTAATTTTTATTTTTAATTTTTCATTTTTTAGGTTTTGGTTGTTTATGTTTTTTATGTTTTTTTGGTTGTCTTTGTAGCGTTCTGTTATTTTTGTCATGTTTGTGTTTTGTTATGTTGTTCTTGTGTTTTTCTATGTGGTTCGTGCTGTGGTTTTTTTTATCTTATTGTTTGTGTGCTTGGTTGTGCTTTTTCTTTTTGACACACTCAAGGAGCATGTTTTTTATTTTATTTTATTATTTTATTTTTATTTATTCATTTATTTATTTAAATATTATTGTTTGTTTGTTTGCTCCTTGAGTATGTCAAAGGTGGTAGGCCAAGATCGTACCTTGGATGATTTTTGTGGAATGGATACTCCTGCATCCTTGGGTATTACCCAAAAGTGGCATCCCTTTTGGATGTTTATTATATTATTATTATTATACTTAATAATTTTTTATTTTTTATTTTATTTTTTTATTGTTTTTAGTTTTATTAGTTTTTATTTAATGTGTTTTACATTAAGGCAACTCCAAAAATTGCTCAAATTAGAAAAAACTTACACATTTCAAATATTTTATAAATAATAGTTGTTCCTTCTAATTACATTGTAAATATCCACCCAAGGGATGGATGATTGAATCACTTCATAAACTGATAAATGAATATATAGTATTATTACAATAACAATAATAGAAGTTATTGTTTTTTTTTTTAATTTTTATAACTATATTTTATTTTCATTATCATCTTTACAATATTCAAATCATTTTTTAATTTTAAACTTTTTTTTTAATTCATAATGAGAAGCTTTGGAAGGAAAAACTAAGACATCAACAGGGTTGAAAAAGCACTTTCTAGTTGTTGCAAAACTAAATACAATAATTTTACTCCAAGAAGGCCTAGTGGGGATGTCTATACATACTCTCTTAGCCAAACACAATTCATTGAAATATTTATTGAAGGAAAAAACCTCCAATAGAGACTAAAAAAGAACAAAAAAAACACACTAAAAGAGTTCTTCATGGTTGCTAAAAAAGATCAATATCTCAAAGAGTCAATTTATGTTTGTCATAGTAAAAATAAAGACCAAAGACCATCGTTGAGCAAAGCATGGTAGAATAAATGGTTTCATATAGAGTCAATCATAAATTAATCTGTAAATTCGTGGGTATTCACCCTACCTAGCTTTTTTTGCATTCGTGAGTTTGATAGAACTAGGAACCTCTTGGTGAGTATTATTTATGGTTTATTAGTATTGGATATTTTATTGTTGATTTTTCTCATTTACAGACATAAATTATGACATTTGAATAAATAAAGGAATCATGGCTTGCAAGATTTGTTTTTGGCATTGAAGAGTGGGATTTGATCCCCAAATTGAACCCACTATTGCCTTGGTTTGGAGATATTTATGTGCACTCCCAATGGATTTATGGAGTGAGTAGGTATTATAAACTATCAATAATTTCCTTGGAATATATTTGGGGATGTCTAAAGATAATAGAAATAAACAAAACTATTTATGCTAAATTATGCATTGAAATGGATCTCAACTAGCCTTTGTCGATAGAGGTGGAACTCCAACTTGTAGGACTATCTTGAATTTAATAATTAGATTCTAAGATGCTATATTTTATCTATAGAGTTTTCCATAAACATGGGCATTTTGCCTTGTACTACCCAAACAATATGATCACAAGAATGGGGTTTCCTCTAGAAATATAAAATTTTCATGAGGGTAAGTCTATAGTCAATAAACAAGAAACAAATGTATCTTAGGGAGGAGAAGGATAAGGAGATGATTTTAAACAACTCAAAAGAAAGAGAATGAAAAATAAAAAATATGGTAAAGATAAAAGATAGCCCAAGCCCTCAAATAGGTATGAGATCTTCAAGATGCTCATGGAGCAATAAAAAGAACTACTCATGGAAGGAGTGGATGAGAATAATAAAAATAATAATAACCATGTTCAATATCCTTTTTTGGATCCTCCTATCCTAGATTAGATAATAGAATGTAGTGAGTTACCACAATCAAATATTGTAAGGGCATTGATGGTGCTTAACCAAAATTAAAAAAAATAAAGGATGTCATCATGGGTGTAGGAGAAAAGAACAAAGAAATTCCAACTCTAGGGATAATCTAGGCAGAGAATAGATCAAAGAAAATAAGCTCTCAAGGAGTAGGTAGAAAATAAAATAAGGAATTGATAACATCTTAATGTGATAAACTAGTGACTATGGGATTGATAAGTTCAATACTCTTACTGGTCTCAAGGTAACCGATTATTATACAATCATGGAATATAAGGTGTTTAAATAGGAGAATTGATTAGTATGCTGTTTGAAGTCTCTTAGGGAAAAGTAAAACATTTTTTTAATTTATTCAAGAGATAAAAATATCAATGGATCTCATGTATAAAATAGTTAATAGAATTTGGAGGGGTGTTGGTCATATGAATGTGGCTACCCAAGGGGTCTCAAGGGGATAATTAATATTTAGAACTCTCTTGAATGGACAAAAATAAAACATATAACTTGGAGTGGCATCTTCACGTCATATTTTAGGAATAATATGACAACTAAGTAGGTTTTAATCATAATTTTATATGGGGCTCAAAACCTATATGTCGAAGTCATCAATGGAAAGTGGTGTGTAATATGAGAGTCTTTATGGAGGAGCTAGACTATATTATTGCTAAGGATTTTAATGTTGAATTACCATCTATATATCAAGAAGGGGGAACTATAATTTTGGACATAGGAAATTGGCTTATGATTGCCTAGGTTTATGCATTGTAGTTGGTGGATATTAAATGTCCTAGAACCAACTATAATTAGACTAATAAGAGGATTAAGACACATAACAAGTAGGTGAAGTTAGAATTTATTTTGATTTTAGAGGAGGTATTTGTGAAATGGAATCTAAAATTTTAGATTCTAGAGGTTCTAGTCTCTTATTACTTCCTCATTCTATTGGAAGGGGGATCAATATAAGGCACCAACATAAATCATTTAGATTTGAAAACTTTTGGTTACAAAAAGAGGAACTTTGAAATAAAATACCATAGTGGTGGGAAGATAGACAACCAAAATTTGGAACAACAACATTTAGATTGCATGAGAAGCTTCATTATGTCAAAGATCAAATAAAGCAATGGAGGTGAGTTAACAAGTCAAACTTCTAGGCTCAAAGAGATCCATTGGTGGTCAAATGGGATGAGGTGCAAAAACTGTTTAGGAAAGGAATATTTATAAAGTAGCTCAAAGAAGAGGATGATGAATTGCTTAAAGCAAATGATTATATTGACAACCAAGAGGATATTTACTAATAATATATAGTAATAACGACTTGGTTACTGGAAGGTGAGAAAAAAACCAAATATTTCCATAAGGTTGCTTATGCTAGGAGATAGATGAAGAATATGGAATCTCTTTAGGATGAGAATGAGATATTCTTTGATATGATCCTAGGTATGCATATACATTCAATGGATTATTAAAATATATTATTTAAGGAAGGTATGTTTCAAGACAAAGAGACCTAGAAATAAGTTCTTGTTGGCATACCCTTTATCATATATGAAGAACAAAACTAGACCCTGCTTAAATCCATTGATAGAGAGGAGCTAAATGTGGTAGTATTTTGAATGAGTATAGGAAAAATGCCACATATAGATAACTTTCCAATCTATTTTTTCATACCTTTTGGGAGAATTTGAAGAAGGATGTAACGACTATTATAGAGGATTCCAAAGGTAGTAAAAGGATTATTAAAGCATCAAATCATACATTCATCACCTTAATTCCAAAATGAGAGGGGGATTGCATAGATGTATTGATCATATAAAAAATAATGATGAAGGTAATGGTTGAGTGATTAAAAATTCTCCTAGATAACATTATATCCTTAGACCAAGGGGGTTTTGTAAAGAGTAGGTAAAAATTAGATGGTGTGGTTCTAGCATAGGATGAAATCAACTCAACGCAACATTTTTGCAATAGAGGAATGTTCATAAAGTTAGATATATCAAAGGTTGATGATAGGATGGAGTGTATCTTCTTGTCAATGATGATGATAACCTTTGAATGCTCTCAACATTGGATATAATTGGATAGAATGTATCATGAGATGCATCTCTACTCCAAAATACTTAATGTTAATCAAAGGCCTTCCCTCACAAGTTTTTGGATCTACTCAAGGCCTTAATCAAGGAGTTCCTTTTTTCCCTTACCTTTTTCTGACATTGGTTGAGGCTTGGGTAGAATCATCTTGAGGAGAAGACAATAGGCTTAGCTAATAAGTAACAAGGTGGATGATGAGGTTTTTATTCAACTATAGTTTATGGATGACATGGGATTGGTGGGAGAGGCCAACCTCGAGGAAGCAAGAATTATTAGAGATACTTTTAATGTTTACATTAGGGTCATTAACCAAATAATCAATGGCAATAAATCCAAAGTAGTCTTATTTAAACTTCATTGAAAGCTTTAGGACAAAATTTTAGAGATCTTAGGATTCGTGAGGACTTCTCTCATAGTTGTCTATTTGGGGATTCCTTTGCATTTTAAAAAACTCAATATAGCTATCTAGAGGAATATTTTAGATTGTATCAAAGAAAGAATTAACAATTGATCTCACAAATGGTTAGCCTTTGGGCGTAGATTAAATTTTTTGTAGTTAGTCATTTTGGCAATGTCAAGTTATATATTTTCTAGCCTTGCTACCCTACATACCTTATAGAAAGAGATGAACAAGATAATTGAGAAATTTTTATGGGTAAGAGTAAAAGGAGAGAGAAATTGGGCATTAGTAGGTTGGGAAAAAGTAAACCAACCCAAGGCAAATAAAATTTTTGGACTAAGAAGGTTAGAGATAAATAATAAATCTTTGATTGGAGAGCTTTACTAGAGGTGGATCTCCATGTCACCTTCTTTATTAATTAGAATTTTAACTAGTAAATATTTGGGACAAGTGAATCCATATGACATGATTCATTTTCATTTGGATGGTAATGTGTCCCTAATGTGGTAGGCTCTAAAGTTAGGATCTTAGGTAGTGAAATATGGATTATTGTGGAAAGTGAGGAGAGAGAGGAGAAGGCATGATTTTGGATAGATTCATGGGACCAATAACCACCTATCATTTTGAATTTCCATAACTACAACAAAAAGAATAGTCATGATAAGTAGGGGCTTAGTGACACACTGATATAATTATTGAGAATTAGAGGATTAGATAGGTTGGTGAGCAAATCTAGTTTCTGGCTAATTTAAACAACCATTGCAAACATATGGTTTAGAAGATTTGTCTCCAATGTAAATCCCCTTTTAGTGTTGTAACAAAAAATGGTTAGTTTTTAAAATATTGGGTTTTGTTTCTGGCTAATTTAAACAACCATTGCAAACATATGGTTTAGAATATTTGTCTCCAATGTAAATCTCGTTTTAGTGTTGTAACAAAAAATGGTTAGTTTTTAAAATATTAGGTTTTAGAGTTATAAAAGTTTTTTAAATAATTAAAAGAAAGAAAAAAGTACTTTCATTGGGAGAAATTTTGTACCAACTTTTAAATAATCTTATTCTAATATAATTTTTTAAATTCTTAAAAAAAAATGTTTAAATAAAAAATTATTTTTACACGCAATAACATATAAATTGCATCTAGTGAAAGCAGAAATCTCTCTTTAACTAAATCAGTATTTTCCTTCAATAATTTTATATAACCAATAATAACTTGTTTTACAGTGGCATGTATCCAACGTGGTTTTACAAGATCTTCAACAATGAATGGGTGTCTAACCAGGAACCCATATTATGCTAAGTCATTTTTAAAGATTTTTTAACAACGTTAAACAATTATATGAAGTCTGTCTATTCAATAGCTTTTAAAATTATTGCAGACTACTTAATATTTTTATAAAATTATTGCAAACTCTGTAGTTTACCTTTTTACATTTTTTAATAAGTTAAATATGTAATTATTTTAAAATTTTAATAATGTTAAAGTTATATCATATAATCTTATTATTGAATTTTTCATGTACATTTACATAATTTATATAATTTTTAATTTTTAATTTTTAATTAAATTATAGTGTATAACAAAATCTTTACTATAAAGTCTTACAGGATTAGGTGGATTGTTAAAAATTGGGTATTTACTAAGAGGAGATCTAGGTTCAAGCTTTTGGAGCATGTTTAATTTGGGTAAAGGTAGCAGTCTGAGTAGTTGTATCGACACGAGCCACCAGGGGTCTCCCTCACTCCGGGTCTCAAGCCGCCAGGGGTCTCTCTCAGTCTCTCTCACTCCAGGTCATGTTGGTACCAACTTCAAGCCACTGGGTTTCCCTCACTCTGAGTCTGGAGCCGGTCTCCCTCATTTTGGTATCCCTCACTTTGGAGCGGGTTTGCTCCAACACGGAGCCACACCAGGTGTTTATGGAGTTTAGATAGGGGTTATAGTGATAACACCATGATTATCTTCTTGAATCATATTTACTGAAGCGAAATAAAATTATAGTAATAATACCATAATTGCCGACCCTTAAAAAAAATCACCTCATATCAATTAACTTACCCTCCTTAAAAAAGACTATGGTTTGCACCTACCAAACCTGAAAATGTCAGTAGAAACAGTAGAATTGATAGCAGCGAGGGTGGCAGCAGCGGAAGAGAGAGCAACAGCAACGGATGCTACGTTACTCCTTCACCAAGGGTCCTTAAAACGAGATCCGTCGGTTTCCTGGATCACCTCACGGTATGAGAGCTGCTTCCCAAGAGCTGGGAGCTCGCACACCTGGAGGACATCTTCGCTAGCGGTGATACGCTTGAGCACATCCGCGCTCATGAAATGCCCTGCCCTATCTGCAGGGCCTCATTGTTTTGTCATCACGTGGATTTACAACTCAAAATGCTGCCATGCAAGCATATTTATCATTAGGAATGCCTCCAGGAATGGTTGCGTCAGGGTAAAAACGTCCTGTCCTCTCTGCATAAGACCATTTTCAGGGTAAGAAACGTTTCTACGTTTCGGTCTTGTATGCGACGGTTGAGACGATGAGTTAAATTTTCTACTACCACAATCATTCATGCAAAATTTTTAACTTGTGCGTCTGTTGCAAGATATTCTTTGAATGTTTCCACAAATTACTAATGATAAATTATTTTTCAAATATCTTTTCAGAATAGAAAGTTTAATGTTTTGAATTTTATTAACAGTTATTAGGACAAACATTTAAAATTATATAATATTTTATTATTATTAAATTTATTGTTAAATTTAATACTATAAGTCCTTGTTACATGTATTAGATTATGGACTAATAAGATGCGTAGAATAATTAACATCAATATAATACACATGGAATCAACCACAAATCTTCATCAACCAAATATATATATATAAAAGAATAGTGGGTTTGTGGGAAGGTATTAAATGTAATTGGTTTGATAGTGTTTTGTACGCATAAAAACTTAAAAAACGAATACCTAATTATCTAGGTAATAAATATTGGCTGTGGGTATTAATATTTATTTAAATTGTACTTAAATAAATATTAAATAGTTTAGGATGCATAGTTATAATAGTTAACTTGATGTAATATTATTTTGTAGAAATGATGTAATAAATTAATTTAAAAAACAAAAATTTAAAATATAATTTAATAAAATTATTATTTTTTTATCAAGTGGCATTAATTCAATCTCTGATATTTTTTAATCTTACAAGTGGGAGATTCAAGTTCTAATATTGCCAAAAGATATACGAATAATATCCAAAACTTTTTTGTAATACCACTATTTGGTGACGATGTAATATAAGTGGAAGTCATTTTTAAATAAAGGGGTAAAAATTATTGATAAAAAGTTTCAATTATAGAGTATAACTAATCTCCTAACCAAGACTCAAATAAGCAACAAAATAGGCTAAAACCACCAAACAAGGTCGAAACCTGAAGAAGAAAACAAGAACAAACCACCTTAAGTTTGAACATCATTGTGGATCAACTCCCAAAGGCATTGAGAGTTCCTAGATAGGAGACTCTCCTAGTTATCGATAATCCAAGCATGCAATAACTCATAAGACCTTTTGGATAGGTAATCAACAACCTCATTCTATTCCCTTAGAATGTGCACAAAGGATATAAATTTAAATTCTTCACTCATTCTAAGAATCTAAATGGCCATAGAGGCCAACTACCAATTAACATCCTCCATATTCTTTCTATTTAAAAGACTAACCAAAATTTGAGAGTTAGACTCAAAAATAATCCTGTGCTAGCCATGAGACAACCCCCTCTGTAAGGCCTCGAGAATTGTAAGAGCTTCCATAAAATTTTTGGAGTGAACACCTTTATAAATGGAAAAGAAAAAAATGATCACGCCAACAATATCTCTCCCAACACCACTAATTCTAGCATATCCAGGACTGCCCCTAGACGACCCATTAGTATTAATTTTTAAAATTCCTCTACGGTATGGCCTCCACCTACCATCTCTCCTAACCTTCTTGTTGAGTTGAGGAACCCTGGTAGGGTTAGAATATTTCATAGCAATCCCAAAGAGACCAAGGGCCTATCGTACTTTCTCCTCCCTATAGTCCAAAAGAGGGTTCACAACATATTTGCTATGGATAGTTTCCTAAACCATACACATGATCCTTTACCAGATCTGTTGAATAGCCAAATGATTGCCTTGAAAGATGCGATGGTTTTTTTCGAGCTAAATCTACCAGGTGATGCAAGAAGGGACCAAATTACAAGCCACCTAGAGAAAGGGGATCTTTGTTAGAGGTCCGTCCAAAATACTCCAAAACTCCACCAAGAAGAGTACATGAAAACAAAGATGGTTCTAGGCACTCCACCAACAATACCAAATGTATCTAATAAGGGAGCATTCTAAAAATAAATGATAAGAGTCATCCTCATTTTTACTGTAAAGGTCACAAAAAGAGGGACCCTAAAATCCTCTCTTCCTCACGTTTCCCAAGTGAGGAATTTATTACTAGCTACCAACCAGAGAAATAAGTTACATTTTGACCAAGCGTATATGTTCCATACCTTTTTCCACCATGTGATAGAGAGACTCCTAAAATTTTGCTTATCAAGAACCTAAAAACAATAGGCTATAGAGTAGGTTTCCCTTGGGATCAGGGTTCCAATCCAAGTTGTCTTTATCCCTCAATGAACAAAATGACCTCCCTGTAATAATAAGAGCAAGCACATCTCAGTCCTCAACCAATCCTCCCTAGGGCCATTCCTATGGATATTTCCACCTATACATCTCTAGATTTCCAAAAGACTAGATTTTTTTAAAGTCCTCCACATGAGACCATCCCGCTTCCAAGAAACAAACACTTACGAAACAAAAACTGGGATATTGAGTCAATATAGGAGGGTGGCGATCCCAAGAATGCTCCCAAAAAATAGTATTTTATCCCCGTTTTCAAATCCAAAACAAACCTTGCTTAATTAAATTAGGTCCTTTTTTAAGAGTGTCCTAGATAACTAAACCTTTCCCAACCAATTTGACTCTAGGGATATCAACCTCAAAAATACCTCTCAAGTATTTACAAGGTAATATTTTAGCCCAAATCTAATCTTGAGAGGTACACCATCTCCAAGAAAGTTTCACAACCAAAGCCTACCTAGAAAGAGTTATTTGTCGCAAACCAAGGCCTCCCTGTTGAACTAGCCTACAAATAGAATCCCACCTAACCAAAATCCATTTATATTGATCAATTTTTCCATATAATAAAATTGTATTGACAAAGCATCCATGTCCTTGATGAAATAAGAGAGAGTTTTTTACAAAAAACACCTATAAATGGGTAAATCTTGAACAATAGATTTTAAAAGCAATGCTCTACCTACAGAGGATAGCCATATGATGGTCCATTGGTTCACCTTCCTTCTAAATATATCAAGCATAAACTGCCAAGAAGATATAGATAGAGGATGATATGAAATTGAAATACCAAGATAAATAAAGGGGGAAGTCCTAACCTAGAATCTTAGGATGCGAGCAATCTTGGCTTGAATAAGAGGAGGGGTATTGAATAAAAGCATAGAATACTTTTCCTCATTAATAAACTGTCCAAAAGCACCAAGATATATATCAAGATATCGTCTAGTGTTGCCAGCTTCCCTAATAGTTGCAACTCCTAGTAATGTAGTATCATCAACAAATTTAAGGTGGGAAAGAGGCAAAAACTACTATCCCACTTGCACCCTTGAATGAGACCCTACCTAACCTACTTCCCAACCCTTATCCCATAATGATAAATAAATAAGGAGATAAATGATCTCCTTGCCTCAAACTCCTTGAGGCCTCAAATACCTCTAACGACTCATTATTAACAAGAACGAAGAATGAGAAAGAAGAAACACAACTCATAACCCATCTAATCCATTCCTCCTCAAATACAAAAGTAGCAAGAAATTTCAAAAGAAATGACCATATGACCTAGTAATAGGCTTTGACCATGTCCAACTTATTGAACATAGTTTTCTCCTTAGACATTTCCATCGAGTGAATAGCTTATGTAGCAATAAAAACCCCATCTAGGATTTGTTGGTCAGTAACAAACCCATATTTCTTCTCATAGATGATTTTTCTCAACCATATCTTTAGCCTCTCAGCAATAATTTTTATGATGATATTATACACAATATTGTAGAGAGCTATAGACATAGAACATATCTAGAGAATTTTCTCCCTAGTTTTTAGGAATAAGCACTGCAAAGGTAGCATTTAGGGTCCTTAGCATATGTTTTTTCTTTTCGGACTCATGGACCATCTCTAGAAGTTCAAATTATATCAACTCCCAAAAATCCTAAAAAAACTCAATCGAGAATCCGTCCGAGCCTAGGGCTTTCCCTTTTTTCATCTTAAATACAATATTTTCCAACTCCTCAATGGAAATTGGACCCATCAAGTGCTCGTTCATCTCTCTAGAAATAATCGAGGGAATACATATTAGAATAATCTTTTCATCCTCATCATTTGAGAGGGATTCCTCTTTGAAGAGAGAGGAAAAATACCTCCTAGTCTCTTCTAAAATATCCTAGAAAGAAGAGAGTAGGAAAACCTAATAATTCACAAGATAGGTAATTAGGTTACCATTATGGTGAGCCTTGACCGAGTTATAAAAGAAGATCATGTTCCTATCCCCTTCCTAAAGCCAATCTACTCGAGATTTTTGTTTCCTAAAAATTTCTTTTCTCAGTTCTCATTCAGCAAGGTCTTTCACAGCCTCATATTATTCAATGAGAAGGTCCTCCATGAGTCCCTGATCTCTAACATTCCTTGAAGCTTCTTACACCCTACTAAGAGCTACCAACTTAGATAAGGAAAGGTTCTTAAAATTTAGTCTATTCCATCCCTTTAATTTATGCTTAACAAATTGTAGCTACTTCATAAAGGAATACATAGAATTATCATGAGGAGGTTTACTATTGGTCCACCAACCTTACATGAAATCATGAAGCTTAGTCTCTTGAAGCCACATAAGTTGAAACTTAAAAGAAAATTTTTTCTTTAGCCCTAACCCCAGAGTAGAGAGTTTGATATGCCAATGATCAGATCCCCTACCCTCTAGAATCACAAAACTAGTGCTTTTGTTATTACTAATCCAAAAACTAGAGATAAAAAATCTATCCAGTCTCTCTGATATGGAATCTTCCCCACATATTCTATTGTTACAGGTAAATATCCCATTATATGGCTCGATGTAAACCAATTTTAGGGCCCAAATATGAGTACTGAATATAGAATAAAAGGTCTTGAGATGATCAACCCCGCCATATTTCTCCTTCAGACATGTGATAGAGTTGAAGACTCCAACAAAAATCCATGGGTACAGGGGAGCTAGACTTCTCACAAAGCCCATGTACTCCCACAAATTCACTTTATCATTGTAATCAATAGGAGCATACACATTTGTAAGTAGGATGGTTTCAACAGATTCATCATCATGCCCAATCATCGAAATAGGCCATCTACTGGAAATCCAAGTAAGAGAAGAGATCTTAACTAGATCCCATTAACAAGCAATACCACCAACATATCCACATGTACCAATACACTGGAATTGACCCCTTGTCCACAACTTGTGAGTATTATTGAACATACTATCAGTAGACAATTTAGTCTCTTGAATAAAAACAACATACAAAGAATGAATATGAACCAAATCATGAATAACTTTTTACCTGGGGATGTTGTTCAACCCCCTTAAACTCCATGAAAGGATAAAATTTTTTGGGGGTTAGAAAAATGGGAGTCCAATGTTCTTACCAAGCATGAATCCACCAAAGTCTCTCCAATTAACTTAATTTTATCCTGGCCTTTATTTTGACCCACCTTCATATTCTTATCTCAAGCACCTTTTTTAATTGTTTTCTGCTACAATCCCAACATTGTAGAACACATAACTAAATAGGTGTCACTTTACAAAATAGTATCCCTCCCAGGGCTAGAGCCAACTATATCGCCTATACTTATAACCAAAGCCCTTTGGTCTTCATTTAAATCCCCTAGATATGATTCCTTAGGTTCCACCTCAAGAAGAGACATATGATTTAGCCCTGTTATATCTGCTTTAGGTAGCGACATTTCAGGTATATCTATGCACTAATCAAGATCATATAGTATTTCAAAATGGTTGACTAGAGCATCTGGGTGGCTATCCTTAAGGTCTCTTTTACCCTTCTTTCTCTATTTTGGAGTTTTACTAGAACAAAGCCTTATACCGATCCCTTTACTATTTGGTGACAATGTAATATAAGTGGGACCCATTTTAATCCCATATAATCCATTAAAAAAATATCTTTTTGTTTGAACTTTGTGGATATGTGTTGTCTCATGTTTATAGGATAATAAATATTGGTTTTTGGGTATTAATATTTTTATGTATTTAATATTTGTTTAAATTAAATTTGAATATATATTCAAATTTGGTTGGTGTGAGAAATCCCTACGACCAATGCATAGGGTTGAGTAGTCTCCTCCCAACCATGACTCCTTGTAAATCTGAGAGCTAAGGTTATCAATAGGGAATTTAACACACACCCACCCCCTCACACACTCACCTACACCATGGTTTGAACCTTGGAACTCATAAATAAGATCCAAAGTCTAAACTATTGCGTTGTTCCACAAGGGACATTAGATTTGAAAATATGATTTAATAAAAAATATATATAGTTTTAATGTATACATAATTTTAATTTTATGTTTTTTATTTATTTTTTAACCAAAAAGTGCAATGTATTGCTAAAAATAACACTTGTATTAATCACAAAAAAGGTGGGTGGTATGGAAGCACATCTAAATATCAAACATATATATTCTACCTAGAATTAAAATAGAGATCTATGAATTAAGTTGTTAAACTAAAATTAAAATAGAGCAAACAAATTGAAGTCCTAAACTAATAAACTAAAAATATTGTAAAGAAAAAAACTCTACAAACCCTACAAATGAATGACACGTAGCATTGGAAAGCATTGACATTGCCACATGTAACTTGTGTGCTTAAGAAATGATTCCAAGGATCCCTAAGAGCAAATGAAAATATTGATTCCTCATTGTCTTGCTTTTGCTCAAGCAACTCCAATGCCATGAAGTTATTGAAGCTACTTTGACTAGATCTCTCCAATGAAGGACTAGAGAGATGGAATTATTTTTCGAGTAAACCTTTCAATTCTTCTTCCCCCTATTGAGAACTATAGGAATATCAAGATCTCATAGAAGAATACAGGATATATTTTATTCGTGACCATAATAGCTAATGGGGTGTGGTTTTGGCAAGGCAGAGGAGCCTCAAAGACCACCAGTTTCATCATTGGTGGTCCTATATCTAATTTATCTTCTATCCTTGTCAAATACTATGGGGAAAAAAAATACCTCTTTTATTGATGGTTGGACTATAGGGGTTTGCAAGTGTTTGCACCCTCCCATCATGGTCCAATAATTGTATTTGGCCTAGGGAGGAGGGATAGTGGATGTTGTGGGTACTGTATTTAGTTTATTGCATGAAATAAGCAAATGATCCTTATATGTGTTGTATGAGACTTGGTATCTATAAAAGGTGTTTAGAAAGTTAATATACATAATATATTGTGAAACAGTGGTGTCCTCCAGCTTTATCTTGTTTACCTCCTATAGATCCTTGGATAGATCAACCTCAACACAAACCCTTTTCTAGGTGTAAGCGTTGAGAAATTTGTCTGCTTCAACCATTAAAACCCACTATAAGATCATTGTCAAACCATTTAGAAAGGTCCAAATGGGGAGAGGAAGACTAGAAAACTCAGCCTAGGTTGAGATATTGGAAGTTTTGTATTTAGATACTAAAACATATTGAGTCCATGGAAATAACATCACTAAGAAGCTTCTTATGGACAATGTCCCTGCTCATAAATTTTATTGGCATGAGTAGCATCAAAAAACGAAAAAAGAAAGAAACATTTTGGTATGTTTTGAATCATCTTAAGCTTGATTACATGAGAAGCCTAAGTTGAGCTAACCCAAGACCATAACATTGCTTCACTGGGAATGCATCCCACATAATACTCAACTAGGATAATAGCCTCTAGCCATTTATAGACATGAACAAACATAGGTAGAGGTACATTTAACTTACCATGAGATTCTCTACCAGAAGCCATTTTCGAAGACACTTCATGGGTGCCATTGTCATTTGCCTTCTTGCCTACAATATCAGTGCAAATCATTGACCATCATGATAGGGGACCCTGAAAAACCCCAAAAAGCTAAGAAAACCCTAACTCAAAGAAAAAATGGCTCACCAAAAACTTGAGAGTAATGTTTGAGGGAGGACATCGCAATGGTGTGGGCTTTAGTTCTTCTTTGGATGTCCAAGGTTCAAACCGCCGTGTGGGCGAGTGTGTGATATGGTGGGTGTGTGGTGGTTGTGTGTTAAATTCCCTATTGATAAGTATAGCTCTTGGCTTTACGAGGGGTCATGGTTGGAAGGAGACTACTCAACCCTGTGCGTTGGTGTAGGTGTTTCTCGCACTAAAAAAACTCAAAAGTACTCTTGTACAACAAATTTTATAATTTTATATAACATTTAATTATCAATTTATTACTTTAATATATATTTTTTAATAAAAACCAAATATATATATATATATATATATATATATATATATATATATATATATATATATTTTATAAAAAAATAAGTACAATTTTTTTAAGGTGCCTCAAACATTTTACAAAAGTGGGTCAACCAATCAACTGCATACAAGAAATATAGAGATCAAACAAACCAAAAAATATCGACATAAGAAACAAACATGATTATTATATAATTTAAAAAATTATAGAAAGAAAAATTGTTATCTAAATTTGTTTTTAAATTTTAGATTATTTACGAAAAAAAAAATTGAAAGAGGTTTGTTGTTTAATATTATAAAAAAAACCTACATAATATTATATGATTTTTTTAAAAATATATATTAAAAAGATTATGGAATATAAAGGTTGAATCGTGTCCTAAAAAAAACACTTCATTACAGTGTAAAAAAATAAAATAAAATCATAGAGATACAATAATTATCAAAATAAAATAAAATTTCTCAAAATCTCCAAGAAAAAGGAGCCGCCGCCTTTCCAAAAAAAAAAAAATCTTTAAAACCTATCTTGTTCCTCTAAAAGGGACGTTAAGGATTCCCTTATATATATCATTGGCATTATAATATACACCAAAAATAATAATTTTTAAAATGTAAAGAAAAGGCGCCAGTTATATTTTCTATAATAAAGTCTTTAAAAAGTTAGTGGATTGGTAAGTGTGAATTTATAATGTCAGTTTGTAAAGGTGGTGGTCTGTTCTAAATCCTCTGAGTAAGCGTCAATCCTTTGAGTAAGCCTCACCGCACAGCTAACGACAGGTGGTCCTCATCTCATGACGGGCTAAGAGATAAGTTTGATAAATACAATTCTTATACTTTAACTTTAAAATTATTAAAAATAATGACTATAACCAAATAACCAAAAAAAAATCTCCTAAAAGTTCATATAAGTGCCTACCTGGCCTTGTTGCTCGCATATGAAACAATGGAGCGCTCATTGGGATTGACAATCTGCCTCATTTCGCTTATAATGGCTTCTCTTTGCACCACAGGTACATTAAAAATGCTAATGATCGTATCTTATTGCTGATACAAATTATAATTTTTATAACTTTGATGGTTCAGGTTCTGCGACAAAGACGATCGAGTTGGTAAACGAATGCAATTTTACGGTGTTTCCTAAAATGGGTTCGTTTCCTTGGCATCAGGGTGACCTGCCTGCAAATTTCCCCACCACGCTGGAAACGAATAAATCATCTTCTATAAAGTTGGGTTTCTCGTGGTCGGGGTTCATATGGGGAATGTTCGGTCAATGCCGGGTCATTTCCAGAACTGTGGAATGCGATTCCAATGACTGCGAAGGACGGGAGGGCTGTGCGCCATCCGCAGTTACCATGGCATTCTTTTTGAATGGATCCTACGGTGTTACTGTCACGAATGGCTACAATCTTCCAATCTCTGTCCATGTTTCTGCGAATAATGACCGTCATTGCGGATCCAGGGCCTGCATTGCCGATTTGGTTTCTGTTTGTCCCAAGGGTCTACAAGTGGTTTTGAATGGGGGCCTGGTTTCCGGTTGTAATGGTACATGCCGTTCAGAGGTCACATCCTACAGCCCGCCTGAATACGCATCGGCATTTAAAAACGCGTGCCCACAGGCGAAACCTTTCAAAGAGAATGCAATTTGCCCTGCTGTTTTTAATTACACGCTTACTTTTTGTGCCAAATAGTAGTTGGGATCTAAATAAAGATGGCTCTCTCTCCGCTTTCCTTTATATGTGAACCATTGGGAGGAGAGGAGAGGAGGATGGATGAAATTGAATTGATATTTCTATGTGTTTCAAAATTTTTATAATAATTTCATTTTGAGAGGTTTTATTTTTAGGTGATCCTTTTGAATTGAAGAGACGGTATTTAATTTTCTACAACAATTTATTACATTTCAAATAGAATAGATGTTTGTAGGCTTCAAACCATGGTTTATTAATAATCACTTTAAATTAAGGTTAAGTTGACATATTTCTCTTCCTAAAACAAATTGAAACAAAGTCTATTGTTGAAGTCTCTCCAGCAAATTAAGGCAAAACCCATTGTTGAAGTCTTTCTAGCAAATTGAGGCAACGCTTATACATTTCTTTCATCTGATCCCCCAAATTAGGGTAAAGCTCAAACTAGGACATTTGATTTCCATGATTTTTTCATGTATCTTCATCAATTGATAGGCCTTTTCATAGGAAGGATCCTAGTATCTCTTAGCCATTTCTTAAATTTTATCTTGTATCACATCCATCTTGCTTAGGAACACATGCACTTGGGCTTCGTCGATAGGTTCTTTCCAATTATTTATCTCTTCCTCATTGTTAGCTATTGTTTCTATTTGAGCCCTTACCTCTTCTTAGGTATAGAGTCAAACTTGCTTGTTCCAAAAATCTAGAGATCATAGACCTTTAGCTTCTCTTTCTATATCCATTATTTTCTCTATTTTCAGTTGTAGATTATGTTGAACTAAGTGTGACACTAAGAAAGGGGTGAATACGTGTATATTAAAAATTTAATCCAACTACGAAATCAAATCAAAACAAGCAATCACACAAACATGCATCACATAATGTCAAATTTATAGTGGAAACGCAATGTGAGAAAATCACTGTGCCAATGGACTGTTCGGACTCCCATCCAAATCTAGCCTCGAAAATGTTTGTTCTTTACCATATTTTTACAGCGCCAACTACAGGGAATGACACCAAGCAACCCGGACTTTAGCAACACCAACTGCAAGGAGCACCGACCCCTATTGCCAAGCACCGACACGACAAATTTAAAAAGCTCTGCTACAAGTATTAAATCTCATCAAAAGACCCTGAGTGGTCTAGCTCACAAATATTCTCCTCTAAAATATTTTGTCTAACCTTTTCAATCTTCTCAACTCTGCACATTGATTATCTCACACCTTGCACATTTTTTCAATCAAAATACCAAAGAAACAATTCTTCACAACATGCACCGACAGTCATTTCTTCAAAAAATCTTCTTCTCCCTTTTCTTTGAAAACATATATATGTTTCACATTAAAAAATTAGCTCTTTTTTTTCAGTTACACAAAAGTACCACTCAATCATTACATTCTTAGAAACTGCCAAGAATACCAAAAAGAGCTGATAGAGATTTTTGTAACAGTCATAATTTCCTCAAATTTTCAAACGGGCTAAACATTGAAACATATATTCTTGGATAAACCGACTACCTTCAGTTTAAATTTTAGATTTTAACTCTTCACGGATTATTTGTAGTACCTTCGACAAAGTGGCCTCTGATGCTGATTTTACATGTCACAAACTAAAAAAGTCCTCCAGAGCCATTTTGCAACGCTCACCATTTCTTCTTTCGGACTCCGTTTGGGCTGAAATTAAAAACTTAAGCTCTCAGTATGTCCATATACATCCAATTAAAACTTTGAGGTCCAATTCCTCATTAATTTCTTAATATTCCTCCCGCAAAGTGACCTCTGACACAGAGTTTACATCTGTCACATAAACTTGAAAAAATGCTGCAGAGGCATTTTTGCAACTGCTACCGTTTCTTCTTCGGGTCTCCGTTCAGGATAAAATTTAAAAAATAAGCTCTCTTTACATCATACTACCTCTACTAAAAATTTCAAAGTCTAATTCCTCATGTATTTCTTAATATTCCTCCTGTAAAGTGGCTTCTAACGTAGATTTTCAATTGTCCAACTAAGTGCAAAATTGTCCAAGTACCAACGATGCAAACAATCAATCCAAACATCGAGCTGACACCTCCAACACTATTTTAACACATTTCCTAGCATGCCAATATGCTTTGAACTATACGACCATGCATTGGAAGCAAGGAGCGCACATTTTTGACAACTTTTTCTACTTTGACAACTTCCTGATGATTTTTGCAACTTTTGCAAATTTGCACGAAAAACCTGTAAAAACTTCACCCAAACATAAAAAATATCCTCATAAGCATTGAACACCAGTATACATACTTCGAATAACCTTCAAAAAAATATCCACTGCATCAACTTATACATCTGAGTGTGTTGACAACAATGACAATAATGTCGCTACACCTTGCTCAACAATCTTCCCCTTTGGAATTGTTGGCAACACACACACAATTTCCTATAACTCTTCTCCCCCTTTGAAAATAAGACCAAAGGGCTACTGCAAACTCCCCCTGAGTCCATGCACAACATTCTTAGGCAAAAATTATTACACTTAGCAAGAATCACAAACATGAGCAAAAAGATAAACAAAGACACAAATGCTCCTCCTGAGAATGTGGCCCCGATAACTAGCCAATTCTTGGGAAGTGTGACCACTTCTAATTTTTTACGAAGGTACTCAAAGACTTCCTTGGACAATGGTTTGGTGAAGATATCCGCCACTTGCTTTGTTTTTGGAAAAAAATCCAACTTAACCTCACCTTTTGTAACTTTCTCCTTCAAAAAATGGTAGCAAATAGTAATATTTTTGTGTAAGAATGCATAACTAAATTTTTTGATATATTTATTTCACTTGTATTGTCACACATGATCGATATGGGCTCACTAAAATTTATTCCAAGATCCTTCAAAGTTTGTTTCATCCAAAGTACATGTGTATAACATGATGTCGTTGCAATATACTCTGCCTCTACTGTGGATAATGAGACTGACTCCTGCTTTTTGCTATTCCACGCAATAATATTATCACCAAGATAAAATGCACCTCCATTAGTACTGTTCCTAGCATCTACACATCCTGCCCAATCTACATATGAATATGCGATAAGGGTGAATTCCTTACCTTTCAGATACCATAACCCACATTCCATAGTACCCTTGAGGTATCAAAAAATCCTCTTCACTATTGTCAGATGAGTCTCCTTGGTACTAGCTTGAAATCATGCTACCATGCATACTGCCTGTAAAATTTTTAGTCTAGTAGCTATCAAGTACAGTAAGCTCCTAGTCATGGATCTGTACATAGTTTGATCAACAGATGGAGATTTGTCATCCTTGCTCAACTTGCAACCTGTCGTCATGGAAGTGCTAACTGGATTGCAATCCTCCATTGTGAACTTTTTCAGCATCTCTTTCACATATTTAATTCAAAAAATAAATATACCCTTCTCATTTTGATTAACTTACAATCTGATAAAATATGAAAGTTCACCAATCATTGACATTTCAAACTCTTTTTGCATCTTATTTGCTAAATCTTTACACAATTCATATTTGCTGCTGCCAAATATGATATCATCTACGTATATAACAACAATCATATGATGACCATTTTTTGTTTTGACATACAAATTATTGTCCATCATACCTTTCTTGAACCCTTGCTGAGTAAGATAATTGTCTAGCCTTGCATACCATACCTAGGGTACCTATTTTAATCCATATAACACTTTATTCAACTTGCAAACCAATTTGGGATCATCACCAAGCTAAAAACCGTCTGGCTGCTCAATATGAACCTATTCTTCAAGTTTTCCACTCACAAATCCTTATTTCACATCCATTTGATAAACTTTGAAATTCTTGTAAACTGATAAAGCAAGAAACATTCTAATTGCCTCTAGTATGGCCACAGGTGCAAAGGTTTCCTCGAAGTCAATACCTTCAACTTGCACATACCCTTTGCATACCAATCCTGCTTTGTTCCTGACTACATGTCCATCTTCATTCAATTTGTTTCGAAAGACCCATTTAGTACTAATTACATTTTTATTTGCGAGTCTTGGTACTAACTCCCAAGTCTTGTTTTTCTTGATCTGATCTGATTCTTCATTTATTGCCTTCACCCAACTTTCATATTTTCTTGCTTCAACAACATTTTTGGGCTCAATGCTGGATAGTAAAGAGTAGTTACTTACTAATATTCTTCTTGTTTGAACACCAACTATGGGGTCTCCAATTATTTTCTCTCTAGGATGATCTTTCTATCAGCTACTTGTTTTGAATTTCTTATTTTCTTCCAATTCTGAATCACTTTTCGAATCCTCTGAGTCAATTCTTGTTTTATTTTTTGTTTCCTCTTTCTCATCTCCTTCAATGACCTCTTCATAAATTAGGTAGTTATCTTCATAGCTAATTACTCGTTCGCTTCTTTCATCAAATTTAACATCAGCACTTTCCACAATTTTTCTGAGCCTCTTGTTGTAACATTTGTAAGCTTTGCTTTTTGACGAATAACCAATAAAAATACCTTCATCCGCTCTATATTCAAACTTACCAAGGTTTTCTTCAGTTCTTTTGATGTAACACTTGCTTCAAAAAAATTTAAAATATCTTGTTGTTTCATTTTTATCGAACCACAACTCATAAAGATTTTTGCTTTCAAGGATCTTCAACATGCACCTATTTTGGATGTATACTATAATATGGACTACCTCTTTTCAAAATATGTCTACTACTTTACTCTCAGTCAACATAGTCCATGAAATTTCCTGCACTGTGTTGTTCTTTCTTTCTACCACACCATTCTACTGAGGTGTCTTGGCTTCTGAAACTTGTCTCCTTATGCCATATTTTTCACAATACTTTGTGAAATCCTCTGAAATGAACTCTTCTCCTCTGTCTGACCTTAAAAATTTAATAATTTTTCCTATTTTATTATGAACTTAGTTTTTTAAAACCTTGAACATCTCAAAAGCTTATGATTTATGCTTCAAAAACAATACCCATGTCATCCTGGAATAGTCATCGATACACAACATGAAATATTTGTCACCATTTATGCTTTGCGTTCTTATGGGTCCACATAAATTAGTACATACTAGTTCCAAAGTTTTGCTCGTGTAGTACTCTTTTGTTTTAAATGAAACTCTAGTTTGCTTCCCTTTTTGACATGAAGCACAAATGCTATTTGATGGTTTACCAATGGTGGGAATATCTCTCACTGCTTTCTTTGAACTGATTTTTATTAGATTGTCAAAACTGATATGACTAAGCCTCTTCTGCCACAATCAATTCTCTTCTTCCTATCTAATCAAGCAAGCTCCTTCTGAAGTCTTCGAGAGAGTGTACAGGTTTTCATATGTCCTTGATCCAGCTATTATCAAATTCCCACTATTTGCCTTTTTGATTTCACAACCCTACTTAAAGATCACATCATGACCTCTGTCACAAATCTGACTTATGCTCAATAAGTTATGCTTCAAACCAAACATAAACAAGACTTCTTCTGACCTAAGATTTTGTCATTGATCTTAAATGAACCTCTGCCAACTATATTAGCTCCATCATTTGTTTTAAATTTCACTGAACCACCTTCATATTGTTGTAGCTTCTCAAATTTATGGTTGTCATCTGTCATATGATTGGAGCATCCACTATCAAGTATCCATGGTGCAGATTTATTTTGTGATTTAAATGTCGTCTATATAATAAAATATTCCTTTTCTTCCTTAGGTTGTTCTTTTATTTCCACTCTGGTTTGATTATAGTTTTGGGCTCTTGTTTTGGTTTCTCTTTTTCAGTAGCTTGTGCATGTTTTTCGAGAAATTTTCTATTTTTTATTATTCCATTTGGCTGAAATTTTCTTCCCTGAAATTGAATTGATGCAAATGTACTTCTATAATTTATTGCAATATACCCAAATTTATGACAGTTATAACATTCTATTGCATAATCCATCAAAGGTAAAAAATCATTTCTACTGGCAAAATTCCTTGGTCCTACATTATACTTGCAATCTAAAATCATATGTCTATAACCATTGCATTTAAAACAGTAACCAGAAAATATATGATTAAAACCATCATTGCCTATTCTCCTTTTGTGCCTTACATTATTTCTTTCCTTTGCATAATTCATTTTTGCTTGATTAACCTATTTCTTTTCTTCATTCTTTGTGGATTCTTCATTTTTGGCCTTTGATCCATTTTATGGTTCTCCTTCATCAAAACCCAAACCAAATTTTATGTCTGTAGTATTCTGGTTCTTTATGATATTATTCAACTTTATAGAACTCTCATCACATTTGTGGCAAAAGCCACTTTTCTGATTCATCTTTTCTAGCTGCATCTTAAGCCAAAAATCTCTTCTTCTAACTTGCTGTAATAATCTATTTTCATGGTTATTTGCACTTCGAGATCTTCAAAGATATTCTTGGATTCTTCTATATGCACTTTCAAACTTGTTATGATTTCATTTGCATCCTCAAGCTTTCTTGAAATTTTCTTATTCCTTTTTATTTATATCTTCAAATCATCCAGAGATGCAATTAGTTCCTCTTCTAAATTCACTTATGCATCAATTTCTTCTTCATCACACTCTTGTTCTTTTTTTGGTTTTTCTTCTTCAAATGCCATAAAAAGAGCTTCGCCTATTTCTTTTTCAGAATACTCACTAGAGCTATCTTCTGATGAACTGACCTTCTTGGAGATGAAACTTTTCTTCTTGAAGTTGCATTTTTTGAAATTTGTTTTTTCCTTCTAGTCACTTCTTTCTTCGTGCGATCCTTCATAAATTTTGTTCTTCTCATTAAGTGGATATTTAGCTGTGAAATGCCCAATGCCTCCATAATTGAAACATTTAAATGGTAACTTTCCTCTGTATTTTTATTTTCTCATTTTTAGTTTTCGAACAAAGTTTGCTTACATTTCATCTAATGTATCTTCTTCCTCGGATTCTTTTTTTTCTTTCATATTTTTCTCGGATTTAAAAGTAGCTTCTCTATAGATTTTCCTATTCTCATATCATATGCAGTCAAAGAACCATGCATCTCATCCATACTAAAAGAATTTAGATCTTTAGCTTCTTCTATAGCTGAAACTTTAGAATCAAATCTTTGGGGAAGAGATATTAATACCATTTTCACGATGACAGAATATTTGATTTCCTCATCGAGTCCTCTAATTGCATTAATGACTTCATTAACTCTTAGCATATATGCCTTTATATTCTCATCCTCATTCATCTTTAATCCTTCGAACTGAGCTTGATGTGTTTGTAACTTGGCCTCCTTGATCTTAAAGTCTCCTTCATGAATGATCTTCAATTTATACCATATTTCCTTTGTCATTTTACAACCCATAATATTTACTAGTTTGTTGTCCACTAATCCACACATGATAGCATTCTTTGCTTTTGAGTCATTCTCAAACAATTTCTTACTAGTAGCATCGGTTGGAGAAGTGGTGGGTATTGTGTATCCATTGTTTACTAAATCCCAAATGTCGTATCCTAAAGCACAAAGATATGTTTGCAACCTGAGTCTCCAAAATGCGTAAATAATTTAATCAAACAATGGTGTTTTGTTTGATGATAAGCCTTCACCACCTGCCATTGTGTCACTTCCAAGATCACCCTAACTAGTTAAGCCCATTCATGAACCTTGCTCTAATGCCAATTTTTGAACTAAGCATGACACTGAGAGGGGGTGAATCAGTGTATATTAAAAATTTAATCCAACTATGAAATCAAATCAAAATAAGCAATCATACAAACATTCATCACATAACACAAAATTTATAGTGGAAACCTGATATGGGAAAACCGTTGTGCCAATGGACTGTTTGGACTCCCATCCACATCCAGCCTCAAAAATGTTTGTTTTTTACAATATTTTTGCAGCACCAACTGTAGGGAATGACACCAACCAACCCAGACTTTAGTAGCATCAACTGCATGGAGCACCGATCCTTGTTGCCAAGCATCGACTCGACAAATTTAAAAAACTATGATAAAAGTATTAAATCTCATCAAAAGACCCTGAGTAGTCTAGCTCACAAATATTCTTCTATAAAATATTTTGTCTAACCTTTTCAATATTCTCAACTCTACACATTGATTATCTCACACCTTGCACATTTTTTCAATCAAAATACCAAAGAAAAAATTCTTCACAACATGCACCGATAGTCCTTTCTTCAAAAAAACTTCTTCTCCCTTTTATTTTAAAACATATATATGCTTCACATTAAAAAACACAGCTCTTTTTTTTCAATTACACAAAAGTACCACTCAACCGTTACATTCTTAGAAACTACCAAAAATGACAAAAGAGCTGATAGGGGTTTTTGTAACAGTCATAACTTCCTCCTCAAATTTCCAAATGGGCTAAAAATTGAAACATGTATTCTTGGATAAAACGAATACCTTATGTTTAAATTTCAGATTTTAACTATTCATATATTATTTGCAGTACCTCCGACAAAGTGGCCTCTGATGCTAATTTTACACCACATAAACTGAAAAAGTGCTCCAGAGCCATTTTTCAACGCTCACCGTTTCTTATTCTGAACTTTGTTTGGGCTGAAATTAAAAACTTAAGCTCTAAGTATATCCATATACATCTAGTGAAAATTTTGAGATCCAAATCCTCATTAATTGCTTAATATTCCTCCCGCAAAGTGACCTCTGACATAGATTTTACACGTCACAAACTTGAAAAAGTGTTGCAGAGGCATTTTGCAACTGTTGCCGTTTCTTCTTCGGGTTTCCGTTCGGGGTTAAATTTAAATTACATTAGACTACCTCAAGTAAAAATTTCAAAGAATAACTCCTTATGGATTTCTTAATATTCCTCCTGCAAAGTGGCCTCTAACGCAGATTTTACAACTGTCCAACTAAGTGCAAAATTGTCCAAGTACCAACGATGCAAACGATCAATCCAAACATTGAGCTGACACCTCCAAATATATTCTAACACATTTGCTAGCATGCCAACATGCTCCGACCTGTCCGACCATGCACTGCAAGCAAGAAGCGCACCTTTTTGACAACTTTTGCAACTTTGACAACTTCTTGACAATTTTTGTAACTTTTGTAAATTTACACGAACAACCTGTAACAAATTTATCCGAACATAAAAAAACATCCTCATAAGAATTTAACACAACTATACATACTTCGAATAACCTTCGAACAACTGTCCACTGCATCAACCTATCCATTTGAGTGTGTTGACAACAATGACAATATTGTCACTGCACCTTCCTCAACAAATTATATGTTATTCCTCATTCTTGGTAGACTAATTTATTTCCTTTTACTATGATTTGGAAAATGTGCATTGTTGTGTTCCATTGTCTATTTGATATAGCTTTTGTGGTTGGTTCAAATATTCTAGTTAAGCTAGTTAAGTTTTTTGCTTGCTCTACTTTATTCTCCAACTCATCCTAAACTTTTCTAGGTCCCTTTTTATAGATTTTGTTACCTTTGCACTAAATTCCAAGTAGTCAATAATTAGGTATGCTCCAAGGGCCCTCTAGAGTATTTTAACCTATTTATCTTTCCTTAAATGCTTCAATGTTTCTTAGGAGAAATGAGATGCTTGAACCCTTTATTTCTCTCTTTCTAACTATCACTACATGTTATGGATTTGTTTTATTAGCACTTGGTTTATTTCCTCTTTTTCTTGCATTTGTTGAGGAATTGGAACTTTCATGATGTTTCTCTTCAATTTTTAATTTTCTTTCTCTAAATATTTTTTCACTTGCTTTTCATTTTACATCACTTCCAAGCTCTTTATTCTTTCTTCTAGCTTCTTCCATTGGACCCTCATCCTATCACCTTGAAGTCATATGGTAATAGCATCTGTCTATGTACTAAACAAAGAGTCTTCTAGTGGTAACCAAGCAATGTTGATTACTTGTGTTTCTATTTGGTAATCATGTGGTATCATTCCTAATTCTAGCTTGTCAACCTTTGAGTGCTTATGATTATTAGCTAGTGAAAAGTAGTTGTATCAACCACGATCATTATATGAGAAGGTTCTTGCTCTTCTACTTAGCATAGCATATTTTTTTCCACCAATCTTGTGCATTTTGGCTCATCTCTTTGAGCCTATTAATAGTAGTCATGGATGAATGGTCGAGTGGTGGTAATGTCAAGACGATGGATTAAATAATGGAAGAGGGATATGGAGGGACTTTATGGATGGTTAAAGAAACAATGTTCATGGGTGTTTATGTTTGTGAAGTGGATATGATTTAAGTGGTTTCAAGCAATGTAGTTTCTTGATGATTGACCTCGACAAAGATCTTCATGGTGATAGATAAAGGGAGGGAATATCAATAGAAATGAGAGGATTAGACGTAGTTGTAGGGACTTGAGAAACCATACATGCTCTTGTTGTTTGTGGATGTTCTACAATTGACTTTGTCACTAGTCTAGTTGCTAGGAGTAGCCCCTATTATTTGCATTATTTTTTTATATTTCTTATAATTTTCTAAAAGGATTGGCCTTTTATTTTTTACCCTTGTTATTTTGTTGGAGTTGAGTGATTGGACTAATAATTTCCTAGTAGTTATTGTAGATATGACCTTATACGTTAATAGAACCCTTCACTACTTCAATATCTTAGTCCATTTCTCGTACAATATCTATTAGTATTTCTTATTCTGGGTAATTTTGATGTTCCAGTTATCTTGGTACAAAATTAGTTATTGTTCCCAATGGAGGTTTGGGTACTGATTATTTTATTCTTCTTCATTTTGTTTCAATAAATGGAGACTTAGGAAATGAAGCTCCTAGAGCTAAATTATAAGTTTATTGTTGCACTTTTAAGAGCTCTTGTGATCCTATGGATGCTTTCCCTAAGCCTCCTCTTGTGTATCCCATTTTATCAATAATTTTGGACCCTTTTGGATATATTTATTATTGAATTTTGGATGGGATAAATTTTAAATCCTTTTGACATTATACCAAAGTTTCTTATATAGGTGTTTGATTTTTTGGATTTATCACCACAATGTCATCTACTTCTCTCTCTATCTCTCAACATTGGTACTTATTTTATGAGTTCTTACAAAGAGTTTGCTTTTTCAACTAATGTTTATTATGTTTCTTCTTATCTTAAGAAATCTTCTTCTTGTACTTCTTCACCTTCATTGTTAATAATTTTGGCTTTAACTTGCTCCTCTCGGGGCTTCCAAATTTTTATATTCTCATCATATTTTTTGGAAAATATTTTATCCATCAATAATGGGTACCTAGACTTTTGATTGTCATGTTCACATCTAAATATCCACCATTACACAATTTTACATTCTTCCTAGTTTGTTTTATTTTCCACAACATTCATTTTATCTTAAGTCAAAATGTGATTTTTATACTTATCTAGGTCATAGTCACACTTTGGCTCATAAAAATGCCTCTAAGAAGGAAACTCCTACATATTACTAATATTCTAGGCTAATTCATTCTCTTTATAATTATTCTAGATTTGGTTGATGTCAGGTTGACTAACCTTCCTTAATATTGACAACTTATCTTTATTGAAGTCCACTAACTTGTTATTGCATTTATCTTTGAGATCATACTTCCACTTACATGGTATTGCATGTAATTTTAGTCTTTCAAGTTTATTCCTTAGAATTTTTTCCAATACTTTCATTAGTTGTTACTAAAATAGGTTCAAAAGTAAAAGGATACTCACAATTACCAACTTTATTTACACCTACATTGAAGGTTACATTTATATCATCTACTTGTTGAGGTCAGAACACACTCATAACTTGAACATGTTGGAGTTATCTGGTAAATTTTATGCTACTAAGAGAACTTATTATTGAATGTCATCCCAAATATTATTGTATTACCATCGAAGGATATTACATATCACTTTTAAAAAAATCTTGACCAATAACTAGCCTAGGTAGAAATTAGAGTAGGGCCTATTTCTTTATATAAGGTAGTATTTGAAATCTCCCAATGTATTGAACACACCCCTAAAGATGCTTCAAGCTCATGTGCAACCAAAGAAATTATCTTGGCTTCTTCCTCACAAGCCCAATAAATTATATTAGCCTTTTGTAAAGTAGAGCTCAAATATGAAAGCAAGCTCTAGATATCCCTACACTAGCCTACATTTATACCAAAATCATTAGTGCTCAATAAAAAATAATTTGTCTTATTCCCACTTATGCACATAAAAATTAAGTACGTTAGGGGACTTGCTAACATGCTAAGATATTATGAACTAAAGCTAGCAAGTCCAACAAAATCCTCTATACATAAAAAGACCAATCTTGAAGAATCATTTTCAAAAGGGATAACTAGCTATACTATGGTAAAAGTGGATGAGGTAAGATCTATGATCCACTTGATGACAAATAACTAGAAGCAGTTATCAAAGAGAAACATTTTTAATACATAGTAACAGAGCTAGACATTCAGACTTCAGTTGTTCCATCAGTGATAGTATTAGTAACTATACCAATATGGATGGTATTAGCTTAAGTAGATCAACAAAAAGGAGCTACACATGTACAAATTATAGAGGACCCACTAGCTCTCTACAAAATGACAACCCAATTCTAGGGGAGGACAATAGAATCCTTGAACAAAGATAAACAAGATCTATTGGTAGAAAGAAAATAATTGTAGGTAAATATTAAGGAGCTTGAGGAGCAAAATTTATCAAAAATGATAGGAGTCTCATCTTCTCCCCAAGTTGTGACTCAAAAGGATAAACTTGAAATAATTACCAAGAGTATTGAATGCTTTGCATTTATTATAAAATATAAGATGAAAGTATATCAAGCATTACAAAGATATCTAAAAGCAATGGCCTAAATATTTAAGAATATCAACACCATTGTTGTCTCAGTGGAAGGCATGAAGATTCTCTTAGAACAAGAAGACAATACGGTAGCCATGATTCACCACATTTTTCAAAGTTTTGAAGAACACTATGAAGAGGTGCATGAGCAATAGGTCAGCATTTATGATGGTACAAATTTTAACTGCTATCAAGAGTTCATAAAAATTTCAATATTCCTTAAATAGAGGCCAATATGGGATAGTTTCATCAAAAATATGGAAGCCTAGGAAGAAGAGAAAAATGAAAAATTATAACATCTGCAATTATCATTAAAAGAATGCAATAATGTAGTAGATTTTGATCATTTTTCTTTTACAAAATATAATGTTTTTACTGTGATGAAGATAATGAATTTTATTGAACTAAATACAAGTAATCTATCAATAATGAATTATAACCAAATTGATTTTCTTAAATTTATAGATAAGAGCTACATCAACCAGAGGATCCATCAATTTTTGCATAGCCAAATTGTGCCAAAGGTATTCTTGAGTACCATCTTCTTGCCATTTGTATTCCCTTTGTTTCTTATCTCCTTTGCCACCCCTTATTCCTCCACATTTTTGTGCAGGTCTGAAACTTTCTCAAGAAGAATTTATTATACTAAGATCATTTCTAGTAGTTGAATTATAAGTCAAGAGTTTTTTTTACTACATTTAGAATGAAGATTTAATGGATTTTTGTTATATTCTTTGAATAATAATTCAATTGTACTCATTAAGTGAGATCTAGGCTATTTGAACCAGACTCCCTTTTACAAAATATATTTTTCATTGATACAATCATGCTTCCTCCTTTGAATAATACCTTGTTCAACTATGTTTTTTTGTCACATTTGCATGTTACAATATTTGAATGTGTGAATGTCATATTCTTTTGCTCGTGAATTTTAATTATGCATGTTACATTATTTGAATGGATGTAATTGACCCAGTTATTTCTTTCTTGCTCTTTTTATCTCATTAACTATTTAAAACCTTTGTTACAATTCATAATAGATAAGGCGTCGATCTTTTAATTATACTTTATTTTTATATCTAGTTGATAATAAGTGGTTAAAATATAGCCCAATTTAGGGTTTACTTACCTAACTCGATATTGTAGCAGCTTATACTTATTTCTTGAGTTGAAGAGGTGGATCTACCAGAGTCCATAGTACTTATTGGAATTAGGAAAATCAATAGCATAACAAATTATAAAGAACACTAAAATTTTCCTTAGTAAAAGGTACAATATTTTCTCATATAACATATATCACAAATTTTAAAGATTTGTTGGACATTTTGAGTAGTTGAGTTGTCATTGATGTCAAGATTCAGTTTCAGTGAAGTAGTTTAAGTAGTTGAGTTGTCATTTATGACATGGTTAAAGGTTATCAAATAAATGTTTCCTCCTAAGTTGATGATTAATAGGTTTGAAGAAGGTTTGATGGTTGAAGTTTGAAGATCAAGTTGCAATGGAGTGCAAGTAAAAATTAATTTTATAACAATTTATTATTATAATATTCAGGGCCATCAGGGCCATTCAAGGAATAAAATCCGTTATGCATTGGCCAAAATATTTTAAAATAAATTAATTTATTATTTTAACCCTAAGGTTAAATAATTAAATTAATTTTATTTATTTTATTTAACCTTACGGTTAAATATCAATAAAATTAAAATATTTAATTAAGTAGTAATTCTAAAATCTAAATGAGCTGACGTCATGCAAATTGGAGCAAATATATATTTAAGGCTAAGCACATGAGGTGGAAGGATATGATATTTAATAAAAATATCAAATAACACTTGCACAAATTCGTCTTTGCATGCAGCAGAGGGAAGTAAGTGGATTCACGATTTTCGAGGGAGAAGAAGAAATCAAAGGAGGAAGACCCTTGTCCCCACTCATCCGCCATAGTAGTCGAGCTGGCAAGCAAGGCTTGCACAATGCTTTGGGATCCGTGAGGTGTGGGTTTTGATTCATGCAAGGTGCAGGTTTTGTTTGTTGGCCTTTTTGCCCTTGTGCACTGGTAAGAGTGGTGAAGAAGGAGTGAGTGCTTCTTCATCTATGTGGGAGGCTTAGGCCATGTGGTTGAGGCCCTAGTTTTAGGGCATGCGTGACTTGAGAGGTCGTGGGTTCGAGCTAGGCGATGGCTATTTTTGTGAAGACTTCAATTAAGTGGCGGTGGTTTTTGTGGAGGATTCAATATTCTAAGGTATGCTTGATAATTGTATGCTTGATAATTGCCTTGGTTGGGAGTTATAAGGTAGAAAAAAATTTTTACCTTTTGCATAGTGGGAGTTATAAGGTGAAAATAAATTATTTTATTTTTGCCATATTGGGAGTTATAAGGTGATGTTAATTATTTTATGTGCATGATTTTTGTAAGGGGTAATTAAATGCTAAAGTGTTTTATTTTTTATATTTGTGAGTGGTTAGAAAGTTAGAGGGAGTTATAAGGTGTAAAATTTGGATTGAATTTTATTGTACCTTTTGCTCAAGAAGAATATCCTTGTGAGTGTTTTGAGATAAATTGTTGCTATCTAAACTTGAAGTGGCACAAGAAGGTTTGGCTATTTTGAGACAGGTTTTGAAGACACTTCTTCATCAATCAAAAGGTATGGGTACATATTTCTAGTGAGTTTTTGTTGAATGTTGTGAATGCTAAGCTAGAGTGAAAAGGATTGTTTGATAATCATTGTTGGAAATATTTTAGTGAGTTTTCATATGTTTGGACTAGGGTTTGTGAGCAAGGATTATTTCATTGAGTGATTGGGTGAGTAGAGTTGTGATTGAGCCTAGTCAAGTGGTTGTGTTGAAGTGATAGTTCAAGTTTTGTGAAACAAATTGTTCCATATTTTGAATTGATTTGAGAAAGAGGATCAGTGTTTATGAATGTGAAAAATATTGAGTCTCTAACAATTCTCTATATGTTTCTATAGTAAAAAGAGAGATTGATAGTGATTGAGCATTGTGGTGAGAAGCATATTGAGTCTCTAACAATTCTCTACATGTTTCTATGAGATTGGAAAAGTTCTAGTGAGGACTTGTTGAGTGAGGAAAGTCTTTGAGAAGACTTATGGATAGATTGATGTGAGATTTTGTGGAATCTTACAATACAAATTTGAGGACAGATATTGTTGAAGAGATTGGACAAGTTCTAGAGAGGACTTGTGGATAGATTAATGTGAGCTTTTTTGGAAGATTACAATACATATTTTAGGATCGAGATTGTTGAGCAGATTGGACAAGTTCTAGAGAGGACTTGTGGATAAATTAGTGTGAGCTTTTGTGGAAGCTCACAAGGCAGATTTGAGACAAGTCTTTGAGAAGAATTGACAGTAGACTTGATTGATTGATTTGTTCAAACATTGAGTTAAGCTTTGGGGCAAATATAGCAAAGTTGATTTGTTATTAATTCAAGCTTTGTGGTAAGGCTTGAGGACATATATTGAGTAGATTTGTGCTATATCGAAGGACTATGTTTAGTGTAGATCAGAGGACAAATATTGAGTACAGATTTGTGCTAGACCAAAGAACTATTTTTAGTGCATATTTGAGGATAGGTTTGTACCAGACCAGAGATAGATATTGAGAAATTTTATACTTGATCGAAGGACTGTGTTTAGTGCATATTTGAGATAGAGCTTAGAGTAAGATTTGGAGGTGATAGAGTATAGAGGATGATAGTCTCCAGTGGATAGAGATTCGTTAGCCAGGTAAGTAAGAAAAAGTCTTTTGAGTGAGCATAAGAATATTTAGCGGATAGGGATCCATAAGCTAGTGCAATGGAGGTAGCAATTCTTCTAGAAGATCACCAACCATAGGTAAGGATAAAGAGTTATCCTATTGATAGATATCCATGAACTTGATTAGGCGATTGGTGTCTCCTTTGGACAGAGGTCCATAAACATTGTAATAGGAAAAGGATTCCCAAGATATTGATTGAGAAAATTTTGGTAAAATATTTTCTTCGTGGAGTAGCCCACATTGGGTGAACCACGTGTAATTGGTGTCTCTATTGTGTATGTTGATTTGTGAATTGCTTTTATTACTTTTTTTGATATTGTTATTGATACATTGCATAATATTGATTGGAAAGAAAAGTAAAAAGTGGTTTTATAATGTTCACCCCCATCTCAATATAATATTGTGTTCTTAAATTGGTATTAGAGTGAGTTCCTTCGGAAGAGTTTAATAGCTTTAAGAAAAATCTTACAAGAACACAATTGATTCTAAGAATGAATCCTCAAATAATTCAACACAAGTATTTTATGGAAGCAATTATATATTTTGGATAATGAGAATGAAGATTCACTTGATGGCTCTTGGAAATTAAATATGGGAAGTAGTTGAAAATGGATACACACCACCAACTAATCCACCTACAGATAAATATGGTAAGCTTCTACATCATTACAATTCAAAAGCAATGAATGCAATTTTGAGATATTTTCATAGAACATAGTTGATAAAGGTTATGCATTGCAAATCAGAAAAAAGAATTTGGGATAAGTTGCAAAGCATATATGAAGGAGATAAAAATGTTAAAAGAAAAATATACGAAATCTCAAAGGACAATTTGAATATTTAAGAATGAAGGATGAGGAAAATATTAGTACTTATCTACTTCATGTAGATGAGGTTGTTAATGCCATGCAAGGAATTGGACTTGAGATTGAAGAATCTGATGTTTGTGATAAGATCTTAAGATCTCTTCAAAAAAGGTTTAGTGAAAATATCTCTGCTATAGAGGAATCAAAAGATGGTGATATTTTGACAAGAGATGTATTACTTGGTATTCTTAAAAATTTTGAGATGAGAACAAAAGAGGAACCTAATATCCAAAAGGAAGCAACCTTCAAAGCTACTAAGAAGACAAAGGGCAAGAAGTCATATTCAAGCAATGAGTCATCCAGTGATGAAGAAGCAAATTATGGTAGAAGGAATAAGGATCCAAGAATATTTAAAGATGCAAAATTTGTTAGATGTTTCAATTGTGGAAAGTATGGTCACTATGCAACTAATTGTCAAGAAGCCAAAAATAGAAATGATGAAGAAAAATAGGATCATAAGAATAGGGAATCAAAAAAATATAGGTACCAAAAGAAAGGCAAGGATGGAAAAGGTAAACAAAGAAATAAGTTCTTTCAAAGATAGAAGAGGAGTTAGTATGCATACAATGCAAGTAAGTACTCAAGTGATAGTGAAAATAGTTTCTCAAATAATGATAAATATGAAGTTCTATTTTTGACAGAAGAAATAGAAGAAGTTAAGAAAAGGTCACCAATAATTCTCAAGTGATTTAGATGTGGTAATTTTGGACATCTTAAAGATAGTTGTATAAATAATGGTTTCAATTTTAGTGATTATGAATATGAAGATACAGTTGAAGGACCAAAAGAGAATATTCTAATGGCACTAGAAGGAGAATGAGGTGATCCTATAGAAAACAAGTCATAAGAGAATGAATATATTTTCAAAGGTAAAAAAATAGAGGAATAATAAAAAAATGACAAGTTGATCTTGAGGGAGAGCTTATTTATGCTCTTAACACATTGAAGAAGGTAATAAATCAAAATTCCCAACTTAAGCTTCAGTTTCAATAATGTGATGAAGAGAGAGGAAAGCTTATAAAGGATCTAAATAAGTCAATGGATAAGACAAATATGTTAAAGGATAAGTTAGAAGCAAAGGTCTTAGAATGTGAAATATTAGAAAAAGAAGTATCTCTACTAAGGGAAGAAGTAGAGAAGTCTAAGGATAAGCTACACAAGTTTGGAATAAGCTCAAATAATTTGGATAAGATTATCAAGACACAAAAGCCTACATCAAGCAAGATAGGTCTTGGTTTTGAACAAGTACAAAAAAAATAGTAAGAAGAGTCAACCTCAAGTTCTGAAGAAGAAGAAACTTTAGAAGAAGATAGTGTGAGATAAAGTGAAACTTCTAAGGATGAGTTGGAAAATAGAAAGTTCAACAAGGAAAGAAACAATGCATAAAGGAGAAAGATATGGAACATGCATAGGGTAAAATAGACTAAGAGACCAATGAGATCAAGGTAAGGAAACTTTAATGGATGATGTTTCTCATGTCATAGATTTGGGCACAAGGCTTCACAATGCAAGACACATGAAAGAAAGGAAAATGGGAACTTAAGAAATAGATAGTTTTTTCATGGGTATTGCTACTCATGTAATCAGTTTGGTCACAAGGCAATGAATTACAGGATCCATGATAGGAATAGATATGGCTTCACTAGAATAAATACCAAGATATTTGCACCTCCAAGGAATAACAATATTAAGTGTTACAAGTGCAATAATTATGGACATACAACAAAGTGGTGTAGAGCAAAAATTCCAAAGACAAGCAGGAACATAAATAGTCAGAGGAATCAGAAGGATCATATGAGAAGGAAAGTGGACAAAGGTAAAGATCAGTGCTTTCTAGGAGTAGAAATACTCCCACCCTATAATTAACCACCTCAAGAGGAGGTGGGGAAGGGGCTAAGCTAAGAGACTCATTCTTAGCCCCAAGCCCCAAAGGTGGCCCTTTGCCATTGATGTCAAAGGGGGAGATATTTGAGTAAGGGGGAGAGATTTGATTTAAAGGAAAGCATTGAGTCAAGGGGAGAAAAATAGAAAAAGTTTAAGGAAGTTGTAAAAGGTAATTGGGTTACCATCAATGACAAAGGGGAAGATTGTTGGAAATTTTGAGTAGTTGAGTTGTCATTGATGTCAAGAGTCAGTTTCAGTGAAGCAGTGCAAGTAGTTGAGTTGTCATTGATGACATGGTCAAAGGTTAGCAAGGCAAGGTTTCCTCCTAAGTTGATGATTAATAGGTTTGAAGAAGGTTTGACAATTGAAGTTTGAAGATTAGGTTGCAATGTGCTGCAAGTAAAAATTAATATTATAATAATTTATTATTATAATATTCAGGGCCATAAGGGCCATTCAAGGAAGAAAATCCATTATGCATTGGCCAAAATATTTTAAAATAAATTAATTTATTATTTTAACCCTAAGGTTAAATAATTAAATTAATTTTATTTATTTTTATTTAACCCTAAGGTTAAATATTAATAAAATTAAAATATTTAATTAAGTGGCAATTCTAAAATTTAAATGAGCCGACGTCATGCAAATTGAAGGAAATATATATTTAAGGCTAAGTGCCTAAGGTGGAAGGATATGAGTTTTAATTAAAATATCAAATAACACTTGCACAAATTTGTCTTCACATGCGATAGAGGGAAGTAAGTGGATTCATAATTTTTGGAGGAGAAGAAGAAGTCGAAGGGAGAAGACCTTTGTCCCCATTCATCCACCCCAGTAGTCATGTTGGAAAGCAAGACTTGTACAACACTTCGGGATTCATGATGTGTAGGTTTTGATTCTCGCAAGGTGTGGGTTTTGTTTGCTGGCCCTTTTGACCTTGTGTGCTAGTGGGAGTGGTGAAGAAGGAGCGAGCTCTCCTTGGTCTACGTGGGAGGCTTAGCCCATGTGGTTGATGCCCTAGTGCTAGGGCGTGTGTGACTTGAGAGGTCACAAGTTCAAGCAAGGCGATGACTATTTTGGCGGAGGCTTCAATTAAGCGATGGCAATTTCTACGGAGGCTTCAATATTCTAAGGTATGCTTGATAATTGCCTTGGTTGGGAGTTATAAGGTAGAAAAACATTTTTACCTTTTGCATAGTGGAATTTATAAGGTGAAAATAAATTATTTTATTTTTGCCATATTGGGAGTTATAAGGTGATGTTAATTATTTTATGTGCATGATTTTTGTAAGGGGTAACTAAATGCTAAAGTGTTTTATTTTTTATATTTGTGAGTGGTTAGAAATTTAGAGGGAGTTATAAGGTGTAAAATTTGGATTGAATTTTATTGTACCTTTTGCTCAAGAAGAATATCCTTGTGAGTGTTTTGAGATAAACTATTGCTATCTAAACTTGAAGTGGCACAAGAAGGTTTGGCTATTTTGAGACAGGTTTTGAAGACACTTCTTCATCAATAAAAAGGTATGGGCACATATTTCTAGTGAGTGGTTTTAGAATTTTGTGAATGCTAAGTTGGAGTGAAAAGTATTCTTTTATAAGCATTGTTGGAAACATTTGAGTGAATGTTCATATGTTTGGACTAGGGTTTGTGAGCAAGGATTATTTCATTGAGTGATTGGTTGAGTAGAGTTGTGATTGAGCCTAGTCAAGTGGTTGTGTTGAAGTGATAGTTCAAGTTCTATGAAACAAATTGTTCCATATTCTGAATTGATTTGAAAAATAGGTTGAGTTTTTGTGAATGTGAAGCATATTGAGTCTCTAACAATTCTCTATATGTTTCTATGGTAAAAAAAGAGATTGAAAGTGATTGAGCATTGTGGTGATGAAGCATATTGAGTCTCTAACAATTCTCTATATGTTTCTATGAGATTGGACAAGTTCTAGTGAGGACTTGTTGAGCAATTTGAGGTAAGTATTTGAGAAGACTTGTGGACAGATTGATGTGAGCTTTTGTGGAAGCTTACAATACATATTTGAGGATAGATATTGTTGAGTAGATTGGACAAGTTCTAGAGAGGACTTATGGATAGATTAATGTGAGCTTTTGTGGAAGCTTACAATACAAATTTGAGGATAGAGATTATTGAGCAGATTGGATAAGTTCTAGAGAGGACTTATGGACATATTAGTGTGAGATTTTTTTGAATCTTACAAGGCATATTTGAGACAAGTCTTTGAGAAGACTTGAGAGCAGAGTTGATTGATTAATTTTTTCAAACCTTGATTTAAGGTTTGTGGAAGATCCAGTAGAGTTGATTTATGATTAATTCAAGCTTTGTGGTAAGGCTTTAGGATAGAGATTGATCATATTTGTGCTAGAACGAAGGAATGTGTTTAGTGAAGATCATATGATAGATATTGAGGATATATTTGTTCTAGACCGAATGACTATGTTTAGTGAATATTTGAGGATAGATTTTGGTGCAAATTTGAGGATAGGTTTGTGCTAGACCAAAGACAGATATTGAGCAGATTTGTACTAGACCAAAGGACTGTGTTTAGTGTAGATTTGAGACAAAGCTGAGAGCAAGCTTTGGAGGTGATAGAGTATAGAGGATGATAGTCTCCAGTGGATAGATATCCATTAGATAGGGTAGTGAGGACATGAGTCTTTAGTGGATAGAGATCCATAAGCCAGTGTTGTGGAGGTAGTTGTTCTTCTAGAAGATCACCAACCAGAGCTAAGGAGAAAGAGTTCTCCTATGGATAGAGATCCACAAACTTGATTAGGAGATTGGTGTCTCCTTTGGACATAGGTCCATAAACATTGTAATAGGGAAAGGATTCCCAAGATATTTATTGAGAAAATTTTAGTGAAATATTTTCTTCGTGGAGTAGCCCACATTGGGTGAACCACATTAAATTGGTGTCTCTATTGTGTATGGTGATTTGTGCATTACTTTGAACACTGTTGTTGATATTTCTATTGATACATTACATAATATTTAATGAAAATAAAATTAAAAAGTGGTCTTATACTGTTTACCTTCCCCTCTCATTATAAGTTTGTGTTCTTCAAGATTTTCTCTTGCACATCGACCACATGATTTTAGTCACCAAAAGAGTTATTGCATGAACTTGTTTAAACAAGGAGTTGTAACAAAATTCCAAGAGAACCTAGAAAAAATAGATCATAAAGGATTAGATTTTCATGAATAATGAGGCCATTTAATGACTATTGTTATTGTATATTTATATTATTATGTTTAATGACACTTGATAATTAATTAACAAAAATTTTAACTAATTATGTATATTTGTGCAAAAGAAAATTATGGATAATAGATGATTAATTATGTGGATTTTAGGACTACTTTTGTGTTATTGTGCTTTAAATATGCTATTTGGATAGTATGTAGATTTGTAGACAACCTATAGACTTAAACTTTACAAGAAAGACAACCATTTTTATTCCATATACTAAATAATAAGCATACAATTGAAATTAGTTCATCGATATTATCTTAATTTTTATTGTAGATAGATAAAGTAATTTTGTTCTAAGAATCATACACAAGTTGATGTAATATTTTAAAATTAATCAAAGCATGATTCTATTTCATTTTTCTACCTTTAGTTTGTTAAAATAACTAAATAATATAATTGCCAATTTCTCCTCTTCTTCTATATAAATAGGGATGTTTGAAGGGCTTGAGGAGGATGTTGGATGTATTGAAAAAGATAGGCAAAAGGCATATTAGGTATATAATAGTTAAGCATAGTAGTATATTTAGTTTTAGTTTCCAGTTGTAAGACTATGTCATATGACCTACCATGTTCTAGCATGAATTAATAGAGGTATTATTTTCATGTTTTATTGAGTGCATTTATTAATTAGATCTATGGGTATTTTTATTTATCCTCTTGAGTAATGTCCCACTCAGGATCACTAGCAAGCGATGATGATGATCCCTTTATTATTTTTATTTTTTAATGTTGCAATATTTCTGGTTATTAACACTTCTAATTCTTGTTGTTCCCATATTCGAGAGGTATTAGGAAATGTGACCCCATATCCCCTTATTTATTCATCATTATTGTTGAATGCTTAGGTAGGACTATAACCAAAAAGAGAGAAAAAAACCCTTGAGGGAGTTACCATTGCTCATGGAGCTAGACCTATCTCTCATCTTAAATTTTTTGATGACTCTACTCTTTTATGTAAAGCTATATTTAAGGAAGCTTCTAATATTAAGAAAATTATTAGTTGTTTTTCTAAGGCTACCGGCCAATTGATAAATGAAGATAAACCTAAAGTCATATTCTTTTACAGCTCTGACATACAGGAATCCATGGTCTTGGATAAATTAAGATATAGAAAAACTTCCCTTCCAATAACTTATTTAGGTATTCCCATCAACATTTGAAGACAAAAAAAAATTGGAATTGATTGTTGGAAAAAGTCAAGAAGAAAATAGGAAATGGACCAATAGGTGGCTTTCTTCTGGGGGTAGAATCACCTTGGTAAAATCAGTCCTTCAAGCTATTCCTATTTATGTTTCTACCATGTTGAATATACCAAAGGTTGTTCTTTGAGAAATGGATCAAATCAATCATCAGTTCCTCTGGAGTGGTACTAAGAAAAAAATAAAATGGGCCTTGGTGAAATGGGACACTCTATGTCTTCTTAAAAATGAAGAGGGGTTAGGATTCTTGTTTCCCATTAATTACAACAAATCTTTAACTGCTAAATTATATTGGAGGATTTTGTATAACCCCAATGCTCTTTGGATCAAAAAATCTTTGTGCTAAATATGTTGAGGAAAAAGTCTTGAAGACCTTGTTTGCTATCAATTGCCTTCCAAAGGTTCTTCTATTTTAGCAGTTAATACTGGTGAGTATTTTATAAAGAAAAAATTATTTTGGATCATTCATAATGGTCAATAGGTAAATTTTTGGATAGATTCTTGGGATGGTCACCAGCCTTTGATAACTCAGTTTCCTGATTGGAGGCCTTTGATGGAGGAGCTTCACCAAGATAACTAGATAAAGGTGGCTAATTACTATCGATACAATACTGGTAATTTAGAGGTTGGTAGATATTGGATACCTATTAAGGACTGGCCTATTAAAATCCTATAAAGACAAAGACAAGATATCCAATGCATCCTTCATATGAGATATCTCTCTTGGTTCCATGATAAATATTGTTTTCGATGGAACAACACTACTAATGGTGAGTATTCAGTTGCTTAAGGTTATTTGGCCTTATGCCATAATAATCCCAACTAATCATCTATCATATTTTCTTATTTGTGGTATCAAAAGCTCTAGACTAAGGTGAGGTTATTTACTTGGCTTTTATTGCATCGTAGGGTGCTTATTGGGGAGCATCTTATGAAGCATGGTTTTCATGGTCCTTTTAGATGTGCAATGTGTTAGGAGGACGTGGAAAATATTAGCCATATTTTTACTGAGCGTACTTTATCCTATGAATTATGGAGGAGAATGGCCACTTTACTTGGCTTATAATGGTCCAATTATTTTAATTTTGAACAAATTCGGAGGGATTGGCCTAAACAAGAGGGTGTTGATCATTTTATTAGGCAATTAGTTTGTATGGGTTCTACCATTCTTCTTTGGAATATCTAGAATGAAAGGAAAAACCAAATTTTTAATCAAGAAAGGGAGGATATTCACCATATATAGAAAAAGACCATTGCCAACATAGTTCAATCAGTCGAACATCACCTTAATCACCCCAAAAAATCCCACCAAATATGGGATAATGTGATGCAAATATTGAAGTTTAACTCTTCTAAGGACAATAAAATTAAAGGGAATGTGAGTAATTGCAAGATGGATAGAACATGGAATTGGCGACCTCCCAAGGATTTTTAAAAATTTAATACTAATGGAGCCTCTAGAGGGAACTTTGGAAAAGCTAGTGTGGGAGGAATTTGTAGACTTTTAGATGGCTCCATGGGTTTTACTTTTGCTGAGAATTTGGGTATTCTATCCAATAACCTATATGAGGGGTATGGTATCCTTAAAGGTCTTCAAGAGGCTACTAAGGTTGGATGTGAAAAGGTGCTAGTTGAGTCCGACTCTCAACTCATGGTTAATATTTTGAAGACTCCTAAGAATCATAAGGTTGATTGGAGAATAAAAAGAATTATTGAGAAGATTCAGTTAATCCAGATGGGATTTTTGAAAGTTGATTACAATCATGTGGTCAGAAATCAGAACAAGAGTGTTGATTCTTTAGCTAACTAGGCTTTGGACAAAGTTGATCTTACTTGCTATGGCCACCCTCCTAGATGGTGGGATTCATAAATAAGGGAAGCTCTTATTTTTATAATTTCTTTGGATGGCTCTAGTTCTTGAGGTACTTAGTTTCTTCTTGCTTAAATTTTTCTTTTCTTTGGTTCAGTTAGGGTATTTTTTATTTGTGGAAAACATCCATAAGGGATGCCACTTTCGAGTAAGACCCAAAGAGGCAAGGGTATCCATTCCACAAAAAACACCCAGGACTCAAACCTGGCCTACCACCTTTGATATATTCAAGGAGCAAACAAACATACAAAAAAAATTAAAAATAAATAAATAAATAAATAACAATAAAAATAATAAAATAAAATAAAAAACATGCTCCTTGAGTGTGTCAAAAATAAAAGCACAACCAAACACACACAAAAAATAAAAAATAAATAAAACACGAACCACATAGAAAAAACACAAGAACAACATAACAAAACACAAACAAGACAAAAACAACAGAACACTACAAAGACATAACAAAAAAAACATGAAAAATAAACACAACCAAAACCTAGAAAATTAAAAAAGGAAAATAAAAATAAAAATAAAAAGCAACCAACAATAGACAATAAAAAAAAAACAAAAAACATAGAAAACACTCACACATAAAAACATGAATTAACACAAACAAACAGAAACACAAGAACAAGAACGATAAAAACACAAGAACAATAACAAAACAAAAAACACAAAACAACAAAAACACAATAACAACAAAAAACAACACAAAGAACACAAAAACAAAACAAAACAAAAGAACACACACACCTTAAAAAACTAAAAAAAAATTGAACATAACAATGACCTTTCTAGACCAGAAGACTTTTAAGGCAAGAATCAATAGAGGAAATAAAAGAAAGAATAGTTTGAGCTAGGGAACTAAAATAACTTGAGCGAACCAAAGATAAGCAAAAATAAATCAAGAAGAAACTAGGTACCTTCAGAACTAGAGCCATCCAAAGATATGATAGAAAGAATAGTTTCCCTAATTTGTGAAGCCCATCATCTAGGAGGGTGTCCATAACAAGTAATATCACCTTTGTCCAAAGCCTAATTAGATAAAGCATCAGCATTCTTTTTTTGATCTTTGACCACATGATTGTAATCAAATTTCAAAAATACCATCTGGATTAATCGAATCATCTCAAAAACTCTTTTTATTCTCCAATCAACCTTATGATTCTTACAAGGAGTCTTCAAAATATTAATCATGAGTTGAAAATTAGAATCAAATAACACCTTTTCCCATCCAACCTTAGTAGCCTCTTTAAGGCCTCTGAGCATACCATACCCCTCAGCAAGGTTATTGGAAAGAATACCCAAATTCTCAACAAACATAAAAAATAGGGAGCCATCTGAAAGTCTACCAATTCCTCCCACACTGGCTTTTCCAGGGTTCCCTCTAGAGGCCCCATCAGTATTGACTTTTCCAAAATTCTTAGGAGGTTGCCAATTTCTTGTCTTATCCATCTTATAAATACTCACATTCATTTTAATTTGGTTGCCCTTAGAATATTTAATCTTCAATATTTGCATCACTTGATCCCATATTTGGTGGGAGTTTTGGGGGTGATGAAGGATTTGATGGACTGATTCAACTAAGTTGGATATGGTATTTTGCCAAATATAGTGAATAGCCTTCCTATCTTGATCAAAAAAATGGTTGTTCCTTTCATTCTAGATATTCCAAAGAAGAATGGTAGAACCCATCCAAACTAACTGCCTAATAAAATGATCAAAACCCTCTTATTTAGGCCAATCCCTCCAAAGTTGTTCAAAAGTAAAATAATTGGACCACTGTAAGCCAAGTAAAGTGGCCATTCTCCTCCATAGCTCAGAGGCTAAACTACACTCAATAAAAATATGGTTGAGAGTTTCTACATTCTCTTCACACATTTCACATCTAAAAGGGCCATGAAAACCATGCTTTACAAGTTTTTCACCGGTAATCACCCTACGATGCAATAAAATCCAAGTAAAGAACCTCATCTTAGGCTAGAAATTTTGAGCCCACAAATGAGAAAAGATGTTCAAAGATTGGTTGGGATTATTATGGCATAAGGTCAAATAACCTTGAGCAATTGAATACTCACCCTTAGTAGTGTTGTTCCATCCAAAACAATATTTTTCATGGTACCAAGAGAGATATCTCATATGAAGGATACCTTAGATATCTTGTCTTCGCCTTTCTAAGATTTAAATAGGCCAGTCCTCAATAGAGATCTAGTATGGTACCGACAGTAATTAGCCACATTTATCCAATTAGCTCGGTGAAGCTCCTCCATACAAGGCCTCCAATTGGGAAACTAAGTTATCAAAGGCTTGTGATAATCCCAAGAATTAGTCCAAAATTTTTCCTGTTGACCATTATGAATGATCCAAAAAAAAAATTTCTTTATCAAATCCTCACTAGTCTTAAGAACTGCTAAAATAGGAGAACCTTTGGTAGGAATTTGAAAGCAAACAAGGTCTTCAGGACTTTTGTTCTTAGCATATTTAGCACGGAGATTATTGGCTCAAATAGCATTGGTCTTATGCAACATCCTCCAATATAATTTAGCATCTAAAGCTTTGTTGTTATTAATAGAAGACCAAAATTCTAACCCCCCTATCCCATTTCACCAAGGTCCATTTTAGTTTCTCCTTAGTACCACTCCAAAGGAATCCATGACTTATTTGATCTAGTTCTTTAAGAACAATATTTGGGATATTCAACATGGAAGATACATAAATAGGAATATCTTGAAGGATTGAATTTACCAAGGTGATTCTACCCCCAGAAGAAAGCCACCTCTTGGTCCACTTTCCAATTTTCTTCTTTACTTTGTCCAACAACCAATTCCAATATTTATTTTTTTGCCTTTGAATATTGATGGGAATACCTAAATAAGGGATTGAAAGGGAGGTCCTTTATATCTTAATTTATCCAAGATCATGCATTCTTGTCTGGTAGAGCGGTGAAATAAAATAACTTTAGATTTTAATTCATTGATCAACTGCCAAGTAGCCTTAGAAAAATATCTAATGATTTGCTTAATATTAGAAGCTTCCTTAACTGTAGATTTGCCTAAAAGAATAGAGTCATCCAAAAATTGAAGATGAGAGATAGGTCTAGCTCCATGAGCAATTATAACTCCATCAAGGATTTTTTTTCCCTCTTTTTGGTTATAGTCCTACCCAAGCATTTAGCAAGAATGATGAATAAATAAGGGGATAGCGAGTCACCTTGCCTAATACCTTTGGAAGTTGGGAATGACTGAGAAGGCCTGCCATTGATAAGAACTATGTAGGAAACTGAAGAGATACATCCCATAATCCAATCCATCCAATACTTAGAGAAACCAAATTGCCTCAAAACTTTGATAAGAAAATGCCAATCCACTTTATCATAAGCTTTGGATAAGTCTAATCAAATGAACATGGAAGGAGATTTTTGCATATCCATGGAATGGATGGCTTCCTGAGCAAGAAATATCTCATCTACTATTTTATGCCCTTCCACATAACCCTCTTTCTCAAGGGAAATAATCTTATGCAAAAGAGGCTTCAACCTTTCTGCCATGATTTTAGTAATGATTTTGAGAAGAACATTACATAAAGCAATAGGTCTAAAAAATGAGATATGATCAACCTCTTAAGCTTTTGAAACAAGAGTAATATAATTTTTATTGATAACCTTTAAAATTTCTTTGGATTTACTCGCTTCTTCCACCACCTCTAATAAATCAGCATGAAGGATATCCCAAAACTCTTGGTAGAACTCAATGGGAAAACCATCAAGACCTGGGGTTTTCTCTTTTTGCATTTAAAAACTACATGTTGAAGCTCATTGATAGTAATAGGAGAAATAAAAATAGAGTTCTCTTAAGTAATAAGAGAAGGGATTGCTTGAAGAATATTTTGTTGAGAAATTGAGTCAAGAGGAGTAGTAACAAAAATATTGGAAAAGTAATCGACAATAATAGAGTTCATGCCATCCCAAGTATAGACAACATCTCCAGAATATGATTTTAGGGAAGAAATAAAGTTGTGAGATATTCGAGCTAGAAGATATTTGTGGAAGAAATTTGTGTTTTGATCTCCTTCTTTGAGCCATTGAATTCTATATTTTTGCTTCCATAAGAGTTATTCTCTTTTTTCCCATTCCTCTAACTAAGTTGTAAGTTTAATTTCATATCCATTTTTGTTCTATGTGAAGCCATCTAAATGGATTTTCTTATTCAAATTTTCTATTTGAGCAATAAATTCATATTTTTTTATATCTCCAAAATCCTTCCAGTTCCAAGTCTTGATTTTGGATTTAATGTATTGCAGTATTTTGGCAAAATAGAACATCTTAGTCCCATGCCTAGGCTTACCTTCCTTCCACCATTGTTGCACATGAGGTCTAAAGGAACTGTATTTGAGCCACATTAATTGAAAATGAAAAGGAGATAAACTCACATTGGTTTTCCACATTTCCACCATGACTAACTAGTGATTCGAACCAAGATTGTTAAAAGTCTTCACTTTAGGAATGTGACCATGGATTAAGAAATTTTTAGAGAGCAAAAACCTATCCAATATCTCCATTATACAATCTAAGCCTTGCCTTCTGTTATACCAATTCATAAGGCCATTATCTGGTTGGATGTCCACAATATGGAGGTTTGCAATATATTCACTCATGAGATCAGTTCTTTTGTCCAAATTTCTATTTCCCCCATTTTCTCATCCAGAGAGAGGATGGTATTGAAATATCCTCCGATAAAGATCCAAGCTTCAGGAAAATGAGATATAATATGAGTTATATTTTTCCACTATCTTTTTTTTTCCTCCAAACCAATTGGAGTATAAACACTAATGTAGAGCATAATTTTGTTGGAATGTCTACTTTGAATAGCTATAGCTAACAGGCCCCAATTGCTAACCATATGGTGAATAACTACCTCTTTTGGGTCCCAAAGACAAGCAATACCACCAAAAGTCCCATGGGAGCTGAGGGAAACTACTTTTCCAGCTGCCCAAATTTTACTGGCAATTGAGTCCATATCCTCCATTGACATATTCTTTTCTTGAAGGAAAACAAGATGAGGATGATTTATCTGAATCATTCTTCTAATTTCATTTTGTTTTGAAAGACTCCATTTGAGTCCTCTAATATTACAAGTGATGATATTCATTAATACTATGGCCAAAAATGTTGGGAAGGGCATTAATATTACCTTCCTCTACAAGGTTTTCATCTTATTTTACCATATGATATTTATTGGTCTTGCGACCTACATTTTGATTAGAATCCATATTCAGTTTTTTTTTCCTATTTCTTGACTTACTCCAATTAAATCTGAGATGGATTCTAACCTTGAATAATGCTCGTAAATAACCAAAATTTTATTAAAGGGTTCAACAGAGTCTATATTAGGACCTATATTATTTGAAGTTTTGACATTTAGAAGATTGTTTTTCTTGTGTAAAAATTCTCCTTTTTTTCTGTTGAAAACCTTTGATTTGTTGGTTTGTCTCTGAGTTCTTCCCTTCATCTTTAAATTGTGTTTCTAAGATTTATGTTTCCATTATTTCCTCTTCCTCAATTGGGACATAATTTTTGGAAAGGATTTCAAACATCTTAGTAGATGACTTTGATTGATCCTTCATAATTGGTTTTTTCTGAGTGTTCTTCTTCTTAGGCATTTGGAAACCTGTTGAGTTTATATCTTCTTTATTTTGATCAAGAATTGTATTTGGGCAAGCACTAGCCAAATGACCATATTCGTGGAAAATTCTATAACAAAAATGAATATTCTCATAGTCCACTACTTGCTCCCAAATGTCTTCCCCAAATTGTAATGTGATATTTTTAGGTAGGGGTTTGTCAAAATCCATTAAAACACAAATCTGAGCATAAATAATATGTTCAAAATTTTGAGTACAATTAGCAGTCATCGTAAAAGTTCCTAAAGAGTTTCCAATTGAATAAAAAATATTAGGATTCCAAAATTCAATAGGGAGGCCAAAGAGTCTAACACAAATGGGAGATATAGAAGGTATCTCTTCTTCAGATTTAAATTTAGTATGCTAGGGCTTCATGAAAAGCCCTGCCCTTCAAAAAAACTAGGGACCCCCTTGAAACGTTTTCTCTCTATCTTCATTATTAGCAAATAAAACAAGAAAATAACCATTTGGATAAAAAGAGATTTGTAACTCACCTTTAGTTTTCTAGATTTTTGTAGCCAAGACTTTGAAAGTAGATAGGTTTGGACGAAAACCCATGAACCGATAAATTAGTCCTATTTTTTCCAAATCTTCAATGCCAGTTTGAATGTTACCCATATCAAGCTTAATAATAGGAGTTCCATCAGTTGCTTCAAGACATCCTGACTCTATTTTCTTGGGATAAATATTAGACATTCTTAGAGGTTTATGGGAAGCCCTAAGATTAATATTAGCATTGGGCTGAGGCTGACCACCATGGAGGGCATCCTTAAAATTTATTTTTGGGACTAAGTCTTCAAAATTATTACCCTTGATAAGGGTTTTCACAATAGAATTATTTTGTGGATTCACATTAGCACCAGTTTCACTTGAGATATGAGCCATTTTTTGATCAACTACTTGAATTTTTTTTTTTAATCTCTTTAATCCTTGCCCTATATGTCATGGAACGGTATGGTTTTTACTTTTATTTTGTGCAACAAATTGGAAGTCGTTGTCACTCAAGTTCACAACATGATATTTTGGAATATAGAATTCTAATCCATATTGGATCCCTTGCAACATATCCTACTAACATATTGAGCATAAACCACAAAAATAGTGTCGTCTAGGGCCTGAAGACCCTAAAAACCAACCTTTGGAGCTACTTGCACTCAACCTAGGTGAAACCCTCACATAGCTAGTTACCAAAAATTGTGTTCACACCTAGGGATGCACTAGGCTCTATTATGCTCCAAATGATTTGAAAATTGGTGGAGATGTTCTACGATATTTTAGGCGTCTACCCTCAACATTTTAGCTCAACATGAGTTTGAATGAGTGAGATATGGCCAAAACAGGTTCGATAGTTTGGGCAGTCCTACGAAAAAAAAAATCTTTGGTCAGGGTATTTTAGTTCCCTAACTCAAACTAATATCTCTTTTGTTTCCTTTTTTGATTGTTGCCTTAATATTATTTTGATCTAGAAAGGTCATTGTTGTGTTCTATTTTTTTATTTTTCTTTTTTATTTTTTTGTATAGTTTTTTGATGTGTGTGTGTTTTTTTGTTTTGTTTTATTTTTGTGTTTTTTTTGTTCTTGCTCTTGTGTTTCTGTATGTTTGTGTTAATTGATATTTTAGTATTTTGGTGTGTGAGTTTTTTCTGTGTTTTTGTTTTTGTTTTTTTATTTATTTTGGTTGTGTTTTTTTTTTTATATTTTGGTTGTTTTTGTTTTTTTTTTGTCTTTGTAGAAGTCTGTTGTTTTTTGTTATGTTTGTGTTTTATTATGTTGTTCTTGTGTTTTTCTTCATGGTTCGTTTTGGTTCGTATTGTTTTGTTTTTTCTTATTGTGTGTGTGTTTGGTTGCACTTTTTATTTTTGACACACTCAAAAAGCATGTTTTTTTTAATCTTTTTGTGTGTTTGTGTTTGTGTGTTCTTGTTTTTTGTCATTTGGGGTTTTCTCCTTCAGTATGTCAAAGGTGGTAGGCCAGGTGCGAGCATTGGGTGATTTTTGTGGAAGAGATACCCCTGCCTCCTTGGGTATTACCCAAAAGTGGCATCCCTTCTGGGATGTTTTCAACAAAAAAAACAGTTCTAATTCTTGTAGTGTTAATGCAATTGTTTTATTATATATAGCAAACGAATTAGTTCAACCCTTGTTATAAAAATTGGAGGAATAAGTTTTTGGTTTCTATTCCTAATTTATCTACACATACAATGCTAGTATCTTGGACAAATAAACATCTATATTGATAGATAAAAGTGATGCTCACAATTTTTTGGTGTCATTATTTGGGAGGATACCAAAGATAAATAGAAAATAGTATCTAAAAAAGGATATTTGAATTGACATGTGTAGATTATTCCAAAGTGCCATGATCAGTTGATGTTCTAGCCTATTTCCTTCACTTAGGAAGATACCTAACAAGTTTTATAGCTCATAAAAATCAAATTATTGACTTATATTTAATTGCAATCACATTGTCTAAAAATTTATTTTTATAGATAACTATGTGGGGTAGTGCATAGAAACCAGATGAACGCATAACACATTTTTAGCATTATTTTTTTAAAACCTTTTAGTGGAGATATTTATGGGTAATTGTGTGACAACGTGATATACATCCTTAGTCATTAACTAAAAAAAACCTAAATATATTTCAAATTGAATCACTTTATGAATAACATGTGATGATGAGATACTTTAGGCATGAACTATAGCTAGAAAAATTATTTTTCTTCTATCCTTAAAATTTTTGAATGAGTATCTAATCAAGTTCATTAAGTAATGTGATATTGGTACCTTAGGCACTAGTCTATGCATTTTTTTAGAGTCTAAACATTTTTTTCTTTCTAGTTGTATGCCTATCCCCAATTTTCCTAGATCTAGTAGGGTCAATTTATTCAAATAAACCCTAATAAAGATAAAAGTGTAGGAAGTAATTTTTATGATTATCCAAAATTTAAAAAAATTGTAGGTAACACCACTATTCTAGAGATCCCTTCAAGTTTCACAAGTCTATTGAATTCAATTGTCTTGACATTCATTCAAAAGATTTAATAGGAAGAGAGGAATAGATAATTAGGTTGGAACAACCTCCTCCAACACCTTTTTAGTAGAGCATGGATGGAGAATTTTAACATAATTGGGATATACTATATCCCCTTCTATATATGGATATATTATATGGCTACCCAGGTATCCTCCATCCATGAATATTATTTCCCCTTCAATTTTACCAATCTTTTGAGGAACTATTATAGAAGATCAAGATAAATTTATTTTTAAATTCAAAATATTGTATCATACATATGACTATACTACTATTATAAAAATATTGTCACTGTTCCCATCCACATTATAAGATAGATATTTATGATCATTTATGGACCTATAGAATAGTTTTATAACTACATGGGAGAAAATATGATCTCAATTTATGGCTAAACACCAAGAATATAATCAAACAAAAAAATATATGAAATATTTTGTATGAGACAACATGAAGATGAGGCATTTGAATATTATCTAGAGTATTTTTTATTTCTATATATAAACAATAAACTCACTTAGATGATGAAATTATAAAAGTATTTTTTTGAGATATCTCATCATAGATATAATGGAAGCATAAATTTAATGGATGGTGGAGATTTTTCAAAATAGAAAATCTAAAGAATTGGTGAACTTTGTACTAATTATTCATGAACATGAGGTGGATCACAATATTTTAATATTATATCTAAATTAGTTTGTGGTATCACATGATTTTAAGTTAAAAACTTTTTCCAAGGTATGAAGGAAAATATTATTGGTATTTTGTCTTCTTCATTTTATATCATGAATGCTAAAGCCTAAATAATATTGGTAATATAGTGTCTAATATGCAAGAAGATAAATGCATAACACAAGTTCCCCTTAGATAAAACATCCATATGTATAGTGTGTTTCATAAAAATGAACCTAGATAATTCTACTTGGTTGAATAACTCAAAGCCATAGCATTAAATGAACAATTTGAACAACTTAATCCAATTAACCAAAGGTTTTATTGGCAATAATTAAATCAAGGTATGTCTAAAATGTAAACTTGTTCAAAATTGTGTTGTCTTTGCCATGACCTAGTCAATATGTGATGAGTACCACAACCACTTAGTTCCAAAAATCCTAATACCAAGCCCAACACATTGAGAAACCCATACAAAAATAGGAGGGACAACCAATTCAATATTAAAACCATCCCTTTATGAACCAACAAGGTTAAAACAATGTTCTATCACAATCTTATCTGCCTACTCAACTTGCTAATAGGACTAAATAAACTATTTATAACAATGATGAATTTTTCAATATTTTTTATCTAAATAACATTCAATAAATATTTATAAAAGATCGACCCAAGGGTAAATGAAATCCTAAACTAGTGGAAGAGAAAACCTAGCCATTGGATAGTCCTCAATATAATGAATAAATACATCAAAAATACAACTATATAAAAAGAGAATTCTATACATAAATTAGAATTAAAGGAGTTATCTCCTCTATTAACCCAACATATTGTAGTAATCACCAAACATATTCCTAAATTTAGGATTTGCAATTAATATTATCATAAAAACCAATTTGGAAAGGATTGGATTATCAAATCTTTAGGAAATGCCTACTCTCTTGTAGTTAGCTAATAAGACAATTGTTGTACATAAAGGAGTGGTGGAGGATGTAAACATCATTGTAGACTCTTCGAATTATCCTACATATTTCATCATAATTTGGCCCAAGTCATCCTTTTGTCCTATAATTTTAGGTAGATCTTGGCTAGCAACAAATGATTATTTTATATGATGTATGGATGGAGATATTCTTCCAATGGATTTAGTGTTTGAAAATTATTCGTGTATCCTCTATCTCATATTTTTCTTGAAATTGAAAATGCTTTATGGGTAGATTATTATAATTTGTTAACTATACCTTACTCTAGAGTGTATGGACTTACTACACTTTTACCAAGTGGTATTTATGCCTTTCCTATATTAAGTGTGCATATAATTGATATTTAAAAATAATGATTTTATCTAGAAATTATCATCTAATAAGTATTTAAAAATGCTTTTCATTTGGATATTTTATCACACTCAAATATTTATAACATCTCCAATTTTGATTTTCTTAATTCGTATTTTGAGATAATATTTAGAAATAAATATTTTGACTTGATATTCAACGAACATTATTATTTTTTACCTTCTTCCTCTTAATATAGACCAAGTTCTTGGAAATAATATTTGTTATATTTAACAATGTTTAGCATTTCTTACCTTATTTTTAAATCAATTTATTTGCATTATATGCACTACCAATTTTCTCCTCTTCAAATAGCAAAAAAAAATTAATGCTTTTACTTTATAGCAAAATGATAATGAAATTTCTAAATAATTTATTTTTAGCTTGCTTGTCACATGTTTATATTTGAAAATAAGTGGTCTTTTGGTTTCTTTGTGTCAAATATAGAGGAGGATTGGAAGGATAATTATTTCTTCCTTCTACTTGCTCTGATACCACATGTTAGAACTTGAAGCTTTTATGATTTTAATTATGCAATGATAAGTATTTAAGTAAATAATATCCTTATTTTAAGTATAACAAACCTTCAAATAAAATTAAAACTTGAAGAACACAAGCTTATACTGAGAGGGGGGGGTGAACAATATAAGACCACTTTTTACTTTTTCTTTTCAAATCAATATTATGCAGTGTATAGATAGCAGTATCAATAGCAGTAATCAAAGCAATGCACAAAACACCATACACAATAGAGACACAGATTTTAACGTGGTTCACCCAATGTGGGCTACCTCCACAGAGAAAATATTTCTTCTAAATATTTCTCAAATAATCTCTTGGGAATCCTTCCCAATTACAATGTTTATGGACCTCTGTCCAAAGGAGATGTTGATCCCCTAAATCTGGATGTGGATCTCTATCCATAGGAGAACTCCTTCTCCTCTGCTCTGGTTGGTGATCCTCTAGAAGACTCTGCCTCCAACGCACTAACTGTGGATCTCTCTCCACTTGAAGACTCTTGTCCTCACTCAGAAGACCTATCCTCAATGTCCTGGCTGATGGATCTCTATCCACTGGAGACTCTGTCCTCTCTGCTCTGTCACCTCCAAAGCTCTATCTCAATACTGTACTAAACACAGTCTAGTCGGTCTAGCATAACTCTGCTCAATCTCTTGCACTAAACATAGTACATTCGGTCTAGCACAAATCTGCTCAATAGGTTCACTCAAAACCTGCACAACTCTGCTCAATAGGTCCACTCAGAACCTGCTCAAATCTGCTCAACAGGTCCACATAGAACCTGTCCAAATCTGCTCAACAAGTTCACATAGAACTTGTCCAAATATGCTCAATAGGTCCACATAGAACCTATCCAAATCTGCTCAATAAGCTCACATAGAACTTGTCCAAATCTTCTCAACAAGCTCACATAGAACTTGTCCAAATATGCTCAACAAGCTCACATAAAACTTGTCCAAATCTACTCAATAAGTCCTCTCTAGGACTTGCTCAAATCTGCATTGCAAGCTTCCACAAAATCTCACACAAAATTAGTCCACAAGCCTTCTCAAAGACTTACCTCAAATCAGCTTAACAAGTCCACATAGAACTTGTCACAATCTCATAGAATCATAAAGAGAATTGTTAGAGACTCAATATGTTCTATACTCAATGCTCAATCACTTTCTCAACTCAATCTCATAGAAGCATAAAGAGAATTGTTAGAGACTCAATATGTTCTATACTCAATGCTCAATCTCAACTCAAATCAGAATATAGAATAGTTTGTTTCATGGAACTTGAACAACCACTTCACATCCACTTGACTAGGCTCAACCAACTCTACTCAACCAATCACCTCAAGGAACAACCCTTTCTCACAAACCCTAGTCCAAGCATATATCAACCAACTCAAAATATTTCCAACAATGCTCAACAACAAATCTCACATAACAATGATACTCATGTTCTTTTCTAACTCAAGTTCAAGTTCTTTGCATAACCAATTGGCTTCAACAACAATGCTAATAAAACAAGGCTTAATCACAACTCTCAATTCAAAAAACCTTGAAGCATTAACTCAACCACTTTTGAAAAGGAAACCCTAATCAATTCCTTTTCACTCCAAACTTAATTTTCAATCAAGCCAATCAACCAACTCAATAGAGAAGAATTTTTCCCATACCTTTTTGTTGCCAAGAAGTTGTCCACAAAATCTGCCACACTTCACAAAAACTCTTTTCCAAACTCACATAAGGGTTAGAGGACTTCAATTAAAATCACAATGCAAAATATAACTTTAAATACACCTTTTTACTCCAACTTAATTTTCACATCCACCAAAGTCCTTTTAGAAGAAAACCCTTATCAAAAATAATAATCAACAAGTCTCAAAATAAATCTCAATTAACACTTTACCATAACTCCTTATACCTCCTAAAATATAACTCTCAAAATAATACTTTCCAAATAATAAATCTCAAATAATTATCAACACTTCACCTTCAGAAATAATCACAACAACCTCTAATTAACAAAGTTTATTAAAACATTAATAAACCTTATAACATCCTTATCACTCCAACCTTAGGGCATAACCATAAAATTAATTAACACAAAAAATGTACTTGCCTCAAGGGGATTTGACCTCACGTCTTGCCCTCACCATGAGCGCCTTAGCCATGGCTAAGGTTGCCACATGAGCTACATGCTCATTCACAAATGGGGAAGCACCACGTGCTTCCTCTTTGCGCTTTCCTTGCCCACATTTAAAAATGTGTGCCTTGGCACTTCCACAAAAACTCCACCAAAAACTTCTTCGCAAGAATCGAACGCATGACCTCCGTGCTACCAATGCCTTCATGCTTTCCAAGCTACCACTAGGCCACACTACCCAATGCGAATTGGGGGTGGTCTCTCTCCACGTTATCCTGTACTCTCCTTTCCAAATGTTTTAACCATGAGCTCGTTTTTTGCATGTGCAACTCAATAATCAATCGAGCAAGGATAGATAATAAACAACTTTGGGCATGTATTTATATTGCCCTTCCTCCTTTGTCTAGACGTCGACGCTTTTATTGAAATGCATTACATCGATGCTTTAAGGCTTCGAAAGCCTTAGTAAACCCAACCTTGGGTTTTAATAAAAATTACTTTTGGACTTTATAAAACCCTTTGCCTTATAAAATATTATAATAAGGATTATAATTATTTTATTTGGGTTTTCACCATGGAAATTTTAATATTATAATAACCACCATTATAATATTAATCCTTCGATAAAGTACCTTTAATATTTATTTATAAAATTTAAATTCATGCTGAATTTAAATAATTTATAAAATAAATATTATAACTCCTTTTTAACTTCTATCTTTTGCACTGTTTCCCTCGATATTTTGCCTTCTTGCTGGATATCAAATAACCATATTTGTCACCTTTATTTCCTACTGAAATTATTGATGACCTCATCTGGTGACATCAATGACAACTTTGACTTAGGGACTCAAAATGTCCAACAATCTCCCCCTTTGTCATTGATGGCAACCCATATCCTTTTTACTGAAACCTGACCTTTCTTTTTCTTCTGCTCCCCCTAGGACATTGCTCCCCCTGGGACAATGCTCTCTCAAATATCAAATCTCTCCCCATATCCAATCTCTCCCCAATACACAAATCACACAAATCTCTCCCCCTTTGACATCAATGGCAAAGGGTCACCTTTGGGGCTCGGGGCTAAGAATGAGCCTCTTAGCTTAGCCCCTCCCCCACCTCCATATGAGGTGGTTAATTCTGGGGTGGGAGTATTTCTACTCCCCGAAAGCATTGTTCTTTACCTTTATATTTTTCTCTTCTTTTCTGAGTTTTTTGAATCCTCTGACTATTTCTTTCCAAGTGATCATCCCTGTTCCTATCATCATTCATGTTCTTGTTCCTGTTCTCATCCATGCTCCTATTCCTATTCATATTCCTGTTCCTATTCATATTCTTGTTCCTATTCATGTTCCTATTTCTATTCATACCTATTTCTGGAATATTTTCTCTACACCATCTTGTTGTGTGACCATCATTATTGCACTTATAACACTTAATGTTGTTATTCCTTGGAGGTGCAACTATCTTAGGATTTCTCCTAGTGAAGCCATATCTTCTTCTGTCATGAATCTTGCAATTCATTGCCTTGTGACCAAACTCATTACATGAGTAGCAATACCCTTGGAAAAGTTATCCTTTCCCATATTCCTGTCTTTCATGTGTCCTGCACTATGAAGCCATGTGCCCAAACTTGTGACATGAAAAACATCTTCCATTGAAGCTTCCTTGTCTTGACCTCATTGGTCTCCTATTCTGATTGTTGTTCCATTTGTATCTTCTCTGTGCATTGTTCCTATATTTGTTGAACTCTTTGTTGTCCAACTCATCCTCTGATGTCTCACTCCCACTTACATTGTCTTCTTCTGATGTATCTTCTTCTGAAGTTTCTTCTTCTTCAAGACTTGAAGTAGACTCTTCTTCCTTTTTCTTTTGAACCTATTTAGAACCAAGACCTGTCTTGTTTGTTGCTCCTCTTTGTATCTTGATTATTTTATCCACACTCTTTGCACTGTTTACATACTTGTATAGCTTATTCTTGGAGTCTTCTACATCTTCCTTTAGTAGAGCCACTTCTTGTGCTAACTTCTCACATTCCAAGATCTTTGCTTCTAACTTATCTTTGAACTTGCTTGCCTTAGCCTTTGATTTTTCTAGATCCTCTATGAGCAATAATATTTCTTCATCACATTCTTGAAACTGACTTTCAAGCTTAGAGTGTTGCTTTCTTACCTTCTTTACTATGTCAAGGGCATAGATAAGTTCTCCCTTGAGATCATAACCATTCTCTGTTGAATAATCCTCTATTTTTTTACCTTTGTCCATATCATTAATTTCTTTTGGCTTGTCTTCTATAGGATCACTCACTTCTTCTTCTAATGCCATTAGAATATTTTCATCTAGTCTTTCAAGTGCATCTTCAAAATCATCATCACTGAAACTATAACCATCCCTTGTGCAATCATCTTCAAGATGTCCAAATTTACCACATCTAAAACACTTGAGAATAACTGGAGTCCTTTTCTTAACTGGTTCTTTTTCTTCAATCATAAATAGGACTTCATCTCTATCATTGTCTGAAAAACTAGCATCACTATCATTTGAGTACTTACTTGCATTATCCGCATAGTAGCTTCTCTTTTGCCTTTGGAAGAACTTCTTTCCTTGTCTATTTTGTCCATCCTTGCTTTTCTTCTGGTACTTGTATCTTTCAGATTCCCTGTACCTATGATCCTATTTTTCTTCATCATTGTTGTTCTTTGGCTCTTTACAATCTATTGCAAAATATCCATACTTTCCACAATTGAAACACTTAACAGATCTTAGATCTATGGGTCTTCTGGAACCTTTATCTCTTCTACCATAGTTAGCTTCTTCATCACTAGATGACTCACTACTTGATTCTGACTTCTTACCCTTCATCTTCTTGTTCACTTTGAATGCAACCTCTTTTGGAGGGATAGGATCTTTTGTTCTTATCTCAAAATTCGTAAGCATGCCAAGCAAAGAATTCCTTGTCAGAGAATCACTATCAATTGATGTTTCTATAGCAGAAACCTTTTCATTGTACCTCTTTGGAAGAGTTCTCAAGATCTTATCACAAGCATCAGATTCATCAACCTTCATTCCAAGACCTTTCATCTCATGTATAAGTTCATCAACCTTGCTGAGATAGTCACGAATATTTTCATCATCCCGCATTCTTAGATTCTCAAATTCTCCTTTGAGATTTCTGATCTTAGCTTTCCTAACACTTTTATCTCCTTCATATATGGTATGCAATAGTTCCCACATATCTTTTGTTGTTGTACACTCCATAACCTTCATAGATTCTGATCTACGCAACCCTTTTATAATTGCATTCATAGCTCTTGAATTTGCATGCATTAGAAGCTTACCTTCCTTGTCTGTAGGAGGATTGACTATTGAATCATATCCTAGTTCCACTGCATCCCAAACTTCATTGCCAAGTGCCATCAGGTGAAATCTCATTAGCATACACCAATACAAGAAGTCACTTCCATCAAATACTGGTAATGCATTATTGATGGACCCATCCCTTTGATCCTTTTGATCCATTGTGTTCTTAGACCACTTTTCCTTCAAGCTATCAAACTCTTCTGAAGGAACCCTATCTGATACCAATTGAAGAACACAAGCTTATACTGAGAGGGGGGTGAACAGTATAAGACCACTTTTTACTTTTTCTTTTCAAATCAATATTATGTAGTGTATAGATAGTAGTATCAATAGTAGTAATCAAAGCAATGCATAAAACACCATACACAATAGAGACACATATTTTAACGTGGTTCACCCAATGTGGGCTACCTCCATAGAGAAAATATTTCTTCTAAATATTTCTCAAATAATATCTTGGGAATCCTTCCCAATTACAATGTTTATGGACCTCTGTCCAAAGGAGATGTTGATCCCCTAAATCTGGATGTGGATCTCTATCCATAGGAGAACTCCTTCTCCTCTACTCTGGCTGGTGATCCTCTAGAAGACTCTACCTCCAATGCACTGACTATGGATCTCTCTCCACTTGAAGACTCTTGTCCTCACTCAGAAGACCTATCCTCAATGTCCTAGCTGATGGATCTCTATCCACTGGAGACTCTATCCTCTCTGCTCTATCACCTCCAAAGCTCTATCTCAATACTATACTAAACATAGTCCAGTCAGTCTAGCACAACTCTGCTCAATATCTTGCACTAAACATAGTATATTCGGTCTAGCACAAATCTACTCAATAGGTTCACTCAGAACTTACACAACTCTGCTCAATAGGTCCACTCAAAACCTGCTCAAATCTGCTCAATAGGTCCACATAAAACCTATCCAAATATGCTCAATAGGTCCACATAAAACTTGTCCAAATCTGCTCAACAAGTCCACATAGAACTTGTCCAAATCTGCTCAACAAGCTCACACAGAACTTGATCCAAATATGCTCAATAGGTCCACATAGAACTTGTCCAAATCTGCTCAACAAGCTCACACAAAACTTGTCCAAATCTGCTCAATAAGTCCTCTCTAGGACTTGCTCAAATCTGCATTGCAAGCTTCCACAAAATCTCACACAAAATTAGTCCACAAGCCTTCTCAAAGACTTACCTCAAATCATCTTAACAAGTCCACATAGAACTTGTCCAATCTCATAGAATCATAAAGAGAATTGTTAGAGACTCAATATGTTCTATACTCAATGCTCAATCACTTTCTCAACTCAATCTCATAGAAGCATAAAGAGAATTGTTAGAGACTCAATATGTTCTATACTCAATGCTCAATCTCAACTCAAATCAGAATATAGAATAGTTTGTTTCATGGAACTTGAACAACCACTTCACATCCACTTGACTAGGCTCAACCAACTCTACTCAACCAATCACCTCAAGGAACAACCCTTTCTCACAAACCCTAGTCCAAGCATATATCAACCAACTCAAAATATTTCCAACAATGCTCAACAACAAATCTCACATAACAATGATACTCATGTTCTTTTCTAACTCAAGTTCAAGTTCTTTGCATAACCAATTGGCTTCAACAACAATGCTAATAAAACAAGGCTTAATCACAACTCTCAATTCAGAAAACCTTGAAGCATTAACTCAACCACTTTCGAAAAGGAAACCCTAATCAATTCCTTTTCACTCCAAACTTAATTTTCAATCAAGCCAATCAACCAACTCAATAGAGAAGAATTTTGCCCATACCTTTTTGTTGCCAAGAAGTTGTCCACAAAATCTGCCACACTTCACAAAAACTCTTTTCCAAACTCACATAAGGGTTAGAGGACTTCAATTAAAATCACAATGCAAAATATAACTTTAAATACACCTTTTTACTCCAACTTAATTTTCACATCCACCAAAGTCCTTTTAGAAGAAAACCCTTATCAAAAATAATAATCAACAAGTCTCAAAATAAATCTCAATTAACACTTTACCATAACTCCTTATACCTCCTAAAATATAACTCTCAAAATAATACTTTCCAAATAATAAAGCTCAAATAATTATCAACACTTCACCTTCAGAAATAATCACAACAACCTCTAATTAACAAAGTTTATTAAAACATTAATAAACCTTATAACATCCTTATCACTCCAACCTTAGGGCATAACCATAAAATTAATTAACACAAAAAATGTACTTGCCTCAAGGGGATTTGACCCCATGTCTTGCCCTCACCGTGAGCGCCTTAGCCATGGCTAAGGTTGCCACATGAGCTACACGCTCGTTCGCAAAGGGGGAAGCACCACGTGCTTCCTCTTTGCGCTTTCCTTGCCCACGTTTAAAAATGTGTGCCTTGGCGCTTCCACAAAAACTCCACCAAAAACTTCTTCGCAAGAATCGAACGCACGACCTCCATGCTACCAATGCCTTCATGCTTTCCAAGCTGCCACTAGGCCACACTGCCCAATGCGAATTGGGGGTGGTCTCTCTCCGCGTTATCCTGTACTCTCCTTTCCAAATGTTTTAACCACGAGCTCATTTTTCGCATGTGCCACTCAATAATCAATCGAGCAAGGATAGATAATAAACAACTTTGGGCATGTATTTATATTGCCCTTCCTCCTTTGTCTAGACGTCGACGCTTTTATTGAAATGCATTACGTCGGCGCTTTAAGGCTTCGAAAGCCTTAGTAAACCCAACCTTGGGTTTTAATAAAAATTACTTTTGGACTTTATAAAACCCCTTGCCTTATAAAATATTATAATAAGGATTATAATTATTTTATTTGGGTTTTCACCATGGCAATTTTAATATTATAATAACCACCATTATAATATTAATCCTTCGATAAAGTACCTTTAATATTTATTTATAAAATTTAAATTCATGCTGAATTTAAATAATTTATAAAATAAATATTATAACTCCTTTTTAACTTCTGTCTTTTGCACTGTTTCCCTCGATCTTTTGCCTTCTTGCTGGATATCAAATAACCATCTTTGTCACCTTTATTTCCTGCTGAAATTACTGATGACCTCATCTGGTGACATCAATGACAACTTTGACTTAGGGACTCAAAATGTCCAACAAAACTATATTTTTCCTATACTACATGTATATGCCTTGTAAGAGATAATTATACCACTTGTGTATTCACATGGGCTATGATTTAATAACTCCTATGAAGAGGAAAAATCAATATTGGAGTCATAAAATTATATTCTTTGGAATAAATTCTAGAATAACCATAGCTTATTTATCTCAAATTCAATTAGGATTCATGATTATGATCTCTACATCCTTAGGGTAATTTTAGTATAGTTATATCTACCTCAAAAAATAAGAGTGGTATTCTTAGTTCACTTAAGTGAATGGGATAAATTTCATCAAATAAGCCTTTGTGACATGATTCCTAAGTTAATTTCAAAATATATGGAAAATAGATCAAAATAAATTATAAATTGCACTATCTAAAAGGAACAAGGTGGTTTTTTTTTCACTATAAGTAAACTATTAATGGTAAAATAATTTAAAAAAGAGATCATGCATTCTCTCTCTCTCTATAGAGAGAGATTTTGAACAAAAAAATATTATAGGGTTTATTAACTTTTTTATGTGGTATTCTTAGAAATTTAGTTTTCATTAAGGTTTTTAATTGGTATTCTTAGAAATTTAAATTTTAAACTTGTACCTAATAGTAGAAAAATTATTATAAGTTTGGTTTAATCCTATAAGAGTATCCAAAATCTAGCATCAACAGACTTGAGGTCATTCAAATATTTTTATTTCAAATAAGGGATGTTATAAAAGTTTATCAACTTGTGGGTACCTTGTGGTCATCAATACATTCTCCTCAAAGAATATCATTCTACTCTCTATGATGTAAGTAAAATACTCTTATAATTTTTATTAATTTTTATGGCCTCATATGCAACATGACATTGTGCACTACTTTTGGTATTGTTCATTTGTTTCTATTATTAACTAGCTACTAGGAAATGAGGTTTAAACAATTTCTTCCCTAATCCAACACACTAGGAAAATATTTTTATAAACCTAAATTATGTTTTAGATATGAATATTCATCATCCTAACCATATGGTTGTTTTGGTTGACTGATTTAGTAATATAAACAATGTCACTTCTTTTTTAACCAATTTATCACTAAGTTATCCCAATTCTTCTTTGAATTTATTTTTCAACCTTTGTACTTTTCATAAGTATTATTTCTATCAATATTTTATTTTCATTTTGTATGATCACTTTAAGAAGTCTTAGGTTTTTGATAGTTATTCCACTATCAACCACGTGATCGTAAAAAAATAAAATTTTGTATGAAAGATAGTGGAATAACTATCAAAAAAACCTAATACTTCTTAAAGTATCATTGAAAACATAGTAAAATTAACATAGGGCCATAAGAATTATTAACATTTATCATAAAGGTTTTACCCTCTATGCTAAATTTACAAAATTAAGATAGGACTTTAGAATTATTAACATTTATCATCATGCAAGGAGTGGGGATGGTGCAGCAGAGTAGCATGAATAGTGAAGGCAAAGAAGGAGGTTCAACAGCTACAGGTGAAAACCTCGAGCAGGCTGCAGGTGAGGATCCAGAGGCAGGCAGGTTGAATGTCACTGAAAGGGGATAGGGACCCGTCCATGAGCATGTTGACGAGGTACGAGGACCCAAACCCCCTGACAAAGACCCTGACAAATGGACCTAGAAGAGTATTATCAATCCAAGAAGAGGTCTATCCTTTGTAGAAACCCAAAAAGTCAAAAAGAGTGATTTTCATTCACTCCCACACCTCATACCTAAGAAAAATCAGATTATGGCACCTGCAAATGCTATGGGTCCATTTTTATCCTTGGAAGAGTTTTCACTAGTAGGAAAGTTTTTGGGCAGAAGGCCGGATATAGAAACTATATGCTCTTGGGTGCTATCAAAATGGAGAACAACTGGGAACCTAGAGATTGTTGCTTTTTCTAGGGGTGTTTTCATCTTAAGGTTCAATAACGAGGAGTATGCAAATCACATTCTAATAGGTGGACCGTGGTTTTTAGGAAAACGTAGTTTGTTTCTCAAAAAGTGGGGGGAGGACTTTGACCCTAAAAAAAAATATTAATATAGCTCCCATCTGGGTCCACCTGTCAAACCTTCCCATCCAGTTTTTTAACAAGTACTAGTTGCAAGGGATTTCTAGATCCATTGGGGAGTTAGTTGCCATAGACCATTCAACCCTGGCAAGGACAAGGGTGATGCATGCAAGGATCTATGTCAATGTAGACTTAGATTCCAAACTGCCAACCTTTGTAGAACTAGGCTATGGAGATTATCTGACAAAAATTTTGATAGAATATGAAAAAAAGCTAGCATTTTGCATAGAATGCAAAACTTAAGGTCACCTATGAAATCAATGTCCAAGTCTAGCAGCTATTAGAGAAGCTTAGAGGATAGAAGGCAAAAGGAAAAATGGCAAAGCATTCCTCAGGAACCAACCCATGGGAGGGCCAGCAGGTAGAGGAGGTTTTAGGCCAGCCAATAACAACAATATTTACTATAAACAGGACAAATGGGCTCAACCCCAGATGAAAGGAAAGCAACAAATTACCAATGAGAAGGAAAATCAAGTAAGCCCTAGAATATCAAGTTTAAATAAGTTTAAATTTCTTGCTGACCTGATGGTAGAAGGGGAGATAGGCAAGGACGAAATCCTTTAGGTTGAATTACTAGAAACCCTAGAATCCCCGTCCATATTGGGTCCTTACAACATCAAAACTAAAAGACTCCCAAACCATCAAGAAAACTTAAAGCACACCCTTGAGGAATATAGTAAAAGGATGGAGGAGATAGTTTCAAAGGAATCGAGTCCTTCCAATATTATAATCAAAAGCACTACAAAATTTTAGGAAGGTTCACAGCAGAGTTGTGGTGAATATAGGATAATGATGGATGAGTTAGAATCAAGTACTAAAATGGTAGGAACAAATAGGCCAGAAGAGTGTTCTAGTCTAGTCCTTCAACATATTGTACCTCCTCATTTCATCCCAAAGCAGACCATAAGTACAAAAAAATCCCCAATTGATTATGGTAGTGAGAAAAATAGGGGAAGGATTTCTAATGTTGAACATAATAGACTGAGTACTGACAATGAAATGGCGAGTGGAAAACAAAAAACACTAATACAACAGGTTATCCTAGGTCAAGATGATAACAAATTAGGCAAACCTCCCCAATGAAGGGAGAGAGGAAAAAATCCCAAATAGTCCAAATGAATGTATTCTCATGGAATGTGAGAGGCCTAAATGGCCCATCGACTCATAGGGTGGTTAGTTCAATAAGAAGGCAATACAACCCAACCATTATTCTCTTACAAGAAACAAAACAGATGAAACCCAATTGAAAATAGCAGCAAGAAAAATATGAAGTCAAGGAGATATGGTTTTTAAGTAGGAAAGAGAAGCTTCAAGAGGACTGATGGTGCTATGGGATTCTAGGAGTATGGAAGGTAGCATTATTCAGGATGATGACAGGGTGTTAAGCACATTTTTCATGACATTAACAAAAATAGATCATGGATTGTGTCAAATGTGTATGCACCCAATTTAGTTCAAGGAAGAACCTCATTGTGGGAATATCTAAGCCACTTGACTGTAGCCTTTCATGATATTCCCTAGATGGTAGCAGGAGATTTCAATACTCTCTTATATCCTTCAGATAAAAAGGGTGGGGTTGGGCTTCCAACAAGGAGCATGGAATAATTTAATGAGTTTGTCAACTCTAATGAGCTGATGGATGTGAGGTTAAGAGGGGCTAAGTTTACTTGGAGTAACTGTAGGGTAGGAAGCCAACTTATTCAAGAAGGTTAGATAGGTTATTTTTGTCAAAAGAAGATGTCATAGTTTTTGGAGACTCCATAATGCAAGCTCTTCCCAAAATTACGTCAAATCATAACCCCATTTTATTGGAGGTCCCACAAGCTAACTCCTTTAAGAAACCCTTTCACTTTCAATCAATGTGGATCCAACATCCAGACCTGAAGGAAAGAATCAAAAGCTGGTGGCACCAACCCATTCAGGAGAGCTCAACTTTTAAGTTAGCCCAAAAGTTGAAATCAGTGAAGGAAAACCTGAGAATCTAGAATAAGGATGTTCTTGGGAACCTGTTTGAGAACAAGAAAAAAGTGGAAGAAAGTCTAAAGGCTATTGACAATAGGATTAAAAATGGTTCGTATGATGAAACAATAAGAACATAGGAGCAAATTAAGCTTTTGAAATATCATAATATTCTGGCTTGTGAGGAAACTTATTGGAGGTAGAAATCCAAGGCTTTATGGTTGAAGGATGGTGACTCGATTTCAAATTTTTTTTATATCACTACCCTGAGAAATAGAATTAATAATAAGATCCGAGAGTTGACTAGAGCTGATGGATATAAAACTCAGGATTTAGTTGAGATCAGAGAAGAAGTTGTTAGTTTTTTTAGCTCCCTCCTCGGGGATGAAACCCAATCCTAAGAGGAAGCCAAGGAGAATCTCCTACAATTCATACCTAGTCTCATAGATTGGGCTACTAATGCCAAAATTCTAGCTCCCTTCATAGAGGAGGAAATCAGAAATGCTTTGTTCAGCATGGAACCTGATAAGGCCCCAAGTCCTGATGGATTCCCTCCTCATTTCTAACAGGTTTTCTAGGACATTGTTAGGGAGGATGTATTCTCGGCTATCAAGGAGTTCTAGGCTTCAAAACACATTCCTAGAGGCTTTAATTCTACTTTCATTACTTTGATTCCTAAGGTCTCATCCCCCGAAATGATGGCATATTTTAGACCAATCAGTCTATGCAATGTGTCCTAAAAAATCCTTACTAAAGCCATAGCTAATAGGATGAAAGGAATCTTTCCCCTTATGATTGACCCTTGTCAAGGGAGCTCGGTTCAGGGAAGATCAATTCTTGATGGGGTGATTATAGCCCATGAAGCCCTTCACAAAGTAAGACAAACTAAGAAGGAAACATTTGCCCTAAAGCTTGACATGAATAAAGCCTTTGACCGAATCAACTGGGATTTTTTTTATTGAATTTACATGGTGGAATTGGTAGCTGTCACAAATCCAGGCAGGCTATCCAGCTTTTTATGGCCGCCATAATATTCTACGTTGTTCGCCCCAAAAGACACCACACAGATCTTCGCGCAGTATGCCCCTATAACCACCATGCCACAATCATTTTAAACCTTTTACATCATTGAAAGCACTAGGAAAGGGACAAGTGTTTAGTCCGACGAGACCCGAGATTACTAGGATTTCTTGATTGCAGTTATTATAAAATTTGGTTTCCATCCTTAGTGGGTAATACTTATCAAAGGATATATTCTCAAGCCTTGGTTCTCTGTCCTTGTAAACGATATGATAGTAGGGTATTTCCAAAGCCTTCGAGGCCTCATACAAGGGGATCCGATCAGTCCAATATTGTTCATTATTGTGGTGGAGGGTCTAGGAAGAACTATCAAAGCAGTTTGCAATGCAAGTCTGATCTCTGGGATTAAAGCCACCTCCCTTACCAATCTAATAATCCACCATCACATTGTTGATGATACCCTTATGTTGACCCAGGCATCAGTAGTTGAAGCTAGAAGGATAAAGCACATTATAAAGCTCTATGAGGAGGTAGTTGGGCAGAAGGTGAACTTCTTCAAGAGCAAAATTTACTTTCTCAACACCCCTATTCCAAGGTAGGTTAGGATAGCTAGGATTTTGGGATTTTCAATTGCTGGTCTCCCTACTTCTTACTTAGGTCTTCCCCTATTTATAGGCTCTCCGAGAAAATCAATGCTGGACAATGTGGTAGAAAGAATTCAAAAGGAACTGGTTGGTTGGAAATGGCACTTTCTATCTCAGGAAGGTAAAGCTACCCTCACTATGACCTCCCTTTAGAGCATCCCCATGTATTTTCTATCTATTTTTAAGGCCCCAACTAAGGTATACCAAAATATTAAACATATCCAAAAGAACTTCCTCTAGTCAGGGTCAGAGGAAAAATAGAGAATACACCTAGTTGGGTGGAATAAGGTATGTAGACCTAAGGAGAATGGGGGGTTAGGCCTGAGAAGAGTAGTTTAGCGAACACAACACTGCTAGCTAAGCAAGCATGGTGTCTCATAACCAACGAGTAGAACCAATGGACTTCCATTATTAAAATAAAATACCTCCAAGGCATTTATTTTCTAAAAGATGGTATCCTAAATAGAGGATCATTTTTTTGGAAGGTAATCTTGACCAGTAAAAATGTCATCAATAAAGGGCTGAGATGGATCTTAGGGAACGGGTAAAAAATCAGCTTTTGGGATGATAGGTGGGCCAAGGAGGAGGCTCTTTATCAATTGCCACACCTAGCCAAGGTCAATGATTATACTGATCATTTCATAGGAAGGAAAGTGGTTGATTTTATAATGCAGAATAGGGGAAGGTTTAGATGGAAACAAATTAGGATACTGAGATTTGAAACTGAGTCAAAAGAGATCCAAAATATCCTGCACTAATAATTTATTTCCATGAGAAGTGGAGAGGACCATGTAATGTGGGTTGCAGCTGAGATTGGGTATTTCACTGTCAAATATGCCTATAATATTATGATTAATCCTGAGGATCCCATCCTCCAGACCTAGTTGGTGTGGGTCAAAAATCTCATCACCAAAATATCCTTTTTCATGGTTAGTGATCCAAGGGAGGATACTCACCATTGATAATATGATAAGTAAAGGTATGATAATTGCTAATCATTGTTATCTATGTAGGGCTAACTGGGAATCCACCCTCCATATTTTCCTTGAATTTTTGGTTGTAGATGATATTCTAAGTGGGATTTTCCAAGCTTTTAGTATTTCGTGGGCCAGACCGGCCTCCATCATTTACCTCTTCCATCAATGGCCTAACCCCTTTAGTAACCTTAGGCTTAGGTTCATGTGGAATATTTCCTTTCACCATTTCCTATGGTATTTTTGGTTAGAAAAAAACCACAGAGCTTGTAAAGGTTCTAGCCATGATCTCGTAACCATTACCAACAAGATCCTTGCCTTTGCTCATGAAAATATTATCATCCCCTATGAAGCTTAGTATAACCATCCTTGGGAAAAATAGCTTACTCAATCCCTACATATTACCTTGGAAGAGGAACCCTTGGTCATTAAGCCTAATCCCAGAATAGGTGTGAAGTGGACCCCACCCCCGATTTGTTGGTTCAAGCTCAATTTCGATGGAGTAGCTAAAAACAATCCTGGAAGAGGAGGTGCTGGACAAGTGGTTCGCGACACCAAGGAAACTTGGTGTTGGAATTTTCTAAACAACTTGGAAGAAATACCAACAATAATGTGAAAGCAAGAGCCCTGTGGAGAGGGTTTTTGATGTCCCAGGAGATCGAAGGTAAACTAATAATTGAAGGGGACTCAATGAACATTATAAACCTCCTAAAAAATAGGAAAAAACCTTTGTGGTGGATCAAATCAATCATAGAAGATGCAAGGATCCTTTTTGAAGCTAGAAATTATAGGCTGGCACAACACGTGTTTCGGGAAGGCAATAAAATAGCAGATAAGTTGGCCAACTTAGGGGTGGATGCTGATGGACTTGTCACGTGGGAGCAAGGGGTCTCCAGTGACGTGGAATAAGTAATGCAAAATGACTGCCAATGAAGTCTGAGATGGGGACATCGAGCGTCGCGAACTCAGCTGCCTGGTACAGAGGAATCTTGATTTGTTTGCCCTGTTCTGTTCTAATCCCTGACAAATTTTGGTTTTTAATAGCTCTATAGATTGTCTTGAAAGTTGTCTGGGGTCTATAGTATTCTTACGGTATGCTGGCAGCTTGATGGTTGAACTATTAGTATGGGTAAAGGGTATTGAGCCCACCCTGTTCTAGGGCTTAAAAAGGTAAATAATAGTAAAGGACAAGTAGTCCTTAACAAGGCAAAGATCCATATCAACTTAAGACTATATTTTGTAATAGGTTTTAGGTTAACCTGTAAAATCCGATATTAATGAAATGGCCCTTAATTACCAAAAAAAAAAAAATTAACATTTATCATCAAAGTTTTACCCTCTATGCTAAAAGGGTAACATAAACAATTCAAACACCTAAGTATTATAAAATACTTATTAAACATATTATTAAACCCAATAAAATGATCATTAACATATTAGCTTTTAAACTCTTTAATCCACTCCATCTATAAACACTCAAGGTTTATTTATGATTTAATAGTTTATTAGAATACATAAAACTTCTCAACTTATCAAGAGGTAAATTTCATATATTGTTTAAGATAATGTATGGTGTTCTCCAAACCTATTACGAAATGAGATTTCCACGGTTAAATAATTGAGTTTAAAATCCCACCAAATGTAAAATAAACCAAACCATACTCTAAGATTCAAAATTATATTTAAGATATATTCTAACAAGATATTTATTCAAAAACGCAACATACACACTTAATTCTCACATAAGAGTGATATTAGATCCATAAAAAATATATATATAATAAAATTAAGGAAAAAATTTAAACAACTTAAAAATAACCATAAAAAATTAAACAATTATGAAAATTAAAAAGAAAAAGAAAAAAGTTCAACACCCTATGCATGCTATATATATTATTGGATCTCCTACTTTTATAGCCTGGCATACTATAAATGAATAAGTATTTATTATTCATGAAATCTAATAGGATAAATAGACTACCATAGATTTTTTTTTTTAAATGCAAAGTGTTACACCTATATAATAATTAAAAAACAAAATAATATTTTTAAGGAAAATTTAAAATTGTATTTTGAAACCGCTATATAGACTTCAGCACTGAAATTTTTGTATGAATAAGTTTAGATTGTTGAAAAATTAATCAATACTCCTAAGGGACGGTAAGGACATATCTATCCCAAACTGAGGCGACGGCGGCAAAATGGCCCTCTGCAGCAGGGGCAGGACTTTTTACCCAAACGTGCCCATCTCTCTAGGCATTCGTAGTGATAAAGATGCTTGCATGGCAACTGTTTCATTTGAAGAGACTTGGGCTGCTGCTCTGGAGCAAGCTTACGGAGATTATCGAGATCGACATCATCAGGCAGCAACGGCTCTGTACAAATAGGGCAGTCTATTTCTTGAGCGCGGATGTCTTCGAAAGTAACGCCGCTAGAACTGATATCCTCCACGGACGTGGGTCCTCCCAAATCGTGGGCAGCAGATTGAATAACATGAGACGGTGGAGTAAAACTAAAACGTTCGTAACTTCGAAGTAGAGGAATCTCGTTTAGGTGGATCCTCCGCGGCGGAGGAATGAAGAAGCTGTTGCTGTCTCTCCTGTTTCTGCTGCTTCCGCTGCTGTCATTGCCTCCCTCGCTCTGAACAACTCTACGTCTCCTCCTGACATTTTCAGGCTTGACGGGTGCACTGGGTGTCACCCCTATAAAGGGACTAGTGCTGATGCCGCTGATTCTCGCCTCAGGAGTGATAAAGTTAGGATCATCATTATTGTTGATAATGCGATGAATTTCATCTCTAGTTGCAGTTGTTGCCATGCTTGTTTCCCTTTCCCTTTCCCTTTCCCTTTCCTTTCGCCATGCTTGTGCGAGATTGCTTTCCGTCGTCTCACGTGTAGCTTTCCCGCTAGAGTTCTGCATATTTTTTAATTTGGTATCTTGTTTTTCTCTTCTACGACTGTGATGCAGCTAGCTGATTTTTGTTTTTTCTCTCTGTTAAACTTCAATGTCTTCGTTATTGTGCGAATGATATTCAAATCAGATTCGCTTCTTCTTCATAAATACAAATTTGACAACGTTAAGCTGCAACGTTTCATGAGGAGTTTATCATTGCAATTACACTTATAATGGAGATAGCCACTTAGGCTTCGATAAAAGAATGCCATATACTATAAATACATCAAACAGTTTAAAACTATAAAGATTTATTTAAATATTATTTTTAAAAAGAATCTACGTTAAAGTGTGGGTGTTTCAATCATCTATACATCGATAACACTATATACAATTTACATAAATAAAACTTATATAATTAGACAGATAAATATTATCCCTTTGAAAATCTGAAGCGAAGTCTATATTAAGACTTAAATATTTTAATTATTTATAGGATGATAACACCATTTATAATTTATAAAATATATTTTAAAACCTCAATTTTATTTAAGTTTTTAAATTTTTTAATATTATAATAAAATTTAAAATATTTATTATATATTTTTATTTTGTTTTATAATTATAATTATTTAAATAAATTTCTGTTTTCTACTTTTAAATCAATCAAGGTTGTTGGTGGTTGAATTAATTTTACTTATATTAATTTTTTAAAATCTCATGCCATATCTTATCTTAACAATTTATTGCTAGAGTCTTATTTTTCATTATTCGCATAATGAAAAGTACCTATTTCGTTTGAGACATATAAATAGCCCATAAAACATGGTTACCTAACCCTAAGGCAGGTTCATAGAGGCAACCTGCTTAATTTTTTTTTGTGATTTTTAAACCACATGGCAAGATAAATGGCAGAACATACAAAAAAAAAAAATTATATTAGTTGTCAGGTGAACCTTCCCGAACAGGATGTTGTCCTCGTTGAAGTAATTGGAGATTTTTTCTTACTTATTTTTAAATCATTGAGTCCCTTCGGTCCTCACATTCATACAGGTGATAATTGTCATTGGTTGTTATTTTGATGTGAAATTTTTTATCAAATTCATTGAATACCCTTTTTTTCGATTTTAAGAATGATTATATTCACATTTTCTATATAATACATTTATAATTTTAAATTTATTATAACATTATATGTTCATGATGTAATATGGGTAAAGTTTTTTTAATCCCAAATAGTTAATTAAAAAAATAGGTTCTTTATATTTGGTATGTTTTAAGTCTGATTGAAAAATTAATGAAGTCTGACTAAGAATGTGTTCCATCTCACGTCGGGTTACCATCAACAAGAATATGGTTGGAACCATCAAATTGTGATTGCACCCAATTCACCTATGTACCAAGAAAAAAAAAATAATTAACAAACAAGGTCTTTATATGTAATTCAATATAAAAGTTTGTTGGTTTTTTTTTTTTTTTTGGTTTAGTTATTGTGAGAAACTCCTATGACCCATGTATACGGTTTAGTAGTCTCCTCCCAACCATGACCCCTCTTAAAGTTCAGAAATATTTGGTATATTTGTTGTTTTTTTTAATTTATTTTTTTGGATTTGGTTATTTGAATTTGAATTTGTACTAATGTCCATGGGTGACCAAAATAGCTCAATAGCACTGTAAAGTAGGAAATACAAAGGAATGGGAGTGTCTAATACATCTCCACAGAAAATAAAGTAAAAAAAACAATAGGAAATTTAACACATTTAACACAAAGCCACCACACACCCACCCCTCACACACTCGGCCAAGCTCCAGTTTGAACCTTAACTCTTTAAAAAAGTCAAAACCCCAACTGTTTTTTATTCTTACTCTTTTACTTTTAATAATGTTAATATTATCTTTACAAGTACCTTAATGATTTTATTCTTAGTGAACCATCAAATGCAAAAAATCTATAAAATTAATGTAAAAAAAAAGTCTTCCTAGAATATTTGGTATATTTTATTTAATTCAATATAAAAATTTGTTCCTATTTAATATAGTGTTTTCTCTTCTAACTCTCATGATAATATTATATTTATAGTTACTATAATTTTAATATTATCTTTATAGGTACTTTAATGATTTTATTTGTAGTGAGTCATCAAATGTAAAGAATCTATAAAATTTATAGAATATTAGGTTCACATTTGTATGTATCTTTGTCGGGTATATATAAATAAAATCAACCATGGGCCTTTTATTTGAAGATTAGATGGTTTTCTTGATTTTATTCTAATATCAAGAATATTTATGCCCATAAAAATTACTATTTTCTTTAAAAAAAAAACCTAAATAATACCACTTTCACCTCTTGTGAATGGCATGTGAACATTAAATTCTTCACATCATGTGCGTCTTACTCTTTATTACCATATTTTATAGGATAAACCCATGGATATTGTGTTTTCCAGTTTGTTGAAAACCTTTCTTTTATATATATATATATATATATATATATATATATATATATATATATATATATATATATATATATATATTTATTTATTTATGGTTTGGTTATGTTTAATTGTTCATGAATTTTTATGTGTATCTTCAAGTTGTATGTGAAAATTGAAATAAATATTAAATTATATATTTTGAACTTACTATGCTCTCATAAATACATTCATAATCAATAGTTTCCTATTGTCCTTCTTAGAATGTCCAATAAATGATTTAAACATACTTTAATTTTTCAATCTATAGACTTAAAAGGTAAAAATATAATAACTTTTGTTTTGAAAAATAAATTTATATATATTTCAAAGTTAATATGTAAAATAAATAAATAATAACAAAACATAATACTTGTTATATATATAATTGTTAGAGTTATATCACATCATGCAGTATAGTAGTTAAGTATTTGGGAGTTATCCTGATTAGGTGATTGATAAGATGGTTAGGAATGGAAACCACCTTAGTTTCATTCTATATTCACATATATATTTATTTATTTATTTATTAAATGGTGTCTAGAATTTTGTTGGTCCAACATTCACAACTCTTATTGTTCTTCAAGCATGCGAAATAAAAGATCAAGTTTGGGAGATGCTATAAAGAAGATTTGTGTTGCTTCACCAACATAAAATATTAGTGTACTTTATCAATATTAAATATTCATATGTTAAAAATCTATGTTGTAGGTCTAAATAAAATTGCTTCCAAATATTGAATGCATTGAAAATAAAAAAGAGATGCATACAAGATGCAAGGAGAAAACCATGCTTGAACTATATTAAGTAAGGAGTAAATTTAAATGCATAAACAAAGGACAATGTTGCCAAAATATTGGGTCATATAAAATAATTATGCATGAAGAATAATCTAAAATATTATTAAAAGGGGGGACCATCACTTTTTGAATTTGTTTGTTCTTGAAAGAAATGTGCCACTATGTAGAAGATATGTGGATTCATATCAAAATGTAGAGAGTTGCTTAATGAATAAAATAAAATAAATGTGCTATTTTTTGTTGCAAAACTATGTCATCTAGGAAAAAAGAATGAGTTTTCTAGAGCATTTCACTCAACATGTTGGCAATCTTCTTCTTTGTATCCTGTTGCCCTAATTTACATCAAAGATGCAAAAGAGTAAATCTAGATAAAAATTATATAAATGGGCCATCTAAAGTTACTACCCGGAAGACCCATCTAAATTTGACATCTAAAAAAATATTATGCTCAAGCTACTACCATATGAAGATGTTGTCTAAGTTTTTTATCTAGAGCTATCATATAGATTTGCTGAGCCATTGTCTAGAACTATTATTTCAATAAGACTTCTTGTCTAGAGAATAACTACCATGTAGAGAGTTTTTATATAGATTTTATTTCTAGAGAAAATATATTATCTAGATTCTAGATCTATTATTTGGAGAAGAGATGTCATTTGTAACTACCATCTAGAGAAGATTTTTCATTTGAGAATATTGTTGACATCACATAACTTGACTTCTAAAATAGCCATTAAGATTTTCCATAAATACAATTTGGATCATCTATGATAAAGTTTGTTCTATTTATTTATCCATCTAGCAATAAGTTGATCTCAATATGCACAAGGATAACCTATTGTGAAGTTATCATATAATAAATGCATGGGTCATATGAAAGTTAAATTCTAGTGAAGTTTTCTAGTTGAATACTTGTGTCATGAATTTTAAAAAAAAAAAATTGTTACCTACAATTTATTGGAAAGAAAGTATTAATCTATTGCATGCAACCTGTTACCTATATTTTACAAGGAAAAAAGTGTCAATTTTCTACATGCAATGAACAAATAATATAAATGCTGAAAGGAGGAAAAAATATATTTAAATAAATAAATTGAAAAAACATCGCATGCTTTGAGGGAAGTCTCTTTAAATACCTTAAAAGAATTTATTATTATTATTTTTGCAAGTGATAATATGGTGATTTAGAATATTTTTTATTCCTCTATAATGTTGAAAGAATAAGTGTCCATTATGGAATATGACATTTATGTCATGATGGAATGAATTGTTTTTTAAGAAGAACATCTTTAATACTTTACATTCTCCATAATAGGTGATATGTGGCCCAATATATGATACTTTGGCAAAGAATTTATTGAAATTAAGGTGTCCAAATATTCTAATTGATGCAAATGTTGAGTTTTTATGTGATTGTCTAAAAGATACAAAATTAATTATTTTTACCTACCATCCTTTTGTAGAGAATATGAATATTTATAATCATTGAAATGTATTTTTTGAGACCTATGAAATAGTACTATTGAATATAGATGCAAAGAAATTTTTAAAACCACACGCTCAAAAATTTTGGGATCACATATTTGACCCAACTATGATGCATTTTGAAGACTAAATTAGACTACATTTTCTATTGGAGATAATGCTTCATTTGATAGAAGTGGACACCTCATATTTTTGAATAGTAGAGTATGTCCCTATTAGCATATGCTCTTGTAAATAGTTGTGTATTCCTATTCACAATGCAAATTATTATACTTTTTAATGATTATGTATGTCCTTATTCATAAAAAAAGTATTGTATGTGTGATTGGTGGAGTGTTTCCCTAATAAAATATGATTGTAGAGAAATGATTGTGTCCTTGTCTAAAACTATGTATATGGATAGCATGAATATCCCTATCCACTTATGATGGATAATCTTGAATAGTTGTGTTTGTCCCTATCCTTGACTGAGTCCAGTGTGCTCAATGTCACCAAGATAAGCAATTGAGTTTATCCCAATTCATGATGATGTAAATTATAGAATAATGTGTGTTTCCTAGTCCATGATATGTTTTAACTTTATGAGTCAATTATATTTGTGTCTATTTGTAGCATGATGTAATAAATGGAAAATGTTAGGATTTTATCACATCATGTAGTGTATTAGTTAGGTATTTAAGAGTTATCTTGACTAGGTGACTGATAAGACTCTTAGCAATAGAAACCATCTCATCTTAATTGTATATATCCAAAAAATTTATTAATACAATATTGTGTAGCACTATGCTAGTCCAACAATAATAAAAATTAAAATTATTTGTAGTTACCAATAATATCTATAATTTGTTGAATTTTCTATTAATCATTGTATCGATAAATAAATAAATAGATAACATTATTATAGAATTTTAATATAATAATTCTATTAGTAATTCCATCAAAAAATAAATAATATGAATATTAATATTTATAATCGCTAATAAAAAATATTATATGTTGCATCTCTTCATCAAACCATGTCGATATATTTCTTATTAATACTTTAATTATGTACTAATGCAACCTTGCAGACATAATACTTATCATAATTTTCTATAGTTTTTAAGAGGTAAAAATGTAACTTCAATCTTATCCAAGCCCTTGATTTAATTAAATTCTTACACCCATCAAGGAATGATTTTTTCTCTAAATTAGTAAGTTCTTTTATTTTGCTTAATTGTCAAGATAGAAATATTGTCTTCTTACCTATTGATGTTTTGTAAAAAATGACTTTGAATATGTTCATAACATATCCTCTTACCTTCTATAATATTAGAGTACTTAGTTCTAACTAATCATATTGTGAATCAAACTTTACTAGATTCTATTTACTTCTAGAAATACATTTGGTAGATTTACCCCTTGGCTTGTTGCTTTATGTGATTTTTTATGATGCTCTTGAAATTTTGTTAGAGGAAGCAAAATATCATCCAAGGGAACAAATGGGGAGATTATAAAATGATTATTTATTACAAGGATTTATGTCATATCAAATATTTAATTACTAAAAACAAGCAATTATACCTCCAACTTCGATTTGCAAACTCAAATTGATATATGAGAAGCTGATATATCTTTTCATTTAAAACATAAAAAGGACCTTATTCTATATTTATTTCCACTTTATATCCTAGTAATTATGCATTTTAGTATCATTTGGATCTATATAAATGTTGTATGGTCATGCTAAGAGCGACTACATATCTTTTATTTGGTCTTATTTTCTTCATATCTTTGTGATCCATCTCTCTTCCTATTCTTGATCATTATTTTATGGTCACACTTTGTGAAGCTACATACATTTGATTTGTTACAATTCCTTCCTTTCTTCTGCCATTTTATTCCATTACTCCTCTTATTTATTTCTTCTCTTTCAATTTTCCATCCACTTCCCATGCTCACTTTCTAGCCGCTTCCATAATCATTTGCCCTCATCAATCATGTTGATGTTAGGAATGAAAAATATGAGATATATATTTATAAAAAATAAGTACAATATATAAGCATGACGCCTATATGAAAATATGACAAGTGTCAAGGGCACATGTCATAACTAAAAGATAAAGTACACATTACAGGCATGAGGTCTATATGAAAACATGACAAGTGTCAAGGACACATGTTATAACTAAAATACAAACTACACATTAACTCTAACATTCCCCGTTAATTTGTACTTTTCTAAAAAATAACCCTAACACCCTCCTTAGTACATAATTTAAACTAGGCTCATGCTCTTTGCGCTTGGATCTCCAACTGTGAATAATTCTAGATCAACAGTGTATACATCTCAATCTGTTGCCACAGGGTCAACCACTTCCTTGGATATATTGCCTTTGGGTCAGCCATCTAAGTGCCTCAGGGTCATCCTAGGAGCCCTAAGGTCAGCCACTTCCATGGGTCTGTTGCCTCTGTAGGTCATCCTCTAGGTATGTTACCTCTCGTAGGTCATTGACTAGATTCACCATGAATATCATCCCCCCTCATGGTGAACTCAATATAGAAGGTGTTGGTATCTACTGAAAATGCACCTTAATACAAAATAAATACGAGCCATGAAATACAATAAAATGATCCATAGAATCCAAATGTGAAGGAGAAGAAGAAAGAAGAGAATAGAATCTTCTGAAGTGTCTTTGTTTGTAGTCTTTAGAAGTTGATCCAAAAAAATCTTTGGATAGAGTCTAGGGTTTCTATAGATGAGATATGTATTGATACAAAAGAGTACAATATATAGGTATAAGATCTATTTTAAAATATTACAAGTGTCAAGGACACATGTCATAACTGATAGATAAAGTACACATTAACATTCCCCCTTAATGTGTACTTTTCTAAAAATAGAACCCTAACATCCTCCTTTATTACATGATTTGGTCTAGGCTCATGCTCTTTGTGCTTGGCTCTCCAACTATGAATAATGATAGATCAATGGTATATACATCTATTTCTATTACCTCAGGGTCAACCACTTCCATAGATTTGTTGCCTTTGGATCATCCTAGGTGCCTCAGGATCATCCACTTCTAGGTCTGTTGCCCCTACATGTCAGCCTCTATATATGTTGCCTCTCATAGGTCATTGACTAGGTTCACTATGAATATCATCCCCCTCATGGTGAAAAATAATCTAGAAGGTGTCGGTCTCTACCAAAAATACACCTTAATACAAAAGAAATATGAGCCATGAAATACAATAAAAAATGAGCCATAGAATCCAAATGTGGAGGAGAAGAAGAAAGAAGATAATAGAATATTTTAAAGTATCTTCGTCTATAGTCTTTAGAAGTTGATCCGGAAAAGTCCTTGGATAGAGTCTAGGGTGTCTATATCTGTAGTTACTATATTATGTGTCCTTATGGTGACCATCTCATCCTATTGGAATGCATGGGTAACCAGCCACTACATACACTAGGTGCTATAAAGAAGATGACTAGGTATAAGGATCACATACAATTTGTCTTGAAAGTGTCGGGTTCAACCGAGAGTGCACTCCAAGATACAACAATTTTTGAGGCTAAAAATTTCAAATGGAACAACCTCAATATTACAATTGGACACCACTAATGTGTTCGTCATGGAAAAACCTTTTTAACGACTATAAATACCCCTATGTTCCACTCTCAATGGGGCCTTAATTTTGTGAAGAAACAACATCGTGAATCTTAGAATATTTTTGGCATCAAATAATATTCCCCTGGAATATTCCTAGCATCGCTCATAGCGAAATAAAAAAATAGATTCATTCATGGGCATCCAAGTCTCCATACAAATAAAGTGGTCCTCAAATTTGAAAAGATGATAAAGGAGAATAATAATGAGCCATGTATGAAAAAATTATAATAGAATACCCCCCATTATCCATTTGAAAAATTTAAATATACATTTTAATATACTTTAAAATACCCCCATTTCACTAAAAAATGTTATGCACTAATTCTTTTTCGGTGGAATGTCCTGAACGACAAGGAGAAGGATGGGCGCTAGTTTACTGGTGCATGGATCGGCAATCATGGCACATGGGTCCCACCCAGTGCACTAGCTATGAGAAAAATAAATTTTGGTACTTTCACAGCTCGATGTCCTTGTACATCAACCTAAAACTGCCTTCTGGAGAAACATCACACCGCTTATAGATAGATACGGTAAATCTCATCAAATATTATGTTAAACCATTCACAAGAAAGAGGGTGTTGACTTGTCACTAAACTAGCATTGGATTGATCTTACACAGGGGGCCATGAAAGTTCTCATAGCTACAACATAGGTCCCAGGAGAGCACGTGATTCTTCATTGCATATGTACTATCAGCCAATTGGCACAACTTCAACCTGATACAGTCTGCCACCTACTACTGCCATCAACACACACTTCAATGGGAGAACTCATGACATTCAGAATTTGCAACCGCATCTTGATACCATAATTTTCTATGGCTACCTTGTAGGTGGAATACCATGGGCGTTGAGGACCAAATTATTGTGGTGCAAGAATCATAGTGGATGTAGGTAGGTTGTATCTTTATTCTGTTGTCGTGGGCTAGGCTATCGACCAACTACAAATTTTTTGTGACCAGATACTCATTATTCTGGATGACCCTGAGGCACCCAAGATAACCTTGAGGCACTTATATGGCTAACCCAGAGGCAACATATCCAAGGAAGTGGTTGACCCTAAGGCAACATACCAAGATGTATACACTGTTTATCTAGCATTATTCATAGTTGGAGAGCCAAGCACAAAGAGCATGAGCCTAGACCAAATCATGTAATAAAGGAGGATGTTAGGGTTCTATTTTTAGAAAAGTACACATTAAGGGGGAATGTTAGAGTTAATGTGTACTTTTTCTATCAGTTATGACATGTGTCCTTGACACTTGTCATGTTTTCATGTACCTAGTCATCTTCTCTATAGCACCTAGCAAATGCAGCAACTAGTTACCCATGTATTCTAGTAGGATGATATGGTCACCATAAGGACACATAATATAGTAACTACAGACATAGACACACTAGACTCTATCCAAGGACTTTTCCGGATCAACTTCTAAAGACTACAGACGAAGATACTTTAAAATATTCTATTATATTCTTTCTTCTTCTCCTCCACATTTGGATTCTATGGCTCATTTTTTATTGTATTTCATGGCTCATATTTCTTTTGTATTAAGGTGTATTTTTGGTAGAGACCGACACCTTCTAGATTGTGTTTCACCATGAGGGGATATGATATTCATGGTGAACCTAGTTAGTGATCTACGAGAGGCAACATACCTAGAGGATGACCTGCAGAGGCAACATACCTAGAAGTGGTTGATCCTAAGGCACCTAGGATGACCCTGAGGTACTTAGATGGTTAACCCAAAGGTAACATATCCAAGGAAGTGGTTGGCCATAAGGTAATAGACCAAGATGTATACACCATTGATCTAGCATTGTTCATAGTTGGAGAGCCAAGCGCAAAGAGCATGAGCCTAGTCCAAATTATATAATAAATGAGGATGTTAGGGTTCTATTTTTAGAAAAGTACACATTAAGGGGGAATGCTAGAGTTAATGTGTACTTTGTATGTTAGTTATGACATGTGTCCTTGACACTTGTCATGTTTTTTTGTGAACCTAGTCAATGACCTACGAGAGGCAACATACCTAGAGGATGACCTGTAGAGGTAATAGACCCAAAATTGGTTGACCCTGAGGTAACCAAGATAGACCTTGAGGCACTTAGATGGCTGACCTAGAGGCAAAATATCTGAGAAAGTGGCTAACCTTGAGGTGACTAACTGAGATGTCTGCATTTTTTATCTAGAATTATTCACAGTTGGAGAGCCTAGCTCAAAGAGCACGATCCTAGACCAAATCATGTAATAAAGAAGGATTTTAGGGTTCTATTTTTAGAGAAGTACACATTAATGACGAATGTTAGATTTAATATGTACTTTTTCTATCAGTTATTCCATGTTTCCTTAACACTTGTCATTTTTTCATATAGGCCTCCTGCCTATATATTGTAATCTTCTTTATATCAATATTATCTCGAATATGAAATATCTGGTCTAGTTGAAGTTAAGTAGATCAAACTTCCAACTAGCTACCTATAAATGGTGCCATCAACCCTTTCTTCATCATCACTATTAACCAATTTCAACCTGGTTTCCATGGGAGTGAGGCACGACTTACACTCCTCCATGTGAAACCTCTCCAAAATAGACTAAATTTTTTTTTCATGTGAGATAAAAATCTTACCAGGTTATTGCGATACCTCTATGGCTAAGAAATAGTGGAGGAGGCCTAATTCTGTCATCTTAAATTTTTTGCATAAGTCCTCCTTGAGCAACCTTATTCCTTTTATGTCATAACATACAATGAGAAGATCATCCGCATACAATGTAACCAAAATTATGTGGTTCCTCCAATGTTTCACATAGATAGTGGATTCAGCTATAGATCTAGAGAAACCAAGGTTGATGAAATAGGATTCAATCTTTGCATACCATGCTCAGGGTGCTTACTTCAACCCATATAGAGATTTCTTCAATATGAGGACTTTTTTTCTTGGCATTCAACTATGTACCCTGGTGGTTGGTTCACATACACTTCCTCCTTCAAGTGACCATTGATAAATGTACTTTTGGCATCCATATGATATATAGGCCAATGCTTTTGAGCTACCAAAGCAATAACTATCTTGATTGTAGTCATCTTTTCCATAGGAGCAAAATTCTCCTCATAATCAATTCCCTCTTGTTGCTTGTAACATTGAGCTACTAGGTGATCCTTGTAGCGATATAATGAGCCATATGCTTTATACTTTTCCTTGTATGCCCATTTTGTGCTAATGGTATATTTGCCTTGGGGTAAACCAACTAACTCCCAAGTGTGATTTCTTTCAATGGAATCCAATTCTTGATCCATGGCAAGAACCCATTTAGGATCACTAAGTTCTTCTTTGACATTAGAAGGTTCAGGTTGAAGTTAAGTAGATCAAACTTCCAACTAGCTACCTGTAAAGGGTGCCATAAAATCTTTCTTCATAATCACTATTAACCAATTTTAACCTAGTTTCCATGGGAGTGAGGGAGGGCTTACACTCCTCCATGTGAAACCTCTCCAAAATAGACTAAATGTATTTAGCCTATGAGATAAAAATATTACCAGGCTATTGCCATACCTCTATGCCTAAGAAATAGTGGAGGAGGCCTAATTTTGTCATCTCAAAAATTTTGCATAAGTCCTCCTTGAGAAACCTTATTCCTTCTGTGTCATCACCTACAATGAGAAGATCATCTGCATACAATGTAACAAAAATTATGTGGTTCCTCCAATGTTTCACACTAAGAGTGCATTTTTTTATAGATCTAGTGAAACCAAGGTTGATGAAATAGGAGTCAATATTTGCATACCAAGCTCAGGGCGCTTACTTCAACCTAAATAGAGATTTCTTCAATTTTAGGACTTTTTTTTCTTGGCTTTCAACTGTGTACCCTAGTGGTTGGTTCACATACACTTCATCCTTCAAGTGACCATTAAGAAATATAATTTTGACATCCATATGATATATAGACCAATGCTTTTGAGCTACCAAAGCAATAACTATCCTGATTGTAGTCATATTTGCCGTAGGAACAAAAGTCTCCTCATAATCAATTCCCTCTTGTTGCTTGTAACCTTGAGCCACTAGGTGAGCTTTATAGCTATCTAATGAGCCATATGCTTTATAATTTACCTTGTATACCCATTTTGTGCCTTGGGGTAAATCAACTAACTACCAAGTGTGATTCCTTTCAATGGAATCCAATTCTTGATCCATGGCAAGCACCCGTTTAGGATCACTAAGTTATTCTTTGACATTAGAATATTTAGGTTGACTAAAGATGTTGACCATGAGGGCATAATTCACTTGATGGCTTTAGGTTTGAAGGCATTTTACCTGTATAAGTGGGTAAATGACTTTGGGCTTCATCTATGGTGGCTTGAACCCACTTAGGTAAAGGATTGAATGATGTGGCTTTATCATTAGATGGAGGAGTATAAGGAGATTGAGTACATGGATAATTTATGGGTAATTATTCATGTGGAGGAATTTATTGATTTATGAGTGAAGAGGAAGGACTAGATGATATTGTATGTATCAAGGGAGCAATTGTTTCATTAGTTAATTCCAAAGTGGGGACTATAGGATGAGGATTAGATGGGGGATACTCATGAAAGGTATCATCCCTAGATAGAAATATCCTCTTGGAAAAAATCTCATACAACTTATAGGCATTGGCACTATCACTATAGCCAACAAAAATGTATTTTTGGATCTTGTCATCAAACTTCTTCCTTTTCTTTTGAGGAATGTGAGCATAGGCATCACATCCAAAGACGTTGAAATGGCCCACATAGGGTGTCCTTCCACTCCATGCTTCTTCATATGTTCTACCATGTAAGGCCTTAATGTAGGACCTATTAGTCAAGTATGCAGCAATAAAAACAACTTCTCCTCAAAATGAGTTAGGCAGTGTAGCAGCAATTAACATTGATTTTGCCCTATTTGTGATTGTTTGATTCATCCTCTTAGGTAATCCATTTTTTTTTAGGATATAAGGAGTTGTGAACTACCTCCTTATCCCATGGTACTTACAAAAATTGAATAATTCATTAGATATATATTATCCACCATTATCTTATCTTAAGGTGGAGAGTTGGTAGCCATTTTTTCTCTCAACACGTACCATGAATTCTTTGAACTTATCAAGGGCTAGTCATTTATACTAAATTAGGTATATCTATACCTTTCTATTGTAATCATCAATTAATATGATGTAGTATCTGGTCCTATTATAATATTGAATAGCCATTGGCCCACAAATGTCGAAATGAACCAATTGTAATGGTCTATTGGCTTTCCAAGTCTTTCCTGACTCAAAATTCTATCTATGATGTGTGGCAATAAAAAATGGCTCACAAAAACATTTAGATACTAGGATCACTTAAAAATTGCCTTGGAGTGTCAGGTACAACCGAGAGTGCACTCCATGATACAACATCTTTGAGGCTAAAACATTCAAATGGAATAGTATCAAAATAAAAATTTGACACCATAAATGTGTCTGTCTCAAAAAAACTTTCTCATGACTATAAATACCACTATATTCAGGTTTCAATGGGGCCTTTATCATGTGGAAAAAAAACATGCCTCCCTAGCCAGCAAAAAGAAAAACATCACACAATGACGACATTGCTCTCTAGTGGAATAAAAATATCATTTTAATTTTCCCTCATAGTGAGAATTACATTGGCCATGTGGGCCATCCACTTCCACTGCCCATGTGGAAAATATAAAAAAAATCGGTCCCTTCACAAATAAAGAAAAATGCCTACCTTGAAAATTTTTAAATTTCAAATTTAAAAATTCCTCCCCTTTAAACATTAAAAGTGAAAGTGTTAATTTCAATGGACAGTTGATGTATGTTGTTTTTGTGGAAAATATATTAAAAAAAGCCATACTTTAAAAAGCATTGCAGCTTATCGCACCATTGTATCTCATAAATTTTAGCGTCGTCGGGCTTGCCCATATCCTACCTCAGAGAAATCAAGACATCATCGCTGATCTCAACCTTCAAATTGGATGGCCTTGATTCACCCATGAGATGATCTATGTCACTCAAACTTTCATTACTTCCACCCAACCAAAAAAAAACTCCAATCTCCATGTAAAGAAAAATATGGTAGAACTGGAATAATACGTCTACGATATATCTGCTCCATTTGATCCATATTACGTAGGTCAAGACCACAGAAAATCCTTTTGGTAATTCCCAAGTGAGGCACACACTCCATGCTACCTAATACCATAGACATTGTCTTCATAATAAAACTTTAAGTTGCACATTAGTAACTTTATCACGAGAAACACTCAAAATAGTAGAAGGCTCTTTAGAAGAATCTGTAAAAGCACTTGGATATAGTTAAAAAGCGTATGGAAGTTGTTGTTACCATAGCTATTATTTGTGACATATGCTCCAATGACCACTCTTATCTGAGGGAACTACGCATCGATGAGATTTGCTATGATGCATTGGTCAATCTAAGTGATAATGGAAATTCCAGAGTGGAGGGGAATTTTTTATAAAAATTGAAAATGAAACTTCCAAAAAATAAAGGTTTTTCTTCTTCATGAGATCGCCAATGCTTAGGGAATGCAATGACGGATCGAAGCTCACATAAGGGTCTAGTTCTCAACCCATATTCAGTAGCATGTATTCCAGCTCGGCTACCATAATACGCATCCTCCCTACATAGATATTTGGTGTGCAAAAAAAATAAATTCACATTCATAGCATACGACATCCTCTTTCTTTATAGGAAATATGGATCTTCAACAGCCTCTAAAAATCAAAAGCTAGTAGTGGTTCATCTGGGCCCTAATTTTTTTTAAATGCATGACTAGTTCTTCATGATGATATGCAGTCCATGCTATAAGGACAAAAACTTCTAGGGCAAACACATCTTCCACCGAGGGCTTCTTCCTGGAAGACCAATCATCAACTGTAGTGATGCCTGGCAGTGGAATCCTACGCAACTGGTTTCAAAATATGACCAAGCATGCATTTGCTTAGCATGTTTACAATAAACAAATATGTCTAGTGATTAAATAGTACCCATCTATTATCGCCACCATGGAAGTTGATCAAAAAAAACTCGATGTAAAGTTGCCTTGGAGAGAAAAACACTAGCAAGAGAACATGGCAAAACACACACAGTATTTTAACTCGTCCATGCCACTCAATCTCAATATTAAGCACGTGATTTTGTGGACTTCAAATTTACTATAGCTCCAATTCTCCACACCATAATTCTTTCCCATTTGACACTCTGTCACTTTATTGACAATGACAACTTTAGCATATTGCAGATTACTTCCAACACTTCTAGGAATTTTAACAACACAAGCAATAAATCTCCCACTGAATATCCTTCTAAATCTCTAAATTTACAAACATCATGACATCACCGTTCTTGTGGGCATCCCTTCCATAGTTTATGAAAACACTATTGCAAATCTCTACAAAAACTAAATTGTTTTTTGAAAAATGAATTAGTTTTTTAAAACAACCACTACAACTGATGGATTATATCCATTTTTGCAGAGATCAATGTGTTGCTCAGGCACATCATAAAAATGTATCACAAACTCTAAACCTTAGACACAGTGGATTTCGTGATGCTGGAGGATTTTCTTCATCACTAAACATTGACCTCCATCAATGCATAAGTGAAAAATATATGAAGACTGGCTCGAAGACCTATTGACATCGATGATACAATAGAAAGAGTGCCAAGTTGTATGTCCACTTTCCAAGTTATATAAAACTCATGAATGCCAACATATGGAAAGAGCTGCACATCATAAATTAAGTTGCATATCGTAAGCAAAAAAATCAACGTAGCTAAATACCTTCAATAACTTGATGAAAAACGAAGACCAAATCATGTATCTTCTACCACACTCCATCTTTCACACTCCAATCCACAAGAATTATAAACCAAATCTGGTAATATATTAAGCACAATGATTCTCCACTACAATATTCCAGTGAATTAACAAAACACCCACCAAAAAACTTCTATCATGAGTGGTGAAATGGTTACAGTGGATGATGCACTGAGTGAAAAAGTGCATCGGAAAAATTGGTGATACCATATGGTAATGGACTCATTGCATTATCCATGCTCATCACAAAAAATAATTTTGGGTATCTTCTGCAATCACGTTTACAATCACGTGGGTGTCAGGTATTCAAGTGGCAATGGGCAGTAATAGAATAGGCTTGAAATTTCTTCATGTACAGTAGTGTATAAAAACAATATTTATGTAGATGCATATCCAAAAAAAAAAATATTTGCCACAATAGTGAGCACCCAATCAACATATGTGTCCTCCATGCACACCAGCAAAGAGGGTTAATATTTCCAAATTATACTGTGGGTGTGATCTGCTATAGTGCACACGATAATTTTGCCCGATCACTACATCTAATTATGCCTAGCAAGAATCCACCACCTCCACTAGTCTACAACATCAATGACTGCCTCTATGATATATATCTAGGTGATTTTAGAGGATAAAGCACCATATTTGGATCTAGCATAAGTTGTAGTGATGCTAGAGCTCTAATTGTGCTTCTTTAAACTTTGTGTCTACAAAGATCTGTGTTCATGCTTCTTACTATTTTGATATCATCTCATCAAAATATTCTACTCATGTGGACCTACAAACAATAACAACAAGCTAAACATAGGGCTTCCCGTTTTTCATTTATCTCAAGAGAAATTACTTTTTTGAAAGAAAACCTCCCTTAAATTATATTAAAAAAATTAGCCATGGATTTTCTCAAAATAATTTTTTGTTTTCCAATCTATCAATTACGGAGATCATACTCCCTCAGTATGAGAAAAAAATGGAAGAAAAAATAAAGGGAAAGAAAATGAGGGGGGGTTTCCATGAGGGAAATCCCCTTCAAGCTCACAAGGATGGGAGAGTGCCTGAGCTCTGATACCAAATGTTGGTATTTGAAATAAGAGATAGATATTGATACAAAATAATTACAATATATAGGCATGAGGTCTATATGAAAACATGACAAGTGTCAAGGACATATGTCATAACTAAAATATAAAGTACACATTACAGGCATGAGGCCTAAATGATAACATGACAAGTTTCAAGGACACGTGTCATAACTAAAAGGTGAAGTACACATTAACTCTAACATTTGATACAACCAACCACCAACAATCAACTTATTCTTCACATGCATCCACATTCATCAATCATGTTGATGTTTCCAAACATTGGCATTAAATTCACTCACCAAATGCATTCATATAGACCATCAAGAATTATCCATATCAATTGGGACAAATATTTGGATTCATGAATTCATGTTCAACTATCTCACTTGGTTTTCTTACTCAAGAATAGGTTAGTCATGTCTTAGTTTGGATTCATAAGCATTCTATCATGTCACTCATCCATATTTCCATTCTACTACATTTTTTGTTGTCATGTCAACATATAACTCAGCTTGTACATATGCACACCATAGTTTATATAACATAAACCACTAAAGAGTTAAACCTACATTCGTTAGTATGACTACGGTGTATTTGCTTCTATTCTCAATTGCATGGTAATTGAAATTTCTTCTATTATTCAACCATTAATAGTCAATCCAATCAACTTCTATTAAACACCAACAAATTCTAAAGTATCTCAAAGCTTCCCCTAGTTGACTTGAGTTCTTTCATGAATCAATCACACATCTCCCACACTAAGAAAATTTTGAGTATAGGGAGGACAAAACCTTACATAATCCTTACTGTTAAGTGAATTATTTCCCTTGGTCATCCTATAATTTGTGTGATCCAAAACCTGAGGATCGATAAAAGGACAAGCTATTCAAAAAAAAGAAAAAGAAGAAAACAAAAGAAAAATCCAAAAGAGCACTACAAAAAGAAACAAAAAAACACTATCAAAAATATTGAATCCCTATGGTACTCAGTTCCATAAAATAATTGTGTCTAATCTCCATTGGGGATATATATTTTTGACTATTAATGGAGTTCACCTTACAAGTGGTGACACTTTTTTTATATTAGCAATATTTTATACATACCACTACACGCTTGTGTATGAGCTAGATTAATTGACTAGATTTATAATTGGTTAGTCCAATATCATTAAAAATGGATAAATGAACATCATGTGCACACATAGGTCCATGATAGTCTTAATATCAGTTAGGATAATAAAAAATTCTATAATATATTGATTGAATATTAGATGAGTTTGATTTATCAAACTATGGTGTTTGAATTTTTAGAAATTCTTATAAACATCTAATGATCTTGGGAACAAGGAGTGAACAACATCACCGCGAGCTCTACCAATAACAATGTTCTCTTCATCGTGTGTCATTCACTGTACATTTAGAGCATTAGTTACATTATCTATATGGATGCATTTTGCATTACATTCATTATGCACATTGCATGTTTACTTATTTCATGCTAGAGTAGTTGGTCAGCATGACTATTCCTTTGTTTTGATTAATTAAATTATTTGATATAGTCACAACTAAATATGGTTTTCCAAAAGTGTCACCACATTTTTGCATATCATATGCATACAATTCATGTCTCACATTAGTACATTTCCATTTTGGCATACTCATAGTTAGTCAAATCAATGCTACATATCATATACTATGTATCAAACAACCTCATAAATGCATAATCATATGTATTCAAATCAACATGAACATACATCATTCACTTCAAATAGACATCACATCATTGTACATCATCAAGAGAACTCATCATGTATATATCATGTCATAAATTGGGTTGTACATTATCAAAATTGCTTGTAGATTACAACACATATACACTGTGCTATACATCACCTCATAAAAAATTGTCATAATGTACAAATTTGGTGGTACACTCACCATACTATAATGAGCATAAGTATATTATCTTAGTTATACAACTCACTTGGAGTCTCTCCTCTCCCCTCATAGTATATAGGATCCTCCTTGATCCTCCTCCACTACTTTATCCTAGGGTAACCTCTCTCGCTTGTGGTGACATAATAGACTATGTGTTCCTCCTACTCTAGTAGGACTATGATCGAGACTCTATAGATGTTAATATACTTATCCCCCAACTCATTAGTTGTACCTGTAACCTATGCACTTTCTTCCTCTCCTTGTATAATGGTCTCTTAAAATTATCTCTCACCTGGTGCATCCCCTCAAGCTCATCCTGTATGGATACCATGGCCTCCCTCTATTCACTATGCTATGTGTCCTCCTCATGCAATCATACCAACTTAGTCACCATGTCCTCACTATGTTCCCTCTATTGTATGGCCTCTTCACCCAACTATATCATCTATGATACCATCACCATCCTCTACACCTATTTCTATGCCACCTTTGCATGTAATAAGGTAACATCAACTATATCTCCTTTTAATCTCATTGACAACCCATCATGTTCATGCTGCACCCCCTTCATCTATGTCTTAACTCTCTCCATACTTCTCTCCACATCTATTTTATCCAACATAGCTTCGTCTCTCTATACTATAAATGTTTCCCACTCCTATTTCCATGCCATCACTCACTAAATCATTAATATCTCTACATATTGTACCTTATCCCACAATATGTACTCCTCCTCATAGGCATGCAACATGTTGCATAAACATATGCTCAGATCTACCTCCATTGTGGTTAGATCATAAATCCTCTCAAAGCCTACTACTATATCTACCCATCTAACCTTGGAGGGACCTAATTCACTATCAAGCCATTGCCTCACACATAGGACTAACTTTGCATATATATCCTTCCCACTAGCCTCTTTGATCTCATAATCTAGCCCCTTTCTTGCCTTACTAGGGCTACTCATCCCAAAATATATGAAACATCCTAGGATACTCATCCATGCCTCTACTCCTTCACCTCAGCTACCCTCAGCTCCTACTATACCTCTTGCAATTCACTCTAGACCCCTATTCATTGTCATTGTTGTACCTCTTGCCCCATATATCACCCTTATCTCAAGATCCTAGATCTATTTAGCCCACCACACATCATACTATGGTGTGATCTCTAGATCATCAACATCAATAATATAGATATTTGCATCCACTAATATATTTAAAGGTCCCACCTGTGGTCACCTCCCTCGATCTTCCTTAACTCACCAAATCAGCATTGGTGAATTAGAAACCTCCTATCACAATCCAAACTATAACAATACCTAAGTGAATTAAAACTACTCCATCTATAATACCTCTCATACAATCACCCAGTGTTCATGCCTCACTCAATGGAGCTCCCAATCCATCTCATCCCATGATTGTGCCCCTCTCCACAGCCATTGGATGATATCATACTACCTCAATATCTCAAATGATCCTCTATAAAATAGTGAATGTACCTCATAAAACCTATGCAACTATGCCTCCATATTTGTTTACCATCATAATGTATATGGTACAACAGTTCCCATTTTCTTATGTGTCCCATATGGTAGGCCCTATGGTCTCAGTATTGCTATGTGCTTCCAACCCCAAATATATACTAGCAAGCTACTCCTCATCATCCTTCATGTCATCCTTTATAGTGCATGTAGCTCATTAAATTTTTATGCTAAAAAATGTGGAATCCCATGCAAACCAATGCTTGCACTCCATATCACATACCACCCCTATCATCCTCCATGGAATTCAAAAACTAGAAACATTGGATAGCACATAACTAGAAATTATGACTATTGTCAGGTAGTGTCTCAAAGATATCTCCTTGTTATGCCAACACTCCTCATATGCTATACATTCATTGCTTCGCTTCACACCATCACACTTGTATCCAAATATCCACTACAAAATGGCCTACTTATACTCTCTCCCTGTGGTAATCATAGTAAGTCCTTCCATGGGAAATTAAAATATCTAGTATATATCCTCTAATGTGATCATTATTTTCCATATCAAGACATGGAATGTGTTCTAATTAGGGTCCCATCAATCACACAATGTAGCTAAGTATAAATGGTCACAATGTATCATCCACATCTCTACTACTCCATGAAACCCGACATCTCATAGCCACTTTCTCTCATCAGTGCCCAACATCTCCTTTAGATCCTCTAGCAATGGATAGATTTGGTACTTCAGCTCTATCTCCTTCACCTATTTTACATAAAAAAAATTGTCAGTCCAAAAAGCACAATATTTAGTGATCTCAAATGGACTCACACATTCACACACACCTCAATAAATGTGCTATAAAATAATAAATAATATATGTACAATGTATGCAATTCAGTATAATTTCAAACATATGTATAGAATTCCATACAAAATTATGTGATCATACAGTTGTATGGTACCTTGTGACCGTACAATGTATGATCATAGGGTACCATATGACTATATGAATAAGGGTATATTTGAGTACCCATTTAGATTATTTGCACATGCATACCAAATATTCTCACAAATCACATTTACAACATGTGTAAACAAACACATGCACATATGAATACACATGCATCTCAAAAAATGTGCTCTAAACACAAAAAAAACTACAACAACAACAAAAACATAGACAAATACATGCATACATGCCATTATAATTTTTAATACATAATCTACACTACTATTTCATTTCACTTTCAAAAGGGCCCTAGGTTCCTTTTATTTCTTGAGATTCACAAATAAGGGTCTAGAAGTCAACTCACCCGAACCACATTCCCTTGTTTTCCTGCTTGCACTACACCTATTACCATCTTGTACACCCCAATCCAGATTTTAATAGAACTTCATTTTCCAATCTTCCTTTCTCTCCCTTTGGATTGCAATTTTTTTTTTCAAAGACACACAAATGATGGATATGCCTTACGACTCCTATTTTGTATGTCAATTCTACATAGTCACATAGTACCTTGCAACCATTTTGATTTATAGGATACCCTACAAATTTTTGGGTCTCAAGGTGCCTTATGATAATTTATGTCATAGGGTACCCTACGACCAAAACCAATTCACATCTAATTTTACTTTTGGGTCCACAAAGGTGTCAATAGCTACATTAAGATGCAAATTCTTTATTCTTTGTCTGTTATAACATGCTTCCATATATCATATCACCACCTTGCTCACTTTGTATAGCATTTCACCTCCCATCGATTAATTTCTCAAGCCACTTTGCACATGATCAACAATCAAATAGTCAATATCAAAAATGGTATTTATCCAATAACTTTGTCTATGACCATCTAGAATCCCTCTTTTGTTCAGGTAAACATAAAGTAAAGTTCTCCATTAAATTGTATATACTTTCTACCAATGTTTGTATGGTCACTCACGAATCTCCTTCATCGAGGCAATGAATCAAGTTTGCTAAAAATAGATCAAAGCCTCATGAGGATACCCACCCTTGGTTAATTAGTTTATCACATTTATTCAATATTAATAGTATATCAAAAATAAAGTTGTAAACACACGCATCCCTTTCAAAAATAGAGAATTTTTATGTTGATCATCCTAATAAGGCCATTCATGTACCTTTTCTATTTTACCATAATTAGTTATCCACCGCTATAGTTAGATGTTTGCCACCCCTTCATTGGTCATAACCCTGAGCTATACTTATCTTAACCATTTACCCTTCACTTATTTTCAATTGGATAGTTACTATGATTCATTATTTCTTCCACTCACTCATCACTTGAGAGGGTTATACAATAATTTCTTCTTAAATCCATCATTAAATCATTCTTCAAAAGAAAACCACAAATTGGTGTCACAAATTTTTGCACTACACCATGTGTTCACATAATTTAGTATAAGAAGGGGTAAATGTAGACATCCAAAAGTCACACATTGCTACTTCTCCCATATTCATGGTTCATCAATTTATAAAACCCATAAAATTTTCATAAATTTTCCTTAAAACACTATTCATTTATCAAAATCACTATTCATAAACCCACTTTGGCTACTTAAGACCTTTCCTACACTTAAGCATCGGCTCTCATATGAGCACCTTCTTGACTTAACCTTGATTAATATTTACCCTAGTCAAAATTCACTTTATGGTTAAGCACATGATTAATCAACTCAATCATGATTAGCCTAATTCTTCCACCTCATCTAGTCTACCTTTTGACTAGTCTAGCCTTTCCACCTCACCTAGTCTACTCTTTGACTAGCCTAGCCTTCCACCTCACCACCTTGATATTTGCTCCACTTCACATCCCCTTGTGCATTCAATGATAATTGAATACTTTTACACACACAAAAGTATTTTTAAAATAAAAATATTTCAACCTCTACATGTCATAGATGACATTTGAAGAATTTCTTCCACCCATGCATTTATGTGGTATGATTGATCCATGCCCATTTATTACAAGTATATGGATGAGGGATTATTTTAGCCAAATGCACTTATGAGGTATGCCACATTATGGGATACCTTGCAAGAAATACCTCGAAGGACACCTCATGGTACACCTCACCCCCAACCTCTCCAAATTCTATAAATAGAGGGTCTTTTATTCTATTTTCATCCATCCACATTTTACATAACAAAACTCTACCAAAATCTAGATAGACCACATTATCTTCCATCATCCACTTTTCCATCAATATCCATCAATCACCATAGCAAACATCTTTTTACACCCTTTTTGTGTCCCATTTTAATATGTTTTGCAAGTTTTGAAGGTGACCTAGCGAGGATAGAAGATACAAAAACTACAAGATATCATTCTTTACCACCCAAAAATTGACCAAAGTATCATAGTCAAATTTGCAAGGTAACCTAGACCAAATTAGAAAGTCGCACCCTAGGGTATGACCCTTTTCAAAAGTTGATTTCAGGTATTAGGAAGTTGTAAAACACTTCCAAAAGGTAAATATTACTACAATTTCAAGTTTTCTAAGTAATTTTAGACACCTAAAAATACTGAAAATAAAATTTTGCAACAAAAATTAATATTAAAAGAACAAGTCAATGCAAAATCAATTCAAAAAGGGGAAAATATTAGCAAAAATAATTCAAAACCCTAAATTCCAAAAAGAGGCTATTCATAATCGTAAAATAGGGTAGGTTTTCCCCCTTTCCAATTTGTGCCCCCTCAAACCCCTCTTATATGTTTTTTAAAGCATCCACTTGCTCTCTTTTTCAAAAAGCGCCCACCCTTTTTAAAGGGCATTTAAGCCAAAAGGTTGAAGAAGGGGTTTTCCACTTTTTCCAAGTCCTACATGGGCATGGAGTGTCCACTCCCACTTAATGCACTTAAGTAGGAAAGTCTTATCCACCACATATACCTTACAGAGGGGTCTTCTCTCTCCTCCACCTCACACCCCTCCTTCACTTGCCTATAAAACCTATAAAATAAGGAACTTACCTATGAATTTGAGGAAGAAAATAGTAAGGTTATGCTATCAAAATACTAACTAAAGTATTCCTAACCTTGTTTTTCATGTGAGCATCCTCCCACACATCTCCCTTGTAGGTTACAAGTGGTCCAAAACATGGAACAGACACCTACAACCTCCAAATCAACATAGGACCACCAAAAGGCTCCACAATGAAGTTTTCAAAAAATCTGTTACAAAACCTAAAACAAACCTCAAGGTGTGTGCACACAAAAAATGTACCCCAAGATATGTTTTCCAATTTTAGGCCATCAAACTGACCTAATAAGTAACATACCACCCCTAAATCAGTTTCAGTTCATTTTGGGTATCTATAATGCATTTTTATCAAATTTGGTCTATATATATTTCTTTATAGGAGGCCTAATTGAGATAGGCCTCCAAATGTTATAATGTGTCTTGTAGGGTTATGAAGGTTCATAGATTGGTGTAGCTCATAGTGTCATGCATCATAAGTCCACTCCAACCCTATGTAATTGAAAGAAGATGTCTATGGTGCTACAAAACTTATCCTATGCTAGGGTCCCTCCTAATGGAATCCCTCTTTTGTAACCCTCTAGGGTGTTTTGTAAAAGGATATCATTTCCTTATTGTAACCTATTTTATAATCTATTAATATGAAGCAACATGTTTTATTTTACTTCATTTTAACAATAATCTGCTAAATCCATGTTATCTTGCTATCAATAACTAAATCAAGTGTCATATATTTTTTCATGACAACATGTCTCCAAATAATGCAATACAAAAAGGGGTAAATCTAAACACCTAAAAATGTCTTAAATAATCCCTTGCAAAAGAATTTAACATGAAAAGGGAAAAAAATTAGCAAAAACAATTTTGAAATCCTGAATTCAAGCAAGAGGTTATTCAAAATCCTAAAATAGGGTAGGTGTTCCCCCTTCCAATGTGTGCCCCTCTCACACTCCTCTTATGCACTTTTTAAAGCACCCACTTGCTCTCTTTTTTAAAAATCACCCACCCTCCTTAAAAGGAATTTAAACCAAGGTTGAAAAAGGTATTTTCCCCTTTCCTCAAGTCCTACATGGGCATGGAATGCCCATTCCCACTTAATGCACTTAGGTGAAAATTCTTACTCATCACATATGCCTTAAAGTGGGGTCTCCTTTCTCCTCCACCTCACACCTCCCTTTCACTTTCCTAGAAATTCTATAAAAGGAGCTTGCCTAAAAATTTAAAGAGGAATAAAATAGTAAGGTTACCTTGTCAAAATATTGTTTGAAGTGTTCTAATCCATTTTGAACACTTGGTCTCCATCCCACACATCTCCCTTATAGGTTACAAGTGGTTTATAGTGCAGAATAAGCACCTATGACCTCCAAATCAGCACAAGACTACACCAGAAGGCTCCACAATGAAGTTTTTTACAAATCCAAGTTATAAAACTTAGAACGCACCTTGAGTTTCATGCAAACATAGAAAATTCATCCCAAGCTATTTTTTCCTAGTTTTAGGCCATCAACTGGTCTAAAAGGTAACACACTACCCTTGTATCAATTTTAGTTCATTTTGTGATCTTTGTAGTGTATTTTTATTCTCATTTGGTATACGTATTTCTTTATAGGAAACCTGATTGAGACAAACCTCAAAATATTCTAAAATATTTTTTATGGTTACATAGGGTCAAGAATCAGTGTAGCTCGTAGTGGCATGCATTATAAGCCCACTCCAACATGAAGATTGAAATATGATACTTGCAGTGATACAAAAATTATCTTATGCTAGGTTCCCTCCTAATGGAGTCCATATTTTGTAATCCTTCAAGGCGTTTCGTACAAGGATATAATTTCCTTATCATAACCTATTTTGCAATATATTAATATGAAGTAGCATGTTTTATTTTATTTCATTTTGGTGATCATGGTTTTATATGCTTGTGTTAGTTTGATAGATATCTAACAACTTTTGTGGTCTTGTTATCATTACAGGTCCTACAAAACCAAGCATGGACTCTTAAAAAATCTTGAAATACACTTTAGGATCCATATCAACAACTTCATGTTTTTCTTTATGTCACTTTTTGGTATTTGCATAGAAAATAGGCTTTCTTTAAATTAGCAAAATTTTAACACAGACAGGTTCGAGGTGTAGACCAATTGATTCAACCAAACCCTGTAAGGGGGTGGAGGTCCAAGGCTCAAATATCAATCCTCATAGGATTGAACACTTGTCCCTTTCTTGGAGCTTTCAGTGGTGTAAAATGTTTAAAATGATTGTGGTATGGTGGTTATAGGGATGGATTGCACGAAGATCTGTGTGATAGATTTTGGTACAAAAAGCATAAAATATAGTTGCAGCCATAAAAGCTGAATAGCCTACCCAAATTCATGGTAGCTACTTATTCCACCATGTAAATTTAAAAAAAAAAATTGACACAGACCAACAAAATACATGATTTTTGTCTTCCAAACCTACTACAAACCCAAAATCGGGTAAAACGCCACTTTTGGGAGAAAACATACCCTGAGGTACATTTTGACCTGAAAATGCACCCTAAGGTAGGTTTTACACTCTAACACATGTGATATACCCTATAAAACAACAAAAGCCATCCAAAAGCTGGAAAATATAGGTAAACTATTCCAAGTCTTAACTTTCACTTGCTTTTATTTTGTTTTTGGCTTGCTTTTGAAAATCAAATAATCATTTGCACTTTGCTTTCCAAAAGGCACCTAGAACATTAGGTCATTTTGTGACTTAGTTTATATTTTCTTTCAAAATGCACCATAATCATGTGGTCAATTTTCAAGTTAGCCTAGCTTTCTTTCCAAATGCATATGTATTAAAACATCTACATCAGTTAGAGTTAACTCATTTGCATAAGGTGTGAAGAGCCCTCCTAATATCTTCATATCCATGCACTAAGAGCATGATTTTGATCTTTTCCTCACACATAAATCTCTAGGAAACATCTAGCCATAACCTTAATAGGAATATATTTGCTAGTGTACATAGCTTTGTGCCTAAGCAAATCTTAGATCAACTCATTGAAATCAAATGACCTTCTTCATTGCTCGTTAAGCATAGTGTTTCTTTCGTGTTTACAAAACATGATTTGCTAAGTTTCTCTTGTATTCTTTTTATTTCAAAACCATATTTCCATTTTCTAAAATAAAAAAATCTAAAAATAAAAATGCATTTATTTTACTTAAAGTAGTTCCTTTCTAGCATTTACCACTTTCTTAACTTAGCATACACACACAAACACAAGGCATAAACATTGGTTTATGTTGGATTTCTTCACCAACCACCAATAGATATCAATAATGTTGTGCTTCATCTCCAATCATTCTATCACCCCCTAAACACCTTAGTTGCCCCCTGTGAGTGGTTTTTTAGATTTTATCACCTAAAAGCCCCCTACTTTTGGGTGCACCCTGAAGTAGGACATGCTTAGATGCTCTTAACTAGAGGGCTTAATAATTAGTGGATGCAGCTACCGTTTATGCCCAAGCTCACATGAGGGTGAAGTGAAAGCCCAGATGGGTCGATAGCAAGGCACTAGACAACACAACCCCTTGGAGGTGTAGTTTTCCAATAAGGATACCTATAATCCATTCACCATCATAGCCTTTTGCCTATTTTTATCTCACAACTCCTTGTGTACTTTCAAAGTGAGAAAGTTGTGCTTTAACATACCTTTTCTTGAAATCATTCACATACCTTGAGTTTGTAGCTATCATTTACATGAAAACACACAAAACCTGCAAATAAAGATAATATCACATTAACTTCAAGGTAAAATACACACTCTATTTAATGTTTGTGACTAAGATAAATTATTCAAACACATAGTTACAAAATCATGCACAACACCACCTAAACTATTGAAAACTACACAAATCTTGATCCAAAGACCTCCAAAATTGATTTGACCACTTTCTAGACACCAAACACCTATTTCCCCTTAAAATGTAGGTTGAGGTATATTTTGACCTAAAAATTCACCCAAGGTGCATTTTCTAGAAAACAAATTTTGTTTCACAACATAGGATCTATCATAGCTCAGAGTGCTATATTTTGTTGGTTTTCACTAAGTTGATAGACATTCTAATTTTATCGTTATATGGTCCACGCATGGATAAAATTTCACGTTCTAGAGTGTGCACTCTTGAAATATGCATGAGTGAATCCATTGTTTGAAGACCAAGGAGATTCATCCTAGCAATAGCAATTGGGTGAACTATAAACTTGATTGTTTTTTAAAATCATTACCCAAAATCCTCTCCTTTACCATCAACACATCCTTCAAACCAAACCACTAGTTGTATATCAACTTGATATGTTAATATTTGGTATTCATTTTCCACCAAAATCCACCTCCATTAATTCTAATCATAATCCATTTGGTGCCACACCCAGCTCTTTCACCTTCATATTATCTAGTCCGTAATTGACTGGATTGCAAGAAGCTTCTCCCTCAGGTACTTCCACTAGCCTTCCACCTTCCACTAACATGATTTTTATATTTCTTCCCACACATTCTATGACCACCCCCCTCATCCTCAACCACAAACTCAAATCAATACCTTCACATCATTGGCCCCCAATCAATCCCTAATAAATCAATTGTCTTCTTCTCAAAAAATCACAATCCAATTCTTCACCACTCCACATTCTTGTACATCCACTCATCCTTCAATTTCATCTCTTTGAAAACCTATCTATTAATTATTTGCACAAAGGTTTTCTAAAAAAATATTTGCAAAACAAAGTGTGCAATCAGGGGCTTAATCAACAAGGATTTTCTCAAATCCCTTTACAAAATCAAGTGTTCAATAATGAGCTCAATCAACATGGGTTTAATCAAATCCCTTTGCAAAATAAAGTGCTCAATCATAGGCTCAATCAACAAGGGTTTACACAACTCCATTTATAAAATCAAGTGCCCAATCAGGGGCTCAATCAATAGGGGTTCACTCAAATCCATTTACAAAATCAAGTGGCCAATTAGGGGCTCATTCAATAAGGGAATACCCAAAACCCCTTGAACAATCAAGTTCCCAATCAAGGGCTTATTAAATAGGGGTTTACTCAAATCCCCTTGAATAATCAAGTTCCCAATCAAGGGCTCAATCAATAAGGGTTTACTTAAATACCTTTAAATAAATAATTACAAAATTAGGAGCTCAATCCATAGGGGTTTACTCAAATACCTCTACAAAACCAAGTTCCCAATAAAGGGCCCAATAAATAGGGGTATCCTAAAATTTCCCTCCAATAGCACATGCCCAATTAGGGTATGTTCAAACACCCTTACAACATTAAATGCCCAATCAAGGGTTCACCTAATTAGGTTATGCTCAAATTCCCCTACAATAGCAAATACCCAATTAGAGGCTTAATTAATCAAGGTATGTTAATTAATCAAGGTATATTAAGTGCCCCATTAGGGGCCTAATAATTTAGGATCTAATCAAACACATCAACAACAACAAATACCCAATCAACGTATGTTCAAATTTCCTTACAACATGTGCCCAATTAAGGGCCTAATCAATTAGGATCTAATTAAACACATCAATAACATCAAATTCCCAATTAGGGGATCAATCAATTAGGGTATGTTTAAAATTCATTTGTAGCAACAAATGCCCAATTAGGGGCCTAGTCAATTAGGATATATTTCAATACCTCCACAACAATAAATGGTAGTTCAAGGGCTACCTCAACAAGGGCATATCCAACAGGACCCTAATTCAACATCATTTATTCCCATGGAAAATCAATAGGTTTATGATATTTAATGGTATACACAAATACCCCACCATAACACAAAATGTTTGATACCCACACAGACTCAGTATTATGAGGTCCTAACCCAATCTACCAAAAAGAGACCATTTCTATGGTCAATCAAACCCCACATCAAAATTTGAACCTATGTTTGCATCACAATCCCATCATTCATAATCAAACATCATCCACCAAATATCACACACACAACCACAATTACCTAGAGCATTTATTGATTACCACCCTAGTTGATTCTAGCCTCATTGTACTTGTATTTCCATAGGCTATTCAGAACATGCAAGACCAGATTAAGTAGTTGTGGATATGTTCAAATAGCTATGGGTATAACAAACCCACTTATAGTAATTTGTGCTTATATCTCATTTATTTTTCTATACACATATCACCCTACCCATCCAAATTTGATCCTAAATTTGATAAATTTATAGTTTGAGAGGATCCTTCGAAACACTTGAGCAACTATCAATTTTCATGTTATCTCATCAATGATTCTAATGTCCTCATTCTCAAAAATTTTCCATAGTCACTTTGGGATCAACTTTTAATTGGTATGATAACTTGCCACACCATAGCTTATATACATTTGAACAATTAACAAATATATTCCTCAAACACTTCATCCTCAATATTTAAAATCAAAAATCATTGGCAGACCTCTACAACCTACAATAGTTTGAGGATGAATCTATCAATTACTATGTCACATGATGGATAGTTTTTATTAATAATTTATTTTCCCTCTTCCTTAAATGGAATTGGTTAAATTTTTTGTTAGGAATTGTATTAAATCCATCCCTAGAAATTTACAAATGTAACAACATGGCTCATTTGAGGAAGATTCCAATCATGCCAAGTTGATCAAGGAGGTTAAAATCAAAAAGGAGAATTTAAAACCCCACAAAAAACTTTAATACAATCTAAATGGATTTCAAAAAGGTCAATTCTAGTCAAAATCAACATAAAACCCCTTAGAATACCAACTTGGTACTCAATATGACAGCCACACTTCCCATTCAAAATGTACCATTGCAACAACCAAGTCATCCACACCCAAGAAATGATTTATCTCCACCATCATAGCCTAACCTACATGCCCTCCAACATCATGGTGCTCATCCACCCTATACATGAACCTTATTGACCAAAACCATGGGGAGCATCTTCCAATAATTGCTAACTACTGGTCATCTAGTCTTACCTCAATTTTAATCAGAATATCCTACCATACCAAAACAAAGAGGGTACAATGAATATGCTCATTGTGACTATCATCATTGCAAAAGGTATGACATCATTAGTTACCAATAATTTTGGTATCTTATCTAAGATCTCATTGATAATTGTGCCATTCACATTGATAATCCCCTAGCTCCCTCCAACCAAAACTTGGATGTGTTCCAAAATCCTCTACCGTAACATAATGTCACCCATATACCAACTACCATTTCAAATGCACAAACATAGAACCCTCAAGTCAATTAGGTCAATCGTGTACTTGAACAACAAGGTTTTATTGAGATGATCAATATCATCATGCATAATAATAGATATTCCACTTGGTCTAATCCACAACAGGTTTTAGTGCCTCCCCCACCATCTTCTAAACCTCTGTAGGACCAAGGTCAACCTCCACCATCAAGGCTAATCATCACAATATGAATTACTCTCACCCATCAACTTCAAACCACACCTACCAAGCTATCTATTTATAACCTACAATAATCATAGTCTCAATGTGAGGCATTAAATTACATAATAAGGTATATTGATCTTAAAAAAATTGATAAAAATGATTTTTCTAACTTTATTTGCAATGTGCATACTAGCATGCAACCATTCATAGTGTTCTATGATCATGAGATCATAACTATCATAGGCCCTAGGTCGATCCTCCCATGCACATCATGGTAGAAGTAGATGACACCACCTATAAATTGGTGTTGATTGATACTAGATCTTCCATCAACATCATCACATCACCCACCCTCAGTCATCTCAACATTCCACTTGAGCATCGAATTACCCTCACAATGGAATTATGATATTTCAATGGCATGCTATGTCAAATATTGGGCACAATAATCCTACAAATCAAGGTAGGCATCAAAATAAAATCCATCCTTTGACACATCATTGAGGGTTAAATGCAATAAAACCTTCTCCTCGGTATGTCTTATATCAAATACATGTAGTGTGTTCCCTCGATCATCCATCATTGTATCAAATACCACATGCAAGAGAGGTACATCACATCTAGGTTGATTATGACCCATTTCAATTTTACAATTTAATTATCTTACCACCTGCTACCATTATTTCTTCCACTCACCTTACAACCATATCCATAAGACCTTCAATTACCACCCAAGTAGCAACAATAGAAGCATAAACATCCTCAAATCCTTCTTCAGTCACCCATTCTTGTTCGCCTTTGTGACCACTTTCCCAATCCTCCACCACCATATTCCACCCCCTTCCTTCACCACTCACATGCCACCTCATACACCTTCTTCTAATGCTTCTCCCTATTGTTATCCATCCTCCCAACCAACCACAACCATATTCCCACCCCCTTCCTTCACCACTCATGCACCACATCATCAATCTCCATCCCATACCTCCAATTCTCACTCTCCACTTCCCACTTCCTCAACTTATCATCCTCCTCCTAGCCCCAGCACCCTACCACCTCTCCTCTCCTTCTCACCCATCGATATTCTACTTGAGTCCCAATCATCCACTTCTTCTACCTCACCATAACCAAATTCTAGATCCTTTATGTCTAAAATACATCCTAATACACTATACATCTTAGTATTTATGACAAGTCTAGGACCTGGAGAGTATGTGGTGCATAACTCTTGCATCACCCTGCCTAGCATCCAATCAACACATGATTTTGGCCATCCTTGAAATGCACTTTTGACTATCGATGTCATTTCAATGAGGGTTCCCACAAATCAAACCAACTTCATCTATGGAGGTATTGACACCTTCTTACAATTAGTCAATCCCCCTGAACATGAGCTTCCATTCTATGAAAATATTAATTACTTGTCTAATTCATCTTTAGCCTTACATTATTTTCAATGATACAACTAGTATGGGTATGGTTTAGGTCACCATGAACAAGGACAACACAACCTCATCAATCCTACCTTCCTACAACCCAATGACAAACCAAGTATAGGATATCAAAGCATGACTCAAGATGCCTTGCCACATCAATTTGAATCCTTTGGCATCACGCTTACTAATTTTTATGAGAACTCTATATATTTTGACTACCCTTCTCCAATAGTAGGTGAATCCTCTTGGTCATCCATTGACATTCCTTCTTTCTTCCACATATCCATGATTCACATAGAATATTATAACATCTCTCATGATGAACTAGATATACAATTTTATATATTCTATATCTATTCTGATATCTCAAAGGAGATGTCCACCCCCATATTTCTCATCACTGAATCACTTGAAGAAGACAATAACTTTCTTCGCATGTTTCCCATATCTCTTCTGATTCTTCCACTTCTTCCTCATGAACACCCATCACCACAACTTCCTCCATCGACTTATCCTCCCACTTTTCTTTTCCAACTTCTACAACTACCATAACCCTTAATATAGTCTACCAAGCCTCCTCATATGGTGTAATGTGCATCATAAATACCACTTATGGTCAACAAGATCGAGGTTGACCTCTTCACCCCTCTTTGCTATGATGTGCATATTGATCATATTCTTGCCATCCATCTAGATTATATTATTTTGATCACCTTCCACACAATCCATATCCACACCATCTTCTCCCTACCCCACAAGTCCTTTACCACACCATACCTATATTCCCCCTTCCCATCCATATTCTAATGTGAACCATGTGGACATCACTAATGATGATGATACTCCCATTCAAAGTGCAGTGAATATTTTAAATCTCATTAGAATACCCACCCAACTAGCATATGAATCCCATATTTTGGTAGAAGATACCATCAACATCAATATTATTTATGATCCTTAGAATCCATATATTATCTATCTAGGGACAAGTTTTTCATTGGAATAACATCAACAATTCACTGCATTCCTCATATAGTATAAAAATACATTTGCTTGGTCATACACTAACATGCCAGGCCTTGATATCAATATAGTGGTCCAAAATATAATGTTAGAAAAATATTCTAAACCTTTTGAGAAATGATTTTAAAAAATGCATCTCACCATCACTTTGATGGTAAAATATGAATTGCAAAACTTTTAGATGTTGTATTTATTCAACCAATCGACTACCCTGAACAGGTAGCCAACATCATTTCCATAGGAAAACTAAAAGAAGAAATTTGCATCTACATGGAATTTCATGATCTTAATCTTGCATGCCCTAAATATAACTTTCATCTTCCAAACATTGACACACTGGTTGATTCCTATGCTAGTCATAAAATATTATCCCTAATGGATGGGTTTTTAGGTTACAATAAAATTTGGGTTAGCCCTAAGGATAAACACAAAACCTCATTCAATATCCCTAGGGGACTTCCTAATACAAATTCATGTCATTTGGTTTAAAAAATGTAAGTGCTACTTGTCAATGTTCCATGACCTACATATTCCATGATTACATGCAAAAAAATATGGATGATTATATAGATGATCTTATAGCAAAATCCAAACAATGAATTCTACACCTTGATGTGCTACAAAATAATTCATGTAGCCCAAAAATTCCCGCACTCCTTTCCTCTAGGAAAATGGATCCACACCTCAAAGGAGAATGGGGGAATAGGTGGTCTACACCTCGAAATAAGAAGTACTTAATTGTACTTTCTATATATGGTGATTTTTTGGCAAATTGGTTTTGGGTTCACCAAGAAACATTTGTGGTAGTTTTTGAGCCTAGGTTTTAGGATTTGTTTAGATGAGTTATTTTTTTTTAATTCAAATCATACATACACCTGGATTTTTGCCCAATGCTACTAATCTAAATCTATATACAATTTTTAATTTATATGAATACAACAAACATGAAAAAAAATACTAATACAGTATTAAATTCTAGTTCAGAAAGTAATGCAAACGTGCACCTGATCCAGATGTATGATGAATATTCTACCATTTGTTGCAGTCTAGATCATCTGTAAGTAGATGAAATCACCTTCAATCAGGAAAAATCATCTGCAATTATGCAGAATCATCTATAATTGCATAGAATTATTCGAAATTGGATTGAATCATCTACAATTAGATGAAATCGTCTGAGACAATTTCTTCAAAGATATGCAACAACATAATTTGGTACTAGAATGGATAGAAAATACAAATTTATGATTCTAGATATGAATAAAAACATGTAATGCTTACATATAACGCTTCACAAATTGATTTAAGATGGATTTAATCAAGATAAATGCATTATCCTACTTTCCAAATGATAATATTATGCAAAATCTAAACAAAATGATGGTGAACACCAGATGTAGTAAACAAAAATAATAATTAAATAAAATTCCAACTGAGATCAGGGAAAGAGAGTGCAAACAAGGCTCTGCAATTGCCCCCAAGTGAGCTGTTGATAGGATCATCTCCAATCGGACAAAATCATCTCCAATTTGGATGAAATCATCTCAGACGATTATGTTCATTCCCGACCGATGCATAGTGATAACCTGCAATAAAATAATGAAAACCAATGCAAAATATAATGCTTCTCAAGCTTCACAAGCTAATGCTATCAGGGGTGCAAATATTTCAATCAGCTAGGGGGGATTCTATGAAAACTCATAGTTTAAATAGGCTTAGGAGGTTGTTTAGGGGTTTTGGGATCCTTCCCAACTTGGAAGATTCGAGTAGGCTAGAGAATTATAATGCCCACACGCTTATCCTAAGATAAGTAGGGTCGTTGGAGCTGATTTTGTCCTGTTTCTATCTATGCAAAATTTGATTTTGAACAAAATCATCCAGATGATTTCGAACAATTAGGGATGATATCGTCCAATTGAAGATGATATCGTCGTGTCGTTGGAAAACTTGTATTTTTGGCATGGAAATTGAGGTGGGTAGTTTTAGGTTGTTTTTCGTTTAATTTTGGTTGATTTTGATTGATTTTCGAATATTTTAACTTTAGGTAAAATAATGTGTCCTTTTTAACTTTAGGTAAAATTATATGTGTCATTTTTAACCCATTACATTTTGCCCCCTCTTTAGCGAATTTTCTAAAGGAAAATGCATTAAAGAAAATATTGGCATGCTTTTCGAGAAAGAAAAAATTTATTGTAATTTTTTTTGGTGATTTTAATTTGGGTTGTTGAATTTTTTGTATATGGTGCCTCCTTCGAGTTTTTAATGCCAAATCGTGCATTTGGTAAAAACTCGAAAAGTGCATTTCATTAAGGTAATAATTTTTAATAAAACCAAAAAAGAAATAACAAAGTTTAGTTCATTTTCACCATTGCCCTGTTTTGGTTTTACACTTGGAAAGAACAGGATGGAAGAAGCAGAGCATCATGCGGATGCAGTGCAGAGGAGGGTGCAGGTAAGGATTTCTACCCTATTTTTGCTTGCAATTTTTCTTTGTTTCTTATTTTTATTTTTATTTAATTCATGATTTTTAGGGGGTTGCAGCCGTTTTTATGCCGCGTTGATGAAATTATCTTGATTTTATCAAAATCATTCTGATTTTGATGAAATCGTCCCGCTTTCGATAAAATTGTCTCTTGCGATTTTGACTAAGTAGGGCATGATGATATCGTCAAATCAAGGACGATATCATTGAACCAGGGACGATATCATTGAACCAGGGACAATATCATTCAATTATGGATGATGTCGTTAAATCAAAGACGATATCATAAAATTATGGAAGATTTATTTTGTTGGTTTTTAAAATATTATATTAACTTAAAAAAAATTGTTTTTATTTGTTTTTGCAAAGAAAAGTACTAAAGAGCAAAGAGTGGAAATATTGTGGATTGAGAGAAGATTTGGATGACCTGACTTATAGGGAGAGAAAAATCCTAGATCAGGTTGGATTGTGACAAGTGACAGAAATGCCATAGGTTTCCACAGATACGAGCCTATTGACGACCCTAGTAGAGATACAGTATCTAGGATCATCTTTCTTTCATCTACCGCAGGGGTAATGGCCCCTATTTAGAGGATGTATGGAGGATCCTCATGATTCCTATTTAGGGGAGATACATTATTACTTCTATTTTTTAGGGCACTGTAACGATTGTCAAGAGACCCTAGATTTGACCTCGAGTCATGTGGGGTCAATATTGAGGTATTGAGGTGGACAAGGGGTGTGTCTCGATTGACTATGGTGCTAGCTTGGGTGGTGGTAGGGTTATTGCTATGTCATTAGAGTGGGTGTCATTTACCTTAGATTTTAGCAAAGGTTGTTGCAGATATGAGTTATCATGAGATTCGATTTGCATAGGGTCCCTTTGTTTTGTACCGCTTGTATAGGACCTTGTATAAGTTCGAATATAATAATGACACGGTGATGGTTTTCACATATTTCCTTTAGGTTTGGTGTTGGGAACATGTTGCTATCAAGAGGTTGGCGGGGCTTCCATTGATAGGTGTGGATAGGCAGATACCTAGGATCTTTTATTTGTGGCTACAAAGAGGTGCTTAGAAGCATATTGACCTACCCACATCATGCAGGTTACTAGATGACTTCACAGTAGATAGTATCACCTGGAGGCCTTGGAGGGGACATCTAGGATGGGGAGAGGATGGAGTTGATTTGGCTCGTGTAATATGAGTTATTTGGTTGAGGATGGAATGAGGCAATGTGGAGCTCCATAGGGAGGATCGAGTGATCTGTCAGTTTGGTCTTCGTTAGGGTATCCTAGCAACGAGGTACTTTTACTTCTCGAGTTATTCAAGACACCACGACCATTAGTGGAGCATCCAATATGAGAAGATTTTTGGATCCTCATCCAGATGATGAGGTTGTGGCAAAAACTAATGGGGATTATGCAGTGGTGGCTGATGGATATGAGGTATGGTATACCACCATACATCCTACATGGTTGACCATATGGAGGGGTCCAATGCATGATGTGGTAGAGAGGTTAGTATAGTAGTGTCAAGTTGCTGGACAGCAGGTAGGAGGAGGACATGTACTCCCTGTATGGGAGAGGCCACAAACCATAGGAGACCACCAAATACATTAGGTCATCTTATAGGAGGGTATGCCAAGGGTAGGGTAGAGGTGGTAGATAGAGGAGGAGAGTATGAGATATCCACCTCAGCAGAGACATAGACATGATTCTCCTGGTAAGGGCAAGGTATTTGAGGTTGAGGAGAGTAGTGGTATGATGACTTTATGAGCTGAGGTTTCTTGACTACATGGGGAAATTACCTCTCAGAAGACTAATATCGAGTCTCTAGATGCAGAGTTAGCATAGGCTAGGGCACAATTGCAGCTGAGGGTTGGACCTTAAGGAGTTGTGGCTCCTATTCCTACATCTTATCAGTCAAGTGGTAGCTTGGGAGATGCATTGGAGAGGGCTAGTGGGTGGGCATATTTCTATCATGCCCTATACTTTATAGTGGTTCCTTAGGGACAGATACAACCACTTCCTATGATATATGAGCCTTCGACTCGCTCGAGTCATTCAATATCGCATTCGACTACAATGACAACTACTACTACTAGAGCAGGAGGATTCCAAGTACCGCAACCTCCTGGTGGAGATGATGATGCTCAAAATTATAGAGGCTCTAGGGGATGATATATTTGATTCTTTTTGTATTTTTTATGATTGAGTATGTCGATGATAGATATTGTGGCATATCCGTCGATCCTTTTTGTATATATTCCTTTAATGATGATATATATATACTTATCTTTTCTCTTATGTAAAAATTTCCTGATTATTAATTTTGTATTTTAATTTAGATGATCATGTGTGTGTTTTGCGAAATAATATAAATTGTGCTAAAGTAAACTGGTTTGATTTCTAAAAATGTGTTTTTTGAAAATGTGTTTTTGAAGAGATGATAAATATTGATAGATTTAGCAATAAGCCTCAAAGTATGTTGTGTTGTTATGTGAATTTTGGTGGAGTTCAAAGGACACGAAGTCACGAAGCTAATCCTATTATGAGGAAGATTTTTGATATTGCCAAATAAAGTAGTTGGGTGCTTAAGAATAATCTTAAGGCTTCTTGTGATGAAAAGAGAATTTTTGATGTTGTTTTGGAACAATGTATTGATAAATATTTGAGAATATGTTGATTGGGCATGCAAAATTTGAAATATGGTTTTTTCTAGGCAATGAATTCCTAATTACTTAGGAATAATACCATCATCGTGAAAATCCAAATGAGATGCATGATGATAATGATTTTGTTTAAAATGCAAGATTAATGTTGGATATATCACATGTGCAAAATATTTTGTATTTTTGTAAAGAAATATATGGGTTTATTTTGGGCATGAAAAATTATAAGGATGACTTGCGCTAAGCAAGGAGTTCTTAATTACTTAAGAATAATTCTATCATCACGAAAGTCAAAATGAAATGCAAGATGATATAAATTTTGTTAAAATGTAAAATTTAATGTTAGATATAATATTTGAACTATTTTTGGACATGAAAAATTAGAAAGATGGTTTTCGTTAGGCAATGAATTCCTAATTACTTAGGAATAATACCATCATCGCGAAAGTAAAAATGAAATACAAGATGAATATTTTTTATTTTTTTAATGAATGATGATAAAATAATTGATGACTTTTATCTAACAAAATTCCAAAGAAATATTTTAATTTATTTCGAAGGCAAATTCAAATTTATCTAGAACCAATGTGTGTGAAGTGCATTTATTATCTATTTTGATATTATCATAATGATACAAAATCTCTCAAGTGACAAATGTCTATGCTTTGTAAGGTTAATTTACCAATTTTAAGTAAGGTAATGATAAAGTAGACTTAAATGAACCAATGTGTGTGCGAGTGAAATGTTCATTTTGACCATGATTTTGTGCATGCACTGGTACTGAACTGCTAGGCAATTCAAACCAAAAAGTGAGTGAATCCATACGCAAACATTAATCTTGCCATGTGAATAGGAATTACTCAATGTCAAGCAAGTTGGGCACAAATCACCTATTATGGGATTTACCTCATGATTTTCGAATAACAGAGAAATTCTAGGGATTCAAGTTCCGTAATCCTTCTTTTATTCATATAGGGTAGGAATTTCTTGTCCATTTCTGAACAGAGGGATTTTATTGCTTTGGAACATTTTTCATTGATTTACTTTCTATTTTTCTTTGAATTTCTTTTTTCTCTCTTTTTTTTTTCTTTTTTTTTCAGGATGCTTGCCCAGATTAGATGTGGGGCAAGGGATTTATTTGGGTAGGAAGGAACTTCTCCTTTTACCAATTTCTCAGTATTCTATACCATGCACAGAATAGGAAGCAAGAGAAATTTTTTCACTTAAGGTATTAAGATTCACTAAGTAATATCACTTTTATCGAATTTGCAACAAACTATTTTTAATATGTAAATTGTGTTCTTGGTTAAAAAGAGTAGAAAAATCATTCTTGGACTCAAAATTATTTAATGAAATGATGGTGATCTTTGGTACAAGAGAGATTTATAATCAAAATAACAAAGTCAAATTTATTAGTTTTGTGAAATATTGGTGCATGGTTCAAGATAATTTTTTTGAATTTTATCTGAGATAAAATAAAATAGTATTCATAATTTTAATAGATAATAATGAAGAAATATAAATTAAAAAAATATTTTTGGGTATTTTTGGATTTTGTGAATGTTTTTTGGTTGTTTTGATAAGTTTTGAAATGCATGAAAAATTGTTTACAAATTTTTACAATGATGAGACTTTTGAATTTATGCATAATATATTTTTAGGTGCATAATATTCATGGGTCCCTTGAGATATTTTCCATACAAGGTAGCCAATTTGTATGCACCTGATCCATATTTGGCAGTGATGATAAATGGTCCAAGCCAGTTGGGTTGGAATTTTCCTTTAAGGTCTTTTCTTGCATTAGTATTTTTTTTATTTTCTTTTAAGACTAGATCTCCGACTTAAAATGATCTATTGTGAACTTTCTTTGCATAAGATATTTTAATTTTTCTTGGTAGGCACGAATATGTTCTAAAGCATGAATGCATTTTTCATCTAGAAGTTCCAACTGACTTAATCTGCCAGTACGATATTCATCTCCTACTTCTGCATATTGAAGTAAAAGAGCTAAAGAAGGAACTTATAATTCGAATGGAAATACTGCTTCAGCACCATAAACTAAGACAAAAGGTGAAGCACCCGTAGGAGTACGGACACTAGTTTTATAAGCCCATAAGGCAAGATATAATTGTATATTCCAGTAAAGGCCTATTTTATTAACCAACCTTTTTAGTATTTTGATTAATGTTTTACTAGATGCTTCAGCTTGGTCGTTTCCTTGTGGATAATAAAGAGGAGACCACCTATGTTAAATTTTATATTTTTGACATAATTTTTTAACATCATTATTTTTGAAGCATGTGCCATTGTCAAAAATGAGATTAGATGGAATTCCAAATCTGTAGATTTTGATTGAAGCTAAATTTAGAAACTTAAATTCCTGTGCAAGAAGCTAAAGGCATAGATTCAACCCACTTTGTAAAATATTTTGTTTTAGTTATTATGAATTTATGACCATCAGATGATATAGGATTGATTTTACCAATAATATCTAATCCCCATTTAGAGAAGGGCCAAGGAGAAGTTATGGTTTGGAGTTCTTGAGCAGGAGCATGGACAAGGTCAACATGTCTTTGACATTTTTGACAACGATGCACATAATCATTAGCATATTTTTCCATGGAAGGCAAAAAATAACCCATTCTAAGGAGATTTTTAGCAATGGTGCCTCTACTAAGATGTCCTCCATAGGATCCATCATGGAATTCACTTAAGGATTTCTTAGATTCTTCTAGGTTTAGACATATTAACAAAATACCCTCAAAGAATCTTCTATATAATGTATTACCAACAACTATTAATTGGACAACTCACTTATGCAATAACCTACGTTGGTTTCTATCTAATCCCTCAGGGAAAGTCCCATTCTGCAAAAAGTTAAAGATATCTATGTACCAAGATTCTGGGGTGACTTCATTAATAAAAAATACATCCAATGGTTCTAAGAAGGATTTAAAGGAAGCAAGTTCTTGGAGTTTGCAAATAATAATAGTAGCATATTCATCATCCAACTCCAAAGGTAACAAAGAAGCAGTTGTAGCCATAGCATTTGCGACATGGTTGCTAGTTCTAGGAATGGCTTCTAAAGTTACTTTTTCAAATAATGAAATAATTTTTACCACATATTATTTATAAGGTCAAATTTTTTCATCTCGTGTTTGATAAACTTCATTGATTTGATTTATCATGAGTTGTGAATCTCCAAAAACTATTAAAATTTTAATTTTCAAGGCTAAAGTGGCTCGTAATCCTAGGATTAAAGCCTCATATTCTATAGTATTATTAGTACAAGCAAACTATAATTTAAAAGACAAAGGTATTAGGTGCTTTTGAGGAGATATTAATATAATACTTGCACCTGCACCACTCATACATCTAGCTCCATCAAAAAATAATGTCCAAGTTTCTGAATGATCCTCTTCAAGATTAAGGCATTCATAAGGAAATTCAATTTTCATAGGTTGAGTAGACTCTATAGGAGTAGCAACTAACTGATCAGCTATAACTTGGCCTTTTATAGATTTTTGGCTGATAAATGTGAGTTCAAATTCACTAAGAGCAAGAACCCACTTAGTTGTGTGTCCTGATAGATATGGTCTACTCATCAAGTACCTTAATGGATCAGATTTAGCAATGACATATGTTTTCTAACTAAGCATATAATGATGCAATTTTTGTGTAGAAAACACAACTGCTAAACAAAGTTTTTCTAATGGAGTATATCTTGTTTCATAACTTATCAAAGTTCTACTTATGTAATATGTGGCTCGCTCTTTCTTTTCATCATCTATTTGAGCCAACATAGCCCCAAGTGCAAGTTTTGAAGTAAAAATATACAAAATGGAAGGACAATCCGGTTTGGGTGGAACAAGCACTAGAGGGTTGATAAGATATTGTTTAATGCTATCAAAATCTTCTTGACATCCCTTCTCCCATTGAAATGAAATATTTTTCTTAATCAATTTAAGGAAAGGTTATGTTCTAGCTGCCAATTTATCAATGAAGTGACGAATAACTTGTAACTTTCCTTGTAAGCTTCTTAATTCTGATATGTTTTTAGGAGGTGGCATATCATGGATAGCCTTAATATTTAAGGGATCTATTTCTATGCCTCGCATAGAAATAATAACTCCTAATAATTTTCTAGATTTGAATCCAAACACACATTTATCTAGGTTTAAATGTATTAGATATTCTCTTAATCGGCAAAATACTTTTCTTAAATCATTAATGTGATCTTCTTCTTTAGTTGAGCATGCTATAATTTCATCCATATAATCATGCAAAATTTCATACATCATATCATGAAAAATATATGTCATAGGTCTTTGATATGTTGCACCGACATTGTTTAAACCGAAGGGCATGACTTTCCAACAAAAGGTTCCCCAAGGTGTAATAAAAGTTGTTTTATCTTGGTCTTAAGGAGCTATTCTAATTTGGTTGTATCTTGAAAAACCATCCATGAGAGACAACATCCCACTCCCAACTGTGAAATCTATGATTTGATCCATATTAGGGAGAGGAAAGTCATCTTTAGGATATGCGGCGTTGATGTCTCTAAAATCAGTGCAAACCCTAATTTTGGTAGCTTCTTTCTTAGTTATTGGGACAACATTGGATATCCATTCAACATAATCAATAGCTTGTATAAATATGACATTCAAAAACTTTTCTAGTTCACTTTTAACTATTAGCGCAACTTTAGGATGTGTTTTTATAAGTTTTTGTTTTACATGTTTAGCATCTGGACGTACTACTAGATGGTGTACAACTATAGAAGGGTCTAGGACTGGCATATTTGTGTATGTCCAAGCAAAGAAATCAGAATATTTTGTAAGTAAATCAACATATAGCTTTTGTTTTTCTTCACTTAATTCAGATCCAATTTTCATCATGTGAGGACTCCCTTTTGTTCCAATGTTGATTTTTATAAAATTGTCTACAACAATATTCAATTCTCTTTCAATGTTGGGAGGTGTGGGTGACACCCCCATTTCTTGTAGTTATTCTAAATTACATTTTGCTAATTATTCTTGGGGATTAGTTGATTCTATATGAGTTATACATGGCATGGATCCATCAAAGAACTTATTTTGAAAAACCTCCTCAATGGATATATCATCAAAATATCTCCTTCGAGACATTCATCCATAGAAGCAATCATCTTTGGATATACCATGGTTAACATGTTACAAGTATGTGCCTTTTTAGAGAGATTTTTTTTATTCATATATTCTTGATATGTTATAGTATTTTCATCATCTTTATATGGAAATGGTTCAATTTTTGTAGGAATATATCCAAGACCACATCGAACTGGCCATTTTATGACAACTAAAGGTTATCTTATACCATTTTGATAAGGACCTAAACCTTTACCCATGTATCCCATATTACACATAATTATTTTTGGTTTGTCATATTTATTGGAAAAATAACATCTAGCAAACCCATATTGATCAATGGTAATCTGTAGAATTGAAAATTTTCCCCAATCATATCCTGCATACACAAATGCGCAATTTCCAATATGGAAAATACTCTATTTCTTAGGAAAACCTAATGTTTAGGGAGATGGTGGTAACTTGGATAACACCAAAGAATATTGTGTAGCAAAATTAACTTCTTCTGTAGTTGCAAGCACTGAAGATAAATCCGGTAATACTTCATCCAAAACGGCATATGAAGTAGATGGCTTATCTTCCTTAGTTTTTTCTTTAGATGCTGTAAATTTAAATATTGTAGATTCAGGAGGTGGTTCTGTTGCTATAGACTTAGGAAATGGATTAGGTATAATTTCAGAAGATGATGATGAAAATGATGTAGGATTTGTTGTTGTTGATAATTTAGAGCATGTTTTTAATGATGTTGATTTAGAAAGTGATTTAGATTTAGAATATTTTGAATATGAGGATGGACTAGGATGAATAGAAGACATAGCAAGACAAAATGGAACCCCTATAGGTTCCATCACAACACACATATCAAAAGTCTTAGGATCACCATGAATGGTAACTAATTGATTTTTAAATTCAAATTTAACACATTGATGTAGTGTGGAGGGTATTTCTCTCATTGCATTGATCCAAGGTCAACCTAAAACAATGTTGTACGATGCAAAAAAAGGTACAATAGATACAGTCGTATCCAAAATCCTTGGGCCAACATGCAATGATATTTTCATTACCCCACATGTTTCTTGAGTTTCATTTTTAAATGCAATAATCATTTCAGTATTTTGCATGTCTTCCTTTTTGAATCCAAATATTTAAAAGAAATCATAGGTACATATGTTTAATGAAGATCCATTGTCAATTAAAACTCTCTTAACTCCTACATATCCAATAAATGTTGTAATGTACAAAGGATTATCTCCAAACATACTTTGAGGAGGGATATCCTTGTCTTTGAAATATATGAAATTTGTTTCATCCAAAGTGACAAAATTTACTACAGCGTTAGGTTCAATATCTTCAGGTACCATAATTTTGCTTAGAGTTTTCAGTAGTTCTTATCTATGCATGGAAGAAGTTATCAAAAGGTCTAGAAGAGAAATTCTAGCTGTGATGGTAGCCAATAGTTCATTGATATCATAAGGTGATCTTTGTTGTGAACCTAACACATTATTTCCTTTGGTAGGAGTCTTTAATACAAATGGGGCTGTTTTCTCACTTTGACCTTGAGAGCTTTGATTTTGTGCTTGTTGTCTTTTAACCACTCCTATGGTGCTCACAATGTTACTATGTCTAGGGTTACCAAAACGTGGTCTAGTATTTTTTGCTTGTTCATTTGAAAACCATTGTTGTGATGATGGTCTGGTAGTTATTCTTCTTGTAAATGGTTCTTCTAGAACCATCAAGTCTGTAATAGGAGTGATTGAATCTGATTCATCTTTCGAACTATTTGAATTATTTAAAGTGATATCCATTTCACTCTCTACTTCACTTTCTCCATTACTTTCTAAAGATGTATTTTGACAATTTCTCAAGGGTCTAATAGTAACTTGGGACTCTATAGTTATATACGATTTTTGCAAATATTGATGAGATAGAAAACCACTAATAGTTCCCACATATCTAGTTGTATGAGGAACGTTATGTTGTTCTATTTTATTTACAACTTCTTTACCATGTTTTCGTAAAGGATGTTGAAAAATATCCAAACTTTGGTTTGCGTTTTGATTTTGGGTTTTTTGTGCATTATTTTAAGCATCTTTTGGTGCAAATTTTTCTACTTCCATTTCACCTTTATCAATTACATATTTTATCAAATGTTTTAACTGTTTACATGAGTTGGTTGAATAACCCTCAGTTCTATGGAAATTACAATGTAAATCAGCTTTGAATGTAGCCACAGTTGTATCAGGTTGTCTTATCTCAGGCAACCATATCAAACCTTGTTCTGTTATCATCTTAGGCTTAGGAAGTTATTTATGGGGTTTGGAATCCTTATCAACTTGGAAGATCCGACAGGTTGCAGAATTCTAACACCCACACGCTTATCCTAAGATAAGCAGGGTCGTTGGAGCTGATTTTGTCCTATTTCTATATGGGCAAAATTTGGTTTTAAAAAATCATCCAGACAATTTCAAACAATTAGGTACATTATCGTCCAATCGAATATGATATCATCGTGTCATTGAAACAACTTGTATTTTTGGCATGGAAATTGAGGTGGGTAGTTTTAGGTTGTTTTTCGTTTAATTTTGGTTGATTTTGATTGATTTTCGAATATTTTAACTTTAGGTAAAATAATGTGTCCTTTTTATAGTTTAGGTAAAATGATATGTGTCATTTTTAACCCATTAAATTTTACCCCTTCTTTAGTGAATTTTCCAAAGGAAAATGCATTAAAGAAAAGATTGGCATGCTTTTCGAGAAAGCAAAAATTTATTGTAATTTTTGTTGGTGATTTTAAGTTGGGTTGTTGAATGTTTTGTGTATGGTGCCCCCTTTGAGTTTTTAATTCCAAATCATGCGTTTGGTAAAAACTCAAAAAATGCATTTCATTAAGGTAATAATTTTTAATAAAACCAAAAATAAAATAACAAAGTTTAGTTCATTTTTCACCATTGCCCTATTCTGGTTTTACCTTTGGAGAGAACAAGATGGCAGGAAGAAGAACATCGTATGGACACAGTGTGGAGGAGGGTGCGGGTAAGGATTTCTACCCTATGTTTGCTTGTAATTTTTCTTTGTTTCTTATTTTTATTTTTATTTATATTTAATTCATGATTTTTAGGGGGTCGCGGCCATTTTTACGTCGTGTTGACAAAATCATCTCAATTTTGTCAAAATTATCCCGATTTTGACGAAATCATCCTGCATTCGGCAAAATCATCTCTTACGATTTTGACAAAGTGGGGCATGACGATATCGTCAAACCAGGGACAATATCATCCAATTATGGACGATATCGTTGAACCAGGTACGATATCATCCAATCATGGAAAATATCGTTAAATCAAAGATAATATCATCCAAATATGGATGATATCATAAAATTATGCATGATTTTTTTTGTTGGTTTTTAAAATATTATGTTAACTTAAAAAAAAAATTGTTTTTATTTGTTTTTGCAAAGAAAAATACTAAAGAGTAGAGAGGGGAAATATGGCAGATTAAGAGCAAATTTAGATGACTTGACTGATAGAGAGAGAAAGATCCTAGATCAGGTTGGATTGCGACATGTGGCAAAAATACCATAGGTTCCCACAAATATGGGTCTATTTATGGCCCTAGCAGAGATATGGTATCCCAGATCATCTTGCTTCTAGATACCGATAGGGGAAATGGCCCATACTTTAGAGGATGTGTGGAGGATCCTCAGGATTCCTATTCAGGGGAGGTACATTGTCGCTTCTACTATTCAGGGTCGGGCACTGCATTGATTGTCAAGAGACCCTAGCTTTGACCTCGAGTCAGGTGGGGTGAATATTGAGGTATTGAGGTCGATAGGGGGTGTGTCTCAGTTGACTATGGTGCTAGCTGTGGTGGCGGTAGGGTTACTGCTATGTCATTAGAGTGGGTGTCGTTTACCCTAGATTTTAGCAGAGGTTGTTGTAGATATGAGGGATCTTGAGATTCAGTTTGCATGGGGTCCTTTTGTTTTGTGTCACTTGTATAAGACCTTGTATAAGGTCATATACAAGAACGATGTAGCAATGGTTCTCACATATTTCCTTCAAGTCTGGTGTTGGGAACATGTTTCTATCAGGAGGTCAGTGGGGCTTACATTGATAGGTGTGGATAGGGAGAGACCTAGGGTCTTTTATTGGTGGCTGTAGAGAGGTTCTTAGAGGTGGATTGACCTGCCCACATCACACAGGTTATGGATGACTTGATAGTAGACAGTATCACCTAGAGGCCTTGGAGGGGACATCTAGGATGGGGAGAGGATGGAGTTGAGTTGGCTCATGTTAGAAGAGTAATTTGGTTGAGGATGGAGTGAGGCAATGTGGAGATCCATAGGGAGGATCTAGTGCTCTATTATTTTGGGCTTCGTTAGGGTATCCTAGCAACAAGGGAATTTTACTTCTCTCGGGTTGTTCGAGACACCACGACCATTAGCGGAGCACCCAATATGAGCATATTTTTGGATCCTCAGCCAGATAACAAGGTTGTGGCCATAGTTGATGGGGATGATGTAGGGGTGTCTGATGGGTATGAGGCATTCTATACCACCATACATCCTACACAGTTGACCAGACGAAGGGGTCCAGTGCATGATGTGGTAGAGAGGTTAGTATAGTAGCATCAAGTTGTTGGACAATAGGCAAGAGGAGGTAAAGGAGACCACCAGATACATTAGGTCATCCGATAGGAGGGGATGATAAAGGTAGGGGAGATGCGGTAGAGAGAGGAGGATAGGATGAGATCTCCACCTCAGTAGAGGCATAGACATGATTCGTCTGGTAAGGACAAGGTATTTGAGGCTTGGGAGAGTAGTGAGATAGAGGCTTTACGAGTAGTGGTTGCTTGGCTATAGGGGGAAACTTCCTCCTAGAAGACTAAGATCGAGTCTCTAGAGGTAGATTTAGTACAGGCTAGGGTGCAGCTGTAGTAGAGGGTTGGACCTCAGGGAGTTGTGGCTCCTATTCCTACATTCTCAGTCGAGTGGTATCTTTGGAGATGCATTGGAGAGGGCTAGTGAGCAGGAAGCTTTCTATCAGGCCCTATACTTTATAGCAGTTCCTAAGGGACATAGACAACCACTTCTATGATATATGAGCCTGTGACTTGCTCGAGTCACTCGAGATTGCATTCAACTACTAGGACATCTACTACTACTGGAGCAAAAGGATTTTGAGTACCGTGACCTCCTAGTGGAGATGATGATGCTCAGAGTTCTATAGGCTCTATGGGATGATCTATTTGATTCTTTTTGTATTTTTTATGACTGAGTATGTCGATGATAGATATTGTGGCATATCAATCAACCATTTTTGTATATATACTTGTAATGATGATATATTTATACTTATATTTTTTCTTATGCAAAAATGTCTTGATTATTAATTTTACATTTTAATTTAGATGATCATGTGTGTGTTTTGTGAAATAATATAAATTGTGCTAAAGTAAAGTGGTTTGATTTTTAAAAATGTGTTTTTTAAAAATGTGTTTTTTGAAAATGTGTTTTTGAAGAGATGATAAATATTGATATATTTAGCAATAAGCCTCGAAGTATTTTATGCTATTATGTGACTGTTGGTGGAGTTCAAATCTCACGAAGTCACGAAGCTAATCCTTTTATGCGAAATATTTTTGATATTGCCAAATAAAGTAGTTGGGTGCTTAAGAATAATATTAAGGTTTTTTGTGATGAAAATATATTTTTTGATGTTTTTTGGGAACAATGTATTGATAAATGTTTGAGAATATGTTGATTGGACATGCAAAATTCAAAATATGTTTTTCGCTATACAATGAATTCCTAATTACTTAGGAATAATACCATCATCGTGAAAAGCCAAATGATATGCAGGATAATAAAGATTTTTTTTTAAATACAAGATTAATGCTGGATATATCACATTTGCAAAAGATTTTGTATTTTTGTAAAGAAATATATGGGTTTATTTTTGGCATGAAATATTAGAAGGATGACTTGTGCTAAGAAAGGAATGATGAGCAAGGTGCAACGACAATATTGTCATTGTTGTCAATACACTCAGATGGATAGGTTGATGTAGTGGATAGTTGTTCGGAGGTTTTTCAGAGTATGTACAATTATGTTCAATGCTTATGAGGATGTTTTTGATGTTCGGATGAAGTTGTTATAGGTTGTTCATGCAAATTTGCAAAAGAAAAAATCGTCAGGAAGTTGTCAAAAAAATTGCAAAATTTGTCACGGGTTCATTTGGATAGGATGGATTAGTTTGTAACATTCTAGCATGTCAATAAATAGTCTATAATAGTATTGGATGTGTCAAAACAGTGTTTGGATTGATCGGTGACATTTTCGGTATCTTGGTGGATGATTTGGCAAGTGGTTGTATAGGCTGAAAAAGGGCAGTTTTGTCAAAAGCACTACGAGCAAACCAAGAAGAATTTGATAGTAAAATTCGAATTGGAGGTGGTAATTATCTTCAAGAACATGTGTTCCAAATTTACACCAAAACAAAGAAATGAGGTGAATGTTACAAGCATTTCAAGACTGTCACAAAAATGTTCTTTTTGGAAAAAGTGTGTCAGTAGAAGTTTTTGTGAAGGTGGTACAAGTGAACCGTATGGAGTTATATAGCAAGATTCGGACTGGATATATTTAGCATTGCAAATATTTTATGTTTTAAATTTCATAGAAACTAAATTTACGAGGTGAGATTTATGATTTTTGCAAAAATGGTACAGGTCACTTTTATGTCAATTTGTTCCACTTGTGCAAAATCCTTCACTTGGCCATTTTGACCATGTAGAGTCGCAAAAGTTTCGGTTTCATTGTTGTTACACCTTCAAGGCATCAAATAGGGCATCTTTAATTTTTTTTTTTGAGGTGTCACATGGCTCCAAAGTAATAGAACGAGTAAGGTGTCAATTCTTTGCATGTGACGTGTTTGACAAAATGCCTTCTCAAAATAAAAAAAGGAAGTTATATTGTTTTAAGAAGCTTCATTAGAGAAAATATTTTTAAAATTGAAAAGGGAAAAATAATGCAAGTGTGTGATTTTTAAGTGACAAGGAAATTTATTTAAAAGTAGGGACTTTATTTTGTGAAGAGAGAAGTGTGTGTGGAGAAAAATAAAGAGTGAAAATTCGTGATTTTTGGAGAGTGGTGAAAAATGTCACTTAAGTATGTTGGGAATAACTTTCTCATATGATATTCATTTTGGTTGAAATTTGGAGAGAAGTTCACAGACAAAGTTCTACATAATATCCAAAAAGCGTTTAACAATTAGCATAACGAGCTAAGAGAACAATCAATTTTTTTTTAGAAGAGAAGATTCAAATTTTGAGTAATGCAGAGAGAGGGATGTTATACTGGGTGAAATAGAAAGTTTTATATTTTGATATTATAGACCATAGAGGGTTCTAGTTTCAGTGAATACATTCATATATGTCATTTTATTATCAATATCAAAATCAAGTGGGTGCTTGGTAGAGGGGTTGGTGCTCCTTTATGTTGGTGCAGATAAATCAAGGGTTGGTGCTCCTTTCTGTTGGTGCAGATAAGTTGGTGCTCCTTCCAATGGGTGCTGGTAAATTGATTGTAAATTTGGTGCTTCATAAAGGCTATATTTGTATGGGAGTCCAGACAGTCAATTTCGGATATGTAGCCAAATCGGTGAACCTTGGTATATCTTATGTTGTGTGATGTTCTCTTATTATATTTGCTTTGTTTGGTTTTATTTTTTCATTGTTTTGGCTTTGAGTTTTGAAGATTTAAGTTTTAAAGAGCTACACTGATTCACCCTCCCCTCGTAGTTTCATTGTGAGACTAAAAATTGGTATCAGAGCGAGGTTCTTGAATAGGCTTAACCGGCTAGGGTGATCTTGGAAGTGACACAATGGAAGGTGGTGAAGGCTTCTCATAAAACAAAGCACCATTATTTGATGAAACTAATTACGCATTTTGGAGACTCAGGATGTAGACATATATTTGTGCTTTGGGTTATGACATTTGGGATTCAGTAGATAGTGGATACACAATACCCACCACTTATCCAACTGATGCTGCAGGTAAGAAACTATTTGAGAATGACTCAAAAGCAAAGAATGCTATCATGTGTGGATTAGTGGACTATGAAATAGTAAATATTATGGGTTTTAAAATGACAAAGAGAATATGGAAAAAATTGAAGAGCATTCATGAAGTAGACGTTAAGATCAAGGAGGCCAAGTTATAAACACATCGAGCTCAGTTCGAAGTATTAAAGATGAATGATGATGAGAATATAGAGGCATATATGCTGAGAGTTAATGAATTCATTAATGCGATTAGAGGACTTAGCGAGGAAATCAAAGATTCTGTCATCGTGAAAAAGGTATTAAGATCCCTTCTCCAAAGATTTGATTCTAAATTTTTAGCTATAGAAGAAGCTAAATATCTAAATTCTTTTAGTATGGATGAGATGCATGGTTCTTTGAATGCGTATGAGATGAGAATAGGAAAATATAAACCCATAGACAGAGAATCTTCTTTTAAATCCCATAAAAATATGAAAGCAAAACAAGTATCCGAGGAAGAAGAGACATTAGATGAAATGGAAGAAAACTTTATTCAAAAACTAAAAAGGGGAAAAGAAAAATACAGAGAAAAGTTACCATTTAAATGTTTCAACTATGGAGGCATTGGGTATTTTGTAGCTAAATTTCCACTTAATGAGAAGAACATAAGTGATGAAGGATCACACAAAGAAAGAAGTGATTGGAAGAAAAAAACAAATTTTAGAAAAGGCAACTTCAAGAAGAAAAGTTTCATATCCAAGAATGTCAGTTCATCAGAAGATAGCTCCCATGAGGATTTTGAAAAGGAAATAGGTGAAACTCTTTTCATGGCACTCAAAGAAGAAAAACTAAAAAAATAACATGAATGTGATGAAGAAGAAATTGACACAGAAGTGAATTTGGAAGAGGAACTAATTGCAGCTCTAGATGAATTGAAGATAGAAAGAAAAAAGAATAAGAAATTTTCAAGAAACCTTGAGGATGCAAATGAAATCATAACAAATTTGAAAGTACAGATAGAAGAATCCAAGAAAATCTTCGAAGATCTCGAAGTGCAAATAACCATGAAAATAGATTATTGCAGCAAGCTAGAAGAAGATATTGTTGGTTTAAGAATGCAACTAGAAGAGATGAATCAAAAAATTAGTTATTATCACAAATGTGAAGAAAGTTATATGAAGTCGGATAAGATCATAAATAACCAAAAGACTACAGGCATCAAATTTGGTTTGGATTTTGATGAAGGAGAATCATCAAATGCATCAAATGCCATAAATGAAGAATCCACAAAGAATGAAGAGAAGAAACAAGTTGATCAAGTAAAAACTAATCATGCAAAGGAAAGCAATAATGCAAGACAAGAAAGGAGAATTGACAATTATGGCTTCACCAATGTCACACATCAAATAAGAAGAATATTTATGGCTCCTACGACAACATGGCAAAGACCACCACCCAAGTTCAATCATCTATTTTCTGGTTACTATTTTAAATGCAATGGTTATGGACATAAGATCTCATATTGCAAGTATAATGTAGGACCAAGGAATTTTACCAATAGAAATGATTTTTCACCTTTGATGGATTATGTAGTAGAATGTTATAATTGTCATAATTTTGGGCATATTGCAAGAAATTTTCAAAGTACATTTGCATAAAATCAATTTCAGGGAAGAAAATTTCAGCCAAATAGAATAAGACAAAATAGAAAATTTCTCGAAAAACAAGCACAAGCTACTGGAAAAGAAAAGCCAAAACAAGAGCCCAAAATTGTAATCAAACTTGAGTGGAAATAAAAAGAGCAACCTAAGGAAGAAAATTAATCCTTGATCGTATAGACAATATTTAAAGTGCAGAATAAATTAGCACCATAGATACTTGATAGTGGATGCTACAGTCATATGATAGGTGACAAAAAAAAATTTGAGAAGTTGCAGCAATATGAAGGTGGTTCAGTAAAGTTTGGAAACAATGTGGAGCTAAGATAGTTTGCAGAGGTTCAGTTAATATTAGTGATGGAAAAATCAGGTCAAAATAAGTATTTTTTGTGGTTGGTCTGAAGAATAACTTGTTGAGCGTAAGTCAGATTTGTGATAGAGGTAATGAAGTGATATTTAAGAAGCAAGGTTGTGAAGTTAGAAAGGCAAACAATGGAAAGTTGATAGCAACTGGATCAAGGACATATGGAAACCTGTACACTCTCTCAGAGACTTCAAAAGGAGATTGCTTGATTGGACAGGAAGAAGAGAATTGGTTGTGGCACAAGAGGCTCGGTCATATCATTTTTGATAATCTAGTAAAAATTAGCTCAAAGAAAGTAGTGAGAGATATTCCCACCATTGGCAAACCATAAAATAGCATTTGTGCTTCATGTAAAAAAGGGAAGCAAACTAGAGTCTCATTTAAAACAAAAGAGTACTACACAAGCAAACCTTTGGAACTAGTACATACTGATTTATGTGGACCCATGAGAATGCAAAGCATAAACGGTGACAAATATTTCATGTTGTTTATAGATGACTATTCGAGGATGACATGGGTACTATTTTTGAAGCATATAAATCAGAAGCTTTTGAGATGTTCAAGGTTTTCAAAAACCAAGTTGAGAATAAAACAGGAAAAAGGATTAAATTTTTAGGGTCAAACAGAGGAGAAGATTTCATTTCATAGGATTTCACAGAGTATTGTGAAAAATATGGCATTAGGAGATAGTTTTCAGCATCCAGGACACCTCAGCAAAATGGTGTGGTAGAAATAAAGAACAAGACAGTGCAGGAAAGGGCACAGACTATGTTGACTGAGAGCAAAATAGCAAATAAATTTTGGAAAGAGGCAGTCCATACTACGGTATACATCCAAAATAGGTGCATGTTGAGGATGCATGAAAGCAAAACTCCTTGTGAGTTGTGGTTTGGTAAAATTGCAACAACAAGATATTTTAAAGTTTTTGGAAGCAAGTGTTACATCAAAAGAACTGAAGAAAACCTTGGTAAGTTTGAAGATAGAGCGAATGAAGGTATTTTTCTTGGCTATTCATCAAAAATCAAAGCTTACAAATGCTACAACAAGAGGCTAAGGAAAATTGTGGATAGTGTCGATGTTAAAGTTGATGAATGAAGGGAACGAGTAATTAGCTATGAAGAGAACTACCCAATTTATGAGTTCATTGAATGAAATGAGGAAAAGGAAACGTAAAAGAAACCAAATATTGACTCATAGGATTCAAACAGTGATTCAAAAGTGGAAGAAAACAAGAAATTCAAAATAGGCAGCTGGCAAAAAGATCATCATAGAGAGCAAATAATTGGAGACCCCATAGTTGGTGTTTAGACAATAAGAATATTAGTAAGTAACTACTCTTTATTATCCAACATTGAGCCCAAAAATTTTGCTGACGCAAGCAAAGATGAAAGTTGGGTAAAGGCAATAAATGAAAACAAGACTTGGGAGTTAGTACCAAGACCCACAAATAAAAATGTAATCGATACTAAATGGGTCTTTCAGAACAAATTGAATGAAGATGGACAGGTAGTCAGGAACAAAGCAAGATTGGTATGCAAAGGCTATGCACAAGTTGAAGGTATTGACTTTGAGGAAACCTTTGCACTTGTGGCTAGACTAGAGGTAATTAGAATATTTTTGGCTTTAGCAGTTTACAAGAATTTCAAAGTTTATCAAATGGATGTGAAATCATAATTTTTGAATGGGAAACTTGAAGAAGAGGTTTATATTGAACAACCAAATGGTTTCCAGCTTGGTGATGATCTCAACTTGGTTTTCAAGTTGAATAAAGTGTTATATGACTTAAAATAGGTACCCCGAGCATAGTATGCAAGGCAAGGCTAGACAATTATCTTACTCAACAAGGGTTCAATAAATGTATGGTGGATAGTAATTTGCACGTCAAAATAGAAAATGGTCATCATATTATTCTTGTTGTATATGTAAATGATATCATATTTGACAGCAGCAAATATGAGTTGTGTAAATATTTAGCAAGTAAGATGAAGAAAGAATTTTAAATGTCAATGATTGGTGAACTTTTGTATTTCCTCGGATTGCAAGTTAATCAAAAGGAGAAGGGTATATTTATTTCTCAAATTAAATATGTGAAAGAGATGCTGAAAAAGTTCACAATGGAGGATTGTAAGCCAGTTAGCACTCCCATGACGACAGGTTGCAAGTTGAGCAAGGATGACAAATCTCCACATGTTGATCAAACTATGTATAGATCTATGATTGGGAGCTTACTATACTTGACAACTACCAGACCAAATATTTTGCAGGCAGTATGCATGGTAGCACAATTTTAGGCTAGTCCTAGGGATACTCATGTGACAATAATGAAGAGGATTCTTTGGTACCTCAAGGGTACTATGGAGTATGGGTTATGGTATCCGAAAGGTAAGGATTTCACCCTTATTGTGTATTCAGATGTAGATTGGGTAGGATGTGTAGATGACAAGAAGAGTACCAGTGGAGGTGCATTCTATCTTAGAGATAGGTTGGTCGCATGGCACAATAAGAAATAGGAGTCAGTCTCCTTATCCACAATAGAGGCAGAATACATTGCAATGACAACATGTTGTACGTAGGTGTTATGGATGAAACAAACTTTGAAGGATCTTGGCATTAATTTTAGTAAGCCAATTTCAGTTAAGTGCGATAACACCAATGCCATTAACATCTCAAAGAATTCAGTTATGCATTCTCGCACAAAACATATTGCTATCCGGTATCATTTTTTAAAGGATAAAGTTGCGGAAGGTGAGGTTAAGTTGGATTTTTTTCCAAAAATAGAGCAAGTAGTAGATATCTTCACCAAACCATTGACAAAATAAGTCTTTGAGTACCTTCGCAAGAAATTGGGAGTGGTCACAGACTAGCTATTGGGGCCACATTCTCAGGGGGAGCATTTGTGTATTTGTTTATCTTTTTGGTCATGTTTGTGATTTTTGCTAAGTGTAATAATTTTTGCCTGAGAATGTTTTGCATAGACTTAGGGGGAGTTTGCAGCAGCCCTTTTGTCTTGTTTTCAAAGGGGGAGAAAATTTACAGGAAATTGTGCGTGTGTTGCCAACAATTCCAAAGGGGGAGATTGTTGAGCAAGGTGCTGCGACAATATTTTCATTGTTGTCAACACATTCATATGGATAGGTTGATGTAGTGGACAATTGTTCAGAGGTTTTTTATAGTATGTATAGTTATTTTCAATGCTTATGAGGACGTTTTTGATGTTCGGATGAAGTTGTTACAGGTTATTCGTGCAAATTTGCAAAAGTTGAAAAAATCATCAAGAAGTTGTCAAAAAAATTGCAAAAGTCATCATGAGCATATTTGGACAGGATGGATCAGTTTGGAACATGCCATCATGTTAGGAAATAGTCCAGAACAATGTTGGAGGTGTTAGTACAGTGTTTGTATTTGTTGAGCAAGGTGCAGAAAAAGAATTGCAAAAGTATTGTCATTGTTGTCAACACAGTCAGATTGATGCAGTTGATGCAGTTCAGAGGTCAGTCAGATCAAGTGCAACAAGTTTCAAGGAAAACAAAGGTGACCCAGATTCAGAAACTAGCAAAAAGAGACAAGGAAGAAAACTGTCACGATATCGCGACATGTTTCCTGTCGCGATTTCATGACATGTCGAGTTTTCATTGAGGAGAGAGAAAATGTGTCGTGATTTCGCGACAAAAAGCAAGAGAGAGAAAATGCATGCCAAATTGTCGTGATTTCATGACATTTTCGAGGAGAGAGAAGATGCGAGCAAAACTGTCACGATTTCGCGACATGCTGGCAGAGAAGGAAACAAAGGTGTAGCGATATCGCTACATGTTGAAATGAATGGAAACAAAGGTGTAGCGATATCGCTGCATGTTGAAATGAATGGAACTAAGGTGTAGCGATGGTGCTACATGTTGAAAAAAGAGAAACTAAGGTGTAGCGATGGCGCTACATGTTGAAACAAAGGGAAACTAAGGTGTAGCGATTTCGCTACTAGTCAAAAGTGTAGAACTGAAAGATGCAGCAATGATATTACAAGTCAAAATTTCATGAAAAGAGGCAAGGTGAAAACACAAGGCACAAAGATGTAAAAATTTTGCCATTGCATGAAGCATAGTGTCGTGATTTCACGACATGTTCCTTTTTTGTTGCTGTTGGCAAAGAAGAGTGTACGGAAGCCGAAAGTGTCGCGATTTCGCGACAAGCAGGATGATGACGTCAGAAAGAGTCGAAAACGTCACGATTTCATGACAAGAAGGATGATGACGTCAGCAAAGTTGAAAAGTGTCGCGATTTCGTGACAGGATGAAAGGAAATCTGCTGGAAGCCGAAAGCATTGCGATTTCACGACATGCTTAAGGATGACATCAACAAATGTTGAAAGTGTCGCGATATCACGACAAGATGCAGGGAAAGCTTCCAAGAGCCAAAACGGTCACGATTTCGTGACATGCTTAATGATGACGTCAGAAAAAGTTCTAAGTGTCGCGATATCGCGACATGAATAGAAGGTAAGCTTTAAAAGCCAAAATGGTCACGATTTCGTGACAGCATTGAGGGTGACATCAGCATAAGTTAAAAGTGTCGCGATATCGCGACAGGTAACAGTCTGGCAGGAAAATGCCGAAGCAACATGAAAGGTGACACGTGGCAGAAAAGCGTCATGCAGTCTATCACATAAGAAGTAATTGAAGTCAGACAGACAGTTAAACGTTGACAGGTGTTGAAAATGCAATGCAACAGCCAAACATGCATAATTGAAATGCATTCAAAAAGCCGAATATGAAGGATAATAAAAGCATTCGAAAGGTCGTATTTGCCGGAATTCAAACAGACGTATTTGAAGCATACAGAAAAGCCGAATATGAAGGATAATAAAAGCATTCGAAAGGTCATATTTGCAGGCATTCAAACAGATGTATTTGAAGCATACAGAAAAGCCAAACATGAAGAATCGAAAAGCTTTCGAAGAATCACATATGGAATTTTGAAAAAGCATTCAAAAAGTCATATTCGAAGAAATTGAACAGTCGAAGTGCATGAAACAAAATTTCCATACTACAAGAAATCAAAACATCGTATTGCAGGGTTTTGAACAGTCATTTTCGAACAGTCGTATTGCAGGGTTTCGAATAGTCGAAGTGCATGAAACAAAATTGCCGTACTGCATGTTTTCAAAAGACGTATTGCAGGGTTTCGAACGAATGAAGTGCATGGAACCGAATAGTCGTATTGCATGGATTCGAACAGTCAGAGTATGTGATTCGATTGCATGCAGGATTGAAAGGTTATAAAAGAATAATCGTACAGAGAAGATGTTGCTGCAGTGAGAGAGAAATTGCTGTAAAAGGAGGGTTAGAAAAGAATCAAGAGAAAAATAAGCAGAGCCGTGAGAGTGTGTAGAGTTGGGTTAATTACAGACCAGTGGTCGTGCATAAAGTGAAGACATTTTTATGTCATTCTAAATTGATCAGAATTGCAGTCCAAGTTGGTGCTTGGTACTAGGAGTTGGTGCTCCATCTGTTGCAGCAAAAAATTACAGGGGTTGGTGCTCCTTCCAGTTGGTGCTGGTAAAGTATTTGTAAAATTGATTTTGCAAAGACTGGATTTGGATTGGAGTCCAAGCAGTCATTTTTGAGGAGTAGCCAAATTGGTGAACCTCGGTATATTGAGTGTTGTGGTGTGCTCTCTTGTTCAAGTTGTTTTTCAGTTGTCAAGTTCTCTTTATTTCATATTAAATGTTGTAGATATAAAAATTAATAGCTACACTGATTCACCCCCCCCTCTCAGTGTCATTGTGTGATCATCAATTGGTATCAGAGCAAGGTTCCTTGTACAAGCTTAATCAGCTAAGGAGATATTGGAAGAAACAATGGCAGGTGGTGAAGGATTTTCATCCAACAAAGCTCCCTTATTTGATGGAACAAATTACACCTTCTGAAAACTCAAAATGCAAACATATCTGAGTGCATTGGGATATGATATTTGGGATTCTGTAGATAGTGGATACACAACACCCACTACCCCTCCAACAGATACTATTGAGAAAAAGAAAATTGAAAACAACTCCAAAGCTAAGAATGCCATAATGTGTGGGCTTGTTGACAGTGAACTGATAAGAGTCATGAGTTGTAAATCAGCAAAAGACATGTGGGATAAATCGAAGAGCATCCATGAAGGAGACAGTAAGATTAAGGAAGAAAAACTGCAAACTCATCGAGCACATTTTGAAGCACTGCAAATGAATGAAGATGAAAACATAGAGACTTATATGCTGAGAGTCAACGGAATTATTAATGCAATCAGAGGACTCGGTGAAGAAATTGATGATGCAGTTGTTGTGAAAAAGGTTCTCATAACACTTCACAAAAGATTTAACTCCAAAGTCTCTGCAATAGAAGAGGCAAAAGATCTAAACAACTTCAGCATGGATGAGTTGCATGGTTCCCTGACAGCATATGAAATGAGAATAGGACAAACCAAGTCTACAAACAAAGAAGTAGCTTTTAAAGCACACAAGAATGTAAAAGTTGAACATGAATCTGAGGATGAAGGAACATTGGATGAAACAGAAGCCAATTTTGTTCAGAAACTCACAAAAGGAAAAGGAAAGTATAGAGGGAAGCTACCTTTTAAATGCTTCAATTGTGGAGGAGTCGGTCATTTTGCAGACAAATGTCCAATGCAGGAGAGAACCAAAAATGGTGAAGGTTCACACCAAGAAAAAGGTGACTGGAAGAAGAAACAAAATTTCAGAAAGAACAACTTCAAGAAGAAAATCTTCATAACCAAGAATGTCAGTAGCTTCAAGAAATCACGGATGAGGAGTCTGAAGAAGAAGGAGGTGAAGCTCTGTTCATGGCACTTGAAGAAGAAAGAACAGAGGAAAATCAGGAAGGTGATGAAAATTCCAAGGATGAAGTTGAAGTGTATTTGGAAGGAGAATTGGTTGCTGCACTTGAAGAGTTGAGTGCAGAAAGGAAGAAGAATAAATTTTTTTCAAAGAAATTAGAGAATGCCACAGACATAATAAACAATCTGAAAATACAGACGAGAGGAATTCAAGAAAATGTCTGAAGTTCTTGATGAACAATTAACTGTAAAGACAGTTGAATGAAGCAAGCTAGAGGAAGACATTGTTAAGTTAAGGATGCAGTTAGAGGAGATGAATAGAAAATTGAACTATTTTCATAATTTTGAAGAAAGTACTGTAAATCTGGATAAAATGTTAAATAACCAAAGGCCTTCTGGCATCAAATTTGGTTTAGGCTTTGATGAAGGAGAATCTTCAAAGGATTCAAAGAACTTGAATATAGAACCCATAAAGAAAGAAGAAAAGATCAGGGTTGAACCAGAAAAACAAAATCATGCAAAAGAAAACAATAATGCCAGATTCAAGAAGAATACTGACAAAGATGGATTCACAAAAGTCACACATCCGAGGAAGAGAAGAGTCATGGCTCCTACTTCAAACTGGCAAAGACCGACACCCAGATTTAATCATGCATTTTCTGGTTATTGTTTTAAATGCAATGCTTATGGCCATAAGATTTCAGATTGCAGGCATAATGTATCTCAAAGGAATTTTACCAGCATAAATGTTTTTTCTCCTTTAATGAATTATGTAGTTGAATGTTATAATTGTCATAATTTTGGCCATATTTCTAGAAACCTAGTAGCACTTTTGCATCAAATAATTATCAAGGTAGAAAATCTCAGCCAAGTGGGTTGAAACAAAACCAAAAATTTCTTGAAAAACAGGCACATGCTAATGAAAGGACAAAGGCAAAACAAGTAGCAAAATCTGCTATCAAACCCGAATGGAAAGAAAAGGAATCTTTGATTGTCCAGACCGCTTTTAAAGCTCAGAACAAATCATAACCTTGGATACTTGACAGTGGTTGTTCCAGTCACATGACAGGTGACAAGCAAAAGTTTGAGAATTTACAGAATTATGAAGGTGGTTCTATGAAATTTGGAAATAATGATGGAGCAAAGATTTTTGGAAAGGTATCATTCAAGATCAGTGATGGTAATATAAAATCAAAAGAAGTCTTGTTTGTAATTGGCCTAAAGCATAACTTGCTAAGTGTAAGTCAAATATGTGACAAAGGTCATGATGTAATCTTCAAGAAGGAGGGCTGTGAAGTAAGAAAGACAAAAAATGGAAAGTTAATAGCCACTTTACTGAGAACTTTAGGAAATCTGTATACACTTTCAGAAACTACATAAGGAACATGCTTGATGGGATAGGAATATGAAAACTGGCTATGGCACAAGAGGCTTGGGCATATTAGTTTTGACAATCTAGCAAAAATTAGTTCAAAAAGAGCAGTTAGAGATATACCAAACATTGGCAAACCTGTAAATAGCATCTGTGAGTCATGCCAAAAGGGAAAACAAACCAGAGCCACTTTCAAAGCAAAAGAATAATTCACTAGCAATCCATTAGAACTAATTCACACTGATCTATGTGGACCCATGAGAACTGAAAGTATAAACGGACACAAATATTTTATGTTGTGTATAGATGATTACTCAAGAATGACATGGGTACTATTTCTGAAACTCAAGTCATAAGCCTTTGAAATGTTTAAAACCTTCAAAAATCTTGTTGAGAATCAATCAGGAAAAAGAATTAAATGCCTAAGATCAGACAGGGGAGGAGAGTTTATCTCCGAAGAATTTGCAGAATACTATCAAAAACATGGGATAAGAAGACAGTTTTCAGCAGCTAGGACACCTCAGCAGAATGGTGTTGTAGAAAGGAAGAATAGAATAGTGCAGGAAATGGCAAGGACAATGCTGGAAAAAAACAAAATAGCTGACAGATTTTGGAAAGAGGCAGTTCATACTGCAGTTTACATTCAAAACAAGTGCATGCTTGAGACCACATGAAAGCAAAACAACTTATGAGTTGTGGTTTGGCGAGAAAGGCAACAAGAAGACATTTCAAAGTATTTGGCAGCAAGTGCTACATAAAACGGATTGAAGATAACCTTGGTAAATTTGAAGATAGAGTCGATGAAGGTATCTTTCTCGGTTACTCAACAAAAATCAAGGCATACACATGCTACAACAAGAGGTTGAAGAAAATTGTTGAAAGTGCTGATGTGAAAGTTGATGAAGGTAGAGAACAAGAAACTACTTATCAAGAAAACTACCCTATGTATGAAGAATTCATTGAAGGTGATGATGAAAAAGAAATAGAGAAGAATCAGAAAATTGATCCAGATGGTGTAAAAACTGAATATGAAGAAGAAGAAAACAGGAAATTTAAAACAGGCAACTGGCAGAAAATTCATCCAAGTGAACAGATTATTGGGGATCCCACAGATGGTATTCAAACAAGAAGAACAACAGTGAGGAACTATTCTTTGTTATCTAGTATTGAACCTAAAAATGTTGTTGAAGCAAGCACTGATGAAAGTTGGATGAAGGCAATCAATGAAGAACTAGATCAGATAGAGAAAAACAATACCTGGGAATTAGTACCTAGACCAACAAATAAAAACATAATTGGCACTAAATGGGTTTTTAGAAATAAATTGAATGAAGATGGGCGAAGTTGTCGTAAATAAGGCAAGATTAGTATGTAAAGGCTATGCTCAGGTTGAAGGCATTGATTTTGAAGAAACTTTTGCACCGATAGCCAGACTAGAGGCAATCAGAATGTTTCCGGCATTAGCAGTTCATAAAAACTTCAAAGTATATCAAATGGATGTAAAATCAGCATTTTTGAATGGAAAACTGGAAGAAGAGGTTTACATTGAACAACCAGATGGCTTCCAACTGGGTGATAATCCAGATTTTGTTTGCAGGTTAAAGAAAGCATTATATGGATTAAAACAGGCACCCAGAGCATGGTATGCAAGGCTGGATAATTATCTAATTAAACAAGGGTTTAAGAAAGGTTTGGTGGATAGCAACTTATATGTCAAAATAGAGAAGGGTCATCTTATTGTTCTTTTTGTTTATGTAGATGACATAATATTTGGCAGCAGCATGGATGAATACTGCAAAGACATATCAATTAAAATGAAAAAAGAATTTGAGATGTCAATGATTGGTGAACTTTCTTATTTCTTAGGACTGCAGGTCAATCAAAATGAAAAAGGCATTTTTATTTCTCAAGTTAAATATGTAAAAGAAATGCTGAAAAAGTTCACAATGGAAGACAGTAAACCGGTCAGCACTCCTATGACAACAGGCTGCAAGTTGAGCAAGGATGATAAATCCCCAGATGTAGATCAAACAATGTACAGGTCTATGATTGGAAGCCTGTTGTATTTAACAGCCACTAGACCAGATATATTACAAGCAGTATGTATGGTTGCAAGATTTCAGGCCAGTCCCAAAGAAACTCATGTAACAGCTGTAAAGAGGATTTTCAGATATCTCAAGGGCACTATGGATTATGGGTTGTGGTACCCAAAAGGTAAATATTTCACTTTGATTGCATATTCTGATGCAGATTGGGCAGGATGTATTGATGACAGAAAGAGCACAAGTGGAGGAGCATTTTATCTTGGTGACAGGCTGGTAGCATGGCACAACAAGAAACAAGAATCAGTATCTCTATCCACTACAGAGGCAGAATACATTGCAGCAAAAACATGTCGTACTCAGATATTATGGATGAGACAAACGTTGAAAGATCTTGGTATTCATTTCAATGAACCAATTTCAATTAAATGTGATAACACTAGTGCTATCAACATATCCAAGAATCCAGTAATGCATTCAAGAACCAAACATATTGCAATCCAATATCATTTCTTGAAGGATAAAGTTGCAGAAGGAGAGGTTAAATTGGATTTTGTTCCAACTACAGAGCAAGTAGCTGATATATTCACAAAACCTTTGCCAAAGGAAGTATTTGAATACCTTCGGAAGAAGTTGGGAGTAGTCACACCACCCAAGCACTAACTAGCTATGGGAAACACATTCTCAGGGGGAGCATTCAAACTTTTTAAGTCTGAGAATGTTGTGCATAGACTCAGGGGGAGTCTACAGCAGCCCTTTGGTATTATTGGCAAAGGGGGAGAAGAAATTAAGCAAGGTTGCAGTGTGTTGCCAACAATTCCAAAGGGGGAGATTGTTGAGCAAGGTGCAGAAAAAGAATTGCAAAAGTATTGTCATTGTTGTCAACACAGTCAGATTGATGCAGTTGATGCAGTTCAGAGGTCAGTCAGATCAAGTGCAGAAAGTTTCAAGGAAAACAGAGGTGACCCAGATTCAAAAACTGGCAAAAAGAGACAAGGAAGAAAACTATCGTGATATCAAGACATGTTTCCTGTCACGATTTCGCGACATGTCGAGTTTTCGTTGAGGAGAGAGAAAATGTGTCGCGATTTCACGAAAAAAAATAGGAGAGAGAAAATGCATGCCAAATTGTCGCGATTTCGCGACATGTCCGAGGAGAGAGAAGATGCGAGCAAAACTGTCACGATTTCGCGACATGTTGGCAGAGAGGGAAACAAAGGTGTAGCGATATCGCTACATGTTGAAATGAATGGAAACAAAGGTGTAGCGATATCGCTACATGATGAAAATACATGGAACTAAGGTGTAGCGATGGCGCTACATGTTGAAACAAAGTGAAACTAAGGTGTAGCGATGGCGCTACATGTTGAAACAAAGGAAAACTAAGGTGTAGCGATTTCGCTACTAGTCAAAAGTGTAGAACTGAAAGATGCAGCAATGATATTACAAGTCAAAATTTCATGAAAAGAGGCAAGGTGAAAACACAAGGCACAAAGATGTAAAAAATTTGCCATTGCATGAAGCATAGTGTCACGATTTCGCGACATGTTCCTTTTTTCGTTGCTGCTGGCAAAAAGAGTGTACGAAAGCCGAAAGTGTCGCGATTTCATGACAAGCAAGATGATGACATCAGAAAAGTTGAAAAGTGTCGCGATTTCGTGACAGGATGAAAGGAAAGCTGCTGGAAGCCGGAAGCGTCACGATTTCGCGACATGCTTAAGGATGACATCAGCAAATGTTGAAAGTGTCACGATATCGCGACAAGATGCAGGGAAAGCTTCCAAGAGCCAAAATGTCGTGATTTCGTGACATGCTTAATGATGATGTCAGCAAAAGTTCTAAGTGTCACGATATCGCGACATGAACAGAAGGTAAGCTTTAAAAGCCAAAATGGTCATGATTTTGCGATAGCATTGAGGGTGACGTCAGCATAAGTTAAAAGTGTCACGATATTGTGACAGGTAACAGTCTGGCAGGAAAATTCCGAAGCAACATGAAAGGTGACACGTGGCAGAAAAGTGTCATGCAGTCTGTCACATAAGAAGTAACTGAAGTCCGACAGACAGTTAAACGTTGATGGTGTTGAACATGCAATGCAACAGCCAAACATGCATAATTGAAACGCATTCGAAAAGCCGAATATGAAGGATAATAAAAGCATTCGAAAGGTCGTATTTGCAGGCATTCAAACAGACGTATTTGAAGCATACAAAAAATTTGAATATGAAGGATAATAAAAGCATTCTAAAGGTCGTATTTGTAGGCATTCAAACAGACGTATTTGAAGCATACAGAAAAGCCGAACATGAAGAATCGAAAAGCTTTCGAAGAATCACATATGGAATTTCAAAAAAGCATTCGAAAAGCCGTATTCGAAGAAATTGAACAGTCGAAGTGCATGAAACAAAATTGCCATACTACAAGAAATTGAAACGCCGTATTGTAGGGTTTCGAACAGTCATTTTCGAACAGCCGTATTGGGGTTTCGAACAGTCGAAGTGCATGAAACAAAATTGCCATACTGCATGTTTTCAAAAGACGTATTGTAGGGTTTCGAACAGTCAAAGTGCATGGAACCGAACAGCCGCATTGCATGGATTCGAACAGTCAGAGTATGTGATTCGATTGCATGCAGGATTGAAAGGTTATAAAATAATAATCGTACAGAGAAGATGTTGCTGCAGTGAGAGAGAAATTGTTGTAAAATGAGGGTTAGAAAAGAATCAAGAGAAAAATAAGCAGAGCCATGAGAGTGTGTAGAGTTGGGTTAATTGCAGACCAGTCAGGGTCGTGCATAAAGTGAAGACATTTTTGTCATTCTAAATTGATCAGAATTGCGATCCAAGTTGGTGCTTGGTACTTGGAGTTGGTGCTCCATCTCATGTGCAGTAGAAAATTACGAGGGTTGGTGCTCCTTCCAGTTGAGTTCGGTAAAGTATTTGTAAAATTGATTTTGCAAATATTGGATTTGGATTGGAGTCCAAGCAGTCATTTTTGAGGAGTAGCCAAATTGGTGAACCTCGGTATATTGAGTGTTGTGGTGTGCTCTCTTGTTCAAGTTGTTTTTCAGTTGTCAAGTTCTCTTTATTTCATATTAAATGCTGTAGATATAAAAATTAATAGCTACACTGATTCACCCCCCCCTATCAGTGTCATTGTGTGATCATCATTATTGATCAGTGACATGTCTGGTATCTTGGTAGATGATTTAGCAAGTGGTTGTAAAGTTCAAAAAAGGGCAGTTTTGTCAGAAGCACTACGAGCAAACCAGGAAGAATTTGATAGTGAAATTTGAACTGGAGGTGGTTGTTATCTTCAAGAACATGTCTTACAAATTTCCACCAAAACATAGAAACTAGGTGAATGTTACAAGCATTGAAATACTATCACAAAAATGCTCTTTTTGGAAAGTGTGTCAACATCAATTTTTGTGGAGGTGGTACAAGTGAACCGTAAGGAGTTATGTAGTGAGATTCATACTGGATATATTTAGAATTATAGATATTATCATTTTTCAAATTTCAAATAAAACAGAGTTATGAGGTGAGAGTTATGAGTGTTGCAAAAATGGTACGGGTCACTTTTATGTCAATTTGTTCCACTTGTGCAAAATCCTTCAGTTGGTCGTTTCGACCTAGCAGAGTCACCACAGTTTCGATTTTAGTGTTGTTACACCTTCAAGTCATAATATAGAGCATATTTAATTTTTTGTTTGAGGTTTCACGTGGCTTTGAAGTAAGGTGTCAATTCTTTGCATGTGACGTGTTTGACGAAATGCCTTCTCAAAATAAAAAAAAAAGGAAGTTATATTGTTTTAAGAAGCTTCATTAAAGAAAATATTTTTAAAATTGAAAAGGTAAAAAGAATGCAAGTGTGTGATTTTTAAGTAACAAGCGATTCTATTGAAAATTTGGGACTTTATTTTGTGAAGAGAGAAGTGTGTGTGGAGAAAAATAGAGTGAAAATCCATGATTTTTGGAGTGGTGAAAAACGTCACTTTAGTATTTTAGGCATAACTTTCTCATATGATATCCATTTTGGTTGAAATTTTGAGAGGAGTTCACAGAAAAAGTTCTGCACAATACCCAAAAAGCATTTAGCAATTGGCAAAATGAGCTAAGAGAACAATCAATTTTTTTTTTAGAAGAGAAGATTCAAATTTTGAGTAATGCAGAGAGAGGGATGTTATACTGGGTGAAATAGAAAGTTTTAGATTTTGATCTTACATACCATAGAGGGTTATGGTTTTAGTTAATACATTCATATATGTCATTTTATTATCAATATCAAAATCAAGTGGGTGCTTGGTAGAGGGTTTGGTGCTCATTTCTATTGCTACAGATAAATCAGGGGTTGGTGCTCCTTTCTGTTGGAGGAGATAAATCAGGGGTTGGTGTTCCTTTCTGTTGGTGCAGATAAATCAGGGGTTGGTGCTCCTTCCAGTGGGTTTTGGTAAATTGATTGTAAATTTGGTGCTTTGCAAGGGTTGGATTTGTATGGGAGTCTAAATAGTCATTTTTGGGGATGTAGCCAAATCGGTGAACCTCGGTACATCTTGTGTTGTGTGATGTTCTCTTGTTATACTTGTTTTATTTGGTTTTATGTTTTCATTGTTTTGGCTTTGAGTGTTGAAGATTTAAGTTTTAAAGAGCTACATTGATTCACCCCCCTCTCAGTGTCATTGTAATACTAAAAAGGAATTCTTAATTACTTAAGAATAATGCTATCATCGTGAAATTCAAAATGAAATGCAAGATGATATAAATTTTGTTAAAATGTAAAATTTAATGTTGGATATAATATTTGAACTATTTGAACTATTTTTGGACATGAAAAATTAGAAATATGGTTTTTTTTAGGCAATGAATTCCTAATTACTTAGGAATAATATCATCATCGTGAAAGTCAAAATGAAATACAAGATGAATATTTTTTATTTTTGTGATGAATGATGATAAAAGAATTGATGATCGAAGACAAATTCAAATTTATCTAGAACCATTGTGTGTGAAGTGCATTTATTATCTATTTTTATCTTATCATAATGATACAAAATCTCTCAAGTGATAAATGTGTGTGCTTTGTGAGGTTAATTCATTGATTTTGAGTAAGGTAATGATAAAGCATACTTAAATGAACCAATGAGTGTGAGAGTGAAATGTTCATTTTGACCATGATTTTGTGCATGCACTGGTACTAAAATTCTAGGTAAATCAAACTACCAAAAAGTGAACAAATCCATATGCAAACATTAATCTTGCCATGTGAATAGGAATTACACAATGTCAAGCAAGTTGGGCACAAATCAACTGTTATGGGGTTTACCTCACGATTTTCGAATAACTGAGAAATTCTAGGGATTCAAGTTCCGTACTCCTTATTTTATTCATATAGGGTAGGGATTTCTTGTCCATTTCTGAACAGGGGGATTTCATTGCTTTGAAACATTTTTCGTCGATTTACTTTCTGTTTTTCTTTGATTTTTTTCTTTTTTCTCTTTTCTTTTTCTCTTTTTTTCACATTTTTTTTTTCTTTTTCTCTAATGATACTTGCTCAAATTAGACATGGGGTAAGGGATTTATTTGGTTAGGAAGGAACATGTCCTTTTGCCAATTTCTCAGTATTCTAGACCATGCACAGAATAGGAAGCAAGAGAAAGTTTTTCACTTAAGGTATTAAGATTCACTAAGAAATATCACTTTTATCGAATTTGCAACAAATCATTTTTAATATGTAAAATGTGTTCTTGGTTCAAAAGAGTAGAAAAATCATTCTCAGACTCAAAATTATTTAATGAAATGATGGTGATCTTTGGTACAAGAGAGATTTATAATGAAAATAACAAAGTCAAAATTATTAGTTTTATGAAATTTTGGTGCATGGTTCAAGATAATCTTTTTGAATTTTATTTGAGATAAAATAAAATAGTATTCGTAATTTTAATAGATAATAATTCTGAAATATAAATTAAATAAATATTTTGGGGGATTTTTGGATTTTGTGAATGTTTTTTGGTTTTTTGATAAGCTTTGAAATGCATGAAAATTTATTTACAACTATTTACAGTGATGATACTTTTGGATTTATGCATAATATCTTTTTAGGTGCATAATATTCATGGGTTCCTTGAGATATTTTCCATCCAAGGTAGCCAATCTGTATGCACCTGATCCAAATTTGGCAGTGATGATAAATGGTCCAAGCCAATTAGGTTGGAATTTTCCTTTAAGATCTTTTCTTGCATTAGTATTTTTTTTATTTTCTTGACTTCAAATGATCTATTGTGAACTTTCTTTGCATAATATCTTTTAAATTTGTCTTGGTAGGCATGAATATGTTCTAAAGCATGAATGCATTTTTCATCTAGAAGTTCCAACTGACTTAATCTTCTAGCATGATATTCATCTCTTACTTCCACATATTGAAGTAAAAGAGATAAATAAGGAACTTCTAATTTAAATGGAAAGACTACTTCAACACCATAAACTAAGATAAAAGGTGAAGCATCCGTAGGATTATGAACACTAGTTCGATAAGCCCACAAGGCAGGATATAATTGTATATGCCAGTCATGACCTGTTTTATTAACCAATCATTTTAGTATTTTGATTAATGTTTTATTAGATTCTTCAGCTTGGCCATTTCCTTCTGGATAATAAGGAGTAGACCACCTATGTTGAATTTTATATTTTTGACATAATTTTTTAACATATTTGTTTTTGAAGCATGTGCCATTGTCAGAAAAAATATTAGATGGAATTCCAAATCTATAGATAATTTAATTGAAGATAAATTTAGAAACTTTAATTCCTATGCAAGAAGCTAAAGGCATAGCTTCAACCCACTTTGTAAAATATTTTATTGCAGTTATTATGAATTTATGATCATTAGATGAGACAAGATTGATTTTACCAATAATATATAATCTCCATTTAGAGAAGAGCCAAGGAGAAGCTATGGTTTGGAGTTCCTGAGTAGGAGCATGGACAAGGTCAGCATGTCTTTGAAATTTTTTACAAAGATGTGCACAATAATTAGCTTATTTTCCATGGAAGGCCAAAAATAACCCATTCTAAGGAGCTTTTTAGCAATGGCACCTCTACTAAAGTGTCCTCCATAGGATCCATCATGGGCTTCACTTAAGGCTTTATTAGATTCTTCTAGGTTTAGAAATCTTAAAAAAATACCCTCAAATGATCTTCTATATAAGCTATTACCAATAACTACGAAGTGAACATCTTGCTTATGCAATAACCTACGTTGGTTTCTATCTAATACCTCAGGGAAAGTCCCATTCTATAGAAAGTTAAATATACCTATGTACCAAGGTTCTAGGGTGATTTCATTAATCAAAAATACATCCAATGGCTCTAAGCAGGATTTAAAAGAAGTGGGTTCTTGGAGTTTTTAGATAATTACAATAGCATGTTCATCATCCAACTCCAAAGGTAATAAAGAAAAAGTTGTAGCCACAACATTGATGACACGGTTGCTGGTTCTAGGAATAGCTTCTAAAGTTACTTTTTTAAATAATGAAATAAGTTTTACCACATATTATTTATAAGGTCAATTTTTTTCATCTTGTGTTTGATAAAATTCATTTATTTGATTTATCATGAGTTGAGAATCTCCAAAAACTATTAAAATTTTAATTTTCAAGGCTAAAGTGGCTCATAATCCTAGGATTAGAGCCTCATATTCTGCAGTATTATTAGTACAAGCAAACTATAATTTAAAATACAAAGGTATTAGGTGCTTTTAAGGATATATTAATATAATACTGACACCTGCACCACTCATACATCTAGCTCCATCAAAAAAAATGTCAATGTTTCTGAATGATCCTCTTCAAGATTAAGGTATTCATCAAGAAATTCAATGTTCATAGGTTGAGTAGACTCTATAGGAGCAACAACTAACTGATCAACTATAACTTGGCCTTTTATATATTTTTGGCCAGTAAATGTGAGTTCAAACTCACAAAGAGCAAGAACCCACTTAGCTATGCATCCTAATAGATAAGGTCTACTCATCAAGTACCTTAATGGATCAGATTTAACAATGACATATGTTTTCTGACTAAGCATATAATGATGCAATTTTTGCATAGAAAACACAACTGCTATTTTTTTTTTTCTAATGGAGTATATCTTGTTTCATAAATTATCAAAGTTCTACATATGTAATATGTGGCTCATTCTTTCATTTCATCATCAATTTGAGCCAACATAGCCCCAAGTGCAAGTTTCGAAGCAGAAATATACAAAATGAAAGGACAATCTGTTCTGGGTGGAACAAGCACTGGAGTGTTGAGAAGATACTATTTAATTCCATCAAAATATTCTTGACATCCCTTATCCCATTGAAATGAAATATTTTTCTTAAGAAATTTAAGGAAATGTTTTGTTCCATCTGCCAATTTATCAATGAAGCAACGAATAGCTTGTAACTTTCCTTATAAGGTTCTTAATTCTGATATGTTTTTAGGAGGTGGCATATCACATATAGCCTTGATATTTAAGGGATCTATTTCTATGCCTTGCATAGAAACAATAACTCCTAATAATTTTCCAAATTTTACTCCAAATACACATTTATATGGGTTTAAACGTACATATATTCTCTTAATCTATCAAATAATTTTCTTAAATCATCAATGTGATCTTCTTCTTTAGTTGAGCATGCTATAATTTCATCCACATAATCATGAAAAATATCATACATCATATCATGAAAAATATATGGCATAGCTCTTTGATATGTTGCACCAGCATTCTTTAACCAAAGTGCATGACTTTCCAACAAAAGGTCCCCAAAGGTGTAATAAAAGTTGTTTTAGCTTGGTCTTCAGGAGCTATTCTAATTTGGTTGTATACTGAAAAATCGTCCACGAGAGACAACATCCCACTCCCAGCTGTGAAATCTATGATTTGATCCATATTAAGGAGAGGAAAGTCATATTTAGGGCATGCAGCGTTGATGTTTGTAAAATCAGTGTAAACCCTAATTTTGGTAACTTCTTTCTTAGTTACTAGGACAACATTGGATATCCATTCAGCATAATCAATAGCTTGTATAAATATGACATCCAATAACTTTTCTAGTTCACTTTTAACTAGTAGTGTGACTTTAGGATTCATTTTTCTAAGTTTTTGTTTTACAGGTTTAGCATCTATACGTACTACTAGATGGTGTAAAACTACAGAAGGGTCTAGGAATGGAATATCTATGTATGTCCAAGCAAAGACATCGAAATATTCTATAAGGAAATCAAAATATAGCTTTTGTTTTTCTTCACATAATTCAGATCCAATTTTGATCATGTGAGGACTCTCTTCTATTCCAATGTTGATTTTTATAAAATTGTCTACAACAATATTCAATTCTCTTTCAAAGTTGGGAGGTGTGGATGACACCCCCATTTCTTGTAGTTCTTCTAAAGTACATTTTGCTAATTCTTCTCGAGGATTAGCTGATTCTATATGAGCTATACATGGCATGGATCCATAAAAGAAGAACTTATTTTTAAAAACCTCCTCAATGGATATATCATGGCAAATATCTCCTTCGAGACATTCATCCATAGAAGCAATCATCTTTGGATATACCATGGTTAACATGTTACAAGTATGTACCTTTTTAGATATATTTCTTTTATCCATATATTCTTGATATGTTATAAGATTGTCATCATATTTATATGGAAATGGTTCAATTTTTGTAGGAATATATCCAAGACCACATCGAACCGGCCATTATATGACATCTAAAGGTTCTATTATACCATTTTGATAAGGACCTAAACCTTTACCCTTGTATCCCATATTACACATAATTACCTTTGGTTTGTCATATTTATTGGAAAAATAATATCTAGCAAACCCATCTTGATCAATGGTAAATTTTCCCCAATCATATCCCGCATACACAAAGGCAAACCTAATGTTTGGGGAGATGGTGGTAACCTAGATAACATGAAAGAATCTTTTGTAGCAAAAATAACTTCTTTTATAGTTGCAAGCAGTGAAGATAAATCTGGTAATACTTCATCTGAAACAACATATGAAGTAGATAGTTTATCTTCCTTAGTTGTTTCTTTAGATGTTGTAAATTTAAATATTGTAGATTCAGGAGGTCATTTCGTTGCTATAGACTTAGGAAATGGATTAGGTATAATTTCAGAAGATGATGATGACAATGATGTAGGATTTGCTGTTGTTGATAATTTAGAGTATGTTTTTAATAATGTTGATTTAGAAAGTGATTTAGATTTAGAAGATTTTGAAGATGAGGATGGACTAGGATGAACAGAAGACATAGTAGGACAAAATGGAACCCCTACAGGTTTTTCCAGATCACACATTTCAAAAGGCCTAGGATCACCATGAATGGTAACTAATTGATTTTTAATTCAAATTTAACACATTGATGTAGTGTGGAGGGTACTGTTCTCATTGCATTGATCCAAGGTCGACCTAAAACAATGTTGTATGATGCAAAACAAGATACAAAAAATATAGTCATATCCAAAATCCTTGGGTACACTTGCAATGGGATTTTCATTACCCCACATGTTTCTTGTGTTTCATCATTAAATGCTTTAATAATCATTTTAGTCTTTTGCATGTCTTCCTTTTTTAATCCAAATCTTTGAAAGAAATCATAGGTACATATGTTTAATGAAGATCCATTATCAATTAAAACTCTCTTAACTCTTACATCTCCAATAAATGTTGTAATGTATAAAGGATTATCTCCAAACATACTTTGAGGAGGGATATCCTTGTCTTTGAAATCTATGAAATTTTTTTCATCCAATGTGACAGCATTTACTACAACATTAGGTTCAATATCTTATTTTGCTTAGAGTTTTCATTAGTTCTTCTCTATTCATGGAATAAGTTCTCAAAAGGTCTAGAAGAGAAATTCTAGCTGTGATGGTAGCCAATTGTTCATTGATATCATAAGGTGATCTTTGCTATAAACCTAACACATTATTTCCCTTGGTAGGAGTCTTTAATACAAATGGGGTTTTTTTCTCACTTTGACCTTAAGAGATTTGATTTTGTGCTTGTTGTCTTGTAACCACTCCATGGTTCCCATAATGTTACTATGTCTAGGGTTACCAAAACGTGGTCTAAAATTTTCCACTTGTTAATTTGAAAGCCATTGTTGTGATGATGGTCTAGTAGTTTTTCTTCTTGGAAATGGTTCTTATGGAACCATCAAGTCTATAATAGGAGTGATTGAATCTTATTATATTTTGAAATATTTGAATTATTTGAAATGATATCCATTTCACTCTCTACTTAACTTTCTTCATTACTTTCTAAAGATGTATTTTGACAATTTCTTAAGGGTCTAATAGTAACTTGGGAATCTGTAGTTATATACGATTTTTTCAAATCTTGATGAGGTAGAAAACCACTAATAGTTACCACATATCAAGTTGGATGAGGAACGTTATGTTGTTCTACTTGATTTACAACTTCTTTACCATGTTTCGATAAAGGATGTTGAAAAATATCCAAACTTTGGTTTGCGTTTTGATTTTAGGTTTTTTGTGTATTATTTTGAGCATCTTTTGGTGTAATTTTTTCTACTTCCATTTCACCTTTATCAATTAGATCTTGTATCAAATTTTTTAACCATTTACATGATTTGGTTGAATGACCCTTAGTTCTATGGAAATTACAATGTAAATCGACTCTGAATCCAGCCATAGTTGTATCAGGTTGTCTTATCTCAGGCAACCGTATCAAACCTTGTTCTAATAGTTGAGGTAAAACCATATGTAAAGGTTGGCTTAATATTGTAAATTCCCTTGGTGGTTTATTAGGAAAATTCAATACAAACTTCTTTATGTCTTATGTAAGATTAAAATTTGAGTTGTTTCTACTATTAGTAACTCCATCACCCACAACTTGTTTGTTTTTGTATTGATTCTTAGAAGTTTTATCTTCATATTTCTTCTTAAATTGACCTCTTATAATGAGGGCATCTTCTACCCTCCTTGCTAAATCAAAGGCTTGGTCAAAATATGTTACTGTTGTAGTAGAGAGTTTATAGGACAATTGTTCTTGCAAATTACCTATGAATATGTCTAGAATTTCCTGATGAGGCAATGCAAAGTGTAATTTTTGTAGAAGTTGACTCCATTTTATTAAGAAATCGGTAAAGCTTTCATATTTTCCTTGCTTTAATTTGTATAAATATTTAATGGCAACATGTCTTTATATATAGGCACTAAACTTATGAAAAAACATCTCTGTTGTTTCCTCAAAATTCCTTAAAGAATTATTTGGTAATTGGTAATACCACTCTAGGGTCATACCTCCAAAAATTTTAGGGAATATATTTAATACCAACAAATCATCATGATAGACATCATAACATTCCTTTCTAAACATATGAATATGCTCTATAGGATTTTCAGTCCCTTTATATATCAGGAGGATAGACTTAGGGAAATGCTTAGGATAAGGTTGGGCTACAACTATAGGATACAAGGGTTGGTTACACATCTCTTGATAACTGTACGAGGTATGGTATGGGTCTATTTGATCTAGGTGAGAAGCTAGTTGTTTAACTATAGCTTCGATCTCTTGTTGTTGAGGTCCACCAAATTGGTTTTGTTGTATCGTATTATTGTCTTTGATAATAAGTTGGTGTTGTTGTATAAATATTTCCAACTGAAAAACTATTGTGTAAAGTGTTTGTGGGAGCTATGTTTTGTTGAGTTTTTTGTTGATAGTTGGTATTTTGCACTTGTTTAGGCTTTTTTTGCTTATTTTATATTTGTTTATTAAGAGCTTGAGAGAATATGGAAGCAAATGGTTGCTTTTGTTGTTTAAATCTTACTTTAGTGTTGCTAACAACCATATTAGATGACTGTGTTTTTAGTTTTGAAACATTCTGATTTAAAGGTACCATGTTTTGAGTATATGGTCCTGCTTGATTATCATCTTGGTCTATTGAAGGCATATAAGATAATGGATTTGTATGAATTTGAAATGCAACTGCCAAAGATGATTCCATATCACCTTCTCCTGAATTATCCATTTGTACTACTTGACTAAATTCCTATATGATCTTTCATGAATTGAGTAAAACTTGCAAGAGATCCAAATTTTATATTTCATTTTTCATCTAAAGTGGGTTCATTAGGATCTTTTATTTCATCTTCCTCATTATCACCTTCATCTTTTGAAGGTACATCATCTTCAATGAGTTCTCTATCTTCAAAATCATCTTTTTATTGTTCTCCCATATTATCGTTATCTACTTGTTTACCACTTCTTAAGATTCTAGGTAGTTTTGTTTTAAAATAATTGTTTTGCAGATATATATCTTATATATATGTGCTAATTTTTTGGGTATATATATTATATATATACGTAACTAAATAAATAAAGTACTATACTTGATTTTATTTTATTTTTAGTTTTGATTTTTTTGTAATTTTCTTAGTTTTTATATTGCAACAATAAAGCAAACACACCTATAATATCACGCCTTAATTTTATTCAAAAAGCTTATATATATCATTAATAGGTTCAAGTTGTTTCTGGTGTCATGTAATGTTCTTAAAATTTTAAATGCTCTTTTAAGAACCTTATAAAATGTACTGGTGTAATACAATCAACTCCTAAGTTTGACTTGTAAAAATACAACTCATGGCAATATTATCTATAAAGCATAGCTCTAGGAACACTACTAAATCTTCTTCTATCTTCTAAAACAATCTCTTGATTTTCTACTCATGATAAGAACTTATGTACTACTATGGAATTTTCAAGATACTCTTCAAAAGGATAAAGTTCTATAGAAATCAAGGCTCTTTTGTCGGCTAACCACCTATCACATGCTCTTTGAAGGTCAAAATAGAAGGACGTGCTATAGGAATCCAAGATTCTGGATAGGTCAAACCTTATGATTTGTTTAAGTTCATATTTTCTAGCTTCTATGATATCTAATATTCTATCAAGTTCATTCCAATGTTCTTGAAATGTTAAGTTTGAACTGCCAACTAACGAAAATATCTCTTGAATTAACAATGATGTACTAACATTAATTAGAATGAATCTTCTTCTATTGTAATCTACCATTTATTTTTTTTCAAAGTTATGTGTTTTAACTAATGTTTTTGGTTTGATTTTGTTTGTTTTTGAAATCAGAAGAAACGCCTATGTATTCACGTCAGGTTCACCAAAAAATGTAGCCCAAAAATTCCTACACTCCTTTCCTCTAGGAAAATGGATCCACACCTCAGAGAGGAATGGGGGAATAGGTGGTCTAAATCTCGAAACGAGAAGTACTTAATCGTACTTTCTATATATGGTGATTTTTCGACGAATTGGTTTTGGGTTCACTAGGAAACATTTGTGGTAGTTTTTGAGCTTAAATTTTAGGATTTGTTTAGATTTCTTTTTTTTTTAATTCAAATCATAAATACACCTAGGTTTTGGCCCAATGCTACTAATCTAAATCTATATGCAATTTTTGATTTATATGAAAACAAAAAACATGACAACAAAATACTAATGCAGTAGTAAAGTCTAGTTTAGAAAGTAATGCAAACGTGCACCTGATCCAGATGTCTGATGAATATTCTATCATTTTTTGCAGTCCAGATCCTCTCTAATTTGATGAAATCACCTGCAATAAGATAGATTCATCTGCAATTGTGCATAATTATCTGTAATTGCACAAAATCATCTAAAATTGGATTGAATCATATGCAATTAGACGAAATCATCCGAGATGATTTCTTCAGAGATCTTCAATAGCACAATTTGGTACCAGAATGGATAGAAAATGCAAATTTGTGATTCTAGATATGAATAAAAACATGCAATGCTTACATATAATGCTTCATAAACTAATTTAAGATGGATTTAATCAAGATAAATGCATTATCCTACTTTCCAAATGACAATATTATGCAAAATATAAACAAAATTATGGTGAACACCAGATGTAGTAAACAAACAAAAGAATTAAATAAAATGCCAACTGAGATCAGGGAAAGAGAGTGCAAACAAGGCTCTACAATTACCCCCAAGTGAGCTGCTGATAGGATCATCTCCAATCGGATAAAATCATCTCCAATTTGGACAAAATAATCTTAGATGATTTTTTTCATTCTCGACCGATGCACAGTGATAACCTACAATAAAATAATGAAAACCAATGCAAAATATAATGCTTCTCAAGCTTCACAAGCTAATGCTATCAGGGGTGCAGATATTTCAATCAGCTAGGGGTAATTCTATGAAAACTCATAGTTTAAATAGGCTTAGGAAGTTTTTTAGGGGGTTTGGGATCCTTCTCAACTTGGAATATCTAGAAGGTTGCAGAATTCTAGCGCCCACATGCTTATCCTAAGATAAGAAAGGTCGTTGGAGCTAATTTTGTCCTATTTCTATCTGGGAAAAATTCAATTTTGAACAAAATCATCCAGATGATTTCGTCTTGGATGATTTCGAACAATTAGGGATGATATCGTCCAATCGGAGACGATATCATCGCGTCATTGAAACAACTTGTATTTTTGGCATGGAAATCGAGGTGGGTAGTTTTAGGTTGTTTTTCATTTAATTTTGGTTGATTTTTGAATATTTTAACTTTAGGTAAAATAATGTGTCCTTTTTAACTTTAGGTAAAATGATGTGTCATTTTTAAACCATTACATTTCGATGACCTCCTTGAACATAATGTTAGGCGAAATTCAAAGAAATATGTCTTTGGAGTACTATCCAATAATCTTTTAAGATTCATCGTATCTTAGTAGGGTATCGAAGTGGACCCTAATAAAATAAAAACCAACACTGAAATGCCACCCACAATTAAAACAATTATGTAGCCTATAGGGTAAAATTCATACAACCCATTACTTCATCACACAATTGTCAAACAAGTGTTGATATTTTAACCACTTGTTACAATAGGGAATGCCCTTAAAATAGGATCAAGCATGCCAAGATACTTTTGATGATATCAATAAATATCTTACATCCCCACCAGTTTTAATACCACCCCATCCAAATCACCCATTTCACCTATACATATCAACCACCAAATTTTCTTTGGGTACTCTATTAGTGAAAAACAATCAAGGTCGCCAAGAAAAAGCTATCTATTATATCAGTTGCATATTGGTTAGCTATGAAACTTGATACAAATATGTCAAAAATGTTTTCTTAGCTCTTTTCTTCAGCACAAAAAATCTACTATATTACCTAATAAATCACATTACATACATCATTGTTAGGGATAATTCCCTACGCTACACGATGTGTCGCTCATACCAAAATGCATGAATGGTTAAATGGTTAATGCTATTATTCAAGTTTGACTTAGATTTCATACATCAAAAATCCATCAAAGGGTAAGTCATTGCAGATCAGTTGGCTAAATATCTAGTTCCCAAAAACAAACCACTTCTCATTGAAATTCTTGATTATTCTATATTTCATATCATTAAAAAAGAAGAATATGTTGAATTGGATGATAAATTGTACTTAAAAATATTCTTTGATAGTTCTATTGGAGGTGAATGCCTTAAAAGGCATATAAATAGTGCAAAGACTAAGGTGGAAAATGTGTTCCAATAATCGATATATCATTCGCCTTGTTCGTCGATCGAATCACAGAAGAGAGAGAAGGGAAATTTTTTTGGTTTAACTTTTGAGGTAGAAAAGGGATAAGGACAAGCAACATCAAATTTTGATTCCATTTGAGTAGATAGCCTATATGGTGGTTCCCTTGGTGCTAGGTCATAGTAGTGGGGATGTCTCAGGTTCGAGACACGACAACATCAAAGAATGAAGTTTTATTTTAAAAGGTTTTCGCACCAACAAAAGGGACAAATAAGGGTGGGTGCAACATAGATCTCATGTGAGAACTTATCTCACATGGTAGTTAAGTCAAAACTAAGGTGCAATAGTAGGGGTAGCAAGGGTTCAATTCCCACGAAGGCAACGCGCAAAGCATTAATTTTTTGTTTAATTAAATTGATGCCTAAGGTCCTATGATACAAGGTATGTGCCTAAATTGGGAGGTTTAAGGTTATTAAATTATTTTATTTTTACCATAAAAATGGGTTTTAAAATAATTTGTGTTTTGATCTAGTGAAGTTTTTAAGCACCTTGGAATATTATTCTAAATGGTGGTTATATTTCTTTTGGAAATGCATTAATGACAAGTAGGAGATATAAGCTGTAGATGAAAATTATTTGTGTAATCTGTGATCTTGTTGGGTTGATTTAATTTGAAATATTAGGATTTATAAGGTGTAATATAGGTTTTAATTTTATTGTACCTTTTGCATTATGAAGAAGAGTATTTGTGGGATTATGATGAAAATTTAATGCATTTTCCTTGAGATCAAAAGAAGGGTTCTAGAGTATATTTTCAGATTCATTGAGCATTTTCCTTAAGATTGTTTGAGTTAGGGTTTGAGACCCACATTGTGCTCTTTGTTTGAAGAAGTATGAAAATACTTTTTTAGGGTTTGTCAACAAGTTATGTTTCATTGATTGAATTATTGAGTGAAACTTCTTGAGCATTGGTTTTGAGTGATATTGAAAGTGAATGTGCAAACATTAGAAATCAGATTTGTGAAAGCGATAAACTTAATGATTGAGTAGAACATATTGAGCTTTTTATAGAGTACATCATTCTATATATGTTCTAGAGGTTAAACGAATTTTGGATAGAATATGTCTAAACTAATTCAAGTTAAAGGAATTACTTTGAATATTAGACAAAGCATTTGATAGCATTGTGAGAAATATTTGATATTGATTGAGTATATTTTTTGAGTTTTTTTGAGCATGTGTTAGAGTATGCTTGAGCATATTCTAGGGAATATTTGAGCAAGTCTTGGTGAATACTTGAGAATATATTGAGCAAGTTCTTGAGAGGACTTGAAGGTAGATTTGAGCAAGTCTTGGTGAAGGCTTAAGATCAGATTGAGCAAGTTTTTGAGAGGACTTGAAGGTAGATTTGAGCAAGTATTTATGAATACTAGAGAGTAGATTTGATTGATTGATCTGTTCAAGATTTGTGTTAAGGCTTGGGGTAAATCTAAGTAGATTTTATTGGTGATTTGATCAAGATTTGTGTTAAGGATTGAGGAAATATTTGAGATAGATTTGTGAGCAAATTTATGAGCAAATATAGAGCAAAATTGTACCAAATTTGGGATAGAGTTTGGTGCAAATTTGAGATGGAGTTGAAAGTAAGATTTGGAGGTGACAGAGTAAATTGGAAAATAGCCTCCAATGGATAGAGATCCATTATCCAGGGTAGTAAGTACAAAGGTATTCATTGGATAGATATCCATTAGCCATAGTAGTTAGGACATAAGTCTTCTAGAATATCACCAACCAGAGAAGAGGGAAAAGAGTTCTCCTATGGATAGAGTTCCACAAACCAATGAATACGGGAAAGAGTTCTCCTATGAAGTGTGATCCATGAACCAGCTGGGAAGATAAATTTATTCTGTGGAGAGAGATCCACAAACTAGTTGAGGAGATAGAGGTCTCATAGATCAAGTTCCATGAACCAGTGAGAAGGGGAAAAAGTCCTCCTGTGAAGAGAGATACACAAATCAAAGCATAGGGGATTGGTGTCTCCTTTGGACAAAGGTCCATAAACATTGTAATATGAAATTGATTCCCAAGATATTTGTTGAGAAAATTTAGTAGAAATATTTTCTTCGTTGAGTACCCACATTGGGTGAACCACGTTAAATTGGTGTCTCTATTGTGTGTGATGATTTGTGCCTTGCTTTGATTATTGCTATTGATATTGCCATTGATAATATTGGATAATATTATTTGAGAAAAAAAGTGAAATTTGATCTTATACTGTTCACCCCCCTCTTAGTATAAGCTTGTGTTCTTCAAAATATCCTGTTTGAAGTTAGAATTCAACAAGAATATTAAAGGAATATTTAGATAGAAGACGCCTACCAAATCCAAGATATTTGGATATTTCCTCTCATAGCAAGAAGGCACATTTTAAAAGCAAGGAATTTTTGAACCTACTACAAAAAATTAAAGACCACTAGAAGGACCAAGCCACAAAACCCTAGACTCAAGATAAAAAGTTCAAGACCATAGTTTTGTGAATTAAGAAGCTATTTTTGATAGCCAACAAGAATCTACGAATTTATCCATTACAAGGAAACAAGTTGGTGAATCAAAACACCAAGATCTACATCTATGATATAATCCATTAAAGGAAAACAACTAGGGTGCAATTAGTTGAACTTAAAATTAGTGTTCATTATCAAATTTCATTAAGTACCGTATTTGGATTAAAGTTGCAAGGAGAACAACTCATATTATAGTCTTAAAGAAAGTGCATAAAGGAGAGTTCATTTTAAGATATATTTGCACATTAAATAAGAGTTGGATATTTTTTGAAATAAATGAAATTATCACCTATCTATTGTCTATCTAGAAAGAAATAAGACCATATCCTATGATATTTATTGTAGTGAAAAATGCATATTATTCATTAAGGGTTATTTACAAGTTACTCTTAAAAGTTGTAGAGATTATTAAGTGCATTTGAAATTACTTTGAGATTTTATTTTTAAAAGCAATAATGTGAGATTATTGTTACCATTAAAGTGTATTATTAATATATTAGCACTATACTAGTTGATATTTAACTAGTTACTCTCAAGAAATTAGTTTGTGTATTGATCATTAAAGGCACAAAACTAGCACAAAATATGCAACAATTCATGGCCAAAATAAACAATGAATACAACTCAAAATTTGGAGAAGGAAACCACCATTAAAGTCGTTGAAGGAAGCCTCAAATCAAGACTTGGTGAGTCTCAATATTTAATGAATAAATTTATTACTTTAAACTAAGCATATAAAGAGTATCTTATTAGCTTTGATTTTTTTTATTAAATATCCAAGGAAGGGTATTAGTGAAGGAAAGGAGCTACCTCATCAAAATAAAAAATGATTTTAGAAAAAAATTCTATCATATTGGTGCAAATATAACTATTACAAAGCCTCTTTTGTTCCTTCTAAAAAGGACAAAATAATCTCTCTTTATAGGAAGCAACACAACCATCATCTTAGCAATTTTTAGGGAATATTTTGAGCAAGCAGAAAGATCCACCAAAGAGCTCACATTTCTCAAAATCAAGGTGTTTTAAAACACCATTTCTCCACGTCCAATCCAGCTCTAGAAGAAAGAATTTTACCTACAATATTGGAGCCACTACAAGAGGCTATTATCATTCGAGTCTACATAGATAAAGGACAACATATAGAAGGATATTATCTATGTGGAATAACACTATCAAGCTAAGAAAAAGAGGCTACTACAAAGGATACACATCAATATTCAAATAGGTTACAACATATTACAAGCATCAAGGTATAAGGGAAAAAGTGTTATACCCAAGGCCATTACTTGGAGAGAATGACCACTAAAAAGGAGCATACAAAGTTTCCACAATACCACCATTAGGAGTTCCATAGAACCTTGGAGCATTATATCTGGAGTCACCCATTATACTCATAAATATAGCATGCAAAAGGAGAAGAGGTAATACTTCATTCCAAGAAATATATCAAGCCAATGTACAATACAAAGATATAGGTAAATATAGGGTTACAACGCTCATACTTGGACCATTATAAGAAAGGCTTACATGCACAATCCTTGAGTTACACTTGGCACAAGAGTTATAAGCACCCCAACATTTATGAATAATCCATTGCTCACCTAAAAAGGAGTTACAAATATTTGGGAGGTTACCACCAAAATCATCATTGCATAAAGGTACTTTAAAGGAATGTCATCACCTACTTAGCAACGCCCAAGTGACACTTATCTACAATCTACAAGGAAAAATTCCTATTTAAGGTACCCATTTTTGAGGAGTGAACAAAGAGGTCAAAGGAAGTCAAGCATTGAATGGTGTGAAGTACATTCATAGGGAGTAGGCTAATTCAATATTGTACACCATTCAAAGGTGTGAGTCTGCATTTAAGAAATGGTCTACTGAAACCAACTAATTTTGCAAATCTTTTTGGCATAATAAAAAATACAACACATGCTGACACCTCAACCAACACATCATGTGTTGTGAAGTTATCTTGGTCATCGTTATATTGTTGACCGTATTTAAATTCATTATACAATTTATCAACTATTATAAGTTTACATAATCCAAATGTAATCTAAATTTTCCCTCCTTAAGAAAAGGATAAAAAGTTTGTTTTACTTTGTTAGTAAATTATTTAGACTTTAGGACTTTGTTATGTATAATTGGCATTATGCTACTCTAAAAATATTCATTCAAAAACCATGTAACAAAGTAGTTATTTGAATTTATATTGTAAGGGATGAAGGTAACAATATAAATTATAATGTAAAAACCCTAAAAAAGGTCTACCTTATGTTGCTTTTCTGCCATATGTCTACATTATTTTAGCTATTGCACAAAGCATATTACATTGTACAAATTATGAATATTGGAATAAAGTGATATATTAGCAGTAATATTTTCTTCTGAGTATGGTAATAGTGTTTCATATTTTCTTCATGCTTTGCTTATTTCTATAGCTTTCATTTATTTTCCTACAACCATGAATTAAGTAGCATAGAGTTAGTTTAATGAATATAATTTGCTAAGGTCAAAGTGGCACAAGGAGTTCCAACCATGAATTAAGTGGCATAGATTTGGTTTAATGAATATAATTTGCATAGTCGAGTGGCACAAGAAGTTCCAATGTGCATGTAGGTTAGAGTGGCACAAGGAGTTCCAACAAGTGTCTTCATCTCAACATTGTTAGGTTCCATTTTCTTAGGTTCAATTTTACTACTTTTTAGTTAGCATTTAAATTCCAGCAAGTCATTTTTCTAGAATTTAGGGTTGTCACATATTAGATCTAGAAACTGTAACTTGTATAACAAGTCAATAGGTGTGACAAGATCATACCGAAGTGTTTCTTAAAACCAAGTAGTGACAACAATTTAGCCTTTATTTCAATATTTCTATTTTTAGCAAATTTACTTTCAACATTGTGTGGTTGTTACATACTTAGGTATGGAAAATTTAACTTGTACACAAGTTAGTAGGTATGACAATATCATACTAAATTTTTTATTAAAACCAAGTAGTAACAACAATATTTTTACTTTCCCTTGCTATGTTAAAATTGATTGTTGTATTTTAGACCTAGTTTTAATAGCAATAAGAATTATCTCTTAAATTTAAATAGCTTTTTAATTTGCCTTGTTACATTAGGATTGACTGTTCTATTTTAGATACGGTCTTAATAGTAATAATATTTCTCTTCTAAAAGTATATTATAGTTGTGAATTATATTTATCAAAAAAATAAAATAAAACAAAAAAAAACAAAAAGAAAAAATAAAATTGTTGAAGACTAAAGAAAGAAGACAAGTATACCTTGATAATGGTGGAAAGTTGCATTATTCAGTCTGCATTAATAGACCTCTAGGACTATTCCTAGAACAAGAAATAAACCTACTTTTTGAACAAAGACATAGGTCATTTGGGAAATAGTGAAACTATTTGTGGGAACACCTTGATATTATTAAGGAAAGGTCAAAATAGTTGGGAAAAATTAAGAGGATTAATATAACTAAAGCTCTAGGTGTAGATTATCATTCACCATACCTTGATATCTTAAGGAGTTGTGAATGTGTGCCAAGGTATATAAGAGAGAGTGTAAAATCAACTACATATCCCTGGGAGAAGTACTTTGAGGATTCCCTTATTGTTCATAATTTCTTAGTAGATATAGAAAATAGAGAGGTGAGTCTAGAATATAATAGAAGATACTACAAAGCAATTATAATTATATACTTTAGAGAGTTGTGTCATGATTTATAGTTTGAATACCCTACTTATATACAAGGACAAGATTTTATTACTCAATTGATTCATCTTCTAAACTAATATTTGACATTTGAAGAAGAGCATTACATGAGCCTAGAACAGTTAGAACCAATAAATGATGTTCATAAACTTTAAGGAGGATTAAATGATTGCAACACACTTAAAATTGTTGCACAAAATTAGGAGCTTCAAATATTTATGAGTATACCTAGATATTCAAAAGGAAGGATCATCAAAGTCTACAAAGAAAAACAATAAGAAAACTCTAATAAAATCTTGATATTACTAGATTAAAAGAGACAAATATTGTGGTAATTAAGGATTCTCTGAAAGAGCAAATTAAAATTTCATTAAATCTACTAGAACAAGATCCTAAAACATTTCTATCACCAAAACCTAAATTTGATAATCATATAGATCCTTCAACTATATTTTTTGAACCCATACCAAGTCCAATATTAAAATTCCTTAAATCAGTCATCAACAACCATAATAGTGAATAGGAGAAAGTATAAGGAAACCAAAGAATGAAAAGAAATAATGTATCATAAATATATAAGAGGAAACCAAAGAATAAATAGGTAAATAAAACTTTTACCTTTCCAATTCCTTCTCCAGACTACGAGATAGCAAGAGAACCAAAGCTTGTGTCTATTACTATTTTTCCTACCTTCCATGTAAAACCACACGAATATATTGATGCATTTATTATTTATTTTAAAGTGGTATGCCAAGATTACTTCTACACCAATGATGAGAAAAATATAATATTGATTCCCTCTACACTTAAGGATGCAACTTTAACATGGTTCATGGGTATAGGAGAAAGTGTTTGTAGATGATGGGATGGAGAGAATGGATTGAAGGATATGTTCCTTGAAAGATATCAATATTACTATAGAGTTAGGGACAAGAAATATGAATTGTTTCGTATGAACCAACGAGAGGAAGAATCCCTTGAAGACTATCTTGAAATATTTTAGTTTATGGGATCTAGAGTGAATATTGAGCTAGATGAGGAAATCTTAAAAGAAATTTTCTTAAAGGATTAAAAGAATATGTCCTTGATATATTAAATCTTATGGCTAAGGGAGATATTCATCTAATGGAACTTGAAGAAATTGTGAATCTTTGCAAAAACTACTCAAGAAATAAGCCACTTAGAAACAACAAATACCCATAATCAGGAGGAGGAGTGACAAGAGCAAAAATTGGCAACATGTTGGAGAGTCTAAAGACTAATTTGTTGAGTACATTAACTACATATCTTGACCTCATGGAAAATAAACCAAAAGAGCAAGATATTGAGGAGATATATTGTCATAGATGTAGGAAAAGACACAATCTAAGAGAATGTCCTCTTAACATCACAAATATCTCCAAAATTTATGCTAGTTGTAAAATCTATGACAAGAATCATAGTACTAAAAATTGCAAGTATATTTCAGCTATAAAATATTCTATAAAAGAACCTAAATTTGAGGAAGTAGAAGATGTTTATTTTGTAGCCCAAATAAGAAGTGGCCCATTCAATGGTCCATCTAATTGGTCAAATTCTAGTTATTCCAACCAAAAAATACCTAACCATTGGTCAAATACACCAAATTGGACAAATTGGAATTCATCCAACCAAGAATGGAATATACCTCCATGGGATCAATTTATGTCCAACTCATATGGGAGTCCACCTCCATGGACTCAAGGAATATTAGGTCAAAATATGCCTAATTGGAATATGAATGACCAATATAATCAAGGAGGACCTAGCTGGTCTCAAGGACCATCCCAAAAGTAAAAATTTCAAAATCAATTCAGGGGACAAGCCCCTCAAAACCAACCTCAAAATAGACTTTTCCCACCTCCAAATAATATGAAAAATCCTCCTAAGCAACCACCTTTACCAGCTCAACTAGTACCTAATCCTAATAACAACAAAATAGTTCAAAAAGTCTATGAAACTAATGAAACATGTTCAATATCTATGGTACCTTTCCAACATATTCATTTAAGGTCTAGAAAGGTGTTGGATAATAATAAAGTGACTTTTACAGAAATTGAGGAACCCACCCAAAACTTGTTTGAAAAAGGAGATAAAGATGAAAAACCTGAAGATGAGGTAGAAACCTCACCAAAGAAAGTATTCTAGAAAAATAAAAGGAGGTTCAAATACCTCAAAGGAAAGAAATGGAAATCCCATTTCTTGAAATATTGGCAATACCTAAAGAACCCTCCAAACCAACTTTCAATTTCCTTCAAGAATTAGAAAATGTTACCATTAAAATTCCTCTTTTGCAAGCTATCAAGGATATTCCTATTTACTCCAAGTTAATAAAGAGTATGTGCACAACAAATTCAGGAAGGAAAAATAAAAATGAATCTCAAACCATCCAAGTTATTGGGAAATTATCAGAGATAATGACTGGAGGTAGGTTACTACCAAAATATGCAGATCTTGGAGTACCTATACTCATAGTCCACATTGGTAAAACAACCTTGCATAATATTTTAGTAGATTTAGGGGCTGCCATCAATATTATGACCAAGGAAATAGCAGAATCTTTAGGGGTATATAAGTTACAACCAACCTCTATAGTGCTTCAACTTGCATATAGATCTACCATTAAACCAAAAGGAAAATTAGAGGACATTATAGTTTTTGTAAGTTCATGGGAGTATCCTATAGACTTTGTAGTCTTATAACCAAAGAAGAAATTAGGGGGACATCCCTTAATTCTAGGATACCCATGGCTTGCAATAGTTGATGCCTACATTAGTTGTAGATCTAGAAATATGACTATTTCCAATGGTAAGCACACTAAATATCTTAGCTTGTTTCTTGAGTCAACATTAGATGAAGGTTTTTCAAAACAACTTTGGTATGATTTTCCTGATGACTTGGATGATATTCAAACTATATCAGTTAATGTATTAAGTGAACATTTACAACAAGATATTGAAGGACCACTATCACTATTATTATATGATCAAGAAGAAGACCAAGATCAAAATACTAGTTGTCCACTTGAATTTGTCATGTCTAATGATGAAGCAAGTACAAGTCAATCTCATCAATTGGTGCCCTATAACTATCAATTAAATGTTCTTGAACATGAAATAATGGGAATAGATGCAAATATTAAGAATTACAAGTAGATAGACATCACACCTAGAAAAACTCTAAACATTAATAATGCACTCACAAATATTCAGGAGTCACAATTGATAGATGTACTTAGAAAACATCAAACAACATTTGCATGGAACTATGAGGATATGAAAGGAATACACCCAAATATTTGTACCCACCATATATTCATCCAAGAAGGTTTCCACCCAATAAGACAACCACAAAGAAGACTAAATCTAGCTATGAAAGATATAGTTCAAGAAGATATTATTAAGCTATTGAATGCAGGATTTATATACCCAATCTCTAATAGCCAATGGGTATATCACCACTTGTGATAGTTCCCAAAAATAATGGAAAATGGAGAATTTGTGTGGATTATAGGGAACTAAATAAAGTGACAAAGAAGGATTATTTTCCTTTACCCTTCATTGATCAAGTCCTTGATACCTTGGCTAGAAAGAAGTACTTTTGCTTTTTGGATGGTTTTAGTGGGTACAATCAGGTCTTAATAGCAAAATAAGATCAAGAAAAGACAACTTTTACATGTCCTATAGGTACCTATGCTTACAAATTTCTACCCTTTGGATTATGCAATGCACCTACTACTTTTCAAAGGGTTGTTTTAGCTATTTTTTCTGATTTAATTAATGAATGTGTAGAAGTCTATATGGATGACTTCATAGTTTATGGTAACACCTTTGAAGAAACCTTGTTGAGCTTACAAAAAGTTCTTGTTAGATGCCAAGAACAAAATATCTCCTTGAGTCATGAAAATTATTTCATGATGATGAGAGGAGGTATTGTCTTAGGACATTACATATCTGAGGAAGGTGTTAAAGTAGATCCTACAAAGATCCAGGTCATCCAATCCCTCCAACCTCCAAAGATACAAACTGAGGTAAGGAGCTTTTTGGGACATGCAGGATATTATCATAGATTCATTAAGGATTTTAGTAAAGTTACCTCTCCTATGCTTAAGCTCTTAAAAAAGGAAAGTGAATTTAATTGGACAAAGGAATGTCAAAAAGCCTTTGAAATCATAAAAGATAAATTGACTACCACTCCCATTTTAAGGGGTCCAAATTGGGAATTGCCCTTTCATATACATTGTGATGCTTCAGGTTATGCAATAGGGGAAGTACTACAAAAAATTGAGAAAAAAATACCTTATGCTATCTATTATGTGAGAAAAAACTTGCATGGGGAAGAACTCAACTATACAATTACTAAAAAATAATTCTTAGTTGTAGTTCATGCCATTAATAAGTTTAAACATTATATAATAGGGTATGAAGTATTTGTTCACACTGATCACTCTACCATTAAATATTTAATGAATAAATCTATAGTAGGAGGAAGAGTGGTTAGATGGCTTCTCTTATTGCAAGAATTTAATGTCACAATTATAGATAAAGTAGGTAAAGATAATGTCATTGCAGATCATTTATCTTGTATGCATATATTTGATGATGATGAATTAATTCTTGATAATTTTCTAGATGAACATTTGTTTGCTCTTTCTGTTTTTACTCCTTGGTATGTTGATATTGTAAACTATTTGGTAACAAGAAAAATGCCACAAAATTTTACATCATATGAGCATAGAAATTTAGTGCATCAAAGTGTCCCTTATATGTGGATCAATGGAGTTTTGTTTAAATCTTGCCCTGACCATGTGATTAGGAGATGTGTGCAAGAAGATGATGTATATGACATCATTCGAGCTACACATGAAGAACCTTGTGGAGGCCATTATGCCACTCAAAGAACAATTAGTAAAATACTTCAAATAGGTTATTTTTGGCCTACTATGCATAGGGATGCCCATAGGTTTGTTGATCAATGTGATGCTTGTCAAAGGGATAGTAAACCTACACCTACAATGGATATGCCTTTGGTACCACAAGTAATGTTTGAACCATTCAAGAAATAGGGAATTGATTTTGTTGGACCAATATATCCTCCAAGTAAAGGCAATAAACATATACTTGTGTGCACATATTATGTCACCAAGTGGGTTGAAGTAAAATCTTTACCATGAGCACAAGTTGAGCCTGTAGCTGATTTTATTTACACACATATCATGCAATACTTTGGAGCACCTAGAGAATTGGTTTCAAACCATGGATCTCAATTTCTCTCCAAAGTGATTGAGAATTTTGTTAAAATATATCAAATCAAACATAGGAAGACATCCCCATATCATCCTCAAGCTAATGGATAGGTAGAGGTTACAAATAGAGAACTTGAAAAGATTATAACAAAAATTGTAGTCACCAATAGGGTTGATTGGGCAGAAATATTAAAAGAAGCTACATGGGTTGGAAAACTACCACAGGACTATCACCTTATGATATGGTCTATGGAAATCAAGCTATCATGCCTATTGAATTTGAAATAGAAACTCTTCGCACAACAATACAACTTGATATGGATTTGGATCAAGCACAAAAGGCTAGATTGGAACAATTAAATATTCTAGATGAAAGAAGATTAGAGGCATTACATAGGACTGAACTAACACAAGTACAAAGAAAAAATGGCATGATAAACATATTGTACCATGAATATTTCAACCAGGAGATTGGGCCTTGCTATTTGACTCCCACTTCCCTTCCAAGACTTCCAAGGAAAGCTAAGGATGCGATGGCTTGGACCCTATAAGATTGAAGAAATATTTGGGAATGGTATAGTTAAACTTAATCCCATTGATGATTCAAAAAAAATATTATTAGTTAATTGACATAGGCTTAATATCTATAGGAAGCCATTATCTAAAGAAGAATTTATAAACCACCTTAAGCAACAAGTTGATTTGTAGTGCATTTTTGAAATGCAATCAACTATTATTAAATAAGAACTTCTCTTTCTACCTAAGGTAACAAAACACTATTTACTAAATAATTTTTTGCTCTATAATCTAATATATACTAATCAAATAAGTCCAATCATTAAAAAATAATGTAGTCTAATCAATCCTCTTGTTTGGATGTATAAGTACTAGTAAATAAGATGGATGGAAAAAATATTTACACTACTTGACCAATGAAAGAAGGTTATTATGGAATAATAATATTTCTTGAAAATAAACTAGAAAATATCACTCAATGTTCTTTAAAATATGCTTCCTTTATTTCATGATGGAGTTCTATCATACAATGTTTTATTCATCTTATCATTCATCACTTTTTAGTCACAATATCAGGTTTAGGGAAGAAGTCAGATTCGATGTGGGAAGACATATTCTTACCTCATGGAAAGGAGGTCATATAGTCATGATGGTATCACAAAATTAATAAATCAAGGAAGTAAAATACCTTGTTTCATATAGCCCACAAGAAATAAAAGGAAGGAAAGGATAATAAGGATAGGATTACATTTCCATCCAGATGGTTATGTAGTCTGAATCCCCAAAGTTCTAATTTCTTCCCCAAATAAAAGAGAGGGTAGTAAGGATAGGATTACACTTCCATCCAGATGGTTATGTTTTCCAATTTCCCAAAGCATTAACTCTTCTTACTTAAAGGGGCAGAGTAGTAAGGATAGGGTGACAATTTCCATCGAGATTTTGATAGAGTGGTTGGAAATTTGATTCCCCAAAGATCTGCATCCCTAAAAATTAAAATTATATTCATATGTATGTGAGAAAAATGGGCTTTGAAGTCATAAAAAAGATGATACCAGAATGACTATCTTACTTTCTTCTTCCAAAGCAGGTTTTGAATGTGTCCAACCATTGATAAGACCTATTTCTGAGAACCAAAATATTGTTGATTGACATTGGTTTAAGCTCATTATCATCTTTTTCATAAAGGGCTCCACAATGATACTAAAGGAAGTAGAACAAATAAATTGATCTCTTGGGACATTAGAAATATTTATTATGAAATCCATGGAATATTTTATTAAAAATTCAAGGAAGACATCAATGTTTTTGCATAACATATTTGCTATTGGGAATAGACAATTCCATTCTAAAGAAGATTTATTAGCCTACAATATTATTTAATGGCTTAGCTTAAATAAAAATTTGATATAAGTAAATACCCCCATATTCCTAATATATATATATATATATAAAACAAAAAAGTATAAAAATACAATATATATACATTTCTACTATAAATATTTTCTATAACATAAATCCTTATGAAAAAATTTTCTCTCCTTATCTTGTTTTGGCTATATAGCCAAAAATTTAGTTTGGGGGAGAAGCAAAGGATTAATATAATAATTTCTATAATATAGTTTGGGGAGAAAAAGAAAAAAATAGAGAAAATGGAAGCATTTAAAATAAATCCTACAAAAATATTTCTGTAGTGCATTTTTGTAGATTATTTTTGTAGTGCATTTATATAGATTGTTTCTATAGATTAATTCTGTAGTGCATTCCTATAAATATATTTTTATAGTTTGTTTTCATAGTTAATTTTTGTAGTTTATTTTTGTAGTTAGATACTATAATTAGTTTCTATAATTTATTTCCATAGTTTTTGTAGTTACTTTCTATAGTTGTTTTCGTAGTGGATTCCATAGGCACACCATCACACACATTTTCTAAGTGTATGACTATGGTGACGTGTGCCAAGACTTAAGCCATGTGTCATGATGTAATAAGGATCTACATAATGGTTATCATTAGTTCTTACTATCAAAGCTTTTGCATAAAGAATAAATTCAATATAGAGTTTGAAAGAACATATGATTTTTACCTCATGAGCCATGGCATGGAATTCAAGCCATGGGTCTCACCTCAAAGACTAGGCACAATGTATTTAGATGCTCACTAGTCATCTCTAAGGGCACTAGTCACCAAATTGGTAGGATTTTTTAGCTTACACATGAAACTATAGAAGATCACTTACCTGCATTTGTACGCATAAAATCAACATGGTGATTGTAGAAGGTCATAACCTGGAAATTGAGGTTTATCATCGTAAAACTCAAAGAAATACACCATTTCACCTTATGGTTATCCAAGTATTTGAAAATTATGGATTACGTGGATAATCATGGATGATAAATGGATGAATGAGCTTCTTCAAATATGCCATGTATATCATCTTTTGTGCACAACATGGGTATTCAAAATTACTACCTGTAGAAAAGATAAGACATTGGTATCTTAAAAAGGTTTAATGTACACCATTTGAGAGAGGGTCAGCCTATCATCATGGAAAATGTAAAAATAAGTAATTACGGGCATAAAACCAAGGTATCATGTGATGATTCTTCGTCAGGGAAAGAAAATTTAGTTGATAGAGGAAGCGTATCCAGATAACAAAGCAACAATGACTAGGAACCAACGTCATATGTGAAGGTAGAAGCGGATGACATCAACACAAACCAAAAAATAAATTTATCAAAGCCTATCAATGCAAAATTGAAATCCTTTATTGTGAATCTTAATAAATCGATTAAAATTGATTATCGGTTAAAGTTGATTAAATTTAAATCTCAAAGGTATTTCACCCTAAGCTATATTTTGGTAGACATCATGTGATAGCATCGAACTTGGACAACTGGTCATCATGAATTGTTTAAATATGGTGGGTCATTTGCATGCATGCCATGTTTAGCATATGATGGCAATTTCCAAAGGAGACAACCACCTTGTGTAAGCGATGTTGACCATCAACACTTGGCTGCATGGTGTAATGTGTTGGAAAAATTGAGTTGTCATTGATGTCAAAGGCAAAAATATCTTCAAGGATGAAATGTTGATGTCAAAGGCAGAAATATATCCAAGGATGATTATTGAGTTATCACTAAGTGCAAGGCAGATATCTTCAAGGATGCTTTAATATTTAAATAATATTTAAATATTAAGGAAGAGGGTTCATATTTAAATTAGAGGATTTAAATATAGTTTAATAGTTTAAAAGTGTAAATATTTAAAGGTTAAATATTTAAAACCTTGGTCGACCTCCTTTCAAAAGATTAAAAATTTTGACAATTAAAAAATTCAAATGTTTGGGTACCAAAGGACAAAGAACATAATGGTTGAGCTGAATTCGTTGGGAACCAAAGGACAAAGCATATAAATATATGCTTTAAAATTAATTTTGAAGGCTAATTTTCACAAGAAATATCGATCAAGTAGAGTGGAAGCAATTAGAATATGAAGGAGGAGAGTGGATACTGTTCAGTAGAGCAAAAAACAAAGTTTAAATTTGATATCATGACTTGTTAGTTTCAACCACTAGGATAGACAAGCTGGTTACCGAGCTCGCATGGAGCATTGCTAGGCAGGATGTTGAGGGGTCGAAACCTTTTGACAATGTTTTGTTGAAGACAAAGTTGTGAAGGTAATAAAATATGTTTTATGCCTTGAGGTTCCAAGCGATATGATAGCACAACCAGTTAAAGAGACCATGTTATGACACTAGGCTTCTCAAAGATAGGGTATCAAATCCCATCGACGATAGTGAGAGGAATTTATAATTTTATTTTATTCAATTTTGATATTTGATAAATAATAAAAGGGAGTTATAGCGTATAGGGGTGTGATCTAATTATTTTTTGGAATGGGGAGTTACAAGTTATAGTATGGTGTTTGATTTTTGCAAATGATAAATGTGATTTAAATTTTGCAAAAGGAGAAATAATGGTTCTTGTTGTGAAATAAATATTTATTTTACGAGTTTCAAAAGGGAGACATAAAGAGTTATTTTTAAGTTGTATTGTGTATGTTTGGATAATGGTTTTTGAGTGGATGATTTGATATTTAATCAAGAAAAGAAAAATAGAATTTCTAACCAGTTTTTGAAGGCACAAACAAAAGGAAAATTATTTTGTTAAGGTAGGTTTGAAAAGCTCATGCAAAAAGCCCATCATCATCATAGAGGCAGATTTAGAGGTATGGTGATTTAATTCCTTTATCAAAATAACTTAACAATTTGAGGAAAATATTTTATCATATAGTGGGAGGTATAAGGAATTATTGGATGTGCTTTATTTTTGCTTGAAATTGGAAATAAATGTGCAAGGATTATAGATTATATTTGAAAACCAAATTGTGCATTGTTCATGATTAATTTTGGGAGTAGAGGAGAAGGATAAATTTATGCACTGTGATTGGTTTTCAAGTGAATGTGGAAATAAGCAAAATAGTATAGTCTCACACAAATAGAAGGGTTGCTTTAAAACAAGTCAAAGTGTCGTATAATGCAAGGATAATGTGAAAGGATTCACTTGAAAAGGATATTTTTAGCTATCTACGAAAGGGGAAGGAAATGTATAAATTAGCAATTACAAGGTCAATTATCAAGTGATCGACTCAAGCTACATTTTAATGTAATAAATGTGAGACATGTGGAAGCAACAGACTTAAATAATGTGAAGAACATATTGGGCATTTGATAAGTGCATATCATTTTCTATATGTTCATAAAAGAATTCTGGGTAGAATATGTTTGAATTGCTTTAGTTGAGGAAAGCACATTAAAGAATAGGTGAAGAAATTGATGACATCATTATGTAATATTTGGGAATAGATGAGCATTGTTTTGTATGCAATATTTGGGAATAGATGAGCATTGTTTGGATCAGATTTGAGCAGGATTTTGGAGTAGGTTTTAGCAGGAATTGTGAGCAGGTTTTAGAGAAGATTTGAGTAGGTTTTGGAGCTAATTTGAGCAGGTTTTGTGAGTAGGTTTTGGAGCATATTTGAGTAGGTTTTGTGAGCAGGTTTTGGAGAAAATTTGAGCAAGTTTTAGAGCATATTTGAGTAGGTTTTGTGACCATATTTGGAGAAAATTTGAGCAGGTTTTGTGAGCATGTTTTGGAGTAGATTTGAGCAGGTTTTGTGATCAAATTTGAGAGTAGATTTGAGAGTAAATTTGAGAAGGATTTGTGAGCAGTTTTAAGAGAAGAATTAAGTATAGTTTGAGCTAGAATTATGATCAGAGGGTATTGGTGTTTCCTATGGATTGGTGTCCATAAACTAGCAAAGGGGATTGGTGTCTCCTATGGGTTGGTGCCCACAAATCAATAGAGGGGATTGGTGTCTCCTATGGATTGGTGTCCACAAACTTGAGATGGGATTGGTGTCTCCTATGGATTGGTGTCCATGAACTAGATTAGAGGGTATTGGTGTCTCCTGTAGATTGGTGTCCATGAACCAAAGCAGAGGGGATTGGTGTCTCCTATGGATTGGATATTGTAATAGGGGATTGGTGTCTCCTATGGATTGGTGTACACAAACTTGAGAGATGATTGGTGTCTCTCGTGGATTGGTGTCCACAAACATTGTAATAGGGGATTGGTGTCTCCTGTGGGTTGGTGCCCATGAAATTTATTGAGAAATTTATAAGCAATATTTCTCCATGGATGTAGCCCATATTGGGTGAACCACGCATTATGTGTGTGGTGATTTGTGCATTGTTTCATTACTACATTGATATTATTATTGTTATCATTTGGAAAGAAAAGTAAAAGTTTTATCTTATATTTTTCATTCCCCTCTCAATATAAGCTTATGTTCTTCATAATGAAGTTGAGTGTTGTAGATTAAGATTGAAGACCATTAATTAAAAGCAAGATCGAAGGCCATGATTTTTTCAATCATAATTAAATGAAAATATAAAAAAAAAAACCTAAATTTCAAATTCATCTTTTCCAGGGAAAACTCGATGGTTTGATGATTGAATCTCTATGCAACCCAACTACAATAACAACCAGAGATGCTGCATAGGAAATGGAGTTAAAGTGGCAATAATTTTTGATAAGGGGAATGGTGAGAATTGTAGGTGAACATTGAAGAAGAAGCAGTGAAATAAATTGTAAGGATCACTATTTCAAATTTTTTAGAATTTTTTAGATAATTGTAATGAAATTTGGTATTGTTGTATAAAGATTCTTAAAGAACTTGCAGGAAAATGTACCAAAATTTTTTAAGATTGAAATGTAACAAATTTTTTATTATGGATGTAATGAATGTTTTTATTATTTGAAAGAGATATTATATATTGATAAAATAATTCTTCCAAATATATGTATGTATTTAAATTCCAATGATGAATATATGTATGTGTTGAATTCTTCTCTATAGGTTTTTATTTTGTAGACAATATTTTTGAGATACCAAAGTAGAAAACCCATTGTCCTTAACGCCCTACCCCTTCATCTATCAAACCCTTGTCACAATGTAGAATTCTACCTTCCATAAATGAAGTGAACCATTCTCCATAACCACCTAGACACCCAATAATTTCATTAGGAAGCTTTTTCAAAAAGCTATATGGTGGGATACCCTGACATAGTTTCAAGGTCATGACCAAGGTGTGTGAAAGGTGAGTGATTTGCAAATAGGATTAATTGAATTAACATTGAATCAAAGGTTACAAAGCTTAAATACAAGGTAAATAACCTATTCGAGAAAGAAAGGGGGAAAGGAGAAATTGGGGGAAAAGAAAGTTAACTTGAGTTCTCTTGCCACCCAAATGCTGCCGTCCACTGCCGTCCAGGTAAGGTAAAGGTAAGTTACCTTTACCCCAAGTAAAATCAAATATTTTTAACTTTTACTGATGGTAATTTCCAACATTCTCCCCCTTAAAGTTGAGAGGACTAACTATATAGTCTCTCAGCTTTATAAATTGAGCTTTAGCCATGCCTTTGGTGAAGATGTCTGCTAGATTATCCAAAGTGCTACAATATTGAAGCTCAACTGTCTGCTGTTCCACCATATCTCTTATGAAGTGATACTTCATATCAAAGTGTTTTGACCTTTTGTGGTGGATCGGATTATATGCCAACTGTATGGCACTTATATTATCACAATTCAGTTTGGTTGGACCAATTTGTTTTTTGCCAATCTCTTCAAGGATTTTCCTCAACCAGATGATCTGAGTACTTGCATGAGTAATGGCTATGTACTCAGCTTTTGTAGATGATAATGCTACAACAGATTGCTTCTTGGAACTCCAAGTTATTAGTCCTGATCCTAGACTAAAACAGTTCCCTGATGTAGATTTTTTTTCATCTATATTACTGCCCCAATCGCTGTCACTATAACCAAATAACTTCACAGAGTTAGACTTGTGGTAATGGATTCCAAAATCCAATGTACCTTTTACATATCGTAAAATTTGTTTGGTTTCTTGAAGATGCAACTTGGATGGGCATGCCATAAATCGTGATACAAGAGAAACAACATACTGTATATCTGGCCTAGTGTTGGTGAGAAATATTAAACTCCCAACCATGCTTCTGTAATTGGTCAAGTCAACATTAGGTGCTCCATATTCTTTGCTTAGTTGGATTCCATGTCCAGTTGGTGTTGCAGCTGATTTGCACTGCTGCATAACAAATTTCTTGATCATGTCATGAGCATATTTTGTTGACATATGAAGATCCCATTCTTTGATTGATGTACTTCCATTCCTAGAAAGTATCTCATTAATCCGAGATCCTTCATCTCAAATTGATTCATCATGGAGTTTTTGAACTCCATATTCATTTTATCATTACTACCCATGAATATTAGATCATCCACATATAAACAAACTATGAGGATATCTACTCCATTTTTTAGGTAGTATAATGTTGGTTCACTCTTGCTTTTTGTGAAACCATATTTGCTGAAATAGCCATCAATTCTTGAGTACCATGCTCTTGGTGCTTGCTTGAGGCCATATAGTGCTTTTTTCAATTTATAAACAAGGTTCTCTTTTCCTGGTTCTTGGAAACCTTGAGGTTGTTGAACATACACCTCTTCTGTTAGGTATCCATTTAAAAATGCACTTTTCACATCCATGTGTTGAATCTTCCATCCTTTATGGGCTGCCAAGGAAAGAACAGTTCTAATTGTTTCTTGTCGAGCAACTGGAGCAAAAGTTTCCTCATAATCTATTCCATATTTCTGAGTAAAACCTTTAGCTACTAATCTCGCCTTGTGCCTTTCAATGCTTCCATCAGCATTGAATTTGGTCTTATAGACCCATTTACATCCAACACATTTTTTTCCCTTGGGAAGCTTCACAAGCTCCCAAGTATCATTCTTTTCAATAGAGGATATTTTCTCTTCCATGGCATCCTGCCATATATTTTCAGTGCATGATTTTTCATAGCTAGAAGGTTCTAGCTGTGCAGCAGACCAACAAAGCATAATTGACTACATCACCCCTTGGTTCATGAGACTCATCATCCCCTGACATTTGAAGATTTTCAAGTCTTGACAAAATGTCATCCATCTCACTAGCTTGACTCCTAGTGTATCTTTGTTGGAAATTCCTATCCAACATTTGAGAAGATGGATGACTCTATAGTATGCGCTTTCCTCTATTTGTCTCTTTCCTTTGAGAAACTGAATCAATATCCATCAGAATTGGAGCGCTTACAGATATTTTGAATCATTTTGGAGAATTTGGGGGTGCCAACAAATTCCTTCTTGGACTTGGTGTACCACTTGATGTACTTGATGAAGTTTCCTGATGTGGAATCTGTGGAGGAGGACTACTTTTCTTGGGTTGTACCATTATGGGAGGTACTGGTGTGGTACTGTCCGAATTAGAGTCAAAATCAACAATTTTTTTATGACCCCATTCTTCCCCTTCATAAAAAATTACATCCCTGGAGATAATGATTTTATGTGTCGTGGGATTGTACAATCTATACCCTTTGGTTGAATCACAATACCCTACAAAAACACATGCTTGACTCTTTGGATCAAGCTTCTTTCGCTTCTCCTTAGGAATGTGTGCATAAGCTAAAGAACCAAATACTCTGAAATGTTTGACATTTGGTTTCTTACCGTACCATCCTTCATAAGGAGTGATACCATCTAAACTAGAAGTCGGACTTCTATTTAGAATATATGCACTTGTTCTCACTTGCATCCGCCCAATAGTCGTTTGTGAGATGTTTTGCTCGAAGCATTGTTCGTGCCATTTCAACAAGGGTGCGGTTCTTTCTCTCACCCACACCATTCGTTGTGGGGTGTAGGCGATGGTGAACTGCCTTTTTATCCCATTTTGCTTACAATAATGAAGAAATTCATTTGAGGAGTACTCTCCTCCTTTATCAGTGCGAAGAAATTTGACATAGTAGTCACTTTGCTTTTCTACATTATTTCTGAAGTATATGAAGCAATCAAATGCTTCATCTTTGTGTTTCAAAAAATACAACCAACACATTCTAGAATAACAATCTATGAATGTTAGAAAATAAGAATTGTTTCCAAGACTCTTTGTTTGCGTTGGACCACAGATGTTCGAATGTACTAGCTGAAGAGGATAGCTTGCTCTCCACGCTTTGCCTCTTGGAAACTTCGTTCTGGAGTGCTTTCCCAAAGCACATGCTTCGCATACCTTTTTATGTTTTGGTATTTTTGGTAGTCCTGTCACCATATTTTGTGATGTTAACATTTTCAAGCTAGCGGAATTGAGGTGACCATATCTCAAGTGCCACAATTCACTTGGATTTGTAATAGCAATGTTTGCAAGTTGAGCTCCCCCTGGCTCACCAAAATTTAGAGGGAACAACCTATTCTTTGTCATAGGGACTTCTGTGATGACCCGGTTACAATTTTTTTTATCAAAGATTGTACATTTTCTTTCATCAAAAACTAATTTGTAATGCTTCTCCATCATTTGGCCAACACTTAACAAATTGTGTTGTAGCTGTGGAGTATAGTATATGTCATTCACATTTTTAATACCTTCTTTTGTGGGAACTTCCATAGCTCCTATGCCTTCAATTTGCAAGGATTTATTATCCCCTAACTTAACTTGAGATTTGTAATTTGAATCTAATGTAGCAAAGAGATTTTCTTTGCCACTCATGTGGTTGGAGCAACTAGTATCCAGAATCCATGTATCATTTAGATTTTGATCTGGCTGTCCATAAGAGAGAAAAATATTTGGTGGACCTTCTTCTTCTCCGTAGAATGAGCCATATTTACTGCTTTGATCTTTTGAAGACTTTGACCAGTAGTCACGAGCGAAGTGGCCTTGTTTCCCACAGTTGAAACATGCTGTTTTAGGCTTATTACTTCCTCGTCCTTGATTTCCACGGCCTGCATTGCTGCTTTGGTTCTGATTGGCTCATCTATTTTGATTTCCACCTCTGTTTGGATTACCTCCTCTGTAGGAGTTGCTTTGGCCCTTGCCTCTTTGTTGTTGTCCTCTGCCTCGTCCTCTTCCTTGTCCTCGTCTTACACTTTCATTCGAAGTGAAGGCTTTGTCATCACCTCCATAGCTTGTTGAAGGTGCACCTTGAAGTCGCTCTTCATGTGATGTTAATGATCCAATCAAACTATCAAATGTAAGAGTAGAAAGATCTTTGGATTCTTCAATTATGATTGCAATGTGATTCCACTTAGGAAGAAGTGTTCGCAACACTTTCTTCACAATTGTTTCATTTTTTGTGTCTTCACCTAAATTTTGCATCATATCAACTACTGCTTTAACACGAACACAATAGTCTCCAACTCTTTCATTGTCCTTCATTCTGAGATTTTCAAAATCTCTTTTCAAAGTCTGAAGCCTGACTTGCTTTACTTTATCACTTCCTTGGAATCCTTCTTTCAAGGCATTCCATGCATCTGTAGCAGTTAAGTAAGATGCAATTCTTGGAAAGATACTAGGATCTAATGCTGATTGAAGATGGTATAAGGCAAATGAATTATTTTTTTGTGCATATTTGTAGATATTTTTATCATTTGCACTTAAAGTAGTCCAATCTGTTGGAGCAATGTAACCGTCTTCAATAATATCCCATAGTCCTTTTCCGATGAGTAATGTCCTCATCTTGATGGACCAGTACTCATAATTATCCCCTCTGAATTCAAGAATTGGTAGATTATTATGTGATCCCATTTTTTAATCTACTAAAACAAGAAACCTCTCTTTTATAGTCTTATTGCAAAAAGACTTTACAAACTATCAAGCCTCGCTTGATTTACAATCATGAACAACTCAAACTTGTTAAGCAATTACAAAATTGTCAGCGACTTTTTCATCATCGTCACTGATCAATATTATTTCAGGAGAAGGAGGTTGAAGGATTTCAACTGAATTACTATAATGAGTATATTCGGATCCTTGTGCAACAATTGCAACTGTGTCATATTGTTAAAACTTGCTGCCGAAGGAGTTATCTTCTGAATCGGCTTCGTATCCTTGATCAGGATTTCTCTGGTGTGCAATAACCGCGTTTTGCAACTGTGAAAAAAATTGTATTAAGACTTAGTGTTTTCACGCTCCTATCAAAGTTTTCAGGAGTTGTTCTTAGTAACAACTTGCAGAGGGCATGATAACAACCTTCCGATCTTATCATTTAAGAAAATTTCCCAGAATTTTTTTTTTACAAGGATTTCCTCTTAGGAAATAGTAAAAAAATTTAACTTTCCAAGTTTTTTTTTTTTTAAAAACTTTACATATATTTCCTCTTAGGAAATTTCAATCAATAAAAAACTTCACATTTATTTCCTCTTAGGAAATTTCACTCAACTAAAATTTTTTTTTTTTTATAAAAGCTAATGAACAGTTTAAAAAAAAACTAAAAAATATATTTTTTTTTAATTTTAAACTTATTCCTTAGTTTTTCTTTTGATTAAAAAAAAATTGATTTTCTATCGACCCCGCCGAGAGTCGATCCTGCGACCTCGCGGGTCTCAGGGCTGAGGGTAGCCGCTGCGGTATCCGGGCTGATCCGGGAGCAACGCGCGCTCCCCGCCTCTTGACTTTCACGTCGAGCATGAAGCAAGTTTTGGAGCGCAAAGCTTTTATATTCTTTGGGACTATCAGTCCCACATCGCTCATAGAGCGATGTTTTTGTTGTTTAAAAACAACAAAGCACGCAATGTGCTTTGACTGCCTGCGGGCAGTCACCAATGCCGTAGCCTTTTGCCACCGATGATGCACGCGCAGATTGACACGTCACCTTCTCGGGCCGCGCACCAGTGCCACGTCAGCACAATTTGCAGATCGCCACATCACCTTCTCGGGTCGCATGCCAGTCTCACGTCACCACGCATCGTGCCACATCGATCTCTCACCTCGGACCACGTGTAGTAGATCACCACCTCAGCTCCGCTTCGGGAATCGTGCCGGCACCACGTCAACAATGCCTCGAGAATCATGCGGATCTGCTGCTCCTGCGGGCCGCGTCGTCCAGTTCCACCAGTGCCTCAAAAAATGTGCCAGTCAGCTCCTGCGGGCCATCTCGAGATCCGTGCCACCTCGGCTCCTGCGAGCCACCTTGGGATCCGTGTCGTTGCCTCGAACTGCGAGCCCCATCGCCTCGGGAATCGTGTCACTCTGATACCAAATGTGAAAGGTGAGTGATTTGCAAATAGGATTAATTGAATTAACGTTGAATCAAAGGTTACAAAGCTTAAATACAAGGTAAATAACCTATTCGAGAAAGAAAGGGGGAAAGGAGAAATTGGGGGAAAAGAAAGTTAACTTGAGTTCTCTTGCCGCCAAAATGCTGTCGTCCACTGCTGTCCAGGTAAGGTAAAGGTAAGTTACCTTTACCCCAAGTAAAATCAAATATTTTTAACTTTTACTGATGGTAATTTCCAACAAGGTGTGGCCAAATAATTCATTTTTAACTATGACCCCACATCCATGGTCACTAATGTGGGTTCGATGGAAGTTGAAATTACCCCTAGTATTATCTTAGAAGTTTTGCACCTCCCCAAGGTTAGCCAAAAATACTTCAAATCCACTAACAAATGAGTAACCCAATTGGTCGACAAACTAGGAGAAAAATGTTCTGTTGTTTGAGATTGAGGGGTGGATCAAGGGGGTAGAAACTTCATTTCTTCCTTTGAAGTGGAAATAAGCTTCCACATTGATCATGAATTTATTTACTATAGAGGCTAGGTTGTCCATGTGTGGGGCTATCACCTAAAAATGTTGCTTAATATTAAATTTTCTAAGTGAGAGGATTGTGTTATTTACCTATCGTATTTCCTCTATAAATATCTAAAATTTGTATAGGGTTCAAGCCAAAAAATCCAGGGCTAGACCCAAATTACATCTAATAGTCCATCATAACCTTATTAAATTAATTTTTTTTCACAAAACCCTTGAAACTAAAACTACATGGGATAAGATTATGGAGGACGTAAAACTTTTAGTACAGTCATCTAAGCCAAGTAAATTTGAGTCTAGTGAGGGTGCCACATATAAGAAAAACTCCAAATATAGTAGCCAATGGGAATAAGAGTCTTCTGTGCTCAAGAAAATAACCTGATCTAAAACTGTCAAGTCATCCAAACATCCTTCACCTATGAAGAAAACTATATTTTATAAGTATAAAATAGAGATACATGAAAAAGGAGAAATATCTAGACCTTGATTGATTCACATCAAACCCTTCTGTTGAATCCCTAGCTCAAATATGTATCCAATAGTTTGCTACAAATGCAGTTGGATAATTTTAGAAAAGAGTTTATAGAGCATACAACACTGGTGGAGAAAGCTCTCTCCACCCAAACCAATCCAATAAGATAAATTTATATGGAAATTTTGGCCAAACCAATTGAGCAATTTTCCCAACTGGTGATTGCCAATGCATCACCCAAAAATATTTCAACATGTAGGAAGAAAATGAGGTGATCAGTAACTTTTAGCAAACATTTTACCTTAGCCTAGACATTCAATGAGGACAACTTATCCATCTTTTCGAGTTTAGATTTTAGATGCACCATACACGTATAATTCCAAATATGGTTCCATAAATTGAGATGGAGATCCCAATGGAGGTGGACAAGGTGATCAACATGGTCACCAAATATGTAGGGTAATTGTCCACACTAGTAAAAGAGATAAAATAGGGATCACCATGTGGTGCAACAAACATAGGAGGGGATCCACAAGATGATATATCTTATCTAAAGACTATGGCTATTGAGAAGCCACAAAACCAAGACACAACCATAGTGTAGATCTGAAATATTAAACACAAAATGTTGAAAGTAGATCACCCTATCCCAACCTAGGTTTCATCCCAAATCAGATAAAAAAATGTTTAAGTTTTAAACGTCATTAATTTTTTATCATAAAAAAACTTGTATTTTTCATTATTCATGTTATGTTTTTCTAAAAACTAATTTTTCATGCATGGGGACATGCATTCCCTTCAGTTTGGGGGAATGATGAGCAATGAAATATGATTATGATATGCAGTTTTATTCCTGGTTTTAAGATGCAAATCTAATGATTATGAAAGTGTTTTGCTAGACAATATGCATAATTTATATGATTTTTGGTAAAATTGATCTATGAGATATTATGTGATATATGCTGGTAATTTTATGTATATTGCATGAGAATGTTGTGTTGTTCACAAGTTTGAGTTGCAGGTAATTACAAGAGAATGTTACGACCAAACACTATTAGGACTAAAACTAATGAGATATATTGTACATGAAAATGTGTTACATATATAGGCAGGAGGCCTATATGATAAATGACAAGTGTCAATATAAACTGACAAGTGTCAAAACAGAGGCATAGTGCACTTTAATTCTAAAATTCCCCCTTAAAGTGCACTATCCTAACTAAAGAAAAAAAACAAGTCAACATTAGGTAACATTCCCCCTTAATGTTGACTTCTCTAAAAGCAACCTATCATCCTCTTTTATTGCTGATTTGGTCTAGGCTCGTGCTCTTTGCACTTGGCTCTCCAACTGTGAATAATGCTAGATCAACTATGTATACATCTCGGTCTGTTGCCTCAGGGTCAACCACTTCAACGAGTCTGTTTCCACTGGATCAACCATCTAATTGCCTCAGGGTCATCATGGGTGCCTCAGTGTCAGCCACTCCTGGGTCTATTTCCTCTATAGGTCATCCTCAGAGGATGTTGCCTATTATAGATCACTGACTAGATCCACCATGAATATCAAATCCCTCCTCATGGTGAACTCAATCTAGAAGGTGTCGGTCTCTGCTGAAAATGCACCTTAATACATAAGAAAAAATGAGCCATGAAATACAATAAAATGAGCCATAGAAGCCAAATATGGAGGAGAGGAAGAAAGAAGAATAGAAGAGAATCTTCTGAAGGGTCTTCATCTATAGAATTCATAAGTAGATTTGAAAAAAACTCGGATAGAGTCTAGGGTGTCTATGTCTGTAGTCCCTAGAGTAAGTTTCCTTATGGTAATCACCTCATCTTACCGAAATGCATGGGTAACAAGCCGCTGCATCCGCCAAGTAGAAAGAGGATAATACTAGATACTAGGTTCACTTACAAGTGCCTTGGGAGTGTCGGGTACAACCGAGAGTGCACTCCAAGGTAGAAAATTTTGAGGCTTAAAAAACTCAAATGAAACAACCTCATAATTACAAACGGACACCATCATTGTGTCCGTCTCAAAATATTCTTTCCAAGGATTATAAACATGGCTATAGTCGGATCTCAATAAATCCTTTATACATGAGAAAAATAGCACGCCTCTCTAGGCAACAAATAAAACCTCACACTGTGGCATAATAAAAAAACAGTCTTCCCGTGATTTCAAAATTTTCCCTCCAAGAGAAATTTCATTGGGAAACATGTGAATCTTTCACTTTTACTGCCCATGTGGAACAATCATGAAAAAACTAGTGCCCCCATGCTTTGAAAAAACTTTTAATTAAGGCCATTGGCCATATATATATATATATATATATATATATATATATATATATATATATATATATATATATATATATATATATATATATATATATATATATATATATTAATAAAGGCCCTCCCACTTGTCTTTGCAAGACCACATGCTATTTTAATATCACTCACATAATATTTTAATATGCTATTTTCCCTCCGATTAACAGTACTGCTCATTCGACTGCATCAAATCGTGAAGATTCGGCCAAGATTCCATTATGGTCTCGAGATTTGGCCGCCAAGAGCGGTGACCTCAAAATCCATCAGAAAAACCAAAATGGAGTGGCCACATGTAGTGATAGGACGCTCGAGAAGCTGCATGCAGAAAATGCACTTGAGCCCGTCATCAAACAGCTCAAGGACTTCGTTCTTTGTGGACGTCGCCACACCATCGTCGGGCCTCGCACTTCTGTCCTCACCATTGTGTTGGTTTTTGCTGCTGGCACAAGCTCCTCTGCTCATGAGTTCCTACCTCCTCTGGGCCTTCTGCTCGTCGATAAGAGTCTCGTCCGCCTGAATAGCCCTATTCTGACTCAACAAATCATTCCCATCCCCAGCATTAGCAGGCATAGATCTGATGATAGTAACATTTTCACTTGAAAGCAAACAATCAGGGAAAAACCAGTCCTCGACAGGGGCCACCATCAGTGGTGGCCTTAGGCACTGATATCCATGCATAATCCAAAATACAATATGATCTGCATACTGCAAAACACCATGTTTTCATAGGCCCTGGGTTTGATTACAGTGCCATCTTCTTGGAATCATCACATTTGGGGACCACAATACTCTGGCAAATCTATTGCAAAATTTCTACACTACTAAACAATGCATGGTGCACGCTTTTGCTCATCGTGGTCAGAAACTTGATGGCTATCACCACCAGTTTGTCATGGCTCCGTGCGCTAGAAATGGTTATCAAAAAACTCCAAATGGCCAAGGTGAAGTATTTCAAATAATCCCAAAACTCTTCCTTGTTCTTCTCCATGTAAAAAAGAACATGGGGATTATCACTGTAGTCACAGCCACATCGCACCACTTGGTGAAAAATTGGCATTATAGATGTGGCGGTCAAACTCCACGGAGGTGATCATCTCCACCATTGTCTATGCTTCCGAAGGACGTGTCTATTTGATAGTTGAAACAATATTCACCAAGGATCATGCCCACTAAAATATCAGATTGAACTGACCCATCAATAATGGGTGCATCTTGTGATCACCACTTTTGCTAGAAAATACCACTACTTCCACTGCCAGTATGTGTCTCCATCGTGGTCAAATAGTGCATGCGTAGCAACAAATAGGAAAATGTAATGGTACCATTTCATGGCGATGATAATTTTTGGCATGGGTTTCTTCACGGATGCCTACAATATGTTCTATATAACCACCGTGATGAAGCTCTTGAGCCCCTACAAGCGGCAAGCATGGATCGTTGCCCCCCAACATGTTGGAGGCGATGAACGGCGTTGCCCTCTATGGGACCCTGGCGAGGGCACCCCCCACCATAGTCAAGATCGTAAGCCCATACACCTTCTTGCAGCCGAGCTTTTCACCGAGCCATGTAAAGAATAGGCGAAATATACATGGCATTTTGGCTTGCTGGCGATGCTACTACCGCTACTAATTCCTTGGAAGGTCCCACGCTTGCACTTGGACAAGGAGACAAAGCCATTTCATGTTTCTCCTCAGAAATTAAAAATTCCAGAGGGTGGAACAAAGTCCCTTAAGTACTATTATACTCTACAGCCTCTAAATGTTCTGGATTTACTGCAATTCAAATAGCATTTCAAGCTTTTAGTAGGCCGGGTTTCCCATCTAGAGATGATAACGTACTTCAACTATGATTTTATGCAAATACTGTTGAAATTAGCAACGTTTTGCTCCAAATTCTTCCAACGAAATACAAACTAAATCATTCTTCTCTTCAGCTCATGCAAACGAGGTCACTAAACTGTATTACACTTTGAACTTTGCTGAAAACATAGCATATACGGGAAAATATTTATCCTGATTGTGAAAGTTCAAATCTTGGTCACATTTTTTGAATTTGGACATAATCTCCTATCGAATTTCTATTCAAAGTCCCTATAGGACAATATGAGCCCTTCCTTTACCGTGTTTCTACGAGATCTGAATATTTTTTTGACTGAAGGGAGCTCGAACCCATGATGACTAAAAATTTGGTTCTCCAAAAATATATGAATAGCAGTTAAGCATTGGACAATTGAATACAAAGCAAAGTTGTCACGCTCAAAGCTTTAAAACAACTGCAACAAAAAAATTCCCCCTAAAAAATATTGGCAGCCATGAATGGTTTCAAGCAATCTGGTTTTTGATCCATTTTTTAAAAATGGAGAGCATACTCCCTAGGCTTGGAAAAAAATGAGAAAAATGAGGAAAAATGGGGGAGGGAGGATTTCCATGAGGGAAATCCCCCCTCAAGGGTTTACACGGGGCAGTAGAGCGACTAGGCTCTGATATCAAATGTTAAGACTAAAACTAATAAGATATATTGTCTATGAAAATGTGTTACATATATAGGCAGGAGGCCTATATGATAAATGACAAGTGTCAATATAAACTGACAAGTGTCAAAACAGAGGCATAGTGCACTTTAATTCTAGCAAACACAACCAAAGTAGTTCACAAAAAACACAGTAGAACAGGTTATGAAGCCATCTACAAAAAGCACCTATAGAAAGGTGCTCTAAAAATGGTCTACTAAAATAAGCTGATTTTGTAAACCTATTTTGCACAATAAAAATTGCCACACCTACTAACAGGTTAGCTAGCACAACATGTGTTGTGAAGTCAGCTTGGTCATTATCATATTGTTGATCATATTTAAATATGTTATCCAATTTGTTAATTGTTATAAGTTTACGTAGTTTGAATGTAATTTGAAATTTTTCTCCTTAATAAAATGATAAAAATATCATTTTACTTTGTTAGTATTTTGTTAGTAAGTTATTTAGACTTTAGGACTTTGTTACGTATATTTGGCATTATGCCACTTGGACAAGATTCATTCAACAACCATGTAACAAAGTAGTTATTTGAATTTCTATTGTAAGGGCTGAAGGTAATATTATAAATTACAATGTAAAGACCCTAAAAAGGGTCTACCTTCTGTTGCTTTTTTGCCATATGTCTACACTATTTTAGCTATTGCACAAAGCATATTACATTGTACAAATTATGAATATTGGAATAAATTGATATATTAGTAGTGATATTTTATTTAGAGTATGGCAACAGTGTTTCATATTTTATTCATGATTTGCTTATTTCTATAGCTTTCATTTATTTTTCTACAACCATGAATTAAGTAGCATAGAGTTAGTTTAATGAATATAATTTTTTGAAGTAAATTAAAGTAGAAAGCAGAGAAGAGAATAATACTGACCTCGAGGATGCAAGACCCACTCTAAGATGGTTAGTCCCTTTCTCTCTTCCTCCTAAAATATAGTAGGTTTAATTAGAACATAGAATAGTCTTAGACCATAAATTTAATTAAATTGCATATTATAGAATTATAAATATATTAAAAAGATAATGCATCATTAGATCATAATGTGGATCCACACACAAACTTAGACTAAATTGCAATTGCATTAAGCATAAACTTCATTCAATTTCATTTATTGAAAACTTTATTTTATGCAATGAAACTAAGAAAAAGGGAATAAATGTTGATTAAGAATTGTGGATATCTATAAGGGATTTCTATTCTTTAAATATAGCCTATATTGAAAAATTAAATGTGACATGTTCATCAGTTCTAACAGGATGAATGTAGGCCATTCATTTTTTGCCATGAATACTTTGGACATTTTATGTGGGAATGAATTAGTGGCTCATATTAGTCAATGAAATGAGAATGAATGTAGACCATTAATCTATAGTGGAATCTAAAAATTCTATAGATGGGAATGCGATTTTTATAAGTCAAACGATAAGACTCTCTTGGGATTATTTACGGATTAGATGGACTTTTGATGAATGGGCTAACACAAACCATATAAGATTGGGAAATTAGGGTAATATTTATCAACAATGCTATAAGGGATAAAAAGAGAAATTTGAATGTAACTTAGCCAACCATGAAAGGTATGGAAAGGGGGTGGAAGACTTATATGGATGTTTGATGCATAATATTTCAAAATATAAGTGCATTAAAAGGGGTAAATTTAATATCCATGTATTCAAGACCTTGGAACTTTAGGAATGATAGGGTGTTTTCAATGGAGGGAGATATTATGAAAAGCGAATATTTGATCGGGTGGTTTAATAATAGGACTTTGAGGATTAATGGAGAGTTATAAAAAATTGAACTAAACGTATGGACCAAATGTTTTTTATAATAAATGGATTAGATCTAAAAATGGATTAAAGGACTTGTTGTTGTGCTTGCACAACATGCCCTAGTCTGATTGGGGATCCACTTAAAATTTTGGTTTTAATTTCAATTTTTGTTTATATCAAGATTTTAAATTTTTCTTACATCGTTTTTGAAAATTGCTTACATCAAGGTGTCGAAATTGCTTACATAGAGCATTTTGAAATTGATTGCATTGAGCATTTTGAATATTTGCTTTTCAATGGCATTATTTTAGATTGAATATTTTAGAAAATTGAATTTCAAAGGTTTATCCTAAGGTTCAAAATATTAAATTCAATTTTAGGGTTCTTTAAATTTCATCATCTTGCCCTAAATTTACTACAAATTTGAAATTGCCATAACTTTTGATAGAAAAATCCATTTAAGGTGATTCAAATCCTAGTGGAAATATCTTGAGCTCATCCTTGAAGTGGTTGTAGAATTTTATATATGATGTGTTTTCAAGAAATAGTAAATTCATGTTGTAGCTAGTGAATTTTAAAATACAATATCTCTTTATCCACAATAAATTTTTGAGATATCTTAATGGTTTTGAATACGCATTTGTCTCATTTAGACACATGAAAAGTTTCATGAAATTGTGGAAACTTTTAATTTTTACCATAATTTTATGCCAAATGAAATTCACTTTCGGATAATTCAAATTTATTTTCAATTATTTAAAACCATTATCAAACAACAATAAAATCTTAAGCAAGCCATTAAATTACAAAAATATAGAGTTTTTAAAATCAATGTGTAATTTCGAAAGAAAAAATTGCTAAATGTGAGCAATGGCAAAAAAATAGAAAATGTCATATCCCGATAAAGTCCCAAAATCCCATCACTCAACAAGGTTGGAAAGAGAGTGTCAGTAATTTGGGAAGTTGTCGAATCCTGATAGCATACTAAAATTTCATCCATTATGTGAATGAAATTTTTCTAAGTGGTGAGTGTCAAAAAATTGGGAAGTTGTCAGATCCGGTAGAGTCCCGAAATTCTATCTACTATCAACAAAGAAATGAAACCTGGTAACTTTGAGGGATGAAAATTTGGATAAGTATGGGCTTTTCCTGAGATATCAGACCTATTTGTAGCCCAATAGCATCCTAAAATCCCATCACATGACAACCTTGAGAAAAATTAAAATTACCTAAGTACGCTTGTTTCCAAAAATCAGGGACATTGGTAGAAAAAAGAGAGGTCCCAAAATATTGTCACCCAACAACATTGGAATAGATGGAAATTTTCTAAATATAAAAGAAATGTTCTTTTGGGGAGGACAACGTCAATGAAGAAACCTAAAAACCCTAAAAATGGAAATAAAGCCCAACAAATTGGAAAATGAAATCCGATAATGAGAAAATGAAGTCCAGCCATAAAATTTTGCATCCAACAATTGGAGGCCACTCGGATTGATGTCCTGCCAATGAGCAATGATGTAATGCCCAACAATTATGGTATTAAACCTAGAAAATAATTTACTACAATGCCAAAAAAAAATCAAAAAATCAAAATAAAAAAACTCAAAACCTTAAGAAATTATAAAAAAATTAAATATTAATAATATTAATGTTCTAACCTTTGCCTTTTTTTGAATTTTTGCAAAACTTTTGTTGGTGGTTGCATTAAATATGATAGATGTAATGGCAGACATGGAACTTCAATGTGAACTAGGCAAGTGCATTCGTGCAAGGCAGAATATATGGAAATTAATGATCAACCTAGGCTTTGCAGACTAATGAAGAGTTAATGAGGTGTGGTTATTCCTGGGTTCTTGAGCTTCATGTAAATTAAAATTTAATGAAGTTTGGTCATTGTAGGGCTCATTGTAGATGAATAAATTATGAAGCATGGCCAAAGCAGGGTGTATTTTATGGAATTACAACTGCACTATGGCATTAAAATTAATTTCAAGAGGTACATTCTAAACTTAGGTGGCAATTAAATACAAAATGTAACACTAGGTGAAGACCCAAAACATGTATAAATACTGGCTTGCTAGTTGGATACAAAGGTCAAAAACCATCTATTAGCTAGCCTATTTTAGTTTTATTTTCTTCTTTCTATTTATAGTCAGATGGTATTTCTAAACCAAGTGGCTATTGCTTTTTGAGCTCTGTTCTTTGTAATCCACCAAAGTGGACAAATATGAAACAATGTACCTAATGACTATATTTTAATATAAAGGCTTTTGGAATTTTTTGTGTTCAATATGTGCATGTTGATGGTGGTTGCACTTAGTCCATTTCATAGTCTATTGTTCCTCTAAAGATTGCACCATCTCAAACCTTAGGTTGTGTGAATACTAGTTAGGTTGAGATTGGTTTAAATTTGGGTTTGTTGCTTTACCATATTAGAGCTAGAGTTCAAGGCAATATCAACTTGTTTTATTTTATTTTCTCTCACCCTTCAACCTTTGAATTTTATTTGAAGCTTATTTAAATTAGGATTAGATTAGTTTATGTTTGAAGCATCAAAGCCGTATTCTTGCACTGCATTTTATAATTTCATATAGCTTTAAAACATCATTGCTTATTATACGTCAAATATATCTTAAAGGCAGTAAATGATATAGATTTGGGCAGTCATTATTTACAATGCTTATATTTTATCCTTTTACCCAGTTTTAATTCCACTCAACTCTTTTTGATCAAATATCAATATGTGGAATTATTTTTAGACAGTCAAGTACCTATTCTTAAAGCTCTATGTCCAAGAAATTTTATTCTTAGTGAGAACCAAAAAATGCCCCTTAAAAGGAATAGTTATCAATGACCTTTGATTTTATTGGTACTGGCCAAGACCTAGCATACCCAAACCTGGAGAAAAAGATATTTTATTTTCAAGAGGGAACATATCTCTATTTCAAGTAAGTTGACATGTCCTTGATAATGTGTTATTTGCATGCTCAACAAGATTGGTGCTAAACAGAGGACCACTCTAAAATTAAGTTTTCTTGGTATAGTGTTGATGTTACACATTTTTAATGTCAAATTTAGTACCAAAAGTCACTATCCTTAAGTTCCATCCAATGGTAGATCTTACCCCATGGCTACTAGGGAGTATTCCTCTAAACATACCTGGGCATGCACATGATATGCCTAAGGATTCTAAAATATATCTTCCCTAGTACATGCATGATGGAATGAGGTTAGCTGAAGAACATATTCAAGCATATAGATAATTAATTCGTTTACAAATTATGAATGAAGATGTTGCCTGTAGAATATTTCCATATACATTGGATGATTTTACCTATGATTGGTATATTAGCTTACCTATAGGCTCTACCACTTCTTGGGATCAACTAGAAGTAGCATTTATTAATCATTTCAAATTACCTGTTGACCCAAATATGATATACCACCAATTTGCCTCTACCCATAGAGAACCTAATGAATCCCTAAGACTAATTTTTTTATTAGTTGGATGAAAGGATTTTTGGAAGGACCTCCAAACCTTATAACAAAAAGAAGCTAATATCCATACACTATGACACTGAGGACATTTCAAACATTAAATCCAACCAGCCCTTGGACACAACTACCTACAACTATACCAACATATACTAGCCAAAAATACCAAGGCACAAGCCAAACAAAGATAAAAGTTAGGTATTTAGGCCCGCATGGATAAATAGAGATAAAAATTGGGCTTTTAGGCCCAACCAAAATATTTAAAAAGCAACATCCAATGGGGAGGGTTCCAACCACCCACCCTAAGTATTCCGACTCAAGTTTGACCTTTGTCTAAATTTATTTTCTAGAAATCTAAGGCCATCAAGGAAATTACATCTTCAAATGTGAAGATATTACTACGTAAGACCTTTATTAGCTAGGAAGTCCACAACTTTGTTGCCTTCCATGAACCAGTGCTTGAATTGGACTTCTTCTAAATTTGGAATCATTTTGTTGGCTTCAATTATAAAATTTGCAATAGTCTAGGAGGGATTTTGGTTGCCATTAATCATGTTGATAACATTGAGTGAATATCCCTCTATGATTAGTTTTCTTCAATTCACCAAGTTTAGTTGGAAAAAACCTTGAAATAATGCCTGAGCTTCACCAAAATGGCTGGTTTGGTGATCCAAGTTTTTAGCACAGGAAATAAGGATTTTGTCCTCCGAGTTTCTAAACAAACCCCTTACACCCACCGAACCTAGGTTCCCTTTAGAAGCTCCATAAAAGTTGAATTTCAACCAACCCAATAAAAGGGGTTCCCAAATCATGCTAGCCCTATCCTGACTCGCCTTGCTCACTATATTCTAAGGCTAAGTTAAAAAATCCAACAATCTCTCCAAACTGATCTCCCCAGCACAAGTTATTGCATCCAATTTTAAAACTTTCACATTTTCCATTGTATCTACATGTGGCCATTCCACAACTAGCCCCAATAATTGGGGACCCACATTTTAATTTTTGTGTTTGGGTGTTTTTGTTTCATGTTGAGTGTCTAGTGGATTGGTTAGGTTCCTCATTTTTTATTGTTTTGGTTAATTTTAATGTTTTGAATTAAATCAATTAAAACATTTAAAATTAATTAAATCAAATTTAAAATAAAAGAGAAAACAAGTAAAATAAAAATAATAATTAAATAAAGTTTTTTGAATTTAAAAAGAAAAACAAATTTATATATATTTTTTATATATATAAACAAATAAAAAATTTAAAAAGTGAAAAGAGCTAATACAATGTTTTTAGTTTACTTTTTAAAATAGTTTAAATTTAATATTTTTTCTTTTTATTTCTTTTTTAAAATAGTTTAACTTTATGTTTGTTTTTAGTAGTATAGGTTAATTTTATTATATTGCTTTTAATGAAAAGTGTTTTAAATGGTTGTAGGATAAAAACATGGCTTATGGCATTACGTTTGCCAAAGAATATAATGATGGGAATAAAATACGGTTACTTTAACCCCAAAAATTATAACGCCCAAAAATATTAATGAAGATATGCTTTCGAAGAGAAAGTGCATGCACAACCAAAACTGTGAAATGAAAAGACGATTTTTTAAAACCAAACGGAAAAGAGTTTTCATTGGAAATGAAACAAAAGGGCAGAATGAAAAATTTTAAAAACCCAAACGAACACATGCAGGTTGGTTGGATATTTTGGGGAATTTTTTCGAGAGAGGAAGGCATTCCACTGAGCCGTTTTTTCACCATTTTGATGCCAACTTTGGCCACATTTTTTGCATTGTAAATGAATATTGAAAATATTTTACTACAATTAATTGGAGAAGATCAGATGTTATGCATTTTAATGGTTAATCTATTCTATTTTTCGGTTTATTGTACCTATTTTCCCTTTGAAGCTCGCACCTTATTAGATGTGGATTGCGTTAAGTCGGGTCACTCTAATACTGGTTTTATGTAGAGAACTAATGCTTGCAGGGTCTGTGGAGAAATTCAGGTTGCAGCCTTTTTCGTTTTTCATTTTTTTTATTTTTTATTTTTTTTAACTTTATTTTTACAGATTTTTTTTTTATTTTCAGACCTTAAAATAAAAAATGAAAAAAATTCAAAATCCAAAATAATTGCACGGCTGCATAGAATGTACTTCAAAGTTTCATTTTTCACTTAGACGTTTTTGCTCCAGAGTCATTTCAAATTTTTAAAAATTAGTTAAAGTTGTTGTTTTATTGCAGATTTTTTAAAGTTTCAAAATTTCAAAATTTTTATTTTAAGGCCAAATCTGATTTTTTCAGTTTTATATTTCAAGTGCAAGCATAAAATGAACTTCCCTTTATGAAAATTTCAATTTCGTCAAAGGGGAGTAAATTTCAATAGCATTTCATAGCTACCATTTTGGAGCCCTAAATTACCTTCTCTTTAAAAAAATTCTGATTTTATGAAAGATAGGTAATTTGTGCACAATATTGAAGGTTATTATTTCAAAACATTAAATTATTCTTATTTATGAAAATTTGATTTCATTTAAGAGGGATAATTAAAGTGACATTTTAAAGCCATTATTGCAAAGCTATAAATTATGGTCTCTTTGTGAAAACTAATTTCACCAAAGAGGAATAATTTATTATTCATAACAAAGACTATCTTTATCTTCAATGATAAGAAGCTACATTCAATAAGCCTATTCATCTTAAATGCACTTTCATAGATATATTTAATCTTCTATTTCATGCTTAAATTAAGATTTAAGGCAAGATAAAAACTTGTTTAAAATCTACTTAATCCAAAGGAAGATAAAATCAATCCTAAAACATCCAAGATAAAAGGAATTAAGGCTACATCGTGGTCATATGAGGGCCAATTCACATTTACTTTTATTTTGGTTTCATGAACAATCATTAAAGTAGCATGATAAAATAAACCAACACATGCCCCTTGTTTACAGTTACTTGTAATCACTAAGGTGTTCCTAGCATTAAATTGATATATTTTTATTGAGATTACTAATACACATATACAAATGCTAATATAGCAGAGACCTTTGAGAAGTTGTTTTTTTTAATTCTTTGCAAGAGAGGGTTTTGGAATCAAAAATCTAAGGGAGAGTGTAGTTTCACAATTGTGTAAAATTAACACTCAACATTTTGGCACTAGAAGGAGGGCCTAAATTGGTTTACTTTATTTTATTTATGCTAAGAAATTCATGAATTGGTATTCATTGATCTAACGCTTTTGGATTGTTCATGGTTACTCAAGAGTTTTAATTGCTAAATATTTCAAGTCCATTTCATTAGCATCTTTGGCTTCCTTTAGCACTCAACACTTTGGGAGCTAGGAGGATTTGAATTGATTTATTTTATTGTTATTTAGATGCTAAATTGTTCATGTTACTTGAAAGATTTATTTAAAAGCATTGGTCTTGACTAACGAAGTTTTTGTTTCCATATGATTACTTTCATTGATTCTAACATTCTCTATTTTTGATGATGCATTAATGCTAACATGTTGTAAATTTGAGAATGTTTTTCAATTTCATGGTTTAATAGATACATACCTCTTGGTTGATGCAAACATGATGATTCATATGTTAAATATTTGATATTAGTTAGTCATTTCATGCTTCTTTGTAAGAAATTTTTTATTTGACTAACAAATTGGTTTTGAAATTATCCTTTGAGTTTCACTAATGGTATTAGTTTTTCTAAATAGAGAAAATTTTTTACTATGGATAGCTAGTTATTATCATAAATTGGATAGGCCTACTTATCAAATTCCTCAAGGGGTATAAAATCATTTACCTATGTTTAAGCATGATGTGACCTCAACTAAGGAACATATTCGAATATACAAGGATACCTTAAGGCAATTGTAAATATGGAAAGGATACCTAAAGTTGCATATGATTGGTACATAAACCTACCTATATATTCCATTACTTCTTGGGCTCAATTAGAAGCGTCATTTACTAGCCATTTTCAAATACAAGTTGACCATGTTTGGATGTTAAATCAATTTATCTCTATCTCTAGGGGGGCTAATGAGTCCATGAGTGAATTCAATGATAGGTTTAATAAGTTGTATACCAAAGTGGTACCTCATTTATTCATTTTAGAAGAGAGAGCTACTAAAAAATACATGGGAGCTACACAACCCGTAGTGGCTACATTTTTAAGGAAAAATCTTGATGACCCATCTTTGCATAGAATCTATGAGGCTACAAGAGAATTAGAACAATGGGCCATTTCAGAAAGATAAAATGTTGACCAACCATCATTTTTTAACCCTAGGATGAACAATCAATGGGGCGAAGTCGAATGTCCAAATACAATAACCCCCGTAGATTTCACCCAAGAGGATGTGCAAGTCTCAAAGCCAAGATCTATTAATGAGGATTGGGATGAACAAACCCATCAGGACATGATTTGGTCATGTTTACTCAAAAATGAAGATTGGGACGATTGTTGGGAGAAAGATACGAGAGTTGATCCTTTTGAACAAACCCTTGATTCAACAAAGGTGGTTGAGACTAAATTTGAGAAGCCAAGAGATGAATCGAAAGATACAATAAAATCTCATCACTTGTGTTTGGAATATGATCATTGTGAAGAGCAAGAAATCCAACATGAGTCAAGTAATGATGAATTTGAGATGAGTGAATCAAATTTTTGGTTTACAAGTGAGGAGGGGTACGATCCCATTTTAGAAATCCATGAGCCATCAAAAGTGGTTGAAAATTATTTTGGAAGTAAATCAATAAATGAATTCAAAAACCTAATAGAATTTTACCACTTATTCTCGGAAGATACTTTGGATGATATTGTTGACACTGATAGCCAAGAAAACCCACACCTTCCAAATTGTGATAAAATAGAATTTTGGGTTACAAATGTGAATGGTGATCTTACAAATTTGGATACTAAGAGTAACCCATTGTTGAAAATGATCGAACCATCTAAGGAAGGTGAAGGTGAGTTTGAGGATCAACCCTTGATGAATTGGAAGAATGTAAAGGTATAGTGGAGCATCACACCCCAATTTTAGAACATGATCATTGTGGTGGAATAAATGGGAGAAATTTACCACTCTTTCTAATGAAGCACTCATTTCACTTGATATGTAGGACAAGTTACAAAGGCTAGTTTTACAACTCAAAGAAAACATTTCTCAAATACAAGAACAAAAGCCTGAAGATGCATATCTAAATGATGCTCCAAATCATCCTCATGAGACAAATATTGAAGATAATAAAAGCGATGTTATTTTGGGCAATGAAGTGATTCCAGAGTGGACTAGTTTTGGAATTTGTGATGAATCAGGATCTTACATAAATTCGGATGAGATAATTGAATTTGGTGATCAAAGCCTTCAACATGCTAGAGATGATGACCAAGAATGTGAAGAAGGATTTCTTGAATATTTTGAGGAAGAAATAGTATGGATGGTTAACAAGAAATGGGAAGAGCATGCTCACTCAAAACCTTCTAATGAGCTTGTTGTGTCTATTGATATGCAGGATAATGAGATTGTTTTCTCGCAAGAGGATATTACAAATCCTGTACAATCTGAGGAAGTTTTGGAAGAAGAATTAGAATCTAATCAAGTTTTGGAAAATGATAATACCATGGATAAAGTGGGAGAACCATTTTCTTTGGGTTCCTTTGAGGGAAAAGAAATTGAAAATCTTGATCCACTTATTGGTTCTACAATGTCTATGCCATGTCAAAATGAGAAAATTTCAAAACCTGAATGGTTTGGGTTTGATATCACTGATGATACTATTGAAAATTTCATGTTATCTAAAACAACCCAAGTGATTGATCATGGAGATGTGTTAGTTGACCCATTCCTAGATAGACAAGACTCATGGTTTGAAAATGATGGACATGTTTTTAATTGGATGCCTAATTTTGGTTTCTTTGATAAATAGGTGTTCAATAATGATGAAAGTCATGAAGAAAATTTAAAGATTACAAATGCTCACAAAGGTTTATCAAATGAGAATATGCAAAAGGTAAAATCTCACCCTTGTGTTCTACCATCTGAACTTTAGGTTATGGTTTGCCTAATTGCTTGTTGTATTTAAATTCTATAAGTGATGAAATATCATGTGTGGTTGATAAATAATTTGAGTTAATTCGTCCTCACACCACTAATGACATTGCTTTATTGAATGAAAAGGAATTTGATATGCTTGAGGTGTTAAATCAAGTCCATAATCGATTAGTAATTGAATCTAGGATAAAAACTTATGATGATTCTCATTCAATAAATATCCTAGATGCTTGTAAGTGGTTGTGTAAATTTGATTGACCTACAAATTTAGAAAATTATTTGGCTTTAAAGTTTTTAGAAATAGGTTTTTGTTTGCAAGGTCTAATATTTAAAAATGAAAGCTTATTTGTAAATCACAAATTGAGTTGTGAAATTGGCATTTTGAAGAACAAACAAGATAAAATTGAAGATAATTTAACGTCTAATCAATTTAATAATTTGAATCTCACCTATGGGATTGTTAATGAAATTAAATCTAATTTGTGGGGTGAGAGAGGCAAGTTGAAGTTTGTTGTATTGTTTGGCTTAATCTTGTTTTTGTTGGATTCCTATAATATTTGGCATGCTTATCATGTTATATGCATTTTGAAATGTTCTAATCATGTTTGGGATCCAGGAAAGTGATAGTCCAAACTTTGCACCATATTGTATATTTGTATATAGTTTTGGTTTTCATGTTTTGGTTATGGGTTTGGATTTTGTTTTGGTTTTTAGTTTTATGTTTTTAATTCTGTGTCGTGGGTTGTCCCCTTTGCTTAAGGGTAATATTTCATGGTCACTAACTTTTGGCCTCTGGAATTTTTGAAGCTCCTGTATTTATGTAGGTTGGAGTACCTGATCTAAAAAATGATGAACCTAGGAAAAGGGGGATGAGTTATTTGGTGATCATGCTCAGATTTTGGGACCAATATGGTGGAAAGTGGAACAATGAAAGATTAGCCAAAGCTCCACATGGGACTCACACACATTAAATGGCGTTTCTAAAAGTAAGAAGGATAAAGTTGTATTAATTTGCAACCCTAGGCAAAAATCTAAAATGCTCTACTTATTGGCTTTCTAACCTTAGTGAGACTTGAGGCTTTGCAAGAGTTCCATAGGTACAAGCTATGCAACATATTTCTTGAAATCTGTCATCTAGTTTAGGAAAAATCCATCGGGGCTATAGATGCCTGACTGGCAGTGGGGCCCTGGCTAGGCAAAGTTTGATACATAGAAAGAGAGAAAAAATAGAAAAAAAAAAAAAAAAAAAGAGAAAAAAAAAGAGAAAAAGAAAGAAAAAAATAATAATAAGAAAAGAGAGATAATGAGCATTAAAATTCTAAACACAACTAGGATAGATGGGCTTTGCAAAGCATTAAATGAACACATGGGTGAGTTAGATAATCCTCACCAGGACTATAGACGTTTGATTGGTAGTGGGGCTCTGTCTGTAAAAGTCTTCACTTCGTGAGTTTTACTTCATAGCCTAATGCAAAAAGGGATGATGAAATCTGGAGGAATTTCAGAAATACAGAAATGAATCACTTTTCCACACATTGAGCAAAGGCAAATGGATTAGTTTTTTTCATTCTGAAGTTGTTTACCTCCACCTTCTCGAGACGTTGCTAAATGATTTTTGTTTCATTGATTTTGTGTGTTTTCGTTTCAAGTTGGGTTCTTACCGAAATGCTCAGGATCATTTTCGAGTAGAGTTATCATTTTTTGTGGTCATTCCACAACTAGCCCCAATAATTGGGGATCCACCTTTTAATTTTTGTGTTTGGGTGTTTTTGTTTCATTTTGAGTGTCTAGTGGATTGGTTAGGTTCCTCCTTGTTTTTTATTGTTTTGGTTAATTTTAATGTTTTGAATTAAATCAATTCAAACATTTAAAATTAATTAAATCAAATTTAAAAGCTTTTTGAATTTAAAAAGAAAAAACAAATATATATATATATATATATATATATATATAAGAAAAAAAGGTAAAAACAATAAAAATATAAATAAAAAGAAAAGTAGTGAATGAAGCCATGGTGCTTCATTCACCATGTTTTAGTTCACTTTTTAAAATAGTTTAAATTTAATGTTTTTATTTCTTTTTTAAAATAGTTTAACTTTATGTTTATTTTTAGTATTATAGGTTAATTTTATTATATTGCTTTTAATGAAAGGTGTTTTAAATGGTTGTAGGATAAAAATGTGGCTTATGGAATTACGTTGGCTAGAGAATATAATGAAGGGAATAAAATATGGTTACTTTAACCTCTAAAATTATAACACCTAAAAATATTAATGAAGATATTCTTTCGAAGAGAAAGTGCATGCACAACCAAAACTATGAAATGAAAAGATGAAGATTTTTTAAAACCAAATGGAAAAGAGTTTTCATTGGAAATGAAATGAAAGCGCAGAATGAAAATTTTTAAAATCCCAAAAGAACACATGTAGGAGGGCTAGATATTTTGGGGAATTTTTCCGGGAGAGGAAGACATTCCGCTGAGCTATTTTTTCACCATTTTGATGTCAATTTTGGCCACATTTTCTGCATTGTAAATGAATATTGAAAATATCTTATTGCAATTAATTGGAGAAGATCAGATGTTATGTATTTTAATGGTTAATATGTTCTATTTTTCAGTTTATTGCACCTATTTTCCCTTTGAAGCTCGCACCTTATTAGATGTGGATTGCATTAATTCGGGTCAGTCTAATACTGGTTTTATGCAGATAACTAATGCTTTTAGGGTCTGTGGACAAATTTGGGTTGCAGCCTTTTTTGTTTTTCATTTTTTTATTTTTTATTTTTTTTTAAATTTATTTTTGCAGATTTTTTTTTTTCAGAAATTAAAATAAAAATGAAAAAAAATTCAAAATCCAAAATAATTACACGGTTGCATAGAATGTACTTCGGAGTTTCATTTTGTACTTAGACGTTTTTGCTCCGGAGTCATTTTGAATTTTTAAAAATTAGTTAAAAGTTGATGTTTTATTGCAAATTTTTAAAATTTCGAAATTTCATAATTTTCATGTTAAGGCCAAATCTGATTTTTTTTCAGCTTTATATTTCAGGTGCAAGCATAAAATGAACTTCCCTTTATAAAAATTTCAATTTCGTCAAATGGGGGTAAATTCTAATAGCATCTCATAACTACCATTCTGGAGCCTTAAATTGCCTTCTCTTTACAAAAGTTCTGATTTTATGAAAGAGAGGTAATTGGTGCACTACATTGAAGGTTATTATTTTAAAGCATTAACTTATTTTTCTTTATATGAATTTGATTTCATTTAAGAGGGATAATTAAAGTGACATTTTAAATCCTCTATTTTAAGGCAATAAATTATTATCTCTTTGTGAAAACTAATTTCACAAAAGAGGGATAATTTATTAATCATATTAAAGGCTATCTTAATCTCCATGATAAGAAGCTACATTTGAGGATCCTATTCATCATTTCAAATTCACATTCATAGATAGATTTAATCTTCATTTTCAGGTTTTAAAGTAGGATTTAACGCAAGATAAAACTTGATTAAAATCTACTTAATAAGGAAAGATAAAATCTACCTTAAAATCCTCAAGATAAAAGGAATTAAAGCACTACATTGTGGTCATATGAGGACCAACTCACATTTAATTTTATTTTGGTTTCATGAACAATCATTAAAGTAGCATGGTAAAATAAATCAACACATGTCCCTTGTTTATAGTTACTTGCAATCACTACGATGTTCCAAACATTAAATTGTTATATTTTTACTAAGATTACTAATACACATATGCAAATGCTAATATAGTGGAGACCTTGGAGAAGTTGTTTTGTATAACTTATTTGCAAGAGGGGATTCTGGAATCAAATCCTAAGGGAGAGTGCAATTTCACATTTGGGTAAAATTACCACTCAACACTACAATGGCCCTTGAGGAGACTGATGACTCAGGATGGAAAATATTTTTAAAGGTGCAGGCATTAATTTACTTCCACACCCACCACCAAATATGGGGTAACCCAAATTTCTAAAATTGGCATAGGTTGGGAGAGGAGAAGGGGGAGACCCATTGAACAACCAAGTTCTCTAGTGATTTGGGAAGAACCCAAGCAACACCCAACTCTAAAAAGAACAGATGGAAGACTTCAATGGTATAGACACAATAGGAAAATAAGTGGAAAGGTGATTCAAAATCCCTACCACATAGGAAGCACCTATTAGGGAAAATCATTCCCCATTTTTTAATATTATCAAGAGTAAGACACTTTACCTAAATTGCTAACCAAAATAACACATTGAATTTAGGCATCAGGCCTTTAATCCAAACTTGATTCATCAAGAACCATGGATTTGAATCATAGTCCAAGCAGCCATAAGTAGACTTAACTAAAAACTAGCCATATTTCTCAGGACCCCAAACCAGCCTATCATGAAGACCAGTACCTAGGGTTAAGAACCATTTTATGGAGTTTTTTAAATTTATAAAAGTAAGTTTCTCCTCTTGAGAAATATTTGGGAAGTCAAAGGACTTCCATCAAAGATGACCATTTAAAAATTCTAAAAAGTTAAAAAAATTGGGACCAAAGAACCTATCTATGATTGGCTTCAGACAAGCAAAGGTCAAGCAATATTCAATAGGCGATGGTGAGGCCCAATAATCTCCCTAAATTTCAATGGAATAACCATCCTCCACCATCCAAAAAATGCCTTTATGCACATATTCCTGATTACGAACTATACTGGACCAAAAATCAGACCCCAATAGTAGAGCTTGGGATTCCAGGAAATTGCTTCTACCGCCAAGATACTTAGCCTTCACAATATTCACCTAGCTGACATTGTCATCATGAACTAATTTCCAAGATTTTTTTGCAATCAAGACTTTATTCAATGTTCTCAGCCTTCTCAAACCTAATCCTCCTTCTTATCTCCTACTACAAACTTGATCCCATGCCACTAGGTGGAATCTCTTCTTCTCTTCAGCCCCTAACCACAAGAAGGACCGTTGGATTTGCTCTAACTTATTGATAACTTTCCTAAAAATCTTGAACAAGGAGAGGAAGTACACCAGGATGCTTTGTAAAGTGGCTTTGACCAATAAAATATTCCTCACTTGACTTAAAAGGACACCTTTCCACCCTACTAACTTCTTCTAAACTCTTTCAAAAACTGAATCCCACAACGATGGTTTTTGTGCACCTTTGAAAAATGGCATCCCAAGCTAAACCGAGGAAAGGGAACCAATATTGCACCCCATAATATTTGCTATCTTCCTCTACATATCAACTAGGTTGTGAAAGAAAAAAATAGACTTTTTTGAAATTCACCTTCTGACCTGTCGTATTCTCAAAATTCACCAAAATTGTTTTAATCACTTTAGCCTAAGGGATTGATGCCACGAAGGAAAGAAGAGTGTCATAAATGAATTGATGATGGGATATGAGATCTATCTATCGGTATAGATTCAAACCTTGAATAACTTGATCAACTTTGATGGACCTACCCAACACCTTAGCCATAAGAATAAAAATGTAGGGCAATAAAGGGTCTCCTTGACGTAGGCCTCTATTTCTATGAAAGTATCCCACTAGAGATCCATTAATAATTACTAAAAATAGCTAAATATATACAAGATTTAATCAGTCTCAGCCATCACTGGGCAAAGCCATAAGAAGAAAATCCCAAGCCACTTTGTCATATACCTTGTTCATGTCCAACTTGAGAAGAGTCCCAGGCTTCCCAATTTTATCAATAGAGTGGATGATCTCATGAACAACAATAACACCATCCAAAATATACTATTGGGGCATGAAACCACTCTACGAAGTATCAATGATCGAAGGGAGCAAAAATTTAAGTCTATTGGCCATGGATTTAGTCAGAACTTTGAAAATTGTATTACACAGGCTAATAAGCCTAAAATTTGTAAATCCTTTAGCACCCAATAATTTAGGTAGTAAAACAAAAAAGGTGGAATTTATGTTGGTCAAGATAAAATTAGATATTTGGATCTCTCTGATTACATTACAAATATAAGGACCCATAATATGCCAAAACCTCTATAAAAATAGCCAGGAAACCATCTGGACCTAGAGCCTTAAGACCTCCCATTGCGAATACTGCATTTTTGATCTCGTCATCATTGAAGGGATCACATAGGATATTTTTCATATTTTTGAAGACCAGTGTCGGGAAGTTACAAAGAAGATGATTTTCTACTCACAAATTTTTGGGAATCGAGGAGCATAACAAGTATTTGAATAAATCCATAACACTTTCCACAATTTCATTAACTTCCTTAGTAACCTCACCATTCGCCTTTCTAATTTCCTTGATCATGTTGTGACTCCTATGCCTCAACATGGACATATAAAAAAATTGTGTACTTTAGTTTCCTTATTTTAGTCATAAATTCTTTGATTTAAGATGCCACATAATCTCTTCTTTAGCCAAGATCTTGTGCAAATCCACAAGTAGACTTCTTTGGATCTTACTACCTCCACTACCTCTGACCTGGCTAAAATGGCTTCCACTTCTTTGAGTTTCTCAATGAGTTCATTTTTCCTTAACAAAATATTACCAAAAATGAATTTATTCCATTCCTTCAGCTTTGCCTTAATATACCTTAGCTTTGATGCAACTTGAGAAATAGGGTGGCCCAAAAAATCCTTAGCCCACCATTCCTTGATCTTACCTTTTAGGTCCAAGTGAGGGAGCCACATGGCCTCGAATCTGAAGGGCCTAGGAAAAAATAGATAATTCTAAACTTGCTCCAGCAGTAGAAGATTATGATTGAAGGCCACTTTAGGAAGAGACTTAAAAGAGGCATATCCAAAAAAAGGTAGCCCTTCCTTATATATGAGGATTCTATCTAGCCTAATATAAATATTTTGGCACCCCAATCATCAATTGCTCCATGTATACCTGGACCCCTTCAGCTCCAAATCCATAAGCTCTTGGGAATTCACAAAAGAGGTAAAGTCTTTCATGCTTTTGTAGACTGGAGTCCCTCCTTTCTTATAATATGGGTATAAATGGGTATTAAAGTCTCCTATAAAAATCCATATTTGCTAGTTAAAAATCAATCTCAAGGAGTCCTAGAATACCAACCTATTCTGAGGAGAGTTAGGGGCATAAATATTCAAAGTAACCTACTTGACCTCTGAGATTTTAGAAGAAAATAAAATATTTATAACTCTGTCAAAAACTAGCATAGTGGATCCTTCAATAGATTATGAGTTTCACATATATAAAAGACATCTTGAAGTGCCATTTACCGAGCTGGAAAAAAAAATTGTTTTTTTCCAAATTTTCTTTTTAACTAATTCAGCATTGTAACTATCCATTTTTTTCCCTAGACAAGAATAATATCTGGCTTAAACTCTTTCCTTAGAGAAGCTAGCACTTGTTTTTAGTAGTCTTTTTCAAGCCTCTAATATTCCATTTTGAGTCTCATTATGATATTTTGAGGGATTTTCCCCCTCAGAAGAATGGGATGAGTGATAAAATGAATCCAGTTTAACTAGATTCCCTTTAGACTCTTTTCCAAATTTCAATTGGATTGGCAATCCATCTGCAATATTTGCTTCTACCTTCCTATTTCTTAAATTTTTGTTAGAGGGCTTACCCACCTTCTTGGGCACTCCAACATTAGCCAATATCTTTTTAGAACTTCTTGTTTGTGGACAAGAATATTTCACCCCTAATGAACCTTCTCCCCACTATGATGACTTGGCTTGATTTTCTTTATCCTTCTTAGGATTAGCATCTTCATGACTTAATAATTCAAAGAAATTATGAATAAAATTTAATAGGATACCTATTTTAGTCACCAGATTTTATCTATCCACCTATGGGAGGCTAGAATAAATAGTGGATTGATTGATAATAGTCAGCTCTAGGTTGCTAACTTCCATCACCCTAGAATCATTCTTAATTTGGTTAGGTCTCAATTTTGCTGAAGAAAACTGGTTGGTGCTTGAGGCCTTAAATGACCCAAGCTAAGGATGGCCCTAAGTCATAAAATTTTCTTTCTTTCTAACCTAGTTCCCCTTGGGAACCTCCTTTTTGGCTAGATACGAACCAGCCAAGTGGCCCGGCCTCCTACAAACTGAACACTTAAGAAGCCTATTTTCATAGACTATAATTTGAGTCCATACACCGTGTTTGTAAATAAGATTGATATAACCTGAAAACTCTACCTTTGGATTTGCCATTACACACATCCGAGCAAAAATCATTCTAGATTTTTCTCTGGTGGTCGATTCTATTAACACTAACTCACCAATAACCTTAGATATACCCCTGAGGATGTCTTCATGCTAGATATGGAAGGTAAAATTAGGAAGATGTACCCATAAGGGAGCCAGATTGATCTTATGGGTTCGTGTATTAAAATTTTACTTCCACTTGCATAGAAACAACCCTTTTCTTCTAAACAACCAGGGACCCTCTCCAAGGATCTTCTTTGATCCCTCATCCTAATTGATTTTAATCAAGGAGAGTATGTTAGAAGCTACAACAATGTCTAGAGAACCTTTAGGTTTCCATTTGACCATCATCCATCTATTTATGGTGTCAATATCAGGTCTTCCACCATGGAATATTTTGATAAGTTTCCACAAGCCCTCCTCCATGGTGACCACCATAATATCATCTAAAATGACCATTTTATCTCCAATAGGAGATAGGTCTAAAAGATAATAAGATTTTCAAGACTCAAAAACCTTAGCTATGATCTCAACAAAGGACATATTACCTAGCTTAAGGAAGGTATCAAAACTTGGGGATCCACCTGTATTGCTAGCAAATAGAGTCTCGTGAACCATTGAGCTGGGAGACTCACCATTAGAAATAGTTACCTCAATTGTAGAAACCTTAGAGCTTGAATTGCTAGGTAAACTCACCTCCCTAGGAACGACCACCTTCTCACTATTCTCCTACCTGCTAGTAGCTACCTGAGCATCCAAATCCTACAAACTGACATTCACTCCCTGAAATACCACCACCTACATATAACTACTAACATCACCTTTCTACCCATCATCTAGCTCTACTTGCTCCCTCCCACCAATATTCAATTCAAATTCTTCAACTCTCATCATAGGAATTCTCACTCAACTTTGTTTATTTGACTATCCTATTGAAGGAGAAACACCCACCATCCTGAGAAATTCCCATAATGAAAATTAAACCCTAAATTCCCTTATGTTGATCTCTATAATTATTTCACTTCCTCTACCACTTGAGCAACCACAAAAAATAAACCCTAAAAAATTTTCTCTGGATATCTACAACACTATAATTATTTCACTCCCATTGTCACCTGAGCCACCGTGAAACATTATTTCACTCCCTCCTTTCACTATGTCCTCTAAAAATTTTTCCTGAGCTGCAATGAAAAATAAACCCTAAAACTTTGTATTTGAATCTCTACAACACTACAATTCTTTCACAATACCTAAGACTATTCAATACTAGGTTCCATAAGTTATACACTAGACTGGTGACACCTTATGTCCTTACAAAGGAAGCAACCATCCAAATGTATTTTAGACACCTAGACCAATTAACTTCCATGTTATTTAGGAGAGTTTCTCAAATTACATATAGTGAGGCAGTATTAGTTGAACAAAAATTAATTCCTTAAGGTTTTGGTATGGATTAATTACCTTAACTTGGGCAACCTAGATCTTACAATAAAATACCACAAATGAATCAAGCTCTTGGAAAAAATCTTCCCATATTGAACCTATTTCCAATATTTATGTATCCTAACCAGTACAAAACTTTTAACCTAGAACCCTTTAATAAAATGATTCTTAATGCAAGTTATCAACAAACCATCCCAATGCATTTGGAAAATCAGGTGACCATGAACAATGTTCTTAATCATACACTTCCAGCAAATGATCAACCAAGCTTATCTACACTTTTGAACACATTTGCATCCACAAATAATGTAATAGATCAACTGGGACCAATTCAACTTAATAACCTAAATCCTAAGTTAGATAGATTAGAAAATATGGTTCAAAAATTGAGCAATGATATGCTTCAATTGCAAAGGCAAGTTCCTCAAAATTCACCTGCAAATAACATTCAAAATAGGAACTTTGACTTCCAAAGGACTGACCACCAATGGCATACTTTCCCAGAAAATGGAGGACTCCCAAATTATTATAGCAATAAATTGAATGGCAACTTAAGAGATTCCATAAATTTGGTTGACCTTGCTCTATACAAGTGGTGGAAGGTCCATTCTACTACTCAATATGGTGAAAATGATTGTCCAAAGTTTAAAACTACTTTGCATATTATCCAAAAGGAGATGAAATTTTTGGAGATAGTACCCACCAACAAGGATTGTATGGATTAAGCTAATAAAAATGTTGGGATAGCCTTAGTTTTAGAAACATATGAACCCTTAGAAGTGGATGAAGATGAACCTAAAGAGTGCTTGGAAAAAGAGGTGCAAACTCACCAATAGTTTCAAAGAGATAATAATTTTATTCTTCAGATAAAAGAGAAAAAACCATTAACTTATTTCTCACCTTCCAAAGAAAATTCCCTCCCACATGATGTACAAGAAACTAAAATCCCTATTCCACCTAAATATCCTACAATACCACTGCAACTAGAAGTTAATACATCATTATCATAGATAGAGAAAACTCCAAAACAAAGCAATCTATGATAAGATATTATTGAAGATCCTAGGAAAACCAAAAAAATAGTCCTTTAATTGAAGCAATTCATTTTACTGACCACAAGGATTATTGCTTGAGAAAGAAGAAAATGCAAATTTTATCAATGCTCAAGTAGCTATACACAAAACAAAGGTAGAATCTCCACCTTCATTTTTGACTACTAGAATTGCTAGTAAAATTTTACATAACTATCTTGTGGATTAAAATGCTTTTGATAATGCGATGTCATCTATTATTGGTAGAATATTAGGGTTGAACCTTGCTCACTCAAAGAGGAAGGTTGTTCAACTATATAAAACATAGGTAAACATCATTGGAGTGTCAAATCAAACTTATATGCAGTTGGTTGATGAACCTTATATACAACAATGTAGTGATACTCATGTTGTAGATATCCCAGATGCCTATGGGATGTGGCTTGGTTGTGATTTGTCAAAAATATTGAATGGTTATATGGCAACTAATTTTTAGAAAGAGATCCAATGCTAAATAAGCTCATCACTAAGTACAATAATGCCAATGAGGTTTTGTACACAAAGTTAGAATGGGAATTTTACACTGTGGTGGTGGAAACCATAACTAAAGGTAGTTATCCGATATCAGAGACCCCACATAGTAAACAAAAAATAATTCAAGACTAGTTGTGGACAATTGATTTTAATGGATTAAATTCCAAGTATAGTAGTGATGGAATTAAATTAAGTTGGTGGGGTCAGAGAGGCAAAATAAATACCTTTAATATTTTAAATCTAGTGTTGCTATGGGATAATAGCCATAAAAACTGGTATGCCTATCATGATAGGCATCTTTCAAATTGTGGTAATCATGTTTGGGATCTTGGAAAATTTAACCCCTTTGGATAAGGACCCCTTTCATTTATCAAAAATCCCAAGTCATGTACTATAAATAAGCTACATACATATTTTTTATTTTGAAGTTTTTGGTGTGTGGATTTTACTACATTTTATTTCTATTGTGTTTTGTTTTTGCTTTGATTTTAGCTTTTTAATTTTGCTCTATCTTGTGCTTGTGCTTCCCTCTTTTTGTCTCAAACTGGTCAGGTGTAGCATACTTGTGGTTGCTCTAAGCTGGAAAGGTTTATATGCAATATGGGGATGAAAATTCCCACGCTGAACTTAATGAAGCTAAAATTAGCTTAATCAACTTTTTGATGTTTATTCATTGTTTGGGATGAAGTATATGAATTTGAAAGTAATATGAAATGATGTTCTAGCTTCACATTGAAAACACTTTAAGGAATTTTTTAGGTAAGAAATAATGAAACCATTATGGTTTATTCTCTTTATGAAATCTATTCAAGTGTTTTCCCTCTTATTTGCCATAGTGGTACCCAACCCAAAAGAAAATAGAACCTAGTGTTTATGGAGTTTTTTTTGTATTAAAAAAAATTGTCCAAAAAAAAAGAAAAAGAGAAAGGATTCAAGTGCTTGGGTGATTCAAACAACATCTACCGAGGCTATGAACTCCTGGTTGGAAATAGAGCAAGGTCTAGAGTGAGATCATAGATAACTCCATCGAGGCTATAAATGCCTAGATGGCAATGGAGAAATATTCAACAATTGGTAATATTTCTACTTGTGTGACAAAACTCATCATCAGTAGACTAATAATTGCTCAAGGGTGAACTAGACTGATTTCCAAAGTATGGTGGTAAATTTTAACTAATCCTAGGATAAAATGAACTCACATGCACATGATTTTTATGAAACAAAATGGAGTATTACTTCTAGATAGAATTGCCTAACCCTAACCTTGGGTGGATGACAAATTTTTGGTTTTCTAGTTTTGAAGTTTCATTTTTTTTAGAGAGGGTTCTTTATATTCCTAAAAATTCTTAGGATCATTTTCTAGTAGAGCTGCCATTTGTTGTTGCACTTGCACAACATGCCCCAGTATGACTAGGGACCCACTTGAAATTTTTGTTTTAATTCCAAAATTTTTTATATCAAGATTTTAAATTTTGCTTACATCATTTTTTAAAATTGCTTACATCAAGGTGTCAAAATTGCTTACATAGAGCATTTTGAAATTGATTGCATTGAGCATTTTGAATTTTTTTCAATGGCATTATTTTAGATTGAATATTTCAAAAAAATGAATTTCAAAGGTTTAACCTAAGGTTCAAAATATTAAATTCAATTTTAGGGTTCTTTAAATTTCATCATCTTAAATTGAAGAACAAAAAAACTAATTTATGTTGGGTAATGACAGGGGTTTATGCTCAAAATGATGATGAGGAGAGATTCCATATGTGGAATAAGCTATATTTTCAGAGGATTATTTTCATTAATAGATGGTTTTGGGTGACTTCAATATAGACTTAAGAACATAGGACAAAAGTGGAGGGAGGATTAACATCACTCAAGGTATGCAATATTTTAATGATCTTATTCAGAATAATAAGCTGATTGACCTGGATATGTGTAAAGGTAAGTTTACGTGGAAAAACTAAAGGATGGGGGATAATCACATTCAAATGCACTTGGATAGATTTCTTATTTTTGATATTTGGATAAATATAAAAGGTATTCATAGACTTACATGTATGCCCAGAATAGTATCAGATCAAAATCCCCTCTTGTTGGATATGGAAAAGGAGGGGAAGCAGGGAGGAGCACCCTTTAGGTATGAGATCATGTGGAATATACACCCAGAAATTACAAAAAAAATTCAATATTGGGGGCAAGAGTAGGTTCAAGGATCAATATTGTATAGAGTTACCCAAAAATTAAAGAACATCAAGTATCGAATCAAAATTTGGAATAAAGACATTATTGGTAACATCAATTTAAGAAAACAACAACTTAAAAAGGATATCCAAGATATAGATAAAACAATGGATATGTAAGGTATAAAACTAGAGTGGCTTGAAAAGGAAAAACAACTCCTCACAGAGTATCATAATACCATTGCCCAAGAGGAAATTAATTGGAAACATAAATCAAGAGTTTTGTGGCTCAAGGAAGGTGATAGAAACACTACATTATTCCATTTTTCGACTATGATATATAGAAACAACAATAAAATACTCTACCTTATGGGGGAATATGGAAGAAATTATGAGTATTATAAGTATATTAAAATTTTACCATTACTTTCTTTCAGAACCTTCTTAGCAAAGAATCAACAGAGTGCAACATGGAAATAGAAAGCATCATTAACAATGTTCCCAAAGGAGTTAAAGATAGTATGAATGAATATCTATGCAAGGTAATATCTAAGGAGGAAATTAAAATATTTGCGTTCTCTATGGGAGCATCCAAGGCTCTGAGACCATATGGTTTTCCACTAGGTTTTTTTCAACATCATTGGGATATTGTTGGAGAAGATGTAGTCAATGCAATCCGAGAAGCCTAAGAATCTGGTAAGTTGTTGAAAGTATGGAATAATAATTTCCTTGCTCTAATTCCCAAGAAATATGGGGTAGATAAATTGTAGGAATTTAGATGAATCAGCCTATGTAATACAATTTACAAAATTTTACTAAAGTTTTGGTCAATCGATTGAAAACAGCATCCCCTTAATCATTAATGAAGATCAAGGAGTTTATATGGTAGGTAATAAGATTAATGAAAGCATCATTACCATTTATGAAAAAACACACTATATTCAAAGGAGGAAAGGTTCAGGCATGTTCCTTAAGCTGGACATGAACAAAGCCTATGATAGGGTTTCATGGTCTTTCTTAGATAAAATAATGGAGCGAATGTGTTTCAGTAAAAAATGGAGGGAATGGATTGGTATGTGTATTTCTAATCCCCATTTTCAATGTTGATAAATGGACAATATTCTAGGTTCTTTCATTCTAGCAAAGGAATCAGGAAGGGAGATCCATTATCTCCATATATCTTTATCATTACGGTAGATGCCCTGGGAAGAAATTTGGAAAGAAAGAGAAAGGATGGTAATATAAAATGTCTAAAACATTCATCCATTGGTGAAGATTTATCTCATCAAAATTTTGTTGATGATACTTTCTTGCTTAGGGAAGCTATAGAGGAAGAATATTTGGAGTTTAAAAAAGTCCTTGATTCTTATGAAAAAGATACAAACCAAAAAATAAATTATGAACAAAGTAATATTATGTTTTTAAACACGAAGGAGAGTATAAGAGATCAAATAGTTAAAGTGTTGGATTGTAAGGAGTAAAAATTCCCTATCACATATCTTGGTTTACCTTTGTTTATAGGCAAGATGAAATATGGACATTGGAATCCAATTATGGATAAATTTAATAGAAAACTTCAAGGTTGGCAGGGATATTTGTTATCCTTTACAGGAAAAGTACAACTCATAAAACACATGCTTTAAATCCTCCTTATTTATTTCATGTATTTCCTAAGGATTTCAAGGAAAGTGGAAGAGACTTTAGAAAGACTACAAAAAAATTCTTATGGGATGGAACTGAATGCAAAAAATGTATAAATATGGTAGCCTGGGATACCTGTTACCAGCCTTTACAGAATGGGGATCTTGGTTCGAGGAAGTTGAGAGATCTAAATAGAGCCCTTCTAGCTAAACATGTTTGGAGGCTTTACACTAGAGCATCATGGAAATAGGATAGAATTATCCAAAATAAATACTTGGAGGGCAAAAACCACTTTATCAATTGTTCTAATCCTCCATGTGGGTCTATTTTTTGGTAAAATATAATCAATAGCTAGAAATTTCTATGGCAAGGTCTAAAATGGAGAGTAGGCAGGGGAGACAAAAGTAACTTTTGGAAAGACCCTTGGACTCAAGAGGAGCCTCTTGTAAACTATAGAAAGTTCAAAGATATTAAAGAAAATTTAACCAAAACCTAAGGTAAGAAAATTAATGGTTACATTCATAGGGTGGATGATTTTTAGGAGTGCAACATGCAAGAAGCTATGCAAGGCTTAGGGGGTAAATATCTGCAAAAATTGCTAAGGATTTATTATTTAGGTAGAGGTTTAGAGGAGGATCAGATAATTTGGGGAAGAAAATAGCAAGGCTAGTACTTAGTGAAGGATGGATATAGAGTCTTGGTAAAAGTAACCTTAGAGAAACCCGAGATTAAAATAATTTGGAAGTTAAACATCATCCATAAGGTTGCTATGTTTTTTTGGACTTCCATTCTCAATAAGATCCTTACAAAAAACAATATGTTCAAAAGAGGAATTTTGGTTCCAACTTTTTGTGTCTTATGTAACAAAGAAGATGAGTTTGTGGACCACCTTTTTAGAACTTGTGATTTTTTTATGATATACTAAATATATTATTGAGATAAGTTAATGTTGCTTGGGTAATTCCAGATTATCTAATTAGGATTTGGGAATAGTGGCACCTAGGAAGTAGTATTTTTTGGCAAAAATGCATTCCATGTATTTTTTGAGGGATCTAGTTGGAAAGAAATAGATGAGTGTTCAAAAATAAAACCTGAGGAATAATTGGGGTTTATGTTAGGATAAAAATAACCCTATTGGAGGATTGTATTAAAAATATTTTTGGCTAGGAAAAGATTGCAATGATCCTCTCTAGATAAAAATATATCTTAAATATGGAAAAAATCAATAAGGTGAGACTAGATACCATATGGGAACGTCCCCACAAATATTGGGTAAAAATTAACTTCGATGGAGCTGCAAAAGGTAACCTAGGTCATGTTGGTGGTGGGGGCCTCATTAGGAATGATAAATGTTAGGTAGTGGCTACATATGATAAGGATTTAGGAATTATCACAAATCACCAAACTAAAGCAAGGGCAATGCTTACAAGCCTCCGAATTCCAATGAATTTGCATTTTAGGAGAATTGTTCTTGAGGGATATTCCAAGAATATTATAACTTCCCTACAAAAATGAGAGTTAAATAATTCTAGTATTTTCCAAATAATTATAGATGCAAGGACTATTTTGGGAAACCTAGAAGAAATTTAAGTTAAACATATTTATAGAGAGGGAAATAAAGCTACCGATAAAATGATGAATATGGCAGTTAAATCTGAGAATTTCAAGGTCTGGTCATATGCTCCCATGGATTTGAAAGATATTATAAGAATTGATAGTGAAGATAGTAGATAAAGAGGGTAGAGAAAAGCATAATACTTATTGGGATCATGCGATGAAGGATTTGATCACACTAAATTACATTATTGTCAGCAGTTTTTTTATCAGTTATGTAAAGCATTGAGCACTGCATCAACTACGTTAAATAGAAGGATAGAGGGAGGAATATTAATTTAGCTTCTCCATCCCCAAGTTTATTTGTTTTACTAAGATAAAGCTATCTTGCATTTGTATGGTCTTCTCTTATTTTTTTCTTGTATATATTTTGAGCTCTGTGTAAAGGGTGGAGGCCCTTCAACCCCCTTTTTTTATCAATACCAAAAACAAAATTCACCATCTTACCCTAAATTTACTAAAATATTGAAATTGTCGTAACTTTTGATAGAAAAATCCATTTAAGGTTATTCAAATCTTGGTGGAAATATCTGGAGCTCATATTTATAGTGGTACCATATTTGTAGAATTTTAGACGTGATTTAGTTTCCAAAATAGTAAATTCTTGTTCCAGCTAGTGAATTTTAAAATATAATATCTCTTTATCCACAATGAATTTTTGAGATGTCTCAATGGTTTTGAATACGCATTTGACTAATTTAGACACATGAAAAGGTTCATGAAATTTTGGACTCTTTTAATTTTTACCCTAATTTTGCACCACATGAAATTCACTTTCAAACAATTTGAATTTATTTCTAAGTATTTAAAATCATTGTTAGGCAATGATAAAATCCTTCAAAAGCAATTAAAATACAAAAATCTAGATTTTTTGAAATCAATGTGTAGTTTCGAAAGAAAAATTTTCTAAGTATGAGCAATATCAAAAAAATGGGAAATGTTGAACCCCGATAGAGTCCTCAAATCCCATCACTCAACAAGGTTGAAAAGAGAGTTTTAGAAAATTGGGAAGTTTTTGGACCCCGATAGCATCCCAAAATTAATTCAACTATGCGAATGAAATTTTTTGAGTGTTGAGAGTGTCAAAAAATAGGAAAGTTGTTGGACCTCGATAGAGTCCCAAAATTCCATCCACTATCAATTAAAGAAATGAAACCTGGAAGCTTTGAGAGATGAAAAATTGGATAAGTATAGGCTTTATCGAAGATATTGGATCCACTTGGAGCTTGGTAGCACCCCGAAATCCCATCATGCAATAACCTTGAAGAAAATGAAATATTACCTAAGTACACTCGTCAAAAATCAGGGACATTGGCAGAAAGAAGAGAGGTCCCAAAATCCTGTCACTTGGCAATATTTGAATAGATGGAAATTTTCTAAGTTTAAAAGTAATGTTGGACTTTTGGGAAGGACAACGTCAATGAAGAAATCTAAAAGCCATGGCAATGGAAATAAATCTCAACAAACTGGAAAATAAAATCTATAATGAGAAAATGAAGTATGGCAATTAAATTTTGCATTCGACAATTGGAGGCCACATTGATTTATGCCTTAGAAACGAGCAATGATGTAATGCCAAAAATGTATGGCCTTAAACCTAGAAAATAATTTTCTACAATGCCAAAAAAAATTATAATAAAAAATCAAAACCTAAGGAAAAATTAAAAAACATAAAAAATATAAATATTAATAATATTAATGCTCTAACCTTTGTTTTTTTTGAATTTTTGCAAAAATAATGGTGGCGGATGCATTAAATATGGTACATGTAATAGTGAACATGGAACTTCAATGCGAACTAGGCAAGTGAATTCGTGCAAGGTAGAAGATATGGAATTTAATGAAACCAAATTTGGTAGACTGATGAAGAGTTAATGAGGTGTGGTTGTTCTAGGGTTCTTGAGTATCGTGTAAATTAAAATTTAATGAAGTGTGGTTGTTGCAGGGCTCACTAAAGATGAAAAAATTATGAGGCATGGCCAAATTTGGGTGCCTTTGATGGAAGTACGACTATAGTATGGTAGGAAAATTAATTTCAAGAGGCACATTCTGGAATTGAGGCAAATAATTGCAAAATGTAACAAAAGGTGAAGACCCAAAAATTATATAAATATTAGCTCACTAGCCAGTTACAAAAGTTATAAACCATCTATCAGATAGCCTCTTTTAGTTTTATTTTCTTCTTTCTCTTTATAGTCATATGGTATTTTTGAACCAAGTGGCTATTGCTTTTTGAGCTCTGTTCTTTGTAGTCCACCAAAGTGAACAAAACTAAAATAATGTACCTAATGACTATATTTTAATATAAAGGCTTTTGAAAATTTTTGCATTCAATATACACATGCTGATGGTGGTTGTACTCAGTCCATTTCATCCTATGTTGTTCCTCTGAATATTGCACCATATCAAACCTTATTCTATGTGAATACTCGTTGGGTTGGGATTTATTTAGGTTTTTTGCTTTACCATATTAGAGCTAGAGTTCAAGGTAGTATCAATTTATTTTATTTTATTTTCTCTCACACTTCAACCTTTAAATTTTATTTGAAACTTATTTAAAATAGAGTTATATTAGTTTATGTTTGAAGCATCGAAGTTGGTATTCCTGCACTACATTTTAAAATTTCATACAACTTCAAAAAATCATTGTTTATTATACATGAAATATATCTTAAAGGTAATGAATGATATATATTTGGGCAATCATTATTTACAATGCTTAAATTTTATCCTTTTGCATAATTTTAATTCCACTCAACTCATTTTGATCAGATATCAATACCATGGAATTATTTTTAGATAGTCAAGTGCTTGTTCTTAAAGCTTTGTGTCCAAGAAATTTCATTCTTAGTTAGAACCAACAAAGACCCCTTAATAGGAATAGTTATCAATGACCTCTAAGTCTATCCACACTAGCCAAGACCTAGCATACCCGAACTTTGAGGGATATATATTTCCTTTGCAAGAGGGACTAGATATCTATTTTAAGTAAATTGGCATACCCTTGATAATGTGTCATTTGCAAACTCAATAGGACTAATGGGGGTATAAAAATAAATTTAGACTAACCAAAAAAACCTAAGAGGATAATAGTAATAAACGAAACATTATAATGAAGTGACTAATTTTTATTAAAAATTAATAAACATGTGGGTTACTTGGATGTTCAAAATGAGGGGCATATCTTATGTTGGATTTTGAGAATCCAACACGATTACAAATGGAAATAAAATGATATAAGCATAAGAAAGTTATTATATATCTACAAAATAAATATTAGATGCATAAACTAGTGATAAAATAAGGATTAGTAGCTACAAAAGAGAGATACAAAGTGTTAGCAAGGCTTAGAATAAGAGGAAAATGTAAATATTCAAAGCAAGAGATATGGAAAGACAAGGGAGCTAGGTATTTTATTGCCTAGAAATACCTCATTATATTCCCTAATCCCTCTTTTCCTTGCTCAACTTACCCCAATTCTTGTTTCAAATGCTCCAAATGCAATAAAATTATCAAATGAAAGTGAGAGAGAATGGGAGAGAATTTTAACATAGTAATGCTATCACAAATTTCTCATGAAATACCCATACCAATGGATATATTTATATATTTTGAAATGGCTGATCCAAGGAGGGAAAATGCACTCCAAATTGCCATTAGGAAAAAGCTAAAATTTATATATATAGGCCTGATTTGAGACTAGAGCATGTGTGATTAGTGAAGGGAGTAGGATGAAAGAGATTATGCTCATGTTGGTAAAAGCACCACTAGTGTTTTTGCACTTAATTCAAAATTTTGACCAATGGTCAAGTTGATTGGTCAAATGAAAAAAAAATGATTGTTTTGTAAAAATACCACTATTTTGCAACAATGCCACCAATGTAATTGATAGGAGTGGAATTTTTTATAGAAGGATTAATTTGATGTCTAGATTTATTTTATTGAGATGCTTTATTTTTGATGTGATACCTAGTGTTTTTTCCTAGAGTTAAGGATCACTAGGCATGTCAAATTTTGTGTCTACAACAATCAAGCTAGATCCTAAGGAGACTTATATCACATTAGAAGAACAATATAGGTCAAAAGCATTTATTGATGAAGTCCACTCATCTATACCTAATATAAATGGATCAGTGAGTTGTTGACATATGGAATTTATATCCTTATGAAATCTTTGAATAAATAGGTGTGGGTATCTACCTATTTCAAGAAGAAAATTCTCTTATTCCTCAAATTATGAAGATAGAAGAGGATTGCATTGGCTTGTGGAAATTATCCTTTGATGGTACAAAAAATAATAAGGGATCTAGAGATGGTGTTTTTCTCGTATCACTAAAAGGAAAAAATTTAATGCAAGCATACAAACTATAGTTTAATTTCTCAAACAACATTGTTGAATATGAGGCCTTGGTTCTTTGTCTCTAGTTGGTAGAGAAAAGATGCATGAATCTATTATAGGTATTTGAGGATATAGAATTAATAATAAACTAGCTAAGATCCTAGTGTTTAGCAAAAATATATTAACGAAGTCTTATAGGCATAGGTTATATGATCTAATTGAAGCTTTTGATGTCATAAAATTCAATGTCCTTCATATAGACATCAAATTTTAGTCATTTACAAGAAAAATTCTACAAATTTGCCAAAAAAATTTAAATTGCCCCAAATCTCCAAATTTTGCTCAAATTCCTCCAAACTGATCTTTTCCTGTCTAATTCATCCAAATTTCCCCAATTTTTAGCAATTTCCTCTCAATTGCATTCTAATTTCTCTAAATTCTTTTAATTTCCATTTTTACCTTCTAATTATATTTCTAATTTTCTCAATTTATTCTAATGTCCCTAGGTTCTTCTAAGGTCTTCCTAGGCCTTATATTTTCTTCTAATTTACCTTTTTTTATCTAATTTTTTAAATTCTTCCTAACCTCTTTTAATTATCCTAATTTTTCCTTACTATGTTTAAATTTCCTAATCCATTGGTTAGCCTCCCTAATTTTTTTAATCCACCTTGAAATCGTCATAAGAATTCAAATCCACCTTGAAGTTCCCCCACCCTCCATTTGCCTAGCCTGGTTGTCCACTAAGCCCTCCATTATGCGCTAATCACATTTCTAATATACAATCCAATCCCTAGGGGAATGCAAAAAGAATTTTAAATTCTAAATAAATCCCCATAATCCCTATGCAATCCCTAGGAAATATCCTAGGAAGTCCCCCATATCTCCCTACATCCTCCCTCTCCCTTTCCTAGGAATTTAAAATTCCTCACAATCCCTAGGAAATACCATGGGAATTCTTCCTCATTTAATTCCTAAATACTCCTACATACTCCTACAATTTCCGAAGAAATTTTAATGAATTTAAAATTGCTCCAACATTCCAATTCAACCTCCCTCATTAATCCACTTGTCCTCCACACCCTCCACCTTGCATTTTTGGAAATTTTAAATTGTGCACACATCCCCCATGTGCCCTTTTTAGAATTTTAAATTGTTCCACATTTCTCTAGGCTTCTCATTCCCCCATGTAATTTATGATGCACATTCCTCCATGATATTTCTTGGATTTGCATTGGTCTTCCCACATGCCACTTGGCCTCCACCTCATGCCTAGTCATATCCAAGTCATCCCCCCTCCCTTGCTCAAATTTCTATAAATTCCACCCCATTTCCTTCATTTTGATAGACATAAGAAAACACATAAGAAAATGTTGTCAAAATTTACATAATATCAAGCATGCACATCCACCTTCAAGTTTACACATTTTAATTTATATTTGCATTTCATTTTATAGTCTTTCAAGTTTTTTATATGCTTTTAAACATGTTCTACTAACTTATTTGATGCTCGCATGTGTGCAGTTTTACAAAACAAATCACTCCAAATGCCCAAATAAACTTCATTGGTGGTCCAAGCAATACACAAAACCCACGCTAACATTACTTGTGGAACAGAAGAAGAATAAGACACCATCCTTACCTTTTAAATGATATTATTCCCCTAATTGAACATGTTTCTATTGCAAAAACACCCCTAAAAGGGGTTTACTTATAATCAAATAACTTTCTTAATATAATACAACACTTATTGTTTTCTTGCATATGGTGTATTTTTTTGTGTTACACTTCCAAGGACTCAAAATATTAACGTTGACTTAATGGTAGTTACCATATCATAGTTTGACCTAGTGAGCAATTTGGTCTAGCATAAACTGAAGAACATGTTCTTATATTGAGAAGGGGGTGAACAATATAAGATAAAACTTTTCTCCAAATAGTAGCATCAAAATTAATAAAACAATGAACATCACACAAAGCATCACACACATGAGAGACATCATTTTTAACGTGGTTCACCCAATGTGGGCTACCTCCATAGAAAAATATTTCTTCTAAATATTTCTCAAATAATATTTTGGGAATCCTTCACAAGTACAATGTTTATGGACCTCTATCCAAAGGAGATTTTGATCCCTTAATCTCAAGTTCATGGATCTCTTCCATAGGAGAACTCTCTCCTCTTCTGTTGTGGCTAGTGATATTCTAGAAGACTCTGTATCTATGTTGCACTGACTAGTGTATCTCTCTCCACTTAAAGACTCCTCACTTAGATCTGTCTTCAATTGTCTTGGTTGCTGGATATCTATCTATTGAGACTCTGTATTCTATACTCTATCACATCCAAAGCTTTGTCAATAGGTTCACTTAGAACCTTATCAAATCTACTCAACAAGTTCACTTAGAACTTATCCAAATTTTCTCAACAGGTCCACATAGAACCTACTCAAATCTGCTCAACAGGTCCACACAAAACCTTCTCAAATCTGCTCAACAAGTCCACACAGAACTTGTCCAAATATACTCAATAATTCCTCTCTAGGACTTTCTCATATCTGCATAGTAAGCTTCCACAAAATCTTACTCAAAATCAGTACACAAGCCTTCTCAAAGACTTGTCTCAAATATGCTTAACAAGCTCACACAGAACTTGTCCAATATCATAGAATCATAAAGAGAATTGTTAGACTCAATATATTCTATTATAAAATCTCAATCTCAACTCAAATCTAGAATATAGAATATTTAGTTTTATGGAACTTGAAAAACCACATGCATCCACTTGACTAGGCCCAATAAACTCAACTCAACCAATCACCTAAATGAACAACCATTTTCTCACAAACCCTAGTCCAAGCATGTATCAACCAACTCAAAATATTTTCAACAATGCTCAACAACAAATCTCACATAACAATGATACTCATGTTCTCTTCTAACTCAATCTCAAGTTATTTTCACAACCAATTGGCTCCAATAATAATGCTTATAAAACAAGGCTTAATCACAACTCTCAATCTAGAAAACCACGAAGCACTAAACCAATCACTTTCGAAAAGGAAACCACAACCAATCCTTTTCACTCCAAATATATTTTCAGAAATCAGCCACCATAATCAATCAATAGGAGAATGTGCCCATACCTTTAATGAAGATGAAGAAGCCTCTTTGGAAATCTGCCACAATCATAATAGTCTTTTGCCAATCTTCACAAGATTTAAAATATCACAAAATAATCAACATTACTCCACTTCACAATAATATTTACCAAGGCTTTTAATTAGAAAAACTTCTTAAGAATTAATGCACAACTTCCTTATCACTCCTAAAACCACTTGTACCATAAAATAAAATAAATCAAATCATTGCATAACCTTGTCACTCCACAAACCACTTATACCATAAAAGAAATCAAATATTTTACATCCTTCCTTTCAACACTTTTGCACTTAAAAATAATCACAACACTTTCTTAGGCAATATCTCACATTAATCAAATATCAAACCTTATTAAAATATTAAAGCTTGCTCAACCTTATATCTCCCAAAAAAACCATAATCAAACCTTAGCAAGCAAATATTTTAAATAAAATATTTTACCCCCACAAATATCAGAGTCGGAGTGCATACCTCAAAGGAGCCCTCGAAGGGATTTGACATTTCAAACCTCTGCCCACTATGCTGCCAAGCTGCAACTAAGCCATGTGAGCTAACACTACCCACGTGAGTGCCTTGGGAACTCTCTTCCTTAAGCCACATGCTCTTTCCTCACAAGGTGCCAAAAATTTGACCATCCACGACTTGATTGCCCATGTCACACTCCACAAAATTCATTGCGCAATATTTGGATGCAGAAATACTTTGGGTTTTCAAAAATCATGTGACACTCCTTAGGTTTTTAAATGGAAAACCTTTGGCTTATTTATATAATCCATCATTCAATGTGAATACGTCAGCCCTTTTAACATTGCCCTCATGATGTCGGCGGTGCCAATAAGAAAGGAGAGAAAAACCTTTCATTTAATTTTAAAATTAAAATTTTAATTTTAAATAAATTTAAATTTAAATTAAACCTTTAAAATTAAATTTCTCTAACACCGGAGCACATTTTTCGATGAAACCAAAAGCCACTTGGGTTTTAAGAAAAACCCATTTCAAATCTACCATCCATTGGTTTTAAATAAAATCTTTCCTTGACTTCCTTGGTTTTCATAAAAACCTTTTGCTAAGCTTCCCTTGAAGCTCCTTTTAAAACCAAATGCCATGCATCACTTCTAGAACCTTTGATCAAAACCTTGGCTTCTCATGAAGCTCTTTGTGGAGAAAAATCATAGTGCTTACTTACATAGGTCCTTTTGACATCAATGATAACTTTTAGCTTAGGGAATCAAAATGTCCAATAATCTCCCCCTTTGTCATTGATGGCAACCCATATTCATTTTATTGAAACTTGACCTTCTTTTCTGCTCCCCCTAGGTCTTTGCTCCCCCTGGCTCAATGCTCTCTCAAATATCAAATCTCTCCTCATATCAAATATCTCCCCAATACACAAATATCTCCCCATTTGACATCAATGGCAAAGGGTCACCTTTAGGGCTCGGGGCTAAGAATGAGCCTCTTATCTTAGCCCCTCCCCCACCTCCACATGAGGTGGTTAATTCTAGGGTGGGAGTCTCACTACCAATTTTCCTCGAAGATACTCAAAAGTCTCCTTTGAGAGTGGCTTAGTGAAAATATCTTCTATATGTTCCTTTGTAGTGACATACTCCAATATGACCCGTTTATCTGATACTTGTTCTCTTAGAAAATGATACTTGATTGGAATGTGCTTCGTACTTGAGTTCATTACCATATTTTTTGAGATACATATGGCTCTGGTATTATCACACAGTATAGGAATGGGCTGATCATGCTTTATATTGAAGTCTTCTAAAGTTTTCTTCATCCATAATACCTGTGTACAACTAGCTACTGCTACAATATATTCTACCTTTGTTGTAGATAGTGATATTGAAACCTACTTCTTGCTTAACCAAGAGACTAGACTTTCTCCAAGAAAGAAATATCCTCCAATTGTGCTTTTTGTATCATCAATGTTGTTGGCCCAATCTGCATCTGTATATGTTATGAGTGTGAAACTATCACTTTTAGGATACCAAATTCCAAAATCCATAGTCCCTTTTAGATACCTAAAAATTCTTTTTACTACTGCCACATGTGTTTCCTTAGGTGTTGCTTGAAATATTACCAGTAATCCCACTAATTATACTATGTTTGGTCTTGTAGCTGTGACATATAATAAGCTGCCAATCATGGATCTGTATAGTCTCTGATCTGCCTCTGGAGATTCATCATCCTTACTCAACTTGCACCCTGTGACCATAGAAGTACTTACTGGTTTCCAATATTCTAATCTAAATTTCTTTAACATCTCCTTGATGTACTTGGTTTGAGAGAGAAACACTCCCTTCCTTGATTGTGATATCTAAAGACCAATAATTGACATCTCAAATTCACTCTGCATATTTTTAGAAAACTCTTTGCACATCTTGTCATTTTTTCCCTCAAAAATTATGTCATCAACATAAACAAACATTATTAGAAGACCATTTCCTTTATTTATTATATACAAATTACTATTTGTTATTCCTTTCCTAAATCCCTGTTCTTGTAGATACTTATCCAATATTGAGTACCATGCTCTAGGATCCTGATTTAAACCATACAATGCCTTTTTGAATCTGCATACCTGATCTGGTGTATCTACCAGCATGAATCCCTCTAGTTGTTCAATGTAGACCTCTTCTTCTATAATACCATTTAGAAAAGCTGACTTAACATCCATTTTATATACCTTGAAGTTCTTGAAACTTGCAAAATCTAAAAACATCCTTATAGCTTCAAGTCCTATAGCTGGAGCAAAGGTTTCATCAAAATAAATTCCTCCTACTTGTGCATAACCTTTGCATAATAACCTTGCTTTATTTATGACAACTTGTCCATCTTCATTCAACTTATTTCTGAAGACCCATTTTGTGCCAATCATATTTTTATCCTTTGGTTGCCTGAGAGAAATCTTTTGGATCAATCTTAGATAGCAAAGAAAAATTAGCTTGTTGATATGGTTTTATTATTCTTCTCCTTGTGTGTCTTTCATCTGGATTCCCGATGATATGATATTTTGGGTGATGTTTTTGTACATACCTGGAAGGAGTCTTAGAAAGAAGTCTTTGTATTTATTCTTCATCATTATCTGATTACTCACAAAATTCTTCTTGACAACATCCATCTTCGTGGTATACCATTTGCTGAATTGGCTCTCTGAAATCTATCTCTTGATCAACTATTACATTCATACTTTCCACCATAGTGTGTGTTCTTTTGTTGTAACATCTATAAGCCTTGATTTTTGTGGAATAACCAATAAATATTCCCTCATCACATCTTGGATTAAATTTACCTAAATTCTGATCTTCCCATTTTATGTAACATTTGCTTCCAAAAATCTTGAAATGTTTTACAATAGCAGGTCTTCCCTTCCAAAGATTATAAGGAGTCTTGTGATGATTTACCCTTAATTAAGCCTTTGTAATTATGTACATAGTTGTAGATATTGCTTCTTTCCAAAAATCATCTGATATTTAGATTCATTTAACATAGCTCTAGCCATGTTTTCAACAGTCCTGTTTTTCCTTTCAACTACTCCATTTTGCTGGGGAATTCTTTTTGCTCAGTATTCTATCTTGATTTCATGTTGTTCACAAAATTATACAAACTCATCTGAAGTAAACTCTTCTCCTCTATTAGATCATAGACACTTAATATTTTTGCCTATTTCATTTTCAACCAACTTCTTGAATGCTTTAAATTTTTTGAAGGCTTCTGACTTTTATTTTAGGAAAGTTACCCACACCATTCTAGAATAATCATCTACAAACAACATGAAGTAACTCTCACCCTGAATACTTTGTGTTCTGGTAGGACAACACAAATCAATATGTATTAAAATCAAGGGCTCATATGACATATAACCTTTTGGTTTGTAAGTTGTCCTAGTTTGCTTTCCATGTTGGCAAGGTCCAAAAATTATGTTTCGAGGTCTTCTTATCTTGGGTAAATCTCTTACTACCTATTTATTGCTTATGCTGCTTATGTTTTCAAAATTCAAATGACTCAATATTCTATGCCACAACCAGGTCTCATATTCTTGTGATAGAAAACACTTTTCCCCTTTGATCTCATCAAGGATGTACAATTTGTTTGGGGTTCTTCTTGCATTTGCAATGATTCTTCTTGTTTCTATTTTCCTTATCTCACATCTATCTGGATGGAAGGTAACCATATATCCTTGATCGCAAAGTTGAATTATACTCAGTAGATTATGCTTTAACCCTTTGACATACAAAAAATTCTCTATTTTTTTTCATTATCTAAACTTAGAGTGTCTCTCCCAACAATCCTAGTTGATCCATTATCACCAAAACTTACTGATCCTATAAGTTTTTCCTTTAAAAAAATAATTTTTTCTTTGTCTCCTATCATGTGACTAGAGCAACCACTATCTAGATACCATTGTTCTTATTTATTTTGAGCATGCAGGGCTGTTTGGAATAACATATATCTAGCCCTGACATTCTTTATTTCATCCTTCCTAGTTGTTGGAATTGTTTTTCTAGACTCAAGAAATATCATTTTACACCACCTAGCCTTGTGCCCAAAATTATTGCATTTGTAACATATAACATCATTATCTATGAGAGGTGCAAAGGAATTGAAATTTCTATTGTATCTTGCATGATGAATACAGTGTGCAGCTATATGACCATATTTATTACAAGAAAAACAATGACCATGAAAGAAGTTATGTAACATATTTGGAGGTCTTGGATATTGTGAAGAAGTCATCCTCTTCTTGTAATTAACTCTTATCCAGGATTCCTCTTTGCTTTCCTCCTTTATGATGTCCTTTGCTTGTTTTTATTTGTTTAAAGTTTCTACCTTTTGGAATCTTGATTCTTCCTTTTGTTTCACATATTCTATATTTTGTAGTATCTTGATCCCTTCCAATTTGTTCCTTAGGAGAACAATTTATGCTTCCAATATTCCACATTCTATTTCTTTGGATTTCAATAGATCTGATATCTTGCTCAATCTTCTTTCTTTCTTCTACCTTAATCTTGAATTCTATAAGGTTTTGTATAAGTTCCACTCTTGCCTCTTCATCTTCCTGAATTTGTTCTTTCAAGTTTAATTTTTTCTCTCTAAGTCTTTCCAATTTTCTAATAGCAGCAAATAATTCTTCTTTTATATCAAACCTACTCTTTTATTCACTTTATGAAGTCATGTGTGCTACCGAAATATCCTCTTCCAAGCTTTTAGATTCTTCATGGAGAAACTCACTCTGATACCAATTGAAGAACATGTGCTTATATTGAGAGGTAGGGTGAATAGTATAACATAAAACATTTTCCCAAATAGTAGCATCAACATTAATAAAATAGTGAACATCACACAAAGCATCACATACATGAGAGACATCATTTTTAATGTGGTTCACCCAATGTGGGCTACCTCCACAGAAAAATATTTCTTCTAAATATTTCTCAAATAATCTTTTGGGAATCCTTTCCAAGTACAATGTTTATGGACCTCTTTCCAAAGAAGATGCTGATCCCTTAATATCAAGCTCATAGATCTCTTCAATAGGAGAACTCTTTCCTCTTCTACTCTGGCTAGTGTGTTAAGATCCTACTATAAAATAAACTCAAATAACACTCTCACACAATTGCTTGGAAATAACTCACATAAACATCACATTAATATAACAGAAATTTGCATAAAGAACAATCTCACAATAGAACTGAATCGCGGGCCTCTTCGAGGGGGCAACCTCCTTCAATACTTCATTAATTTTGCAAAAGATGGTTACATTGGTGCCCTTTCGGGTATTTAAGGAGTTTCCTTCCAAGGTTGGCTTACATGCAAAATGCCACCTGGATTACATGCATAATGCCACCCGAATTACATGCATAGTGCCACTTTGAATTACATGCACAATGCCACCCGAATTACATGCACAATGCCACTCGAATTACATGCACAATGCCACCCGAATTACATGCACAATGCCACCTATCTACCATGTGTTAAATAAAAAAGGGTGCCATTTGTCATAGGCACTACCTAAGCTAAAACTTAGAACATTACAAAATATTAATCATGGGTACTACCCACGTTCACTAGGAATTATTACATCAAGGAAGTTATTACATTAAGGGTTAGGATGAGATCTTAACATGCCCTTCTCCTTGAAGAAGCTTTGTCCTTAAAGCTAAAAATGAGGAAACTGTTGCTGGAGTTGATGGAGGGACTCCCATGTAGCATCCTCAAGTTGAAGTCCACGACACTGAACCAGGACCTTTGTGATGGTACGGTTGCAATTTTGACGATACAGTAGCTGCTTTGGTGCAAGTAAGATGGAGCCTTCTTCATCCAATTCGGGAAGTGTTGATGGAACCTGTACCTTGGAGCTGCCCAAAATGTAGGAGGGAGGCATGAGTGGAGGGTGCCCGTACTCAGCCTCTGGTTGCGGTGTGATAGGAAGTGTTGTACCACCATTCGGCCAAAGAAAGCCATTTTTCCCAATGAGTAGGATGATCGGAGGCAAGTAGCGAAGGTAGGTTTCCAAGTAGTTATTAACAACCTTTGTTTGACCATCCTTTTGCGGATGGTAGGCTAAACTCATTGTGAGCTGAGTCCCCTGCAACTTAAACAACTCTTGCCAAAAATTGCTAGTAAGGTTGGGATCACGATCAGATACAATGGAGGTTGGCATGCCATGAAGGCTAAATATGGAGTCAAGGAAAATTTGGGCAATAGTGAATGTTGTGTAAGGATGGGCTAGGGCACAAAAGTGAGCATACTTTGAAAGGCGGTCCACTACCACAAAAATAACAGACTTGTCTCCAGATTTAGGTAGCCCTTCTATGAAATTCATAGAGATGTCAGTCCACACCTGATCCGGTATCGGCAAGGGTGGAAGAGTGCCCGAAGAGTGCACTATTTCTCTTTTCATCCTTTGACCTATGTCGCAGTCTGCCACAAAAGAGAGAATGTCCTGTTTCCTACCTTTCCAAAATAAGGTGCGCTTGAGTCGCTCATAAGGTGGTCTGATATTGGGAGGTGTACTATCCGAAAATAATGGAATGGCATGGTTGTGAGAGTGATGCAGTGGTCGTGTGATGGGTTCTGAAAAGATGGCCTCATGTTTGTGGAGAATCTGTTGCATGTCTTATGGGATTTCACCCATTGGAGATGTGGATGGCTGGATGGAGAATAGTTGTGCAATGACCCCACGTGATGATTTCTTTAGCAATTTCTCCATGTCATTTGAACTGATAATTTGAGGTGTTCCTGTCGGGGAGCCCTTGATGATGTGTGTTTGTCCGTTCTGGAAGAACTACATCCAAAGTTTAGCAAAGTTCCAACTAATAGTGCCCAACGTACTCAACCATTGGCATCCCAAAACAATATCACATCCACCCAAATGGAGGGCAAACATGTCCTGCTTGAGTTCATAATCCCCTATCTTGATTTTAACATTGTGACACTTTCCTTTACAAGATAAGGTTCCCCCATTGGCTACCATGACCTCAAAGGAATTACAATTATGGATATATCAATTTGCCCGTTGAGCAACTCTAGGGTCAATGAAGTTGTGCGTGCTTCCCGAATCCAAAAGGATGGAAAGACGTTGGCCCTTGAAACATCCTGTAACCTTCATGGTTTGAGGAGTAGTAATGCCTGCAAGGGCATGGATTGTAATTGATGTCTCAGTGTTCTCGTTTCCCTTCTTCTTGTGGGGGAGGTGTTTCTGGAGGGTCCTCATCCTCATCACTCTCTTCAACGGTATCAGGTTCTCCAACATCTATCAAGAACAATTTTTTGTGTGCACACTTATGCCCCTTGAAAAACTTTTCATCACAATTGTAGCATAATCCTTTGGCACGACGTGCATCCATCTCTTCGGTGGTGAGGCGCTTGGGTGTAGCAGGTTTATTATCATCTGGGTGTTGGGCTCTCGGGGGAAATGAAGGTCTATCTTGAGAAAACTTTGATGTGCGTCTTTGGGTAGAGAGTTTAGATTCGGCCAGATGGGCCAAACTGATAGCTTCCATCATAGTTCGTGGTTTCAAAATTTTGACTTCTGCTTGGAGTTCCATCTTCAACCCACTGATATAACAACTCTGGAAGAACCCTTCACTCAATCCTCTTGTTCGATTGGCCCAATTTTTCAAATTGAGCTTGGTACTCTCGAACCGACCTCGTTTGTTGTAGTTTGGATAAGGCTCCTGTGAAGTCCTCAAACACACTAGGACCAAATCGAGTGAGTATTTGGGATTCAAAATCCTCCCAAGAGAGATTTGGGTAGGTAAGACGCAACCATTGAAACAAGTGTAGAGCCTTAGATTCCAAGTTAAAGGAAGCCATATGGACTCGATGAAATACCGGTACATTATGAAGTCGAAAGAATTGGTCAACCCGACATAGCCACCCATCAACATCCTTCCCACTGAATTTGGGAAAGTCCAACTTGGGCATTCTGAAGGGTGTATCATGGTCACGATTCCTTGTAGAACTATCAATTTGGTATTCTGATTTGGGTGGTTCTCTTCTCAGTTTGCTGTCCACTTCAGTCAATGCTTCTTCTAAGCGATTGCTAGTGGCCTCATGCTCTAAGCGAAGACCTTGGACTTCTTCCCTTATGGAGTGAAAAGCCGAGTTCAAGTTCTCAATGGCTTTTGTTAGGGAATCCAAGTTTTCTAGTTCTTTCTGGTGTCCACGAGTACCCTGGGCCATTTTTTGACCTTTTGTGACCAGTTACTAAAAATAGAATTGAATTTTTTTGACTTACTATTTTTAGTAAATGCCCAAAAAAGTTCTTGGGTGCTATATATCAAAATGATCAGCAGGAGAAGGTGGTCACAATGAGCTATATCTCTTAACACTACTTTTTGGCACCCCAGACTCTGGTTTGTTTTTTTTTTTTTTTTTTTTTATCTCCTGTTTTGCTGAGTCTAATGGTGTTTACAGATTCTGATTCTGAGCTACTGAGCAAAAGTTGGGTACTGGAGCACTATCTAAAACTGGTCGTGTTTCACACTCAAGATTCTCTATATTTTGCAAGTGACTGATATGACAGTTCTATTCTGACTCTGAAGACTGTGAATTCTCGCCTCGACCGTGCCGACCTCTCCGACTCGATCGACTCCGATCGTGGATCGCCATCGTAAATTTGATTGTTACTCTCCATAATTTCAACTTAAGTGTCACCCTCATGGCTTATCCCGAATGCATGTCCCTTTTGTTATTTTTTTGGTAGAGGACTCCTTTCTCATATGCTCACTTTTGAAATGCAGGTTTACGAATGGGGGTGTTTGGATTCTTATTTTGATTTTGATTTTTGTATTTTTTACAAGTTGCAGTTTTAACAGAACCAAGGAATGCTAAGTATAGGAGTATGTACCACCCATAGGCCCTCTAATATACCGACAGTGACGAACAATAGTGCTCGGACCAATATTTTAGGCCACTACTCAAGGAGGATTCCACACATACCCTTGAGCACACTACCCGCCTCTCTGACAATACGGGAGGGTAATCGTCCAGGATGTTGTGTCCCGTAGACTATGAGTAATACAAGGCCGAAGATCTTCCTAATGGCTAAAAGTTTGTTTAATCCTAGATGGTCTCCCGATATACCCGAAGATACGTGGGAGCTCAAGTCCGTGCGCGAGTTCTGTCTGAGGCCTGGGTATTGGAGCTTGATCGCCCCTCACTTCACTAGACGCTTTATGGGCTATCTAGCTTAGCCAATAACGACAGATCCTTCGTGATATTTTAAAACCCCCGGTACAGGGTTTCTACCTACTCAACTAATAATATATATATTTTTTTGTTTTTGGTCTGGAAAAAAAACACTGTATTTTTTTTTTGGATTTTTTTAATAAGGAAAAACAGAATGGAAAAAACACACGAAATTTATACCTAACAGGCGGATTTGATGGCAAGAATCATTGCAGTTGCAGCAGAACTTGGCCCTGGAAAGCGCTCTGATACCACTTGTTAAGATCCTGCTATAAAATAAACTCAAATAACACTCTCACACAATTGCTTGGAAATAACTCACATAAACATCACATTAATATAATAGAAATTTGCATAAAGAACAATCTCACAATAGAACTGAATCGTGGGCCTCTTCGAGGGGGCAACCTCCTTCAATACTTCATTAATTTTGCAAAAGATGGTTACATTGGTGCCCTTTCGGGTATTTAAGGAGTTTCCTTCCAAGGTTGGCTTACATGCAAAATGCCACCTGGATTACATGCATAATGCCACCCGAATTACATGCATAGTGCCACTTTGAATTACATGCACAATGCCACCCGAATTACATGCACAATGCCACTCGAATTACATGCACAATTCCACCCGAATTACATGCACAATGCCACCTATCTACCATGTGTTACATAAAAAAGGGTGCCATTTGTCATAGGCACTACCTAAGCTAAAACTTAGAACATTACAAAATATTAATCATGGGTACTACCCACGTTCACTAGGAATTATTACATCAAGGAAGTTATTACATTAAGGGTTAGGATGAGATCCTAACATAGTGATCTTCTAGAAGACTCTGTCTCTCTACTACACTGACTAGTGGATCTCTCTCCAATTGAAGACTCCTCACTTAGATCTATCTTAAATTATCCTGGTTTTTAGATCTCTATCCATTGAGACTTTGTCCTCTATACTCTGTCACCTCTAAAGCTCTATCAATAGGTTCACTCAGAACCTTCTCGAATATGCTCAACAAGCTCACTCAGAACTTATCCAAATCTACTTAATAGGTCCACATAGAACCTGCTCAAATTTGTTCAATAGGTCCACACAGAACCTACTCAAATCTGCTCAATAAGTCCACATAGAACTTGTCCAAATATACTCAATAAGTCCTCTCTAGGACTTGCTCAAATCTACATAGCAATATTCAACAAAATCTTACTCAAAATCAGTCCACAAACCTTCTCAAAGACTTGTCTCAAATCTACTTAACAAGCTCACATAGAACTTGTCAAATGTCATAGAATCATAAAGAGAATTGTTATAGACTCAATATGTTCTATTCTCAAATCTCAATATCAACTCAAATCCAGAATATAGAATAGTTTGTTTTTTGGAACTTGAACAACCACATGCATCCACTTGACTAGGCTCAGTCAACTCAACTCAACCAATCACCTCAATGAACAACCCTTTCTCACAAACCCTAGTCCAAGCATATATCAACCAACTCAAAATATTTCCAAAAATGCTCAACAAAAAATCTCACATAACAATGATACTCATGTTCTCTTCTAACTCAAGTTCATGTTCTTTGCACAACCAATGGGCTCTAGCAACAATGCTTATAAAACAATGTTTAATAACAAATCTCAATCTAGAAATCCTTGAAGCGCTAAACCAATCATTTTCGAAAAGGAAACCACAATCAATCCTTTTCACTCCAAATATATTTTCATAAATCAACCACCATAATAAATCAATAGGAGAATGTGCCCATACCTTTAATGAAGATGAAGAAACCTCTTTGTAAATCTACCACAATCACAATATTCTTTTGCCAATATTCACAAGGGTTAGAAGATCACAAAATAATCAACATTACTCCACTTCACAATAATATTTACCAAGGCTTTTAATTAGAAAACCTTTTTAAGAATTAATGCACAACTTCCTTATCACTCCTAAAACCACTTGTACCATAAAATAAAATAAATCAAATCATTGCATAACCTTGTCACTCCACCAACCACTTATACCATAAAATAAATCAAATATTTTACATGCTTCCTTTCAACACTTTTGCACTCAAAAATAATCACAAAGCTTTCTTAGGCAATATCTCACATTAATCAAATATCAAACCTTATTAAAATATTAAAGCTTGCTCAACCATATATCTCCCACAAAAATCATAATCAAACCTTATCAAGCAAATATTTTAATTAAAATATTTTACCCCCAAGGATCCCTCGAAGGGCTTTGGCGTTTTGAACCTCTGCCCACCATGCTGCCAAGTGGCAACTAAGCCACGTGAGATAACACTGCCCATGTGAGTTCCTTGGGAACTCTCTTCCTTAAGCTGTGTGTGCTTTCCTCACAAGGTGCCAAAACTTTGACCGTCCACGTCTTGATTGCCCACGTCACACTTCCCGAAATTTGCTGCACAATATTCAGATGTAGAAATACTTTGGGTTTTCTAAAATCATGCGACACTCCTTAGGTTTTTAAATGGAAAACCTTTGGCTTATTTATATAAGCCATCCTTCAATGCGAATATGTCGACCCTTTTAACATTACCCTCATGACGTTGGTGGCGCCAATAAGAAAGGAGGGAAAAACCTTTTATTTAATTTTAAAATTTAAATTTAAATTTTAAATAAATTAAAATTTAAATTAAACCTTTAAAATTAAATTTATCCATCATCGGGGTACCTTTTTCGATGAAACCAAAAGCCAACTTGGGTTTTAAGAAAAACCCATTTCAAATCTGCCATCCATTGGTTTTAAATAAAACCTTTCCTTGCCTTCCTTGGTTTTCATAAAAACCTTTTGGTAAGCTTCCCTTGAAGCTCCTTTTGGAACCAAATGCCATGCATCCCTTCTAGAACCTTTTATCAAAACCTTGGCTTCTCATGAAGCTCTTTGTGGAGCAAAATCATAGTGCTTAATTATATAGGTCCTTTTAACATCAATGACAACTTTTAGCTTAGGGACTCAAAATATCCAACATAAGCAACATGTGAAGCTAATAACTAGGCCAACCATTCGTGATAATGAAGCACATTATCAAAGTTGTGAGCACTTTGTTCACTTTATTTAGCAAGTGGATGAATTTACATAAAAATTGGCCCTCAAAATTGAAAAATTGTATGAATACCATATCATTCAATTAAGGACCAATAAGCTTCCAAAGGGGCTGGTGATATTGGAATCCTTTTTCATCCTAGATTATTGATTCAAAGAGAAGAAAGGAATAATTGCTAATAATAAATATTATCAATAAATAGAAGTTGCCCCAGGATAAATGTTAAAAATAGGAAATGTGTCTATGTAAATAGAGAAAGCATCCCTCATCCACCTATACCATGAATACAAGGAAGTGATGGCATGGACATACAAGGACCTAAAAGACTACAATAAAGAGGTTATTCAATATTCAATTGAGCTAGATCCTGAGGCCAAGGTTGTAAGGTAGAAATAGAGACTAGTTAATACCAAAATTAAGCCTCTAATGAAACAAGAATTGTGTAAGCTTATTGAATAAAAATTTATATATCCTCTCAAGCATACCACATGGGTCTCCAAATTGGTATCTATGAGGAAAAATAATAAATAAATCAAATTGTGTGTTGGTTTCAAAGATATAAACAATGTCATAAAGAGCCTCCTCCCTTGTTTTTGTATTACACCAATTCACCATTGTAATCCATTGGAACAAGGTATTTTGCAAGTGTATTCATAATAAAATATTTTATATTGGAAATATATTGGAAATTTCAATAAGTTTTACACATGCGTATGGTAGAAATTTTTTTCTTAACATATTGTCCCCTTTTCCCTTTGAATATTACATAGCATTAATGTTTAATTGTGTGAAAACTGGTCAGATTAATGTTGGTTTAGTGCAAGATATCCGTTTATGCAAATTTGGGTTGAAATTTTAAAAGTTACAACTTGTTATTTTATTTTATTTTCTCTAGCCCTAGACCTTTTACATTTTTTTTAAGTTCATAAAATACAAAATACAATCATATCAGTATCAAATATGAGGAAAGTCCACCGTCCAAGCCCACAGATTCAACCCCAGTGGAGTCCCATGCTACTAAAGCTAGAGGAAGATGCTTGAGGAGCAAAAGAAAATTTGTTCATCCCTCTCCTCATAGAAGCTCGCGATGATATAAAAGGAAGGGTGTTTATGGATCCCAACCCATACCCAAGGTCATTTTAGATGATGAGGAAGATGACAGGTTAAATTTTGATGATGTACTTCAAACCATAACCATCGATCACATTTCTAGAGCGGTGGAGCAACTCATGGTAGCAACCAACATGGTTAGGGAGGCGTGCATCATCTTTTTGCACACCATCAAGGAGCTCCATGAACTCCCGATTGCCCTCAATGTCCTCCTTGCAAAACAGGAGGATGAAGATGATTCCTAGTAGTACTGGGAGTGGGGTAGTTGGCAGATGGTTTTCTCATAAAATTTTGAATTATGTGGTGTCATTCTTTCTCCTAATCATGAATTCAAGTCTATTTTTTGGTTTAATATCCTTGTTCATTTCTGGAGCTAATATGTATAAAGCTTTTATAGGTTGTTGGTTGTCTTCATGTTCATCCTTGTGACTTTGGGATGCTTCAAATTTTGTACTATTGGCATTCTGAATGCCCTATGTAATAGGGATTGGGACCCTTCAACTTGGCAATTAATTAAATCTTTTACCTACCAAAAAAAATACAAAATTAAAACCCCAAAAGAAATATGGCAATTCCAAGAATTAAAATTCAAATTCTCATTTTACGCAAGTTCACATTTTTAATGAAAGTTTGAGTTTTTAAACTTTGCACATTTTTCCAAATAATCAAATTAATTTCATTTTATGAAAGTTAAAATTTCAATAAATTCCAACTTTTTGTTAAAGTGAATAATTAATATGACATTCCAAAGTTTTTACATTGCAAAGTTAGATTCAATCACTTCATTTTTATTTTCAAGAAAATCTTAACAAACGAAGATAAAATTGGCCTAACAATCAAAGATAAAATTTGGTTAACAAACGAAGATAAAATTTGGTTAATAAATAAAGATAAAATTTGATTAACAATCAAAGATAAAACTTGTTTAATAAATGACGATAAAACTTGTTTAACAATCGAAGATAAAATTTGATTAAGAATCGAAGATCATATTTGATTAACAAATTTGAGATAAAACAATTAAAATCAAATTTTCAAATATTCAATTCAAATATTTATCAAATTTCAAAGGTTGTTAGTTGATCAATAAGTTCACCCTTTCACAAATTCTATGAACAACAAAATAATTGCAAATAAATTCAATATCAAAACATGCCCCTTGTTAATAGGTATATGCAGCAATTGAGGTATCCAATTAAGTTTAGTATTTCACATTTTTCACTAAGAATTGCAAGCAGTTTAACATATTAAACAGATACTTGGGGAAATTATAAGTGTTTCCTTGCAAGAGAGAATATCCAAGAAGAATCTTGATTATGGGTATATTTTTGTGATTAGACAAAAATATGACTCAACAGAATTTTGATGCTCATGTAACTTTTTTTTTTTGTTTTGTTTTAGTTTATGAGGTCATAAATAAATCCATAGCATCCTAAGGTTCACCATTGTTGGATATGTTCATCCTCCTAGGACCATGCTCAAATATGGATAAAAGCCTCAAAATGCTCTAAATGAAATTGAAAGAGTTGGTTAAATCAAGCCTGGAATAGTTGAAATTATAATCCATTTTTTTAATGGCTCTTTAACATTGTTAAGCTTAAGTCAATATTAGTATACCAAGTTATTTTGAGCCCAATCCACCTATTTTCATACATAAAATAAAATCCTTGTTCATCAAAGCCTTTTGAATAATTTGAATAAAATCTTTGATATATAAAAAAAGATAATAAAATGTAATAAATAAAGATATATATATATATATAGCTATTATGTAAATTGTGTACCTAAAAGTAAAACATCAATTTATGTTTTATTTGGTTGTAGGTTACAAAAAAAATGGGCACGATGTTTTAGGTGGACCTCAACCTGTCAACCAGTGGATGTGGCGCATGAGCACGTTCAACATGGGACACAGATTTTGAGGTGTGTAGTCAGCCCAATTGGCATGCTCTTTAGGATGTTACCAAGTATCACGGTTTAGGGAGCAGGCATGAGAGACTTGGTGGGTGAACAACTCATCAAATGAATAAGTGTGTGTTTGCGTTAATAAACTTCCATTATATTATCATTGAATACATGTGGGACTAAATGTAGACGAGTGATAGATGGTTTCATTAGTCACATTGAGGATGTTTTTGAGATAGATAAGTTGATTGAGGATCATCGATAGTTTCATGGGAGGCAATGACAGTGTTGAGCACGTATGATGGTATCGACAAACTTGAAGAAGTAATACATGGTTATCGCAAGTTCACAACACCATGCAGATGTGCTACACTAGTCGACAATAGCAATGCAAGATGTTTATCGAATGTAGGAAATCAAGGTATGTTTAAATTGAAGACTAGACATTATTAAATAAATAGTAAGTACAGTAGTGTAAGTATGATACATTGATTGGGTTTGAATGGCATCCTGTGGCATGATAAGTTGTGTAACTTTGTCATAACATGTGTTTATGCTAGGTGGTTTTTTTTAGTTCCTAAGTAGGAAAATCGTGTCACTTGGGGCCTCTTCATACAATCTAGGGAGCATACAGTGGCATCAATCAAAACATCTAAACATTTCTCAAATTAAACTTCTATTTGTGGAGACATTACAATGACATTGAATTTGTAGTCAAGAAGATTCAGAGCAATGGTATAATATCTAAATGACTATTTGGAAGACCTCCATATCGGTTAGAATTACTATAGTTATTGCACAACAATTCGAAGAATATATCTATGCATCATAAATGTAGGTGATCATTGGAAGTGTGGAGGAAGCTACCCATGATATTTTAATGATGAATTGCTTTTCGTTTCTTTAGCCATGATAGCTTGATAGGGTAGCCACATAAATTGATAAGAACGTTGTTGCATTCTTCATGCTCAACTGCACTAAAAATATTTAATGTGGTAGGGAATTTAATTAATTGAGATCTTGTGAATATGAGCAGCATCATGGATAACCCAATAGAAAAACTATAGTGTCAGGTTACTTTAATCACCAGTGAGGATTTGGGAATCGATCACTCTATGACATGTATCTAGGCTATGGGGTGTTCAGACTTGGCCAAAGTACAAAGGAGAAATGGAATAGAAGGATAAATACGAGACCTTGGAGGTAATAAACAAGTTAATGAATGATAAAGCTAAGGTTTTAGCTTGTGCCATAGATGTGGGTTTGGACGACTAGTGTAAACGGGTAGTGGACACAATTGTGTGCAAGTTTGGGTGTTTCAATATTTTGGTGGATAGCATGTTATAATTCTAATTGGAGGTGAAAACATAATTTGTTCATAGAATTACAACGAGATCACTATTAATGAAAATCTATTTTACATAACAGTGAAAGGTCAATTTTAAAGGCCAAGATTGAAAGAGTTAAAGCCTGTTCATTCATCGTGGGGCTCGAGTTCTGTGAGAGGTTAATTTTTGGTAGAATTGGAGATTATGAAATTATTTGATGAGATTCAAATCAATGAATGTGTGATTCATTAATGTGTCAGCTTGGAAATATTACTGGGAATTAGGGGAAAATGTCACATAGATGTATTAGTTAATTCACCTGGGATCGTCACTAAAGATAAAGGGAGAGACCAACGTTGGCTAACCAGTGCATCTATCATGGCGGTGCCATATTTTTTGGATAGTCCAAATCTACCAAGGTATTCATGATGAAGAGTCCATTGTAAGTTTGCATATTTTGCTACAATAAAATTGGCTATAGAGGCCACTTCCACTACATATAGGATTGACATGCCGAGTGTGCACATCATTCCACCGTGGACGAGAAACTTGAATGGCATGACAAAATCAATTTCCTTGCAAATATTTTTTTTTTGTTTTGTTATTTTTCACACACCGTTCGCTAACCGAAACTATTGTAATACCAAAAGCATTTATTGAGGTAAAAAATGAATTCCATTGTGGTTCAATTTGGAATACAAAGTTGAATGATTGTTGTGTTGAAGAAGGCATTAGAAAATTAAACAAGAGAAGATAAAACAAAAGGACTTTTTTGAAAATTTTAAAGCCATTGAAACTCACAAAAATAAGGTTAGAGAATTTTCAGGGCAAGTGCATGTTGGAAAATGTTTTTTTTTAAGAACATATCCTCCCTTTTTGCTATATTGTAGAAATTTTACTATTGTAATCCATTTGAAGCAAGTTATTCTGCAAGTATATTCATTAAAAATATTTTATGTTGGCAATATATTGGAAATTTTAATAAGTTTTACGCATATGCATGGTATACTTGTTTATTTTTCTTAATATATTGTGTTATTCCATAGAATATTGCATCACATTAACTTTGGATTGTGTGAATACTGGTCGAATTAATATTGGTTTAGTGTAGGATATTGGTTTATGCAAATTCGGGTAGAAATTTCAAAAAAATGTATGACTTCTCTTTCTTTTATTTTCTCTAACCCTAGCCCTTTTACATTTTTTTTAAGTTCATCAAATACAAAATACAAAAAAATTAAAATTAAAATTAAAACCCCAAAATAAATATGGCAATTTCAAGAATTAAAATTCAAATTCTCATTTTACGCAAGTTCACATTTTTAATGAAAGTTTGAGTTTTTAAAATTTGCACATTTTTCCAAATAATAAAATTAATTTCATTTTATGAAAGTTGAAATTTCAATAAATTCCAACTTTTTTGTTAAAGTGAATAATTAATATGACATTCCAAATTTTTTACATTGCAAAGTTAGATTCAATCATTTCATTTTTACTTTCAAAAAAATCTTAAAAAACGGAGATAAAATTGGCCTAAAAATTGAAGATAAAATTTGGTTAACAAACGAAGATAAACTTTGGTCAAAAACGAAGATAAAATTTGATTAATAATCAAAGATAAAACTTGTTTAACAAACGAAGATAAAACTTATTTAACAATCAAAGATAAAATTTGATCAACAAATTTGAGATAAAATAATTAAATAAAATTTTCAAAGATTCAAATAAAATATTTTTCAAATTTCAAAGGTTGTTAGTTGATCTATAAGTTCACCTTTTCACAAATTCTATGAACAACAAAATCATTGCAAATCAAATTAATACTAAAACACGCCGCTTGTTAATAGGTATATGCAACAACTGAGCTATCCAATTAATGTTTAGCATTTCATATTTTTCACTAAGCATCACAAGCAGTTTAAAACATTAAATAGAACCTTGGGGAAATCACAAGTGTTTCCTTGTAAGAGAGGATATCCGAGCAAAATCTTGACTGTTGGTATGTTTTTGTGATTGGACATAAATATCACTCAACACACGTTCACCTTCAAGTTTACATATTTTAATTTATATATGTATTTCAATTTACACTCTTTATAGTTTTTTTTATGCTTTTAAATAGGTTCTACTAACTTGTTTGATGCTCACATGTGTGTAGGTTTACCAAAAAAATAACTCCAAATGCACAAATCAACTTCATTGGTGGTCCAAGCAATAGATAAAACCTACCCTCACATTACTTGTAGCACAAAAGAAGAAGAAGACACCATAATTACCTTGTAAATAGGATTATTCCCCTAATTGAACATGTTTCAATTGCAAAAACACCCCTAAAAGGGGTTTACTTATACTCAAAGGAATTTCTTAATATAATACAACACTGCTTTTCTCCTTGCATATGGTGTATTTTTATGTGTTACACTTCCAAGGACTCAAAATATTGGCGTTGACTTAATGGTAGTTCCCATATCATAGTTTGACCTAGTGAGCAATTTGGTCCATAATAAGCAACATGTGAAGCTAATAATTAGGTCAAATTATTTATAATGAGGCACATTGTCGAGTGTTTGAAAGTGATGAGCACATTGTTCACTTTCTTTAGCAAGTGGATTAATTTACAAAATAATTGACCGTTAAAATTGAAGAATTGTATGAATACCATATCATTCAATTAAGGACCAATAAGTTTCCAAAGGGACTAGTGATATTGAAAAGAAAAGAAAATAATCACTATTATCAATAAATAAAAGTTGCCCCAGGACAAATGTTAAAAATAGGAAAGGTAGCTACCCAAATAGAGAAGACATCCCTCATACACCTATACCATGAATATAATTAAGTTATGGCATGCACATACAAGGGCCTAAATACTACAATAAATAGGTTATTCAACACTCAATTGAGCTAGATCCTGAGGCCAAGGTTGTAAGGTAGAAATAGAGACTAGTTAATATAGAAATAAAGCCTCTAATTAAATAGGAATTGTGTAAGCTTATTGAATAAAACATTATATATCCTCTCAAGCATACCACATGGGTCTCCAACTAGGTATCTATGAGGAAAAGTAATAAATAAATCAAATTGTGTGTTGGCTTCAAAGTTCTAAACAATGTCTCACTAAAATATCATTGCCCCTTACCTTCCATGGATTAAATTATGCAAATTATTACAAGATAAAAAAAAAATTCTGTACTAAATAAATTATTTGGCTTTAATAAAATCTAGGTAATAGATGAGGGTCAGAATAAAACATCCTTCACTACTAAATGGGGAAACTTTTTCCTATCAATGGATGCTTTTTGATCTATCTAATTTTGGAGCCACATTTCAAAGAGATGGATATTGCCTTTGAAGACCTCATCAATGATATAATACTAATCTACTTAGATGACCTGACAACCTTCTTTAAATAGACAGAGGATCATTTTGTGCATTCAAAAAAGGTATTTAAACAATATCAAGAATTTAGAGTTTGTCTTCATCCTATGAAATGTGTCTTTTGTGTAATTAGAAAAGGTTATTGGGCCACATTTTATTAAATAAGGGTATAGATATAGCCCCTAACAAAGTCAAGTCTATTGTCATCATTTCATTAACATAGCATAAAAAGGCACTGCAATCCTTCTTTATCCATATAAAATTTTTAGAAGATTCATCCCAAATTTTATATCCATTATTAGGCCAATGACCCTCTTATTGAAGAAGTACCAACCATTAAAGTGGACAAAGGAAGGGAAGAAGGTCTTTGAAAAAATAAAAAATACTATTGCAAAGACTTTGATGGAATTAAATACAAACTTTGATAAAGACTCCATAATCTATGCATATGACAAAGAACTCAACATTGTGGTCTTGCTTACACAGAAGGATGAATATCAACATGAGCGCACAATTGAAAATATTCAAGTATTTAGTCTTAAACAATAATATCACTGCTTATATCATCCAAAAAAAACATCAAATAATTTATAATGGGTGGCAAAATCAATGAAAAAGACTAGATGGATCACAAAGATATTGGAATATGATATTAAAATTAAGCCCACAAAGTTGGTCAAAGGTAGAGCACTATGCCAAAGGTTGGATGAAGATTTATCTAAAGAAGAAACTAGCATAGACATGTGCTTCAAAAATTTAGATGGCGAGGATCTAGACTAGGTAGAACAAAGAATCAAATTTATGCAAATAGGTAAATATCCACTAGCCTAGGCAAGTCTAAAAAGAGGGTGTTTTTTTTTCAAAATATCCATTATTTGTTCATGGAGGGTGTTCTAATCTAAATAAATCTTGATGGAATTATCCTAAGGTGTGTAAAAAAATATTATACTCAGCCCCTTGTCCAAGAATTCCATCAAGGATTCTCAAGAGGATATTTTTAGCTTAGACCACTACCACCAAGATCATGAAGGTTGGCTACTATTGACCAAGTATATTTACAGATGTGCATCAATGGGATATATGCAACAAATATAAAATATTTATTGGAAGAAACATGAACACAACTATACCCCTAAAGCCCATAAAATCAAATGAACCTTTTTTCCAATGGGGTTTATACTTCATTGGAATGATAAACCCACCATCAAGTGAAGGTCACAAATGAAGTTTTACTACTACAAATTATTTTACTATATGCGTGGAGGTACTCCCACTAAAAGAGACTACTAAGAAGGTGATCATGGAGCTTCTAGAGGAAATCATCTCCAAGTTTGGTATTACAAATACAATCATCATAGTTAAATGAACATCCCATATATCATATCTACCTACATGGAGTAAAATGTGTTTGAAATCTCTACAATAGATGGTGATGCTCTATTGATCTTGGTAAATGAGATTTATTTGAAGAGCTACCATATATATATATAATTTATTTTTTTATTTTTCTTTTATTTCTTTATAGGTTTCAACCCTCATATGATTGGCAGAGTCCCTAAGCTACAAAGAAATCAAGGATGAGAGAATATTCAATCAATAGTAGGTTTTGTTTTGATAAGTTAAGAGGTCAAAGAAAACTTATAAAACCATGTTATCCATTGAATTATCCTCATCACGTAATGAGCATAAAACCAAGAGAAAAAAGCAAAGTAGAACCTCTAATTTTGCAAAAGGATTCAAGGCCCACACACTAAAGAAAATTTTTGTCATTGATCCTAAGATAAGTGGCAATTTAGGTGGCCCATAAAAGTCTAAATAAAGTGTTAGAAAATTTGGTTCATAATATTCCATGGACCATCCATGCACAAATCAATAGACTACTTATTTTGAAATGTTCCAATAGGAATTAATGAGGTAAACATTCATGATTGATCGATCTTGGTAATCTATGGTTTGCATTGTTACAAGATCCTTTCAATAGAGATTAGCAAGTCAAAAATCTATAGACTCTCTAATTTTAGATCAAAAATCCATGCTATTTCATGATTCTCCTATCAAAAATTGGTCACAAAAAATTCCATTCACCATTTAATCTTGGCAATCAATAGCCAATGCTAGATCAGCTAAGGAAGTCTTGGTTAGGGGCTTTGACTCAGTAAGAATCATCCAATTGTATAAATCTATGGAATATAATGTTTCAATAGAGTAAAAGTCTCAAATTATTCCAATGTAATGAGAACCATTTATCATGCTAAATCTATGGCTAGTACTACTTCTAAAGAGGAGAAACTTGAGTAGTATAGGTCAAAAAAGGCACATCCAATGAACTAGAAAAGTCCAATAAGGATATTAAGTATTGCTGTATGATAAAATTTCATGGATTATCTAATTATAGAAATCAACAATCCATGCTATTTTTATGAGGCTCCAATGGAACTCAACTACCCAAATTTCTATTGACAATCCAATATCAATGATCTACAACTAGTGCTATTTCAAGGAAGTTTCAATAGAAATTAGGTAGCCAAAACTTTGTAGATTCTTTGATCTGTACAATCAAAAGATCACATCATTTTCCAAAAACTTCAATAATATAAAATAATCTCTAATAATTGAACCATGAATTTATTTCTATCCATTGATTATAACCTAGATAAAGATCTATGCAAATCCTTGAGCTATCAAAAGAGACATTGATCCAGGCTAGCACAAACCATACAATTCATTCACATATATGCATTGTTTTAGTCATTGAGGATAAATAAAGATAAATAATTTCTTAGATAAGCATAAACTTACTGATTAACCAATCAATATACAATATTCAAATAAAATGAAGTTCCTCATGACAATGTTAGACCTCTAATTGGTTAATGAGGAAACTCTACAAGCCATCCAATCATAAAGAGGAGGTTATTTCTCTTCCCTCCAATGTCACCCAAAAATAGAATTAATTTCCATGCATAAGTTTAATACCTCGATTGTGATGACAGCCTATGCATAAAAACTATATGAAAGAGAAGAAATCATGCACAAGGTAAATCCAATGGTGAGAATGAATCAGCCTTGAAAAATGTGATAATATCCTCAAGGTGGCTCTATAGGATGGAGAATAAATTTAAATAAGGCAATAATTAATGATGAAGAAGGTATATATATCCTACCTACCGTATAAAAGGAATGATCATAAATTCATGGCACACAAATTATTTTTGGCAGATTCTCAAAGACTTGAGGTAAAAGACCTTTAAAAATGGGGCCATACCTTCATTCCTTCACTTTATTGAATCCTAAAATTTCAAACTTCCTCAAAGAGAAAAGGAGCATTATTAAGCACAAATTATAGAGTTAAGTCAAGAGAAATATGAGTGTAGAATAATTTCAAACAATCGTTAGTAGCCATGGGGAAGAAGAGGATATTTAGCTATTCAATAACAACAAGAGTAGGCTCTTCCATAGACTATCGAGTAGAAGCCAATCCGTCATCTATAATCCAAGAGGCACTATCTTAGACCTTGAATATTAAACTATTAAAGGACCCAACCATAAGATTCATGGAGTCCAAGATTTTAAAAAGAACCAAAAACTTGAGAGGGTACAATATAGAGGTACAAAGCTAGCCAACCTACAATATTCAAGGATAGAATCTAGATCAATATCCTAGAATTGTATATGGTTCCTGAGGTGCACAACTATTATGAATTGGTATCTATGTGCATGATATTCTATTATGCCCAAACATGAGGGGTCAATTCTTATGATGGAAGCTTCAAGGTGGATATTTCTCCATACATTGTTTGACAAATGTTTCTCATGTAACCCAAGGAGAAAAAAATAACCATGGAGGATTCCACCAAATCCTTTGAGAAGCTTCCAAACAAAAATAAATTAGGTTTCTTGAGTGTTGAATGCAATATTCATTTTGACTTAATACCATATTTTCTTGCCCAAACATGAGGGGAACTCCAAGAATGTTAGCCTTCCTCTTTGGTCTTGAAGGTGATAAGGCTATAATTACTTCCCAATTCGGTGTAATTTTCATGATGAATTAGAATCCTAGACACGAAGGGGTGGTCTTTGATTTTAGTGAGTTTATCATTGAGTAGATTCATGAAGGGATGAGCCATTTTTTGACCACCCAAATATTCAAATATACTTCATTTTTATCCCACCACATCCTATACTAGAACCTTGGGCAAATTTTGGATTTGGATTTAAGGTGGTTGGATGATAAGGGCCTTGAGCATCCTATATTTTCCTATATTAAGGCCCTAAATAGGAAGTCTTCATATTATTATTTTGTTGATATTTTTTCATATTAGGTCATTTCAGGTCTAGGCAAATATCAACCTAAGAAAACCTCAAAATCTTTCCACCTATTTTTGTAAGAAATGCAGTGAGGAGATTGTTTTTTATAAAAGACACTACCATTTTTAGATTGTAATCATTTTGTCTTCCTAATTCCCAAGTTTATCTCAAATAGAGTTTTTGCATTGGAGGTATTCAGTTAGCTAGACCTAATTGATAAGACATTCGGGAGTAGGAGATCTAAAAAAGGCTTTTAAAATCCCCCCTTCAGTCTAGGTAGGATGACCTTAAGGATACAAGTTTCTCCCCTTATGGAAAGCAATTTGAAGTACTTGGGGCTACCAATAGCTAAAGACAACTAGAAATATAACTTGGAGGGGGTGTTTTCCAAATGGTTGGCTTGTATTAAAGGTCTAAGATTTATACATGAACTTGTTGAGTGATATTTTCACCCAATTACAAAAATATACTCACAATTAGGATTTTGCCTGGATATCCTCTCTTGCAAGGAAATATTTTTAATTTCCTCAAGGTTCTTATAATGTGTTAATTTTTCTTGCAATGCTTAGTGAAAATGTGAAATGCTTAAAATTGATTTGATACCTCGGTGTTGCATATACTTGTTAACAAGGGGCCTGTTTTGGTATTGATTTGCAATGATTTTTTTGTTCATGTAATTATTGAGAATGTGAATTTATTGATCAACTATATACTTTGAAATAACAATCCTTGAATGGTGATTTAATCAATTTTATCTCAAATTGTTAACAAAATTTATCTTCTTTTTTTGACCAATTTTATCTTATTTTTTTAACAAACTTTATCTTATTTTGTTAACCAATTTTATCTTCTTTTGCTAACCAATTTTATCTTGTATTTTTAACCAATTCTATCTTCTTTTGGCTAACCAGTTTTATATTCTTTTGTTAACCAATTTTATCTTCTTTTGTTAACAAATTGTATCTTCTTTTGTTAACCCATTTATCCTGGATTGTTAATATTTGCTTGAAACTAAAATTAAAAAAACAACTAGAATCTAACTTTGCAATGTAGGAAATTAATTGTTCATATTAATGAAAAGTTGGAATTTATTGAAATTTCCATTTTCATAAAATGAAATTAATTTGATTCTTTGGAAAAAATGTGTAAAGTTTAAAATTTCAAATTTCTATTAAACATGTGAATTTGCGTAAGATGAGAATTTGAAATTTAATTTTGGAATTGCCATATTTCATTTTTTTTTTTTTTTGGGGTGGGGGGGGTTAAATTTTTATTTTGTATTTTGTATTTGATGAAATTAAAAAAAATGTAAAAGGGGTAGGGTTAGAAAAAATAAAGTAAAAGAGCAAGTCACTGAAACTTTTAAAATTTCCATTCGAATATGAATAAATCAATATCCTGCACTAAAATAACATTAGTTTGATCTATCTTCATGCAGTCCCACATTAATGCGATGCAATATTCAAAGGGAAAGAGGGCACAATATATTAAGAAAAAATAAAAAATTCTACCATCCGCATGCGTAAAACTTACTAAAATTTCTAATATATTGCCAGCATGAAAAACTTTATTATGAATACATTTGTAGTATGCCTTGTTTCAACAAACTACAATGGTGCAATTTGGTGCAGACCAACAACTTGGAAGGAGATGCTTCTTCAAAAAATTTGTTTCCAACATGCACTTCACTGCAAAAATTCTTTGACCCCTCTTTGGCTAGCTTCAATGGATATTTAAAATTTCCAACATGACCCTTTCATTTCCCTTTCCAACTCTCAATTTTATTTTGACTTGTTTAATATTTTTGTAACCCTCGCATCGTTTCCTTTTGTAATGATTTTCCAAAATCTGTTGTCATCCTCCAGGAGCATGGACTAAAATGTTCACATTGTTAAATTACATAACAACTATCAATCAATCATTAATTTTGGAGTTCGTTGACCACATGCAGTTGTCTCACAATATAGCACTCTCAACCATCACAGACTCCACCAATGCTATACTAGTTGAACGAAAGGATAATAGGCAAGAAACCTCACAACAAAGTGATTAAAACATTCTCACATATGTTTGAGGAGCCCTTTTGTCATCGTCCATAAAAATTGGACCAAACATAACTATTTGCAACTTATGGAATAAATATACAATATTTGCAACCTGTCATATATCATTAGTATATTTCCCTTCAAATTTTTAAATCACATAAGTATAATGATCATCATAATGGAGTTCTATTCTCATTGCTTCTTCTAATATACAGGATTGAAACAATTTTAGAAGTATTGTACAAAGTTGTATTGAGTTTAAATGAAGCGGATTTGTATTCACTTGTTGAATTATAAGTCTTTTTGTGGAAGCACCATTGGATACAATAGGGCCATGAGGAAACATATATCTTTCTCTCTTTGTCTTATCTCGCATGTGGTCCTCGATGATGTTTTGAAAGTCCACCATTTCCCTTATATTCTTGTGGGCTAATGCACACATCTTGTCTAGCGCTAGTATGGGAAATGAATTCTCTATTAGGATGCCCACTTCCTCAATGCAGAACAAGGATGAAACACTACATAAAGTGGTAGGTACCACCATCCATTGGCATTCATCCCAAAGGATCACTGGAAGCATCAGATGCCAAAACACTAACACCTAGATGTCAATCTCATGTATGATAGAGGAATTGGTGTTCGAATTAGTCTCTCATAGATGCTTACTATCTCATTGAACTAGGATATATGATCATCCAGAACACGTCTCTTGGAATTATCAAGTTGCAATTATCTGAGAGCTACTAAAAGAAATTAGATAATACAATTGGGTCAAATTTTAAAAGCCAAAACAAGTACTAGATCCTCCTTCTAAAGCAACCTTACCAAGTCTTGCTCCACATTGGATCCATGAATAATGTGGCACTTGAGAGCCACATGAAAGACCATGAAGTAATAGAGGAGAGAAGAATGAATAGGGACATCAAAGGGATGATGGATTGAGGCGTTGGCATACCAAGTGAATTCCTTTGTGATGCTTATTAATTTTTTCCATGTCTTTCTACCCTCATCATAGTGGGAGTAGCGTGCTTCTGTATGAAACACCAGAATAAGCACCAAGGTGGGTGTTGTGAGCTTCAACGGTAATGTCAATATATTCAAAAATGATAGCAAAGATAGTATGAAATCGGTGGACACACCGATACTATATACCACAATCCTCATTGATATGAGTTTCATGACACACACAAGGGGTGCCAACAACAATAAGACACGAGATGACAGAGTGGAGAAGCAATCACGAATGTGTCTCTTCAAAATTTGATGCTTCACCCAAAATTTGTGAGTTTACATCACCCTTAGTTGCTTCATCCCTCTCTTATTTACTTAATCTGCCCACTCTGGCATAGCATCCAACAATTTCCATAAATCCGCTTTTATCTCTCCAAAATTCCTTTGCTTGCATATCACATTAAACCTCTTACACTTGCCCTAAAATGAATTTCTTTGATTTTCTTATTGGCATATTTGTCCCACATGCATCTGGGATGAATAATAGAAATATTTATTAATGCCAATTTGTATAATGTGATATGACTCAGTTATGAGTTGTGGGGGCACCTTTGTTCCTGCCACTTGGTAACATCTTGAAATTTGGGCTCGTTGATCACATTAATCGTGCACCTCAGGTGTTACGTCGACTAGGTCTACTTTCCTTTTGGTAACCTAAACACATGAACATGAATAAATTAATTCAAAATTACCTTTACATAAATTCATAATGTGAAAAACATAAGGTAAACTTTTATGTTATGACCTTTTTATAAAGTGTAGTAATTACCTTTACATAAAGTCTATAACATAAAAAACTTAAAATGAAATTTATATGTTATAACTTTTTATAAAGTGTGGTAATTGCCTTTTATTCTGTTATTTAAATATATTTTTATTTTTATTTATTTATATATTTTTTCTTTTTTATTATTTTTTTAATATGTTTTGCTTTTATTGTAAATACTTGGAATGGAGTGATTTACTAAAAACAACATGAGAACAATGAGTTTAATCACAACTTCCAATTCCAATCACATGATAACGATAAAATGATAAAACTAAATTTTTTATGGCACCATAAACCAAAATAAACCATATAATCCAGAACATCAAAATTTTTAAATGGGTGCCCAAAATTGGGGTGTGTTGTACGACAACCACAATAAATGGTGACTCTATTTGGAAATGTTCCTAAGTATTTTGAATGAAGAACTTGATCTGAAACCAATAAAATCAAATATCAGAGAAATAAACATCATCTAGCGATATCTAGAGAAAGTGGGGTAAACAACTCCAAATGAAAATAGATAAACCATTTGTTTTTACTTAGTGTGTAAACTATGATTAATTTTGCATTCTTGAAACAATATAGATTACATCATTTGTTTTACATTTAGGCTATAAAATTTCACTCATTAAGATGTGCATTTGCATTGCTCAACTACTAGTCAGACATATATAGCCTCGGTGGAGATGACCTTGATCTCTTCTAAACATTGCTCTACTGCCATACAGGAATCTATAGCCTTGGTAGATATTGTCTGAATACTCCAGGCATAATATTTATTTTGCATATTTTATTTTTTATTTTTTTTATCAAGCATTTAATTGCTTTGCAAAATTTGTATGCCAACTGGGTTAGAGACCACTTAAGGCTAAATATGGAGTGTATTAGATTTTTGCCTTAATATGCCAATCATAATGAATTTATCCTTCAATATTTCAAAGAATACCCTTTAATATAGTGAGCTACATGTGGAGCTTTAGTGAAATGTTTCATTGTTCCAAAATACACCATCTTAATCCAAAATCTAAGAATGTACTTAACAATTTCATTTTCTTTTCCTCAATTTAACCTAATTCCAAAGTAGGCAATATATCCTACATCACAAAGGAACAACTATTAACAAAGATACCAAAAGTTAGTAGCTATCACAAAGCACCACCTCAATCATAGGAACAAATCCCAAAAGTGGGAAAATGCCAAAAGTAAAAAATTCAAAATGGAAGCAAACCAAAATTGCAAGAAAAATTTTGATCAGCAAGTGAGAACCTGCTCCCTAAACCTGAAAACACTGACAAGAAAGCTAATAGCAAAATATTTAGAAACAAGATATTATGTACAAAAGTGCAAAAGTGAAAAAGTTAAATACAAAAGCATGAAAACCCAAAAAACTATATATAAGAATATACAATAATAGTACAAATGATGCAAGAACTCAGTTGCTTCATGGGTGAAAATAATGCTTGATAAACTACACATTAAAAGGTAAATGAATATCTTCCCCATCCAAATTTTTCAATCAAAAAGTATTTTCTCCAAGATTTTTTGAAATTTGATAAGGAACAATCCAAATATTGTCAAATTTATTATGATCACCCTTTTTCTCATGTGCCTTATCCCATAATAAAACCAAATTCAGATCCTAAATACCTTAATATTAGTTCATTTTTTGAATCACACTTTAACCATATCCTGATGTTTACTAAAATGAAGTAAATCATCCTTTCATTTTTCATCTAAATTCACAAGGTGAGTAAGAAGAGCTTTAATTTTATCATATGTTTCAAGGTATTCCTTCGTAAATTATAAAGTTTGTAATTTAAGATTTGAAATAAAAATTGGATCCTGACCATAAACTAAATGATAGGGTGATGTTCCTATGGACTCTTTAATTCTTGTTCTATCTTCCCATAATGCAAATTTTAATTTTTTATGCTAGTCCCGAGGATTATGTTCAAGTAATTTCTTAATAATTGATAGCAAGTTCTTATTAGATGATCCTAGTAAACCATTACCTTGTAGATAATAATTGGAAGAAAATTTGATGCTCACCTTTTTTTCATATACCCATTCTGCAAACTAAATTTAAGTGAAAGCAAAACCATTATAACAAAAAATAGAATATGGTATACCAAATCTAGTAACAATGTATTCTTCTAAAAATTGAATAACCACTTCAGAAGTACAATTCTTAGTGGGAATGGCCTCAATCCATCTGGTACAATAATATGTGGTGGTTAAAATATATTTGTGGCTAGGTGAAGAATTTGTATTTATAACTCCTATGAAACATAAACCCCATTGTACAAATGGTTTAGCCTCAAATACAAGTTGTAAAGGCATGGTGGCATTTTTTTCTTTATTGGCATCAATCTAACAAGTATGGCAAGAACAAACGTGGGAATGTATATCTTTGAAAATATGGGTCCAATAGTAACCATATCTCAAAATCAGATGCATTGTGGCATTAGTTGATCCATGCCCAGTTCCATAATTACCATGAAAATATTTAAGTATTTGCATAGACTCATCCTTACTCAAACATCTAAGGAAAATTCCTTTGTTATTTCTTATGTATAACACCCTGGATTTAATCATAAAATTAGATATTTTCAATCAAAGTGTTATTCTTTGCATAGCATTAAAGTGATCAAGGCACTTACCATTCAAAATAAAATACATAATATCATTATACCATTCATTCGTGGTGATGCTTTCCATAGTGTATTGATGACACGCAATTTGAGGATCGATTTCAGCTAGAGACTTTGTTAAACCTTGTCCTCTAACAAGATTCATCAGATAGATCTCTAAATAAAACTCTTGCAAAGTAGCCAACCATTTGCCTCCCCTTTATCCTAGTTCATTCTGAATCAACATTGTTTTGACAGTTGGGTCAGGTACTATTGCAAAAATTCTACTGTGCAAAATATAATGTCTAGTCTTCTTCACAATTTTGCAAATAGCATATACCTATTTGTCCATAATAGTGTATTTAAATTGTGCATATTTTAGTGGTGAACTCAATAAAGCAATAGGAGTTTTTGAATTATCTTCGTTATTTTGAGTTAATACACTAGCAAAACAATGCTCAGAGGCAAACAAATAAATATAGAAAGGTTTCTTGTAATTAGGACTCACAAGCACAGGTGTAGAAGATATTGTATTTTTAACATCCTAAAAAGTTGCTTTAGCTTCACCAGTCCAATTAATGTTAGCATATTTTTTCAACATATCATTTAATGGTTTGACTATTTCAACAAATCCTGAAATGAATTTCCTGACAAAGTTGACTTTCCAAAAAAATGATCGTAATTCTTTTTTGCTACCAGGAAAAGGAATTTTATGAATGGTTTCGATTCTTTCCGGATTAATGGAAAATTCATATTTTGAGATGACATAGCCTAAAATTTTATCCTCATTTACTCCAAAAATGCACTTTTTAGAATTTAGGGAAATACCATGTTCTCTACACCTTTGAAGAAATTTTATCAAATTATTAATATGATCAGATCTATTATTTGAGAGAACAAGAATGTCATCAACATAAATGACTATGAATTTACCTATTAAATCTCTAAATGCATAATCCATGGCTCTCTAAAATGTGGCACCTGCATTAAGCAAGCCAAAGGTATTCTTCTATAAGTGAAGGTACCCCACTTTGTGGTGAAAGCAATTTTTATTTTATCTTTTGGGTCAATAAGAATTTGGTTATATCCAGAATAACCATAAAGAAAAGACATCATCTCATAACCATTAACCATTTGCAAAATATGATCAATGGAAGGCAAAGGGTAATTATATTTTTGTGAGGCCTTATTGAGATTCCTAAAATCAATACACAAATAGATTTCATCTAATTTATTCCTAACTGGTACAATGTTTTCTACCCATGTAGAGTGTCTTATTGGAAATATAATCTTAGCATCCAATAATTTATTAAACTCCTTTTGTATAAGATGCTCTAACAATGGGTTAACTAGTATATGTTTTTGTCTAAATGGTTTGGAATATAGCTTTAAAGGACTAGTATGTGTTATGATGTTTTCATTATAAGTCTTTAAATTATCATAACTCCGTGCTATTACATCAACATAATATTTCAAATATTGAATTATTCCTTCTTGTTCTTGATGAGTGTAAGCCTTTCCTATGAGTACATTATGTGGGTCTTTACTAATCCCAAGATCAATAGAATTATAAGCATCCTACAGGAGTGAGGTTTTATTACAACTTTTGCTTTTATAGTCAATGTCAAAAATATTCTTGAGAGAAACAATACCTTTTGGAATAGCATTGACCTTCTTTGTTACCTCATGATATTCGTTATCATCTTCTTGCAATCTCTCGTCCTCATCGATCACCTAATTTAAAAAAAAAAACCTTAATTAGTTACAAAATAAAAAATGTGCCTATCACTTTCAAATACCTATAATTTTTTTACATTTTCAGATATAGAAGGATAGGGTATCAACTCAATTAAAAATTTCTTTAGCCTCCTATTATCAGTAGGCTTAAGAGTACCTGTTGTGACAGCTAGCAAATCAATAATGCGATTGTTCTTCCTAGATATCAATGAAATAATGAAAGCATGGAATTCATAAATCAAATCCTTAACTCTATTTTTGTAATGAATAAAACTTTTATCATGACATGTGTATTGGCCTTTCACCTGTTTAATAAAAAATTCTAAATCTCCTAGCACTTTCAAACATTTAATGTTTTTCATTAAGGCTAAATGCAAACATAATATTAAGGCTTCATATTCTGTAGTGTTACAAGTGTTAGGAAATTGTAATATATAGGCTACCATAAATGACTTACCTTTAGGACTAATCAATTCCATACTAGCTCCACTACCTTGCTTAGATTTAGATCCATCAAATTTAAGCACCCAAACAAGATTTTCATCATTACTTGGATTAATAAATGATATTTCATTTTTAGATTCACCTACATCCAATTTTATTCCAAAGTGTAAACACCTAACTTAGAATCATTGTAAAAAACTTCATTGGTTTTGTTATATTCAGTAATCAAATTTTTGAGTCTATGTTCTCTTTCAAATCTGATTTGGTTTGCAAAACCCTTCCATGGTAGCCACATATGTGAAAAATTAGTGGACATATATCAATTTAAGTTCTTAGACAAATCTCTACTCTACAATATTCCATACTTATCTGGTATGTCCACAACATGTATATCAATATACTATTGTATCCTAGGCTCTAAGGATAGTTGTATGTGAACATGCTTAAGCATTCCAACCACATGGACTTCAGATTTATCTAATTGAACAACTATTCTATTCAAAGGGACATGTTTCAAACCCAATTTTTGACAAATAATGTGAGACATGACATTGGTAGATGCTCTTGAATCAACAAGACAATTATGCAAATTTCTTCCTACGATTCTTATAGTTAAAATAAAGGGAGGAGCTTCTCCTTTATTCCTTCGTGAGACAAACTGCACATACATGACTTTTTGGGGTTCATTTTTGTTTTAATTCTCAAAATCCTGTATCAAAAGTTCTTTTTGATTAGTCAACTTAGCAACATCAAATAAATATATATTCACTTTTGTTTTCTTTAAATCCTCCACAATATTGTAGGTAATTTTATCATGTGATGGTTGAGGCAGATTAACCTTAGATGGAGGCATGGGATTGTTACTAGCCTATACATCAGGAGGAATGATGGTGTCATTTGGAGGAGTAGAAGAAGTAAAAGGATATTTAGTCTTACTCCTAAGCTTGTAATTATGATTCCCTGATTTAAATTTCTTAAAGGCTTGAACTTTATCTTCTATAGACCTATCATACCCTTCTTCATATTCTTCAATTAATTAAAATGTTTCAATTACTAGTGCTAATTCTTTCCCTTTGATAGTACTAGCTTGTTGGGAAGGATCTTCATCTAAGATAATTTCCATGTTATCCATCTCCTTTTATAGAATATATAGAGCTATTTTGAATTTAAGGCACTCATTTTCATTATGTTGTATCGTGGAATTCACCCTACACCAATTGTTTAAAGCTAACTCTAAAATATTAACAATGGTGTCGGTTTGATTAGAACTAGTGGCAGCATTATTCTCATTAACCATGGGACTAGGTACTCCTCCACTGTTCGGATGAGTATTCCATTATTTTCTATGAAAACTAAAATTTATATTTTGATGAGAATTTTGAGGCAATTATTTTTGCATTTGAACCATATCACTACTAATTTTTTGTACAACTCTTTGTAGATCGTTTTCTTGAGAATTAGGCTCATTATTTTTCTATACAGTAGTTTAATTGATTTTGTTACTCGTAGTGGTCGTAGGATTTAGAAAACTTGGCAAACTTTAATTTTGGACAACTTGTGGAAAGGTTGTGTTGTTTTGATGAAATGTTGAAGCATTTGGAGTGGGTGTTGTATTGAAGAATGAAGGTATGATTTGAGATTTTTTTCAGCCATTTTATGAGTGGTGAATTGATTTTCTAAATATAGCGGAGTGGTAGGATAAGTGGGTGTGATAGGTGGATTGTACGGCAAATTGAAATAATTGAATGACATAGCATTCAACATAGGTATTTGTTGAGATAAAGCTTGATTAATCATAGGTACCTGGCTATCCTATGGAAGGTAATTGTCCTATCCCAAAACCTTATGGCATTAACTGTTGTTCTATAGTTAAAGCCTCATTGTATGCCATGAGAAGGGTAATTATTTGAGTTCTTCTTACAAACATAGATGTTAAAGGGTCCAATATCCTATAGTACATTTTTATGGTAGAATCATCCTAAAGAGTATAATGAGCAACTAACCTGCTACGCAATTTATGGAAACGAGTATTGAACAATCTCAAAGGTTCATTAGGCTCTCTTTTGGCTGATACAAACTGATGATAGATTACCACAGGATCTATGGGTATCCTAAATTGATTCACAAAAGTTATTTCCAACTGGGCCCAAGAATTGGTAAGTAAACTAATGTACCAATCAAATGTCATTTCATCTAAGGTGAGAGGAAGAATTCTGCAAGCAACATCCTCATGTTCTACTTGTAGTCTAATCAAGGTATCCTTGTAAGCTTGAATATACTCTTTAGTAATTCTAATCCTATCATGTTTATATTTAGGTAAATACCTTTCTAATTTTTTGGGAATGTCATAGGTTGATTCAGCAATGTTTAAAGGACTACTATGAGCACCTAATCAAGATGTAATTCCTACCATTGGAGTTACTAGTGGGGTATTAAATGGAATGATGGATAGCGATGAACTACTACTAGGTGGAATAACAATTATCTAACTCTTAGACTTTATAATCCTCTGTGTAGGAGAAATGCTATGGAAAATAGTATCTTTCAAATCCTTAGATCTTGTGATTATGAATATTGGTTCTAGCCTTAACAATGAAGACGATAAGTGCTTAGTGCTCTTGAAATGAAATGATTTCCAACTTTCAAAATTTTAACTGATAAGTCATCATGTTCATTAAAAATACATCAATTAAACCATAACAATAAGGAATATTCTCAATTTGTAAGGAAACATTCTACAAGCAACATCCTCATGTTCAACTTGTAGTCTAATCATTGCATATTTGTAAGATTGCATATGCTTTTCAAAAATTCTAATTCCATCATGTTTATATTTAGGTAAATACCTTTCTACATTTTTGGTAATATCATGGGAATCTACAGAAATTTTTAATGGACCGTTATGATCACCTAACTCCTACCATTGGAATTACAAGTGGAGGAACAAATGGGATGATGGATAGCGATGAATCACTACTGGGTGGAATAACAATAGTCTAAATCTTAGACCTTTTGATTATATTTGTGGGAGAAATTCTATCAAAAATAGTATTTTCTGAATCCTTAGACTTGTGATTATGACTTTCGGTTCTAGCCTTGATAATAAAAACAACAACTAATTAGTACTCTTGAAATGAAACAACTTCCAATTTTCAAATGTTTAACCGATGAATCATCATGTGCATTATAAGGCATCAATCAAATCATAACAATAAGGAATATTCTCAAATTTATAAAATGTTAGCATCAATGCATCATCAATTAGGGAATTTTCTAATCAATAAATGTGAACAACTTTCCACAAACAAAACTTCTTAACTTGAATAAATTATATTGTTAAAGATAAAATGCAAAACACAAAACTTCTTAAAAATAAAATGCAAAACGCAAAACATTGAAATTATCTAAGGATAATTTTGGTAAATTTCCATCCTTTTTTAGGGCCTATAAGGTCTTCAAATTTTATTTTTAAACCTTATTGGCAGGATTTCTCGAGATAAAAACTTTAATATCTCTCAAATTATTTAAGATATTGGGGTGATTCTTTTGCCACTGGATACATTTTTCCATTCTGCTCCTTGGGGTAAATTTTCAAGTCCATACATGTCCATTTAGGCTGACTTACTAAAAATAATCGATGATTGATTTTCGCCTTTTTGGATCTATGACTGACTTACACCTCTCAAGTGTCATCATGAACTTTAAAACAACTGAAGAAACCTAAAATCGAAAGAGAAATTGCAATTTTTTATTTTTGGTGATGCAAGATTGTCCTAACACCACTGGATGTTCCTGCATCAACATCCCCCCTAATCCACTTTGTGACTACTTGGGACTTCTAAATTCAATGCCAAATTTAAGCCTTAATACCAGCTTTGATACCAATTTTATAAAACGAGTGCTCTGATACCAATTGTAGAAATTGAATGCTTTGATACCAAATGTTGGTTTACAAAGAAAGAAAAAATTATGCAACAAAAAAGATAAAACTCAAATTACTTTTGTAAAATACACAAATTGCTACTGCAATACATAGAATTTTATTCATTGATTCACTGCCTTGCAATACAATATTCTTCAATACATCTTGATATTTTGAACCTTGTTTCTTGATGTTGTTGCACCACACTAAAAATCATAATGATGAAATCAATATGATATAATCCAACTATGCATAGGTTGGATGATCCACCCAAGTAAGGATGGATGGACAAATCACCAATTGGTGAGGATGCACCAATATATAGAATTTTTACCATACTAATAATAACTTCTTCTTTTCTATTTATACTGTGTTTATTTTTACTTTTACCTGCACATTTTTATTTTTACTTTTACATGCACATTTTTATTTTCAAGTTGACTTTTTATCTTTAGAATTTTTTTTCCAAACTCTTTACATGTGATTTTTACACTAAGCATTACTTTTTCAAATAGTAATAAGGGAAGTACCTTATGAACTACTACATTATAGATTATATAATTACAAGTTCAATAACCACTCAACACATGTTATGGTATGTAGGATCAACGGATAATTACAAGATTAGTTAAAATTTGTTATATCAAAATACAACATTCATTATATTTAAATTTTTTTTTATAATGTAAATTATCAAAAGTAGCCCATGGCCTATAAAATTAGTTAAAATTTGTTATATCAAAATACAACATTCATTATATTTAAATTTTTTTTTTTATAATGTAAATTATCAAAAGTAGCCCATGGCCTATAATAGTTTAATCTTCCAAACGACTAATAAAATTCTTCATTATTATTTTTGGTACATGTTTTATGTATTAATTTTAATTATTGGAGGTAAATTCATCTTAGGACTGATGTGGCATTCAGTAAAACACCCTTAAGAAGCAAAACAAGAATAGCCGCATGTTGAAAGGCACATGCACATGCAAATTTTGACCACAACAAAATTTTAATTGGACAGGCATAATCAAATACAAAGTGCAGGCCTAATCAAATTCTAGCACTTGTACAAGGGAATGCAAATAGAAATAAATGGAGACATTGAAGATCCCGATTCAAAATCGATCGAGATCAAATACAGTCTCAATAAAAAAATCATAATTTTCAGCGAACTTCTTTGTTTTTGCTCCAACCGAAACTTAGAGGTATCCATCGAAAAATTCTTCAACCGTAGTGTATGTGATGTCGGGATAGAGTTCGCAAACTTCGAGGTCGTTGGGTCCCTCGATCTGAAAATTGTACTGGCATCCCTTGATGAAGATGTCGTGCGTCAACGAGGCCACTATGCTCTCCGGAATATAATTGGCTGCATCACTCATAAACAAACAACTGAATGCTCAATACTAGTTTAACCTAGCAAATAAAAGCCAAACCATTTTGAGAGCCGAATAAGTGTTTATTTAGATATACAAAACGTTTTTTTATCCTTACATAGGACTACTCTATTTTTAATATATACAATATTTTGAATGTTACAATTACACTATTTTTTAGTATATATAATATTGTATCGTATACCTTTGGCTAGGGCGAGGAGATCTTGTTCGGACATGCATGTTCTCGGAAGAGTTTTTCCAATCTTCTTCTCCCAAATTTCAGCGAGCTCGTTTAGCGTGAGGAAATTCTTGGAAGGTCTAAAGTGCACGTTTTTGTTGACGGTTCGGACATCCTCCACCGTCTTGATTGTGTACTTGCCTATGTCTTCCCCCGTCACAAAGTATGCTGTTTTTAATAATAATATGAGCAAAACTTGTACAAAAAGTTGGAAAGTAATTGCAGAGTATATAAAGTTAGATGTGTTTTTATAGAAGGGATCCGATACATTGTTCTCTTCACATTAATATTTATTTATCTTATTCCATCTTGTTGTTGTTTAATTGGTTGGGTGACCAATAGGCCTACATACACGTACGCAACTGATTCAGGTCAGATTACTACCTTTGCAAACAGGCATGCCCCTTTGAACCTAGGTCTCCAGACTGGCTCGCTAGCACTCAACAAATTCAGATCAGACACTTACCTTTACAAACAAGCATACCCTTTTGAACCTAGATCTCTTCTTAATAAAAACCAAAACTTACCAATCCACTAACCTACACCTTACCAATCCATTAACCTAAATCTCTTCAATTTAAAAAAAACACCACATAAATTCAGTTTTTATATGGATGTATTTATTTAATCATATTTTCTTTAGTTAAAATATTATTATTATTTTATTCTTTAAACTTCTTAATTCCAAAATCTTTGTTGAATTCCAAGATCTTTGTTGAATTTAGAGCATGAGAAAAACCGGCGCCTGTGGTGGTACCATGTTAGTGTTACCTTTGATGTTTCCGTCTCCATAGATCTCGAATTGGTCTTGGGGAGGAGGAATTTCAGAGGGATGGGTGTGGTAGAAGTAAGGCCAACCGGCAATGGAGTTACAGCAGATGTAAGTGTATGGAATCTTCGCCTCCTCTATCGCACGCCGAATCATCCTCTTCTCCTTGTAAAAGCTGAGACCAGGTTCCACCGGATCAGCTCTGTCAATATCGTGCCCGAACTCCGAAGGAAGAAATCTCTGCATCATTGTCGAATAATAATTATCCAAAAAAAGCCAGTTCTTAATTCTATGGCAGATATATCTATATATAGATATAGTAAGCATGTTAGGGATGGTTTGAGACCTTAACCGTTGCGGTTTCTTTGATGGCGTCTAAGATCTTAAGCTGGTCTTTAACGTGAGAGCCTCCCACCACGGAAATGACAACGTCGATGCCTTGCATTGCCTTTACCATGGACTCGTGGTCACTCAAATCGCCCTGCAGCGCATCCAATTACAAATATGAATCCATTTACATCAAATCACAAATCAATCAAGAAATAGTTTGGATGCAGTTGCTCTGTTATTCAAATACATACAAAAACAATATGAACGCCGGCGTCTTTGAGTTCCTGAAGGCACTGTGCCTTGGCAGGATCAGAAGCGGTGGTGGAACGAACAAGAGCATAAGTGGGATGGGCGGCGGCGGCGGCAGCAAGGGCAACGAAGCGGCCAATATAACCGGTGGCTCCAAAAACGAGGATCGAACTATTTGTGGAGGCCATCGCTGGGATCGAGTCTTCTGGATGACGGCGGAGGGTGTGAGAATGAGCAACTCCGCTAGCGCTGGCCACCATTTTTATATTCAAGAAGCTTCTTTGAAAAGCCTAGAAGCGATGGTGATGCCGTTTCCAAGTCTTACCCAACACAGAAATTTGAGCAAGTTCGTTCTCAGGGGCAAGTCCAGAAACACGCAATACCATATACGTAAGTTCACCCAACCTCGATTATATTCGTCACATTATTGATGGGGTCGTCGATATCTCAATTAAATTATGTGATACTCTAACCCACGTGTTTTTGACCTTCATGATCCCATTATCCCACCAAATAAATTAGACGAATGGTTATTGCAATCCGACATTCTAGAACATTGGTTATAATAAAATTATAATAACTAAAACATTAAATTATAATAACAACAGGTTTGGTGGATTTTGGTGGATTGGTAAGTGTAATTGTGGTGGGCATTTACCAAGAAGAGACTTAGGTTCAAACCTTGGATGATGCCAATCCTTTGCAAAAAGTAGTAGTGCGTGCCAGACCCACAACCCACAACGGCACCACCCACAGTACCCACTGGTGGTTCCCATCTCACGCCAGGTCAATAAGAAGGAGATGAATAGGTTTGTTGAGAGCAGTCCTTGTTGTAGCCGACGACGGCGGTACAAATTGGTGGTTTTTGATGGTTCCCAAATCGGTGGTTCTCGATGGTTCCCATCTCATGTCAGGTCAATAAGAAGGAGACAAATAGGTTTGTTGGAAGCGGTCCTTGTTGTAGCCAACAACGGTAGTACGAATCGGTGGTTTCCATCTCTCGGGTCAATAAGAAGGAGACGAATAGGTTTGTTGGAAGTTGTCCTTGATGTAGCCGACGATGATTCATCTTGTGGTTCCATCTCACGATGGTTCATCTTGTGGTTCCATCTCACGTCGGGTCAACTGGTCAACAAGAACAAAACGGATAGGTTTGTTGGGAGCAGTCCTTGTAGTAGTACGAACGAATGAAGTATAATAACAACAAATAATATTAAACAAGGAAGGTTAGTGAGGTTATAATTGAATGAATTTTTTTAATAAAAATTTGAAAAAATTATATTAAAACAAGATCATTTATAAGTTGGGATGAGACTCTCCTAGTTTTAGTAGTTTTAGTTGAAGAGAACATATCTTATCATAGCATTTGCATTGGAGCTAAATTTTCTAAACAATATTTTTATAATGGTTATCCATTTATTTACTAGAACAAAAAAAAATATTTACATTGAGTCAAATCTCTTGAATTTTTTTAATAAGAATTTAAAAATTTTATATTAAAACAAGATCGTTTATAAGTTGAGATGAGAGTCTCCCAATTTTAGTTGAAGAGAATATATATTATCATAACAGTAAAGAAGATTTGCATTGAGTCAAATATTCTAAACCATATTTTTATAATGGCTATCCGTTTACAATAGTAAAAAAAATCTACATTGAAGTCAAATCTCTTAAACCATATTTCTACAATGATTTTCCAAATTGACAAAACACTGGATTTGTTCACAAACCTACGTAATCCTCTCATCCTCAATAACCATATCACTCCTCAATAACCATATCATTGTACCACTAAAACCCTACCTCCTTCTCAATAATCATCTCAATAGCCATGTCATTGTGCCACTAAAACCCTACCTCCTTCTCAATAATTGTCTTAACCAGAAAGTCTGTCACTTTATTTATCTCTACTTGAATCACATCATGTAATTCTTGGATTCTAGTCATAATTGAATAAATTTAGCTTAATAGAGATAGTTATGATGTATAAACTATAGTTTTTAGATTATTATTGAAGCTTTGAAGAAATGTCAGAAAGACATCTAATTTTATATTTACGCCGATAGGTGTTCCTACAATGGCAAACAGAAGATGGGAGGCAAAGAGGTCATACATGTCATGTCGTAAACAATTTTTTTTATTAAAAAAGTCGACATTAACAAAAAAATTTAAAATATTTAAACTAAAACAATTGACTAACCAACCGTTGCAAACATTTAAAATATTTAAACTAAAACAGCCGACTAACCAACCGTTGCAATTGTTTAATAAACTAGCTTAGATATAAAGTATATATATCTAAAAACACCAAGAGTTTTCAATCCTGAGGTGCCTATCTTGGAGATCACATCCCCATTTTTCAAAAATTATGACAATAATAAATAAAATTAAAAATTAAAGTTATAATAAAAACTGTCAATTTTTTTTAGATAAAAATAATTAATTATGGTGTATAAATAACTTATTGCAAGACAAGGTTAAGGTTGGCAAGGTGGATGAATATCTCAAACCTCTCTAGTAGTTGTGGCAGAAAAGAAACTGTTAAACATATTTTTTGGGATTGTATTGTAGCAAGGAATGTCTGTAAAATATTGAAGTGGATCTATAATCCTATCCTAGATGATAGGTGGAGTTGGAAATTAGTTCTTTTGGGAGATGTCTTTGGCTGCCCTCAGTATCTTAGTATCTTAGGGGTATCTTAGGGGGTGTGGACTGTTATCAGAGCAGCAACTTTGTATGTTATTTCGAAGGCAAAATGCATTTAATTTTTTATGATAAAGCTATTCATGTTTATGGGATTGTATCTAATGTTGTTATTGATATTCAGTTCCAATGTAGAGCCTTTAAGAAACTTATAATCAAAAATCTCAAAGACTGGTATACCGATGACAAGTCAAATGATTAGATATTCTTAATATAAACAATATTTAAAAAAAAAAAATTATTTTAAAATCATTATTAAAACTTTACACACATTTGAAAAATAATTATCACATCTTTGCTAAAATTATCACAACAGTCAATAAAATTTACGATAAATTAACAATAAAGGTTATAATAACAGCTGTGGACTTTAGCCTTGTGAATATGGCGATTAGAAATTAGATATTATGCCGTCTGCAAAGGTTTGAAGAAAAATAATAATAATAAATATTATATTGAACCTTATAGAATTAAGTTTGCAAAGATATGGTATGGGTTTTGCTGCAATAATTAAGATTGCGAAATCCCCACCAAGGTTATAATAACAGCTGTGGACTTTAGCCTTGTGAATATGGCAATTAGAAATTAGATATTATGCCTTCTGCAATGGTTTGAAGAAAAATAATAATAATAAATATTATATTGAACCTTATAGAATTAAGTTTGCAAAGATATGGTATGGGTTTTGCTGCAATAATTAAGATTGCGAAATCCCCACCAAATGCAAGTTTGATATATCAACCGTTACCGGCGCGCTTACCGGTCAACCCTCGTGCAGTGCATGTACTTCGGGAAGCCGTTGCACATGGATTCCACCATAAATGTTTTGACTGATTTGATAAATGCAATACATTAGTAAGAGGGCGATAAGCCCAATAAATCTGACAGGACCCATAAATCCTAATTTTCTTGCGCCCTTAAAGTTTCTGATGACCACCTAATTCTACGATTGTCAATGTTTGTCACTTACCACCGTATTTGGTATTTACCAAATGTCAAAACTGATTGTAAGAGAAAAATTGAGGACATTTTCACATTGGAATGTCCATTTCTTTGGAAAAAGATTGGAGTTTTTGAAACATCTAAATAATTGAATTAGGAAGGAGAAACATTTTAATGGTATAATATTGGATTGTAATTTAAGTTATTTAAGTTTAAAACGAAAAGAGGTCTCTTTTGTGTTTTAGTTGTTTTACTATTGTACTTTACTTTACTTAAAAAAAATCATTTGTTTTGCATAGAGCTATCCATTGTACTTTACTTTACTTTAAAAAACACTTTGTACAGGGAGTTTTTGCTATTAAAAAGTTTATTCTTATAGCAAATGTCATTTTTTTTATTTGATACATAAAGGAATTGAGGTTACACCCACAATCTTTTTCTATTATCAAGTAGGGTCAAATCTTAGGGTTCTTAGCAAGGTTTTGAGTAGGTATTTATTATAATAAAAATTTAAATATAATTATTTATAAATATGGTTAAATCAAGAAATAACATTAAATATTATAGTTTAAATATGGTCAAAAATGATAAATTAAACAATTACAATAAAAATAAATAAATAAAATTATTATTTTAAAGGAATAGATCCATTGCTAGTGACCATTAACTTTGTCTTAACAAAATAAGGTTTATAAAATTTTCATATAAAAAAAATAACTAGCCGTAGTTGGCATCCTCATCCCATGACCTCTTATTATTAAGAAATTTAACACACAATTACAACCACACACTACAGTTTAAACTTTAAACCTTTAAAAAAAATGTATCCCCAAATTATTTAACCTATATTTTTATTATTAGTAATTTTAAGGAATCTTTACTATTTAAGGAGTACCTTTTGAATCACAACCTATATTTTTACTATTGTACCTCTGTCTCATGGTTATCTTTAAAGAATCTTTACTATTGTCTAATTACAACCCAACACGCAATATGCCCACAGTGAGCTGGATCGTACCTATACTTTTACTATTGTACCTCTATCTCACGGTTATCTTTAAAGAATATTTACTATTTGTATAATTACAACCCAACACGCAATATGCCCATTGTGAGCTAGATCGTACCACACATGCTGGTAAGAAAGGAACATGTCACAAGTTTTTATATAATCAGTCAGTCTATGAGCGAACAGGATATAAAGTACCCCATGTGGATGCAACATCTTCATAGACTTTATGAGTGGGAAGATGCAACATGTATGAGGTATAAGATTAAGGTTGTAGTAACTAAAAGGATAGATCGTTGATTAGTTGGTAGTAGCAGAGTTTTTGTTGTAGTACTTGAAAGGATAGATCATAGATTAGTTGGTAGCAGCAGAGTGTTTGTCTCAAAGTATACTGCATGGATGTACCTTGATAAAATTATAAAGTAAAAATTCATTAAACTTTTTGAGTGAGAAGAGCCAATACTTTTTAGAGTGTATGGTGTATAAAGTTAAGGTTATAGTATCTAGAAGGGATAGATCAGTTTGTAGCAGCAGAGTGCTTGTTGTTAAGCTGTTCTAGATTGATTTGGATACAATGTATTTTGTATGGATGCAACTTGGTAAAACTATAAAGTACACTTCATAGACTTTATGAATGGGAAGAGGCAATGTGTGTAAGAGTGTATGGTATATAAGATTAAGGTTATAGTACCTAAAAGGGATAGATCAATTGGTAGTGGTAGAGTGTTTATTGTTGAGTTGTTTCAGTTTGATTTGAATACAAAGTAACCCACGTGAATGCAATCCAATAAAATTATAAAGTACTCTTCATAGACTTTATGAGTGGGAAAAGGTAACCTTTGTAAGAGTGTATGGTGTATAAGGTCAAGGTTATAGTATGTGAAAGGGATAGATCATGTGGTAGCGGCAGAGTGCTTGTTGTTGAGTTGTTCCAATTTGATTTGGATGCGAAGTATTTTGTATGGATGAAACTTGGTAAAATTATAAAGTACACTTCATAGACTTTATGAGTGGGAAGAGGCAATGTGTGTAAGAGTGCATGGTATATAAGGTTAAGGTTATAGTACCTGAAAGGGATAAATCAATTGGTATTGGTAGTGGTAGAGTGCTTGTCATTGAGTTGTTTCAGTTTGATTTGAATACAAAGTAGCCCATGTGGATGCAACCTGGTAAAATTATAAAGTACTCTTCATAGACTTTATGAGTGGGACAAGGCAACCTTTATAAGAGTGTATGGTGTATAAGGTCAAGGTTATAGTATCTAAAATGGATAGATCAAGTGGTAGCGGCAAAGTGCTTGTTGCTGAGTTGTTCCAATTTGATTTGGATACAAAGTACTCTGCATGGATGCAACCTGATAAAATTATAAAGTACTCTTATAGAATTTTTATGAGTGGGAAGAGGCAGAGTGCTTGTCGCTAAGTTGTTCTAGTTTGATTTGGATACAAAGTATCCCACATGGATGCAACCTGGTAAAACTATAAAGTACTCTTCATAGACTTTATGAGTGGGAAGAGGTAACCTGTGTAAGAGTGTATGGTATATAAGGTTAAGGTTATAGTACCTAAAAGGGATATATTAGTTGGTAGCAATAGAGTGCTTGTCATTGAGTTGTTCAATTTGATTTTTTGAATGGTCGAGGCCCCATTGACTTCGTCTTTACCCAATAAACTAGGGATTATAAAGGTTTCTTATGGCCACATTGAAAAAATATATATTTTTACTATACAAGAAAGCATAATCAAATATAATATATTATATTATAAAATTTAAAGTTAAAATAAATGTTTTAATAAAAATTAAAAAAATTAATGTAAAGTTAAACAACAAATTAGATGTTGAGTAGAATAAGAATAAACCAATGGAAAATAACATAGTGATGATAAGTTGTGTCTTTCCTATTGTATTTTTTAATTATCAAGTTTGACTTATGTGGATGTCTAAATGAATGTATCCAACACATAATGAATACAACATCCTACATCTATCAAGTATTGATAAGGGTGCATCTTGGATGCAAACCAAATAGGTCAAACATCTCTTTTAACCGTGTGGATCACGATCAAACCATATAAACGGGTCAACTTTTCCCATTTAACAAATTTGATCTTCAAGAGGATTTTAAATATCTGGGGTTCTTTTTGAAACTCAATGACTATACTAAACAAGACTAGAATTGGTTGGTAAAGAAGGTGGAAGGAAGAATTAATAAATCGTGCACGAAATGGCTATCTTTGGGTGAGAGATTGAATTTGGTCAAGTTTGTGCTAGAGACAATACTAATATCTTGACAATCTTTGGCTCATATACCAAAAGGATTTTTGGATAAAACTAGCCAATTAAGCTACATGTTTTTATGGATAGGGAAAAGGGGAAGGGAAGGTATTCCCTTGGTTAAATGGCAATCCTTAGACAATCCCAAGGAAAATTAAGGATGTGGACTTGAGAACATCTTCTTATTTAGCAAGGCTCTAGTAGCCAAGTGTGTTTGGAAGATAATATCAAAGGTAGGATTATAGAATAAGATCATACTATAAAATTATTTAGAGCCACTCATATTCAAAGAGTGGATAAGGGTCCTAGTGAAGCAAACCCATAATGTTTCAATCTATTGAAGGTAATGATTTAGGCCTTCTATTTTGTGGTTATTGGATTGCCTAGAAAATAGGGGATGGTTTAAGGATAAGACTATGCTTAAAACCTTGGATTGATTGTGGTGGTATGCATAGACTACCAAATAATGTAATTTAGACCGTAAGAGTTCAAGGGATTATAACTCTTGCCCAAGTAGTTGATCCATAATCATCTACAATATCGAGACACGGATGGAAGGAAGTAATAGTGTTAGGACTTTAGGGCTAGGTGGCACACCAGTGGGAAGAATATGTGGGGAGACTTAAAGCTAGACATATTAAGTTGTGAGAGGAAACTAATCAATTGGTCTAGACAAAGAATGGAGCTATGAGGGAGTACACTCCAAAGATGGGGTATAAGACTATGTTGGAAGATAGAAATGATGATTCAACATGGTGGTGGAAGTCACTTTGGAAGCAAAAAGCCATGTTGAAGATGAGTGTCCGTTTGGCTTGCCATGAAAAATAAGGTTTTGACTTGGGAGGTATTATAGAAAAGGAGTTGGTATGGTCCAGGAAGGTGTCATTTATATAAATTAGACAATGAAACAAATGATCATTTACTATTAACTTGATCCTTTACTAGATAAGTTTGGAGGAAGGTTATAGTGTAGCTAAAGCTTCCTATAGGATGACAAGAAGACTCCCTAGGAGATTGCTTGAAAGGTTTGAAAATAGGTCATATAAAGGTTTTATAGCTCTCTTATTATTTGTGTCATGGGGAGTATGGTTATCTAGGAACTAAGGAATATTTCAAGATCAAAAGAAGCCTACTTGACAAGTCTCCTCCCAAATCATTGAAAGTTTCAATAACTATAAGGTTTCAGCAACAACAAAGGTAATCAAACAAATAATCCTTCTAAAGATCGATAAATCAAGGGCTTGGAGCTTTTTTATGGGGCTAGACAAGGGGTCCCTAGAGTTTGAGCAAGAGGATTGCTATATATTTTTTACTCTCATTATTTCAAATTCAAGGCTAAACCGGGATGAGGTTCCAATATGACACTCAAATTGTTGGTTAAGTTGGTAGGACCAAAAGGAATACAAAAAATTCAAATTTACAAAGACTTATAGGTGGTATTAAATTGGATATTTTGTGTTTTCAGGATGGAAAGCATGGTTCTACTACCCATCTTGTCTCAAATAAAAGAAAGTTGTGTATTGAAGTGAAGCTTTTATTTTTTGGCATATTTATAGAGAACTGAATAGGGAAGCATATGAACTCTCAAAGGAGGGGCTTTGGATTGAACTAGTTGTGTGCTTAGTAAAATAATTCAATGAGAACAATGTGTTGCAACTAGTCTATATATCTATCTGGGGGAATTAATCCACTCTAGTTAAAGTAAGAATAATTAAAGCATTTTTTTTACCTCAAAATTCAATGATTTAAAGGATATTGGTTGACAATTTAGGAAGGTGTCTAAGGATAGAACTTAGCCTGATAGAGATAGCTAGCTATGATGTATAAGTGACCTGATTTTTAGGTCATTATTGAAGCTTTGAAGAAATGCCAAAAAGGCATTTGAAGAATGTAATTTCATATTTGCTTAATATAAAATTATGACTTTTGTTTTAGGAAAAAACAAACCAAATAATGGTCATGTTGCAAGAGACAATATAGATAATAACTAATGATATATGTTTTAAAAATTTATTTGTTTTTAACATATATTTGGAAACATATAATTTATTATTATCAACCACTGTAAAACTATTTCAGTTATTTATAAATATTAATAATATGACTAGTTACTTCAAAAAATAAAATAGGAGCACTTTAATAGGGTATTTTAAGATAATAATCATATTTTGTTTTGTTTGATTTTAGTTATTCTAGCAATATTTTTCATATTAGTCATTTTGTCTTCCATTATAAGACATTAATCACACCACAACTATTTTGTAGTGCACTTTCATTTTGGTGGTAGGTGAAAGGATTAAATACGGATGCTCTAAATCCCTCTACATTTAGGCTTGACGATGCTCAAAGTATTGGAAATTTGAGCAAGTTTTGTTGTCATTGATGTCAAAAGGTTTGATGTCCAAATTGAAAAATTAATGTCAAAAGGTTTGATTAATATCAAAGGTTTGATGTCCAAATTGATTGAAAAGATGACTCCGTTCCATGGTGTTTGAAGAAAAATAATAAGGTTATTTGATGAATTTTTGCTAAGGTGATGGTGGTAAAAGTTTCCCCTTAAAGGCCTAAAAGAGAGTTAATATTTTAATTTAATGGAAAGGCCCAAAAGAAGTTTAAATATTTAAATTATAATATTTAAATTCATTTGAATTTAAATAATTATAATTAAAATATAATATAATTCAAAATCCAAAGTCTAAGTTTAATATGCATCGACGTTGGAGGTAAATGCCTTACAAGGCATATAAATAAGGCAAAGTTGAAGGTTGAAAAGAGTATGCAATTCATTGATAAATCATATGCCTGCTCGTCGATTGAATCGTGGAAGAGAGAGGAGTTTGCATGGTTCAGTTTCCAAGGCAGAAGAAGCATTAAGGTTGAGTTGTATCGAGACTTGGTACCATCCGGATGGATAGCCTAGATGATGTTTACCCTTCGTCCATGGTTGTAGCAACAGTGATGTCTCAGGTTCAAGACACAATGACAACAGAGGAAGTAAAGTTTTAATTTTAAAAGCTTTTAGCGCCAAGCGACCAAGAAAAAGGGCAGTGGGGAACTTAAGGTTCCATGTGAGCTCTTAACTCACGTGGTGGTTTGGTCGTGGATAAGGTGTATGTGGCTTCATACGACGGGGGTTTGATTCCCATGGATGCATCGCATGCGTTAATTTTTTAATTAATGCCCAAGGTACTAAGGGCTAAGGTATGCAAAAATTAAAGTTGCTTTGGGAGTTATAAGGTAACATTTTTATTTTTGATGAAAAGGAATGCATGAAATAAAGTCAATGGTGTTGTTTTGAAAAAGGTTTTGAATTATAATAATTTGATTTTAAGAAGGGAGTTAAAAGGTGTAATAGTGAAAAATTGATTGTGTTATGTGTGATCTTGTTGGGTTGATTTAATTTGCAAGTTTAGGAGTTATAAGGTGTAAAATTGGTTTGAATTTTATTGTACCTTTGCATTGTGAAGAAGAGGTTTTTGTGAGATTATAATGAAGGATTAATGCATTCTTCTTGAGATCAAAAGAAGGATTCTAAGAGTATAATTTTATGATTGTGAATATTGTGAAATATTCATGTTGAGGTTTTGAGTTAGACTATTGTTATCTACCCTTGAAAGTGGAACAAAAGGAATTGGTTGTGAGCAAAACAGGTTTTGAAGACATATCTCCATCAAAGCAAAAAGGTATGGGCACATCATCTTTTGATTGAAGTGTTTTTGGATTGAATGTTGTGAAACATAAGGTGGAGTGAAAAGGATTGTTTGATAAGCATTGTTGGAAATAGTTGAGTGAGTTTTGATTGGTGAATATTTGGAAGAATGTTTGCGATAGAGATTGAAGATTTTTTGAGTTAGGGTTTGAGATCCACATTGTGATTTTGTTTGAAAAAGTATGAAAACACTTATTTAGGGTTTGTGAGCAAGTTGTGTTTCATTGATTGAATGATTAAGTGAAACTCTTGAGCTTTGATTTTGAGTGATATTAAAAATGAATGTGCAAACATTAGAAACCAGATTTGTGAAAGCGATAGACTTAATGATTGAGTAGAACATATTGAGTTTTTGATAGAGTACATCATTCTCTATATGTTCCAAAGGTTAAGTGAATTCTGAATAGAATATGTATAAACTACTTCAATTTAAAATAATTAATTTGAATATTAGACAAAGTATTTGATAGCATTGTGTGCAATATTTGAGATTGATTGAGCATATTTTTTGAGTTATTTTGAGTATGTATTAGAGAATATTTGAGAAAAGTCTTGGTGAAGACTTGAGAGTAGATTTAAGGCAAGTCTTGGTGAATACTTGAGAGTAGATTTGACACTTGAGAGTAGATTTGAGGTAAGTCTTGATGAAGACTTGAGAGCAGTGTTGATCAATTTATTTATTCAAGCTTTGTGTTAAGGCTTGCGGGTAAATCTAAGTAGAGTTGATTCATTTTTTATCAAGATTTGTGTTAAGGCTTGAGGATAGATTTGAGGACAAATTTTTGTACATATTTATGAGAAAATTTGTGCTAGACTTGAGATAGATTTAGAACAGATTTGTACTACACTTGGGATATATATTGGTGTAGATCTAAGATAGAGTTGAAAGTAAGATTTGGAGGTGATAGAGCAGAGGATAGTAGTCTCCACTGGATAGAGATCCATTAGCCATGGTAGTGAGGATAGAGGTATTCTATGGAGAGAGATCCACAAGTCATAGCAGTGGGGGCAAAAGTCTTCTAGAAGATCATCAGCCAGATAAGAGGAGAAGAGTTCTCCTATGGATAGATATCCATGAAACAGAGCAAGGGGAAAGAGTTCTCCTATGGAGTGTGATCCATGAATCAACTAGGAAGATAGAGTTCTTTTGTGGAGAGAGATCCATGAACTAGTTGAGGAGATAGAGGTCTCCTAGATCAAGTTCCATAAACCAGAGAAAAGGGGAAAGGTTTTTCTTGTGGAGAGAGATCCATAAATTAGAGCATTAGGGTATTGATGCCTCCTTTGGACAAATTTCCATAAACATTGTACTATGGAAGTAATTCCCAAGATATTTCTTGAGAAAATTTTAGTGAAATATTTTCTCCGTGGAGTAGCCCACATTGGGTGAACCACGTTAAATTGGTATCTCTATTGTGTGTGATGATTTGTGCATTTATTTGATTACTACTGTTGATATTTCCATTGATAATATTGGATAATATTGTTTGGGAAAGAAAAGTAAAAATTGGTCTTATACTACTCACCCCCCCTCTCATTATAAGCTTGTGTTCTTCAATTGGTATCAGAGCGGGTTCCTTTGAAAGAGTTTAATAGCTTGAAGGAAAAATATACAAAAAAATAGATGGCATATTAGAGTGGAGTTTTAAAAAATAAGGTACCATTGTTCTATGGGAATAATTTTACATTTTGGATTATAACAATAAAGATTTACCTAATGGCACAAGGAATTGAGACATGGCAAGCAGTTTAGGATGGGTACACACCACCAGCTACTTCTCCTACATATAAATATGGGATGATCTTACACCTATATAATTCAAATGCAATGAATACAATCTTGGGTGGATTACGTGAATTTTTTTTTGTAAAAGTTATGCATTGCACATTAGCAAAAGAGATATGGGATAAGTTGAAGAATGTATATGAGGGAGATAAAAATGTTAAGATGGTAAAATTACAAATTCACAAGAAAACATTTTAAGACTTGAATATGAAAGATGAGGAAGATATTTCTACATACTTACTTCATGTGGATGAGGTTGTTAACTCCATGTGAGGAATTGGGTTTAAAGTTGAAGAATATGATGTCTATAAAAAGGTTTTAAGGTCACTCCCTATGAGGTATAGTGAAAAGGGTTCAGCCATAGAAAAAATAAAAGATCTTGAAAAACTGACTATGGATGAACTACAAGGAACACTCACAACATATGAGATGAGAATTGTAAAGGATTCTATTCCAAATAAAGAGGTAACTTTCAAAGTAGCAAAGAAGACAAAATACAAGAAGCCAGATTCAAGTTATGAGTCATCCAATTATTAGGAAGTAAACTATGGTAGAAGGAACAATGACTCAAGAAAGCACAAAGGTACGAAAATAGTTAAATGTTTCAATTGTGGTAAACATGGTCACTATACATCTAACTTTCCAGAAGCTGGAAGTAATAGTGGTGAAGAGAGACAAGATCATAAGAATAGGGAAGTAGGAAAATCTAGGTATAAAAATAAAAACATGGATAGACAAGGCAAGCATGGAAATTTTTTTTTCCAAAGGTATAAGAAAATCTTCCATGCATATAAGATAGGAAGGAGTTCAAGTGATAATGATGGAAGATCCTCAGGTAGTGAAGAAGAAAAAATCATCTTCTTAGTAATAGAAGAATAAGGAAGTGATCCTATTTAAGATAGATATGAAAATTATGAGGATGCTCTTGAAGGCAAAGAAGTAGAGGAAGAATAAAAAAATGAAGAGGAAGGAGTAGTTGATCTAGAAGGTGAGCTTATTTATGCTCTTAAGAAATAAAGAAAGGTAAGAAAGAAAAACTCAAAACTCAAGATTCAATTTTAAGAATGTGATGATGAGAAGGGAAAGCTTATACAAGATCTGACAAATTCAATAGCTAAGACAAGGATATTTAAAGAAAATTTTGTTGGCAATTTTGGGTACTTTGGGTACATTGCCTTTGCTCAAGTGTATAAGTTGTCATTGATGTCAAAAGGTATTTTTGTGTTGATATCAAAAAGAGTGTGATGTCAAAAATATCTTGAGAAGCTTCATAATGTTAAAGGGTTTTTATTAAAACCATGGTGACAAGGTTAAAGGTTTTTCTTAAAACCATTTGGACTCATTAAGGGTTTTTTATTAAAACCAAGCTTAACTTAATGCAAAGGTTTTTACTTCTTGAAAAACCTTGAAGGTCCATGTTTATTATTAATAATTAAATTAACTCAAACCTTTGACAAGGGTCTAAGTTTAATTTATTATTAATAAAATAATAATAATTATTATTTTAATTATTATTAAAGGGTCTTTCAACCCTTAAGCGATGGAGAGATAAAGATTTCTTTCGTCGATGTGTTGCCATCGTTGGAGGAGCGCCGACGTCAAACAGTTAAGGAGAAATGGCTATATAAGTGGGGATGATTTTCTAAAGTGATTGTAACTCCGAGTAATGAAAATCATAGCTCTATGATCTTCGAGAAAGCGTTGTATTTCATTGAGAGTTGATTATCGATATTGAGTTTCCCAAGTAATTTCTTGCATTTTTAGTTTGCACTTTGACATCCGACAGATTGCGCTTCACCTACAGTTGTTGGGACTGCACTCGAATTATGTTTTTAGTTTGCACTTTGACATCCGGTAGTTTGCTTTCACCTACGATTGATTGGATTGCACGAAGGATAACAATTTTTTGTTTGTACTGTGTGGATGATTATTTATGTTGCCTAGTAAGTTACGTTTTGGACAGTGCTCACCAGTTTGCATGTGGCTTGTGGAAGACATTTATGTTTTCTAGATTCTTGGCGTCAAAGGAAGATAAAATATAGGGCAACACTGTATTTCTTCATTGGGCACTTGTGACCCAACGACGGTGGCATTTAAGCGAAAGCGCTAGAAGGCAGAGGTGCTGAGTTTGATTCTCTTCATGGGTAATTTTCTTTTGGTCGTGGTGTGCAAAGGATAGTGGCTATGAATGTGCTAGAGGTATAAGGTTAAATTATCATATTTGATTTGACATTGTTTTATTGATGCTTAATGTTTATGTGGAGTAATAAGGTGTAAAGAGGTTTTACTTTGTATGTATATTATACTTCTGGTGGTTTTTATTGTTGGAGAAATAAGGTTTTAATTTGGATCTTTATTATTGTATATTGTTGTATAGTTGCTAACTCTAATTGGTGGCAAATTGAGAGTTAGTGTTGTGACAGATTTTGAGTTCTCCTTCTTCATCAAAGTAAAGGTATGGGCAACTTCTTCCATGTATATTGTTGATGGTATATTTTCTGAAATTGAGTTTGGAGTGAAAAGGTTGTCTACTAGGTATTTTGGTGTAAATCCTATTTTCTGGATATTGAAGATTGTTTATGCATTAAAATCATTGATGAGTTTTTGGGTGAATGCATAATTCTAGTTGAGGAAGAATAAGCATTTTTTGCACTAGGGTTTATGTTAGTAAGTCTTGCTACTGGCATTGAGATGATGAAACCCTTAGTTGGCTGTTTTGATATTGATGGTTGAGTTCCTTCCATAGAGATTTTTTTGATCAAGTTAGTGCTTTACTTGATACATGATATTGGGCTTACTCCATTGAGTTGATTTGAGCAAGTTATTCTTTGCATTTGGTGATATTGTGTTGGTGGTTGTTTTGTTCAAATATCCTTGGAGGGAAAAGGATTTCTACTTGTTTCCTTTTCTTGTGATGATTGACTGAATGATTCAAGGTTGATTTTGATTTGAATGGTGTTGGTTGACTAAACCTTGTTTGATGGGCATTATTGTTGAAACCCTAATTGTTGGTAAAAATAATATGAGTATCATTGTTATATGAGATATTGCATGGTTGGCAATTGTTGGGTTGTGTTTCATATTCTTGAGAAAAGCATACTACATCTATCTTATTCTTTTGAGATTGAGATTGAGTTGATATTGAGATTGGGAGTTAAGTATAGAACATATTGGGTCTCTAACAATTCTCTTTATGTTTCTATGAGATTTGAGATTGAGATTGGGAGTTAAGTATAGAACATATTGGGTCTTTAACAATTCTCTTTATGTTTCTATGAGAGTTGAGATTGAGATTGGGAGTTAAGTATAGAACATATTGAGTCTCTAACAATTCTCTTTATGCTTCTATGAGGTTTATGAATCACATTGGGTCTCTAACAATTCTCTTTGTGGATTCATGCTAAGCAAGTTTTTCTTGGTGAGCTTGCTGAGATTTTGGACAGATTTCGGTGGGGACTTGTGAGTAGGTTTTGGACAGGTTTCGATGGGGACTTGTGAGCATATTTGGACAGGTCCTAGCAGAGGACTTGTGAGCTGAGTTTTTGAGAGTTCTATCAGAGGACTTGAGGATAGATTTGGCAAGTCTTTGAGAAGGCTTGTGTGCAGAGGATTGATGTGTTCAAGTGTTGGATAGATCTGACAGACAGAGGAAGACTTGTACTAGACCGAATGACTATGTTTGGTACAGGTAGCTGAGATGTTGTGGACATGATCATAGAAGGCAGAGGTCTCTTAGGCTAAGCATTGAGGATAGGAGGTCTTCGATGGAAAGGAGTTCCACATGATGGAAAGAGGTAGAGGTAGTTGATCTTCTGAGGGATCATTTCCAGAGCAGAGGGGAAGGTATCTCCTTTGAGCAGAGGTTCATAAATTCAAATTGGGGGAAGGTGTCTCCTTTGGGCCGAGGATCATAAACATTGTAATTGGGAAGGTTTCCCAAAGAACTTTGAGATAACTTTTAGAGAAAAGTTTTGTGGACGTAGCCCAGGCATTCTGGGTGAACCACTTTAAAATTGGTGTCACTTTGTGGATGATATTGTGCATTGTTTTGATATTGCTTTGGGTATATTGCTTTACTGTTTTGAAGTATAAAGGAAAAAGTAAAAAGAGGTCTTATACTGTTCACCCCCCCTCTCAGTATAAGCTTGTGTTCTTCAAATTTAGAATAAAAAGTCTTAGAATGTGAAATATTAGCGCATGAGGTAGATTCACTAAGAAAGGAAATGAAAGAGTCTAAAAAAAAGCTGCACAAGTTTGGAAAAAGTTTAAAGAGCTTGGATAATATTATCAATGCACAAATATCTTCATCAAACAAGATAGGACTTGGTTTTGAAAATGGCAAAGAGAACAAGGAGAGGAGTTAAGCTCAAGCTCCAAAGAAGAAGAAGCTTCAGAAGAAGAGAGTGAAGGAGAAAGTGAGACATATAAGGATAAGTTGAAAAATAGAAGGTTCACCAAGGAAGGAAACAATGCAAAAATATGGAATATGAATTATCATAAGGAATAAAGGACTAAGAGACCAATGGATCCAAGATTAGATTTATTTAAAGGATGTTGCTTCTCATGTAATAGGTTTGGTTACAAGGCTATGTAGTGCAGGACACATGGAAAGAAGGAATATGGTTTCACTAAGAGAAATTTTAGAAGTGGGCATATCTTTCAAGGATATTGTTACTCTTGTAATCATTTTGGTCATAAAGCAATTCATTGTAGAGTTCATGATAGGAATGAATATGGCTTCACCAAGAGGAACTTCAAGATGTTTGCACCTTCTATAAACCATACTATTAAGTATTACAAGTACAATAATGTTGGGCATATGGCTAAGTGGTGTAGAACAAAATTTCCAAGAATAAGCAAGAATAGGGATATTCAAAAGAATTAGAAGGATTAACTGAGGAAGAAAGTGGAAAAAGAAAAAGAGCATTGTATGCTGGGAGTAAAGATACTCCCACCTCAAAATTAATCACCTCAATTAGAGGAGGTGGGGAGGGGGATAAGCTAAGATTCTTATTTTTATCCCCAAAGGTGTCCCTTTGCCATTTACTATAAGGTCCTTTTGCCAAAGGACTAATGGTTTATGCAAAGTACTCCTTTAGTAATTTCCAATTGGACCCATGATGTTTTTTTCACTTTTGAGACCATACCTATAAAATTTAGTATATAGGTGGAATTACCTAGTATACCTATTCCATTATGGTCATTCTTTGATCAAATTGTTAATATTTTAGGAAAGTTTATCTATCATGAGGAGGAAACATTTTATGTTAATTGAACCCTAAGAGGACCTATGTCAAATTTGACCTTATCAAGGATATTTAGGTTCATATTGACATTTAGATTGGAGATAATCATTACTTATAATAGGTCTTATATATTAACTTTTCAAACAATTGCTTTTATTTCCAAGCTAAGGATCCTAAGATCAAATACTACCTATTGTTAGTTATGTTTATTTCTATTTTTCTTTCTAAACGAACTCAAGAAGCTAGGAAAGATGAGGATCAAACTATAACAACAAATAAAAAATTGTATCAAAATAATTATCATAATTTAAAACCTTGGATGTTGTCCACAATAGAGAATACAACTTAAATGTCAATCAAGATTGTGAATATGCTATGACTAAAAACCCTTTATAGTTCATAATGGAAACCTTAGACTAAAGTGTTGTGCCAACCTTCATTAAGTCACCAAGTATAGGTATGACATTGTTAAGATCATGTTGGTCACGAATCCACCTAGTCATATAAAATGCACCCTAGACCCGACCAACATTGAAAGGTCGAGAGAAAGAGAAGTCTCCCGGGCCAATCTCTAGAGAGGGTTGGATCCCAAACTAATCTAAACTGATTTCAAGGTTTAGGGTTAGAAATAACAGAAAGAGATGGAAATATGGCTGAAGTCGACAGTTGATAGGGAGAACAACCTTAGATAGCAAATAAAATCAAACTAAATCCCGAAGATAAGCAACAACTGATTCTTAGAATGCACATACAGAAATTGGATCAAACATTGACCATAAGTTTACCTTCAATTATACTTCAAATGTTCAAATGAAAACATAGCCAAATTCAGAACAACATAATTCAACTTATATTTTAGCACTTGACTAAGTAGAAATAAATCACACAGAAAGCATCACATGAACATCAATTTGGATCACCAACTCAAAAGACTCTAAGAACAAATCAAAATGCATTTAGGATTTTTGCTTCAATTTTTGCAAAAATATCCTCCCATTTTCTTGAGATGTATATTAGTATTTATAGTCTCCCCTCTCTCTTTCGAATCACAAAATTTAAAACATAAAACAAATTTTGAAGAGGAGATCCACAAAATATGCACTTGAAAAGAGAAACAATCCCCATAAATCTACCTCGGAGAAATCACATTCCCTACTTTTATGGATCAAGTTTGAAAATCGAATGAAAACAAGGGACCAGATTTCTTCATTAAATGGCTATTCTCACAGCATGCTTGAAGTGTTAGGAGACCACGAACAAGAGCTTTTAATATCGAAAGCATCTTTAATTCTGGTGGCTTTGAAAACTACATGATTTAACACGTTCTCCCATCTTGCGCACATAAGTAAATAGCGAAACATTTAATTTTGGAGCCTCTTTGACCTCGATCTCAAAACCAATTGGAGAGATTTTAAAACATTACTTCGTTCGATCCTCATTTTCTCCTTACGTTCTCCTATGCAATATGAAGAAAAATATGGACAAAACTTTATTGGGCCTTTGTTGTCACTTTTGTCGTGAAAATATGACATGTCACAAAATCGTGGCATTTTTCCCTCGCTGCTTCCTCCTGTTGCTACCAGTCGCGAAAATGCAACGTGTCACGAAATTGCGACATGTTCCTCTCACTTGGCTTTCGTCTTCATGCATTTTCATGAAAATGCAACATGTCGCAAAATCATGACATGTTCCTCTCACTTGGCTTTGTCTTCTTTACTTCCATGAAAATGCGACAAGTCATGAAATTGCAACATGTCGCAAAATTGTGACATCCTCCTCTCGCTTGGATTTGTCTCCATGCACTTCCACGAAAACGTGACAAGTCACAAAATTGTGACATGTCACGATATCACGACATCCTCCTCTCACCTTGTATTTTCGTCTTCTTTAGTCGAGAAAACATGACGTGTCATGAAATCGTGACATCCTCCTTCGTTTTGTTCCTTCGATGCTCCTTGTCATGAAAATGTGACAAGTCACGATTTTGCGTCATTCCGTACTTGGTGTTGTCCTTTTCGCTTTCTCACCGCGAAAATAAGACTCCCAACAAAAACGCATCATGTCACGAAATCATGACATTTTTCTCCTACCTTGTACTTTTTTGCTTTCTCCTCGTGAAAAAGTGACAAGTCATGAAATCATGACATTTTTCTCTTGCCTTGTACTTTTTTGCTTTCTCCCTGCGAAAACGTGACAAGTCGTGAAATCACGACATGTCATGAAATCGTGACATTTTTCTGTCTTCTCCTTCGTTTCCGCCTCTGTTGCAAAAATTTGACATGTCACAAAATCATGACATTTCGTACCATCTTGCTCCTTCCTCGCTTTCCTATTGCAAAAATGTGACAGGTCGTGATATCGTGACATGTCACGAAATCGCGACATTTTTCTGTCTTCTCCCCTTTGCTGCTGTATTGCGTGAAAATGTGACATGTCACCTAACACTTTTTTTTCTTGCCACTATCTGCCACAAAAATGTGACAGATCACGAAAATGCAACATGTCACGATGTCGCGACAAATTTGCCTTTACTGCTCCCTTTTGCTGCTTTCTAGCGTGAAACCGTAATAGGTCGCAAAAATGTGACATGTCACAATTTCACGATATTTTTTTGTGCTTAGCTTTTTTCTGCATCGGACGTCGTGAAACCACAACAGGTCATGAAAATGCGACATGTCGCGATTTCATGATATTTTTCACTTACTTTGCTTTGGCACAAAACTTGTAGAGATTTTTATTTTTTACTTACTATCCCTTTCAAGGTGCTTGAAGGGACAAACAGAGGAGTGAGTATCTCTACAATTTGTGCATTATTTTGCATGAACAACAACAACAACAAAAATGTGGTAAAAATGCCAACATATTATAATCCCAAGTTCTTATGACCCATCATAGTTCATCTAAATTGTTGTATTAGTAGTAGTCATGTAGTAATACATAGCCCCCAAGGGTAAAAAAATGAAATATTTTTGTGCACCATCAACCATAAGTGATTATTTCACTTGGAAGACACCATGACATCAAATGAATGTGTTTTTTAAGAAAATAGTTTTGTTACTTTACAAAGTCTTAAGGACAAGGATATGTCCATTGATTTAGATATTATATAAATGATCTCTCATTAAATGTGTAAGGAAGATAAACCATGTTTACAAATTTATTGTTAGATCCACTTTTCATTGGCTACATCTTTTCTAGATTGCATTTGTGTGCAAGAATTTAAATTTCTAAGGTTTCTTCTTCACATAGGTCTTAATTGTATTTGGTCTTATTGTGTTTGGTTTCTATAAAAAACATGGAAGGTCATGAATGTGTGGTTGTGCTTCTTTTCGTAAAATTTCATGTTTTCATTATTAATTAGGAAAAATATCCTTTAGATAGATAACCATACATGCTACTCAACATACAAGGCACTTGTTTGGACTTCTTAATATTTGTCTTCAATGATGCCAAAGAGCCAAACTTTGATGAGGGGTAGCAAAAAAAATGCTATAAGCTAACTAATTGGCCTATGGATATTTTAATATGATAAAATTCCTAGAAGATGAAAAATATCTTCTAAAAATGCATTGAATAGCTATGTATAGAAAATATTGATTTCATTTCAAAAGTAAGTTGGCTTCATTAGACCCACTCTTCTATTGATGATCCAACTATCATTCCCTTTAGTTCACTAGTCAAACCTTCATTAGAAGGATTGATATCTAAGTAAACCTTTTTATTTACAAGTAAGGCCTTCAATGAATTAATGTCTTTTACACCAATTTAAAGTAAGGCCCCCAACTATCAATCATTAATAAGCACTTTCTCTTTTAAACACAAAATGACTCTTAATATGATAGATTGAAAATGGAATTTAAGAATTAAGCGTAGAGACAAGTAGATATGGATCGAATGATGGAATAAAACTATTATCCATAAAGTATATTTTTTGAATTTCACAATGATTTTTTGAAATAAATACAAACAACCATTACTAAAATATTATAGCAAAGAGGAATATTGAGTGAATAGAGAGGATGTTATTAGGCATACATACACATGATAATAATAAAGATCATACATTGATATAAGTAATCAATTCATAAGGTGTACTAATACCTAAATTATTTATATTTAGTTACATAACCCTTAAATGAAATAAAATTAATGCTAACCTTATGATATTTAACTATGGGCCAATAGGTAAATCAATTAGATACTATATAATGTTAGCTTTTAAGAATATGTAAAAAATTACATTATATAAATTTTCCTTGCCTAGTGAGGATAGATTACATATGTCAACACCTTCACATTATCTAAGGGTCCAATGAGAATATATATTAGTTATAATATCTTTATTTTCTTAATGGAAGATCTAGTGGGATGATATATTATGACAAGAGGAGGATCCATATAAATATGCTTGATCATTGATGAGCACCATAAATGCTCATTTTATATACACTCTTAAGGGGCATTTTTATTGGTTTAATTAACATTTGAGATGTATTTTTATATAACTTTTGCATATAATTGATAGAAAATGAAGTATTATGCTTGACTGGTGTTTTTAGTGGAAAATGTGTATAAATGCAGGTTTTGCTACTAATATGGTGTTTCCTAGTCTACATCCCACTTGGACCTGGCATATTTATGTTTCAAGGGATCCAAGGTGTATTGCAAAAAAAGGTGCCTTGATCCCATACATTAGAGGCACCTTGATCCCATACATTTTAGGTGCCTTGATCCCATGTATTTTGAGGTGCCTTGATCCCATGTATTTGAGGTGCCTTGATACCATGTATTTTGAGGCACCTTGATCCCATGTATTTTGAGGTGCCTTGATCCCATGTATTTTGAGGTGCCTTGATACCATGTATTTGAGGTGCCTTGATCCCATGTATTTTGAGGTGCCTTGATCCCATGTATTTTGAGGTGCCTTGATCCCATGTATTTGAGGCACCTTGATCCCATGTATTTTGAGGTGCCTTGATCCCATGTATTTTGAGGCACCTTGATCCCATGTATTTGAGGCACCTTGATCCCATGTATGTTGAGGTGCCTTGATCCCATGTATTTGAGGCACCTTAATCCCATATATTTTAATGTGTCTTGATCCCATGTATTTGAGGCACCTTGATCCCATGTATTTCAGGTGCCTTGATCTCATGTATTTTAGGCACCTCTATCCCATACATTTGGAGGTGCCTTGATATCATACATTTGGAGGCACCTTGATCCCATACATTTGGAGGTGCTTTGATCCCATAAATTTGGAAGGCACCTTGCTCCAATTCAACAAATGATACCTTGATACCATGCATTAGAGGCATCTTGATCCCATGTATTTTAAGGTGCCTTGATCCCATGTATTTGAGGTACCTTGATCCCATGTATTTTGAGGTGCCTTGATCCCATGTATTTTGAGGTGCCTTTATCCCATGTATTTGAGGCACCTTGATCCCATGTATTTTGAGGCACCTTGATCCCTTGTATTTGATATGCCTTGATCTCATGTATTTTGAGATGCCTTGATCCCATGTATTTTGAGGCACCTTGATCCCATGTATTTGAGGTGACTTGATCCCATGTATTTTGAGATGCATTGATCCCATGTATTTAAGGTGCCTTGATCCCATATATTTTGAGGCACATTGATCCCATGTATTTTGAGGTGCCTTGATCCCATGTTCCCATGTATTTTGAAGTGCCTTGATCCCATGTATTTTGAGGTTCCCTGATCCCATGTATTTGAGGCACCTTGATCCCATACATTTTGAGGCAAATTGATCCCATGTATTTTAGGTGCATTGATCCCATGTATTTTAGGTACCTTGATCCCATACATTTGGAGGTGCCTTTATCCCATACATTTGGAAGGCACCTTGCTCCTATTCAGAATATGCACCAAGTCAACATTGATCAGTTGACCAATGGGCTAAGGAGGTTGTTGCACGTAAGACAAAAGGGAAATAATCGTGCATCATGTCTAGAATAAGAAAAAGCAATGTTATTATTGATCAGTTGGCCGGTTGACTTTGTATGGATTTTTAATGCATTATTTTAGAATTAGTTTTTTATGTACACCTAAGGATTATTATATTTATCCTTCTAGTGAACGATCATGCTTTCAATAGGAAAATAATACCTGTGTATGAACCGACTGTAACAAATCACACTATGTGATTAAAAATAGACCAATATATTATTGTAATGAGTTCTGGCTATATCTTATATAAAGAACACAGGCCAGATGAATGAGGGAAGGATCAAATACATAGAGAATTATTTTATTTCATTTTCTATATAATTTATCAATAGTTGCAAATATTCTTATTCTCTTAAAGTAATCTTTATGTAATTAGTCAGATGAACTATCTACTGGAGCTTGGGACCACTCCTTGTAGTAGTCCTCCCCTATTTTATTTCTATCATTTATTTTCAGTAGGTTAGCTTTATTGTTTTATTTCTTGCTTTATTTTAATTCAGCTATGTTTTTTATTTTTCTACACATTTAATTTCCTGCACTTTTATTTTCAGCATTTCATTTCCAACATTTTAGTTTATAATTTATTTTTCTACACTTTATTTTATTTGGTTTGGTTGAGATAAAAATGCACAAACACCCCCACAAAACTAAATAGGTACAAAAATATTCATTCCCCCAAAATAAAGGCATATACTGTGCATGACACTCGTAAGTTTATGAACTTATCGGATTGAAAATTTATGGAAAAGAAATGATTATTTTCTGAACATAATTTTTGCTCACCAATCATTTGGAGGGTGTTGGTCTAAATTTTACTTCCTAGACCATAAACTACACTTCATAAGAATAAAGAAAAAATAAATGAATTTCTCCACAATTTTATAAATGTGTGGCTCCTTATTAATGATAGATATTTTTGTATTATAAATTTATTTAAAAATAAGTGTAAGAGGGGGTTCAAGATTTTCCTTAACAATGTGAGGAAACCTAAACTCCTTTCATCTCAAATATTTATGGGGGTTTGTGATATGAAACCCAAACTATATTTTGTGGATTTATTTAATAAACACCTATGTTCCCAAAGAGACCAAAAGGTTATCCTTTTTAAGATTCTAAGACCTAATTAAAGCCTAATATGAAATGAAAGGGAAATGCAAACAAACATATGTGCAAAGAGATAAATTCTAACCTATTTGACATTTTAATTTATATGACAGAAAGTAAAATATCCTTTTTCTTCTAAGGAAAGGGTCCAAGAGGGAAATGCAACAAACAAAACTAGCCTACCATAATTATATTTACTTTCACTTTGATGCCTAGAAATGTTCTTTACCTATACTAATTCCTTAACTTTATCTTATTAGTGTAATAAAATAGAAATTATAGAACTTAATCGATGACAAACAAGCATAATGTCGTACAAAAATAGAAATTATAAATATAGGAATTAAATCACCTAGTTTCTCAATAGATTCAAATTTGTTTCCTAAATGCAAAAACAATACCTACAAAAATGCTACTATTTGCCAGTGATTTTTTAAAAGCCTACATAATAGAAACACTTGACAATAAAAATTAGTTTAAGGAATCTACCTAACCATGGATAGATAGATGGTCTAGTAGGAGTGTGAGTTATCTCCAAGAAGGTAGGTACTCTAATGAATGTCCAATAACACTACAAAGTGAAGTCAAATTCTTAAAATAAAAATGTATGTGAGTCAAGATGTAATAAAGGATATAATATTACCTAATCAACATAAAAAAGAGTAATGCTAAGAATATAAGGATGATATAACAACAAAAATTATTAATAAAATCAAATATAATAAGCTCTATAAAGAAACAAGGAAGAGAAAAGGAGGGATACAACCAAACAATAGCAAGTGATTCTTTCTTTCTTATCCTCTTGGTTGTCAAATAGACCCCTTCAAAGGTTTAAATGTGAGTTTGATTATAGAATAGAGTGACTAAGAAAATTTGATAGAGTTTTGGTATAGAGCTTGTCCATGTTTGGAGGGCCATCCCAAGGCCTAGATTTATAAATATTTATGGCATTATGAGAGGAGAATTACAATGAATATTTTGAGATGAAGGAAAGTAAGTTTTTTTATTTGAAATCAAGAGGATAAATTTGAGAGATCATGAAAAAGAAATCCTTGGATTTTGGGCTAAGCTACATGGGATTGTGGATCAATGATAAGATTGAGCTTACTAATGGCAAGTGGCTTGAGGAAAATGCATTTATGAGGTTTTATATATCTCAAGGTAAAACCATTGTATGGGGAAAATGCTCCCAATCACTGGTGGCATTTTTCGTCGTGTGACTTTAAAAATCAAATTTGAAGGGAAGCATTGCTTTAACAAAAATATTTTCAAGGTTAGTGAATTCACTGTTTAAGTTTTGCTCTAATGCCAATATTTTTTCTCGGGTAATAAATGCTCAAATTTTGGATTGTAATAGTTTATTAGACTACTTTGATTGTCTAGTGGCTTGCTAGGAGTTTTGGTGTGCCAAAATTGGATGTCTATAATTATCCCTTTTTTATGCTTTTATTACATAAATAAATGCATAAAAATAGTTGTAGCTACCCAAATTTTATGGGGAATAAGTTTTATTATGTATAAAATTATTGATGTTGAGTGTATGGTGCAAAAATTGATTGTTTACAAGCAATGAAAATGTTCACTTTTTGGGTAATATTGGTTGCACTTTTGTATGTTCCAACCAAGGATGCGCCCTCGATTTTGGATAGAAATGCACATTTTTTGATGAAACTCAATTGGGATAGGTAGAAAAAGTAGAATGGGATAGTAAAAGGTAGGCCAAGATAGTCAATGGCATAAAAACAATTTACTTTTATCGAGCATGATTAGAAAAAGGAGCTCTAGGAGGTGATTTTTGGTGCTATTTTTAAAGGCTCACAAAGGAAAACCACCACATCATGTGGATATGATTCAAGCATCCATGTACTAATAACCATCAAACTATAGTTACATGAAGAAAAATATAATTTTGGATTCTTAAAATTTGAATTTGTATTTGTAGTAGTGAATTTACTAGAAATAAATTCATTGTAGTGTTTTCTTGGGGTGACAATATTTTTTCTAGGCAATGAATTCACTAGGCAATAATGAATTTTCAAGTAGAAAATTTATGTGTTGGTGGTATTTTTTCCAAGGTGATGTTTTTGCTTTTATGATTTAAGATAAAATAGGTTGTATAGTGGATTAGCTAGGCTAGTTATGCTAATAAATGATTTGTTTGTATAGGTGCATTATGGGATATAAGACTATCATGAGTGGCATCCCCATATACTATAGAGTGCTCTAAGTCTCCTTACTATTGAAACTTGGGATCTAGTAGAGGTAATAGGGCTAGCTCAAACAACATGAATGGTCAAAGTAGAGTTCAAAATATCTCTATTGACCATGTTGGTTGATTGATGGTACTCAAAGACAAGTATATTTTGACTACCAATAGGAGAAATGCCCATGAGCCTCAAGGACATCCTATAAATTCTTAGGAAACCCATATCTAAATGAACTAGAACTAGGCTCAAGCATTGGAGAAATTGATACGGGATGCCAATTTCCCCTAATGTAGTTTGTCATTGATATTAACAACATGTTCAAAGGAGGGATATTGAATAGGGTTATGTCTTGCATAGTTACATTATATCTCTTAATAGGAGATACTAGTAGGAGCTTGATGCACTAGGGTTGGGGCTAGATCATCGTCCATATGAAGGATGTGTAAGTACATTTTACCTTGGGATTAGTGATTTTTCCTAGACTCTACCAGATACTTTACCATACCATATATAGGGGTGGATGCATACTTGTGTGCTACACACTATTATAGTTCTAGTGCTGGGAGCACCTTGATATATGATGATAAGAGAGACTTCTAGGATGAAAAAATAATGGAAGGGCACCTGTAGCCTTCCAATGGGTACACCACTTGGAGAGGGGATGTTTATGACCATCCAAAGGTATTTTTGGGCCAAAATGAAGGGCTATAAACAATATGAGGCTAATATAGATGGTGTGCTAAAGGATGCCATCTTCAATTTTCTCGATAAAAATAATCACACCTCGTAAGAAGCAACATAATAGGGATAGGGTTTGACTCAATCAAGTACCTATAAGAATTTTCACAAGGTTGATTCATTATTAAAATGTGATATTTAAGGTGCACTTAAACTCAAAGGAGGAAAATGGATGCGAGAGATACAAAATAAAATAACTCAACAAAAGAAAAAGGGGTGGTGATGTGCTAAAATATTTGCTAATTTTTTTTGCACAACATGGATTAATGCTATGTGCCAATGGTGAATGCTTCCTCTCCCCAACATGGTTAAGTATAGGTGAGAGTAATCAACATAAGCATACATAAAGAGGTAGGTCCATAATAGAGCCATAGATGGCTAGTTCAAAATATGATGTAGGCTCCTCACACACACATACATTAACAAAACCCAAAGCAAGTAAAGGCCACAAACACATACACATTTAAAAATGGTTCCATACCATAATCTATTAATATATATATATATATATGCAAATAGTTTATTATATTGATTGTGTCAGGAGCAAAGATTTAATTTTTCCACAAGTCATTTAGGTGTTGACTGCTCTATAGAAAGAAATGAAGGGAAAGCCTATAAAATAATACACTTATGTAGATACCTAAAAAATGTCATGTTGAGGAAGCTACCTATATGGATACATTTTTAGGCCATATGACCCACATTGGGCCTCCTCAAGAACTAACTGTGGTTCTTACCACTTAAACAGGGGTAATCTATCCTTTATAGACTAGACTATCATGCCCAGGAGTGGCCTATAGCAACCACTGGATCATGGTATGACCCCTAATACTAGCCGCTCCACCCTCATATGTCCCCCAATCCTAGCCGCTCCACCTTGGGATTGTTGTACCTGTAACAAACTCGAGATCCCCGAGCTAAGCCAAATATGTTATAGGGCAAGTTGTACGTAATTATTAACCACGAGAAGCTTCTAAAAGTGATGTTTGGGTTGCCTAGATCCTAACTGAATATTGATATTGGTTTCTCTTGTAAGCCAAGATTGTAATTTGGAAAGCTTATAAAAGGAGGCCAAGCCTTCATTCAAAACCTTAAACATCTAATGCAACGAAGTGAGGGTAATTTGAGTAACAAAGAGAATATTCTCTCATATGCAATGGAGTGCTACCCAAATCCAGCCATGAAGATTGAATGTGCATCAAATGATTTTTTTAGAGATTGAAGAGCATATTCAACCATTGTTCACCATAAATCATCTTGAATTCTAATCAATTTCTACCTTTAAGTCGTTCCTTATGAACACACCAAGAATGTTAGCCTAGTAGGGTACCTAGGAATAGATATTTGGGGATATATTATTATATTGTATAAGGGTTGGAATGGGCCACACATAACCCAAGGTTGATTGTATTATAATATTATATTATATTATAATATTATATTATATTAGTAGTAGGCTCTTCAAAGTAGAATAAGAATATGGATATATAAATAAGATATATTTGTCATTGTAATCATCATTGGAGAATAATATTATGTAATCATCGTTGCCCATGAAGTGGCTTATGAGACTCTGTCCTCCTTAATTGGACTCTTATTTTGGGAGAACTTGTGGAGTGATTTATTCATTAAGGAGTATTATCGGTGTTTCCCTACCTTAAGGGTATTATCTCTCTCTCTCTCATTTGTGGATTGTTATTGTGGATGAATGGTTTGATATTTATGCATATTGGTGAATGGTTTATGTTTAATAATAATAAATTTCTATAAAAAATGGTATCAGAGCAATGACTTTGGCAAAGTTGGGATTTTTTTGAAATTGTAAAATTAGGGCAAATTTTTTTGGAAAAATTCCTCATATTTTAGGAGCCATATCTCTACGCAAGTTTATTTGATTCAAGTGATTCTTGGATTAGATTGTGCAGAATTTGAAGAGATTTAAAATGAGTGGTCATATGAAGGAATCTAAGAAGTATTGATGGAGATACAACCTTTTGAAGTTAGTCATCCGAAACAAATATAGTGATGAATTTCACATATTTGTTTTGGAAAAACGTCTCATATTTCATAAGCCATATCTCTATGAGAGTTTATTTGATTCAGGTGATTCTTGGATCATCTTGTGCAGAATTTGAAGAGCTTTAAAATGAGTGGTCATATAAAGGAATCAAAGTAATTTTTGATGGATATACGACCTTATGAAGTCAATCATCAAGAACAAGGAAAGTGATGAATTTTCAAATCACGAATTTCTTGAAAGATGAAATTTGTTTAGTTCGGGTAAGAAAATCAGTTGCACTTTATTTTATTTGGAATAAAAATTGTAGATCTAGTTGTCTATGTGGATTTTTAGCTTCAAATCAGTGGGAAGTTATTTATTTCTATAAAACTCTATTTTGCATTAGGGCATGATCTATATTACTAAAAACCCTAGTTGCATTAGGGCATGAACAATGGCACTCCAAAGTTTTTTTGGAGAATATGATATTGATTCTAGAGAATGGTGGAGAATATTTAGGACTCTATATTGTAATATATCTTGGGGGAAATCCATGATTGATGTATGTCTTCAAGGGAAAGCTTTGTCTTTGTGGATAAATTTTTGTAAAGAAAGGAATAATGAATACACTTGGGATGAAATAGAGCATGCATTCTTGAGTAAATGGGACCCATATTATATAGATAGACTAATGGATGCCATCAAAGACCTCAAAAATAAACTACAAGGAATTCAAAATGATCGGAATGAAATAAAATGAGATTGGGAAGTTGTCAGGAAACAAAATGAAGACTATGAAAAAGAAATAAATTACTCAATGAGAAAGAGGAAAAGGTTAGAGAAGATAATGAGAGGAATATATAAAACACATTGTTCGATTTACAAAAGCAAGAGTAGAATAAAAAAGGTTTAAATTCAGCTAAAAGTTCTAATTTGTAGGTTCATGGAAGCATTCAAGAAGAACAGGTTATTATTTACATTGACCCTAGTAACAGATAATTTTGTTAATATTGCTTTGGCTAAGAAGTTGCAAGTTCAAGCAAAAAAATTTAAGGACATACATCTAGAGGATGAGCATGTTTAGATTTTTGAATATTTGAAGATCACCATGGATAAATATGTTTTACACTCAAATTTCTATTCTATTGATATGGATGATGAGGATATTGTTCTTGGTTATCCTTGGTTATATTCTTTGGGTACTGTTAACATTAATGTGCAAAAGAAGTTTATGAAGTTATGGTGGAGGAAAAAGAAGATAACATTGTAGGATATTTCTCAGCTTAGGGAGCAAGGATCCAAGAAAAATCAAGAAGTGGTTGTAGAGAAACAAATTGAAGAACCTGAAATAGAATACAAGGCAGTAGCAGTAAAAAAGTCCATGGAAGAAGTAACAGCAACTTATTCAATGGAAATAACCATAACAAAGTCTAAGAAAGATTTGATAGAAGAGCACAAGGACACACCAAATAAAGAGAACATGAAAGAACAATGTGTAGAATAATTTAAAGCAATGGAGCCAAATGTTGGAAAGTCAAAAAAGGTAGAACATCAAGTTAAGGTTGCACCATATCGCCATCCACACCACCATGAGCAGAAATAATCTTGGAGGTATGGTTCAAGACAACAATATTATGGTTCTACATGGAATCAGAAGGGCACCAACTATGGCAGTGTTTGACAGAGAAAGCATAGTGATCTTGTCTTTCAGAGTGAATCATCAACATCAAGGAAAAAGTGGACCCATAATTCAAGTTATCAAAATATAGTAGCAGAAGCATGGAGCCCACAAATCAGATTTGGATACTCAAATAACAAAATGATATACCAGCATCAACATGTTTCACTTGGATGGATGGATGATCGAGATTGGTACCAATTGCTAACATTACTTAGCAAATCATATTATCATGTTTCTTCATATGTTTTGAGGACAAAACATTTGTGAGCATGGCATGGTAGGGTACCTAGGAGTAGATATTTGGGGATATATTATTATATTGTATAAGGGTTGGCATGGTAGACACATAACCCAAGGTTGATTGTATTATAACATTATATTATATTATAATATTATATTATATTAGTAGTAGGCTCCCCTAAGTAGATTAAGAAGATGGATATATAAAGAAGAGATATTTATCATTGTAATAATCATTTGAGAATAATCTTATGTAATCGTCATTGCCCATGAAGTGGCTTATGGGACTTTGCACTCCTTAAGTGGCCTCTCATCTTGGGAGAACTTGAGGAGTGATTCCTTCCTTAAGGAGTATTATTGGTGTTTCTCTACCTTAATGGTATTATATATCTCTCTCTCATTTGTGGATTGTTATTGTGGATAATGTATTATGGATGAATGGTTTGATATTTCTACATATTAGTGAATGGTTTATGGTTAATAATAATAAATTTCTGCAACAAATGGTATTAGAGAAACGATTTTGGCAAAGTTGGGATTTTTGTGAGATTGTAAAATTAGGGCAATTGTTTTTTGGAAAAACACCTCATATTTGAGGAGCCATATCTCTACTGAAGTTTATACGATTGAAGTGATTCTTGGATCATATTTTTGCAGAATTTGAAGAGATTTAAAATAAGTGAGATTTAAAATAAGTTGCACTTTATTTTTTTGGAATAAAAATTGCAGAACTAGCTATCTATGTGGATTTTTAGCTTCAAATCAGTGGGAAGTTATTTATTTCCATAAAACCCTAGTTTGCAGTAAGGCATGATCTATATTACCAAAAAACCCTAGTTGCATTAGGGCATGAACAATGGCACTCCAAAGTTTTCTAGAGAAGATTATATTGAGGCTAGAGAATGGTGGAACATTTTTAGGTCTCTATATTGTAATATCTCTTGGGGGAAAACCATGATTGGAAAGCTTTGTCTTGGTGGATAAATTTTTGTAAAGAAAGGAATAATGAATACACTTGGGATGCAATAGAGAATGCATTATTGAGTAAATGGGATCCATATTATATAGATATCCTAATAGATGTCATGAAAGACCTTGAAAATAAACTACAGGGAATTCAAAATGAGCGAAATGAAATAAAATGAGATTGGGAAGTTGTCAGGAAACATAATGAAGACTATGAAAAAGAAATAAAATTATTCAAGGAGAAAGAGGACAAGGTTAGGCAAGATAATAAGAGGAATATAGAAGGCACATCATTGGATTTAGAAAAGCAAGAGTAGAATAAAAAATGTTTTAAATTCAGCTAAAAGGAATATTTTGTAGGTTCATGGAAGCATTCAAAAGGAATAGGTTATTATTTCAATTGACCCTGGTAGCAGATATAATTTTATTAATATTGCTTTGCCTAAGAAGTTGCAAGTTGAAGCAAAAAATTTAAGGACATACAGGTAGAGGATGAGCATGTTCAGATCTTTGAATATTTGAAAATCACCATGGATAAATATGTTTTACATTCAAATTTATATGCTATTGAGATGGATGATGAGGATATTGTTCTTGGTTATCCTTGGTTATATTCTTTGGGTACTGTTAACATTAATGTGCAAAAGAAGTTTATGAAGTTATGGTAGAGGAAAAATATGATAACATTGCAAGATATTTCTCAGCTTAGGGAGCAAGGATCCAAGGAAAATAAAGAAGTGGTTGTAGAGAAACAAATTGAAGAACCTGAAACAGAATACAAGAAAGTAGTAGCAACAACAAAGTCCATGGAAGAAGTAGTAGCAACTGATTCAAAGGAAATAACCATAACAAATTCCAAGGAATCTTTGATAGAAGAGCACAAGGACACACCAAACAAAGATAACATGAAAGAACAATGTGTAGAAGAATTTAAAGCAATGGAGCCAAATGTTGGAAAATCAAAAAAGGTAGAACATTAAGTTAAGGTTGCACCATATCGCCATCCACACCACCATGAGCAATAACAATCTTTGAGGTATGGTTCAAGACAACAATATTATGGTTCTACATGGAATCATAAGGGCACCAACTATGGCAGTGTTTGATAGAGAAAGCATAGTGATCTTGTTTTTCAGAATGGATCATCAGCATCAAGGAAAAAGTGGACCCATCATTCAAGTTATCAAAATACAGTAGCAGAAGCATGGAGTCCACAAAGTAGATTTGGATACTCAAGTAACAAAATGATATACCAGCATCAACGCATTTCACTTGGATGGATGGATGATCGAGATTGGTACCAGTTGCTAACATTACTTAGCAAATCATATTATCATGTTTCTTCATATGTTTTGAGGATGAAACATTTGTGAGGGTGGCATGGTAGGGTACCTAGGAATAGATATTTGGGTATATATTATTATATTCTATAAGGTTTGGCATGGGCGAAACATAACCCAAGGTTGATTGTATTATAATATTATATTAAATTATAATATAACATTATATTAGTAGTAGGCTCCCCAAAGTAGAATAAGAAGATAGATATATAAAGAAGAGATATTTGTCATTGTAATCATCATTGGAGAATAATATTATGTAATCGTCATTTCCCATGAAGTGGCTTATGGGACTTTGCCCTCCTTAAGTGGCCTCTCATCTTGGGAGAACTTGTGGAGTGATTCCTTCCTTAAGGAGTATTATTGGTGTTTCCCTACCTTATGGGTATTATCTATTTCTCTCTCATTTGTGGATTGTTATTGTGGATAATGTATTGTGGATGAATGGTTTGATATTTAAGCATATTGGTGAATGGTTTATGTTTAATAATAATAAAGTTCTACAACAAGTGGTATTAGAGAAATGATTTTGGTAAAAGTTGGGATTTTTGTGACATTGTAAAATTAAGGCAATTTTTTTTGGGAAAAATGCCTCATCTTTGAGGAGCCATATCTCTACGTAATTTTATCTGATTCAAGTTATTCTTGGATCATATTGTGTAGAATTTGAAGAGATTTAAAATAAGTGAGATTTAAAATTAGTTGCACTTTACTTTGTTTGGAATAAAAATTGCAAAACTAGCTGTCTATGTGTATTTTTAGCTTCAAATCAGTGGGAAGTTATTTATTTCCATAAAACCCTAGTTTGCAATAGGGCATGATCTATTTTACCCAAAAAGCCTAGTTGCATTAGGTCATGAACAATGGCACTCCAAAGTTTTTTGGAGAAGATTATATTGATGCTAGAGAATGGTGGAACATTTTTAGGTCTCTATATTGTAATATCTCTTGGGGGAAACACATGATTGGTATGTCTTCAAGGGAAAGCTTTGTCTTGGTGGATAATTTTTTGTAAAGAAAGGAATAATGAATACACTTGGGATGCAATAGAGCATGTATTATTGAGTAAATGGGATCCATATTATATAGATAGCCTAATGGATGTCATCAAAGACCTTGAAAATAAACTACAGGGAATTCAAAATGAGTGCAATGAAATAAAATGAGATTGGAAAGTTTTCAGGAAATAGAATGAAGACTATGAAAAAGAAATAAAATTACTCAAGGAGAAAGAGGAAAAGGTTAGAGAAGATAATGAGAGGAATATAGAAGGCACATCATTGGATTTACAAAAGCAAGAGTAGAATTAAAAAGGATTAAATTTAGCTAAAATTTTGATTTTGTAGGTTCATGGAAGCATTCAAAAGGAACAGGTTATTATTTCAATTGACCTTGGTAGCAGATATAATTTTATTAATATTGCTTTGGATAAGAAGTTGCAAGTTGAAGCAAAAAAATTTAAGGACATACAGCTAGAGGATGAGCATGTTCAGATCTTTGAATATTTGAAAATCACCATGGATAAATATGTTTTACATTCAAATTTCTATGCTATTGAGATGGATGATGAGGATATTGTTCTTGGTTATCCTTGGTTATATTCTTTGGGTACTGTTAACATTAATGTGCAAAAGAAGTTTATGAAGTTATGGTAGAGGAAAAAGAAGATAACATTGTAGGATATTTCTCAGCTTAAGGAGCAAGGATCCAAGGAAAATCAAGAAGTGGTTGTAGAGAAACAAATTGAAGAACCTGAAATAGAATACAACAAGGCAGTAGCAGTAAAAAATTCCATGGAAGAAGTAGAAGCAACTTATTCAATGGAAATAACCATAATAGAGTCCAAGTAAGCTTTGATAGAAGAGCACAAGGACACACCAAACAAAGAGCATGAAATAACAATGTGTAGAAGAATTTAAAGCAATGAAGCCAAATGTTGAAAAGTCAAAAAAGGTAGAACATCAAGTTAAGGTTGCACCATATCGCCATCCACACGACCATGAGTAGCAATAATCTTGGAGGTATGGTTCAAGACAACAATATTATGGTCCTACATGGAATCAGAAGGGCACCAACTATGGCAGTGTTTGATAGAGAAAGCATAGTGAACTTGTATTTCAGAGTGGATCATCAGCATCAAGGAAAAAGTGGACCCATCATTCAAGTTATCAAAATACAGTAGCAGAAGCATGAAGCCCACAAAGCAGATTTGGATACTCAAGTAACAAAATGTACCAGCATCAATGTGTTTCACTTGGATGGATGGATGATCGAGATTGGTACTAGTTGCTAACATTACTTAGCAAAACATATTATCATGTTTCTTCATATGTTTCAAGGACGAAACATTTGTGGGGGTGTCATGGTAGGGTACCTATGAATAGATATTTGGGGATATATTATTATATTGTATAAGGTTTGGCATGGGCGACACATAACCCAAGGTTGATTGTATTATAATATTATATTATATTATAATATAATATTATATTAGTAGTAGGCTCCCCAAAGTAGAATAAGAATATGGATATATAAAGAAGAGATATTTGTCATTGTAATAATCATTGCATAATAATCGTATGTAATCGTCATTGTCCATGAAGTGGCTTATGGGACTTTGCCCTCCTTAAGTAGCCTGTCATCCTGGGAGAACTTCAGGAGTGATTCCTTCCTTAAGGAGTATTATTGGTGTTTCCCTACCTTAAGGGTATTATCTATCTCTCTCTCATTTGTTGTTTTTTATTGTGGATAATTTATTGTGGATGAATGGTTTGATATTTTTGCATATTGGTGAATGGTTTATGTTTAATAATAATAAAGTTCTGCAACAAGTGGTATTAGAGAAACGATTTTGGCAAAGTTGGGATTTTTGTGAGATTGTAAAATTAGGGCAATTGTTTTTTGGAAAAACACCTTATCTTTGAGGAGCCATATCTCTACTCAATTTTATACGATTCAAGTGATTCTTGGATCATATTTTTGCAGAATTTGAAGAGATTTAAAATAAGTGAGAAGAAAAAATTTGGGGGGGGAGGATTTTGGAACAATGGTAGTGACAAATTTTCAAATCATGAAGTTCTTGAAGATAAAATTGTTTAGATTTAAAATCAGTTGCACTTTATTTTTTTTGGAATAAAAATTGCAGAACTAGCTGTCTATGTGTATTTTTAGCTTCAAATAATTGGGAAGTTATTTATTTCCATAAAACCCTAGATTGCATTAGGGCATGATCTATATTACCAAAAAACCCTAGTTGCATTAGGGCATGAACAATGGTACTACAAAGTTTTTTGGAGAAGATTATATTAATGCTAGAGAATGGTGGAACATTTTTAGGTCTCTATATTGTAATCTCTTGGGGGAAACCCATGATTGGTATATGTCTTCAAAGGAAAGCTTTATCTTGGTGGATATTTTTTTGTAAATAAATGAATAATGAATACACTTGAGATGCAATAGAGCATGCATTATTGATTAAATAGGACGTATATTATATAGATAGCCTAATGGATGTCATCAAAGACCTTGAAAATAAACTATAGGGAATTCAAAATCAGTGCAATGAAATAAAATGAGATTGGAAAGTTGTTAGGAAATAGAATGAAGACTATGAAAAAGAAATAAAATTATTCAAGGAAAAAGAGGAAAAGGTTAGGGAAGATAATTAGAGGAATATAGAAGGCACATCGTTGGATTTACAAAAGCAAGAGTAGAATAAAAAAGGTTTAAATTCATCTAAAAGTTCTATTTTGTAGGTTCATGGAAGCATTCAAAAGGAACAAGTTATTATTTCAATTGACCCTAGTAGCAGATATAATTTTATTAATATTGCTTTGGCTAAGAAGTTGTAAGTTGAAGCAAAAAAATTTAAGTACATACAACTAGAGGATGAGCATGTTCAGATCTTTGAATATTTGAAAATCACCATGGATAAATATGTTTTACATTCAAATTTCTATGCTATTGAGATGGATGATGAGGATATTGTTCTTGGTTATCCTTGGTTATATTCTTTGGGTATGTTAACATTAATGTGAAAAAGAAGTTTACGAAGTTATGGTAGAGGAAAAAGAAGATAGCATTGTAGGATATTTCTTAGCTTAGGCAGCAAGGATCCAAGGAAAATAAAGAAGTGGTTGTAGAGAAACAAATTGAAGAACCTGAAATAGAATACAACAAGGTAGTAGCAGTAAAAAAGTCCATGGAAGAAGTAGCAACAACTTATTCAATGGAAATAACCGTAATAGAGTCCAAGAAAGCTTTGATAGAAGAGCACAAGGACACACAAAACAAATACAACATGAAAGAACAATGTGTAGAAGAATTTAAAGCAATGGAGCCAAATGTTGGAAAGTCAAAAAAGGTAGAACATCAAGTTAAGGTTGCACCATATCGCCATCCACACCACCATGAGTAGCAACAATATTGGAGGTATGGTTCAAGACAACAATATTATGGTTCTACATGGAATCAAAAGGGAACCAACTATGGGAGTGTTTGATAGAGAAAGCATAGTGAACTTGTCTTTCAGAGTGGATCATCAGCATCAAGGAAAAAGTGGACCCATCATTCAAGTTATCAAAATACAGTAGCAGAAGCATGGAGCCCACAAAGCAGATTTGGATACTCAAGTAACAAAATGATATACCAACATCAACATGTTTCACTTGGATGGATGGATGATCGAGATTGGTACCAGTTGCTAACATTACTTAGCAAGTCATATTATCATGTTTATTCATATATTTTGAGGATGAAACATTTGTGAGGGTGGCATGGTAGGGTACCTAGGAATAGAAATTTGGGGATATATTATTAAATTGTATAAGGGTTGGCATGGGCGACACATAACCCAATGTTGATAGTATTATAATATTATATTATATTATAATATAATATTATATTAGTAGTAGGCTCCCCAAAGTAGAATAAGAAGATGGATATATAAAGAAGAGATATTTATCATTGTAATAATCATTGGAGAATAATCTTATGTAATCGTCATTGCCCACGAAGTGGCTTATGGGACTTTGCCCTCCTTAAGTGGCCTCTCATCTTAGGAGAACTTGTGGAGTGATTCCTTCCTTAAGGAGTATTATTGGTGTTTCCATACCTTAAGGGTATTATATATCTCTCTCTCATTTGTGGATTGTTATTGTGGATAATGTATTGTGGATGAATGGTTTGATATTTCTGCATATTGGTGAATGGTTTATGTTTAATAATAATAGAATTCTGCAACAAGTGGTATTAGAGATGATTTTGGCAAAGTTGGGATTTTTGTGAGATTGTAAAATTAGGGCAATTTTTTTTTGGAAAAACATCTCATTTTTGAGGAGCAATATCTCTACTCAAGTTTATACGATTCAAGTGATTCTTGGGTCATATTTTTGCAGAATTTGAAGAGATTTAAAATAAGTGAGATTTAAAATCAGTTGCACTTTATTTTTTTTGGAATAAAATTCTAGAACTAGCTGTCTATGTGGATTTTTAGCTTCAAATTAGTGGGAAGTTATTTATTTCCATAAAACCCTAGTTTGCATTAGGGCATGATCTTTATTACCAAAAAAATATAGTTGCATTAGGGCATGTACAATGGCACTCCAAAGTTTTCTGGAGAAGATTATATTGATGCTAGAGAATGGTGGAACATTTTTAGGTCTCTATATTGTAATATCTCTTGGGGGAAACCCATGATTGTTATATGTCCTCAAGGGAAATCTTTATCTTGGTGGATAATTTTTTGTAAATAAAGGAATAATGAATACACATGGGATGCAATAGAGCATGCATTATTGAGTAAATGGGACCCATATTATATAGATAGCCTAATGGATTTCATGAAAGACCTTGAAAATAAACTACGGGGAATTCAAAATGAGTGCAATGAAATAAAATGAGATTGGAAATTTGTCAGGGAATAGAATGAAGACTATGAAAAAGAAATAAAATTACTCAAGGAGAAAGAGGAAAATGTTAGGGAAGATAATGAGAGTAATATAGAAGGCACATCGTTGGATTTACAAAAGCAAGAGTAGAATAAAAAAATATTAAATTCAGCTAAAATTTTACTTTGTAGGTTCATGGAAGCATTCAAAAGGAACAGGTTATTATTTCAATTGACCCTAATAGCAGATATAATTTTATTAATATTGCTTTGGCTAAGAAGTTGCAATTTGAAGCAAAAAAAGTTAAGGACATACAACTAGAGGATGAGCATGTTCAGATCTTTGAAGATTTGAAGATCACCATGGATAAATATGTTTTACATTCAGATTTATATGCTATTGATATGGATGATGAGGATATTGTTCTTGGTTATGCTTGGTTATATTCTTTGGGTACTGTTAACATTAATGTGCAAAAGAAGTTTATGAAGTTATGGTAGAGGAAAAAGAAGATAACATTGTAGGATATTTCTCAGCTTAGAGAGCAAGTATCCATGGAAAATCAAGAAGTGGTTGTAGAGAAACAAATTGAATAAACTGAAATAGAATACAAGAAGGCAGTAGCAAAAATAGAATACAAGAAGGCAGTAGTAGCAACAAAGTCTATGGAAGAAGTAGCAGCAAATGATTCAATGGAAATAATCATAACAGAGTCCAAGGAAGCTTTGATAGAAGAGCACAAGGACATACCAAAAAAATATAACATGAAAGAACAATGTTTAGAAGAATTTAAATCAATGGAGCTAAATATTGGAAAGTCAAAAAAGGTAGAACATCAAGTTAAGGTTGCACCATATCGCCATCCACACCACCATGAACAACAATAATCTTGGAGGTATGGTTAAATACAACAATATTATGGTTCTACATGGAATCAGAAGGGCACCAACTATGACAGTGTTTGATAGAGAAAGCATAGTGATCCTGTTTTTCATAGTGGATCATTAGCATCGAGGAAAAATTGGACCCATCATTCAAGTTATCAAAATACAACAACAGAAGCATGAAGCCCATAAAGCAGATTTGGATACTCAAGTAACAAAATGATATACCAGTATCAACATGTTTCACTTGGATGGATGGATGATCGATATTGGTACTAGTTGCTAACATTACTTAGCAAATCATATTATCATGTTTCTTCATATGTTTCGAGGATGAAACATTTGTAAGGAGGGTGGCATGGTAGGGTACCTAGGAATAGATATTTAGGGGTATATTATTATATTGTATAAGGGTTGGCATGGGCCACACATAACCCAAGGTTGATTGTATTATAATATTATATTATATTATAATAATATAATATTATATTAGTAGTAGGCTCCCCAAAGTAGAATAAGAATATGGATATATAAAGAAGATATATTTGTCATTGTAATTATCATTGGAGAATAATCTTATGTAATCATCATTGCTTATGAAGTGGCTTATGGTACTTTGCCCTCCTTAAGTGGCCTCTCATCTTGGGAGAACTTGTGGAGTGATTCCTTCCTTAAGGAGTATTATTGGTGCTTCCCTACCTTAAAGGTATTATCTATCTCTCTCTCATTTGTGGATTGTTATTATGGATAAGTTATTGTGGATGAATGATTTGATATTTCTACATATTGGTGAATGGTTTATGTTTAATAAAAATAAACTTCTGCAACATAGCTTGTATAATAGATAAATTATATTTCACCCTATATTGAGCATGAAGAATAGGCTCTCTATTCAGTGGTCACTTCGTCCTAAAGTGGTCTATAGGCGTAGCTGCTGGACCCTTTTATTGCTAATAGAGTTGACCTTCATACCCATGATGGCATCTCAATGATATTTTATTTTTTGTATTTTCTTAGTTAGATTAGCTTTAGTAGCTTTCAATTTGGTTTCTAACACAATTTAGCATATTTTCATTCAGTTTTGCATGCATTTCTTTACTATTTTAAGATTTTTCCTTTCATTGGCTTACTATGAAATGGACCTCTAATGAGAAATTATTTGACATGCATTTTATGTAGTAAATTATTTCATTTTTATATTTAAATTGTGGTTATAATATATTTTAAGTAGTTATTTTTGTGATTTATCAGTCAAAATTATGGATGTGGTTAATTTTATAAATATGTGCATTTTATGCAAAATACATCCAAGTTGTGAGTGATTATACAAGAAAATGATAAAGACTGTTTGATGGGTGTATGGCACATCGGTAAAAGCTTCATATTATACCTCAAACGTAAAAATATGAATATAAGTACAATGGATTCATAAGGCTCTAGGCACAGTGATAGAAAATTGGTTGAAGACTATTATAGAATATGGTAGCTGAAGTATGTTATGAAAGACAGTCACTAAAGTATGTTGTAAAAGTTAGCTACTGAAGACTATTACCAACAGAGAACTTTTACTAGTAGTTACAAAAGAAAGTTGACTAAGTCAATTGACCAATGCTACATGCCACATTAGTGATAGCATGGCGCTCTTACATGGCAACAAAATATTACAGTTAGCTTAGTTGGTTGACTTATCACTTATTCTTCATGAGGATATTGTGATTAATAAATTTTTCATAACCTTATTTCTTAAATTTGTATAATTAGAATATTTTTAGGTTGATTATATTCTGATGCAAGATTGTTATGTCCTTCTTGTGATTTAAGGAGTATATAGTTATGTGTTATATCTTACAAAATATCTAAGTTACTATTGTTTTGTTATTTTAGTTCATAAAGTGCCACTTGGACTACTTATGTTGTTTACTGAGTCCAAGAAAAATTAAGAATTGTGTTAGTTTAGATTATTCTCATTAGTACATAGTTTTCGCATTATCAAGTCTACAAATCCACATGGAAAAATACATGGATGATTTATATACAAAATTTTCCAAGTCATATTATATATTACATAGGAAGACCTTTAAAAAGGTCTAATCGTCAATCACCTATCTAATGAAGAAATGTTCAAAGTCTAGCTAATGTTTGTACAATGTTTGAGTAAATATGTTAGCATGTACATTTGAACTTCCAGCAATAAAAATAGCACTTTAATTTTTACATATGGTAACTGTATCATTTATGTTATTTACTGCTAAATTTCCTTTATGTAGTTTTAATTGTAATTTCCCTGCATCCATAGAATAGAATAATGTTAGTAGTAGTTATGCATCTTAGTTACTGAGATAAAATAGTTTAGGGGAGAAAGAATTACACTAACCTCTAGGAGGTATGGCCCACTCCTACAGTCAGTCCATAATCTCACACCCCTACAATAGGTTAGAAATAGTTAATTAACCTTAGAATATATAATAAATTAAATTGCATTTCTATCAATCAAAAGTCAAAATAGATAATTAAAACTAACTGCATGAGGATATTCATCAGTAGGTAATTATTATTAGTTATCCTCACCAATAGGCAAAATAATTAGTAGGTAATTACTATTAGTAATATTCATCAATAGATCAACTCATAAATAGGTAAATATCATATATACTACATTAATCATAAATTGTCTTTATTTTCATTCCTACACAATTTAATTTATGTTTATTGTAATCATTATTTTTTTGTAAAATCTGAAACTAAAAGAGATCTCAATTAAGCTTAGAATTGATTCCCATGGTACAATCTATACTATATTCCTACTCTTTAAATCTAACCTTCATTACTCCGAATTACCAAATATTAAATGTAAGCTATTATAGCCAATCATTTTGGTGTCATTGCCGGGGAGAGTAGCGTCATAGTGGTTAATTAGAAACCTTATGGTAAAAGGAGATATCCATATTATGATGTTTGAAGAGATTGTAAACCTTTGCAAAAACTATTCAAGAAACAAACCTCTAAGGAGTAATAAGTATACATCCACAGGAGGAGTGACAAGAGCAAAAATTGGAAACATGTTGGAAGGTTTAAAAACTGATTTGTTAAGTACCTTGACTACATATTTGGATTTAATGGATAGGAAGCCTAAAGAATAGGATAGTGAAGAAATCTACTATCACAAATGTAGGAAAAAGCACAACCTGAGAGAATGCCCTCTCAACATTACAAACATTTCCAACATTGCTACTTGTTGTAAAATTTGTGATAAGAATCACAAAACTGAAAACTGCAAATACATCTCCACTGTTAAAGCTACCATAAAGGAACCTAAAGTTGAAGAGGCAGAAGATATTTATTTTGTAGCTCAAATATGGAATGGTCCATTCAATGGACCACCAAATTGGTCAAACCCTAGTTATTCCAACTCGCAAAGGCCTAATCAATGGTCCAATGCACCAAACTGGGCAAATTGGAACTCTTATTCAAACAATCAAGACTAGAACATACCCCATGGGCCCACTTTATGGCCAATACCTATGGAAATCCGCCTCCATGGAATCAAGGAATGCCAAGTCAAAATAGTTGGAATACTAATGGCCAATATAATCAAGGAGGATCTGGTTGGTCTCAAAATCCATCACAACAACAGAACTTTCAAAACCAATTTAAGGGACAAGCCCCTCAAAATCCACCTCAAAATAGACTTCTTCCACCTCTAGTTAATAATAATAATCCTCCTAAGAAACCTCCTCTTCCAGCTCAACCAGTCCCTAATCCTAACAACAACAAGAATGTTCAACAAGTCTATGAAACTAGTGAGACGTGTTCTATATCTGTAGCACCTTGTCAAAATATTCAATTGAGATCTAGGAAAAGTATTGGAAAACAATGTAACTCTCACAGAACTTGATAATCCCACTGTAGATTTGTTCAAAAAGGAGGATAACAATGAAAAGGAAATAGAAAATTCACCAAAAAACATTCCAACAAAACAACAAGAGATCCAAATTCCTCAAAGGAAGGAAGTAGAGATACCATTTCCTCAAATACTGACAATACCAAAAGAACCATCTAAGCCAGCCTTTAACTTCCTTCAGGAGTTAGAAAATGTTACTATCAAAATCCCTTTGTTATAGGCTATCAAGGATATCCCCATCTATTCCAAGCTCATCAAAAACATATGTACAAATTCAGGAAGGAAAAAGAGAAATGAAGCTCAAACTATTCAAGTCATTGGACAATTGTCTGAGATAATAATGGGAGGTAGGTCATTACCAAAATACACAAATCCTGGAATACCTATACTCATGGTACACATTGGTGACATAGCCTTGCAAAATTTTTTGGTCGATTTAGGAGCCGCTATTAATGTCATGACTAAAGAAATAATAGAATATTTAGGGGTACATAAATTGCAATCAACTTCTATTGTACTCCAACTCGTAGATAGGTCCACTGTTAAGCCAGAAGGAAAACTAGAAGATGTTATAGTCTCTGTAAGTTCATGGGAATACCCTATAGACTTTATAGTCTTACAACCCAAGAAAAATTTAGGGGGACATCCCTTAATTCTAGGGTGCCCATGGCTCACAATAGTTGATGCTTACATTAGTTGTAGATCAGGAAATATGACTATTTATGATGGCAAGAATACTAAAGACCTTAGCCTATTCCCTGAATCAACAATAGAAGAAGAATTTCCAAAGCAATTATGGTATGATTTCCCTCATTATTTTGATGAAATCCAAACCTTATCAATCAATGTTCTGAGTGAACATCTTCAACAAGAAATTGAGGGACCATTACCATTACTTTTAGGAAATAAAAAATAAGATCAAGGTCAAGATAATGGTTGTTCATCTGAATCTACTATGGCTATTAATGAGGCAAGCACAAGTCAGTCTCAAAAAATGATACCATATGACTATCACTTAAATATTCTTGAACATGAGATAATGGGGATAGATGAAAACACTGAAAAATGCAAGCAAATAGATATCACACTAGGAAGAACCTTGAATATCAGTGATGAGCTCACAAGCATACAAGAATCACAATTAATAGACGTGCTTAAGAAATATCAATCAACATTTGCATGGAACTACGAGGATATGAAAGGTATACATCCAAATGTTTGTACCCATCACATTTTTATCCAAGAAGGATGTTATCTAGTAAGACAACCCCAAAGAAGATTGAATCCAACTATGAAAGACGTGGTTCAAGAAGAAATCATTAAACTCTTGAAGGCAGGATTTATATATCCAATTTTTGATAGTCAATGGGTGTCACCTCTTGTGATAGTCCCTAAAAAGAATGGTAAATGGAGGATTTGTGTGGACTATAGGGAATTAAACAAAGTAACAAAGAAAGACTATTTTCCCTTGCCATTCATTGATCAAGTTCTTGATACCTTGGCTGGAAAGAAATATTTCTGCTTTTTGGATGGTTTTAGTGGCTATAATCAAGTTTCCATAGCTGAAGAATATCAGGAAAAGACAACCTTCACATGTCCAGTAGGCACCTATGCTTATAAAGTCTTACCTTTTGGATTATGCAATGCACCTACCACTTTTCAAAGAGTTGTTTTAGCTATCTTTGCTGATTTAATAAATGAATGTGTAGAAGTCTATATGGATGACTTCACAGTCTATGGTAATACCTTTGAAGAAACTTTGTCAAGCTTGCAAAGAGTTTTGGTTAGATGCCAAGAGAAAAACCTCTCTTTGAGTCATGAAAAGTGTTTCATGATGATGAGAGGAGGCATTTTTCTAGGACATTATATATCATAAGAGGGTGTTAAAGTAGATCCTACAAAAATACAAGCTATTCAATCCCTTCAACCTCCAAAAACACAAACAGAGGTGAGAAGTTTCCTAGGACATGCAGGATACTACCGTAGATTCATTAAAGACTTCAGTAAAATCACTGCTCCCATGCTTAAGCTCTTAACCAAAGAAAGTGAATTCAATTGGACTGAAGCATGTCAAGAAGCCTTTGAAGTTATAAAAGATAAATTGATTACTGCTCCAATCCTGAGAGGACCAAATTGGGAATTACCATTCCACATACATTGTGATGCTTCGAGTTATGCAATAGGGGTAGTATTGCAACAGATTGAGAACAAAATACCTTATGCTATCTATTATGTAAGTAAAAACCTACATGGAGCTGAGCTTAATTACACTATTACTGAAAAATAATTTTTAGTTGTAGTCCATGCCATCAATAAATTTAAACATTACATAATAGGGTATGAAGTATTTGTTCACATTGATCACTCTGCCATTAAATACTTAATGAACAAAGCGACAGTAGGAGGTAGAGTGGTTAGATGGCTTCTTTTGCTACAAGAGTTTAATGTCACAATCATAGATAAGGTAGGAAAAGATAATGTCATTGCATATCACCTATCTCGTATGCAAATCTTTGATGATGGTGAGTTAATTCCTGATAATTTCCCAGATGAACATTTGTTTGCTCTTTCTATTTTTACTCCTTGGTATGTTGATATTGTAAATTACTTAGTAACAGGAAAAATACCTCAAAATTATACACCACATGAGCATAGAAAATTAATACGTCAAAGTATTCCTTATATGTGGATTCATGGAGTCTTGTTTAAAAAATGTCCCGACCAAGTAATTAGGAGATGTGTGCAAGAAGAAGATGTATATGACATCATTCGGGTGGCACATGAAGAACCCTATGGAGGCCATTATGCCACCCAAAGGATAGTTAGTAAAATACTTCAAACTGGTTACTTTTGGCCTACCATGAATAGAGATGTCCATAAATTTGTTGATAGATGTGATGCTTGTCAAAGAGCTAGTAAGCCTACCCCTTCAATGGAGATGCCTTTGGTTCTGCAAGTAGTGTTTGAACCATTCAAGAAATGGGGAATTGAATTTGTTGGACCAATAGACCCTCCAAGCATAGGTAATAAACACATACTTGTGTGTATAGATTATGTTACTAAGTGGGCTGAAGTTAAAGCTTTACCATGAGCACAAGCTGAACCAGTTGCTGATTTCCTTTATGAAAATATTATGCAATGCTTTGGAGCACCTAGAGAGTTAGTTTCAGATCATGGAACCCAATTTCTCTCCAAATTAATTGAACATTTTGTTGACATCTATCAAATAAAACATAGGAAAACCTCACCATATCACCCTCAAGCCAATGGACAAGTAGAAGTTACGAACAGAGAACTTGAAAAGATCATTACAAAAATCGTAGTTGTTAATAGGGGTGATTGGGCTGAGAGATTGAAATAAGTTGTATGGGCATATAACACAACTTGGAAAACTACCACAGGATTATCACCTTATGAAATGGTCTATGGAAAACAAGCTATCATGCCCATCGAGTTTGAGATAGAAACTCTTCGCACAATGGTACAACTTGATATGAATTTGGACCAAGCACAGAAAGCTAGATTGGAAAAGTTAAACATTATGGATGAAAGGAGACTAGAGGTATTACATAGGACTGAAATAACCCAACAACAATGAAAGAAATGGCATGATAAACACATTATACCATGAACATTTCAATCAGGAGATTGGGCCTTGTTGTTTGACTCTCATTACCAAGACTTTCAAGGTAAATTGAGGACAAGATGGCTAGGACCCTATGAAATTAAAGAGATATTCAAGAATGGTACAATCAAGCTTAAGCCTATAGATGATTCAACAAGAAAACTACTAGTAAATGGGCATAGGCTTAAACTTTACAAGAAGCCATTATCTAAGGAAGAATTCATACACCACCTTAAGCAACAAGTCGATTTGCAGTACATCTCTGAACTACAATCAACCACTATTGAATAATAACTTCTCTCTCACAAAAAAAAAATATTATGCTTCCTTTGTTTCATCATGAAGTTTCTATATTTGCAATATTTCTATCTTATTTTCATCAATTTTTAGTCTCAATGTTTCAAAAATAGCCCAAGAGGATATTTCTTTAAAGATCTTGTAGGAAAATGGCTACCACATGTTGCATAATACCTTGTTTACTAGATAAAATCTAGGTGTTTTTCAATTACTCAACCACCACTAGTGTTTTGAGCAAAATTTTCATTGAAATTCAAGCAATATTTTGATGTTGTAAGTTATTCCTAGTCAATCAAGTTTTTTCTTGGACTACGCACATTTGAACATATAAAAACATTGTGAGATTTGGAGAGATTAACTCATGAGTTACTATTGCCATAAAGTGAATGGTTTCCCTTGCTTATCCATCTATGTGCATGGTTTAGAGTACTAATGAATTGGCAAAAGGACAAGCTCACCCTTCATCCTTAAAAAAAAATCATCCCTTGCTCCTCATCTAATCGAGCAAGTATCCCAAAAATATCTTCTTGCTTCCTCTAAAAATAAGCAAGAATCCCAAAAAGTAATAACAATCCCTTGCTCCCTCTCAAAATGAGCAAGTATCCCAAGAAAAATTCAAAATAAGGGTAAAAGAGCTTGAATCCCTAGAATTCTTAGTATCTTGAAAACCATGGGGTGATCCTCATTACAACAATGGGTTGAATGAAACCTGCCTGGAAATAAGGTATCCTTACGCAGTAGCACTAAGTCTGGACAAGACCTATGGATGCTCATAGATAAGCTAGCTTGTTGGCATAAGTGACCTTTGTTTTACTCAATCCTTACTCATAATGGGGAATGAATACTCACTGCACACACAGTTGGTCCTTGAGAAGCTTGAAAATATTAGGATAACTTTAACATCATATTGATTTATGAAATGAATAGATGAATTTGTTTAAAGTCACTAGGATGTTTGAGTCTTTGTGAAACAACTCTAGAATATCATAAGCAGGCAAAAGTTAGAAGCAAATTCCTATGGAAGTACTATAGTTCATTTTATCCTACAAAAATGTGGCTTGTATCTCTCAAAAATTTGCACCCTTTAGCAAAAAGCCATCAAGATAATATCAAAATATCTATTCCATTTTTTCTAAGTGATTGAAATTATCCAAGCCTTTGATAGATATCTATTTTTGTATATATTGATGATTGATATCAAGCTTTATAATCATTATTTTTCTCTCACTTGGATACTCCTTAATGAAATTCAGGAAGCACAATCACAAAAATTATAATAAACCCCCATAGATAAAACTCATTATTATACTATCCACCATAATATAAATAAAACACCCTTCATCTTGTTTTGGCTATATAGCCAAAATTATAGTTTGGGGGGGATAAATAAAGGCATACGAAGTTCACAATATAGTTTGGGGGGAAGAATCAGGTAAAGTATTTTCTCAACTCTAACAACTATAGTTTTCGTAGATGTCTTCTATAGATGTTTTCATAGATGTATTTCGTAGATGTTTTCTATAGATGTCTTTCATAGATATCTTCTATAATAATATTTTGTAACAATATTTTGTAGTAATCTTCTATAAGCACCATCCGTAGATGATATTCATAACACACACCATGAAATATTTCTAAGTGTCGATATCTAAATTGACCCAAGTATAAGCGACACATGGCAATCCAAAACATGATAGAATGTGTCAACCAAGAATATGAAAGAATGCGTTAATGCTAAATATAAAATAATGTGACAATACAAGAAATTTATAATATCATTTATAAAGGTTTGGGGGGATAAAAATTATACGAATATTTATAACACCCTTTTGACCACCTTTGGCATATGGACTAAGGTATAAAGTTAAAATTTAAATTTAAAAAAAATTCTTTACTTGGTAAGTATGCCAAAAGCTTGTCCACAAATGTGCAAAGTTAAAATTTAGCACTGGACATGTACACCCAATATGGTACCACGTATCGCACGCTTCTCTCTCTCAAAAATGGAGATGTATCTCTGTGAAAGCATGGAGGCTAACCACAAAAGCATGAAAACATCAACCATTGGATATACAAGGATGCTAAGACAAATGAACTCAACCTTGGGGCCAATCTAAATAATGATGCGGCAGAGAAAAATGTATACATAAAATAATAAATGAAAATATGGCATACGATGGCAGTCATATAATAAAAGACATCGATAAGGAAGCATGAACATCGTCCATAGGGAGGGCGTAAGAGTCAACCATGAAGACCATATGAATGATGCCAACCAATCAGGACATGGTGGAATAAAACATAAAATAAGATAATATGGGCATCAATGTCAACAGTGCAACAAATGACTAGGTATCAAGACTAGTGACATGTTGGAAGGTAAAAGCTTATGTGGCACACAAAGCTTAAAGTAAAAGGGTTAAATTTCATTTTAGCCATCATGGCAATAGAAGGTATGAACCATATATTATAATATTTAGCACCAAGAACCCATCCTCACCATGCAAGGTGGTGGGAAATCTTGCACCAAGAGGAACCGCCAAACATCTTAAGGGGAATGGTGATGAATGCCATTTGGCTTCATGCAACCAATAACAAACACTACCATGGATAGAAAATGCTAGTCATTGATCTAAATCTAAATGAAAGGCTATGATGAAAGGAAGGATAAACCACATTTCAAATCTAGAATCTTTGCATGCCATTTACAAATGATTTTGATTGTTGACACATAGTTTTAACACCCAATTAAATGGTGATGACACGGATCCAAGCTCTGGGACATCGATTAACATATGACAAAGGGCTACAATTCACCAAAATATAAAAATGTATGTAGGAAGAAATAAAAACCTAAAATTTACTATTCCTTCCATATAAGGCTATGCAAACCACGATGAAAATTACTCTGTAGAACTAAAAAAAAGTTGAAACCCTAAATAATTTTTGAAATTATGCACCAAAAAGGGGAAATCCCCACAAAAGGGTCAAATTGTAGGAGAAAACATAGGCAAAAGGTCAAATTCTGAAGGTTTTATCTTGGGGTGATAGAAACGTTGGCAGAAAGCGACGGAAGGTAACATTTTAATCATTTCAAATTTATTTTTAGTTGCAAATAGTCACAGAAGGAAAAGATATATTATACCTTAATATTTATGTCATATACAAATATGTATATATTTTTTTCATAGTCATATGCGTAGACAGATAAATTTTAAAATTAAAATTGTTTTTGTTGATGAAAGAAGTCACTACAAGATATAAAATTATTCCCAAAATTTTACGATTTTGAAATGATAAAAATTTTCATATTCTGCAAAATGTCAAAAGTTTTTTTTTGTAAATGGAATAATCTTGCAGGTCTTTCAGCTACTGAAAATAAAATTGGAAACCACCCCATTTAATTTCATTCTACCCTATCTATTCCTTGCTCTAAAACCATGCCCCATTCTATGTTTCAGAAAAGAAGTGAGCCCCCATCTGTTGAAACACAGAATCCTAGCGATTCTATAAAGGAATTATTCCAAAAAGCTAGGTGGTGGGATGCCCTCACGAAGTTTAGAGGGCACGACCAGGGGGTTGCTAAACAATTTATTATGAACTGTAACCCTACAAATATGACCACCCGAATTGGGGATATTCAGTTTGACCTAAACCCGAGTGTTATCTTTGAAGTTCTAAGTCTACCAGAAGTAGGGCTGCCTTATTACAAGAATTCCTCTAAAAGTGTCACCCAATTGGTAGCAAAATTTGGTGAAAAATGTACTATCATTCATGATAAGGAAGGATGGATTAAGGGCATTGCCACTTCTACACTTCCTCTTAAGTGGTAGGAGGCCACTATCCTAATCATTAAGTTTTTCACTCTAGAGGGTCGAATGTCTACCTGTGCAGCCTATCACCTTAGAATGTTGATAAATCTAAAGTTTCCAAAACATGATGATTGTATTATTAATTTACCATATTTTCTACTTCAATCCCTAAAATCTACTGTTGTTCACATCCAACCTAAGAATTCTCATGAAAAACCTAAATTTCACTTAATTGCACATCATGGCCTTATCAAACTATTGGTCTTGCAAAAAGCAAATGAAGTGAAAATTCCTTGGGAAACAATAGTTGAAGAATCTAACCTACTAGATTATTCTGGGTCCGCTGATAGTGATCATCAAGAAGAGAGTCCATCTGAAGAGGATCATGAGTCAGAAAGTCAGGAGGAGGAGCCCAAAACCCCAAAATAAAAATATCGAACCACCACCAAAACTACTAAATCATTTCAACCTGTGCAGAAAAATCGATGTCAGAAACATACTCCTGAAACTCATAACATAGGAGAAATGTCTAGGCACGAATCCAATCTACCCACACCTGAACCAACTGTGACTCTATCAGACCTCTAGGTGCAAAACACTATTCTATAGATAAAAATTGATAAGCTTCGGGAGGATTTCGTAGAGCACTCAAAACTAGTCCAATGAGCTCTTGCCCTCCAGATAGACATGATCAAGCAAATTTTAGTGGATAAGGTGACGAAACCTGCTGACCCTATCAAAAAAATACCACCTATCGATGCTTCTCCCAATAAAATTTCAACAATCGGTAGGAAGCCCAAAAATTTTATCAACTTCAGTAAGATGAGCTACAACAAACCCATTGACTTTTCCAAGCTCCTTGAAGAAGAAAGCTCACAACCACTTGCTAGTCTAATGCAATAGAATCAACCTAAAAATTTGGATCCTTCCACCAAAATAGGAACTACACCAAGGAATCTAGGCCTAAATGTTGGGATACCTCCAAAATTTAATGTAGTCATCGACAACATAGTTGCATCAGTTGAGAAACCTCTACCTTCCCAAACGCAAGATACAGTGTAGGGAGAGGATTCCATCGAGGTTGAGCATATCAAAATAGTCGTGGTCGAAATGTTGATCGATGAGCAAAAGGCCAAAGTGTAGGTACAAAAGGTGAAACATGAAAGGAAATTACCACCAATAAGACCTCCATCATCAAGGATTTCCACTCGATGGTTACAAGTCGGATAAACTATTTAAATATTTTTATGATTTTTAGACTTAATATTTGATATTTTTATATTGTTATTTCTACAAAAATGTTTGAATGTTTTATATTTGTAGATATATTTTCTTTATGATATATATATCTCTAAAAATAATATTGTAGATAATGTTTTATGTTTTGAATTTTTTGTATATGCAATGCTTAATGTTTATGAATAATTGTGAAAATGATTTTATTTTTCTACAGATGTTTTAACGATTAGAGACTCTGCTGAAATTAGTAATTTTTCATCAAACAACTGTAGATATCAGTATTTTCAATTTTTTTTGATAGATTCTATAACATTTGTGTTGTCAAAATAATCTTGTGGAAATCTGAAATATTGTACTTTCAGCTACAGAAATCTAATTGGAACCTGTGTGTTGTACTATCATATATTGGTTTATATTTAGAGTTACTTCTAAAAATATTCATTCTTGTTCTTTTTAGTATTGCTACCAATGATTTTTAGAAACAATATCTAATAGACTTATTTGATTATTTCTAAAAATAATTATATTTTCTTGTCTCATGCAATTGTGGATTTTTGGACAAATGTGTAAAATTTCTTGAATATTTCAATTTACGGTACACTATTTGAAAACATGTGTGATATTTGTGATATCTGTGATATTTTTTTGAAATCTCATTTTCTTCACATGCATGAGGACATGCATATCTCTCAGTTTGGGGGAAAATGATGAGTAATTATTTGGCATGTATTTTTTGTAGTAAATTGTTTTATTTTTATCTTTAAATTGTGATTGTAATATATTTTAAGTGGTTATTTCTGCTTATTTCTATGATTTATCAGTTAAAATGATGGATGTGGTTAATCTGATAAATATATGTATTTCATGCAAAATACATCCAAGTTGTGTATGATTATACAGGAAAATATTGAAGATTATTCTACGGGCGTATGATGCATTAGCACAATCTTCAGATTACACCTTGGATGTGAGAAGATGGACATAAGGATGATGGATTAAGAAGGCTCTAGATGCGGTGATAGAATAATGGTTAAAGACTATTATAGAATATGGTAGCTGAAGTATGTTATAGAAGATAGTTATTGAAGTATGTTGATTGTTGCCAAAAGAGAATTTTCACCAATAGTTACCAAAGAAATTTGACCAAGTCAATTGACCAACGTTGCATGCCACATCAGTGACAACATGGCACTTTTACATGATAGCAAAAGTATTTCCAATCAACATGATTAGTTGACTTGTCACATATTCTTCATGAGGATATTGTGATTAATAAAGTTGTTGTAACTTTATTTTATAAAGTTGTATAATTGGAATATTGTTAGGTTGATTAGATTCTGACGCAAGATTGTTATGTCCTTCCCATGATTTAAGGGGCATATAGTTATGTGTTATATCTTGCAAAATGTCTAAGTTAGTATTGTTTTGTTATGTTAGTTCATAAAGTGCCACTTGGACCACTTAGGTTGTTTACTGAGTCCAAGCAAAATTAGGAATTGTGTTAGTTTAGATTATTCTTGTTAGTACATAGTTGTCGCATTATCAAGTCCACAAATCCACATGGAAAAATACATGGAAGAGTTATATTACTTAGAATTGTCCAAGTCATATTATATATTACATAGGAAGACCTTTGAAAAGGTCTAATCGTCAATCACCTATCTAATGAAGAAATGTTCAAAGTCTAGCTAATGTCTGTACAATTTTTGAGGAAATGCGCCAGCATGTACATTTGAACTTCCAGCAATAAAAGCAACACTTTACTTTTCACATATGGTAACTGTATCATTTGTGTTATTTACTGCTTGATTTCTTTTATGTAGTTGTAATTGTAATTTTCCTACATCCATAGAATAGAATAATGTTAGTAGTAGTTATGCATCTTAGTTACTGAGATAAAGTAGTTTAGGGGAGAAAGACTTACACTGTCCTCTAGGAGGTAGGGCCCACTCCTACAGTTAATCCCTAATATCTCGCCCCTACAATAGGTTAGAAATAGTTAGTACGTAAAATTAACCTTAGAATATAAAATAAATTAAATTGCATTTCTATAGAATAGAAAGTCAAAATAGATAATTAAAACTAACTGCACGAGGATCCTCACCAATAGATAAAATCATCAGTAGGTAATTATCATTAGATCAACTCATCAATAGGTAAATATCATATTTATTGCATAAATCATAAATTGCACTTTATTTTCATTCCTGCATGATTTAATTTTTGTTCACTGTAATCATTATTTTTTTGCAAAACCTGAAACTAAAAGAGATCTGAATTAAGCTTAGAATTGATCCCCATGGTACAATCTATACTGGATTTCTACTCTTTAAATCTAACCTTGATTACCCTAGATTGATAAATATTAAATGTAAGCTATTACAATCGATCAACCTCATCTTAAGAGGTTCTACATTTGCTACTAGTATCTTATAAATACTTTTATGTGTAGATCTCAGGTTTTCATAGGAGCTAATAATCACAAATATTATCCAATATTTACATCATCAAGTGGAGGTTTCAAAGAAACCCTCCATAATAAATTTTGGGAGAGCAAAGACTCTACAAATTACACCTACCCTTTTTGGATCTCATTTTGTAAATTGTATCAAATTAGTTAATCCCTAATATGGATATATTGTAGCCTCTTGTAAAGACAATTTTAAAATATCAATGAGAAGGACATCTTATTTTCTCTATTTATTTGTCATTACGGTTACTTGATAAATCTTATCAATTTTATTGTATATTACATAGTTAGGTGTATAGTTTTTGCTACTCTACAATGGTGATCACAGTGTGGGACTATTTCACATATCTCAATTTGGTTCTAACTACTTGTTTTTTAATTTCCTAAACTTATAGGTACTACCACTCTAGGTTGGCATGACTCATAGTAGCCACTGTCATACCCTCTGACGCGTAGCAGAGCTCACCACTCTACCCTTCATGACCTTAGAATAGAGTTTAGAAATCAAATTAACAGTATCTTCATCGAATGTTGGCTACACCTGTGAGTATCATTGTACTTGAATTTACTACTTTTCATAGAAAAATATAGGATTTCAAGTTTTGGTAGAGAAATTTAGAGAAATTTTCAATTTTCAATCTTTCTGCCTATGACCGCTCTTGAGTCCACTGGCCCCTACTGTTAGCCACTCCAAGGTACAACAACCCCTAATTTTTATTGCTTTGGTGTCAAACAACCTCTATTGTAGACCTTCTTACATAGATATGGCCCTTGTTTTACTTCTTGTTATGGTTTTCTTACTTACTACCTGTCTAAAAGATAATTTCATTTAGGGTTTGCACTTTTGAATTTTCTAAAATTGAAATATACTTATTTAGAATTTGGAAATTTGAAACATTCTTTCATGCATTACTGAAAAATCATTGATTGCTTTATGTTGCATTTTCCTTTTTGCATGAAATAAAAAGAACCCACACACATCACATTTTACATTAAACATCAGCAAGTTGGAAGTCATGCCCAACCGTTGATCAAGAATAACACCCACAAATTTTTATCAAAAGTCAAAATTTTATATATAAACAAATGGCTGGGGGACCACCCATGGTGAACAAGACCTCTGAATTAGAGAGAGAATCAGGATCTATAACCAATGAACATCTTTAAATTATTCTAGAGGACATGGCCATCCCTAAATGGCATCCCAAGTTTTATCATAACACCAATACCATCCATAGGAGGGTACACCTTTGAGATATCCCTATTAAGGAAGCACCCACAGGTCCTCCAAGAAATCTTCCTAACTTTGAAAACTTGATATAATTTTATATAAATAATAATCCACCCACTAAGGGACCTAGTAGTTCAATGTTGTGGGTTCACATCCCAACTTGCTCTATACATCAATCAAAACATGAACATGGGTATACACCATGGTCTGGCCTAGATAAGCAAGCCATCCTATTTGATCGAGCAATTCACCCTTCTACTCATCACAAAGAGTACTTTTCACAAACACATTATATCTCTATGTAGTCTGAAGATATAGAGCTTACATATATAAGCCTAAATATCATTCATTCCTCATAGATCAGGAAGAGGACCCAAGTCATCCTCCTTCTTATCATTAAGAGTATTTGGTGCAACCACATTGCATATCTACATCACCCAACTACATAGAGCTCATTCATAAACCAAAGTACCAGTCAATGCAACCTTTAGGAATTATGGGAAACAAGTAATAGATCCTACTAGAGGAGAAATACAAGATAAACATGTCCGTATTTGAAATACAAGGGTACATAGACCCCATATAATGGAGCAACATAATCATACACATCAGGCACTGAGACCACATCTTAACCAACAACAACACATGGATCATCTTGAGTTGGACCAAAAATAATTGAATCAACAATGGGTGTACCCACAATGGGAACACCTCCAAATATTGTATCAATGAAAGATACAATAAGAACAACAATGGATACAACAAGAGCAATTTCAAAATACATTGCATGAAGTAGTACCTACACCTAGCACCTAAAGGATGCAATAACATGTAAGGCACACAATACAATCTCAAAATATTCCCCCTTAGCCATGCCAAAATTGCATTCAACATCAAAGGTCGCTACCTAGTTACCTTCAATAACATCATACTCCTCAATAGTACCAAGATCAACAATAGGAGGATTTATATGAAGAGCTCCAATGGGAACATCAGGAGCAAGTAGATACCTACCCTGAATCTATTTATGATGAGGTACCTAATGATCATACTTATCATCCACCTCAACATCAAAATTGGCCATTGTTGCCTATTCAAGGGCGAAAACAAGTAGATCATATCATTTTACCAAGAGCATACAAAGTTCTAATTGATAGGATAAATTTATTAGAAAAACAAAATCAAAGTTTGGTTTATCAAAAACCCACACTAAAGCATCTTAGAAATCAGCCTCTACATCCATTAGTGCTATCACCACAATACTCATCATATTTTGAGATGCCTAAACTAAAAAGTTCAAAGGTGATGAAGATGCACTAGAGGATGTGATGATATTCATCAATATGTGCTTTCATATTCAATAAAATGACCCCTTGATGTTGAGAACCTTCCTTATAACATTAGCTAGGGGTGTTTTGGAATGGTATAATCATATACCATGCCATAGCATATACAACTTTGAGCAATTAGACGATGTATTTTTGGAACATTTTGCCTTTAGCACTAAGAAAATTGTAAACTTGATTGACTTATCTAGCCTTTGTCAATTTTATGATGAGCTATTCATGAAATATGGCAACAGGTGGAGAAAGGTGATGTCAAAATTATCTTTCACCCTACCCATAATGGAACTGACTTGAATGTTTACTAGAAGTTGTTCGAATAAGATTGCTCTCTTCTTACAATTACAACAATAGCAAATATTTGAAGAGGCCTTAGCATAGACCAAGATTATGGAGGACATCAAGGTATAGGAGGGTGATATTCAACTCCACAAAATATAATGGCTAAACTTGTTGAGCAAGATGTTGCCAGAAGGTTGTCATTGTTGTCAACACAGGCAGTTAGATCCAAAGATGCAGGCAGTTAGGTCCAAGGATGCAGTGGATAACAGACTTGAAATGGGTTTTTCTTAAAACCCAAGTTGGCTCTTCGTTTTGTTGAAAAAGATGCCCCGGTGATGAAGATATTTAATTTTAAATATTTAGTTTAAATTTTTATTTTATTAAAAATTTAAATTAGAATATTAAATTAAATTAAAAGGGCCGACGTGTTACTATTTCACGGCAATAAGCTACAGGAAGGTAACGAAGGTGGAGAATGACGCCGACAAAGTTAAATCTGGGCCGACGGATTTTAGGGTTTTGCAGCCGACATTCTTAGGGTTACAGCCGATGGATTTTAGGGTTTGGCAGCTGACAAATTCTAGGGTTTCTCAGTCGACGTTCTTCTAGGGTTTGCCTCTAAAATTTCTTCTACAAAAGCAAGGGTTCTTCGAGTTTAAAGTGTGGAGAGTGATGCGATCTATGTGAATGAAGTTCGTGTGCAGCAGAGTGTAAGTCGTTTCGATCTCGAGTATGAGCAAAGTGATAGTTCTTTGGAGTTAAAGAAAAGAGATCGCAGCGAGGAGATAGTGAGTGAGTTCGTATCGACTGATCGAGAACAAAGAGAGTGATATGCAGACGACGTGTTTAAAGTCCGAGGCAAAAATACGCAGATGGTTGAAGTGAGATTTCTGTGAAGTTGCAGCAGAGAACGCGGAGAGATATAGAGGAGTGGTTGAAAAAGTGCGAATCATTTTTCACAAGCAGTAGTCGAATGCCGACAAGCAGGAGATCGCAAAAAAATAGCAGATCGTGATAATTGAGGTGAAAGTTTACATTCTATAATTTTTATTATTATCTTCAAGTTGTAGCTTGAAAAAGGGGTTGGTGCCTCTTTCCAGTTGGTGCTGGAAAAATTGGAGTTGGTGCTCCATTCTGTTGTAGTAGTATAAAATTTAGAGGTTGGTGCCTCTTACCGCTTGGTGCCGGTGAATGATTATGTAAAGTTGTAGCTTTGCATTTGACTCGGATTTGGATGGTAGTCCAAGCAAGTATTTTTGAGGAGTAGCCACATCGGTGAACCTCGTTAAAATGTCGTGTTATGTGTGATGCTCTTAGTACTTTTATTATTTTTGTTTTAATCTGCTGCAGTTTATTTAAAAGTCTAAATTGTTTTAAGTTTTTAAAGAACACACTGATTCACCCCCCCTCTCAATGTCATTGTGATTACAACAATTGGTATCAGAGCCAAGTACCTGAAGAGGCTTAAATAGCTAAGGTGATCTTGGAAATCAAGCAATGGCAAGTGGTGAAGGATTCTCTTCGAACAAAGCACCGCTGTTTGATGGGACAAATTATGCGTTCTGGAAAATTAGAATGCAGACTTATCTCAGTGCTTTGGGCTTTGACATCTGGGGTGCGGTAGTCAATGGTTACAAAGCTCTTGCCACCGCTCCAACAGACACTGCAGAATCTTCAGAGGACAGTTCTAGTGAAGACTCTGAAGAAGGAACAGGTGAGGCTCTCTTTATGGCGTTTGAAATAGACGAATCAGAAAACATAGAGGGGATGAACTCTGAAGTTGAAGATGTTGAGGCTGAAGTTGATTTAGAGGGTGAGCTAGTGTCTGCTCTTACGGAATGGGAATCGGAGAAAAAGAAGAATGAAAAACTGACAAGGAAACTTAAGAATGCAAACGACATTATTGCCGCTTTAAAAACACAGATCGAAGAATACAAGAAAATGTCTCAAGATCTGGAAATACAGTGTTTCTATGAAGATAGACCACCGCCGCAAATTGGAAGAAGAAAATGTGAGTCTCCGAATACAAATACAAGAGCTGGATCGAAAAATCAACTCGTCATCTAAAACGTGAAGAAAGCTCGATGAAATCGGACAAAATTCTCGAGCGATCAAAGATCCACAGGCATCAAATTTGGTCTCGGCTTTACTAAAGGAGAATCATCAATCGAACCAAAAACAAGCAATGTTGAAAGTGAAAAGAACAAAGACAAGAAACAAGCTGTGGAAAGTAAAACGAATCAGGCAAAAGAAAGATATAATGCCAGACCTGAAATGACAGCTGACAATGATGGCTTTACTAAGGTCACACATCAAAAGAATAGAAGATCCAAGGCTCCAGGAACAACCTGGCCAAGACCATCTTTCAGGTTTACTCATTATTTCTATGGTTTTTGTTTTAAATGTAATAATTATGGGCATAAAATTGCTGACTCGCAAATACAATATAGGTCCAAGAAGTTTCACTAGTAGAAATGCGTTTGCTCCTTTAATGAATTATGCAAGAGAGTGTTTTAAGTGTCACAACTTTGGGCATATTGCCATAAATTGTCGTAGTATGTCTGTTTCATATCAACCTCAGGAAAGTAGATTTCAACCGTATAGAGCAAAACAAAATAGAATTTATACTGAAGGATATGTGCAAAATTCTAAAAAGGGGAAGTCACAGCTAGAACCCAACAACATAGTTAAGACAGAATGGAAACAAAAGGAACAACTCAGAAAGAACATGAATCCTTAATAGTGCAGACTGCTTTTAGAGCTCGTAATAAATATGTACCGTGGATTCTTGATAGTGGCTGCTCAAGTCATATGACAGGTGATAGACAAAAATTTGAGAATCTTCAGAAATATGAGGGTGGTTCTGTGAAGTTCGGCAATAACGATGGAGCCAAAATAATAGGTAAAGGATCGGTCAAAATAAGTGAAGGGAAAATCAAGTCAGAAGAAGTTCTATATGTGGATGGTCCGAAACATAACCCTGTTAAGTGTGAGTCAGATCTGTGACAAAGGACATGAAGTGGTGTTCAAGAAGCAGGGTTGTGAAGTCAGAAAAACAAAGAACGGGAAATTAATAGCAACCGGCTCAAGGACGTCTGGCAATCTGTACACACTCTCAAAATTTTTAGAAGGTATGTGCTTCATGGGACAAGAAGAAGAGAACTGGTTGTGGCATAAGAGGCTTGGACACATAAGTTTTGATAATCTGGTAAGAATTAGCTCTAAACAAGCAGTGAGAGATATTCCAATCATTAAGAAACCTGCAAACAACATGTGTGCTTCATGTCAGAAGGGAAAACAGACCAGAGTTTCATTTAAAACAAAAGAACATCACACTAGCAGGCCTTTGGAACTCATTCATACTGACTTATGCGGACCAATGAGGACTCAAAGCATAAACGGCGACAAATACTTCATGCTGTGTATTGATGATTTTTCCATAATGACTTGGATATTCTTCTTAAAAGATAAATCAGAAGCCTTTGAAATGTTCAGAACTTTCAGACAGCTGGTAGAGAATGAAACAGGGAAAAGGATTAAATGCTTGCGGTCAGACAGAGGAGGAGAATTTATTTCGAATGAATTTTTAGAATACTGTGAAAAATATGGCATCAGGAGACAATATTCAGCAGCCAGAACTCCTCAGCAGAATGGTGTAGCAGAGAGGAAGAACAGAACAATTCAGGAAATGGCACGCACCATGCTGGCAGAAAGCAAAATAGCAGATAGATTCTGGAAAGAAGCAGTTCACACAACAGTATACATTCAGAACAGGTATATGTTAAGAACTCATGAATGCAAAACTCCGTATGAGCTGTGGTTTGGTAGGAAAGCAACAACAGAAACATCTCAAAGTATTTGGCTGCAAGTGCTACATCAGAAAAACCGATGACAACCTTGGAAAGTTTGAAGATAGAGCAGATGAAGGTGTGTTTGTTGGTTATTCTCCACATAGCAAAGCTTACAAATGCTACAACAAGAGACTCAAGAAAATTGTGGACAGTGCAGATGTTAAATTCGATGAAGGGAGGAAACAAATAGTTAATTTCCAAGAAAACTATCCAATCTACGAAGAAGTCATTGAAGGAGATGAAGTACATGACACAGAAAATATGTCTACGGCTGATGCAGGTAACTTATCAGATGACTCAGAGGTACAAGAAAATAGAAAATTCAGAATGAGCAATTGGCAGAAAAATCATCCTAGAAACCAAATAATTGGAGATCCCACAGCTGGCATTCAGACAAGAAAGAAAGTAATAAGTAATTACTCTCTTTTATCCAAATTGAGCCCAAAAACATAGATGAAGCAAGCAAAGATGACAGCTGGATGAAGGCAATAAATGAAGAGTTAGATCAGATTGAAAAGAACAAAACTTGGGAGTTAGTACCTAGACCTTCAAATAAGAATGTAATCGACACCAAATGGATATTTCGTAATAAATTAAATGAAGACGGTCATGTTATTAGAAATAAAGCAATACTGGTTTGCAAAGGCTATGCACAGGGTCGAAGGCATTGACTTTGAAGAGACTTTCGCACCAAGGGGCCGGACTAGAAGCTATTAGAATGTTTCTGGCACTAGCAGCTCACAAGAACTTCGTAGTTTATCGTATGGATGTGAAATCTGCGTTTTTAAATGGGAAACTTGAAGAAGAGGTCTATATTGAACAACCGAGATGGCTTTCAAATCAATGAAGATCCCAACCTTGTCTGTAAATTAAAGAAAGCATTGTATGGATTAAAACAAGCACCACGGGCCTGGTATGCTAGGCTAGATAATTATCTCTCTCAACAGGGATTCAAGAAAGGTTTAGTGGACAACAATCTGTATGTGAAAACAGAAGATGGGCATCTCATTGTTCTTGTTGTCTATGTGGATGACATCATATTTGGTAGCAACAAAGATGAATCTTGTAAAGACCTAGCAAACAAGATGCATAATGAATTTGAAATGTCAATGATTGGTGAACTGTCTTATTTTTTGGGACTACAGGTTAATCAAAATGAGAAAGGTATATTCATTTCCCAAATCAAATATGTGAAAGAGATGTTAAAGAAGTTCACTATGGAGGATAGTAAGCCAGTAAGACTCCCATGACAACAGGTCGTAAGTTAAGTAAAGAAGACAAATCTCCACCCGTAGATCAAACCATGTATAGATCAATGATAGGAAGCTTACTATATTTAACTGCAACTGCACTTGATATTTTGCAGGCAGTGTGCATGGTAGCCATATTTCAGGCCAGTCCCAAAGAGACTCATGTAACAGCAGTTAAAAGGATTTTTCGGTATCTCAAAGGCACCATGGAGTATGGATTGTGGTATCCAAGAGGCAAAGATTTCACTCTTATATCATATTCAGATGCAGATTGGGCAGGATGTGTTGATGACAGAAAGAGTACCAGTGGAGGAGCATTCTATTTGGGGGACATATTGGTTGCATGGCACAGTAAGAAGCAAGAGTCAGTGTCTTTATCTACAGCCGAGGCAGAGTATATTGCAGAAGCAACATGTTGCACACAAGTTTTGTGGATGAAACAGACCTTGAAAGATCTTGGTATTAATTTTAGTGAACCAATATCAATAAAATGTGACAACACCAAGGGCAATCAACATTTCTAAGAATCCAAGGAATGCACTCACTGAACAAAGCATATTGCTATAAGGTATCATTTCTTGAAAGACAAAGTTGCGTAAGGAGAAGTCAGATTGGACTATGTCCCAACTACATAACAGGTAGCAGACATTTTTACAAAACCTTTGCCCAAGGAAGTATTTGAGTATCTTCGAAGCAAATTAGGAGTAGTCACACTTCCTAAGAAGTGACTAGCTACATGGATCACCTTCTCATGGGGAGCACTTGAGTGTTTGAGGATGGACTCAAGGGGAGTCAAATTTTGCTTGAGAAGTGTGAGGATGGACTCAGGGGGAGTCAAAATTGTGCCTGAAAAGTGTGAGAATGGTCACAAGGAGAGTCTGCAGCAGCCCTTTGGTATTATTGACAAAGGGGGAGAAGAGTTACAGGAAGGTATACAGGTGTTGCCAACAATTCCAAAGGGGGAGATTGTTGAGCAAGATGTTGCCAGAAGGTTGTCATTGTTGTCAACACAGGCAGTTAGATCCAAAGATGCAGGCAGTTAGGTCCAAGGATGCAGTGGATAACAGACTTGAAATGGGTTTTTCTTAAAACCCAAGTTGGCTCTTCGTTTTGTTGAAAAAGATGCCCCGATGATGAAGATATTTAATTTTAAATATTTAGTTTAAATTTTTATTTTATTAAAAATTTAAATTAGAATATTAAATTAAATTAAAAGGGCCGACGTGTTACTATTTCGCGGCAATAAGCTACAGGAAGGTAACGAAGGTGGAGAATGACGCCGACAAAGTTAAATCTGGGCCGACGGATTTTAGGGTTTTGCAGCCGACATTCTTAGGGTTACAGCCGACGGATTTTAGGGTTTGGCAGCTGACAAATTCTAGGGTTTCTCAGTCGACGTTCTTCTAGGGTTTGCCTCTAAAATTTCTTCTACAAAAGCAAGGGTTCTTCGAGTTTAAAGTGTGGAGAGTGATGCGATCTATGTGAATGAAGTTCGTGTGCAGCAGAGTGTAAGTCGTTTCGATCTCGAGTATGAGCAAAGTGATAGTTCTTTGGAGTTAAAGAAAAGAGATCGCAACGAGGAGATAGTGAGTGAGTTCGTATCGACTGATCGAGAACAAAGAGAGTGATATGCAGACGACGTGTTTAAAGTCCGAGGCAAAAATACGCAGATGGTTGAAGTGAGATTTCTGTGAAGTTGCAGCAGAGAACGCGGAGAGATATAGAGGAGTGGTTGAAAAAGTGCGAATCATTTTTCACAGCAGCAGTCGAATGCCGACAAGCAGCAGATCGTAGAAAAATAGCAGATCGTGATAATTGAGGTGAAAGTTTACATTCTGCAATTTTTATTATTATCTTCAAGTTGTAGCTTGAAAAAGGGGTTGGTGCCTCTTTCCAGTTGGTGCTGGAAAAATTGGAGTTGGTGCTCCATTCTGTTGTAGCAGTATAAAATTTAGAGGTTGGTGCCTCTTACCGCTTGGTGCCGGTGAATGATTATGTAAAGTTGTAGCTTTGCATTTGACTGGATTTGGATGGTAGTCCAAGCAATATTTTTGAGGAGTAGCCACATCGGTGAACCTCGTTAAAATGCCGTGTTATGTGTGATGCTCTTAGTACTTTTATTATTTTTGTTTTAATCTGCTGCAGTTTATTTAAAAGTCTAAATTGTTTTAAGTTTTTAAAGAACACACTGATTCACCCCCCCTCTCAGTGTCATTATGATTATAACATAAACAAGAATATTAAAGGTGGTAATGTGCAACAAACAATGGCCCAATCAATCAAGTTGTTTTGAGTATCCCCGAATCCTCAAACTAGGCTACACCACTGCAACTATTAGTGCAGCCTAATTACCAAGCTTAGCCTCCACTAGCTTAGAATCATATGCAACAAAATCAAAGATAAGACCAATCACATCAGCCACCATGGCAATATACTCATTTTCTAGATACATTAGCATCGATATTCAATCGATTATATGAGGCACGAGTAATCAATATTCCTAAGATTCATCTATTAAAACCTAATAAGCGTAGATAAAAGGGATATAGTAAAAATCTATATTATTTTTACCATCAAAAAATAGATCATGACATCCAGAAATATTACCCCTTTATATGAAATGATCGAGAGGCAAGAGCTTCATATTCACAATCCTCTTGCTCCAAACAACCAACCAATAGGAGTCTTTCAAGAACCCTTTCCCATACACAAAGTAAACACAACATCTACCAATCAAGTCAAGAAACCTAATTAGGTGGATATCAATCCACCTTCCCAAGATTTTGTGGAAATTATTGATGTTGTAACAGAGGACCAGGAATATCAAAATTGATCTACGTAACCTATGGCTTCATCCAACATTTTATCTTCACTCATATTCTCTCATCAGGATATTGGTATTGCACAAAATTCTATACCACAATAGGAGGGTCAGTTTCTATCACTCCTCTTAACCAAGCCAATCACATCACATCCAACATAATCCCCATTAGGGTATTTGAGGTGTCACACCTTCCCCACCATCCACATCATAATTGATGAAGAAAATTGGGGATTATGAAGGTATCACATTCTTCCCTCTTCCATTGATCATCACACATGTTGGAGGTGTACAACGTATCGCAACTTCCCATTAAAATCACAAAACAATCAAAAATCACAAAAACAACAAAAATCATCAAAAAATCTAGACAAATTAGAAAACATAAAAACACAAAAGTAATAAAAACATTAAAATACAAAAACATTTGCACTATGCTATCATGTATTTTCATGGTATGCACTCATCATTTGCATTGCATTAGGCACCTTCATCCATTGCATCTATATTATGATATTTTGTGTTTACATAATTACGAATGACACCATATTTGTATGCCAATCATGAATCCGCATATCCTTATCATTCATATTTTCCTTGTGAGTAACTATGCTTTTCAACACAACTACCAAGTTGCTATAGGGTGCATACTAGATTTTTTGGTCATTCAACCATCCCTAGTTATCTTTTCAGATTTTTAGAAAACTATCTTGGATTTTAGAATGTGAGGTCTAGTTTTGATAGTAGCTTGCATATGTTAAAATCCCAACATAATTATACACATTAACAATCTGAGTTTGAATAAGGAAATATGACACTAAAAAGTGATCCTTGCCACCTTAAGCGAAATATTTTTCTTGCTCATATTTAGGATTATGCACAATGACAAATATTCGCCAATAGGATGAATATTTGCATTTTTTAAAATTCAAATTGGTGAGTTTGGGGGACCCTGGACGTCGATCCTTTCACTCAAATTTTTTTAGGGTTTTTTTTTAGGTGTCATATCACCATTCGTTGATAATGGTATTACATTTGTTTTAAAACACACAAACACTCCTACCTAAATTATGGATCATTTTCGCATTAAATAGAAATTTTAAATTATCCCACCCAACTCGCCAACTATAACACTATAAATAACTAACATGCCAATGATACTTTCACTTAAAACATTCAAACTATTAGAAGAACATATGATCGATGGAGAAAAATGTTGTAGAGGAGCAGTGGTTTGAGCAGCATAAGCATTTACACCCGACTCCCTCGTATGTAGTTTTGCACCTGACCCGACCCTCCCTCGATTGAGTGTAGTTTTGCACCCATCTCGGGCTAGATGTAGTTTTACACCCATCTCAGGCCAGATGTAGTTTTACACCCAACTCGGGCCAAATGCAATTTTACACTAGACCAGGTGCATTTCTGCACTGGCTACCCCAGATGCAATTTTGCATCCGATTTGGGCCGAATGCAATTTTGCACCGGATCAGGTGCATTTTTGCATTGGCTCCCTCGGATGCAGTTTTGCACTCAACCTGGCCCTCCCTCAACTGGGTGCAATTTTGCACCCATCTGATCCAGATGCAATTTTACACCCATCTTGGGATGGATGCAATTTTACACCGAACCGAATGCATTTTTGCATTGACTATTTTGGATGCAATTTTGCACCTGATTCAGGCTGAATACAATTTTACATTGAACTAGGTGCATTTTTGTACTGGCTCCCCTGGATGTGGTTTTGCACCTGACCCGATCCTCCCTCGACTGGGTGTAATTTTGCACCCATCTCAAGCCGGATGCAATTTTGTATTTGTCTCATGAGCACATAAATGCACCCGACCCTCCCCTAGATGCATTTATGCACAATGCCCCCCTAGATATAGTTTTGCACCTGGGCCTTCCTTGGATGTATTTATGGACCTAGATCCCCCAAACACAAAAATGCACCCAACCTTCCCCCAAATGCAATTTTGCACTCAACCCTCCCCCGAATGCATATCTGCAGGTAGTCGGTTGTTGTTGTTTAATATTTTTACCAATATTAAAAAAAATTGCCAATGTTAGCTAACTTTTGGTGATAAAATAAGGTAATTCACCATTTCTTCCTACATTAAGTTGCCTAGGATTCACCAGGGTTTTGAAATAGATTCACCATTTTTTTACAAGTACATTTTGGGTCCGACCCCTTATGCATAACCCTGTTCATATTATTATACGCATGGTCTAGGATGCTAAGAATTGACAAAAGTACAAGCTCCCCCTTACCAAAAAAATTCCTTTCTCTCTACAAAACAAACAAATTCCTAAAACAAGCACAAAATAAATAGTGATTTTCATTACTATGCAAATCCCTTGCTCAAAAATACAAAAGAAAAAAATAGTGGTTTTCACCACTAAGCATAAGCAAGTATCCCAAGAAAGTAAAAGAAAAGAAGGGGTAATGAGCTTGAATCCTTGGAATCTTCAGTATTCAAAATCCATGGGGTGATATCCATTACAACAATGGGTTGAATGAAATCCTCTTGGCAATGGAGTAGCCTTACACGTGGTGATATGTCTATCACATTAACGATCTTCTTCTGTATAGAACAATGTCAGCTTATGGATGAGCTAGATTTTGGTGGCTTGTATTGCCTATTATTCTAGTCTAACTGCATCCAAACTCAGTATTAGGATGACCATAGAGAAATCCTCATTACAACAATGGGTTGAATGAAACCCACCTAAGAATGAGGTAGTTTTATGCCTCATCTAATATATTCACTTTTCACACACAAGGATAGTAAATATTGAGGTCTTCTTAATAGGATTGTATCTTTCAAGAGCCTTGTATAGTTAGTATGAAACTTTTGATCAATCAACTAGGGTGTTTGAGTCTCATGAAAGACCATGTCGTGCCCTCATAACATCTCACTATTTCACATCCATAATTTACATTTCATCATATCATTCCATACAATTAAACTTCAAATGTATGACTTTATGTGAAAAATGTTGACAATTTGATTCATTAGTTTCATACATTTTGTGGTGCTTACACTTAGGTTGCTTTGCATCTTAGATTCATTCATTATATTTTAGCAAATAAACATAAAAATAAAATTTTGCATCATCATGTCATTAGCACATAACATACATGCATACATCTAGGCATACAATTTACATCTATGCATATACACTAAAATGTCTAGACATTCATCCATCATTCATCATTGCATTCGTAAGTGCATCCATGCATAACATAACATAAGCAATAAACAAGCTCCAAATACACTTAACCCCTTTGGTCATATCAATTCCAAAAGGCTCCAAAGGTACCCAAATTCCTTTGGTCAATTTCAACATTCTCCAAAGGTACTTAACCCCTTTGGTCATATCAATTACAAAAGGCTCCAAGTGTACCTAAAATCCTTTGGTCAATTTCAAAATGCTCGAAAGGCACTTAACCCCTTTGGTCATATCAATTACAAAAGGCTCCAAAGGTACCTAAATGCCTTTGGTCTATTTAAAAATGCTCCAAAGGCACTCAACCACTTTTTTCAAATCAATTCAAAAATATCCAAAGGCACATAACTCCTTTGGTAAAAAAAAATGTAATAAAATGGTTGAAATCATAGTTGAAACAGGATTTTCCCTTCCACATTTTTTATAGTCTTGCAACACCCAATCAAGTCATCTTGGTTACACTTTCATCACTTTCCATCTTCTCATCGACTCTTCGCTTGAGGGGGTAGTCATACATCACAAAATTTATAATCAAATTCTATAATCAAGCACTCAATCATGCTAATTGCATTCATTAATAAATCAATACCAAATACAATCATGCACCCTCCTTGCTTAGGGTAAGCAAACATAAATAAAAAAAAATTCAAACAAACTAGAAAATTTGTCTCCTAATTGTTGCTAAGGCTAGGATTTTAACTTAAGTTTATCTTCTAATTTCCGCTAAGGCTAGGATTTGGACTTAATCTTATCTCCTAATTACTACTAGGGCTGGGATTTTGACTTAAGTTTATCCCTTAATTTTTTCTAAGGCTAGGATTTTGACTTAAGCTTATCTCCTAATTGTTGCTAAGGCTAGGATTTTGACTTAAGCTTATCTCCTAATTGTCTCAAAGATTATCAAAATCAAGTTATTCAACTTGTCAAATGCAATGGTTCAATAATGCATGCTCTTTTGTGATCGGGCATCTAAAGTTGACCATATAAATGAACATCAATCAACCTTCAATGTGATGTTAGGTTGTCTATTTTTGCTCAGTGTTGTGCTTTCACACAATGCATCCCAAAAAGAGGTATCTATAGACACCTAAAACAAGTCATGTTGAGGAGGTTACCTATATGGACAAATTTTTAGGCAAAATGACCCACCTTGGGCCTCTCCAAGACCTAAAAATGGTTCTTACCACTTAAATAGGGGTAACCTATCCTTGCAATCTATACTTTCATGCCCAGGAGTGGCCTCTAGTGGTTTTTGGACCCTGTTATGGCCCCCAATTCTAGCCTCTCCACCTTGGGATGGCCCCTAATCCTAGCCATTCCACCCTAGGATGATCATGCATGTAACAAACATAGGCTCCTCAAGCTGAGCCAAATATGTTACAGGGCAAGTTGTGCATAATGATTAACCATGAGAAGCTTCTAGTTTGAGTTGCCTAGATACTAATTAAATATTGATCTTGTCTTATCTTGCAAGTCAAGATCAATTGAGAAATCTTATAAAAGGAGTCCAAGACTTAATTCAAAACCTTGAACATATAATGCAATGAAGTTCTAGCGATTTTATTAATAGAGAGAACATTCTCTCATATGCAACAGAGTGCTACCCAAATCTAGCCATGAAGATTGCATGTGTATCAATAGAGTTGTTGAGAGCTTGAAGATAATATTCAACCATTTTTCACCATCAATAATCTTGAATTTAAATCAATTTCTAACTTTAAGTCATTCCTCATGAATGCACCAAGAATGTCATCCCATTTGACAAACAAATTGGATGTCACCCTGCATTGAGCATGAAGAAAATACTCTCGAATCTTTGTTTAGCAATCGCTTCACCCCAAAGCGGCCTGTAGGTGTAACTATTGGATTCTCTAATGGCTAATAGAGTTGACCACCATTACCCCATGATGACCTTTCACTTACATTTGATTTTTTATCTTTTCTTAGTTAGATTAGCTTTAGAATCTTTCAATTTGGTTTCTAACATAGTTTAGCATATTTTCATTCATTTTTGCATTCATTTATTTACTATTTTAAGCATTTTCCTTTCATTAGCTTACTATAAAATGGACCTCATCTTGAGGGGTTCTACATTTGCTACTAATTTCTTGTAAATTCTTTTGTATACAGATATCAGGTTTTCGTAAGAGTTAATCATCATAAATATTCTTCAATATTTACATCATAAAGTGGAGGTTGCAATGAAACCCTCCATAATCATTTTTGGGATAACAAAGACTCTACAGATTACACCTACCCTTTTTGGATCTCATTTTGTAATTTTTATCAAATTGGTTAATCCTCAAGAGGGATATATTGTAACCTCTTGTAAAGACAATTTTTAAATATCATTATGGGATATATTGTAACCTCTTGTAACCTCTTGGTTAATCCTCAAGAAGGACATATTATTTTCTCTATTTCTTTGTCATTATGGTTACTTGATGTTAGAAATAGAGTCTATTCTATCATTTGGATTATGTAAATGTATCCTCCAAGGTACATACTTAGATTACTTTAAGGACAAGTTATCTAGTTACTTAATGCAATGTAATAAATTCTTAAGTGTCAATGTGCAAGTTGTATATGTGCAAGTTGACCCTTGCACAACTAGGTAGAGTGTTGGCCAAGGAAATTGTGTTCCTCTATAATAAATGCCTTATTTTTATATACATATAGAGTTAGGTGAAATAGTCAGATATTGTAGCTTAGAGGATAGTATGGTTTTATGTACTTAACCATCCATTGGTGATGGGTTCAATGTAGTTCAATAGCTTTATTATCAAAGTTTTCATTTCCTCCATAGATTCATTGTATTCTTTTATATGATTTTTATTTACAACATATTTCAATAATATAGCAGATTTAATTTTTTCATATTATTTTGTATCATTTGATTGTTATATTGTAGTGCTCTTTTCATCAAAATATAATAGTGGTATTAGAGCCACAGTAGACCTAGTCTGTGTAGGTCAATAGGAAAACCACCATTGTCATTGAGCTTGAGTGTTTTGTCAAACTAATATGCCACTAGACCAACCACTCTCAAAAGATCTCAAATGAATTTAGGTTGCAGAAATAGGGAGAGTCACAAAGTTAGGACTGAAGAAAATATCAGTTTTAGAAAATACTAAGATTATATTTATCTAGAGTCTTTTCCACATAGTTGCAAGAAAAAATCATGAAGACTAGGACTCAACATTTAATCCACTAGATTGAAAAATCATCTAGTGAATATCATCTAGGTTATCTAGAATTTGCTAACTATTACATAAAGTTTCTTTTGTTGCTGAAAAATAATTCTCAGAGGATTGGGAATCTTCCTACAACAAAAATCTAAGAGACTCCAAATTTTTTACCCAAACATCGGTGTGCCCTCATAGTGTAGATATTAGTTCCTTGCGCAAGAGAAGAACACTGTAGAAGAAGCTTTGTGAATAATATTTTTGGTAAAGTTAGGAGATTGAAGATATCCATTGCTGGATAGAAGAACTTCATAGTTGAAGAACATGCCATAGAAGCCTTAACACAAAAAGGCCATATTAGCCTTGAATAAAAGGCCATAGAAGCCTGGAAGAAGAAGCCACCAAAGTATTGATACTAAAAATTCCATAGAAGCCTTGATATTGAAAAGGCCATAGAATCCTTGATACTGAAAAGGCCATAGAAGCCTTGATACCAAAAAATGCCATAAAAACCTTGATACTAAAAAGGCCACAAAATCCTTGATACTGGAAAAGACCATAGAAGCCTTGGTACTGAAAATGGCCACATAAGCCTTGATACTAAAAAAGGCTACAAAAGCCTTGATCTTGAAGAAGAATTCAAAAAGAATATCTGATTCAGAAGTAGATTAAGATTTTAGTAGTAATATATTTGTTGTAGGGAAGGAAAATTTAGTGAGTTGGGAAACTTACTACAAGAAAGTTAGGAAGAGTATCTTATCAACTAAGCACCTGAAGCAAAAGCGAAGAGATCAGGAGAAGATCTCACTGAATAAATTTCAATCTTGGAAGAACAAGGACTAGGAGAGTCTTTATCAAAGCCAAAAGTAGTAGAATCAGAAGATCCAGAATATCTCACCACCAAAACTTTCGAGAGTAGAAGGTTGAAGAGAATATCTCAAGGAAGACCATCATAAGCTACAATATTTAAGACCTAGGAAAGGTCTCAAGAAGAATCTAAAAAAAGGCATGTGGAGCCTTGCTAAAGATCATCAAAAAAGTTCTTAGAACTCATTGGAGAAATCCACTACCAAGGTGAAGCCCCTGATAATGAATGACTTAAAACAATTGTCAACATCCGACATTAAGCCCAAGAAGAAGAATTTGGTAAGGAGTATCAAATCCATGAGAAAAATTTGGCTAGGAGCACCAAATCCATGAAGAATATTTTTGTAAGGAGTACAAAATCCCAGAAGAAGATCTTTCTTGAAGTCATAATTTGATAAGAAGACTTGAAGATAGAAGAAGCTCACCAAATATTGGATATTTAAATATTACCTCTCACAGTAAGAAGACATCGCTTCAGAGACAGACTTCTCCAAATCTACAACATAAGGAGAAGAACACAAGAGGATAACAAGCCATCAAATCTTAGGATCATGAAATAAAGTTTGATACCATCATTTGGTGAATAAGAAGCTGTTTAGGATAGTCTACAAAAAATTGGAAGATACTACTTGAAGCAAAAAATTGGTGATCCTAGATACCAAGATCTACATTCTATACAAAAGAAGGAAAATAGCTACAACAAAAGGTAAGCAAATTTTGGTGCAAGTATATTCATTAATTGGATTACTTATCACATTTGTTAGAGAACCTGAATTTGGATTAAAGTTGCAAGAAGAAAATTATATTACAATCTTCTAAAGTGTAAAAGGAAATAAGGTTCTTATTAAGGATTTATTTGCACATTAATTAGGAGTTGATTAAATTTCATAATTGCTTCTATCAACTACCTATAATCTACTTTGGAAAAATAAAAAGAAGACTAAATCCTACAATACTAAATTGTAGTGAAATTGTAGAATAATTACTGAAGGTTCATTTCAGATTATTCTTGATTAGTTGCAACAAATTTGATTAAGTGCATTATCTTGAGAGTTGATTGTAGTGGTAAAGTGAAATTGTTAGTGCATTAAAAAGATATTTTATTAGATTTATTTTGCACTATGTTAATACTCTCAAAAGAAATTAGATTTATATTTTTGAAAGGCACAAAATTTGATCCGTATCAAGTGTCTAAAGACACTATTAAAGCACAAAAATCTGCAACACATAGTGGCCAAGTGGAGCCACCAATAAGGTTAGAATCCTCTAAAATCTGGAGAAGAACACAACCTCATAAAAGTGTCCAAGCAAAAATGGAAAGGTGTATCTACTCATAAAAGACAACCTCAAAACCCTTGTATTGCAGGAAAAATCTTCCACAAAACCAAAATTTCAGATCAAGAAATAGGGTGCAAAATAAGGTACATTAAATAAGCCTTATGTATGTAGGCAACAAATCCACCTCCCAAAAGAAGAAAAAATAATCCATGGATTTTCACAATTTTGTTGATTTTTTCTCAATTTTGATTTAAATGTATGAGTGTCAAATCATACAAGAAGAGAGAAAAATATACAAGGTTGCACATGTATGATGTGAAATAAAATAAAATGAAGTTGGAATGTGCATTTGGGGTTAATTTGATAAAAATTGAATTAGACCTTAATAAACCTTGTAAAAAGAATTGTTTTGGAAATCCATTGGGAATGGCATTTGTAAATGATGTGATGCTTCATAAACCACTTTGGAATAGTCTGGGCATGCATTGTATAGCCCCCCTATTCATTTTTTGGTTTTTCATTCATGTCCATTAATTATTTATTGTTGCAATATCAATATAGAACTCATAGAGTATGGATTGTGGAGTAGAATTTCTATTCAATGATTGATAGGTTAATGAATGATGGAATAGTAGTGATAATATGAATATGACAACCATATTCCTTAGTTCCTTTTCCTTGTGAATTCTCCCATACATTCTGGTTTTTGTAGGTTGTGTAGTTCATTTTTAGCACATAACTTGGCATGTACATGGATGGAATTCATTGTGGATAATCCTGTTTAACCTACATACTTGGTGTGAAGCATGGAATGGAATGTAATATGAGTTACATCCGTAATTTTATGTTTTTCAATAGTTGTACAATTTTTGGAATTGTCCCTGGTGAATATAATTCATTACTAGTGAATTAGGGCTTGCATGTTATGGATAACTGGAGTAATTGATGCTTAAAACCTTCTCAAAAACTATCTTGGAATAATTGGTTGTATTAAGTGATAGATCTGGAAGATAGTTATAGCTATAGTTTATACAAACCGTACAAGGGTTTCTACCAAATCGTACAAACCGTTGTTTTACCCGATTTGGAAATTAAGTGTAAGAAATCTACTATTGAAATAAAGCTCACACATACAAAATACTAAAAGATAACTGAAATACATGCAATAATAGAATAACACTATGTAGAAAGTAATTGTAAAATTGAAACAATCTCACAAATAACTCATAATCATAGGCCTTTCGAGGGGGCAACCTCCTTCAATATTTCATTAGCTTACAAAAAGATACATTCATATTGGATTCACGCCTTTTAAAGAGAAAGCTATAAGCAATCCTACCTAAAGGATCAAGAGTTGGCTTACATGTAAAATGCCACTTGGCTTACATTAGAAATACCACTTGAGATAGAATATTATACTAAACATCGGTTACAATCTCAATAATAGTTATATGTAATGGCACCAATAGTTACAATCTTGATAATGGTTACATGCGATGGTACCACTTGGCTAGGTTTCTTATTTACCACATACATTATGAGGAATTACAAAATAACAGTATAATAGAATCCCCCCACATTGAAAGTGGATCATTACATTATAATGAGAATTGCAAAGTAACATTAGGATGGGATCCTAACATGTCCTTCCCCTTTAAAAATATTTTTCCTCAAAGCTGAAGGTGAGGAAAATGGTTCTGGAGCTGATGGAGAGACTCCCATGTAGCATATTCTAGCTAGAGTCCATGCCACTTAACAAGGACTTTAGTAATGGTGTGGTTGTGGAGAGTTTAAATATGACTATCCAACAACTATTCGGGTTCAAGCAAGATAGAACCTTCTTCATATAACTCTGAAAGTGCATATTGAACTTGTACCTGATTTCTCACCACCTTTTTGAGAGAAGAAACATGAAAAATAGGATGAATCTTGGATGTAGGTGGAAGGGCCAAATTTTAGGTTGTGGTACCAATATGTTGTAACACCAGGTAGTGCCCATAGTATTTCATGGCAATTTTTTGAAAACTACAAAGCTAGATGGAAAACTATTTGTATGATTGTAAGCGAAGGAAAACCATATCACCCACATCAAAACTACACTCCAAACGGTGTTGGTTAGCCTGTTGGCGCATCCGATTTTTGGTCACATCCAAATTCATCTTTAGTTTATGGAGGACATCAATATGTTGAATGAGAGTAGTTTCGACTACATGGACCTTGAATCTACCTATAATGTAGGAGGAATGCATGGGTGGAGGGTGCCCATAAACTGCCTAAAAATGGGTAACCTTAGTTATGATGTGATAAGAAGTGTTGTACCACCACTCAGCCAAGGGAATCCATTTCATCCAATGCATAGGATTATCTGAGGTAAAGCAATTAAGGTAGATTTCCAAATATTTGTTGACAATCTCTATCTAGCCATATTTTTGTGGATGATAAGTTGAACTCATTTTGAGCTGATTTCCCTACAACTTAAACAATTCTTGTTAAAAGTGACTAGTAAAGGTTAGGTCACAATCAATCACAATGAAGGAGGGCACACCATGAAGGTGAAAGATAGAATCAAGGAATATTTGGGCAACGATGGATGTTGCGTAAGGATGGGATAGGGAAAAAAGTGAGCATATTTTGAAAGACGATCCACTACCATGAAGATAACAAATTTACCTCCAAACTTAGGTAATCCTTCAATAAAATCCATCGAAATAACCTTCCAAACCTATGAAAGAATGGATAAGGATTAAAGAGTGTCTGGAGAACACACCATTTCACCTTTCATCCATTGACAGGTATCACAAGCTACCAAAAAATATTGAATGTCCTTTTTAATACCCTTCCAAAAAAAATGTGTTTAAGCCATTCATATATTTTGAGAAATCCTAAATGGCCAGTAGATGGGGAAACATGCATTTATTTCATGAGAAGTTATTATAGTGGGTACTTGTGGGGAACAACAAGGCATTGGTGGTAACTACATGAATTAGGATCAACGTGTAGGGAAGAAACCAAAGTCTACAATTTAGAATCTTGAAGTACTTCTTGGTGTAAGGAATCAATCCATTGGGGAACCAATAATGAAATGACACACAACATAATGAGAGCCTCAAATTAATGAGAGATATTATCAACCACAATATTCTCCTTGCTCTTCTTATAGGTGTTATCATAATCATAGCCCATGAGTTTAGAGATCCATTTTTGTTGTTCATGGGTGGCAACCCATTGCTCCAAAAAGTATTTGAGACTATGATGGTCTATTTTAATGGTGAAATGATGCCCGATGAGATACAATAACTAATGGGTTATTGCATGCAAAACTACCATCATCTCCTTGGTATAAGTGGATTTTTCCCTGGAGAGAGCTTTACTAGTGAAGGCCAAGGATCTCCCGTATTGCATCAACACTACACCAATACCACAACCTGAAGCATCGTTTTCAATGAAAAATGATTTGGATAAATTTTGCATGGCCAAAATAGGCGTAGTGGTCATAGCATGCTTAAATTGTAGGAATGCCTATTTAGTGGATCTCATCCCAGTACAAGAGTACTTTAACATAGAAGTGAGAGGAGCTACAATTTTACCATAGTTATGAATAAATTTATGGTAATAACCTGTAAGCCCTAAAAATCTACTAAAACCTTTTAGAGTGTGATGTTTTGGTCATTCCTAAACCACTTGGATCTTCTTGGGGTTAAATTTGATGCCCTTCTTAGTGATAATGTGTTCCAAATATTCCACTTATGTCAACCCAAAAGAACACTTGGAACACTTAGCATAGAGTTGATGTTGTGCCAACAAATGGAGAGTTTGATTCACATGAACAAGATGCTCTTACCATGAGAGACTATACACCAGAATATCATCAAAGAAGACTAGGATGAAATTTCAAAGGAATTTATGAAAATTTTTGTTCATGAGGCTTTAGAAATTTGAAGGGGCATTAGTCAAGCCAAATGGCATTAACAAAACTCATAGTGACCTTCATGAGTAAGAAAAGAATTCTTAGGAATATCCTCATCCTTAAGCCGGATTTGATGGTACCCCGAGCAAAGGTCAAGTTTGGAAAAATACATAGTCCCATGAAGTTCATCTAGTAATTCATCCACCACCGAAATAGGAAACTTATCCTTGATGGTGAGTTTATTGAGCTCTCGATAATCGATACACAACCACCAAGACCCATATTTCTTGCAGACCAGTAAAACTAGAGAAGAGTAGGGATTGTTGCTTGGTTGAATGACATCGACTTGTAACAATTCTTGTACTAACTTCTCAATTTTTTACTTAATAGCATGAGGGTATTGGTACAATCGAATGTTGTATGGTGTATTACCAGGTAATAAAGAAATAGCATGGTCATGAGAGCGACAAGGTGGTAATTATGTTGGTTTAGAAAAATATAGTTGTGCTTTGTCAAAATGAGTTGCAAATATTCAATAACAACATCCACCTCTGAAGGATGAGGTTGGATCACAAAAATCTTAGCTATGACATCCCAAGATGATTTTTTTAACAACTTCTCCATCTAACTGGAGCTGATGATTTGTGAAGGCTTTAATTTTAAGCCATGGAGAGTGTAGGACTTGTCATTCTAAAAAAATTGCATCCAAATTTTGGCAAAGTGCCATGAGATGACTCCCAATGTACCTAGCCATTGTGCTCTCAAAATGATATCACATCCCCCTAGTTCAAGTGCAAACATATCTTGTTTGAGTTCATAGTCCCCAATATTGACCTTAACATTATGAAATTTACCTTTGTAAGGTAAGGTCCCACCATTTGCTACCAACTCCTAAAAGGATTTACATGAAGGTATGTAATAATTTGCCTATTGGTCAATGCGGTAATCACTAAATTTATGTGTACTGCTAGAATCAATCAATATGGTAGGATGCAAGCCCTTGAAATACCCCACAACTTTCATGGTTTGGGGAGTAGTAATGCTAGCAAGAGCATGAACATAAATCTCATCCTATGGTTCATCTTGGTTGTCTTTCACTAGATTGGATGGTTCCTCAATTGATTATGTGTCATCATCACTGTGGTCATTGGTGTCAGGCTCATCAACATCTATGAGGAACAACTTCTTTTGGGTGCACCTATGCCCACAAGAAATTTTTTTATCATAATTGTAACACAACCCTTGGGCGTTTCGCGCATCCATTTCAATAGTGGTTAGATGTTTGGGTGCAGAAGTGGTTGCAACAGGTTTTTGTTCATTTTTATTTTGGAATCTAAGAGTAAAAAAGGTTTTAGCTTGTGGAAATATAGATATATGCCTTTGAGCTACAAATTTGGTTCAACCAAACAAGCCAACTTGATAGCCTCCATCATGGATTGTGGTTTAAACATAGTGACCTTAGCTTGGATATCCTCCCTCAAACCATTGATAAAAAAAATCATAAATAACCCTTCATTCATTCTCGTAGTTTTGTTAGAAAATTTCTCAAATTGTATTTGATAATCTCTAACTGTAGGAGTTTGTTTCAACTTTGTCAATTGTCCTGTAAAATCATCATACTCACTAGGACCAAAGTGAGTGAGTAATTGAGACTCAAATTCCTCCCACAAAGGACTAGGTTGAGTTTTTTACAACCATTGGTACCACTACAAAGCTTCAGATTCCAATTTGAAGGAATCCATTTGAACTCGGTGATCTATGGGAATACATGGAGGCTAAAGTATTGAGCAACACGACATAATCACCCATCCACATCCTTTTCATTAAACTTAGAAAAGTCTAATTTGGGCATCTTAAAGGTAGGATCACAATCATAGTGAGGAGGAGAGTCATATTTTGTCCTTCATTTACCTCTATTAAAATATGAGTATTCAATATTGTAACTAGTCTTACTTGGACCACCTAATAATTTGAAATCAAAGTTTGCATATTGTTCTTCCATGTGGGCTCTGGAGGTAGCTTGATTAGTTCTAATAGTTTGAAGCTTTGTCATCATGTTTTGACTTGAGTTTTTTAGTTCATCAATGATGCTTTGAGTTTTTCAATCATTGAAGTGACTGAATCTATCTCTTTCTATTGTCCTTGAGTGCCACTAGCCATTTTGGATAGTCTTGAACCTGTGTAATTAATTACTAAAAATAGAAGTGTGGTTTTTAGGGGTTACTATTTTTAGTAAGGAGGCAAAAAAAGTGCTTATGTGTGATATATCAAAATGATTAGTGTGATGAGATTATCACAATGGGCTAGTACTCAAAAAATATGTTTTAGGGATTAAAATTTTGTATTTGTGGAATATTTGGCCAAAGAGGAGTTGTGGAAAAATAACAAATTTGAGGAATTTCGACAAAAAGTAAGTTAAGACTCAAAAATTATGTGAGAGGTGCAGGAGGGATTAACTAAGATAATAAAAAAAAATTAAGGATTTTTGGAGGTGTCTAGGGCTTTTTATGACTTTTTAGTGCTATTTTCCCCCATTTTTGGTTTTAAAAAACTCAAAATAGAGTAAAGATAATGGAGTAGGGTAAAATTGAAACAAAAATTTACTTAAACATCATAAAAATTATTAAAATTATTCAAAATTTACCCGAAATTTTGCTAAAATGGTGAGAAAACAATCTCCTTATTTTTCATGCCAATAAACCAAAAATTGTTTGACCGTTGGGCAAAGTCGCCCAACGGTAAACAAATTCATCCAACGGTAAACAAAATCGCCTGACAATTGACAAATTCGCTAGGCGATTTTGTCTTAAAATAGAATTTTAACAAATTTTATAAAAAGATAAAATTCGGTTTAAAACGTGTTACCTAGTTTAGCAACCAATTGGATCAGGGAGGATGGTGAGCAGATTGGATGTGGCAAACATAGGAGGGATCAAAACCTCCTCTATGTTTAGTCTAACCTCCCAACTTCCTCAAATCTCTCTTTGACCTATTTAATCTAGCCCCCTTTCCCTTTCTCCCCCTAGCAGGTTGAATTATGATTCCTTGAGATATCTTCTAAACTCTCTTAAGTATCCCTCGCATTATTTTGATATGCAATTCCATCTCCTGGTGATGAGTGTCATCAATTATTCATCATTTAATCATTATTCTTGTCAATCCAGGGCGGTGTCCAATGGTTGTATACGATAGGAAAGGTAAGCAGTTTAAGGATCAGTTCATTCAGGGGATGGTTTTATTGGTGAAATAGTTAGTGTTTGGGGGTTTGATGTCACCTCTAAACCTTATAAACTAAAATTGACTCCTATTTACCCTTTTCAGAAATGAAATTGCAGGAATTGAAACTTTTGCAGAAAAAGGAAAACTAACTACTGTTGCAGAATTTAAACTGACAGAAATGAAATGATGCAGAAGTTGAAATGGCAAAAATAAAACTTGCAGAATTGAAAATCACACCTTGTATCAAGAAAAACCTAATTACAATATCAGAATTCAAATAACAGTAATCAAATGTTGCAGAACTGAAACATTAAGAAATTCTCTGATGCAAACTAGAAATGCCAGATTCTGAAAACAACTGCTAAAACATAAAATAACAAAAAATGTTGTAAGATGCAAGAATTTATGCTAAGTGGTCAGCTGACATGCACATACTCCTATAATCATTACAAATTATCACATGCAATCTAAAAGAGTACAACTAAAATTATGAAGTATAAACTTGACAGATTCCTGCTAATTTGCTATAGCAAGAAATGAGCAGAAAACCTATAAAAGTTGCTCCTTCTCCTGGCCCTGGAAGTGGCCCTTGCTCCCTGACCCAGAAGAAGGTGGAAATAACTATTCTAAACTATCTAAATTTCACACACATTCACTCATACTACCAATGAAATAGAAATATTGCACCTTTTATTGATTCTGTAGCAGCATTACAGTATTGCAGGAAAAAGCCTACAAAATACTGTCCTACTGTAATTACAAGGAAAGCTTATCTATTATGAAATTATGCAACTCTATATCCTCTATATGCTCAACCAAATGGGAGCTATCTTATTTATACTAATGGGTTACAATATTGATAGGATTTTGTGCTGCTATGTAGGGCTGCTACAACTATTGCAGAACTATTTCCTAGAATGCAGGGATTTGTTCTATTATTCCTTATCCATTCCTTCTTATGGGCTTCATGCATTGAGGGACAAGTGTTGGAAAGAATAAGGGCAATCCCTTAAATAGCTGCAGCCATCGTTTACCACCCTTCTATTGTTGTTATAGGCGCTTTTGACCAAAACTATTCTTACTGCGTTCATTCCGGAGCTGCTCCGAAATATCAGGCAGGATAACAGAGTTTGTATTAATTCATGCACCAAAGGTGCAGGAAAATAGTTGTGACGGCATGAATAGTCTCCATAATTTCCCAGAAGACTTATTCCATCCTTTGCATGAGCTGGAGTGGACCAATTCCAAGCCATGTTGTATATGTACAATTGGCTAGAATTTGAATGGACAATTTCCTGTTTTTGCATAGTCAAACTATTTTGAACAAGTTTTGGCACCTTTTTGGCCATTTGAAATGGTTATACGATGGGGAAAGCTAATGAAATGATTTTAGAACTAAATACATATCAACACCTATTATTACAACTTCAAATAAATCCTACTTTGCTTAAAGAATTCAGCTGAAACAAGTCAAAAAGTATAGAAAAATAGTCAAAATAGAATATATGCTCTTCAACATTTAAAACATGTAAACACTAATACATAATGCATTCTATCACCATAATTAGCATCAAAACATAACATAAGGTTTATCAAATAGTTTATCAAATATCCAAAAATGGTCCATGAATGAGGCAATTTTCTGGCCTCATCATTTTCCCCCAACCTATTATAATGCATGTCCTCATGCATTCTGTGAAGCCACAATAGCACAAAGATCTATGTCCATATTCCATTCTTCATAACTCATTTTTGGCCCTGGAACCTTATAATATCCTCTGATTGCTTGTATTTTCTTGAGCCATTCCTGGAACTGCTCATCTGATTGGGGATCATTATCAAAGAAATATGGAATAGGGGTTATAACATTTGGCAGCCTATACCTCAAACCTACCCAATGATCTTGCAACTTGTGGATGACCTGCACTATGCCTTCTGCTCTCCTTCTAGACCATAATAAATTGTTGGGTGAGATAGGTTCCCTTTTCTGAAGTGATATTGGTAATTCTCCCCACCTGCTCTTACAAGCTGATAGAGCATTACCAAAATGTTGGTTACAAAAGACCTGAAAACTCTTGATACAATCAGTAAGATTGCTCTTATATACTTCTCTAATTTTTTGTTCCCTCATCATAGTGAAATGTTGGTTTATGGACTCCCTATAATTAGTATGGGTCTGTCTTATTAGTAACTCAACTTTCAACTCCATTTCCTTGCTTGCCTTTTTCTCCTCCTCCCAATGAATCTGATTTTGCACTAGAGATATGAAGGCTCTCAACTGGATATCTCCTGTAAATATGTGTGGCAAGAAGGTTCCATTCTCAGGTAAGAAGAAGTTATGCAGAAATAATTCACAAAGCAGATTTCTCTGTTCCTCTGGACTATGCAAATATGTTTCTACAAATTTCCTAGTAGTGTCCAGTTTGTAAGGAAGTTTGGAAATAATCCTCATTAACTTCCAGTGGAGGTATTTTTCTTTTAGTATCAAAGTATAAAACCTTGCAGGCCTTCTGCACTGAACTAAGTACTCTACAATTTGGCACATATCCTGTATCTGTTCTTGTAACTTAGTTATATCTGCAGTTTGGGCTTCTAGCTTCTGCTTCAAAGGTTTTAAGGCTGAAATTTGTGCCTCCATCTGTTGACACTACAACATCCAATGTGCTATGTCCTCATTATATTTTGTCATTGTAACTATTTGTGGGGGCCTTATGATTGATTGTATTTTTGGAGGTAAGTCCACTTGTATACCAATTTTTGATGTGTTAATAGAGAGTAGATCTACTTGTACTCCAACTTCTGTTGTTTCAACTTGAGGTGATTCAACTGTAATTAATTCAACAGATAATTGAGGAGAATGTATATTTACCTATTCTTGCACTTCTCCCTGTTCATTGGCCTCCTCAGTTTCTTGTGATGTTTGTGCCCCTTGTAAATTTTTAGAATGTTCTATAGAAGCTCCTGAATCTATCATGCTGACATCTTGTTGGAAGATTTGTGTTGTTGTCTCTTCTATTTCCACTCCTCTGATGGGTGATTCTTCCTCAGGTAGGGCTATCTCCCTATGATATTCTACCAATTCTAACAAAATTCTGGCCAATTCATCCTCAGAATCAGATTCTGTAGGTTGTTGCTCCAGAGTGGACAATCGAGCCTTTAGTTTGTTCACTTCTTCCTACAAATCAGCAATAAGCTTATCTTTTTCTATGATAGAGGCTTCATGTTGTTCAATCCAACCCATTTGTGTCTTAATGACACTTTTAGCAGCATGTAACTGGGTTTGTATATCGGGCTCTTCCTCTTCTCTTAGTGATTCTTTGCCAGAATTAGAATCTTTAGAATCTGAATAGTCAACAAGTGAGACTGTAGGTATTTCTATATCTATGATTGTTGTCTCTACCTCCAATTCTTCTATGTCCATATATACTTCCTCTGATATTTCTTCTGTAAATTGTTCTACAAGCACTTCCTGCTCCTGCTCTGTATTTAACTGCTGAAATAGTGATGTCGCTTCTTCATCCACTATTTCTTCTGTTACTTTTTGTTTTTGAAGTCTAGAAGACCTTCGTAACCCCACAGGAGTTTGTTTAACCCTTTTTGGTGACTCTGGAACAAATTCTGATGATTCTGGAGTAGAACCTACTTCAAGTGTTTCTTTCTCTAGTCGCCCTTCCTTTCTTGAACTACCAGGCTGCCCAATAGGTTGTGTTGGAAAAATAGTTACATTCTCAAAAATGTAACTCTCCTTCTTTTTCCCATAGGACCAGACTTAGATTATTTTTCCCTTTGCTTCCTAGTCCTAGAGGATGGAGGTCCTTGTGGTGAGGAGGGGATTTCTTTTTCAGAGGATTCAGTTTCAATTTCAGGTTCAGATCTTGTAATTTCTACTTCATCTTCAGATTCAGACTTCTCACCTTCTACCTCTTCCTCAGATTCAGGGCTTTCACTCTCCAATTCATTCCAGGTAGAGAAGAACCATTCAAAACTCCTAGGGTTTCCTCTAAAGTGATGTTTGCAGATGAGCTTGATGAGCCCATGGTGTTTGGGAGTGCCCCTTCCTTGTTGGTATTTTCTAGCCATAGTGCTCAATTCTTGATGAAGGTATAAGGGCAGATTTATCTTGACCTCCGGGTTTGAACGACCATGTCGTAGATGATTCAAAATTTTGATATGATGCCCAGATAGAATAGGAAATTGTCCATCACAGGTTAAAAACCTAATAACCCATATAGCTACTTCATTCCAGGGAGGTGGTAGACTGGACCTCTTAACCCCTTTACAGACATTTTTGCTCATTAAAAATTCAATTGGTCTGTCCCCTTCTTCCCTAAATTGATTAACAATTTCTACCAGGGCATTTTTTCTAGTTTTTACAATCTGAACCCCTTGCAAAGGCATTTCAGTAATATAACTAAGAATTTTTGGAGTTACCTGGATGGTCATGCCACTGATATGGACTTGGTTGTTCCTAAATATTCGAGCGAATTCTACTGCTAACCCCTCAGAATGTCCATCAAATTTATGCAAAAATGACATAAACCCTCCCTTCGTAAAGATACACAATGATTCAGGATCTCCCTGTAGGCAATCTGCATTTTCTGGCTCAATCCGATTCTTCTTACCCCCCATTTTTAATCTTCCTATGTTCTATCTCTTCTCAGTGTCGAAAGACAACGTCGTTCTTGGGTCTGAATCAAACTATTTGCAATTGCAGGGCTCAAAATGGTTTTGGGCTACGAAATTAAATTTTTACAATGCCAAAAAAATGCTTCAAAACGTGTTGGAACATTTGGAAATTAAATTTCCTTCTTCTATATCACGTGGTAGACTCCTATTTCCCATAGGAACGTGATCTGCTATGTTTGATTAAATGATTACGATGCGTTGATGTGGCAGTTGTCTGTTGGTTGGGTTATGGACAATGTACAGAACTTCCCTTTTTCTCGAAGTCCTTGTGAAGTGTGCCAAAGATTTTGCATATCATGAAATGTGCGATGATTCCCAACAACCTCATTTCCATCATTGTGTTGGAAACCTGCATCTTGAAATTTGTGCCATAATTTTTCCTTACTTCAAACAATAGAAATTTGATTGATGATGCCACATGTCATTTCATCCTTATTCTTACTCATTCCAGAGTCTTTCTCGAAGTATGAACATTCCTTCATTCCGAAGCATATGTTTATTTTTATTCTAAAGTTGTTCTTGTATTTTCTCTTTGTTTTGGTTCTAGAGTTATCATCATTCCAAAGCAGTTATGAGTACCATTTATTTCGGAGCATTATCATGCTGAAACATTTGAAGGTTATGGATAAAATTTTTCTGCCCTTTTCACATCTTCCATTGACTAGATGGATAAATTTTTGAATTAACCTTATGTATGCCTCATATACTAACTAGGGATATTATACACTACATACTAGATATCAACATTGTTCTAAAATGAAAAAGGCACATACCTGATATAACCATTTATCTACAATTGTACAATGGTTGTTTCTACTGATTCTCAGCTGGCTGCTCTACGGACTAAGACAGGTGCAATCTAAAAATAGGTGAAATAGTGATTGTGAGAAAATATGGAACAATGATGGTGGGTACAAATGGTGAGTCACTAAGGCAAACATGCCGGAAGACCGGTTTTCATGCAAGCCTAATTCAGAGGCGCCTCAAAGAGGTTTTCACTTTCTGAATTTATTCATTTTTTTTTATCATTTTTTTTTTTTATTTTTTTTTATTTTTATTTCTTTCATGTTACTCTACTGAGTCTGGTGTGGAAGAAGTGTTTTCTTCCAAGATGTGTACATCCAAGTTCTCCACTTGCTTGAGAAACTCCTCCTTCGATAGTGGTTTATGATATATCCGAAGGCGATGTCCATTAACCACCAATTTTCATCGTGAATCATCAATGGGTGAAAGGCGAACAACTCCATTTTCAAATACTTCCTCAATATGATATGGTCCAAGCCACCTAGTCTACAACTTTCCAGGATAGTCTTCATAACGTGAGTCAAACAACAAAGCCCAGTCACCTTGCTGAAACTTCCTCTGCTGAATGTGACTATCATGCCATAATTTTTGTTGTGCTTGGATCATCTCAGTCTGGTGCAATGCATCCCTCCGTAGCTCATCTAATGCATTGAGCTACAGAATTCGGTTAGTTTGTGCCTGTGACAAATCAATACCTACATCCAAAGTAGTTCAAAGAGTTAATAACTCAAATTCAATAGGCAAAAGAGGCTTTTTACCATAAACCAATTCATATGGTGTGAATCTAGTGGTGGATTTCCAAGTAGTGTTGTAAGCCCAAATTGCTTCAGGTAGTTTGTCCATCCAATTCCTCCTATGGGAAGCTATGGTTTTGGTTAAGATTCTCTCTAGTTCCCTATTTGTTACTTCAACCTGACCATTGGCTTGTGGATGATAAGGTGAGGATTTCCTATGCTTGATTTCATATAGTTGAGTGAAGGCTTCAATAACTCTTGAAGTAAACTGAGGTCCTTGATCTGTGGTGATGGATTGTGGGGCCCCAAAATGCAGGAAAATCTATGAATATAGGAAATCAACAACTTTGTCTTCTCGAGCATGCTTAAAAGCACGGGCTTCTACCCATTTGGTTACATAGTCAGTACATACCAAGATATGCACTTTCCCTTGGGAAGGAGGGTCAATGGGTCCTACAAAATCTAGCCCCCATCTCTCAAATGGTTATGTTCCTATTTGAGGTTGTAATGGCATTTCACTAGTGAAGGTAGGTTTTCCCATCCTTTGGCATGCATCACAATGTCCAACATACCTTTTCACATCTTTATGTAAAGATGGCCAGTAATAACCAGTACCCAAAATCTTTCGAATGGTGCTCTTTACTGAATAATGTCCTCCTGATGGTTCATCATGACATGCCCATAGGATATCATATACTTCATCCTTGCGGATACACCTACGCAAAACATGGTCAGGACTGCATTTGAAAAGTAAACCTCTTATCCATTTGAAAGAAGAACTTTGCTTGATTAACTATTTCTTTTGTTTAGGAGTAAAGTGAAGAGGAATTTTTCCTGTAGCCAAATAATTAGCTATATCTACAAACCATGGAGACTGCATAGAAATAGCAAATAGTTTCTCATCAAGAAATGCATCTTCAACCAACTCTCCTATATCTGCATTTGGCAATCTTGATAGAAAATCTGCAACTACATTAGCTTTCCCTAGTTTATTAACTATAGTGATATCAAATTCCTGCAACAATATTAACCAATGAATAATTCTTGCACTAACTAGAGGTTTATTCATCAGGTATTTAATGGCAGCATGATCTGTATGAATGAATACCTGATATCTTGTGATATAGTGTCGAAACTTATTGATAGCATATACTATAGCTAAGAATTCCTTCTCAGTAGTAGTGTAGTTCTTTTCAGCTCCTGTCAAGTTTTTACTGATATAGTAAATGGCATAATGCTCCCCATTGTCAATTTGTCCTAATGCAGCTCCAATAGCAGTATTGGAAGCATCAGTTTGAATATGGAAGGGCAATTCCCAATTAGGTCCTCTCAATACAGGGGGAGTGGTTAATTTTTCTTTCAATTCATCAAAAGACTTTTGACACTCAGTAGACCAAGAAAATTCAGAATCCTTCATTAGTAATGCAAACATTGGATTGGCTATGGTACTAAAATTGGCAATAAATCTATGGTAGAAACCAATATGCCCCAAGAAACTCCTTACATCAGTTTGAGTTTTTGGAGGAGGAAGGTTTTTTATGACTTCCACCTTTTTAGGATCAACCTTGATCCCATAAGAGGAAATATGATGACCAAGGACAATCCCTTCCTCCATCATTAAGAAGCATTTCTCAGGATTAAGAGACAAATGGTATGTTTCACAACGTATTAAAACTTTTTCAAGTTGTTCTAAGGTATATTCAAAACTATCTCCAAATACTGTGAAATCATCCATGTAAATTTCTACACTCTCATTTGTCAAATCAGAGAATATGGCCAAAACAGCTCTTTGAAATGTTGTTGGAGCATTACATAAACCAAAAGGTAGAACCCTATAAGCAAAGGTTCCCCAAGGACATGTGAAAGTAGTTTTCTCTTGGTCTTCAGGTGCAACTTGTATCTGATTATAACCACTGAATCCATCAAGAAAATAGAAAAATTTCTTGCCAACAAGGGTATCTAACACTTGGTCTATGAAAGGTAATGGGAAATGGTCCTTATGTGTTACCTTGTTTAACTCTCTATAATCCACACACACTCTCATTTTCCCATTTTTCTTTGGAACAATGACTAATGGAGAAACCCACTTACTATCTGAAATTGGGTAAATGAATCCTACATCTAAAAGTTTTTCAATTTCTTCTTTAACAATATCTTTCAGAGCAGGATTCAGGCGCCTTTGAGGTTGTCTCACTGGTTTGACATCTTCAGTGTATATCCTATGTGTACACACATCAGGATGAATGCCAATCATGTCCTTATAATTCCAAGCAAAAGCTTGAACATGTTTTTGTAGGACAACAAATAGTTTGGCTTCCTGTTCATTAGTCAGCCAACTATTAATATTTAGAAATTTCCCTGGTTGTATTTCAATTTGTTTAATCCTTGGATAAATAGAATTGACTGCTTCATATCTATTGATTAAAGAATTTAATGGACAGTGATGTGGTTGCAGAGTATGAAATACTCTGGATTCTATTTCATAAGTGATGCCATATGGAATCATTCCCTGCATAGGACATGTGAAAGAGGTAAGAAGATGATGATGCCATCCATGTGGCAGTGTGAAAGAGCTTTCCTGTATGGGAATAGGTGACAGATGTTCTGAAGTTTGTTCTTCATCCTTCCATAGCAGGCGATGAACAAGAATTTGATCATCTTTAAGTCCTTGTAATGTTTCAACTAGGACAGTTTCATCTTCAAAAATTTCCCTTTCTGGTGAATTGACTTCCTCAATGTGTTCCTTCACTACTACTGTAGCCAAAGTGGCAATAGTTTCTTGTTCTTCATCAGACTCAGGATACCATATTTGTCCAAAAAATTTGGTTGAAGGTTGGGCTGGTGGATACAGGGAAATCTTCTTAAGGTCAATGCCATTTGAAATAGTCATTTCTCCTGACCTGTAGTCTATAAAAGCAGCTGCAGTAGCAAGCCAAGGTCACCCTAGAATGATGGGATAACCACTAACTAAATTTCTAGGCTGCAACACCAAGAAATCTATAGGATACTCCCAGGAAGAAACTTCAATGGCAATATCTTCTAGGATTCCTTCTGGCTTGGCAACTGACCTATCTGCCATTTCCAAAACTGTAGTGGTAGGACTGAGATTATTGAGATGTAGTTGTTGCATTGTTTCCTTAGTCATTACATTGATTGCAGCTCCAAGGTCAATTAGTACATTTGGAATTTGCACTAACCCAATAGTAATTGTGACTACTGGACTTCCTGGATCACTATATTTGGGAGGCACTAGTTTTCCAGATAGCAGGTCAGCCAACTTCCCTTCTACTTGCATAGTTTTAGGAAAGGCTTTCTTCTTTCTACCAGGTTTCTTGATACATAAATCCTGAATGGTTTTCTTGATTAAGGGCACATCCTTTATTGCTTGCAACAAAGGAAGAGAAATTGTCATTTTCTTAAGTTCTGTAACTAATTCTGATTCAGGAATAGTTGCAATATTTTTAAATCTTTTAGGGTATGGTACTTCTCCTATAGGGGATTCTTGTTTTTCTTGCTCATTTTCTGATTTTTCTTCTTTTTCTTTTGTTTGCACTGGTTCTGAATGTGGAGATTCTTGCTTTCCATAAATCTCTTCAATGGTGGGTGGAGCAGGGTCAGGTAAAACTTTCCCTGAATGCAACTGGATATTACTACAATCAAGTACATGAACTATAGTAAAATCTTTAGACTCAGCTCCATAAATAGGGGTTGCTTGTCTGGTATTATTTGGGTTAGCCATAGGATGAGCTGGAAGTGGAGGTTGCTTAACTAGTTGTGCTTGTTGAGGTTGTATTCTTCCTTGAAAGTTCTGATTAGGAGCTGGCAACAAGTTTTGAGTCTATCCTTGATACCTTTGTTGCCCTTGATATGATGGGTATTATGGCCCCCATATTTTCCCATATTGTTGATTTTGTGTCCAAGGTGGATTAACAGGATTCCATGGTTGATTCCAACTAGAATGTGACCAGTCTTGAGGGGATGACCAAGATTGATTCCAGGGTTGTGGAAGGTGGTTCTGAATATCCCCAAGGCATATTCCAAGGATTTTATCCCCAACCTGTAGGAAAATGAGGGGCATTCTGGTATTGTGAAAAGTTGCCTCCTGGCCTCTGCCCAATAACATTAAGTTCTTCAGTTTGGGTTTGCAAAACATTTTTAAGGTGAGGCAGGAGATGGCACTTATCAGTGTTATGCTCTTTTGAACATATGCCACAAATAGTTGAGATAGAGGTTCTATCCAAAGGACAATCATGTAGGGCATGCTTATTCTTGCATCTAGGACAATAGATAGCTAGGGGTGGTGAAGAATTGGATTTTGCATTCCTTTCCCCTAATGCAGTATTTAATTGAACAAGAATATCAGTTTTCATGTTAGCCATTTCTTCCATCAAATATTTTATATCAGTATTACCAGGATTCTGCTTCCTTCTTCTTTGCCTAGTGTGGGAATAATTTCTGCATAACTCTACAATATCATTAATCTCAAGCTGGTTTATATCTCCTTTTCCCATTAAATCCAATACTTCTCTGGAATCATCCTGCAAACCTCTCAAAATATAGTTTTTAATAAGTCAGTTTCCACAGGACCACATCTCTTTTGGATAAAGGTAAATCTATCAAGATAATCCTCTAAGTTTTCATCCTCTTCTTGTCTAATCCAAAATAACTCATCCTTCCTATTTCTCACTCTACAATACTCCTGATACTTATCCAAAAATGCAGTTTCCATTTGATCCCAAGTGCGGATTGAATCTGGTTCAAGGCTCATAAACCATCGTAAGGCTGCATCTTTGAGTGTAGAGGGAAATAACTTCAGTTTCTGGTTGTCATTGACATAGTCATAAGTCTGACACAAAACTTTGAATTCAAATAGGAATTGATCAGGATCTTCAGAAACAATTCCCCTAAATATTGGTAATACTAAGGGTGAAATTGTTTTCATAGGAGCATTCTGAGTAGGATTCAGATGAATAGGGTATTCAAAATTTCTAATAGGAGGATTTTCAGCATCATGACCAACAATTTCCCTATCACGTTCTCCTTGTTCTGCCATAGGTGCTTCCTCAGTTTTGACTTGTTCAACTGGTTTAGATGGATCAGCCCTATGGGTATGTCTAGAAGCAAGTGCCTCTAAGAGCTCTTCTTGCAAAGATCCTAAAATTTTAGTTGATGAAGAAGATGATTCTCTTTTAAGTCTTTCAGGAAGTTCATACATAGGCAGATCTTCACCTGATCATGAAGAACACCTTGGTGGAAAAGAGCCAGTTCTGATAAACCTTCCTCTTTCATCTCTTGGCCTATTCATCCATGCTCATCCACTAAATGAACTAGAATTCAGTTTTCAAGAACTATTACCTGTAATAGGATAGTTCTTGGACTACTATACTTCTCCTAACAACACCTAAAGTTTCCTCGACAATGGTACCAAAAATGATGAGTGTCATCAATTATTCATCATTTAATCATTATTCTTGTCAATCCAGGGCGGTGTCCAATGGCTGTATACGATAGGAAAGGTAAGCAGTTTAAGGATCAGTTCATTCAAGGGATGGTTTTATTGGTGAAACAGTTAGTGTTTGGGGGTTTGATGTCACCTCTAAACCTTATAAACTAAAATTGACTCCTATTTACCCTTTTTAGAAATGAAATTGCAGGAATTGAAACTTTGCAGAAAAAGGAAAACTAACTACTATTGCAGAATTTAAACTGATAGAAATGAAATGATGCAGAAGTTGAAATGGCAAAAATAAAACTTGCAGAATTGAAAATCACACCTTGTATCAAGCAAAACCTAATTACAATATCATAATTCAAATAATAGTAATCAAATGTTGCAGAACTGAAACATTAAGAAATTCTCTGATGCAAACTAGAAATGCCAGATTCTGAAAACAACTGCTAAAATAGAAAATAATAGAAAATGTTGTAAGATGCAAGAATTTATGCTAAGTGGTCAGCTGACATGCACATACTCCTATAATAATTACAAATTATCACATGCAATCTAAAATAGTACAACTAAAATTATGAAGTATAAACTGATAGATTCTTGCTAATTTGTTGCAGCAAGAAATGAGCAGAAAACCTATAAAAGTTGCTCCTTCTCCTGGCCCTGGAAGTGGCCCTTGCTCCCTGACCTAGAAGAAGGTGGAAAGAACTATTCTAAACTATCTAAGTTTCACACACATTCACTCATACTACCAATAAAATAGAAATATTGCACCTTTTATTGATTCTGCAACAACATTACAGTATTGCAGGAAAAAGCCTACAAAATACTGTCCTACTGTAATTATAAGGAAAGCTTATCTATTATGAAATTATGCAACTCTATATCCTCTATATGCTCAACCAAATGGGAGCTATCTTATTTATACTAATGGGTTACAATATTGATAGGATTTTGTGTTGCTATGTAGGGCTGCTACAACTATTGCAACTGTTTCCTAGAATGCAGGGATTTGTTCTGTTATTCCTTATCCATTCCTTCTTCTGGGCTTCATGCATTGAGGGACAGGTGTTGGAAAGAATAAGGGTATCCCTTAAACAGTTGTAGCCACCGTTTACCACCCTTCTATTGCTATTATAGGCGCTTTTGACCAAAACTGTTCTTACTGCGTTCATTCCGGAGCTGCTCCAGAATATCAGGTAGGATAACAGAGTTTGTATTAATTCATGCACCAAAGGTGCAGGAAAATAGTTGTGATGGCATGAATAGTCTCCATAATTTCCCAGAAGACTTATTCCATCCTTTGCATGAGCTGGAGTGGACCAATTCCAAGCCATGTTGTATATGTACAGCTGGCTAGAATTTGAATGGACAATTTCTTGTTTCTGCATAGTCAAACTATTTTGAACAAGTTTTGGCACCTTTTTGGCCATTTGAAATGGTTAGACGATGGGGAAAGCTAATGAAATGATTTCAGAACTAAATACATATCAACACTTAATATTACAACTTCAAATAAATCCTACTTTGCTTAAAGAATTCAACTAAAACATGTCAAAAAGTACAGAAAAATAGTCAAAATAGAATATATGCTCTTCAACATTTAAAACATGTAAACACTAATACATAATGCATTCTATCACCATAATTAGCATCAAAACATAACATAAGGTTTATCAAATATCCAAAAAATGGTCCATGAATGAGGCAATTTTTTGGCCTCATCACCCGACATCCCCATTTGTTTAATTTTATCATTGTAGGTCCTAGTTACAATCACCCAGATATCAGCATAATCGCCAAGCGATCGACAAAAATGCTAGGCAATTTCGTCAGATCGGAGGTGATTTTGTCAAAAGACAGGCGATCCTGTCTACAGATCAGCAAGGGGGCAAGGATTCAAACCACTATTTGCATCTCTTTCCCTGTTTCCTTTTTGTTCATGCATTGTTCAATATTTATTTAGTTTACTGCTTAAATTTGCATATTGCATCTTGGTGTTCACCATCATTTCAATTAACTGCATCGTAAAATCAGGATCATAATCACATAAATCCATGGCATACTAGGTTGAATTGTCATCATAGTGTTCTCATGTCATTTCATATCCATTTGCATATAGAAATTAAAACATATTTGTGATTTGGAATACAAGAAAACTACCATATTTTGCAAGAAACCCTATTTTCTATCAATTATTTTGTTGCAGGATTGCGACATAATCACCTGCAATTTTGTCAAATCGGAGGTGATTTTGTCTGGAACACAGGCGATTCTGTCTGGAACAGAGGTGATTCTATCAAAAATAGAGGTGATTATGTCCTGCTACAAGCCTCAAAATCTTCATCAAACATCCGACTCAAGTAAGGCTTATAATTTCTTATAATCCCAATCTTAGGCATTGTATTTCATTTTGTATCCACTGTCTGTTGTCCTCATTAAATCAAAATTGCATATAGATAGTTTAGTTGCATAAAGGCCAAACTTAGGTGTATGAGAATGATTTATAAAAAGAACACATCAAACATCTTCCAAGCCTAGGTACGAAAACTACCGCTAAAAGTTTCTTGGTGAACCCTTAATTCATCAAAAAATCACCACAAGAAGGCACAATTAAGTGCCTCTCTTTCGAGGTGTAGCTCTACTATTTTCCCATTCCCCTCTGAGGCGTGGATCCATCAGCCTAGAGGAAAGGAGTGCAAAAATTTTAGGCCTACATTCTTTGGTGAACCCGACGTGAATACATAGGCATTTCTTCTGATTTCAAAAAAAATAATACAAGAAAAACAATCATCATTTCAAATTTGTATGTTTTAGATTCAATTCTAAATTTTAGATACCAAATATTACTTTTAGAAGTACTAAAGAAACCATGAGTCTTAACTCAAATCAATATGAGCCCATCAGTAATGTTGGGAAAATTCTGCCAAATACATTTGTTGATTATGACCAACCTCATCCATATTCAACATCACCTTTATCACACTTTTCTCATTTTTTATCCTTACCCCAACAAGATAATCCCTTTTCCAATCCTCTTCATAATGATATTATATTTTCTCCCACATATCCATATTATGCCTATCGATCCACATACAATCCTTCTCCACCATTTCAACATTCTTCTTTCAACACAACACATCCATTTCAACAAGAAAATACTTCTTCTTCCAATCCTACCATGCACTCACATCATACTTCACAATATTCCTATCATCATTCTACCCATAATAAAGAAAAAAGAGGTAATAAACCATTAAGTCCTTTTATGGCTGAATTCCTAAGGCAATTATCAAAAGCCTCTCAAAAACCTTCACCACGTAAATTTACTAAGCTCAATCAACCAATGGATATAATTCTCAAGCATTTACTTGATACAAATAGGATTGAGTTACCTCCCATAAGACAACCTGATACCACAACAGATTGGTATAAACCTGAGCTACATTGTGAATATCATAGAGTGGATGGACATATGACACAAAAATGTAGAAATTTAAGATGTGCAATTCAAGATTTGATTGACGAGGGTCTTTTCACTATAAAGGAATTACAATCTACAACTGATTATAAATCTCCAATAAACAATCAAACTCCTACACAACAAATACCCATAATCAATCAAGACATGGGGATCTCCCAAGAACCCCTATTCAATTATCAACAACAGGAAACCGATCAAATATTGCATCTTAATGTGTCCCATCATGATGATATTACTAATATTGTAATAGAAACTACAAATGAGCAACCTCAAGTTCAATCAACTCAATTTGATATTCAAGAGATGGATTCCTCATTTGACCAACCTTCAAAACTATCTTTGGCTCTAGAGAATGATCCAAAATGGAATGTAAGCATAGAAAGCCCATATTTAGCATCAAAATCTCAATCTGAAATCCACTTTGATAGCCAACAACAAGTGATTAATCCTCAAGCAAAGATATCCCTTTTAGAAGTATTACAAATTTCTCATGTTCATAGGGAAACTTTGTTCAAGATACTTAGCCAACAATTTGTTCCTCATGATCTTTTCCCTAAGAACACAATTAATGGTGTAAGCCCTCTTGAGGTTAACCATATTTCATTCTATGATGAGGAGATTCCTTCCTCTACTCCACAAGAAGACTCCTCTCTTTACATTACAGGATTTATTAAAGAAACATCTATTAAAACTATCATGGTAGATAATGGCTCCTCTCTTAATTTATGCACTTATCAATTATTCCAAAAACTCGAATTAAAGGAAGAAGATCTCAATGAATCAAATGTTATTATAAAATATTTTAACAATGAAATTCAAGAAGCTCGAGGCACTATAATTCTTCCCCTTAAGAGTGGACCCAAGATCCTGGATACTTTGTTTTATGTAGCATCTTGCCCTTCACCTTACAACCTACTTCTCACAAGTCCTTGGATTCATACGATGAGGGTTGTCCCTTCCATTCTTCATCAATGTTTGAAGTTTAAACTTGCAAATAAAATTGTTACCATACATGGTGACCCAACACCATTTGAAGAATATTTAACAGTTGAAACATCAAGTTCTATACATTCTCCATTGTCACAATTACCTCCTATAAATCACTTTTCTTCATCCATACCCGATCATCCTTGTTTACCAAATAACACCCATGCATATCTTTCACATATGCTCCCTCCATCTTATCAAGACTTGGAAGATAGTGATAAGAATGAAGAACCTTCTTATCCTTCTGACATTTTGTTTTGTAACATGATCAATTTTACACATAAAAGTCAAATATTTTGCTACATTGTTCTACATTATAACAAAGCTTTTGTTATCGCTACCTTTTATTCATCACCTTTTGTTCTTCATTCTCCCTTTCATTATTATTATCACATCAAGTTCTCTATTCTTTTCCTCTTTATCATTGTCATCTTCTGTCCATCACTTTTCTTCATCTACATCTCATTCTTCATCACAACAATCTCAACTATCAACCAAACAACTTCACATACACCACAACCAAATTATCCTTCAAAACCTCCTTTGATTTTGAAGCCACCTTAGACATGCTATACTCAAATAACCTTGTATAATGTATATAGATCATCTTGTATATACCACCAATTCCATCATTAAAAGTAAAAAATAAAAAAATAAAAATCAAATAAAACAACTAAAAAATTAAAAAGTATCAAAAATCTCAAAATTATTTCAAATCATTCTGCATTGTTATTAATTGTTGTATTTCAAAATTTTGAAGCTATATTTTCCTTTATTTTGGATTAATTCAAAAGTTATCTTGAACCATACACTTAATTTCACAAATTAATTATTTTGATTTTATCACTATGATTATAAATCTCTCTTGTATCGAAGATCACTATTTCACTAAATAATATTTTGAGTTTTGGGAAATGATCTTGCTACTTCTTGAACCAAGTACACTTTTACACATTAAAATGATTTGTTGCAAATTCAAAAAATGATACTACATAGTAGTCTTAGTCTCTTGAGCGAAAAGTTTCCCCTACTATCCTATCATGCGCATGGTCTAGAATTTTTGAGAATTGGCAAAAGGACAAGCTCACCCCTGCCCAAATAAAAATCCCTTGCTCTACAGCCAATCCGAGCAAGTATCCCAAAAGAAAAAAATCAAGAAAAGAAAAAGTCAAAAATCAAAAGAAAAAGAAAGAAAAAAATAAAAAAGAGAACGAAAAGAGAAAAAGAAAAGCAATAAAATCCCCTTGTTCAAAACAAAATGAACAAAATCCCTACCCCTTGAAAGTGAAGAAAAGAAGGGTGAATGAGCTTGAATCCCTGGAATTCTCAGTTATTCAAAAATCATGAGGTAAACCCCATAACAGGTGATTTGTGCCCAACTTGCTTGACATTGGGTAATTCCTTTTCGCGTGGCGACATGTCTGTCACATTAGCGACCTTCTTTTGTATAGACCTATGTCCGCTTGTGGATTAGCTAGCTTTTGATGACTTGACTTACATAGTAGTCTGGTACGGTTTCATGCACAAAAATCATGGTTAATGAACCCTTCACTTGCACACACATTGGTTCATTCAAGTTTGCTTGCATCACTACCTTACTCAAAATTGGTAAATGAACATTACAAAGCACACACATTTGATCCTTGAGAGATTTTGTATCATCATGACAATCAAGATGGATAATGAACTCACTTATCACACACTGGTTTTTGATAAATTTGAATTTGTCTTAGAAATAAGTTAAAATATTTCTTTGAAATTTGTCAGACAACATTAGTTCATCATTACTTTCATATTAACACATTACATAGATATTTCCAAAATTTCAAAAATCTCAAAAACAACTTATTGCAAAAATAACATGTAGTTCAAAATCACTTATCATACATAGCATTCATGACTTCGCGATGATGGTATAATTCCTAGGAATTATTCTGCTCAATTTTCACACTAGGAATTCTATACCTAGCGCAAACCATCTTTCTAATTTTTCATGCCCAAAATTAGTCCATATATTTTCATAAAAATTTCATAATATTTTTGAAACATGTGACACAATGATTTATCTTACATTACTTTGCATTTTAAAAGAACAAATAATTTCATATCATCATGCATTTCATTTTGATTTTCGTGATGATGGTATAATTCCTAAGTAATTATTTCATATAATTTCACACTTAGGAATTCTATGCTTAGCGTAAATCATCCTTCAAATTTTTCATGCTTTGCTCAATATATTTCACAAACATTTACCACATACATTATTATCAAACAAACATCACACATATTCCTATTACCACAAAAGCCTTAAGATTATTCTTAAGCATACAACCATTCTTAGCAATATCAAAAACATTCCTCACAAATAGGATTAGCTTCGAGACTTAGCGAGCTTTGAACTCCACCAACAGTCTCATAACAGCACAACATCCTTTGAGGTTTATTGCTAGAATCTATCAAACATCTTGTCCCAAAACAACATCAAACATTTCTTTCTCATCATAAAGCCTTAAGATTATTCTTAAGCACACAATATTTTGGTATTAGCAATACAAAACTTCCTCATAATAGGATTCGCTTCATGACTTAGCGAGCTTTGAACTCCACCAACGGTCATATAACAACACAACATCCTTCGAGGTTCATTGCTAATCCCTCAAATCTATCATCACACAAAATCATCTTTCTCAAAACACACTTTACAAAATCATTTTCCTTTTATGTTAAGCATGATCAAAATGTTCAAAAATCAAAGCATGATTACAAGAAATTATGTAACACAACCATCATAAGCAAATGTAATAAATCATCCAATAAATCACACAAAGTCACATAAAACAAAGAAGATCAAATTGAGTTTTCCACCAAACATAAAATTTGGTGTAAAAACTCGAAGGGGGCAACGTAATAAACTATTAAAACAATAAATATTGAGCTATGAACTAAAAATGCGTCCAATTTTTTTCTACTACCTCGAAAAATGTGCCATTTCATCTTTAACGACCTTTTTTCAAAAGATCGCTAAAGAGGGGGCAAAATGTAGTAGGGTAAAATTGACACATTTAATTTACCTAAACATCATAAAAATTATTAAAATTATTCAAAATTTACCCGAAAGTCGGCTAAAATGGTGAGAAAACAATCTCCTCATTTTTTGCACCAATAAACCAAAAATTGTTTGACCGTTGGGCAAAATCACCCAACGGTCAACAAAATCGCCTGACGATCGACAAAATCGCCAAGCGATTTTGTCTTAAAATAGAATTTTAACAAATTTCCTTTGATAGTTTCTTTAGTACTTCTAAAAGTAATATTTGGTACTTCAAATGTAAGCAAAAAAAGCCCATATTTAGAGTAAACATGGAGGAGGTTTTTATCCCTCCTATGTTTGCCACATCCAATCTGCTCACCATCCTCCCTGATCCGATCGGTTGTTAATCTAGGTAACGCATTTTAAATCTAATTTTACCTTTTTAGCAAATTTGTTAAAATTTTGTTTTAATACAAAATCGCCTAGCGATTTTGTCGATCATCAGGTGATTTTGTTAACCATTGGACGATTTTACCCAACGGTCAAACAATTTTTGGTTTATTGGCATGAAAAACGAGGAGATTTTTTTCTTACCATTTTAGCCAAATTTTGAGTAAATTTTGAATAATTTTAATAATTTTTATGATGTTTAGGCAAATTAAATGTGTCAATTTTACCCTACTACAGATAAAAACACTATAATTTCTTCATTATAACTCTGATTTGCATGATTTTTTATTTTTTTAGTGCAGAATCAAAACGTAGCAAAATACTTTATCCTTTTTTTTATTTGGAGCTATAGTTCAAATTTGGAAACTAGATCAACTGTCTTTGATCTACGCATTCTATCAATTGACCACCTTGTCACTATCCTATCACCTATACTATAGTTACTGATATTGACAATCTTATTTATGACCCTGACCACCTGTATTTTATGATTGTTACAGTTGATGATTACTTTTGTTGTTGCTAACCCAACTATTACTATCACTAACTCGATTGGTACTAGAATATATTAGAATACTATAAACACTTGTAGATTCTATCCTCTCTGTTGGTACATGCAAAGTGTATTCTTTTGTGATAGGGAAGTCTTTCTCTGTATGTTTACTTTTTGGGATCATGAATGCAGGTTCAACTAAACAAGGATATGTGAGTATTTGCATGTTCAAGTTTTTAACAGAATCAAGGTATGTTAGGTAGAGGAGTATGTAACACCCATAGGCCCTCTGTTATACCACAGTAACTAAAAATAGTGCTCCGACTAATATTTTAGGCCACTACCCAAGGAGGATTCCACACATACCCTTGAGCACACTATTTGCCTCTCTAATAGTACGTGAGGGTAATCATCGAAGATGTTGTGTCTCATGGACAATGGATGATACAAGGCCAAAAATATTTCTATTGGATAAAAAAAATTTCACCTTAGAATGGTCTCCCAATTCACCAAAAGATGTGTGGGAGCTTGATTCCATGTGTGAGAGTTGTCTACGGCCTGGGTATTGGAGCATGATCGTCCTTCACTTCACTAGATGCTTTATTGATATATCTAGCTTAGCTAATAACAATAGCTCCTTCATGATATTTTAAAACCCTCAATACATGGTTTCTAGCCTACTCAACTATGAAAACAAATAGACTATATTTCTTTAGGTTTTTGTAGATTTTTTTGTCTTTTTGAATAAAGGAAAATAGAATGAAAACATAGGAAAATTATACCTAACAAGCAAAAATGGTTGAGCAAGAATTATCATAGTCATAGCAAAACTCGGCCGTGGAAAGTTCTCTAATACCACTTGTAAGGAATATACTATTGAAATAAAGCTCACACATACAAAATACTAAAAGATAACTAAAATACGTGCAATAACTGAATAACACTATGCAAAAATTAATTGCAGAATTGAAACAATCTCACAAATAATGTAGAATCATAGACCTCTTTGAGGGGGCTACCTCATTCAATATTTCATTAGCTTGCAAAAATATACACTCGTATATGGCTTCACGTCTTTTAAAGAGAAAGCTACATGCAATCCTACCTAAAGGCTCAAGAGTTGTCTTACATGCAAAATACCACTTCGCTTACATGTAAAATGCCACTCGAGCTAGAATATTCTACCAAACATCAGTTATAATCTTGATAATGATTATATGCAATGTCACCTGTAGGCCCAAAATTTTCACACCCTTTTCTCCCATGCTAATGGATTTGTGCCTAAAAGGGGGAGGTAAAATGAAGGATATACACCTCAGACAATAAGTGCTTTTATTTCACTCTCTTTGGTATTTTTTGATGAATGGGATGGGGTTAACTAGGAAACTCTTACTATGGCAATTTCCACACCTAGGTGAGGTAGTGTTTTGATTTGATTGTTTTGTCTCACATACAACCTAGGTTTAGCCAAAATGCAATTTCTACCTAGCTAGATGTAATTTTATATTCAATGAAGACAAGGGCAAACAAATTTTAATCTAAGCAAGCTTTGTAAATACAAAAAAGAATGCAATGATACAAAGATGAATGTTTTAGGTTTTTGTAAGTGTTTTTTATGATTTTAAATGCAAGTAATAAAATGCGATTAAAGCCTATGTTTTTAGGTTTTTTTCCTAATTAACTACAAATGCTTACATATCAGAAAGTATAAATTTGACACTGAAAGAATGAATTTTAATTACTTATCTGACCCAAATTTTTACTTTTGATGAAATCAACTGTACTGCATGAAACAAACACAGACATGATTAAACTGGTCATACGATTTCATCTAAAAAAATCGTATGCATACAATTTCATTCAAAACCTGCAATTTCATAGCAAAACACTAGATTTTGGATTTAGGGAAGGGGTATCTGCATAGGCCACAGTATATCATAGTGTGTGATAGTCAAATCTCCTCGGTAATTTTAGGAAACCGTAAATAAAGTAAAAATTTGATTATTCTAATCATAAAATGAAAAAGAATGCTGGATCTAGCAATAAGAAATATTTGTAATACAAAATTGCAAAAATTAAAAGTGTTATGATGCTGATAATGTAAAATGTTGGACATTTTAAGTCCCTAAGATAAAAGTTGTTATTGATGTCAAAAGGACCTATGTAAGTAAGCACTATGATTTTGCTCCACAAAGAGCTTCATGAGAAGCAAAGGTTTTGATCAAAGGTTCTAGAAGGGATGCATTGCATTTGGTTTCAAAAGGAGCTTCAAGGGAAGCTTACCAAAAGGTTTTTATGAAAACTAAGGAAGGCAAGGAAAGGTTTTATTTAAAACCAATGGATGGCATATTTGAAATGGATTTTTCTTAAAACCCAAGTTGGCTTTTCGTTTCATCAAAAAAGGTGCCCCAGTGATGGAGAAATTTAATTTTAAAGGTTTAGTTTAAATTTTAATTTATTTAAAATTTAATTTTAAATTTGAAAAAAAAAATTCCTTCCTTTCTTATTGGCACCATCGACGTCATGAGGGAAATTTTAAAATGGCCACCATATTCACATTTAAGGATGACTTATATAAATAAGCCAAAGGTTTTCCATTTAATAAACCTAAGTCATGTTGCATGATTTTTGAAAACCCAAAGTATTTCTACATCCGAATATTGCACAACAAATTTCATGGAGTGTGACGTGGGTAGTCAAGTCATGGACGATTAAAGTTTTGGCACCTTGTGAGGAAATCACATGCAAATTAAGGAAGAGAGTGCCCAAGGCACTCATGTGGGCAGTCATAGCTCACGCGGCTTAGCTACCTCTTAGTAGCATGGTGGGCAGAGGTTTGAAATGCCAAGGTCCTTCGAGGGCTCCTTTGAGGTATGTACTTCGACCCCGATATTTGTGGGGGTAAATATTTTAATTAAAATATTTACTTGCTAAGGTTTGATTACGATTTTTGTGGAAGATATAAGGTTGAGAAAGCTTTAAAATTTTAATAAGGTTTGATATTTGATTAATGTGGGATATTGCCTGAGAAAGATTTGTGATTATTTTTTAGTGCAAAAGTGTTGAAAGGAAGGATATAAAATATTTGATTTATTTTATGGTGTAAGTGGTTTTTGGAGTGACAAGGTTATGCAATGTTTTGATTTATTTTATTTTATGGTACAAGTGGTTTTAGGAGTGATAAGGAAGTTCTGCATTAATTCTTAAGAAGGTTTTCTAATTAAAAGCCTTGGTAAATATTATTGTGAAGTTGAGTAATGTTGATTATTTTGTGATCTTCTAACCCTTGTGAAGATTGGAAAAATAATATTGTGATTGTGGTAGATTTCCAAAGAGGATTCTTCATCTTCATTAAAGGTATGGGAACATTTTCCTATTGATTGATTATGGTGGTTCATTTCTAAAAATATTTTTGGAGTGAAAAGGATTGATTGTGGTTTCCTTTTTGAAAGTGATTGTTAGACTTACAATGGCACTGAGAGGGGGGGTGAATCAGTGTAGCTCTTTAATCATGAATTAACATCTCTTAAAATAGCAGCAGTTAAAACTTATAAATAGATATAGCAAGTACAGCAAGAGAACATCACACAACACAAGATTTTAACGAGGTTCACCAATGTGGCTACTCCTCAAAAATGACTGCTTGGACTACCATCCAAATCCAGCCTTTGCAAAGCAACAACTTTTACAAATAGTTTACCAACACCCACTGGAAGGAGCACCAACCCCTGATTTATCTGTACCAATAGAAAGGAGCACCAACCCCTGATTTGCCAGCACCAACTGGAAGGAGCACCAACCCCTTATGCCAAGCACCAACTTGGACTTCAATTCTAAAACTAGAAGAATGATAGTAAGATACCTTTGCTTTTACAAGACCCTGACTGGTCTGCTTCACTTTTTTGTCCTATGCGCACTCTACTCTCTCTGCGCTATCACTTCGCACAATCTGCTGCTTAACTATCGAACGTTCATCTTCTCCCCTTTGCGCACTCTGCTTCCTTTGCGATCTTCGCACTTAGAATGATTCGATGACTTGCACTCTGCACACTACGACCGAACTTCGCACTCTACACTATCTCCGAACGTCGCACTTCTCAACATTTCAACTCTTCAAAAACCTTCCTTTTATAACAATATTTTCAAGATCAAAAACCTAATCTTAGTCGGCTGTAACCCTAATCTTAGTCGATTGCAAACCCTAATCTTCGTCGACTGCAAACCCTAATCTTTGTCGGCTAACATCGGTCTTCGTCGGCTTCAACTACCTCTGTAACTCTTCTATTGTTGTTGCCATGAAAACACATGTCGCGATATCGCGACACTTTTGCCTCCGTATGCTTTCTCTTAGCTTTGGCCCGTGAGAATACAACATGTAGCGATATCGCTACACTTTTTCTTTCGTACGCTTTCTCTTTACTTTTGTCATGAAATCGTGACACTTCTGCCTTCTTACTTTCTCTCTCCTCCTTTAGTCATGAAAATGCGACATGTCACGATATCGTGACACTTTTTCTCCTTAGCGCTTTAACTTGCCTTTGGGTCATGAAAATGCGACATGTCACGATATCGTGACACTTTTTCTCCTTAGCGCTTTCTCTTGCCTTCGGTCTAAACAACATGTCACGATATCGTGACACTTTTTCTCTCGTACTCTCTCTCCTGCAACATGTCATGAAATCGTGACACTTTTTCTTTCGGACTCTCTCTCCTGCAATATGTCACGAAATCGTGACACTTTTTCTCTCGGACTCTCTCTCCTGCAATATGTCATGAAATCGTGACACTTTTTCGTCCGTACAACCTTCCTTGCAATATGTCACGAAATCGTGACACTTTTTCGTTCGTACAACCTTCTTTGCAATATGTCATGAAATCGTGACACTTTTTCGTCCGTACAACCTTCTTTGCAATAAGTCGCGAAACTGTGACATGTCATGAAATCGTGACACTTTTCAAACTTGTTCTCTTTCTTTGAACTTGTCACGAAATCGCGACACTTCTTCTTGCTTTCTCTTTTTCTTCCAACATGTCATGAAATCGTGACAGTTTTTCCACTTGCCTTTTCTCTCCAACATGTCACGAAATCGTGACAGTTTTTCCACTTGCCTTTTCTCTCCAACATGTCATGAAATCGTGACAGTTTTTCCACTTCCTTTTTCTCTCCAACATGTCATGAAATCATGACAGTTTTTCCTGCTTCTTCTCTCTCTTCCAACATGTCACGAAATCATGACAGTTTTTCTTGCTTCTTCTCTCTCTTCCAACATGTCATGAAATCATGACAGTTTTTCTAGCTTTTTCTCTCTCTTCTAACATGTCACAAAATCATGATAGTTTTTCTTGTCTGTTGTATATGTCGCGATATCGCGACACTTTTCTTACTTGTCTTTTTCTTTGATCTTTTTGCAAATGGGCTACTTCGGTCTTCTTGGAAACTCACTGTCCATACTCTGAATAACCTTTGGACTCCTGTCTTCTGCATCTGACTAGCCTTTGAACTTCCTGTCCACTGCATCAATAGATCTATCTGACTGTGTTGACAACAATGACAATACTGTTGTTGCACCTTGCTCAACAATCTCCCCCTTTGGAATTGTTGGCAACACATGTGCAATTTTTTGTAACTCTTCTCCCCCTTTGTCAATAATACCAAAGGGCTACTACAGACTCCCCCTGAGTCCATGCACAACATTCTCAGGCACAATTTGTTACACTTAGCACAAATTATGATCATGAGCAAAAAAATAATCAAATACTTAAATGCTCCCCCTGAGAATGTGATCCCTGTAGCTAGTCAATTCTTGGGAAGTGTGACCACTCCCAATTTGTTTCGAAGGTACTCAAACACTTCCTTGGGCAATGGTTTTGTGAAGATATCTGCTACTTGTTCTGTGGTTGGAACAAAATCCAATTTAACCTCACCTTCTGCAACTTTCTCCTTCAAAAAGTGATACCTGATGGCAATGTGCTTTGTGCATGAATGCATAACTAGATTCTTGGAGATGTTAATGGCACTGGTGTTATCACACTTAACTGATATTGGTTCACTGAAGTAGATACCAAGATCTTTCAGGGTTTGTTTCATCCACAAAACCTGCGTACAACATGTTGTCACTGCAATATATTCTGCCTCTACTGTTGATAAAGAAACTGACTCTTGCTTCTTACTGTGCCATGCAACCAATCTGTCTCCAAGATAGAATGCACCTCCACTGGTACTCTTTCTGTCATCTACACATCCAGCCCAATCTGCATCTGAATATGATATAAGGGTGAAGTCTTTACCTTTTGGATACCACAACCCATACTCCATAGTACCCTTGAGATACCGAAGAATCCTCTTTACTGTTGTCACATGAGTCTCCTTGGGATTGGCCTGAAAGCGTGCTACCATGCATACTGCCTACAAAATATCTGGTCTGGTAGCTATCAGGTACAGTAGGCTTCCAATCATAGATCTGTACATGGTTTGATCAATAGGTGGAGATTTGTCATCTTTGCTCAACTTGCAGCCTATCGTCATGGGAGTGCTAACTGGCTTACAATCCTCCATTGTGAATTTCTTTAACATCTCTTTTACATATTTAACTTGAGAAATAAATATGCCCTTCTTACTTTGATTAACTTGCAAACCGAGGAAATATGACAGTTCACCAATCATTGACATTTCAAATTCTTTTTGCATCTTATTTGCTAAATCTTGACATGACTCATCTTTGTCGCTGCCAAATATGATATCATCTACATATACAACAAGAACAATAAGATGCCCATTTTCTGTTTTGACATACAGGTTACTATCCACCATACCTTTCTTAAACCTTTGTTGAGTGAGATAGTTGTCTAGTCTTGCATACCATGCTCGGGGTGCCTGTTTTAAGCCATATAAAGCTTTCTTCAACTTGCAGACAAAGTTTGGATTATCACCAAGTTGGAACCCATCTGGTTGCTCAATATAAACCTCTTCTTCAAGTTTCCCATTCAAAAATGCTGATTTCACATCCATTTGATAAACTTTGAAATTCTTGTAGACTGCTAAAGCCAGAAACATTCTGATTGCCTCTAGTCTAGCTACTGGTGCAAACGTTTCCTCAAAGTCAATGCCTTCAACTTGTGCATACCCCTTGCATACCAATCTTGCTTTATTTCTGACTACCTGTCCGTCTTCATTCAATTTGTTACGAAAGATCCATTTAGTCCCGATTATATTTTTGTTCGCAGGTCTAGGTACTAACTCCCAGGTTTTGTTTTTCTCAATCTGGTCTAATTCTTCATTTATAGCCTTCATCCAACCTTCATCTTTGCTTGCTTCAACAACATTCTTGGGCTCAATGCTGGATAATAGAGAGTAGTTACTTGCTACTCTTCTTCTTGTTTGAACACCAACTTTGGGGTCTCCAATTATTTGATCTCTAGGATGATTTTTCTGCCAGCTTCCTGTTTTGAATTTCTTATTCTCTTCCGCTTCTGAATCACAACTTACATCATCTGAGTCAATTTTTTGTATCTTTTCAATTTCATTTTCCTCATCTCCTTCAATAACCTCTTCATAGATTGGGTAGTTCGTTTCATAGCTAATTACTCGTTCTTTACCTTCATCAAACTTAACATCAGCACTGTCCACAATTTTCTTTAGCCTCTTGTTGTAGCATTTGTAAGCTTTGCTTCTTGGTGAGTAACCAACAAAAATACCTTCATCTCGCTCTATCTTCAAACTTGCCAAGATTGTCTTCAGTTCTTTTGATATAGCACTTGCTGCCAAACACTCTGAGGTATTTTGTTGTTGCCCTTTTACCGAACCACAATTCATAAGGAGTTTTGCTTTCATGTGTTCTCAGCATGTACCTATTTTGGATATACACCGCAGTATGGACTGCTTCTTTCCAAAATCTATCTGCTACTCTGCTTTCAGCCAACATAGTTCGTGCCATTTCTTGCACAGTCCTGTTCTTTCTTTCTACCACTCCATTTTGCTGAGGTGTCCTGGCTGCTGAGAACTGTCTCCTAATACCGTATTTTTCACAGTATTCTACAAACTCCTCTGAAATGAATTCTCCTCCTCTGTCTGATCTTAAACATTTGATCCTCTTTCCTATTTCATTCTCAACCTAGTTTTTGAAAATCTTGAACATATCAAAAGCTTCTGATTTATGCTTCAAGAAGAATATCCATGTCATTCTGGAATAGTCATCAATGCACAACATAAAATATTTGTCACCATTTATGCTTTGTGTTCTCATGGGTCCACATAAATCAGTGTGTATTAGTTCCAGCGGTTTGCTTGTGTAGTATTCTTTAGTTTTGAATGTGACTCTAGTTTGCTTCCCCTTTTGGCATGAAGCACAAATGTTGTTTGCAGGTTTGCTGATGGTGGGAATATCTCTTACAGCCCCTTTTGAGGTGATTTTTACTAGATTATCAAAACTGATATGACCAAGTCTCTTGTGCCACAGCCAATTTTCTTCTTCTTGTCCAATAAAGCAAGCTCCTTTTGAAGTCTCTGAGAGCGTGTACAGAGTTACCAGATGTTCTTGACCCTGTTGCTATCAATTTTCCACTGTTGGTTTTTCTGACTTCACAACCCCGCTTCATAAAGACTACTTCATGACCTTTATCACAAATCTGACTTACACTCAATAAATTATGTTTCAATCCATCCACAAATAAGACTTCTTCTGATTTAATCCTTCCATCACTAATTTTGATTGAGCCTTTGCCGACTATCTTGGCTCCATCATTATTTCCAAATTTTACTGATCCTCCTTCATATTTCTGTAACTTATCAAATTTTTGTTTGTCACCTGTCATATGACTGGAGCATCCACTATCTAGTATCCATGGTACATATTTATTCTGTGCTTTGAATGCAGTTTGAACGATTAAGGATTCCTTTTCTTCCTTCAGTCGTTCTTTTCCTTTCCACACTGTTTTGATAGTAGTTTTGGGCTCTTGTTTTGTTTTTCCCTTATCAGCAGCTTGTGCATGTTTTACAAGAAGTTTTCTATTTTGTCTCATCCTGTTTGGTTGAACTTTTCTTCCCTAAAACTGATTTGATGAAAATGTGCTTCTACAGTTTCTTGCAATGTGCCCAAAATTGTGACAGTTATAACATTCTACTGTGTAATTCATCAGAGGAGAAAAAGCATTTCTACTGGTGAAATTCCTTGGTCTAACATTGTATTTGCAGTCTGAGATTTTATGTCCATAGCCATTGCATTTAAAATAGAAACCAGAGAAGGGATAATTGAACCTGGGAGATGGTCTTTGCCATGTTGCCGTAGGAGCCATAGGTCTTCTTCTTCTTTGATGTGTGACATTGGTGAATCCATCATTGTCAGTTCTCCTTTCGAGCCTGGCATTATTGCTTTCTTTTGCATGAGGCAATTTCCCTTGATCAACCTGTTTCTTATCTTCATTCTTTGTGGATTCTACATTTCTGGCCTTTGATCCACTTGATGATTCTCCTTCGATAAAACCCAGACCAAACCTGATGCCTGCAGGTCTTTGGTCATTTATGATCTTATCCAACTTCATAGAACTTTCTTCACGTTTGTGATAACAACTGATTTTCTTGTTCATCTCTTCTAGCTGCATTCTTAAACCAATAGTCTCTTCTTCTAGCTTGCTGCAATAGTCTATTCTCATGGTTATTTGTACTTCGATATCTTCGAAGATTTTCTTAGATTCTTCTATCTAAACTTTTAAGTTGGTTATGATTCCATTTGCATCCTCAAGCTTTCTTGATAGTTTCTTATTCTTTTTCTTTTCTATCTCCCACTCTTCAAGTGCGAGATATCAACTCACCTTCTAAGTCTACTTCAGCCTCGAGATTTTCACCACAAACTTCAGAGGTCACTCCTTTTTTCTGATTTAACTTCTTCAAATGCCATAAAAAGAGCTTCATCTCTTTCTTCTTCAGACTCTTCACCGGAGCTATTTTTTGATGAACTAACATTCTTGGAGATGAAACTTTTCTTTTTGAAGTTGCCTTTTCTGAAATTTGTTTTCATCTTCCAGTCACTTCTTTCTTGGTGGGATCCTTCATCATTTTTGTTCTTCTCTTTCAGTGGACATTTAGTTGCAAAATGCCCAACGCCTCCACAGTTGAAACATTTAAATGGAAGCTTCCCTCTGTATTTTCCTTTCCCCTTTTTCAATTTTCTAACAAAGTTTGCTTCCATTTCATCTGATGTCTCTTCTTCCTCGGACTCTTGTTTTGTGTTTTTATTTTTAAGGGCTTTGAAATCTGCTTCTCTGTCAGTGGGTTTAGATCTTCCTATCCTCATCTCATATGCAGTTAAAGAACCATACATTTCATCTATACTAAAATAATTTAGATTTTTAGCTTCTTCTATCGCTGAGACTTTGGAATCAAACCTTTGAGGAAGAGATCTTAATACCTTTTTCACGATAGCAGAGTCATCGATATCCTCGTCGAGTCCTCTGATCGCATTGATGATTCCATTAACTCTCAACATGAATGCCTCAATGTTTTCATCGTCATTCATCTTCAATGCTTCGAACTGAGCTCGATGTGTCTGTAACTTGGCTTCTTTGATCTTATCATCTCCTTCATGAACACTCTTCAATTTGTCCCATATTTCTTTTGCCGATTTATAGTTCATGACCTTTACTAGTTCACTGTCTGCTAATCCACACAAGATGGCATTCTTTGCTTTTGAATTGTTCTCAAATAGTTTCTTTTCATCCGCTTCTTTTGGAGGAGTGGTGGGAATTGTGTATCCACTAACTACTGAATCCCAGATGTCATATCCCAAAGCACAGAGATATGTCTGCATCCTGACTCTCCAGAATGCATAATTAGATCCATCAAACAATGGTGCTTTGTTTGATGAGAAGCCTTCACCACCTGCCATTGTGTTATTTCCAAGATCACCCTAGCTGGTTAAGCTTGTACAGGGACTTAGCTCTGATACCAATTGTTAGACTTACAATGGCACTGAGAGGGGGGGTGAATCAGTGTAGCTCTTTAATCATGAATTAACAGCTCTAAAAATAGTAGTAGTTAAAACTTATAAACAGATATAGCAAGTACAACAAGAGAACATCACACAACACAAGATTTTAATGAGGTTCACCAATGTGGCTACTCCTCAAAAATGACTGCTTGGACTACCATCCAAATCCAGCCTTTGCAAAGCAACAACTTTTACAAATAGTTTACCAGCACCCACTGGAAGGAGCACCAACCCCTGATTTATCTGTACCAATAAAAAGGAGCACCAACCCCTGATTTGCTAGCACCAACTGGAAGGAGCACCAACCCCTTATGCCAAGCACCAACTTGGACTTCAAATCTAAAACTTAGAAGAATGATAGTAAGATACCTTTGCCTTTAACAAGACCTTGACTGGTCTGCTTCACTTTTTCATCCTATGCGCACTCTGCTCTCTCTGCGCTATCACTTCACACAATCTGTTGCTTAACTATCGAACGTTCATCTTCTCCCCTTTGTGCACTCTACTTCCTTTGTGATCTTCACACTTAGAATGATTCGATGACTTGCACACTACACACTATGACCGAACTTCGCACTCTGCACTCTCTTCGAACGTCGCACTTCTCAACATCTTCAACTCTTCAAAATAACCTTCCTTTTATAACAATATTTTCAAGATCAAAAACCTAATCTTAGTCGGTTGTAACCCTAATCTTAGTCGGCTGCAAACCCTAATCTTCATCGGCTGCAAACCCTAATCTTCGTCGGCTAACATCGGTCTTCGTCGGCTTCAACTGCCTCTATAACTCTTCTGTGCTATTGTCGTGAAAACACAAATGTCACGATATCGTGACACTTTCACCTCCGTACGCTTTCTCTTAGCTTTGGCCCATGAGAATACAACATGTAGCGATATCGCTACACTTTTTCTTCCGTACGCTTTCTCTTTACTTTTGTCACGAAATCGTGACACTTTCCTTCTTACTTTCTCTCTCCTCCTTTAGTCATGAAAATGCGACATGTCGCGATATCGTGACACTTTTTCTCCTTAGCGCTTTAACTTGCCTTTGGGTCATGAAAATGTGACATGTCATGATATCGTGACACTTTTTCTCCTTAGCGCTTTCTCTTGCCTTTGGGTCAAAACCTGACATGTCGTGATATCGTGACACTTTTTCTCTTGGACTCTCTCTCCTACAACATGTCATGAAATCGTGACACTTTTTCTCTCGGACTCTCTCTCCTGCAACATGTCACAAAATCGTGACACTTTTTCTTTCGACTCTCTCTCCTGCATTATGTCATGAAATCGTGACACTTTTTCTCTCAGACTCTCTCTCCTGCAACATGTCATGAAATCGTGACACTTTTTCGTTCGTACAACCTTCCTTGCAATATGTCATGAAATCGTGACACTTTTTCGTCCGTACAACCTTCCTTGCAATATGTCATGAAATCGTGACACTTTTTCGTCCGTACAACCTTCTTTGCAATAAGTCGTGAAATCGTGACACTTTTCAAACTTGTTCTCTTTCTTCGAACTTGTCACGAAATCGTGACACTTCTTCCTACTTTCTATTTTTCTTCCAACATGTCATGAAATCGTGACAGTTTTTCCACTTACCTTTTTCTCTCAACATGTCACGAAATCATGACAGTTTTTCCACTTGCTTTTTCTCTCCAACATGTCGCGAAATCGCGATAGTTTTTCCACTTGCCTTTTTCTCTCCAACATGTCACGAAATCATGATAGTTTTTCCACTTCTTTTTCTCTCCAACATGTCGTGAAATCGTGACAGTTTTTCTTCTTCTTCTCTCTCTTCCAACATGTCACGAAATCGCTAGTTTTTCCTGCTTCTTCTCTCTCTTCCAACATGTCGTGAAATCATGACAGTTTTTCCAGCTTCTTCTCTCTCTTCCAACATGTCGCGAAATCGCGACAGTTTTTCTTGCCTGTTGTATATGTCGCGATATCGCGACACTTTTCTTACTTGTCTTTTTCTTTGATCTTTTTGCAAATGGGCTACTTCGGTCTTCTTGGAAACTCACTGTCCATACTCTGAATAACCTTTGGACTCCTGTCTTCTGCATCTGACTAGCCTTTGAACTTCCTGTCCACTGCATCAATAGATCTATCTGACTGTGTTGACAACAATGACAATACTGTTGCTGCACCTTGCTCAATAGTGATTGGTTTAATGCTTCAAGATTTTTTGGATTGAGAGTTGTGATCAAACCTTGTTTTATAAGCATTGTTGTTGGAGCCCATTGGTTGTGCAAAGAAATTGAACTTGAGTTAGAAGAGAACATGAGTATCATTGTTATGTGAGATTTGTTGTTAAGCATTGTTGGAAAAATTTTGAGTTGATTGATACATGTTTGGACTAGGGTTTGTGAGAAAGGGTTGTTCATTGAGGTGATTGGTTGAGTTGAGTTGATTGAGCCTAGTCAAGTGGATGCATGTGGTTGTTCAAGTTCCATAAAAAAAACTATTCTATATTCTTGATTTGAGTTGATATTGAGATTTGAGAATAGAACATATAGAGTCTCTAACAATTCTCTTTATGCTTCTATGAAATTGATTTGATTTGAGATTGAGATTTGAGAATAGAACATATAGAGTCTCTAACACTTCTCTTTATGCTTTTATGAGATTGAATTGATTTGATATTGGGATTTGAGTATAGAACATATAAAGTCTCTAACAATTCTCTTTATGCTTCTATGAGATTGATTTGAGTTGAGATTGGGATTTGAGTATAGAACATATTGAGTCTCTAACAATTCTATTTATGCTTCTATGATATTGAGTTGAGATATTGATTGAGCATTAAGTATAGAACATATTGAGTCTCTAACAATTCTCTTTATGATTCTATGAGATTGGACAAGTTCTATGTGAGTTTCTTAAGTAGATTTGAGACAAGTCTTTGAGAAAGCTTGTGGACTTATTTTGATTAAGCTTTTGTGGAAGCTTGCTATGCATATTTGAGCAAGTCCTAGAGAGGAATTATTGAGAAGATTTGGAAAAGTCCTATAGAGGACTTATTTATCAGATTTGGACAAGTCTTAAAGAGGACTTATTGAGTATATTTGAATAAGTCCTAGAGAGGATATATTGAGCAGATTTGAGCAAGTTCTATGTGGACTTGTTGAGTAGATTTGGACAAGTTTTGTGTGGACTTGTTGAGCAGATTTGAGCAGGTTCTATCTGGAATTGTTGAGCAAATTTGAGCAGGTTCTATGTGGACCTGTTCAACATATTTGGATAAGTTATGAGTGAGATTGTTGAGCAAATTTGAGAAGGTTCTGAGTGAACCTATTGACAGAGCTTTGGAGGTGACAAAGTACAAAGGAAAGAGTCGCAATGGATAGAGATCCAAAATCCAGGACAATTGAAGATATATCTGAGTGAGGAGTCTTCAAGTGGAGAGAGATCCACCAGTCAGTGCAGCAGAGAGATAGAGTCTTCTAGAATATCACTAGCCAAAGCAGAAGGGGAAAGAGTTCTCTTGTGGAAGAGATCCATGAACTTGAGATTAGGGGATCAACATCTCCTTTGGATAAAGGTCCATAAACATTGTAATTAGGAAGGATTACCAAAGATATTTATGGAGAAAATTTTAGTAAAAGTTTTTCTTCGTGGAGTAGCCCAAATTGGGTGAACCATGTAAATTGTGGTGTCTCTATTGTGTATGGTGTTTTGTGCATTGCTTTGATTACTGCTATCTATACACTACATACTATTAAATTGAAAGAAAAAGTAAAAATGAGTCTTATACTATTCACCCCCCTCTTAGTATAAGCTTGTGTTATTCACTATAATGTAGAATTTTACCCCTAGAGGGATGCATGTACAAAACTATATGCTAAACATGAAATCGTGCGTAGCCAGATTTATCCAACAACTAGTTCTATAAGGTGGAGAACAAAACTGAACGTAACAGTAATGAAGTCAAACACAATCATTTTTGTACAAATAGTGAGATAACACAATAAAATTTAAGTAAAAATGAGATCTGAGTATACTAAAAGTGATGATATGGTTGTATTCTCCCTAGATGATGATTTGATAATGATATCTCCTACTATAACCTACAAAAAAAACTCCAAACACATTCTCTTTTCCAAGCTCTTCTACAAAAATCATAAACCAAACTAATTATTGTGGATTTGAGGGATTAAAAAGGTTGTTTTTGTTCGAGGTATCAGGCGAGTGGTGGAAAAAATTAGGTTCTTGGGCCAAATTAGGCTTTTGGTTTGATTTAGAAAAAATCTGTTGTATTTGATTTTATCAGATCATCTAATTTTATCAGGAGGTTAGTGATGCCTAGATTAGATTCAAAATGCAATATGGGTACCTAAATTAGGTGCATGTGGAATTTGGATGAAATCAGACACATGATTTTTTCGAAAATGTTCGGTTTCATTGAGATCATCTGATTTTATCGGAGAAGGTGCGATTAAGCTATTTTTTATATTTTTTGGCATGAATATCAGGGTAGGTGTTTTTTAGGGTGATTTAAACATTACTAGGGTAATTAAGATGTTTAGTAGCATTAGTAATTTGGAGGTGTGTCCAAATTTGGTGGCTACATTTTGCCCCCTCTTGAGCGCATTTATGAGCAATAAATGCATTAAAGAAAAGAAGCGAAAAGGTATGATATTTTGCAAAAAAAATAAATTTTTATTTTATAGTTATTATTAGGGATACCTCCTTCAATTTTTTTAATAAATCCATGATTTTTTGCAAAACTCGAAATTCAAGGTAAAATAGGGTATAAATTAGAAATTAAGGCAAAACCCCAATTCATTTTTCTTTCTTGTGTTAGCTAATTTTGATCTAGTGAAAATGAGTAAAATATCCACCATAGAGTATCGTGAGGACCTAGTTTGCATTAGAAGTGATGGTACCGATGGTGCCATGCTTGTAAATGATTCTATTTGTTCTGATTTGGATGTTTTTGGTTAATTTTTTAGGATTTTTATCGTAGCCTATCATCACACGACCACAACAACAAAATTGGATCATCATGAAAAAATTGAACGTCTGAATTCATTAGAAACTACATCCGATTTTGAAAAAATCGAGCGTAGCAATAAATCATACGTACGATTTTGTATATTTTAGGTCCATTTTGGAAATTTTAGACATACTATTTTGTTTTCATGCATTCGAATTTGTAGATTCGGACGTATGATTTTGTCTTAATGTATTCGATTTTGTACTTTAGGTATGATTTTGGATTGTAAGGAAAATTTGAAATTTTTTATCATTTTTATCATTTTGTTTGTATAATTTTATGATTGATTTATGTATTATTTTTGTTTCTTTTGCAGGGAGGGACCCTTAAGGGCCGTGAGGGCACCAAACTGGCTTTAAGAGTCATGTGGGAGCTCTCAATATGAATGAGAGGAATACTCTCAGTGTATTTGGGCTTAATAATGTGGTAGAGATGCCACATATAAAGGTGGATTATAGTATGTTGACTGCATTAGCGGAGCGCTAGTATCTTGTCTCATCAAAATTTTAATTTTCAACATGGGATATGGATCCTACATTACAGGACATATGGAGGATATTGAGGGTGCCCATCAGAGGATGATATGTATACCAGTCCTTGGCCTATGGTCAATCCATGCGTAATTTTATGAGAGACCCATATTTTGTGATCAAGCAGAGTGAAGTGAGCATTGATCACTTGATATCGATAGAGGAGATTTTTTATTTAATAGTGGTACTATCAGAGATTATGGGTGGATTACTACTATACCATAAAAGTAGAGTGCAATTGTTGTGGGGTTTAGCTGAGTTTGTATCTGACATGCAGGACACCTGAACATGGTTTGCATGGGATCCCTATATTTTATGTCGCTTGTACCATATCATGTTCAGAATCATGTACAAAAATTATAGTATTTTGGTTTTAACTTTATTCTTACAGGTGTGGTGTTGGAAACACATTACGGTGAGGAGGCCCATGGGGTTTCCTCTATAGGATATTGAGGATGGGTAACCCATGGTATTTTAATGGGTTCCTTTGGTTGGTCAGATTTGGAGGAGAGATGACCTAGGGGAGGCTAGGAAGGTATTGGATGAGTTGACCGTCACATATATTTATTTGAGATCTTTGAGGTGACATCGTAGCTAGGAGGATGATTTGTCAGATCTAGCTTGTGTGAGGCAAGGGTGGTAGCTTCGTATGGAGTGAGGGGAGATAGAACTACATCGGGTCGATCGGGTTCTATGTCAGTTTGGCATGGTACAGGTGATTATAGAGGTTTGGTACTTTACTTATTCTTGAGAAGTACAAAATTTGACTACCACTAGTGAGAGGCCAGATCTCACTCATTTTATTGAGGTGAATGAGGATGATGTTGATGTTTCCCTGGTAGAGAGTGATGATGCAGGGGTCATGAATGGGTATACCACATGGTATGCTACTATTTTCCCCATGAGACTTACTCAGGTATAGGGTATTATTGGGTAGTTGTAGGAGGTATTCTAAGATGTGCATAGATATTGATCTATCAAATTAGGTAGAGCAGGACAGATACAAAGGCCACTAAAGAGAGGGGCCTCAAACATGGGAAGGTTTTTGATCCCATGGGGTTAAAATGAGAGGAGGATTATGACCATCTGTATTACATGAGTAGCCTCTTATGGTTGAGAGTGATAAGAGGTAACACCAGTAGGAGGGAGGCTCACAACAAGATTATCCTCCACTAGAGTAGATAATATTCTCTCCTTAGCAAGAGATGGCTACAACCCCTCATATAAATTCACTAGATAAGGGCATTATGATAGAGAGAGGAGAGTCGAGAAGTACCAGAGATGTGGCTACTCTATAGGTAGAAAATTATGGTCTGATGAGTCAAATCGCCATTTAGGTGATGCACATCTAGTAGTTGGAGGTATAGCTTTTATAGGTGCAGATCCTTGTGAGCCAAGATCAAGCCTAGATAGCTCATATGTAGGGACATGAGACACCATTTCAGTCACAATCACAGTCTCAACAATTGTGAAGTGTGACTTTAGGCCATGCTTTAGGGAGCAGGATAGTAGTGGCAGATTTAGTCATGGCCTCATAGTGGGCCACTTTTTATTAGGCTTTATATTATTATCTTGTTCTTGAGGGTCAGAGGGTTGCCTTAACCCTAGAGTGTGTTCCTCTAAGACCTACAAGGTCAGACTCTAGGATTACTCTATTTTGTGATCCTAGACCACATTTTTGGTGATGATGCTTAGAGTTCTAGGAGTTTTAGGGGATGTCACACTGAACTAGTTTTTTTAGTGTACCCCTTAATGATTGAGTATACCAATTTCATGATTGTGGTATACCAATTGACTAATTGACTGTATATTTGGATGACATATATATTTTAAGTAGTTATTTCTACTTATTTTGTGATTTATCAGTTAAAATTATGGATGTGGTTAATTTGAAAAATATGTGCATTTCATGCAAAATACATCCAAGTTGTGAGTGATTATACAGGAAAATGATAAATATTATTTTACGGTGTATGACACATCAGTACAAGCTTCAGATTACACCTTGGACATGAAAATATGAACATAATGATGATGGATTAAGAAGGCTCTAGGTGCAGTGATAGAATAATGGCTGAAGACTATTACAGAATATGGTAGCTAAAGTATGTTATGCAAGATAGTTACTGAAGTATGTTGATTGTTACCGAAAGAGAACTTCCACTAGTAGTCATAGAAACAATTTGACCAATTCAATTGATCAACGTTGCATGCCACATCAGTGATAGCATAGTGCTCTTACATTGCAATAAAAGATTACAGTCAACTTAGTTGGTTGACTTGTCACTCATTCTTCATGAGGATATTGTGACTCATAAAGTTGTTGTAATCTTAGTCTATAAAGTTGTATAATTATAATATTGTTAGGTTGATTAGATTTTGATGCAATATTATTATGTCCTTCCCATGATTTAAGGGGTATATAGTTATATGTTATATCTTATGAAATGTCTAATTTAGTATTGTTTTGTTATGTTAGTTCATAAAGTACCACTTGGACCACTTAGGTTGTTTACTAAGTCCAAGCAAAATTATGAATTGTGTTAGTTTATATTATTATCATTAGTACATAGTTGTCACATTATCAATTCCACAAATCCACATGGTAAAATACATGGAAGACTTATATTCAGAATTGTCCAAGTCATATTATATATTACATAGGAAGATGTTTGAAAAGGTCTAATTGTCAATTACCTATCTAATGAAGAAATGTTCAAAGTCTAGCTAATGTCTATACAATTTCTAAGGAAATATGCCAGCATGTACATTTGAACTTCCAACAATAAAATCAACATTTTACTTTTCACATATGGTAACTGTATCATTTATGTTATTTATTGCTTGATTTCCTTTATGTAATTGTAATTGTAATTTTCCTACATTCATAGAATAGAATAGTGTTATTAATAGTTATGCATCTTAGTTACTGAGATAAAATATTTTAGGGTAGAAAGACTTACACTATCCTCTAGAAGATAGGGCCCACTCCTACAGACAATCCCTAATATATCATCCCTACAATAGGTTAGAAATAGTTAATTAACCTTATAATATAAAATAAATTAAATTGATTTTCTATATATCAGAAAGTCAAAATAAATAATTAAAAATAACTGCACGAGGATTCTCATTAGTAGGTAATTATTATTAGTTATCTTCACCAATAGGTAAAATCATCAGTAGGTAATTACTATTAGTAATATTCATCAATAGATCAACTCATTAATAGGTAAATATCATATTTATTAGAATAAATCATAAATTACACTTTATTTTCATTCCTATATGATTTAATTTTTGTTTATTGTAATCATTATTTTTCTACAAAACTTGAAACTAAAAGAGATCTAAATTAATCTTAGAATTGATCCCCATGGAACAATCTATACTGTATTCCTACTCTTTAAATCTAACCTTGATTACCATATATTGACAAATATTAAATGTAAGCTATTACAACCGATCAACCTCATCTTAAGAGGTTCTACATTTTCTACTAATATCTTGTAAATACTTTTATGTGTATATCTTAGGTTTCCATAGGAGCTAATCATCATAAAGATTCTCCAATATTTACATCATCAAGTGTAGGTTTCAAATAAACCCTAAATAATCAATTTTGGGAGAGCAAAGACTCTACAGATTACACCTACCCTTTTTGGATCTCATTTTGTAAATTGTATCAAATTAGTTAACCCTAATATGGATATATTGTAACCTCTTGTAAAGACAATTTTTAAATATCAATGAGAAGGACATATTATTTTCTCTATTTATTTGTCATTACGGTTACTTGATATATATTATCAATTTGATTTTATATTACATAGTTAGGTGTATAGTTTTTGCTACTCTACAATGGTGATCACAGTGTGGGACTATTTCACCTCTCTCAATTTTGTGCTAACTACTTGTTTCTTTCTTTCTTAAACTTATAGTTACTACCACTACAGGTTGGCATGACTCATAGTAGCCATTGTCATACCCTCTGATGCATAGCATAGCTCACCACTCTACCCTTTATGACCTTAGAATAGAGTTTAGAAATCAAATTAGCAGTATCTTCATCGAATTTTGGCTACACATCTGAGTATTATTGTACTTGAATTTACTATTTTTCAAAGAAAAAGATAGAATTTCAAGTTTTGGTAGAGAACTTTTGAGAAATGTTGAATTTTCAAGATTTTTGCCTATGACTGCTCTTGAGTCCACTAGCCCCTACTATTAGCCACTCCAAGGTACAACGACCCCTATTTTTTATTGCTCTGGTGTCAAACAACCTCTATTGTAGACCGTCTTACATAGATATGGCCCTTGTTTTACTTCTTGTTATGGTTTGCTTACTTACTGCCTGTCTAAAAGCTAATTTCATTTAGGGTTTGCACTTTTGAATTTTCTAAAATTAAAATGTACTTATTTAGAATTTGGAAATTTGAAACATTCTTTCATGCATTAGTGAAAAATCATTGATTGCTTTATGTTGCATTTTCCTTTTTGCATGAAATAAAAAGAACCCACACACATCACATTTTACATTAAACATTAGCGAGTTGGAAGTCATGCCCAACCGTTGATCAAGAATAACACCCATAAATTTTTATCGAAAGTACAAATTTTATATATAAACAAATGGCTAGGGGACCACCCACGATGACCAAGACCTATGAATTAGAGAGAGAATCATGCTCTGCAGCCAATGAATATCTTTAAATCAATCTAGAGGACATGGCCATCCCTAAATGGCATCCCAAGTTTTATCATAACACCAATACCATCCATAGGAGGGTATGCCATTGAGATATCCCTATTAAGGAAGAACCCATGGGTCCTCCAAGAAACCTTCCTAACTTGGACACCCTGATATAATTCTATATAAGGAATAATCCACCCACTAAGGGACCTAGTAGGTCAATGTTGTGGGTTCACATTCCAACTTGCTCTATACATCAATCAAAACATGAACATGGGTATACACCATGGCCTAGCCTGGATAAGCAATCCATCCTGTTTGATCAAGCAATTCACCCTTATACTCCTCATAGAGAGTACTCTGCATAAGCACATTATATCTCTATGCATCCTAAAGATATAAAGCTTACATATAATCCTAAATATCATTCATTCCTCATAGATGAGGAAGAGGACCCAAGTCATCCTCCTACTTCTCATGAAGAGTACTTGGTGCAACCACGTTGCATATGTGCATCACCCAAATACATAGATCTCATTCATAAACCAGAGTACCAGGTCAATGAAACCTTTAGGAATTATGGGAAACAAGTAATAGATCCTACGAGAGGAGAAAGACAAGATAAACATGTTCGTATTTCAAATACAAGGGTACATAGACACCATACAATAGAGCAACATAATAATACATATCAGGCACTGAGGCCACATATTAACCAACAAAAACACATGAATCAACTCCAGTTGGACCAAAAATAATTAAATCAACAATGGGTGGACCCACAATGGGAACACCTACAAATATTGTATCAACAAAAGATACAATAAGAACAACAATGGATACAACAAGAGCAATTCCAAAATACATTGCATGAATTAGTACCTACACCTAGCACCTAGAGGATGCAACAACATGTAAGGCACCCAATACAATCTCAAAATATTCCCCCTCAGCCATGCCAAAAATTGCATTCAACATCAAAGGTCGCTACCTAGTTACCTTCAATAACGTCATACTCCTCAATAGTACTAAGATCAACAAGAGGAGTATTTATATGAAGAACCCCAATGGGAACATCAGGAGCAAGTAGATACCTAACCTGAATCTATTTATGATGAGGCACCTAATGATCATACTTATCATCCACCTCAACATCAAAATTGGCCATTGTTGCCTAATCAAGGGCGACACCAGGTAGATCATATAAGTTTACCAAGAGCATACAAAGTTATAATTGATCAGATAAATTCATTAGAAAAACAAGATCAATGTTTGTTTTATCAAAAATCCACACTAAAGCATCTTAGAAATCAACATCTCCATCCATTACTGTCATCACCACCATACTCATCATATTTTGAGATGCCTAAACTTGAAACGTTCAAAGGTGATGAAGATGCACTAGAGCATGTGATAAGATTCATAAATATGTGTTTTCATATTCAATAAAATGATCCCTTGATGTTGAGAACCTTCCTTATAACATTAGCTAGGGTTGCTTTGGAATGGTATAATCATCTACCATGACATAGCATATACAACTTTGAGTAATTAGCTGATGTATTTTTGGAACATTTTGCCTTTAGCACTAAGAAAATTGTAAACTTGACTGACTTATCTAGCCTTTGTCAACTTGATGATGAACTATTCATAAAATATGGCAATAGCTAGAGAAAGGTGATGTCAAAATTATCTATCACCCTACCCATAATGGAACTAACCTGAATGTTTACTAGAAGTTTTTCAAATAAGATTTTGCTCTTCTTACAATTACAACAATATCAAATATTTGAAGAGGCCTTAGCACATGCCAAGATCATTGAGGACATCAAGGTATAGGAGGGTGATATTCAACTCCACAAAATAGAATGGCTAAACAAGAATATTAAAGGTGGTAATGTGCAACAAATGGTGGCCCCAATCAATCAAGTTGTTTTGAGTATCCCCGAATCCTCAAACTAGGCTACACCACTGCAACTACTAGTGCAGCCTAATTACCAAGCTTAGCCTCCACTGGCTCAAAATCATATGCAATAGAATAAAATATAAGGCCAATCACATCAGCCACCATGGCAATATACTCATTTTCCAGAGACATTAGCATCAATATTAAATCTATTATATGAGGCACGAGCAATCAATATTCCTAAGATTCATCCATTAAAACCTAATAAGAATAGATCAAAGGGGTATAGGAAAATTCTATATTGTGTTTACCATCGACAAATATATCATGACATCCAGACATATTACCCCTTTAGATATTTAGTATAGGAAATGATCGAGAGGCAAGAGCTTCAGATTCACAATCCTCTTGCTCCAAAAAATCAACCAATAGGAGTCTTTCAAGATCCCTTGACCATACACGAAGCAAAAACAACACCTACTAATAAATTCAAGAAACCTAATCAGGTGCATATCAATCCACCTTCCCAAGATTTTGTGGGAATTATCGATGTTGTAACAGAGGACCAGGAATATCAAAATTTGTCTACGTAACCTATGGCTTCATACAACATTTTATCTTCACTCGTCTTGTCTCATCAAGATATTGGTATTGCACAAAATTCTATGCCATAATAGGAGGGTCAGTTTCTATCACTCCTCCTAACCAAGCCAATCACATCACATCCAACATAATTCCCATTAGGGTATCCAAGGTGTCACACCTTCCCCACCATCCACATCATAATTGATGAAGCAAATTGGGGATTATGAAGGTATCACATTCGTCCCTCTTATATTGATCATCACACATGCTGAGGGTGCACAAGGTATCACACCTTCCCATTAAAATCACAAAACAATCAAAAATCACAAAAACAACAAAAATCATCAAAAAATCTAGACAAATTAGAAAACATAAAAACACAAAAGTAATAAAACATTAAAATACAAAAAACATTTACACTATGCTATCATGTATTGTCATGGTATGCACTCATAATTTGCATTGCATTAGGCACCTTCATCCATTGCATTTGTATTAGGATACCTTGTTTTTAAATTATTACGAATGACACCATATTTGCATGCCAATCATGAATTCACATATCCTTATCATTCATATTTTATTTGTGAGTAACTGTGTTTTTCAACACAACTACCAAGTTGCTATAGGGTGCATACTATATTTTTTGGTCATTCAACCATCCCTAGTTATCTTTTCAGATTTTTTAGAAATCTATCTTAGATTTTACAATGTGAGGTCTAGTTTTTATAGTACCTTGCATATGTCAAAATCCCAACATAATTATACACATTAACAATCTGAGTCTAAACAAGGAAATATGACACTGCAAAGTGATCCTTGCCACCTTAAGTGAAATATTTTCTTGCTCATATTCAAGGTTATGCACAACAATAAATATTCACCAATAGGGTGAATATTTGCATTTTCAAAAATTTAAATTGGCAAGTTTGGGGGACCCTGGATGTCGATCCTTTCACTCAATTTTTTTTAGGATTTTTTTTTAGGTTTCGGATCACCATTCATTGATAGTGGTATTACGTTTTTTTTAAAACTCACAAATACTCCTACCTAAATTATGGATCATTTTCACATTAAATTTCTAGAATTTTTAAATTATCCCATCCAACTCGCCAACTATAACACTATAAATAACTAACATGCCAATGATACTTTCACTTAAAACATTCAAACTATTAGAAGAACAGATGATCAATGGAAAAAAATATTATAGAGGAGCAGTGGTTCAATAGAGGAGCAGTATAAGAATTTGCATCTGACTCCCCCGTATGCAGTTTTGCACCTGACCCGACCCTCCCTCGATCGGGTGTAGTTTTGTACCCATATTAGGCCAGATGTAGTTTTAAACTCATCTCAGGCTAGATGCAATTTTATACTGGACCAGGTGCATTTCTGCACTGGCTACCCTGGATGCAATTTTACACCCGATTTGGGCCAAATGCAATTTTGCGTCGAATCGGGTGCATTTTTGCACTGGCTCCTCAGGCTATAATTTTGCACTTGACCTGGCCCCCCCTCGATTGGGTGTATTTCTGCACCCATATTGAACCGGATGCAATTTTACACCCATCTTGGGATGGATGCAATTTTGCACTGAATCGGATGCATTTCTGCACTGACTATTTTGGATGTAATTTTACACCCGATTCAGGCTAAATATAATTTTACACTAAAGTAGGTGCATTTTTGCACTTGCTCCCCCAGATGCAGTTTTGCACCTGACCCAAACCTCCCTCGACCAGGTGCAATTTTACACCCATCTCGAGCTAAATATAATTTTTCACCCATCTCAAGCTGGATGCAATTTTGCATTTGTCTCACGGACACATAAATGCACCTGACCCTGCCCTAGATGCATTTATGCACAAGGTCGCCCCATATATAGTTTTGCACCTGGGCCTTCCTCAGATGTATTTATGCACCTAGATCCCCCAAATACAAAAATGCACCCAACCTTCCCTCGAATGCAATTTTGCACTCGACCCTCCCCCGAATGCATATCTGTAGGTAGTCGTTTGCTGTTGTTTAATGTTTTTCCAAATATTAACAAAAATTTGCCAATGTTCTCTAACTTTTGGTGAGAAAATAAGGTAATTCACCATTTATTCCTACATGAAGTTGCCCAGGATTCATCGGGGTTTCAAAATAGATTCACCATTTTTTTACAAGTACGTTTTGGGACCAACCCCTTATGTATAACCCTGTTCATCTTATTATGCACATGGTATAGGATGCTGAGAATTGACAAAAGGACGAGCTCCCCCTTACCCAAAAAATCCCTTTCTCTCTACAAAATGAGCAAATTACCAAAAAAATCACAAAAGAAATAGTGATTTTCATTACTAAGAAAATCCCTTTCTCAAAAACACAAAATAAAAAAATAGTTTTCACCACTAAGCATGAGCAAGTATCCCAAGCAAGTAAAAGAAAAGAAGGGGGTAATAAGATTGAATCCTTGAAATCTTCAGTATTCAAAATCCATGGGGTGATATCCATTACAACAATGGGTTGAATGAAATCCTCTTGGCAATGGAGTAGCCTTACATGTGGTGATATGTCTATCACATTAACGATCTTCTTTTGTATAGACCAATGTCAACTTATGGATGAGCTAGCTTTTGCTGGCTTGTATTACCTATTATTCTAGTCTAACTGCATCAAAAATCAATATCAGGATGACCATAGGGTGATCCTCATTACAACAAGGGTTGACTAAAACCCACCTGAGAATGAGGTAGTCTTATGCTTCATCTAATATATTCACTTTTCACACACAAGGATAGTAAATATCGAGGTCTTCTTTATAGAATTGTATCTTTCAAGAGCCTTGTATAGTTGGTATGCAACTTTTGATCAATAAACTAGGGTGTTTGAGTCTCATGAAAGACCTTGTTGTGCCCTCATAATATCTCACTATTTCACATCCATCATTTACATTTCACCATATCATTCCATACAATTCAGCTTCAAATGTATGAATTTTTGTGAAAAAGGATGACAATTTGATTCATGACTTTCATACATTTTGTGGTGCTTACACTTAGTTTGCTTTGCATCTTAGATTCATTCATTATATTTTAGCAAATAAACATAAAAATTAAATTTTGCATCATCATGTCATTAGCACATAACATACATGCATACATCTAGGCATACAATTTACATCTACGCATATGCACTAAAATGTCTAGACATTCATCCATCATTCATAATTGCATTCATAAGTTCATCCATGCATAACATAACATAAGCAATAAATAAGCTCCAAAGACACTTAACCCCCTTGGTCATATCAATTCCAAAAGGCTCCAAAGGTACCCAAATTCCTTTGGTAAATTTCAACATTCTCCAAAGGTACTTGACCCCTTTGGTCATATCAATTCCAAAAGGCTCCAAACATACCCAAAATCCTTTGGTCATTTTCAAAATGCTCCATATGCACCTAACCCCTTTGGTCATATCAATTACAAAAGGCTTCAAAGGTACCCAAACGTCTTTGGTCTATTTAAAAATGTTCCAAAGGTACTCAACCACTTTGGTCAAATCAATTCAAAAATCCCCAAAGGCACATAACTTCTTTGGTAAAAAAAATGTAATAAAATGGTTGAAATCACAGTTGTAAACGAATTTTCCCTTCCACACTTTTTATAGTCTTGTAACACCCAATCAAGTCATCTTGGTTACTCTTTCATCACTTTCTATCTTCTCATCGACTCTTCACTTGAGGTGGTAGTCATACATCACAAAATTTATGATCAAAGTCAATAATCAAGCACTCAATCATGGTAATTGCATTCATTCATGAATCAATACCAAAGACAATCATGCACCCTCCTTTCTTAGGGTAAGAAAACATAAAGAAAAAAAATCAAACAAACTTGAAAATTTGTCTCCTAATTGTTTCTAAGGCTAGGATTTTAACTTAAGCTTATCTTCTAATTGTCGCTAAGGCTAGGATTTGGACTTAATATTATCTCCTAATTGCTTCTAAGGCTAGGATTTTGACTTAAGTTTATCTCTTAATTTTTTCTAAGGCTAGGATTTTGACTTAAGCTTATCTCCTAATTTGTGCTAAGGCTAGGATTTTTACTTAAGCTTATCTCCTAATTGTCTCAAATATTATCAAAATCAAGTTATTCAACTTGTCAAAGGTAACAGTTCAATAATGCATGCTCTTTTGTGATTGGGGCATCTAAAGTTGAACATATCAATGAACATCAATCAACCTTCAATGTGATGTTAGGTTGTCTATTTTTTCTCAGTGTTGTGCTTTCACACAATGCATCCCAAAAAGGGGTATTTGTAGGCACATGTTGAGGAGGCTACCTATATGGACACCTTTTTAGGCATAATGACCCACCGATCTAACAATGGTTCTTACCACTTAAATAGGGGTAACCTATCCTTTGCAATCTAGACTGTCATGCCCAGGAGAGGCCTCTAGCGATTTTTGGACCTTGTGATAGCCCCCAATTCTAGCCTCTCCACCCTAGGATGATCATGCATGTAACAAAATTAGGCTCCTCAAGGTGAGACAAATCTATTATAGGGCAAGTTGTGCGTAACGATTAACCATGAGAAGTTTCCAGTTTGAGTTGCCTAGATCCTAACCAAATATTGATTTTGTCTTCTCTTGCAAGCCAAGATTGCAATTGAGAAATCTTATAAAAGGAGTTCAAGACTTAATTAAAACCTTGAACATATAATGCAATGAGGTGCTAGCGATTTTAGTAATATAGAGAACATTCTCTCATATGCAACAGAGTGCTACCCAAATACAACCATGAAGACTGCATGTGTATCAATAGAGTTTTTGAGAGCTTGAAGAGCATATTCAACCATTATTAACCATAAATAATCCTAAATTTGAATCAATTTATAACTTTAAGTCATTCCTCATGAATGCACCAAGAATGTCAGCCCATTTGATAGAGAAATTGGATGTCACCCTGCATTGAGCATGAAGAAAAGGCTCTTGAGTATCTGTTTAGCAGTTGCTTCGCCCTGAAGTGGCCTGCAAGTGTAACTGTTGGATTCTCTAATGGCTAATAGAGTTGACCATCATACCCCATGATTAACTCTCACTTACATTTGTTTTTTTATCTTTTCTTAGTTATATTAACTTTAGCAGCTTTCAATTTGATTTCTAACATAGTTTAGCATATTTTCATTCAGTTTTGCATGCATTTATTTACTATTTAAAGAAATTTTCTTTCATTAGCTTACTATAAAATGGACCTCATATTGAGAGGTTCTATATTTCCTACTAATTTCTTGTAAATTCTTTTGTATATAGATAGCAGGTTTTCATAGGAGCTAATCATCATAAATATTCTCCAATGTTTACATCATCAAGTGGAGGTTGCAAAGAAACCCTCCATAATTAGTTTTGGGATAACAAAGACTCTACAGATTACACCTACCCTTTTTGGATCTCATTTTGTATTTTTTATCAAATTGGTTAATCCTCAAGAGGGATATATTGTAACCTCTTGTAAAGACAATTTTCAAATATCAATGAGAAGGACATCTTATTTTCTCCATTTATTTGTCATTATGGTTACTTGATGTTAGAAATAGAGTCTATTCCATAATTTGGATTATGTAAATGTATATTCCAAGGTACATACTTAGATTAATTTAATGAAAAGTTATCTAGTTACTTAATGCAATGTAATAAATTCACGTGTCAATGTGCAAGCTGTATATGTGCAAGTTGTCCCTTGCACAGCTAGGTAGAGTGTTGGCCAAGGAAATTGTGTTCCTATATAAGAAAGGCCTAATTGTTATATAAATATAGAGTTAGGTGAAATAGTCAGATAGTGTAGCTTAGAGGATAGTACGGTTTTATGTACTTCACCATCCATTGGTTATGGGTGAAATGTAGTTCATTAGCTTTATTATTGAAGTTTTCATTTCCCCCATAGTTTCATTGTATTATTTTATATGATTTTTATTTACAACATATTTCAATCATATAGCAGATTTACTTTTTTTCATATTATTTTATATCATTTGATTGTTATCTTCTAGTGCTCTTTTCATCAAAATCTAATAGTGGTATCAGAGCCACGATAGATCTATTCTATGTAGATCAAGAGGAAAACCACCATTGTCATTGAGCTTTAGTTTTTTGTCAAATGGATACGCCACTAGACCAACCACTCTCAAAATATATCAAAAGAATCTAGGTTGTAGAAATAGGGAGAGTCAGAAAGTTAGGACTGAAGAAAATATCAATTTTAGAAAATACTGAGATTATATTTATCTAGAGTATTTTCCACATAGTTGCAAGAAAAACTCATGAATACTAGGACTCAACATTCAATCCACTAGATTGAAAAATCATCTAGTGAAGATCATCTAGGTTATCTGGAATTTGCTAACTATTACATAAATTTTCTTTTGTTGCTAAAAATTAATTCTCAAAGGATTGGGACTCCTCCTACAACATAATTCTAGGAGACTCCAAATTTTTTACCCAAACGTCGGTGTACCCTCATAGTGCAGAGATTAGTTCCTTGCGCAAGAGAAGAACACTGTAAAAGAAGCTTTTTGGAGAAGATTTGTGGTAAAGTTAGGATACTAAAGATGTCCATTTATGGATTGAAGAACTTCATAGTTGAAGAACAGGCCATAGAATCCTTAACACAAAAAGGCCATATTAGCCTTGAATAAAAAGCCATAGAATCCTGGAATAAGAATCCACATAAGTATTGATACTAAAAATTCCATAGAAGCCTTGATATTGAAAAGGCCATAGAAGCCTTGATATTAAAAATTCCATAGAAGCCTTGATACTAAAAAGGGCCACAAAAACCTTGATACTAAAAAGGCCATATAAGCCTTGATACTGGAAAAGACCATAGAAGCCTTGGTACTAAAAATGACCACATAAGCCTTGATACTAAAAAAGGCTACAAAAGCCTTGCTCTTGAAGAATAATTCAAAAAGAATATTTGATTCAGAAGTAGATTAAGATTTTAGTACTAATATCTTTTTTTGTAGGGAAGGAAGATTCAGTGAGTTGGAAAACTTACTACAAGAAAGTTAGGAAGAGTATCTTCTTCAAAATCAACTCAACACCTGAAGAAAAATCAAAGAGATCAAGATAAGATCTCATTGAATAACTTTCAATCTTAGAAGAAGAAGGACTAGGAGAGTCTTTCTCAAAGCCAGAAGTAGTAGAATTAGAAGATCCAGAATATCTTACCACCAAAATTTTTGGGAGTCGAAGTTTGAAGATAATATCTCAAGGAAGACCATCAGAAGCTGCAAGATTTAAGACCTAGGAAAGGTCTCAAGAAGAATCTTAAAAAAGGCATGTAGAGCCTTGCTAACGATCATCAAAAAAGTTCTTACGATAACTCATTGGATAAATCCACTACCAAGGTGAAGCCCCTGATAGTGAAGGACTTAGGACAATTGTCAACATCCGAAATCAATCCTAAGAAGAAGAATTTGGTAAGGAGTATCAATTCCATGAGGGAGAATTTGGCAAGGAGCACCAATTCCATGAAGAATATTTTTGTAAGGAGTTCCAAATCCTAGAAGAAGATCCTTCTTGAAGTCATAATTGATAGGAAGACTTGAATATAGAAGATCACCAAATCTTTGATATTTAAAGATTACCTCTCACAGTAAGAAGACATAGCTTTAGAGACAAATACTTCTCCAAATCTACAACAGAAGGAGAATAACACAAGAGGATAACAAACCACCAAATATTAGGCTCATGAAATAAATTTTTATACCATCATTTGGTGAATAAGGAGATTTTTAGAATAGTCTACAAAAAGTTGCAAGATCCTGCTTGAAGCAACAAATTGGTGATCCTAGATACCAAGATCTACATTCTATACAAAAGTGAGAAAAGAGCTACAATAAAAGGTAAGCAAATTTTGGTGAAAGTATATTCATTAATTGGATTACTTATCATATTTGTTAGAGCACCTGAATTTGGATTAAATTTGCAAGAAGAAAATTAGATTACAATCTTCTAAAGTGCAAAAGGAAATAAGGTTCTTATTAAGGATTTATTTTCACATTAATTAGGAGTTGATTAGATTTCATAATTGCTTCTATCAACTACTTATCATCTACTTTGGAAAAATAAAAAGAAGACTAAATCCTACAATACTAAATTGTAGTGAAATTGCATAATAAAAACTGAAGGTTCATTTTAGATTATTCTTGATTAGTTGCAACAAATTTGATTAAGTTTATTATCTTGAGAGTTGATTGTAGTGGTAAAGTGAAATTGTTAGTACATTAGAAAGAGATTCTATTAGATTTATTTTACATTATTATAATACTCTAAAAAGAAATTAGATTTGTATTTTTGAAAGGCACAAAATCTGATCTGTATCAAGTGTCTAAAGACACTATTAAAGCACAAAAATCTGCAACACATAGTGGCCAAGTGGAGCCACCAATAAGGTTAGAATCCTCCAAAATCTGGAGAGGAACACAACTAACCAAAAACAGAAATAGAAGCTTCAAATATTGATACTTTGTGAGTCTCAAATCCAAAGCATTAAAAAATTAGATGCAAGTAAAGAAAGTGCAGAAAATTTCATCAACTATCTAGTTTTATCTAAGCTTGGATTTGTTATCAAAGTGTCCAAGAAAAAATGGAAAGGTGTATCTACTCATAAAAGACAACCTCAAAACCCTTGTATTGTAGGAAAAATCTACCACAAAACCAAAATTTTAGATCTAGAAATAGGGTGCAAAAGAAGGTACATTAAATAAGCCTTATGTATGTAGGCAGCAAATCCACCTCCGAGAAGAAGAAAAAGTAATCCATGGATTTGCACAATTTTGTTGAATTTTTCTCAGTTTTGATTTAAATTTACGAGTGTCAAATCATACAAGCAGAGAGTAAAATATACAATGTTGCACATGTATAATTTGAAATAAAATAAAATGAAGTTGCAATGTGCATTTGGGGTTAATTTGATAAAAAATGAATTAGACCTTAATAAACCTTGTAAAAAGAATTGTTTTGGAAATCCATTGGCAATGGCAGTTGTAAATGATGTGATGCTTCATAAACCACTTTAGAATAGTCTGGGCATGCATTATATAGCCCCCCAATTCATTTTTTGGTTGTTCATTCATGTCCATTAATTATTTACTATTGCAATATCAATATAGAACTCATAGAGTATGGATTGTGGAGTAGAATTGTTATTCAATTACTGATAGGCTAATGAATGATGGAATAGTACTGATAATATGAATATGACAGCTATCTTCCTTAGTTCCTTTTCCTTGTTAATTCCCCCATACATTTTGGTGGTTGCGGGTTGTGTAGTTAATTTTTAGCACATAACTTGACATGTACATGGATGGAATTGCATTATGGATAATCCTGGTTAACCTACATACTTGGTGGGAAGCATGGAATGGAATGTAATATGAGTTACAACCATAATTCGATGTTTTCCAATAGTTGTATGATTTTTGGAATTATCCCTGGTTAATATAATTCATTACTAATGAATTAGGGTTTGCATGTTATGGATAACTAGAGTAATTGATGCTTAGAACCTTCCCAAAATCTATCTTGGAAGAATTGGTTGTATCAAGTGATAGATCTAGAGGATAGTTATAGCTAGAGTTTTAAAAAACCGTACAAGGATTTCTACCAAATCATACAAACTATTGTTTTACCTGATTTGGTAATTAAGTGTAAGAAATCTACTATTGAAATAAAGCTCACACATATAAAATACTAAAATATAACTGAAATACATGCAATAATAGAATAACACCATGTAGAAAGAAATTGTAAAATTGAAACAATATCACAAATAAATCATAATCATAGGCCTTTCGAGGGGGCAACTTCCTTCAATATTTCATTAGCTTACAAAAAGATACATTCATATTGGATTCATGTCTTTTAAAGAGAAAGCTACATGCAATCCTACATAAAGGATCAAGAGTTGGCTTATGTGTAAAATGCCACTTGCATTACATGTGAAATGCCACTTGAGATAGAATATTATACTAAACATCGGTTACAATCTCAAAAATAGTTATATGTAATGGCACCATTAGTTACAATCTTGATAACGGTTACAATGGTACCACTTGGCTAGGTGCCTTATTTACCACATACATTATGAGGAATTACAAAATAATAGTATAATAGAATCCCCCCACATTGGAAGTGGTTCATTACATAATAATGAGAATTGTAAAGTAACATTAGGGTGGGATCCTAACATGTCCTTCCCCTTCAAAAAGATTTGTCCTCAAATTTGAAGGTGAGGAAACTGGTTCTAGAGCTGATGGAGAGACTCCCATGTAACATCTTCTAGCTAGAGTCCATGCCACTAAATAAGGATTTCAGTAATACCGCGGTTGTGGAGAGTGCAAATCTGACTATCCAACAACTATTTGGGTTCAAGCAAGATAGAACCTTCTTCATATAAATCTAAAAGTGCATATTGAATGAACCTGATTGCCCACAACATTTTTGAGAGAGGAAACATGAAAAATAGGATGAATCTTGTATGTAGGTGGAAGGGCCAAATTGTAGGTTGTGGTACCAATCTATTATAACACCAAGTAGGGCCCATAGTATTTCATGGTAAGTTTTTGGAATCTACAAAGCTAGATGGACAACTATTTGTATGATTGTAAGTGAAGGAAAACCATAGCACCCACATCAAAACTACACTCCAAATGGTGTTGGTCAGCTTTTTGGCACATCCAATTTTGGATCACATCCAAATTCATCTTCAATTGATGGAGGACATCAGTATGTTGAATGAGTGTAGTTTCAACTGCATGGACCTTGAATCTACTTGTAATTTAGGAGGAAGGCATGAGTGGAGGGTGCCCATAAACTACCCAAAAATGGGTAACCTTAGTTATGGTGTGATAGGAAGTATTGTACCACCACTCGACCAATGGAAGCCATTTCATCCAATGCATAGGATGATCTGAGGTAAAGAAACGAAGGTAGATTTCCAAATATTTGTTGACAATCTCTATCTAGACATCTATTTGTGGATGATAAATTGAACTAATTTTGAGCTGAGTTCCCTAGAACTTAAACAATTATTGTTAAAAGTGACTAGTAAAGGTTAGGTCACAATCAGACACAATGGAGGAGGGCACACTATGAAGGTGAAAGATAGAATCAAGGAAAATTTGGGTAACAATGGATGCTGTATAAGGATGGGATAGGGAAAAAAGTGAGCATATTTTGAAATATGATCCACTACCATGAAGATAACAAATTTACCTCCAAACTTAGGTAATCCTTCAATAAAATCCATAGAAATAACCATCCAAACCTATTCAAGAATGGACAAGGATTGAAGAGTGTCTGGAGAACACACCATTTCACCTTTCATGCATTGACAGGTATCACAAGCTGCCACAAAATATTGAATGTCCTTTTTCATACCCTTCCAAAAAAAAATGTGCTTAAGCCATTCATATATTTTGAGAAATCCTAAATAGCTAGTAGATGGGGCAACATGTATTTCTTTCATGAGAAGTTCTTGCAGTGGGGACTTGTGGGGAACAACAAGGCATTGGTGGTAATGCAAATCCTAACCATCCCAAGTGTAGCCTAGACATGAAGTAGGATCAGTGTGTAGGGAAGAAACCAAATTCTACAATTCAAAATATTGAAGTACCTCTTGGTGTAAGGAATCAATCCATTGGGGGACTAGTAATGAAATTACACACAACATACTAAGAGCCTCAAAATAATGAGAGATATTAACGGTCACAACATTCTCCTTGCTCTTCTTATAGGTGATATCATAACCATAGCCCATGAGTTTAGAGATCCATTTTTGTTGTTCATGGGTGGCAACATGTTTCTCCAAAATGTATTTGAGACTATGATGGTCTATTTTAATGGAGAAATGATGCCCGATGAGATACAATCACCATTGTGTTATTGCATGCAAAATTACCGTAATCTCCTTCGTATAAGTGGATTTTTCCCTGAAGAGAGCTTTATTAGTGAAGACCAAGTATCTCCCTTCTTGCATCAACACTGCACCAATACCACAACCTAAAGCATCGCTTTCAATGAAAAACGGTTTGGAGAAATTTGACATGGCCAAAATAGGCATAGTGGTCATAGCATGCTTCAATTGTAGGAAGGACCATTCAGTGGATCTCGTCTAATTAAAATAGTACTTCTTTAACATAGAAGTGAGAGGAGCTACAATTTTACCATAGTTATGAATAAATTTATGGTAATAACCTGTAAGCCCTAAAAATCCCCTAAGACCTTTTAGAGTGTGATGTTTTGGCCATTCCTGAACCACTTGGATCTTCTTGGGGTTAACTTTTATGCCCTCCTTAGTGATAATGTGTCCCAAATATTCCACTTATGTCAACCCAAAAGAACACTTGGAACGCTTATCATAGATTTTATGTTGTGCCAACAAATGGAGAGTTTGATTCACATGAACAAGATGCTCTTCCCATGAGCGACTATACACCATAATATCATCAAAGAAGACTGGGATGAAATTTCAAAGGAATGAAATCACTTAATATTGAAGGGAACATAAACCTTGCTTAAGTGTTAAATGAATAGTGCTAATATTTGAACATGGATGCATCATCAGGAATTAGTGAGCTAAGGTTTAGTGGGTGTGGTAGGAGCGAGGGTTTAAATTTTCTAGGCAGGAATCTCAGCCAAGGTGACATAGGTAAAGTAGGTATGGAAGATGTGGGTGGGAAACTTGAGCATGGATAAAGCAAGTATCTAGAGGAATGCGATCAGGCTACATCATATTTGGAGGTAGGCATCACGCGGGGGCCCAACCCTCCTTAGAAAGACCCCGATAAAAAAATACGAAGGACAATATGGGACCCAAGAAGTGGCTATCTTTTGTTGAGACTCTTAGAGGAAAAAGAAAGGATGTTCTATCTCTTCCACCCCTAGTTCTAGTAAATAATAAAATTTTGGCCCCGACAAGTTCCATGAGCCATTTTGTTTCAATGGAAGAATTTTCCCTGGTAGGCAAGTTTTTGGGAGGTAGGCTAGACATGGAGACTATCAGGGCTTGGTCGATGGGTAAATAGCGACCGGTAGGCATCTTGGAGTTGGTAGCTCTAACTTGAGGGTTCTTCATTATCCATTTTAACAATATGGAGGATGTTAACCACATTTTAATAGGAGGTCCTTGGTTTTTGGGCCAAAGGAGCCTTTTTATTAGATGATGGGGTGAATATTTTGACCCTAAAAATCAATATAGTAACATTTCCCCTATTTGGGTTTGTCTCCCGAGTCTACCTATCCAGTTCTTCAATGAATATTGGCTACAGGTCATAGCCAAAAATATAGGGGACTTGATCTCCATTGACCATGCGACCTTGGCCAGGACAAGGATGACTCATGCATGAATTTGTATAAATGCTAATTTGGATAATGAATTGCCAAGGTTTGTGGAGCTAGAGTATGCATAATACTATCTAAAACAACTGGTAGAATACGAGAACAGACCAGCATTATGTGTAGAATGCAAAAATCAAGGACATCTATGCAATTAGTGCCCTAACCTGGCAATGAATAGATAAAAGTAGAAGTAGGAATACTAGAGAGAGGAAATTTGAGGAGTTTCCTTGGAAGAGGTGATTTCAATTAGGAAAACTATGTCTACCAAAAAAATAAAAGAGAGGGTGCAGGGTCCCAACAAGACAAAGGAAAACAACAGGTTGTTGGCAACCAAAATACTCAAGTTCCAATCCTCTAGTTTCAAATAAATTTTCAATTCTATCCAATATGAAGTAGGAGGATTATCGAAAGACATGGAAGCCTAGAACCTTTAGGCTAACCTTTCTGAATCTCTAGAATCCCCATCCAAGTTAGGATCCTCAAACCCTAATGCTAAAATTACTGTAAGTCCTATGGGCATCATAAAGCTAAACCCTAATTCCCGATATCTAGAATCCCCATCCAAGTTAGGATCCTTAAACCCTAATGCTAAAAATACTTCAAGCCCAGTGCACATCCCAAAGCCAATCCCTAATGCTGAAGAATTTAGGAAGAAAGTTGACGCATTGGAAAATAAAAAATCTCATCTCCCTAACATCATCACTAGGAGCCAAGTGAATCCTACTAAGGGGCAGTCCCACAGACCAGGGGAATACAAGAAAAAATGAGAAGATTTGGATGTAGGGGTTGAGATATGTGAAATTCTTCAGACTAAGGAATATGGCAGTTCGGTTCTAAAACAAATTGCCTCCCCCAGTTTAGTCCTAAAAAAACCAGGAGCACTGTGAATTCTCCTATATATTTTGGTAGTGAAAAAAGAAGAGGGAGAATATCAAATATTAAGCATCAAAAAATTAAAATTGATAATGACATTGCCAATGGAAAATAGAGAACCTTGTTTCAATAGGTTATTCCAGGTTTTGAAGACAACAAATTAGGAAAACCCCCTCAAGGGAGGAGGAGAGGAAGAAATACCAAACAATCTAAATGAAGTTTCTCTCATGGAATGTGAGAGGCCTCAATGGCCTGCCTAAACACAGGGAATTTAGTGCAATAATAAATCAAGTGAATCCAAATATTATCATGTTGCAAGAAACAAAAACTGATGAGATTCAGTAAAAAAAAATAGCAAAAAAATCTGGAATCAAGGGGAGATGGTTTACAAATTAGCTAGAGGAGCGTCTGGAGGCCTTATGACTTTGTGGGATCCCCGGATAGTAGAAGGCACCATTATTTAGAAAGATGATAGGATTATTAGTGTTTTATTTAAGGAAATAAACAACAAAAAGTCATGGATCCTTTCAAATATTTATTCCCCAACTTCAATTCAAGGGATATCTCTACTATGGGAGTACTTAGGCAATCTGAGTGAAATATTCCATAATGTCCCCTAGATTTTGGCTGAGGATTTTAACACTCCTCTTTACCCTTAAGACAAAATGAGTGGAAATGGACCACCTATCGGGAGCATGGATGAGTTCAATGACTTTGTGAACTCCAACATATTGATGGATGTAAAACTTAGAGGAGAAAATTATACCCGGATAAATCGGTGGATAGGGTGTCATCTCATTCAAGAAAGGCTTGATAGGTTTTTTCTATTAAAGAAGGCTATAACTTTGTTCGATGATTCTGCCCTGCAAGCCCTTCCTAAAGTTACCTTTGATCATAATCCCATTTTTTTGGAGATCCCTAAATCTCTTTCCTTCAAGAAACATTTCAGATTTCAATCTATGTGGATCAAACATTCCAGTTTCAGAGATAACTTAATTCAGTGGTGGCAGCAACGTGTCAAGGGTAGTGCAACTTTTAAATTTACTTAATCTATGTGGATCAAACATTCCAGTTTCAGATATCCCTAAATTAAATTTACTTAATTTACTTAATCCCATTTTGTTGGAGATCCCTAAATCTCTTTCCTTCAAGAAACCTTTCAGATTTCAATCTATGTGGATCAAACATTCCAGTTTCAGAGATAACTTAATTCAGTGGTGGAAACAACGTGTCAAGGGTAGTGTAGCTTTTAAATTTACTTAATCTATGTGGATCAAACATTCTAGTTTCAGAGATCCCTAAATTAAATTTACTTAATTTACTTAATCCCATTTTTTTGGAGATCCCTAAATCTCTTTCCTTCAAGAAACCTTTCATATTTCAATTTATGTGGATCAAACATTCCATTTTTAGAGATAACCTAATTCAGTGGTGGTAGCAACGTGTCAAGGGTAGTGCAGCTTTTAAATCGGTGGATAGGGTGTCATATCATTCAAGAAAGGCTTGATAGGTTTTTTCTATTAAAGAAGGCTACAACTCTATTAAGTGATTCTACCATGCAAGCCCTTCCTAAAGTTACCTCTGATCATAATACCATTTTTTTGGAGATCCCTAAATCTCTTTCCTTCAAGAAACCTTTCATATTTCAATCTATGTGGATCAAACATTCCAGTTTTAGAGATAACTTAATTCAGTGGTGGCAGCAACATGTCAAGGGTAGTGCAACTTTTAAATTTACTAGAAAATTAAATTTTGTTAAGGAAAAGCTTCAAACTTGGAAAAAAGAGGTATTTGGGAACCTCTTTGAAAATAAAAAATAGGTTGTTAAGATTTTGAAGATAATTGATCAGAGGATTCAACATGGTGATGCTGATGAAACTACTAGGGAGGAGGAACAGATAAAACTAGTATAGTTTCATAAAATTTTGGCCTGTGAGGAAATATATTGGAGGAAAAAATCAAGGGCTCTTTGGTTGAAATATGGAGATTCAAATTCCAAAATTTTTCACATCACCATGCTTAGAAATAGAAGCAATAACAAGATAAATATTTTTAAAAAAGAAGATGGTTCTATTACTCAGGACTTAACAGAAATCAGAAAGGAGGCAGTAACTTATTTCAATTCTATCCTTGGTCAAGAATTGTAGTGCAATGAGGAGGCCAAAGATGTTCTCTTGAAATCAATTCCTAGCATAATAAATGAAGATATAAACCTTAAGCTTCTAGCTTCCTTTTCTAATGAGAAAATTAAGGAAGCCTTGTTTAGCATGGAGCTAGACAAAGCCCCAGGACCCGATGGCTTTCCCCCTCATTCCTATCAAGATTTTTGGGACTTCGTAAGTGAGGATATAATTTATGCTATCAGTTAATTCTAAGCAAGCAATCATATCCCAAAAGGTCTCAACTCTACTTTTATTTCTCTAATTCTTAAGACGCAAACCCTTGAATCTATGGTTGAATTCAGGCCAATCAGTCTATGCAATGTTTCTTGCAAGATCTTAACTAAAGCCATTGAAAATAGAATGAGAGATATTCTGCCCTGCATCATAGATCTGTTCCAGGGAAGCTCTGTCCAGGGTAGGTCAATCTTGGATGAAGTTATCACAGTTCATGAAGCTCTACACTCTGCTCATAAGACTAACATGTCTATTTTTGCCCTCAATATTGATATGAACAAAGCATTTGACAAGATAAATTGGGACTTTCTTATTTTTGTCCTCCTTAAGTTTCTAAAGCATGGTTCTTGATTTTGGTTAATGGAACAACTGCTAGTTACTTTCAAAGTCATAGAGGAATTCAGCAAGGGGACCCTATCAACCCCATGTTATGCATCATTGTGGCAGAAGCTTTAAGAAGAACCATAAAAAATGCTTGCAGTTAAAGGCTATTATTAGGAATCAAGGCAACATCTCTCACTAGGGTTGTTTCTCACCAAAAATTCATCGATGATACCCTTCTATTGACTAAGGCATCGGTGGTTAAGGCCAAAAGAATTAAATATATCCTACAAATCTACGAGTGCACTACTGGATAGAAAGTTAATTTCAATAAAAGCAAGTTATATTTCTTGAACACCCCCATTTAGAGGTAAGGAAGGATTGTAGAAATTTTAGGGAGTGATATAGCAAACCTCCCCACTTCGTATCTTGGCCTCCCTCTTTTCATTGGTTCTCCAAGAGAGTCAATATGAGACAGGGTTATTGAAAGAATTCAAAAAAAACTTGTTGGATGGAAAGGCCATCTTATATCTCAAGTAGGAAAGCTGAAACTCACTAAGGCCTCTCTTCAGAGCATTCTAGTCTATTTCCTCTCCGTTTTAAAATCTCATATGAAGTTTTTCCAGAAAATTGAGAAATTCCAAAAAGAATTTTTATGGACTGGATTAGAGGAGAAAAAAAGGATACACCTTTTAGGATGGACCAAAGTGTGCAGACCCAGGGAAAATGGGGGCTTAGGTCTGAGGAGAATTGCTCATATGAATTTAGATTTACTAGCTAAGCATGCATGGCACCTAATTTCTAGTGAAGAAAATGAATGAAAAACTATCATCAAATGAAATTATCTTCAAAATATAGAATTTCTAAGTGACTCGGTTCCAATCAGAGGTTCTGCTTTTTGGAAAGCAATTCTCAATTGTAAGGAAATCATAAAAAAAGGTTTAATATGGGTTTTAGGCAATGGTGAGAGGATAAATTGTTTGAATTATAGGTGGTCTAAGGATGAACCACTGATGCAATATCCTAACTTAGCCCGAATCAGAGATATCATGGAAGAAATCATTGGCAGAAAAGTTTCTGATTATATGGTTGAGGATAAAGGTAGAATTAAGTGGAAACAAATAAGGATTTAAGGATTTCAAGTAGAATAAAATGATATTTGTAACATTCTCAGGAAAAATTTTATCCCCATGAGACCCAAGGAAGATCAAGTGACCTGGGCTCCTACGAAAAATGTGCAGTTCACTAGTAAATCAGCGTACAAGCTTCTACTTGATGACGAGGATTTTGTCCTCCAAAAGGACTTAGTTTGGATAAAAAAATTAATTCCAAAAATTGTAGTATTTTCATGGATGGTTATCCAAGGAAGAATTCTAACCATTGATAATATGATGTGTAAAGGTATTTGTATCACTAATCACTATTATCTATGCAGGGCTAATTGGGAGACCATTTATCACATTTTCCTTGAGTGCCCTTTTTCCTTGACTGTCCTAAGTGGGGTTTTTCAGGCCTTGAATATTTCTTGGGTTAAACCAACCACTGTACTTGATTTGTTCATCTAGTGGCCTTGCCCCTTTTCAAGCCAAAGACTTAGATACATGTGGAAAATTTGTCTCAATTACTATCTTTGGTAGGTGTGGTTAGAAAGGAACCATAGAGTCTTTAATGAGTCTATCCATGATCATCAAAATATCATTGCCAGGATCCTATCGTTTACCAACGAGAATGTGAACCTTATCCATTTTGATAGCCATAAACCTCATATGCAGGAGACCATGATTGCTCAATATTTAATCTTAACCTTGTTAGATGATTCTGTGCCTAGGGTAGTCAACCCCAAAGCCAATGTTAAGTGGTCACCACCTCCTACATTTCGGTTTAAGATTAATTTTGATGGAGCAGCTAAGGAAAATCCTAGAAGAGGAGGCACTAGAAAAATTGTGCAAGATCATAATGGGAATATGATACTTGTGTTTTCCAAATATTTGGAAACAAGGACGAACAACAAAGCTGAAGCTAGAGCTATGTGGAGAGGCCTTAAAATGACTCAATACTTAGAAGGTAATTTGATCATAGAAGGAGACTCTATGCATGTTATAAATCTCCTCAATAATTGGAAAACACCTCCTTGGAGGATTAAAACAATTGTTGAAGAGGCTAGGATACTTTTCCAGGGAAAACAGGACAGAAAAGCCCAACATGTCTTTTAGGAAGCTAACAAAGTTGTTGATAAGCTGGCCAATTTGGGTTTCGATGGTGATGAACTTTTCAAATGGGAACATGGTATCCCGAGCAAAGTAGAGGAGCTTATTCAACAAGAATGCCAAGAATTATAGTCAAATTTACCAACAAGGAAGGCACTGTAAGTTCGAAGGCTATGAGTATTCCCGTATCTTTTTTGAAATGGACTCACAATAAAAATTATCCGAGCTGTCAGTCTTGGTGGATGCTACTTGGAAATACCATAAAGACTAATGGGGATAGTCACATGTCAAATAACATGGCTCATAGTCTTCTTAGTAATTTGAGGTTGGTTGATAATCATAGGGCAGGAAAGAAATGATAATATAAGACTTTGAACCAGAGCCACGTGGACCACCAGATAGCCCCCACCATAAATCTAACCAGCTGGTTCACTTCTCCAAAGTTGATTGGCAAATATGGGATGTGGTCCCAAAGCATGTCATATATGAAAGAAATCAATTACCAAAGAATTATTAAGAGTAACTGTCAATACAGAGCTTGTGGGAGTTTTTTCAGTACTCTACTATGTGTGTCTATAGATTTTTGTTTCTCCACTATTTCAAGGAAGGGATCTATGTCTGTTTCCTTTTTTGTAATTATGATGCAGGTGTGTTTTCTTAGGGTATACCCAAAATGTTGTATGGGAAGTTTCTTTTTGATAATAGGCTATGTGCCTTACCGGATGTAATGTCTTTGGCGGCATGTAGATTTTACATATATAGGATCCTTAATAAGGACATGTTCATCAACAACCCTGGGCTAATTTTTGTAAATTTTTTTGGGTCAACCTATAAAACTTGGTATTAATGCTATAGTATCTTATGTACCAAAAAAAAAATCAAAGGAAGGGATGAAAATTGTTGTTCATGAGGCTTTAGAAATTTGAAGGGGCATTAGTCAAGCTGAATGTCATTACCAAAACTCATAGTGACCTTCATGAGTATGAAAAGCAGTCTTAGGAATATCCTCATCCTTAAGCCGGATTTTATGGTACCCCAAGCGAAGGTCAAGTTTGGAAAAATACATAGTCCCATGAAGTTCATCCAGTAATTCATCCACCACCGAAATAGGAAACTTATCCTTGATGGTGAGTTTATTGAGATCTTGATAATCGATACACAAAAACCAGGACCCATATTTCTTGCACACCAGTAAAATTAAAGAAGAGTAGGGATTGTTGCTTGGTTGAATGACATCGACTTGTAACAATTCTTGTACTAGCTTCTCAATTTTTGACTTAATAGCATGAGGGTACTGGTACAATCGAATGTTGTATGGTGTATTTCTAGGTAATAATGAAATAGCATGGTCATGAGAGTGGCAAGGTGGTAACTATGTTGGTTCAAAAAAAATAGAATTGTGCTTTTTCAAAATGAGTTGCAAATCTTCAAGAACAACATCCACATCTGAAGGATGAGGTTGGATCACAAAAATATTGGCTATGACATCCCAAGATAATTTTTATAACAACTTCTCCATCTAACTGGAGCTGATAATTTGTGAAGGCCTTACTTTTAAGCCATGGAGAGTGTAGGACTTTCCATTCTAAAAAAATGCATCCAAAGTTTGGCAAAGTGCCATTAGATGACTCCAAATGTGCCCAGCCATTGTGCTCTCAACACGATATCACACCCCCCTAGTTGAAGTGCAAACATATCCTATTTGAGTTCATAGTCCCAAATATTGACCTTAACATTATGACATTTACCTTTGCAAGGTAAGGTCCCACCATTTGCTACCATATCCTAAAAGGAATTACATGAATGTACATAACAATTTTCCTATTGGTCAATGCAATAATCACTAAATTTATGTGTACTGCCAGAATAAATCAAGATGGTAAGATGCAAACCCTTGAAATACCCCACAAATTTCATGGTTTGGGGAGTAGTAATGCTAGCAAGAGCTTGAACATAAATCTTAACCTATGGTTCATCTTAATTGTCTTTAACTAGATTGGATGGTTCCTTAATTGATTATGTGTCATCATCACTATGGTCATTGGTGTTAGGCTCATCAACATCTATGAAGAACAACTTTTTTTGGTGCACCTATGTCCACAAGAAAATGTTTTATCATAATTGTAACACAGCCTCTGGGTGTGTCGTGCATCCATTTCAGCAGTGGTTAGATGTTTGGGTGCAACAGTGGTTGCAACAGGTTTTTGTTCATTTTGATTTTAGAATCTAGGAGTAAAAGAGGTTTTAGCTTGTGGAAATTTAGATATATGCCTCTGAGCTACAAATTTGGATTAGCCAAACAAGCCAACTTGATAGCCTCCATCATGGATTGTGGTTTAAACATAGTGACCTCAGCTTGGATATCCTCCCTCAAACCACTGATAAAACAACTCATAAAGAACCCTTAATTCATTCTCGTAGTTTTGTTAGCCAATTTCTCAATTTATATTTGATAATCTCTAACTGTAGGAGTTTGTTTCAACTTTGTCAATTGTCTTGTAAAATCATCATACTCACTAGGGCCAAAGTGAGTGAGTAATTGAGACTCAAATTCCTCCCACAAAGGATTAGGTTGAGTTTTTTGCAATCATTGGTACCACTACAAGGCTTCAAATTCGAAGTTGAAGAAATCCATTTTAACTCGGTGATCTATGGGAACACATGGAGGCTAAAGTATTGAGCAAAATGACATAACCACCCATCCACATCCTTTCCATTAAACTTAGGAAAGTCTAATTTTGGCATCTTAAAGGTAGGATCACAATCATAGTGAGGAGGAGAGTCATATGTTGTCCTTAATTTACCTTTGTTAAAATATGAGTATTCAATATGGTACCTAGTCTTGCTTGGACCACCTGATAATTTGAACTCAAAGGTCTGCATATTGTTCTTCCATGTGGGCTCTGGAGTTAGCTTGATTAGTTCTAAGAGTTTGAATTTGTCATCATGTTTTGACTTGAGTTTTTTATTTCATCAATGGTGATTTGAATTTTTCAATCATTGAAGTGACTGAATCTATCTCTTTATATTGTCCTCGAGTGCCACCAGCCATTTTGGATAGTCTTGAACCTGTGTAACTGAATTACTAAAAATATAAGTGTGGTTTTTTGGGGTTACTATTTTAGTAATGAGGCCAAAAAAGGTGCCTATGTGTGATATATAAAAATTATTAGTGTGATGAGCTTATCACAATGGGCTAGGACTCAAAAAATATGTTTTAGGGATCAAATTTTGTATTTGTGGAATATTTGGCCAAAGAGGAGTTGTGGAAAAATAACAAATTTGAGGAATTTTGATGAAAAAGTGAGTTAAGACTCAACAATTCTGTGAGAGGTGCAGGAGGGACTAACTATGATAATCGAACAAATTTGATGATTTTTGGGGGTGTCTAGGGATTTTTATGACTTTTTAGTGCTATTTTCCCCCATTTTTGGTTTAAAAAAACTCAAAATAGAGTAAAGATAATGTAGTAGGGTAAAATTGACACATTTAATTTACCTAAACATCATAAAAATTATTAAAATTATTCAAAATTTACCCGAAAGTCGGCTAAAACGGTGAGAAAACAATCTCCTCATTTTTCATGCCAATAAACCAAAAATTGTTTGACCGTTGGGCAAAATCGCCCAATGGTCAACAAAATCGCCTGACGATCGACAAAATCGCCAGGCGATTTTGTCTTAAAACATAATTTTAACAAATTTGCTAAAAAGACAAAATTTGGTTTAAAACACGTTACCTGGTTTAGCAACCGATCGGATCAGGGAGGATGGCGAGCAGATTGGATGTGGCAAACATAGGAGGGATCAAAACCTCCTCCATGTTTAGTCTAACCTCCCAAATTCCTCAAATCTCTCCTTGACCTATTTAATCTAGCCCCCTTTCCCTTTCTCCCCCTGGTAGGTTGAATTCTGATTCCTTGAGATAGCTTCTAAACTCCCTTAAGGATCCCTCACATCAGTTTGCTATGCAATTCCATCTCCCGGCATCCCCATTTGTTTAATTTTATCATTGCAGGTCCCAGTTACAATCACCCAGATATCAGCATAATCGCCAGGCGATCGATAGAAATGCCAGGCGATTTTGTCAGATCGGAGGTGATTTTGTCAGAAGATAGGCGATCCTATCTATAGATCAGCAAGGGGGCAAGGATTCAAACCACTATTTGCATCTCTTTCCCTATTTCCTTTTTTTCATGCATTGTTCAATATTTATTTAGTTTACTACTTAAATTTGCATATTGCATCTTGGTGTTCACCATCATTTCAATTAACTGCATCGTAAAATCAGGATCATAATCGCATAAATCCATGGCATACTAGGTTGAATTGTCATCATAGTGTTCTCATGTCATTTCATATCCATTTGCATATAGAAATTAAAACATATTTGTGATTTGGAATACAAGAAAACTGCCATATTTTGCAAGAAACCCTATTTTCTATCAATTATTTTGTTGCAGGATTGTGACATAATCACCTATGATTTTGTCAAATCGAAGGTGATTTTATCTAGAACGCATGCAATTTTGTCCAGAACATAGGTGATTCTATCAAAAACAAAGGTGATTCTGTCCTACTACAAGCCTCAGAATCTTCATCAAACATCTAGCTCAAGTAAGGCTTATAATTTCTTATAATCCCAATCTTAGGCATTGTATTTCATTTTGTATCCATTGTCTGTTGTCCTCATTAAATAAAAATTGCATATAGATAGTTTAGTTGCATAAAGGCCAAAATTAGGTGTATGAGAATGATTTATAAAAATAACACATCAAACATCTTCCAAGCCTAGGTACGGAAACTGCCACTAAAATTTTCCTGGTGAACCCTTAATTTGTCAAAAAATCACCACAAGAAGGCACAATTAAGTGCCTCTCTTTCGAGGTGTAGCTCTACTATTTTCCCATTCCCCTATGAGGTGCAGATCCATCAGCCTAGAGGAAAGGAGTGCGAAAATTTTAGGCCTACATTCTTTGGTGAACCCGACGTGAATACATAGGCATTTCTTCTGATTTCAAAAACAATAAAAAAATCATCATTTCAAATTTGTATGTTTTAGATTCAATTCTAAATTTTAGATACCAAATATTACTTTTAGAAGTACTAAAGAAACCATGAGTCTTAACTCAAATCAATATGAGCCCATCAGTAATGTTGGGAAAATTCTACCAAATACATTTGTTGATTATGACCAACCTCATCCATATTCAACATCACCTTTATCACACTTTTCTCATTTTTCATCCTTACCCCAACAAGATAATCCCTTTTCCAATCCTCTTCATAACGATATTATATTTTCTCCCACATATCCATATTATGCCTATCGATCCACATACAATCCTTCTCCACCATTTCAACATTCTTCTTTCAACACAACACATCCATTTCAACAAGAAAATACTTCTTCTTCCAATCCTACCATGCACTCACATCATACTTCACAATATTCCTATCATCATTCTACCCATAATAAAGAAAAAATAGGTAATAAACCATTAAGTCCTTTTATGGCTGAATTCCTAAGCCAATTATCAAAAGCCTCTCGAAAACCTTCACCACGTAAATTTACTAAGCTCAATCAACCAATGGATATAATTCTCAAGCATTTACTTGATACAAATAGGATTGAATTCCCTCCCATAAGACAACCTGATACCACAGTAGATTGGTATAAACCTGAGCTACATTGTGAATATCATAGAGTGGATGGACATATGACACAAAAATGTAGAGATTTAAGATGTGCAATTCAAGATTTGATTGATGAGGGTCTTTTCACTATAAAGGAATTACAATCTACAACTGATTATAAATCTCCAATAAACAATCAAACTCCTACACAACAAATACCCATAATCAATCAAGACATGGGGATCTCCCAAGAACCCCTATTCAATTATCAACAATAGGAAACCAATCAAATATTGCATCTTAATGTGTCCCATCATGATGATATTACTAATATTGTAATAGAAACTACAAATGAGCAACCTCAAGTTCAATCAACTCAATTTGATATTCAAGAGATGGATTCCTCATTTGACCAACCTTCAAAACTATCTTTGGCTCTAGAGAATGATCCAAAATGGAATGTAAGCATAGAAAGCCCATATTTAGCATCAAAATCTCAATCTGAAATCCACTTTGATAGCCAACAACAAGTGATTAATCCTCAAGCAAAGATATCCCTTTTAGAAGTATTACAAAGTTCTCATGTTCATAGGGAAACTTTGTTCAAGATACTTAGCCAACAATTTGTTCCTCATGATATTTTCCCTAAGAACACAATTAATGGTGTAAGCCCTCTTGAGGTTAACCATATTTCATTCTATGATGAGGATATTCCTTCCTCTACTCCACAAGAAGACTCCTCTCTTTACATTACAGGATTTATTAAAGAAACATCTATTAAAACTATCATGGTAGATAATGGCTCCTCTCTTAATTTATGCACTTATCAATTATTCCAAAAACTCGAATTAAAGGAAGAAGATCTCAATGAATCAAATGTTATTATAAAATATTTTAACAATGAAATTCAAGAAGCTCAAGGCACTACAATTCTTCCCCTTAAGAGTGGACCCAAGATCCTGGATACTTTGTTTTATGTAGCATCTTGCCCTTCACCTTACAACCTACTTCTCACAAGTCCTTGGATTCATACGATGAGGGTTGTCCCTTCCATTCTTCATCAATGTTTGAAGTTTAAACTTGCAAATAAAATTGTTACCATACATGATGACCCAACACCATTTGAAGAATCTTTAACGATTGAAACATCAAGTTCTATACATTCTCCATTGTCACAATTACCTCCTATAAATCACTTTTCTTCATCCATACCCGATCATCCTTGTTTACCAAATAACACCCATGCATATCTTTCACATATGCTCCCTCCATATTATCAAGACTTGGAATATAGTGATAAGAATGAAGAACCTTCTTATCCTTTTGACATTTTTTTTTGTAACATGATCAATTTTACACATAAAAGTCAAATCTTTTGCTACATTGTTCTACATTATAACAAAGCTTTTGTTATCGCTACCTTTTATTCATCACCTTTTGTTCTTCATTTTCTCTTTCATTATTATTATCACATCAAGTTCTCTATTATTTTCCTCTTTATCATTGCCATCTTCTATCCATCACTTTTCTTCATCTACATCTCATTCTTCATCACAACAATCTCAACTATCAACCAAACAACTTCACATACACCACAACCAAATTATCCTTCAAAACCTCCTTTGATTTTGAAGCCACCTTAGACATGCTATACTCAAATAACCTTGTATAATGTATATAGATCATCTTGTATATACCACCAATTCCATCATTAAAAGTAAAAAATCAAATAAAACAACTAAAAAAATAAAAAAGTATCAAAAATCTCAAAATTATTTCAAATCATTCTGCATTGTTATTTATTGTTGTATTTCAAAATTTTGAAGCTATATTTTCCTTTATTTCGGATTAATTCAAAATTTATCTTGAACCATACACTTAATTTCACAAATTAATTATTTTGATTTTACCACTATGATTATAAATATCTCTTGTATCAAAGATCACTATTTCACTAAATAATATTTTGAGTTTTGGGAAATGATCTTGCTACTTCTTGAACCAAGTACACTTTTACACATTAAAATGATTTGTTGCAAATTCAAAAAATGATACTACATAGTAGTCTTAGTCTCTTGAGTGAAAAGTTTCCCCTGCTATCCTATCATGCACATGGTCTAGAATTTTTGAGAATTGGCAAAAGGACAAGCTCACCCCTGCCCAAATAAAAATCCCTTGCTCTACAGCCAATCCGAGCAAGTATCCCAAAAGAAAAAATCAAGAAAATAAAAATTCAAAAATCAAAAGAAAAAGAAAGAAAAAAATAAAATAAAAAAGAGAATGAAAAGAGAAAAAGAAAAGTAATAAAATCCCCTTGTTCAAAACAAAATGAACAAAATCCCTACCCCTTGAAAGTGAAGAAAATAAGGGTGAATGAGCTTGAATCCATGGAATTCTCAGTTATTCGAAAATCATGAGGTAAACCCCATAACAGGTGATTTGTGCCCAACTTGCTTGACATTGGGTAATTCCTTTTCACGTGGCGACATGTCTGTCACATTAGCGACCTTCTTTTGTATAGACCTATGTCCGCTTGTGGATTAGCTAGCTTTTGATGACTTGACTTACATAGTATTCTGGTATGGTTTCATGCACAAAAATCATGGTTAATGAACCCTTCACTTGCACACACATTGGTTCATTCAAGTTTTCTTGCATCACTACCTTACTCAAAATTGGTAAATGAACATTACAAAGCACACACATTTGATCCTTGAGAGATTTTGTATCATCATGACAATCAAGATGGATAATGAACTCACTTATCACACACTGGTTTTGATAAATTTGAATTTGTCTTAGAAATAAGTTAAAATATTTCTTTGAAATTTGTCGGACAACGTTAGTTCATCATTACTTTCATATTAACACATTACATAGATATTTCAAAAATTTCAAAAATCTCCAAAACAACTTATTGCAAAAATAACATGTAGTTCAAGATCACTTATCATACATAGCATTCATGACTTCGCGATGATGGTATAATTCCTAGGAATTATTCTGCTCAATTTTCACACTAGGAATTCTATACCTAGCGCAAACCATATTTCTAATTTTTTATGCCCAAAATTAGTCCATATATTTTCATAAAAATTTCATAATATTTTTGAAACATGTGACACAATGATTTATCTTACATTACTTTACATTTTAAAAGAACAAATAATTTCATATCATCATGCATTTCATTTTGATTTTCGTGATGATGGTATAATTCCTAAGTAATTATTTCATATAATTTCACATTTAGGAATTCTATGCTTAGCGTAAATCATCCTTCAAATTTTTCATGCTTTGCTCAATATATTTCACAAACATTTACCACATACATTATTATCAAACAAACATCACACATATTCCTATTACCACAAAAGCCTTAAGATTATTCTTAAGCATACAACCATTCTTAGCAATATCAAAAGCATTCCTCACAAATAGGATTAGCTTCGAGACTTAGTGAGCTTTGAACTCCACCAAAATTCTCATAAAAACACAACATCCTTTGAGGTTTATTGCTAGAATCTATCAAACATCTTGTCCCAAAACAACATCAAACATTTTTTTTCTCATCATAAAGCCTTAAGATTATTCTTAAGCACACAATATTTTGGTATTAGCAATACAAAAATTCCTCACAACAGGATTCACTTCATGACTTAGTGAGCTTTGAAATCCACCAATAGTCATATAACAACACAACATCCTTCGAGGTTCATTGCTAATCCCTCAAATCTATCATCACACAAAATCATCTTTCTCAAAACACACTTTACAAAATCATTTTCCTTTTATGTTGAGCATGATCAAAATGTTCAAAAATCAAAGCATGATTACAAGAAATTATGTAACACAACCATCATAAGCAAATGTAATAAATCATCCAATAAATCACACAAAGTCACATAAGACAAGAAGATCAATATATATATCAAAATTTTGAGTTTTTCCACCAAACATAGAATTTGGTGCAAAAAACTTGAAGGGGGAAACGTAATAAACTATTAAAATAGTAAATATTGAGCTATGAACTAAAAATGCGTCCAATTTTTTTCTACTACCTTGAAAAATGTGCCATTTCATCTTTAACGACCTTTTTTCAAAAGATCGCTAAAGAGGGGGCAAAATGTAGTAGGGTAAAATTGACACATTTAATTTACCTAAACATCATAAAAATTATTAAAATTATTCAAAATTTACCCGAAAGTCAGCTAAAATGGTGAGAAAACAATCTCCTCATTTTTTGCACCAATAAACCAAAAATTGTTTGACCGTTGGGCAAAATCACCCAACGGTCAACAAAATTGCCTGACGATCGACAAAATCGCCAGGCGATTTTGTCTTAAAATAAAATTTTAACAAATTTGCTTTGACAATTTCTTTAGTACTTCTAAAAGTAATATTTGGTACTTCAAATGTAAGCAACAAAAGCCCATATTTATACTAAACATGGAGGAGGTTTTGATCCATCCTATGTTTGCCATATCCAATTTGCTCACCATCCTCCCTGATCCGATCGGTTGCTAATCTAGGTAATGCATTTTAAATCAAATTTTGTCTTTTTAGCAAATTTGTTAAAATTTTGTTTTAAGACAAAATCAGATGATTTTGTCGATCGTCAGATGATTTTGTTGACCATTGGGCGATATTTCCCAACGGTCAAACAATTTTTGGTTTATTGGCACGAAAAATGAGGAGATTGTTTTCTCACCATTTTAGCCAAATTTCGGGTAAATTTTGAATAATTTTAATAATTTTTATGTTGTTTAGGTAAATTAAATGTGTCAATTTTACCCTAATATAGATAAAACCACTACAATATCTTCATTATAACTCTAATTTGCATGATTTTTTATTTTTTTAGTGCAAAATCAAAACGTAGCAAAATACTCTATCCTTCCTTTTTTTATTTGGAGCTATAGTTTAAAGTTGGAAACAAGATCAACTGTCTCTGATCTATGCATTCTGTCAACTGACCACCTTGTCACTGTCCTATCACCTATACTACAGTTACTGATATTGACAGTCTTATTTATGACCCTAACCACCTATATTTTTTTACTGTTATAGTTGACGATTACTGTTGTTGTTGCTAACCCAACTATTACTATCACTAACTCGACTGGTACTGGAATATTTTAGACTACTATAGACACTTGTAGATTCTATCCTCTCTATTGGTACATGCAAAGTGTATTCTTCTATGATAGGGAAGTCTTTCTCTGTATGTTTAATTTTTGGGATAATGAATGCAGGTTCAACTAAACAAGGATATGTGAGTATTTGCATGTTTAATTTTTTAACAGAATTAGGGTATGCTAGGTAGAGTATGTAACACCCATAGGCCCTATATTATACCACAATGACTAACAATAGTTTTTGGACTAATATTTTATGCCACTACCCAAGAGGATTCCACACATACCCTTGAGCACACTATCTGCCTCTCTAATAGTATGTGAGGGTAATCATCCAAGATGTTGTGTCTCATTGACTATGGATGATACAAGGCCAAAAAGATTTCTACTAGTTAAAATTTTGTTCACCTTAGAATGGTCTCCCAATACACCAAAAGATGTGTGGGAGATTGATTCCATGCGTGAGAGTTGTCTAAGGCCTGGGTATTGGAGCATGATCATCCTTCACTTCACTATATGCTTTATGGACTATCTAGCTTAGCTAATAACAATAGCTCCTTCATGATATTTTAAAACCCTCGATACATGGTTTCTAGCCTACTCAACTATGAAAAAAAATAGACTATATTTCTTTAGGTTTTTGTAGATATTTTTTGGCTTTTTGAATAAAGGAAAATAGAATGAAAACACAGAAATATTATACCTAACAAGCAAAACTGGTTGAGCAAGAATTAGCATAGCCATAGAAAAACTCGATCGTGGAAAGTTCTCTAATACTACTTGTAAGGAATATACTATTGAAATAAAGCTCACACATACAAAATACTAAAAGATAACCAAAAAACATGTAATAACTGAATAACACTATGCAAAAAGTAATTGCAAAATTGAAACAATCTCTCAAATAACTTAGAATGATAGACCTCTTTGAGGGGGCTACCTCATTCAATATTTCATTAGCTTGCAAAAATATATACTTGTATATGGATTCATGCCTTTTAAAGATAAAGCTACATGCAATCCTACCTAAAGGCTCAAGAGTTGTCTTACATGCAAAATACCACTTTGCTTACATGTAAAATGCCACTCGAGCTAGAATCTTCTACCAAACATCAGTTATAATCTTGATAATGATTATATGCAATGGCATCTGTAGGCCCAAAATTTTCACACCCTTTTCTCCTATGCTAATGGATTTGTGCCTAAAAGTGAAAGGGAAAATGAAGGATATACACCTCATACAATAAGTGCTTTTATTTCACTCTCTTTGGTATTTTTGATGAATGGGGTGGGGTTAACCAGGAAACTCTTACTATGGCGGTTTCCACACCTAGGTGAGGTAGTGTTTTGATTTGATTGTTTTGTCTCACATACAACCTAGGTTTAGCTAGAATGCAATTTCTACCTAGCTAGATGTAATTTTATATTCAATGAAGACAAGGGCAAATAAATTTTAATCTAAGAAAGCTTTGTAAATACAAAAAGGAATGCAATGATACAAATATGGATGTTTTAGGTTTTTGTAAGTGTTTTTTATGATTTTTAAATGCAAGTAATAAAATGTGATTAAAGCCTATGTTTTTGGGTTTTTTCTAATTAACTACAGATGCTTACAGATCAGAAAGTATAAATTTGACACTGAAAGAATGAATTTTAATTACTTATCTGACCCAAACATTTACTTTTGATGAAATCAATTGTACTGGATGAAACGAACACAGACAAGATGAAACCAGTCATACGATTTCATTTAACAAAATCGTATGCATACAATTTCATTCAAAACCTGCAATTTCACAGTAAAACACTAGATTTTGGATTTAGGGAAGGGGTATCTGCATAGGCCACAGTATATCATAGTGTGTGATAGTCAAATATCCTCGGTAATTTTAGGAAACCGTAAAGAAAGTAAAAATTTGATTATTCTAATCATAAAATGAAAAAGAATGCTAGATCTAGCAATAAGAAATATTTGTAATACAAAATTGTAGAAATTAAAAGTGTTATGATGCTGATAATGTAAAATGAGAGATCTATATGTTGGACATTTTGAGTCCCTAAGCTAAAAGTTGTTATTGATGTCAAAAGGACCTATGTAAGTAAGCACTATGATTTTTCTCCACAAAGAGCTTCATGAGAAGCAAAGGTTTTGATCAAAGGTTCTAGAAGGGATACATGGCATTTGGTTTCAAAAGGAGCTTCAAGGGAAGCATACCAAAAGGTTTTTATGAAAACTAAGGAAGGCAAGGAAAGGTTTTATTTAAAATCAATGGATGGCAGATTTGAAATGAATTTTTATTAAAACCCAAGTTGGCTATTCATTTCATCGAAAAAGGTGTGCCAGTGATGGAGAAATTTAATTTTAAAGGTTTAGTTAAAATTTTAATTTATTTAAAATTTAATTTTAAATTAAAAAAAAAAAGGTTTTTCCCTCCTTTCTTATTGGCATCACCGACGTCATGAGGGCAATGTTAAAAGGGACGACATATTTACATTGAAGGATGGCTTATATAAATAATCCAAAGGTTTTTAATTTAATAAACCTAGTCGTGTCGCATGATTTTCGAAAACCCAAAGTATTTTTGCATTTGAATATTGTGCAACAAATTTCATGGAGTGTGACGTGGGCAGTCAAGTCATGGACGGTCAAAGTTTTGGCACCTTGTGAGGAAAGCACACATGACTTAAGGAAGAGAGTTCCCAAGGCACTCATGTGGGCAGTCTTAGCTCACGTGGCTTAGCTACCACTTGGTAGCATGGTGGGCAAAGGTTCAAAATGCCAAGGCCCTTTGAGGGCTCCTTTGAGGTATGCACTCCAACTCCGATATTTGTGGGGGTAAATATTTTAATTAAAATATTTACGTTCTAAGGTTTGCTTATGATTTTTGTGGGAGATATAAGGTTGAGAATGCTTTAATATTTTAATAAGGTTTGATATTTGATTAATGTGAGATATTTCCTGAGAAAGCTTTGTGATTATTTTTGAGTGCAAAAGTGTTGAAAGGAAGGATATAAAATATTTGATTTATTTTATGGTATAAGTGGTTTTTGGAGTGACAAGGTTATGCAATGTTTTGATTTATTTTATTTTATGGTACAAGTGGTTTTAGGAGTGATAAGGAATTTATGCATTAATTCTTAAGAAGGTTTTCTAATTAAAAGCCTTGGTAAATATTATTGTGAAGTGGAGTAATGTTGATTATTTTGTGATATTCTAACCCTTGTAAAGATTGGAAAAATAATATTGTGATTGTGGCAGATTTCCAAAGAGGCTTTTTCATTTTCATTAAAGGTATGGGAACAATTTCCTATTGATTGATTATGGTGGTTGATTTCTAAAAATATCTTTGGAGTGAAAAGGATTGATTGTGGTTTCCTTTTCTAAAGTGATTGGTTTAATGCTTCAAGGTTTTTTGGATTGAGAGTTGTGATTAAACCTTGGTTTATAAGCATTGTTATTGGAGCCCATTGGTTGTGCAAAGAAATTGAACTTGAGTTAGAAGAGAACATGAGTATCATTGTCATGTGAGATTTGTTGTTGAGCATTTTTGGAAATTTTTTGAGTTGATTGATACATGCTTGGACTAGGGTTTGTGAAAAAGGGTTGTTCATTGAGGTGATTGGTTGAGTTGAGTTGATTGAGCCTAGTCAAGTGGATGCATGTGGTTGTTCAAGTTCCATAAAACAAACTATTCTATAGATTGAGATTTGAGAATAGAACATATAGAGTCTCTAACAATTCTATTTATGCTTCTATGAAATTGGTTTGAGTTGAGATTGAGATTTGAGAATAGAACATATAGAGTCTCTAACACTTCTCTTTATGCTTCTATGAGGTTGAATTGAGTTGATATTGGGATTTGAGTATAGAACATATAGAGTCTCTAACAATTCTCTTTATGCTTCTATGAGATTGATTTGAGTTGAGATTGGGATTTGAGTATAGAACATATTGAGTCTCTAACAATTCTCTTTATGCTTCTATGAGATTGAGTTGAGATATTGATTGAGCATTAATTATAGAACATATTGAGTCTCTAACGATTATATTTATGATTCTATGGGATTGGACAAGTTCTATGTGAGCTTCTTAAGCAGATTTGAGACAAGTCTTTGAGAAAGCTTGTGGACTTATTTTGAGTAAGCTTTTGTGGAAGCTTGCTATGCAGATTTGAGCAAGTCCTAGAGAGGAATTATTGAGCAGATTTGGACAAGTCCTAGAGAGGACTTATTGAGCAGATTTGGACAAGTCCTAGAGAGGACTTATTGAGCATATTTGAACAAGTCCTAGAGAGGACTTATTGAGAATATTTGAGCAGGTTCTATGTGGACTTGTTGAGTAGATTTGGACATGTTTTGTGTGGACTTGTTGAGCAAATTTGAGCAGTTTCTATGTGGGTCTGTTGAGCATATTTGAGTAGGTTATGTGTGGACCTATTGAGCATATTTGTATAAGTCCTGAGTGAGATTGTTGAGCAAATTTGAGAAGGTTTTGAGTGAACCTAGACAGATCTTTGGAGGTGACAAAGTACAAAGGATAGAGTATCAATGGATAGAGATCCAACAACTAGGACAATTGAAGATATATCTGAGTGAGGAGTCTTCAAGTGGAGAGAGATCCACCAATCAATTTAGTAGAGAGATAGAGTATTCTAGAAGATCACTAGCCAGAGCAGAAGGGGAAAGAGTTCTCTTATGGAAGAAATCCATGAACTTGAGATTAGGGTATTAGTATCTCCTTTGTATAGAGGTCCATAAACATTGTAATTAGGAAGGATTACCAAAGATATTGATTGAGAAATTTTTAGTAAAAGTTTTTCTCTATGGAGTAGCCCACATTGGGTGAACCATGTAAATTGTGGTGTCTCTATTGTGTATGGTGTTTTGTACATTGCTTTTATTACTGCTATCTATACACTGCATAATATTGAATTGAAATAAAAAGTAAAAAATGGTCCTATACTATTCACCCCCCTCTCAGTATAAGCTTGTGTTATTCACTATAATGTAGAATTTTACCCCTAGAGGGATGCATATACAAAACTATATTCTAAGCATGAAATCTTGCACAGCCAGATTTATCCAATAACTAGTTCTATAAGGTGGAGAACAAAACCAAACATAACAATGATGAAATCAAACACAGTCAATTTTGTACAAATAGTGAGAAAACACAATAAAATTTAAGTAAAAATGATGTCTGAGTATACTAAAAGTGATGATATGGTTGTATGTTCCCTGGATGACGATTTGATAATGATATCTCTTGCTACAACCTACAAAAAAACTCCAAACACCTTCTCTTTTCCAAGCTCTTCTAAAAATTCATAAACCAAACTAATTATTGTGGATTTGAGGGATTAAAAAGGTTTTTTCTGTTCGAGGGATCATGTGAGTGGTGGAAAAAATTAGGTTCTTGGGCCAAATTAGGTTTTTGGTTTGATTTAGATAAAACCGGTTGTATCCAATTTTATCGGATCATTTGATTTTATCAGGAGGTTAGTGATGCCTAGATTAGATTCAAAATCCAATATGCGTGCCTAAAATAGGTGCATGTGGAATTTGGATGAAATTAGACACATGATTTTTTCGAATACGTTCAGTTTCATCAGGATCATCCAATTTTATTGGAGAAGGTGCAATTAAGCTATTTTTTATATTTTTTGGCATGAATATCAAGGTAGGGGTTTTTTAGGGTGATTTACACATTACTAGGGTAATTAAGATGTTTTAGTAGCATTAGTAATTTGGAGGTGTTTCCAAATTTGGTGGCTACATTTTGCCCCCTCTTTAGCGCATTTATGAGCAATAAATGCATTAAAGAAAAGTAGCAAAAAGGTATGATATTTTGCAAAAAAATTAAATTTTTGTTTTATAGTTATTATTATGGATACCCCCTTCGATTTTTTTTATAAATCCATGATTTTTTGCAAAACTCGAAATTCAAGAAAAAATATGGTATAAATTAGAAATTAAGGCAAAACCCTAATTCATTTTTCTTTCTTGTGTTAGCTAATTTTGCTATGGATAAAATGAGTAAAATGTCCACCATAGGGCATCATGAGGACCTGGTTTGTATTAGAAGTGATGGTACCAACGATGCCAAGCAGGTAAGTGATTCTATTTGTTATGATCTGGATGTTTTTTGTTAATTTTTTAGGGTTTTTATCGTAGTCTGTCATCACACAACCACAACAACGAAATTGGATCGTCACAAAAAAATCGAATGTCTGAATTCATCGAAAACTACATCTGATTTTGACAAAATCGAGCGTAACGATAAATTCATACTTACGATTTTGTAAATTTTAGGTCCGTTTTGGCAATTTTAGACGTACAATTTTGTTTTCATGTGTTCAAATTTGCAGATTCAGATGTATGATTTTGTCTTCATGCATATGATTTTGTACTTTAAGTCCGGTTTTGGATTGTAAGGCAAATTTAATTTTTTTTGTCATTTTTATTATTTTGTTTGTGTAATTTTATGATTGATTTATGTATTATTTTTGTTTCTTTTGCAGGGAGGGACCCTTAAGAGCTGTGAGTGGCACCACACTGGCTTTGAGGGTCAGGTAGGAGCTCTCAATGCGTATGAGAGGAATACTCTCACCGTATTTGGGCTTAATCATGTGGTAGATATGCCACATATAAAGGAGGATTACAGTCTGCTAACTACATTAGCAAAGCACTGGTATCTTGTCTCATCAACATTTTGATTGTCAGCATGGGAGATGGATCCTACATTAGAGGACATATGGAGGATCTTAAGAGTACCCATCAGAGGTTGATATGTATACCAGTCCTTAGCCTATGGTTAAGCCATGCATAATTTGATGAGAGACCCATATTTTATGATCAAGTGGAGTGAAGTGAGCATCGATCACTAGATATCAATAAAGGGGATTTCTGCTCTGACAGTGGTACTATCAGATATTGTGGGTGGATTACTACTATACCATCAAAGCATAGTGTAATTGTTGTGGGGTTTAACTGAGTTTGTGGCTGACATGCAGGACACCTAAACATGATCTACATGGGATCCATATATTTTATGTTGCTTGTACCATATCATATTCAATATCATGTACAAGAATGATAGTAGTTTGGTTTTGACTTCATTCTTATAGGTTTGGTGTTGGAAGCACATTACAGTGAGGAGTTCCAGGGAGTTTCCTCTATAGGATATTGAGGATGGGTAATCCATGGTATTTCGATGGGGTCCTTTGGTTGGTCAGATTTGGAGGAGAGATGACCTAGGGGAGGCTAGGAAGGTATTGGATGAGTTGACCATGACATATATTTATTAGAGATCTTGGAGGGGACATCGTAGCTAGGAGGATGATTGGTCAGAGCTAGCTTGTATGAGGCAAGTATGGTAGCTTCGTATGGATTGAGGGGAGATAGAGCTGCATCCGATCGATCAGGTTCTATGTCATTTTGGCATGGTACAAGGTATTCTGGAGGTTTATGACTTTACTTATTCTTGAGTAGTACAGGATTTAACTACCATGAGTGAGAGGCCAAATCTCACTCATTTTATTAAGGTGAATGAGGATGATGTTGATGTTGCCCTAGTAGAGGGTGATGATGCAAGGGTCATGGATGGGTATACCACATGGTATGCTATTGTTTTCCCCATGAGACTTACTCAGGCCTAGATAGCTTAGATGTAGGGACATGGGACATCATGGCATTCATAATCATAGTCTCAATAGTTGCAAAATGTGACTTCAAGCCATGCTTTAAGGAGTGGGATAGTAGTGGTATATTTAGTCGTGGCCTCATAGTGGGACACTTTTTATCAAAATTTATATTATTATCTTGTTCCCGAGGGTCATAGGGTTTCCTTACCCATAGAGTGTGTTCCTCTAAGGCCTACGAGGTCAGATTTTAGGATAGCATCTAGGGCTACTCTATTTTGTGAGCCTAGACCACCTTCTGGTGATGATGCTTAGAGTTCTAGGATTTTTAGGGGATGTTACATTGAGCTAGTTTTTGTAGTGTACCCCTTAGTGATTGAGTATACCAATTGACTAATTGGTTGTATATTTTGATGACATATATATATATATATATATATATATATATATATATATATATATATATATATATGCTTATGGTCTATTGATGTGTTTGATGATGTGTGATGTAATTTTAATTTATTTTTGGTAATCTACATAATCATGCTTTTAATTCTTGTTTTTATGGTTTTTGATATTCATTTTATCATGCTTTAATAAAAATATCATTATAGTGTACTAAAATGGAATTTGAAGAAATTAATGTTTGTGATATAGTATGATTGAATTGTTTGTAGAAGAAATATAATTGTGTTTGGAAATATACCCTTACGATCTTGATCAATCAACAATAATACCTCAAAGATGTGTGCTTGTTTATGACTGTTTATGGAGGTTTTTTGCTCACTTTAGTCATGAAGTGGATCTTGTGTGATATTTTATTATATTACTATCCTCGAAGGGTTATGATCCAAAAGTGATTGCGTATACCAATTGACTAATTGGTTGTATATTTTGATGACATATATATATATATATATATATATATATATATATATATATATATAGCTTATGGTCTATTGATTTGTTTGATGATGTGTGATGTAATTTTAATTTATTTTTTGGTAATCTACATAATCATGCTTTTAATTCTTGTTTTTATGGTTTTTGATATTCATTTTCTCATGCTTTAATAAAAATATCATTATAGTGTACTAAAGTAGAATTTGAAGAAATTAATGTTTGTGATATAGTATGATTGAATTGTTTGTAGAAGAAAGATAATTATGTTTGGAAATATACCCTTACGATCTTGATCAATCAACAATAATACCTCAAAGATGTGTGCTTGTTTATGACTGTTTATGGAGGTTTTTTGCTCACTTTAGTCATGAAGTGGATCTTGTGTGATATTTTATTATATTGCTATCCTCAAAGGGTTATGATCCAAAAGTAGTTTAGAATATAATTGATTGAAAGTAATGTAGTTGATGATAAGTAATGTGTGTGACTTTGAAGATTAATTTTGTTTTTAATCTTAAAGTAGTTGTTTAAAAAATGATAATAATAATCAAGCATGATAAATTTGGATAAAAGACTTGTGCTAGGCATAAAATTCCTAAAGATATTTTTATTAGGGTTGTTTCATGCCATCATTGTGAAGTCAATTTGTAATTGTTATTATAGATTATGTATGATAAAAATACATGTTTTTTATGAATGATGAGTGTTCATGAAATGAAATTTGATGTATTATTGTTAAGTAATATACAAAATTGTAAGGATAATTATTTTTGAGGATCAATTCCATAGGCCAATAGTCATACAAATCCATGACGATATGATGGCGTTTTCTAATCAATCTTCAAGGAGAATTTTGGCTATTTCAAAGATAATTTCAAATTTATCAATAACTAGTGTGTGATTTGTGCATTTATTTTCCATCTTGACCTTAATTATGATACAAAATATCTCAAGGATCAAAGGTGTATGCTAATGAATTTTATTTACCAATTTTGAGTAAGGTAGTGATGCAAGCCAATTTTAAGAACCAATGTGTGTGCAAAAGATATATTCATTTACCATGTTTGTATGCATTCAGTTCGACTTAACTACTAGGTAATACAAGCTACAAAAATCTAGCTAATCCACAAGCTGACATTGGTTTGTATAAGAGAAGGTCGCTAATGTGACAAAAATTTCACCACACATAAGGATATCATCATTGTCAATCCGGCTTGATGCTACCTTACCTGTAATGAGGATCACCCCATGGTGTTTAAATAACTAAGAAATTCTTGGAATTCGATTTTATTACCCCCTTCTTTTCTTTTGATTTGTTTGAGTAGGAATTCTTGTTCATTTTTGTTTTTTAACAAGGGGAATTTATTGCTTTTGCTCTTTTTGCTATTTTTTTTCTTTTTTTTTTCAAGTGATACTTGCTCAGATTAGACACGGAGCAAGGGATTTCATTCGGGCAGGGACAAGCTTGTCCTTTTGCCAATTCTCAATATTCTAAACCATGTGCATAATAGGATAGCAAGGGAAACCTTTCACTTAAGGGGCTAGGACTACTATGTAGTGTTATATTCCCTTGTGCTAAATCATTTTTAATATGTGTAAGTGATTCTTGGTTCAAAAAGTGGTAAGATTAGTTCCTAAAACTTCAAAATTTACTTAGTGAAGCAGTAGTGTTTTGTGTTCAAGAGATATTTATAATCAATATTGAGAATCAAGATTTTATTAAAATGTGTATTCTGTGAGTGGTTCAAGATAATATTTGAGTTCTCCCAAAGTAAACCAAAATTAACTATGAATTTTGACAACATCGATCAAATAATAATAAATGGATGCGACCATATGGCATATGAAATTGAGTTCCCAAAATTTTTATTTTTAATTTGGATAAGTAGATGTGATAAATGTAACTAATTGATATATGATTTGAAATATGATAATTTTAAAGTAGATGCAAAGTATTTACAAATATGTACAGTGATGATATTGTTTGCTATTATTCATAATATCATTTTAGATGCATTATATTCATGGGTTCCTTAAGATATTTTCCATCTGAAGTCATCGATCGATATGCACCAGATCTAAATTTTACAGTACTAATAAATGGTTCCAACCAATTTGGTTGAAATTTTCCTTTTAAATCATTTCAAGAATTTGTATTTTTTTTATTTTCTTTATGAACTAAATCACCAATATCAAAATATCGAGTGTGGCCTTTCTTAGAATATGATATTTTGAGTTTATCTTGATATGAGCGAACATGCTCTAAGGCATTTATGCATTTTTCATCTATTAATTTCAATTGGATTAATCGTCCATCATGATATTCATATCCTACTTTAGAATTTTGAAGTAAAAGACCTAAAGAAGGGACTTCAAGCTCAAAAGGAAATATGACTTCAATGCCATATACTAAGACAAAGGGTGAAGCGCTAGTAGGGATTTGAACACTAGTTCGATAAGACCATAGTGCTGGATAAAGTTGAGTATGCCAATATTAGCCTGATTTATTAACTAATATTTTTAAGATTTTAATTAAATTTTTATTAGATGATTCAGCTTAACAATTTCCTTGTGGATAATATGGATTAGAACATCTATGTTGAATTTTATAATTGGAACAAATATTTTTGATATCTTTATTTTTAAAACATGTTCCATTATATAAAACAAGTGTGGATGGAATCCCAAATTTGTAGATAAATTGATAAAAAATAAATTTTGAGACTTGGGTTCCTGTACAAGAAGCTAATGGCATAGCTTCTACCCATTTTGTAATAATGAATTTATGGCCATCTAAAGAAATTGGATTAATTTTCCCAATAGTGTTTATACCCCATTTTGAGAAATGCCAAGGAGAAGAACTAGCTTGAAGTTCATGGGCAGGAGCATGAACATGGTTTGCATGCTTTTGATATTTTTCACATTTACGTACATATTCATGAGCATATTTTTCCATGGAGGCCCAAAAGTATCCCATTCTTAGGAGCACTAAAATGACCTCCACAATATCTATCATGAACCTCACTTAGAGCTCTCTTGGATTCATTAATATTGAGGTATTGTAAAAGGATGCCTTTGAATGATATTTTATATAAATTACCCCTGATAATCACAAATTGAACAGCTCGCTTGCGTAATGCTTGTCATTGATTTCTATAGAAGCCATCTGGAAATGATCCATCTTGGAGAAATTTTCAAATATCCCTATACCATGGTTTTGAAACTGCTTCTTCAATTGTAAATATTTCTAAATGTTCTAAGCATGACTCTAATGATGTGATTTATCAGAGTTGATGAATAATGATAGTAGCATGATCATCATTCAACTCTAGAGGTATAAGAGAAGTAGCAACTACCATAGCATTCATAGAATAATTGCTGGTATGTGGGATGGCTTCTATAGTAATATTTTCAAATAAAGAAACAAGTTTTAAAACATATTCTATGTAAGGGCAAAGTTTCTTATCTCAGATTTGATAAATGTCATTGAATTGATTTACCATGAGTTGTGAGTCTCCAAAAAATGAGAGTACTTTGATATTAAGATTTAAGACTGCTCGCAAACCAAGGATTAAAGCTTCATATTCTATTGTATTATTTGTGCAAGTAAATTGGAGTTTAAAAGATAATGGGATAAGTTGTTTATATGAGGATACCAATATGATACCTACACTTGTTCCACTCATACAATGGGCTCCATCAAAAAATAGATACCATTATTCTAAGGAATCATTATCTAGATTAAAACATTCATCGAGGAATTCTATCATTAAAGGATGAGTAGATTCAAGAGGAGAAGCGACGAGTTGATTTACTATGACTTACCCTTTAATAGATTTTTGCCCAATAAATATTAGGTCAAATTCACTTAAAGCAAGAACCCATTTTGTTGCTTGTCCTAATAAATAAGGCCTACTCATTAAATATCGCAATGGATCAAATTTGGCTATTATGTAAGTCTTTTGACTAAGCATGTAGTGGCAATTTTTTTGTGTAAAGAATACAACTAAACAAAGATTTTCTAAAGGAGTGTACCGAGTTTTATAACTTATTAGAGATTTTATTATGTAGTAAATAGCTCGTTCTTTCTTATGCTCATCATGATGTGCTAACATTGCACCTAATGCAAGTTTTGAAGCAAAAATATAGTATATGGATGGATGCTCGGGTCTTGGTGGAACAATCACCGATGGGGTAAGTAAATATGTCTTAAGGGTATTGAAAGCTTCTTGACACTCATTATCCCATAATAAAGATGTATCTTTCTTAAGCAACCTAAGAAAGGGTTTACATTTATCTTCCAGTTTATCAATAAAATGATGGATGGTCTGGAGCTTATCTTGTAGACTCCTTAGTTCTATTAAATTTTTAGGTGGTGGCATATCAATGATGGCTTTAATCTTGGTAGGGTCTATTTATATGCCACACATGGATACTATAAACCCTAATAGCTTTCTTGATTTTACTACAAACATACATTTATCTGGATTTAATCAGACTTTGTATTCATGGAGTCTATCAAATACTCATCATAAATTAGGAATATGATCTTATCATTTTATAGATCGAGCTATGATGTCATCCATATAATCATGTAGGATATCATACAAAATATCATGAAATATGTACGTCATAGCTCATTGGTAAGTTGCTCCTGCATTATTTAAACTGAAGGGCATCACTTTCCAACAACAATTTCCCCAAGGTATCATAAATAGAGTTTTAAGTTGATCTTTCGGTGCTATACAAATTTGATTATCCTAAAAATCCATCCATAAGTGATAAAATTCGACATCCGACTGTGAAATCAACAATCTGATCCATATTAGGAAGGGGAAAGTCATCTTTGGGACATGCAGCATTGATGTCCCAAAAATCAGTACAAAATCTGATTTTAGTAGCCTCCTTTTTGGTTACGGGAACAACATTGGATATCCAATAAAAATAGTCTATGGCTTGAATGAAATTTATATCTAAGAGTTTTTGTAATTCATTTTTAACCAACAAGGCTACTTTAGGATGCATTTTCCTAAGTTTTGTTTGACGAGTTTAGCATCAAGGCAGACCACTAAGTGGTGCATAACCACAAAAGGGTCTATACCTAGCATATTTGCGTATATCCAAGTGAAAATGTCAGTGTATTCTGTGAGAAGTTTTGTATATTTAGTTTGTTCTTCTTTATTTAAATCAATCCTGATTTTAACTATATAGGGATTGATTTTTGTACCAATATTAATTTTTATGATGGCCTCTACTTCAATGCTTAAATCTCTTTCAAAATTAGGAGTAGGTGAAACACCCATTTCTTGAAGTTCTTTTAGAGATATATTAGCTATTTCTTCTTAGCTATACATGGGATAGACCCATAAAAGTAGAACCTATTTCTCATGATTTCTTCATGAGGAATGTTGTAAAAGACATCCCCTTCTACATATTCATATGATTAGCTATTATTTCTAGATGTACCATTGATAACATGTTATAAGAAAACTCACAAGCTCTCTTACGTTTCTCTACTTGCTCTTGTTTTTCTAAGTATTCCTCATATGTTATAAGATGATCATATTCATAAAAAGGAAACATTTGACTCTTTTAAGGGGATATAACCAATGTTGCATCGGGCATTCTATTCCTCTACTTCGATTGGTTCAAGTATCCTATTTTCCAAGGGACCTAAACCTTTAACTTTGTATCCCATATTACACATTATTTGTTTAGATTTTATATATTTATGTATCATTCCAAATTTTTTGCACCCTTACCTTTAGGCTAAAGGATTCGCACCTGGAAGGGGGATGCGGGAAGGATGGGACAATACCTCGGACTGAGAGGCCCTTTGAAGGTCCTGCCTCTTGGGGGAGGGGTATTAAGGTGATTTTTCAATGGATGGTGGGTTCACCAGGAAACTTTTGAATGGCAGTTTCAACGCCTAGGTTGGGAATGTGTTTGATGTGTTCAATTTTATCTTTAATCATTCAAATCCTAGGTTTGGCCAAATGAATCTAAACTGTTCTATATGAAATGCAGATTTAAATGAATACATAAAATAGATTTGAATAGAAAACACAGAGAATAAGATAGGTGAGAAAAGTCACCTAATTCCGGATGTCTGATGAAGGTTCTAATTTTTGAAGCAGTCCAGATCACCTGGAATTTGACAAGATCGTCTAAAATCAGATAGGATCGTCTGAGATCTGATGAATTCGTCAGAGACCTGCAATCAGAGATATAGATACAAAACACAAAAAATGCAGCAATACTAACAGAGGAAAACAGTGTAAAATGACAATATAGATACTAAAATGATAATTACGACTAGAAATTCAAGTAAATTATAGTATTCTAATGACAAATTATGATCTTATCATGCACTTAAGCTATATGGGTGAACTCCAAAATGCAGAATAGCAGAAGATAACAATAAAATGATCTAAATGCAGAATGAAACAGCAGACGAGAAGAGAAAAGTGCAAACTCTGGGCACTAATTGCCCCTAATGTTGACTGCAGTCGAAATCATCGTGAATTGTGCAAAATCATCTCGAATTGGACGTAATTGTCCAAGATCGTACATGATCATTTGTGATGATCTAAGATTGCTCTGACTGAAAAAAATGAAGTTCCTACAAACAAACTTGGAAAAATACGAAGACAAATGGTGGTTTAAGATGGTCTAATGAAAATATAACTAGGGTTACAGGAAAATTCAACCAGGGGAATTTCAAGGGGAGGGCCGAAGATTAAATAGGCATAGGAAAGAGGTTGGGAGGTTGGATATCATCCCAATTTGTGAGATCTCCAATGGGGAAATTCTCTAACCGCGTAGACACGCTTTTGCCTAGGTTAGAGACGTCGTTGAAATAGAAGCTAATTATGAAAAATCAGTTTTGGGACGAAATTGTCTGGACGTTCTAGTCTAGACGAAATCGTCCGATCTAAGGCGATATCATCTGATCGACGATGATATAGTCCAATGGTCACAACAAATCCTAAAAATGGCATGGAAAATGAGAAAAGCGGTTTAACAGGTGGTTCGGGGTTAAAATTTAAATTTTGAATTATTACTAAGGTAATTTTAATTATTTGCTAAGGTTTACTACGCCAATTTTAGGGTTCTGCATTTTGCCCCCTCTTTAGCAAATTTTCCAAAGAAAATGCCTTAAATATAAGTTCTTCTCGATCTACGAGAAAGCAAAAATTATTCCCATTTTTAGGTGACGGTTCTAGGTCGAATCGTACGACAATTTAATATGGTGCCCCCTCCGTGTTTTTACCCAAATCGAACATTTGAGGTAAAAACGTGTAAAAGAAAAATGTTAAAATGTTGTTAAGTGTTTTTGAATAAAATTAAGAAAAATAGGGTAAAACCCTAATTCATTGTTACTGTTCATTTTCCTGGTTTCTAGAGCTCTGCAGACAAGATGGTTGAAACATCGCACAGATCGACAGAGGTCCGACGTGGGCTACAGGTAAGGGTCCAAACTTAACTTAGAATGCTTTAATTTTGAATTTCATGTTTTTTAGATTAATTTTGAATGATTGTTGAGCATCACGACCATTTTTGGGCCATCGACGTCGTTGGGACGAAATCGTCTCAATTTCGTCGAAATCGTCTCGATATCACCGATTTCGTCCAAGGGAAAAATCGATGATATGGGGACGATTTCGTCCAATAAGGGACGATTCCCTATTTGCAAAATCGAAGAAAAATTTGCTTAAATTTTGGACGATATCATCCAATAGTGGACGATATCATCATTTGTATGAAAGTGAACTTATTTTACTTGCATTTTTAATCACTGTTTTATTAATGATTTTTATTGTTTTGTTGTTTATATTGCAGAGAGGATTACTAAAGAGCTGGGAATGGAAATATGGTGGGCTGAAGGATGACTTGGCCGCTCTATCTCAGGTAGAGCGAGATCAGTTGGCTCAATTTGGCTTGTAGCACATGGCAGATATGCCATAGGTTTCTATAGATATGGAGCTATTGACAGCCCTAGTAAAGAGATGGTATCCGAGTTCTTCTTGTTTTTGGTTACCGACAGGGGAGATGACTCCCACATTAGAGGATGTATGGAGGATTTTAAGGATCCCCATACAAGGACGACTAATAACTCCCACGACCAATCAGGGCCATGTGATGATGCGACTATGTGGAGATCCGAGCTTCACCTTGGAGAAGGGTGGAGTGAACATCGAGTCGCTATGCCAGATGCCTGAGGCATCTAGAATGACACAGGTTTTGGCTAGGGTGGTAGGTGGTCTGCTGCTATGCCATCAGAGTGGATGCAGATTACCATGGCTACTGATAGATGTGGTCTACGACATGAGAGACCATGGGTACAGGTTTGCTTGGGGGAGCTTTGTACTATGTCGATTGTATAGGATCCTGTATGGGGTCATATACAAGGGAGGTCGATGTCTAGTTTTGACATCACTACTATAGGTTTGGTGCTAGGAGCACATCACGATGTGGATGCCGGTAGGGCTCCCATTGATAGGGATTTATGGGGAGAGGCCCCAAGTTTTCTATTGGTGGCTTCAGATAGGGTCATAGCAGGAGATAGATCTACCAATGTCCCAAAGACTACTTGATGACCTTGTCTCTAACCAGATCACTTGGAGGCCTTGGAGAGATCATCCAGGGTGGGCCGAGCATATACAGGAGCTGGATCACGTTAGGCAAACCTGCTGGCTAAGGATGGAGAGAAGAGTTTTGAGGCAATTTGGTCTATAGCAGGGGATCCCATCTCTTAGGGACTATGAGTTTTCTCGGACCATCCAGGATAACACTACAGTCAGTGGGACTCTAGATATGCAGTGCTTTTGGAGTGAGGATGTGGATGATGCCCCCATCCAGCCAGTGGTTGATGACAACGCTAGGGTTGTCGATGGCTACGATGCCTAGTACATAGGCATCTACCCTCCTCGGATGACGAGGGCTCAGGGTTTGATTCATGCAGTTGTGCATTGGATGGGGAGGTGATGCCAGGCGGCCATTGAGGTGATGTAGGGTCATAGTGGGAGAGAGCAAAGGAGGCCACAGGCTCAACAGAGGCTGTAGTAGTGGGAGAGAAGGGAGGAGATACCCCCTTCTCCACAAAGAGAGAGGCCACCATCGCTTGATAAGGGCAATGGTTTCAAGGTAGGAGAGAGTAGCGAGATGGCTACTCTTCGAGCAGAGACTATTCATCTCTAGGCTCAGGTGCAGTCCTTGCAGGATGAGGCTGCACGACACTGAGAGGAGGCCACATAGCTCAGAGATGAGATCGCATGCCTCAGAGAATAGAGCGAAGGGGCGAGCACTCGGGACCTAGCATAGGCTATTGCCTAGATCACATTCTATCAGATGCTATACTACCAGATGGTGCCAGAGGGGTAGAGGTTACCACTATCGACCCCCATTACGGAGCCTATCATGATGGGGTCATCGAGGACATCATCACGATCAGTGTCTAGGACTCATAGCACCACACGGACTGCGATGGGGCCACCTCGTCCACCTCAAGGCGGGGGAGGATATGAGGCTAAGAGCTCGAGGGGTTCTCGAGGCTAGCTACTACAGACTACACTACATAGATTGATACATAGTGTTTATTATTTTTGATAGAGGATTGAGTATGTCGAGGTACAGATTGTGGCATACCAATCCAATTTTGAGATGATGTATATATTGTTGATAGATATATAGATGAGATATTTTTGATCATATGACTTGTCTTATGTGTTTGTATGATGCTTTAATGTTTTGGTGTGATTGATTTGATGATTCATGTAATTATGTTGTTTGGAAATATTATGGTTTGAATGTCATGCTTTTAAAATTTAAATGAAATAATCTGATGTAAACAAATTGGTTGTTTGTGGGATAATTTGATAAAAATAAAAGGGACTTCTAACAATAATTTCAAATGACATTGTCACTATTATAGACCATTTCATGGAGTTTCCGTTCACTAGGTCGTCAAGCTAATCCTAGTATAGAAATATTGTTAAAAGTAAAAGAGTGCTTAAGAGACTGTCTTAAGACTTTGTTGTGATGATGCAAATGATGATGATGATGGTGATTTGTTTTCATATTTTCATAAAAATAGTATGCATGAAATATTTTGAAATGATATTTGCTAGGCATAAATTCCTAAGTGTGATAAATTTTTTGAATAATTCCCTAGGAATTATACCATCATTGCAAAATTAAAGTTTGACATAATGACATGAAATAGTAACAATGTGCGTTCTTTTAAAGCATAATTGTGTAACATAATGATTTAAGTCATATGTTTTTATGATTTGAAATAAATGGGAAAATAAAATTAAAACAATGGTTTGCGCTAGGCATAGAATATTTAGGTATAGACTTATACCATCATCACGAAATCCAAAGAAGAAAATAATAGTTTTATTGCATGGTTGATTTTTAATTTTTGAAAATAAACAAAAAATATGAAGATGAGGACTTGTGCTAGGCATAAAATTCCAATTTTGGTTTTGGAATTATACCATCCTAGCGAAAGTCAAAATTTATATATAAATGTAACTTTATTGCATGTTTTTGTTAAAAATGATTTTGACTTTTTTTTGGTAATGCATGTAGTTGTATTTATACTAAACAATTGTTCTCAGAAAAGAAAATGAAATGATTCTAGACAATTTGCAAAAATATTTCAAGGTATCTTAAAGACAAAAGTTAGATTTATAAGTAATCCCATGTGCGTATGTGAGTTCATTTCCAATATTGATTTATCATAATGATACACAAAATCTCTCAAATACAAATGTGTGTGCAATTGCTTTGTGCATTTACCAGTTTTGAGCAAGATAATTTGATACAAGTGATTTGAATTAACCAAATAAGTGTTCATTATCCATGATTTAGATGCATATAACCATACCAGACTACTATGTAAGTTGGGTTATCAAGAGCTAGCTAATCCATAAGCAGACATAGGTCTATACAAAAGAAGGTCACTAATGTGACAGACATATCACCACGCTAGGGATTACCCAAGGCCAAGCGGGTTGGGTACAAACCATCTGTTATGGGGCTTACCTCACAGTTTTCGAATAATTAAGAATTCCAGGGATTCACGCTCATCAACCCTTCTTTTCTTTTCAATGGGTAGGGAAAGGGATTTTATTGCTTTTGCTTTTGCTTTTTTTGCTTTCTTTCATTTTTGGCATAATTTCCCTTACCCTAAGGATAATAGGGAGTGGACCAGCGATGTTGAATCTTATATTTTTGGCATAATTTCTTAACATCTTTATTTTTGAAATAGGTTCCATTGTTTGAGATGAGATTTGCAGGAATTTCGAACCTACAAATGCTTTGATTAAAAATAAATTTAGAGACTTGTGTTTCAGTGCAGGAAGCTAAAGGCATAGCTTCAAACCACTTCGTGAAATACTTAGTTGCGGTTATGATGAATTTGTGTCCATCAGATGACACAGGATTAATTTTTCCAATAATGTCTAAGCCCCATTTTGAAAAGGGCCAAGGAGATGAAATAGCCTGCAGTTCTTGTGTAGGCGCATGGACAAGGTCAACATGTTTCTAGAACTTGTCGCAATGGCACACATAATCATGTGCATCATTCTCCATGGTAGGCCAAAAGCATCCTATCCTAAGGAGATTTTTAGCAATGACACTACCACTGAAGTGTCCTCCACAAGATCCATCGTGGGCTTCACTCAAAGCTGGTCTGGATTCTTCTAAATACAAACATCTTAATAGGATACCTTCAAAAGATCTATATAAAGTATTTTCAATTATTACAAATCGACTTGCTTGTCTACGTAATAACCGACGCTGGTTTCTATTAAAATTGGCAGGGAAAGTCCCATTGTGAAGAAAATTAAATATACTCGTATACCAAGGTTCAGGAGTAGTTTCATTGATTAGAAACACATCCAAAGGTTCTAAGCATGACTTAGTTGAAGCGGGTTCCTAGAGTTGACGAATAATTATGGTGGCATATTCATCATCTAACTCCAAGGGCAGAAGAGATGCAGCTGCGGCCATAGCGTCAGCCGCATGGTTGCTAGTTCGAGGAATAGCTTCCAAGGTAACTTGATCAAATAGAGATATTAATTGTAAAACATATGCTTTATATGGACACAATTTATCATCTTTGGTCTGATAAAATTCATTAATTTGGTTTATAACAAGTTGAGAATCACCAAAAACTAGCAGATGTTTAATTTTTAGTGCCAAGGTAGCTCGTAATCCAAGGATTAGAGCTTCATATTCAATAGTATTATTGGTGCAATAAAATGTTAATTTAAAGGACAAAAGTATAATGTGTTTCTGTGGAGATATTAAAATAATACCTACACCAGCCCCACTAATGCATCGGGCTCCATAAAAGTATAAGGACCGTTGTTCAACATGGTCTGCCTCTAATTGAAGGCATTCATTAGGAAACCCAATGATGAGGGTATGGGTAGACTCTAAGGGTGCAAAAACTAATTGATCTGCTATGATTTGACCCTTAACAAACTTTTGTCCTATAAACATGAGTTCAAACTCGCTTAGAGCAAGAACCCACTTTGTTGTGTGACCCGATAAATAAGGTCGACTCATGAGATATCACAAGGGATCATATTTAGAAATGACATATGTTTTTTGACTGAGCATATAATGGCGTAATTTTTGCGTAGAAAATACGATTGCTAGACATAGTTTTTCTAATGTTGTGTAGCGGGTTTCATAACTAATTAAAGTTTATCTAATATAATAATTAGCACATTCTCTTTTCTCATCATCAAGTTGAGCTAACATAGCTCCTAAAGCAAAATCTAAAGCTGAAATATATAGGATAAATGGGCGATCAGGTCTAGGCGGTGAAAGCACAGGTGGGTTAAGGAGGTATTCTTTGAGAAGTTCAAAATATTCCTTACATTCGTCATCCCAATTAAAAGGGACATCCTTCTTAAGAAGCTTAAGAAAGGGACCGGTTTTGTCCGCCAGCTTATCGATGAAGCGACGGATAGCTTGAAGCTTACCTTGTAAAATTCGTAACTCAGATATATTGGTAGGTGTGGGCATATTAGTGATAGCCGCAATCTTGAGAGGGTCAATTTCGATGCCACATAAAGAAACTATAACCCCTAATAGTTTATCGGACTTAACTCCGAATATGCATTTAGCAAGATTTAGTCGGATAAGATATTCCATTAACCGATCAAACACTATCCTTAAGTCATTTAAATGATCATCTTCTTTTATGGAACGAGCTATGATATCATCTACGTAATCATGTAGGATATCATGCATCATGTCATGAAAAATATAAGTCATAGCTCGTTGATAGGTTGCACCTGTGTTCTTTAGGCCAAATGGCATCACTTTCCAACAAAAGGTTCCCCAAGGGATAATAAAGTCTATTTTAGCCTGATATTCAGGAGCTATCCTGATCTGATTATAACCAAAAAATCCATCCATTAGGGACATCATTCCACTTCCAGCAGTAAAATCAATTATTTGATCCATGTTTGGAAGAGGAAAATCATCTTTAGGGCATGTAGCGTTAATATCTCTAAATTCTGTGCAAACCCTAACTTTGGTAGCTTCTTTCTTGGTGACTGGAACTACATTTGAGATTCATTCAACATAATAAATAGCTTGTATAAAAACAACATTTAGGAGTTTTTCTAACTCCCCTTTGACTAGCAAGGCCACTTTGGGATGCATTTTTTTGAGTTTCTGTTTAACAAGTTTAGCATCCGGATGGACTACTAGGTGATGCATGACTATAGAAGGGTCTAAACCTAGCATATATTCATATGTCCAAGTGAAGACATATTCATATTCTTTAAGGAATGCAATGTATTGCTCTTGTTTTTCTTGACTTAATTCTGATCCAATATTGATTATGTGGGGATTATCCTCAGTTCCAATGTTAAATTTAATGATGTTTTCTACTTCCATGTGTAGATCTCTTTCAAAATTAGGTGGGGCGGGTGAAACACCCAATTCTTGTAATTATTTTAAGGTTAACTTGGATAATTCATCTTGAGGAGTCGTGGCCTCAAGTTGGGCTATAGTAGGTATAGAACCATCAAAATAAAATTTGTTGTGTAACATTTCCTCAACGGAGACATCATGGAAAATATCTCCTTCCAACTCATCATCGGATTCAACAATCATTTTAGGATAAGCTATGGATAGCATATTGCATGTAAATGGTTGATTTTTTAGAGGCAAATCATCACGCCCATCCAAATAGTCTTGATAACATATGAGTTGATCATCATCTTCAAAAGGGAAGGGTTGACCCTTACTAGGAAATAGGCCCACACCACATCGGGTGGGCCATGGTTCTACCTCAAAGGGTTCTTTCATACCATCTTGGAAAGGTCCCAAGCCTTTCCATTTATATCCCATTTTAAGCATTATAGGTTTAGCTTTAATATACTCATTAGTAAAATAACATCGAGCATATCCCTCATGATGAGTTTTGATGTTCCTGGGTATTCTTCTCCATTCATATCCCTTATAAATGAAGGCACAACTCCCGACTTGGTAAGTACTTCCCATAGGTTGTGGGAGGCCCAAAGTACGAGGATATTGCGACAACTTACTTAAGATAATGGAATTTTGCATAGAAGCATTTGTTTTTCTGATATAACAATTTTAGATAAATCAGGTAAGAGTTCATCAGAAAGAGCATAAGATGTAGAAGGATCATTCCCTATATCTTTAGATGTGGAAGGTATGATAGATGTAGATAATGTGGAGGTGTTAATAGATGGGTCTATAGGTTTTGAAATTATAGGGATGGAACATGAAGGATTGGTTGTGGATTTAAGATCTTTTTGAGGTTCTAGTGTGGTTTGTTTAGAAGATTGTTTAGATGAAAAATAAGAATTAGGATGTGTGGATGACAGAGCAGGGCAAAATTGAACTCCAACAAGTTCTACCAAAGCACACATATCAAAGGGTCTAGGATCACCATGGATAGTGACCAACTGATTTTTAAATTCAAATTTAACACATTGGTGTAAAGTTGATGGGACAGCCCGCATTGCATTGATCCAAGGACGACCCAAGAGTATATTGTATGATGTGGGGCAATGTACAATAAACATAATCATATCTAAGGTTCTCGGACCAACTTGCAATGGGATGGTGATAACTCCACATGTTTCTTGTGTTTCGTCATTGAAAGCTTTTATGATCATGTCAGTTTTCTTCATTTCATCACTTCTAAACCCAAATATTTTGTAGAAGTCAAAAGTGCAAATATTTAGAGATGAACCATTATCAATCAAGACCCTTTTAATGGCTACATCTCCAATTAGGGTAGTAATATATAAGGGGTTATCCTTATGTAAACTATGTTGTGGTATATATTTATCTCAAAATTCAATACAATCAACTTCTCGAGTTATTATAGTATTAGCCATGGCTTCAGGTTGAATGTTTTGTGGTACCATCATTTGGCTTAATGTGAGCATCAATTCATCTCTATGGGTAGGAGAAGATCTTAAAAAATCCAAAAGGGAAATTTTGGTTGGAGTATTGGATAATTGCTCATTAATATTATAAGGAGGTTTAGATTGAACATTAGGAGCATGATTCCCTTTATTGGGATTTTCCAAAACAAATGGAGTTGATCCATTGTTCTGATTTGGTTCTTGTTGAAAATTTTGAGCCTGTTGTCTGGTAATGACTCTGATGGTACCTACAATGTTATATTGAGGATGCTAAATAGGTCTCGGTCTAGCGTTTATGACTTGTTCATTAGGAAGGAACTGATTAGAAGAGGGTCAAGTAGTAACTCTTCTAGGAAATGGTTCTTTCGGAACCATAGAATCTATGATAGGTTGAATAGGATCTGATTCATTTTTAGAACTATTCAATTGATTTGAGGTGATGTCTATTTCACTTTCAGTATCTGATTCTACATCACTGAGATCCGATGTTTGAATATTATGTAGGGGCCTGGTCATGACCATGGATAAAGTTGTGCCAAATTTTTGTAAATCATGATTAGGTAAATGTCCGCTAATAGTTCCTACATATTGGGTAGGAGGAGGGACATTATGATGCTCAATTTGATTGGCCACCTCTTTACCATGTTTTGGTAAAGGATGTTGAAATATATCTAATGATTGATTAGCATTTTGATTTTGATTTTGGGGAATGTTCTTTTGAGCATTATTAGGAGCATTTTGTTTAGGTTGGAAGGCTTGCACCTCCATCTCATTATTATCAATCAGATCTTGTATTTTATGTTTTAACCTTTTACAAGAGTTGGTAGAGTGTCTAGGCCCTCTATGGAAATCACAGTGTAAATCGGCTCTGTATCCGGGTATGGTTGGATCAGGTTCCCGAATATTAGGTAATTGAATCAAACCTCTTTCGAGTAATTGGGGTATAATAGTTGATAATGGTTGATTCAATCTAGTAAACTCTCGAGGAGGTTTATCAGGAGGTTTCAATATAAATTTTTTTGTTGTCTTCGTTGTATTGATATTAGCAACATTTTTTCATCAGTGACTCCGTCACCTACAACTTGTTTGTTTTTATATTGATTTCTGGATGTTTTCTCATCATCTTTCTTCCTAATCTAGCCTCTCCTAATGAGAGCATCTTCTACTCTTCAAGCTAAGTCTATAGCCTGATCGAAGGTGGTTAAGGTAGCAGTTGATAACTCATAAGATATTTGTTCTTGCAAATTATTAATAAAAATATCCAACATTTCCCTATAAGGTAGCACAAAGTGCAGTTTTCCTATCAACTGCCTCCATCTAGCTAAGAAATCAGCAAAACATTCATATTTGTCTTGTTTTAAGTTGTAAAAATCTTTAATGGTTACATGCATTTCGATATAGGCACTAAATTGATGCACAAAATATTCAGCGGTATCTTCAAAATTTCTCAAAGAATGAGTGGGCAATTGTTGGCAATTTTGGGTACCTTGGGTACATTGCATTTGCTCAAGTGAATAAGTTGTCATTGATGTCAAGAAGCTGTTGAAGGAATTTGATTTGATGTAAAATAATTTGTTTTGATGAAGGTTTGGCATGACAGGTTCGAAAGAAAGTAAGTTGGAAAAATGTCACGATATCGTGACATGTCGCAGTTTCACGACTCAAAGAGGAGAGAGAATGTTCGAAGTCAAAAATGTCACGATTTCGCGACATATTGCAAGGAAGGTTGAACGGACGAAAAAGTGTCACGATTTCGTGACATGTTGCAGGAGAGAGAGTCCAAAAGAAAAGATGTCACGATTTCACGACATAATGCAGGAGAGAGAGTCCGGGAGAAAAAGTGTCACGATATCGCGACATGTCGGGTTTTCACGACCCAAAGAAAAGAAAAGCGCTAAGGAGAAAAAGTGTCACGATTTCGCGACAAGTCAAAAGACAAAGTGGAAGCAAGATAAAGTGTCACGATTTCGCGACATGCTGCAGATGAAAATGTTCCAAGTAAGAACTATCGCGATTTCGCGACATGCAGCAAAGGGAAGAGTCTGAAATGAGAAGCATCGCGATTTCGCGACAGGTTGCAGAGAAGTCGTACGAAAGCTGAAAGCATCGTGATTTCATGACAGGCTGCAAAGAAAACGTATGGAAGCTAGAAGTGTCATGATTTCATGACAAATTCAAGGAGGAAGAGCTCAAAGGCGAAAGCATCGTGATTTCGTGACATGTTCCATTTTCGTGGGAGTAAGGCAGAGAAAATCACAAGGCAGTGAAAGTGTCACGATTTTGTGACATGTTTCATTTTTGCTAGTGCAAGCAGACAAGAGTGCAAGGAAGAGAAAGTGTCACGATTTCGTGACAGATTGAGATGGCAGCGTTCGGTTGGAGAAAGTGTCACGATTTCATGATAGAAACAGAGTGTAGGTCTTCTATAGGAGAAGTGTCACGATTTCACGACAAAAGCAGAGAGGAAGGCTATGAAGACAGAAGTGTCACGATTTCATGACAAAAGCAGAAAGGAGGTCGACGAAGGGAGAAGTGTCACGATATCGCGACAAAAGCAAAGTTGATGCTGACAAAGACAAAAGTGTCGCGATATCACGACAAGAGCTTAGATGAAGTCATCAAAGGCTAAAGTGTCACGATATCATGACAAAAGCCAAAAGAAAGTGTACGGTTGCAAAGGTGTCACGATATCGCGACATGTTGTAGTTTCACGGTAGAAGCTACAGAAGAATTGCAGAGGCAGTGAGGCCGACAAAGTTAAAATTTGGGCCGACGAAGATTAGGGTTTGTAGCCGACGTAGTTTAGGGTTGTGCAACCGACTAAGATCAAGGTTTTGATCTTGAAAGTGTTAGTATAAAAGGAGGGCTGTTTGGAGAGTTGTGAAGTGATCGAATGCATTGTTGAAGTGCGAAGTTCGAAGATAGTGCGCAAGTTAAGTCCACGGGGTGCAGAGAGCAAGTCGGGCCGAATCGAGCTAAGTGCGAAGCAGAGCACACAGAGAGCAGAAAAGCGCAAAGCTGTTGGGTGCATCATTTCTACGACGTTCGAAGATAGTGCGCAGGCCTTGATGGTTTTTGGACAAATCATTGAGAGGGATTGTTGGACAGATTTGAGCAAGCTTTTGTTGAGCTTGTGGAGCAATTTGGGCAGGTTCTAGTGAGAACTTGCAAAGCAGATCTGAGACAAGTCTTGGTGAAGACTTGGGTGAAGATCAAGCAAGCTTTAGTGGAAGCTTGTGAACAACTACTGTGAACCAGATTTGAGGACCAGTTGAGGACAAATATTGGTGCAGTTTCGAGGACATCTGTGCCAGACCGAAGGACTATGTTTGGTGCAGATCAGAGAAAGAGAACGAGGACATTTGTGCCAGACCGAAGGACTGTGTTTGGTGCAGATCAGAGAAAGAGAACGAGGACATTTGTGCTAAACCGAAGGACTGTGTTTAGTGCAAATTCGAGGACCAATTTTGGAGGTGATAGAGTTGAGGACAGAGGTCTCCAGCCAGAGCAAGGAGGACAGGTGTCTTCTATGGATAGAGTTCCATTTGCTAAGGGCAGTAGAGGCAGAGGTCTTCTAGAGGATCACCAGCCAGAGCAGAGCTAGGGGATTAGTGTCTCCTGTGGGTTGGTGCCCACGAATTCAAGTTTAGGGGATTGGTGTCTCCTTTGGGTTGGTGCCCATAAACATTGTAATCGGGAAAGGTATTCCCAAAATTTTGATTGATAAAATTTAGTGAAATATTTTATCCGTGGACGTAGCCCGACCATTCGGGTGAACCACGTTAAAATTGTTGTCGCTTTGTGGATGTTTTCATGCATTGCTTTGATATTGTTGTGGGTATATTGCTTTACTATTTTGTAATTAAAGGAAAAAGTAAAAAGAGGTCTTATATTGTTCACCCCCTCTCTCTCAGTATAAGCTTGTGTTCTTCAATTGGTATCAAAGCGGGTGCCTTAAAAAGTTTAACAGCTTGAAGGAAAAGCTAATAAAGAACACAATGGATTATTCAAGTGGCAATGCAGCACCTATTCTTGATGGGTCAAATTTTGGTCTTTGGAGTGCAAGGATGAAGGTTCATCTAATGGCACTTGGTAATGAGGTATGGGAAGTAATTGAAGATGAGTACACTATTCTTGTACATGGTCCAAATACTAAAGAAGAAAGGCTCCTACATCACAAGCAATTCAAAAGCAATGAATGCAATCCTGAAAGGCTTACAAAAAGCAGATCTCACCAAAGTGATTCACTACAAGACAACCAATGAAATGTGGAAACAGTTGCAGGTGGTTCATACAAGTGATGTAAATGTCGGAAAGGCCAAGTTGAGACACTTCAAAGGTATGTTTGAACAACTCAAGATGAATGATGATGAAAATATTAGTGACTACATGCTTCGTATGGATGAGGTTGTTAACTCCATGAAAGACTTAGGTCTTGAGCTTGCTAAAAATGATGTTTGTGATAAGATTTTAAGATCTCTTCCTAATAGATTTAGTGAAAATATTTTTGCTATTGAGGAAGCTAAAGATTTGGATAAATTGAAAAAGGATGAACTACATAGTATACTTGCAGCATTTGAGTTGAGAACTCAGGTGAAGGTTGATGTCAAGAAAGAGGCAGCTTTCAAGGCTACCAAGAAATCCAAGGGTAAATAGCTTCAAGAGAGTGATGAGTCTTCTAGTGATGAAGAGGCATATTACAACAAGAAAGGCAAATTCTCTAGAAAGCACAAAAGCGTGAAAAATATAAGATGTTTCAATTGCGGAAAGTTTGGTCATTATGCTACAGACTGTATTCCCAAGGATGAAAGTGATGAAGATAAACAGGATTCTAAGAGCAAGGATTCTGAAAAGCACAAGCATCACAGAAAGAACAAAGATGAGCACAACAATCAAGGAAAGAGGTATTCTCACAAGCACAAGAAGAGTTTCTACCTAGACAAAGCAAGTAAGTGTTCTAGTAGTGATAGTGAAAGTTCTTCAAGTGAAAATGAAAATGAGATGTTGTTCATATCAAAAAAGGAGGAAGAACCGAAACATAGATTCATTATCATGAAATGTCTTAGATGTGGAAATTTTGGTCACCTTGAGGATAATTGCACAAATAATGATCTGGTTTCTAGTATGTATGAAGATGCTTCAGAAAACTATAAGGAAGATGCTTGTATGGTTTTTGAAAAAGGTAGCACCTCTAGTGATAAGAAATCTAAAAAAGACTTTGATGATTCAGAAAGCAAACAAATAAAGGATCTTGAAAGTGAACTTACTAATGCTCTTAGTGTTTTGAAAAAGGAAAGAAAGAAGAATGCTAGACTCAAGGATAAGTTAGATGAATGTTGTATGGAGAGAGATGATCTTATAGAAAGTCTTGACTTCTCTATGGCTAAGATACAAGAACTCAAGGATGAGTTAGAGTCTAAGGTTCTTGAGTATAGTGAGTTAGAAAAGAAAATGGCTTCTTTGAAAGAGGAAACTAAAGAGTACAAGGATAAGCTTTACAAGTTTCAAGATAGCTCCAAAAAGGTTAAGTCACTCATCAAAGGTCAAAGAAAGACAACGGATAAAACAGGCCTTGGTTTTGTTAAGGAACAAGCTGGAGAGTCTAGTAAGAGACTCCAAAAGGAAGAGAGTTCTGATGAGGAAAGTATTTCAGATCATGAGTCCTTGAATGATAGATGCGCAAAAATAGAAAACAAAATTCAGAATGAGAAGAAGAAGTTTTCAGGACCCAAGAGGTCGAATAAAGGAAAATTTCACGACAGATGTTTTGCGTGTCACAGGTTTGGTCACATGGCTGCACATTGCATGGCTCAAGTAAAGAAGGTAAACGACAATTTCAGAAGCGCTAGTTTCTTTCAAGGGTACTTGCTACTCTTGTCAATAGTTTGGGCACAAGGCGGTCTATTGCAAGGTTAATTACGAGAACGGGTTTGATCAATACAGGTTCGGACAAAACAGGTTTGGTCAGAACAGGGTTAGTCAAAACAGGAGGATTCAAAGAACAGGTATGCTTAAAAGAAATAACATTGTTACTTGTTATAATTGTAACAATGAAGGTCACACAACTAGACAGTGTAGAGCTGAACTTCCAAGGTACAGGAACAGAAACAGTGGTATGAACAGGTCCAAGGATCAAGGCATGGATAAGAACAGGAATGATAACAGGAACAAGAACAGTGACAAGAACAGGAATACGGGCAAAGAGTTCAAGAGAAGGCCCGACAAGGAAATTATAGACGCTGATGATGATCAGTGCCTAATGGGAGTTTTACTCCCACCCCAAAATTAATCACCTCATCAGGAGGTGGGGGAGGGACTAAGCTAAGAGACTCATTCTTAGTCCCGAGCCCCAAAGGTGACCCTTTGCCATTGATGACAAAGGGGGAGAGATATGAGTAAGGGGGAGAGCTTCAAGTGAAGAGGAAAGCTTCAAGTCAGGGGGAGCAAAACTTCAAAGGAATATTCTCAGTTGATAGCATAGTTGGTTTCAGTTTTGGCTCTTGAGACGTGTTTTCAGTAAAGGTTTGCCATCAATGACAAAGGGGGAGATTGTTGGCAATTTTGGGTACCTTGGGTACATTGCATTTGCTCAAGTGAATAAGTTGTCATTGATGTCAAGAAGTTGTTGAAGGAATTTGATTTGATGTAAAATAATTTGTTTTGATGAAGGTTACGACATGACAGGTTCGAAAGAAAGTAAGTTGGAAAAATGTCGCGATATCGCGACATGTCGCAGTTTCACGACTCAAAGAGGAGAGAGAATGTTCAGAGTCAGAAATGTCACGATTTCGTGACATATTGCAAGGAAGGTTGAACGGATGAAAAAGTGTCACGATTTCGTGACATGTTGCAGGAGAGAGAGTCCAAAAGAAAAAATGTCATGATTTCATGACATAATGCAGGAGAGAGAGTCCGGGAGAAAAAGTGTCATGATATCGTGACATGTCGAGTTTTCACGACCCGAAGAAAAGAAAAGCGCTAAGGAGAAAAAGTGTCACGATTTCATGACAAGTCAGAAGACAAAGTGGAAGCAAGATAAAGTGTCACGATTTCGTGACATGCTGCAGATGAAAATGTTCCAAGTAAGAACTGTCATGATTTCGTGACATGCAGCAAAGGGAAGAGTCTGAAATGAGAAGCGTCATGATTTCGTGACAGGTTGCAGAGAAGTCGTACGAAAGCTGAAAGTGTCACGATTTCGTGATAGGCTGCAAAGAAAATGTACGAAAGCTAGAAGTGTCATGATTTCATGACAAATTCAAGGAGGAAGAGCTCAAAGGCGAAAGCGTCATGATTTCGATTTTGTGACATGTTCCATTTTTGCTAGTGCAAGCAGACAAGAGTGCAAGGAAGAGAAAGTGTCACGATTTCGTGATATATTGAGATGGCAACGTTCGGTTGGAGAAAGTGTCATGATTTCATGATAGAAATAGAGTGCAGGTCTTCTAAGGGAGAAGTGTCACGATTTTATGACAAAAGTAGAGAGGAAGGCTATGAAGACAAAAGTGTCACGATTTCACGACAAAAGCAGAAAGGAGGTCGACGAAGGGAGAAGTGTCACGATATCACGACAAAAGCAAAGTTGATGCTGACAAAGACAAAAGTGTCACGATATCACGACAAGAGCTAAGATGAAGTCGTCAAAGGCTAAAGTGTCGCGATATCACGACAAAAGCCAAAAAGAAAATGTACGGTTGCAAAGGTGTCACGATATCGCGACATGTTGTAGTTTCATGGTAGAAGCTATAGAAGAGTTGCAGAGGCAGTGAGGCCGACAAAGTTAAATTTGGGCCGACGAAGATTAGGGTTTGCAACCGACGTAGTTTAGGGTTGTGCAGCCGACTAAGATCAAGGTTTTGATCTTGAAAGTGTTAGTATAAAAGGAGGGCTGTTTGGAGAGTTGTGGAGTGATCGAATGCGTTGTTGAAGTGCGAAGTTCGAAGATAGTGCGCAAGTTAAGTCCACGGGGCACAGAGAGCAAGTCGGGCCGAATCGAGCTAAGTGCGAAGCAGAGCACACAGAGAGTAGAAAAGCGCAAAGCTGTTGGGTGCATCATTTCTGTGACGTTCGGAGATAGTGCGCAGGCCTTGATGGTTTTTGGACAAATCATTGAGAGGGATTGTTGGACAGATTTGAGCAAGCTTTTGTTGAGCTTGTGGAGCAGTTTGGGTAGGTTCTAGTGAGAACTTGCAAAGCAGATCTGAGACAAGTCTTGGTGAAGACTTGGGTGAAGATCAAGCAAGCTTTAGTGGAAGCTTGTGAACAACTACTGTGAACCAGATTTGAGGACCAGTTGAGGACAAAGATTGGTGCAATTTCGAGGACATCTGTGCCAGACCGAAGGACTGTGTTTGGTGCAGATCAGAGAAAGAGAACGAGGACATTTGTGCCAGATCGAAGGACTGTGTTTGGTGTAGATCAGAGAAAGAGAACGAGGACATTTGTGCTAAACTGAAGGACTGTGTTTAGTGCAAATTTGAGGACCAGTTTTGGAGGTGATAGAGTTGAGGACAGAGGTCTCCAGCCAGAGCAGGGAGGACAGGTGTCTTCTATGGATAGAGTTCCATTTGCTAAGGGCAGCGGAGGCAGAGGTCTTCTAGAGGATCACCAGCCAGAGCAGAGCTAGGGGATTAGTGTCTCCTATGGGTTGGTGCCCACGAATTCGAGTTTAGGGGATTGGTGTCTCCTTTGGGTTGGTGCCCATAAACATTGTAATCGGGAAAGGTATTCCCAGAATTTTGATTGATAAAATTTAGTGAAATATTTTATCCGTGGACGTAGCCCAGCCATTCTGGGTGAACCACGTTAAAATTGTTGTCGCTTTGTGGATGTTTTCATGCATTGCTTTGATATTGTTGTGGGTATATTGTTTTACTGTTTTGTAATTAAAGGAAAAAGTAAAAAGAGGTCTTATACTGTTCACCCCCCCTCTCAGTATAAGCTTGTGTTCTTCAGAAATTGGTAGTACCACTCCAATGCCATTCCTCCTAAACTTTTCGGGAACATTTTTAGTAATAACAAGTCATCATGTGATATATCATGACATGCTATCCTAAACATGCAAAGATGCTCTATGGGATCTTCAGTTCCTTTATATATAGGTAGGACGGGCATGGGAAAGTGTTTAGGGTATGGTTGTGCTACAACTATGGGATCCAAAGGCTGACTACACATCTCTCGATAATTGTACAAGGGATGGTAGGGATCCATTTGGTCCATGCGGGAAGCTAACTGTTTCACCATGGCTTCCAGATTACTGGTTTGCCCACCATATTGGTTCCATAGGGTATTAATATGGTATTGGTGAGCATATTATGGAGGGACATGAAGATTAGATGCTATATTGCTATTGTGTAGGTTGTTGGTAGGAAGGGTGTTATGAAGAAGTTTTGAAGTTGTATTATGTTGTATCCCAGATTGTTGAAAGTTGGTGTTTGGCTTCATTTTAGGTTTTTGTCGATTTGAAGCATATTAATCAATAGTTTGGTGAAATAAAGCAGTGAATGAAGGTCTCTTTTGTGTGGGAATCATTTTAGGCTCAATAACAGGTTCCTTAGGAGGTTGGGTAACCTGTTGTTTTTGCATGTTCTAAATCATAGTGACTATATCTATGTTGGATGGTCAAGCTTTATCACTTTCTTGATCAAAAATAGACAAGGGATTAGTGTGCATGTTAAATCCTTCTTCTAGGATTGCTTGAGTTTCACTAATTTGTCCCCTATCAATACAAACTACCATATTAAGAGCACCAATATATTATTGAAGAATTTCTAGAAATGATCTATGTTATCAAAAGTAACAGTTCCATCTGGAGCCATTTTAGGGGATGAGGATCCTTCCTCTCTAACATTTTCTTGTTGTTCATTTTCTTGACCAACTCATCTTCTGGCTGTTCTAGAGTTTCTCCTTCTGGAATTGGATCCTCAAGAAGGGCATTTGATTTTTTTGTTTTATTTCCTAACCAATCTTCTTCTTCTTCAGTTTGTTTACCATTCCTAAGTCTAGTCATTGTGCTTAAACTTAGATTTCAGAATATATATATATATATATATATATATATATATATATATATATATATATATATATATATATATATATATATATATATATATATGCAACAAGCTTAAGAGGTATATATTTTAATTATATACCTACTATAATATTTAAAATAAAATGTTTTGGTTTTGTTATGTTTTTGGTTTTTCTTGTTTTTTATAACAATATTATAAAGATAACAAACAACACAAAAAATGCAAGAAATAATAATAATGAAAGCAATGATCTAGTTTTCTATAAACAATTTATAAATATCATTAATGGGCTCGAGTTCTTCAGGAGTCATGAAATGTTCTTCAAATTGGAAATTGTTTTTCAAGAAGTCAACAAAGTGTGCTATGGTGATATTATCTATTTCAGACTCTGATCGGTAGAAGTAAAGCTCGTGGTAATACTCTTGATATAACACAGCTCTAGGAACCCTATTCCATATTTTTCTATCTATAATATCAGCTTCTTGGTCCTCTATATGAGCTAGAAATTGATGCACTATGGCTGCATTCTCAAGGAATTCCTCAAAGGTATACAACTCAGAAGACACAAGGGCTCTTCTATCTGCTAACCACCTATGGCAAGCTCTCTGAAGTTCATGATAAAAAATGAGTTGATGAGGATCCAAGATTCTATCTAGGATAAGCCTCTTGATTTGTCTAAGTTCTATTGACCTAGATGAAATGATACCTAGTCTCCTATCAAGTTCGTCCCACAAAAGTTGGTTTCTATCTGTTTCAGGCATGCTAAGCACAAAATTAATTTCTATGGCTACTAATTGGTTTTCAACATTTATAGTAATAGCTAGTCTTTTCTTAGGAGCTACCATCTAAACATGATATGCAACTTAGTAGTTTTTTAATGATTTTAAATGAATCTATATTTTTTGTTTTCAAAAGGTTTTAGTTTCACGTCGGGTTCACCAAAATGTATTGTTCCAAATTTTTTGCACCCTTACCTTCAGGCTAAAGGATCCGTGCCCAAAAGGGGGATGCGGGAAGGATGGGACAATACCTCGGATTGAGAGGCCCTTTGAAGGTCCCACCTCTCGGGGGAGGGGTATTAAGGTGATTTTTCGATGGATGGTGGGTTCACCAAAAAACTTTTGAATGACAGTTTCCATGCCTAGGTTGGGAATGTGTTTGATGTGTTCAATTTTATCTTTAATCATTCAAAACCTAGGTTTGGCCAAATGAATCTAAAATGTTCTATATGAAATGCAGATTTAAATAAATACAAAAAACAGATTTGAACAAAAAACACAGAGAATAAGCTAGATGAGAAAAGTCATACCTGATTTCGGATGTCTGATGGAGGTTCTGATTTTTGAAGCAGTCCAGATCGCCTGGAATTTGACAGGATCGTCTAAAATCAGATAGGATCGTCTGAGATCTGACGAATTCATCAGACGAATTCGTCAGAGACCTGCAATCAGAGATATAGATACAAAACACAGAAAATGCAACAATACTAACAAAGGAAAACAGTGTAAAATGACAATATAGATACTAAAATGATAATTACAACTAGAAATTCAAGTAAATTATAGTATTCTAATGAGAAATTATGATATTATCATGCACTTAAGCTATATGGGTGAAATCCAAAATGTAGAATAGCAGAAGATAACAATAAACTGATCTAAATGCAGAATGAAATAGTAGACGAGAAGAGAAAAGTGCAAACTCTGGGCACTAATTGCCCCTAATGTTGACTGCAGTCGAAATCATCTTGAATTGTGTGAAATCGTCTCGAATTGGATGTAATCATATAGGATCATCTATGACGATCTAAGCTTGCTCCGACTAAAAAACAATGAAGTTCCTGCAAACAAACTTGGAAAAATACAAAGACAAATGGTGGTTTAAGATGGTCTAATGCAAATATAACTCGGGTTATAGGAAAATTTAGCTAGGGGAATTGTTGAGAAGCAACACACCCCCACTGAAAAATGAGATTCCATCCTCTTGAAAACTTTGAAATTCCATTTTGCAGTAGGGACCCTCTTGATCTTTTCAAGTTTTAAATCCAAATTTGCTTGCCTCCTTTTTAAAGTTGTGTTTTTTCTTGCATTTCAGCTGTGTTATCCAAGAATTCACTTTTTACATGCTAGAATAATTCATGCACAAAGAAAATCTTGCACCGGTACCAAAAAAATGATGAAAACAGTTGCATAAATTCATGAAAAATCAAACTTTCCATTTTTGGTAGTGTCGCGATATCGCGACACTTCCATTTTCGGAAATGTCGCGATATCGCGACGGGTAAGTCAAAATGCAGCTAAGTCTTTTATGTGTAGCGAAATCGTGACACTTTCCATTTTTGGAAGTGTCGCGATATCGCGACGTTTCCATTTTTGGAAACTATCGCAAAATCGCTGTCGACCGAAGGAGAGAGACAGAAAGCGTACGGAGGGCGTGATTTTGCGACATGTCGCGAAATCATGACATGTCGCAGAATCGCTGCAGGATGAGGAGAGAGAAAGCCGGGGAGAAACATGTCGCGAAATCGCGACATGTCTCATTTTCACGGTAGGAGAGAGAAAATGCATGAGGAGAGAGAAAATGCATGAAAATCGGCTAAGTGCCAGAAAGGTCACGATTTCGCGACATGTCGCGAAATCGCGACAGTTTTTGGAGAGAGAAGCAAGCTGTACGGAAGGGCACGATTTTGGGACATGTCGCGAAATCGCGACATGTCGCATTTTCGTGGCAGGAGAGAGAAAGTGGGTTGTAGAATGAAAAATTGGCTAAGTCGCAAACATGTTCCAAAATCCTGGTCAACACGGTCAACGCATGCAGGTAAGGGAACTGTCGCGATATCGCGACGTGTTCTAGAATCACGGCTGAAAATCAAGAAAGCGTATGGAGGATAGGAAGGTCGCGATTTCGTGACATGTCACGAAATCGCGACATGTCGCGTTTTCACGGCCGACGAGGGAAGAAGTTGCCGATGCGCTGGCAGGGTCGTGATTTCGCGACATGTCGCGAAATCGTGACATGTCGTAGAATCGCGGTAGGAGAGAGAAAGTCATAAGTTGACCTGAAAGTGCATTCCGGCGGGAAACAGAAGGCATCCTGGGGTAGCGACACGTGTCAAAGCGTGAGGCAGACATGCAGAGGTCGACATGCAAGATTTTTTGCGGTTTTTAATCTGTTTTAACCTTTAAAGCTTCTAATTTAATTAAAATGCTAATCAAATGCATCTTTTTGTCTTTCATGTAGGATTCCATCTGGCACTTGTGGGACAACCGGGAAAGACCATAAAGGAAAATTTAAAGTGCAGAGTTAGTCAAGGACCGCCATGCTAGGAGAGAAGCTGTCGGTGAGAGCATTCAATGACAAATTTATTACAAAATTGATAGCATGAAGACCATTTCAAATCAAATATGGATTTGCGAGATCAAATTGATGGAGAAGTGGTGACTCATCCGGCTCACCAACAGAAATTAATGGAGGCATTTATTTGCAGCTGCAGATGAATGCAAGTTGCATTTGATTTTATCTTCTCCATTTATGGCAATTGACTGCACTGATTTGCCGAAGGGTTAAGTTCTATCTGGACTTTGATTTTAAATGGATTTTTATTGTAAAACCCGGGTCCTAGGGTTTAAGTGCGATAAGATTTAGGGTTTGAAGAAGATATTTTGAAAAGATCAGGGTCTATCCTGAGTCTATAAATACAGATTCTAAATGTAATCGCAGGAGGCGGAGACTTAGAAATAAAGGCTTATAAGCAATTTCTTGCAAATTTTGTGAAATCCTTTGTTTCTAGACTTGGAGTTGATGTGCTTTAGCTTTTCTGTGATAGCATGGCCAGGAGCCTAATCTTTTGCAGAGTGTGATAAGTGTATCTTCTTTTGTTATCCGTTTCGTTTAAAGTTTATTAGATATATGCTGTAAATCTGAGATATCAAAATTAAATATGCTGTTAGGCTTCAGTTGTTCTATTGTCTGCTAGGGGAAATTACAGATTTGAAGGTTAAGTTTGTTCTAATTGCTCTGTCTTCACTGTGCGAGCTAGGCTGCCGGTGAAAGATACCAGTTTTACAGCTACCCTTGGATTTATAATTTTTTGCTAGATCTGTTTCACTTTGCCTTGTGCTCTTAGTTGAAAGTGATCTTAGACTGACTGGACACTTTCTTCTTTGATTTGTTCTGTTGTGAAGCTAGTAGCATAGATAATATTGATAGTTTGAGGTTTTACAGTTGATGTCTGATGAACTTCTCTTTCTGCCCTACCCTACCCTCTCTTTGTTTTCGGTGAATGATCCATTTTTATTTTCTTTGTTTGTCTTTTATTTAAATCTGCTGACCCATGAGAGCTAGATCTAGAATTCAAGTTAAATCTGATTGTCAACAACTTTTGCAACTACTAAACAAGTTCAAGAACCCCCTGTAAGGTAACAGAGCGATCCATATTGAAATCTATTCCGAAGTGGAAAAGAGTGAATTGCCATTCGACCCAACTCTGTAACTCGCACCTTGGATAACCAGCTAGATCCTAAAGATGAGTGGGATTCGTCCCGTGGGTGTCTCCGGAGCTTCCCTGCTTCATCCTTTCCCGGGGTGTGCATGAAAGCCGGACCAACAACCTAATTGGTGCTAGAAGGAGGGCCTGAACTCAGTTCAAGTATTGTAAGAGCATAACAGTAACATTTGAAGGACCCATAGTGAACTCCGGACAATTTTGTAAATTGTCAGTACAGTTTTGTAAGTTGTCAGTACAATTTTTAAAATTGTCAGAGAAGACCCAAGTTCAGAACAGTTCTATCTTCACTTGCAGTTATTCAATTACAAATCAGAACATCACTGTCAGCCAAGTAATAATGGCAAATTGGTTGGGCCCCACAACTTTGAATATCCCGGGTATAGCCCATGAATTGCCCAGAAGTCCAAAAAGGTATCTCCCTAGGTACAAACATGATGGGACCAGAACTGCAGAAGAACACCTGCTAGCTTTTAAAAATGCTTTAAAATTGTTGAATATACAGCATGAAGATGTTGCCTGCAGATTGTTCCCGTTCACTCTCCAGGAGGGAGCTTATGACTGGTTTTTAAACTTCACCAGCAATTCCATTACTAGCTGGGATGATCTAGATAAAGCTTTTATATCACAATTTGGGGAAGTGATAGACCCCAGTGTGTTATACCAACAATTTTCCAAGCATCAAGAGAGAGTCAGGAGAAACTGTCAGGTCTTTCAATATGAGGTTCCAAAGAGCTTACAGTAGAATGACTGGCCATTACATCCCAAATGCAAATCTGGAATTAGAAATCTACAAGAATGCATTGGATTCAGTGACCTTTATTTTCCTCAAGAGAGACATCAATATTACAACCCTGGCAGGGGCTTATAAAGAAGCCTTAATTCTTGAAATACAGTTAGGGCCTCAAATTTTGAGCAGTCCTTTGATAGCCTATGTTACACAGAACATGCCTATTTTGAACCCCATTCCACATCATGAGTTAGTACCAACATGTCATGCTCTACCCAAGGAGACTCCGTTAACTGTGACATCCACTCAACATGAGCAAAATATAGAGAAAAGTTCTGACAAATTCAAAGTGCAGGTGCTTGAACTGAATAGTTGTGATCTGGCACCACCCAAATCTGAAGTTTTTCCTGGTGAGTTAAATTTTCCTAGAGAACAAAGAAATATTGATATTTCTAGTTCACCCAAAAATAGTACAACCAGGGTTTCAGATTCTTTCACTTTTCTTGAAGAGACAGAAAGTCTTGTACAGACCCCTGTGGATGAAATGCAAGATTTTCAACAGTTAAAAAGAGACAGTTATGACTTGAGATGTCAGAGTCCAGAACCTAACTATGATCCTTCCTCATCAGAGGATGATGAAAGTGAGATTCAATATCACTATGCAGAAGTAACTGAGGAGGATAGCATCATTGAGGATATGAGGGAACTTAAAGCTGACATCACCCTCTATGAACTGCCTCAGATTGTTGAAAAGGTTAACTTGATTGAGGCTTACTCTGGACCACCTATTGGATTTCAGGAAAAGGAGGAAAAGATGGTAAATATGAATGTGGTCAGCCAACTTGGAATTGATGAACTGTCTCAACATAAGCCTGCAACTTCTGAACATAATGTCAAAGAAAAGGCTATAAACTGTGTTGATGCAGATATTGGAGTTTATAATTTGGCAACTGAAAAGGTGGGAACAGTTACAGCTCTAATCCATCACAACAGTGACAGTTGGATATTGCACATTGATGAGGTTAAATCTAAGCAAGGCTCAGGTGAAAAGGAAAATTGTAAACATTCTGCTAGAGAGATAAAAATTGAAGTCCTGGATATTGAAGCAGTGCAGCAACCACAAAATGTTCAAGTTGTTAAGAACCAGGGCATACAGATAAAACATGATTTCTTTCAGTTGTCACATAATTTTGAAGATGTGGTGGTCTGGGTCTGTCAAGATTTTAAAGTATTTGATCCTGGGGGTTTTTTACATTCAGTCCTTTTGAAAGAATTCTGCAAACCCTTCAATTAGAAGCATGAACATGTTATCATATGATTTGTTATTATATGATTTGTTTAATTTGAAGGAGTTGCAGATTTGTTTTTCAAATGGGATAGGGAAGACAGTAAACACAAGTCTTTTCCAGATAGCAATTTTTTGAAGCACAGTCTGGAGTGCATTTCGTCAACAGGACCTGAAAGGTAATTTTTTTAAATTACTTGCATGGTCAAAAAAAAATTTAAGGCACCATTTCTCTGCTTTCCCAACTGCTGCAATTTTTGAGTATGAAGGGAAGTTGTAACATATGTATGCATTGTAAGTAAGTATTTTGTTTTAGTTTTATTTCTTTGTTATTTTTAAATGTTTGTACAGTTGCAGTTTTTTAGTTTTCTTTAATTGTTTTTCAGTTTTAGCTTGTGCAGTTTATTTCTTTTGTCAGTGCTTTTTATTTCCTTTCTTTGTATTTTTATTTTAGCTTGCTTTTATTTTAGTCTATACAGTCTTTTCTTCCTTGCAGTTATTTTTCTTTGTTGTCTGTACAGTTGTAGTTTAATTTATTTCAGTTGCTTTAGTTTATGTCTGTGCTGTTGCAGTTTAGCTTTGCTGTAGTTTAGCAGTTTTAGTTGTTTTGCTTCAGTTCTTTTAGTTTGTTTCTTTTATTGTCTGTACAGTTTTTATTTTCTTCCTTGCAGTTCTTTTTCTTTGCTGTCTGTACAGTTGCAGTTTAATTTATTTCAGTTGCTTTAAGTTATTTTCAGGTCTTGGCAGTTTTAATTGCTTTGCTTTTGTTTTAGCTTAATTTTGCTGCCTGTACAGCTGTGCTTTGCATCCTTTGTAAATAGCCTTGCAGTTTGTTTTATTCCTTTGTCTGTACAGTCTTCAGTTTTAGTTTTAGTCTTAGTTGCTTGTGCAGTTTTATTTGCAGTCTGTGCAGTTTTGATTCTGTTTTGCTTTTCAAGCCTGTGCCTGTCCTTGGATGCCTGTACAAAGTCCTTCAGCTTTTGAAATCTGTCTTTTAACCTTTGCCTGAGCAATCAATGAAAAGTCAGCCTACTAAAATTGTTTATTCTAAGCTGATCAATCCAGTTTCCATCCAATGCCCATGCTGTTCACAATTCTAATTGAGATAGTCTGCTTACTCTGAACAAAGAGAGCTATTTTGTTATTCAGGATGAAGGTAGAGAGATGATTGGATCTTGTGTCTTACTTGCCACAGTTGTTTTAATGATATAAAAACTGCTATGCTGTTTAGTTGGAGGAACTCCTGGGGAATCCAAGAAAAGCTGGTTATGAGAGGGGACTATGGTTCATGCAATTATTTGGGTATCCACAGAGGCTATTAGTGCCTAGACTGAAACAGTTCCAGATTGATCAAATGATAAAAGAAGATTGTGATTTCCCTAAAAGCATCTCAGATATTGATATATTTCAGAGGGAGAGATATATAAAAAAAAAAAAGAGAAAAAAAAGAGTTATATATTAAAAGAGGCAGCCAATATTAGATTCTGCCCTACAGTTGTAAATTTGGGTCGTGTAAATCTAAAGGGTAACTCTGTCTAGGCTGTAAAAGGCTAAACTAGTAAACAGAGCTCTACTCGGTTTCCCCTTTTACAATCTAGAAAAGCTGATCAGTCCAGAGTTCATCAATCAATTCAGTCATCCTTGAAGAAAGTTTTATACCTTTTGAAATTGCACATCAAAAATCTTCCTTGAAGTAATTCAGCCTAGTATGTCCTTGGGAAATTTTAACAGCTGGCAGTTAACAGTCAATTTATTGTGAAGAATGTCTGTGGCAAGGCATGATGCATGGTCTTTTTGTTTTGAAACCAGAGTCTTGGGTTCTAAAATAGTGCTACTATTTTACCCGCAGATATCACCATTTGTTGAGAAGCAACACACCCCCACTGAAAAATGAGATTCCATCCTCTTGAAAACTTTGAAATTCCATTTTACAGCAGGGACCCTCTTGATCTTTTCAAGTTTTAAATCCAAATTTGCTTGCCTCCTTTTTAAAGTTGTGTTTTTTCTTACATTCCAGCTGTGTTATCCAAGAATTCACTTTTTACATGCTAGAATCATTCATGCACAAAGAAAATATTGCATCGGTACCGAGAAAATGCTGAAAACAGTTGCATAAATTCATGAAAAATCAAACTTTCCATTTTTGGTAGTGTCGCGATATCGCGACACTTCCATTTTCGAAAATGTCGCGATATCGCGACGGGTAAGTCAAAATGCAGCTAAGTCTTTTATGTGTAGCGAAATCGTGACACTTTCCATTTTTGGAAGTGTCGCGATATCGCGACGTTTCCATTTTTGGAAGCTGTCGCAAAATCGCTGTCGGCCGGAGGAGAGAGAAAGAAAGCGTACGGAGGGCGCAATTTTGCGACATGTCACGAAATCGTGACATGTCGTAGAATCGCTGCAGGATGAGGAGAGAGAAATCCGGGGAGAAACATGTCGCAAAATCATGACATGTCTCATTTTCGCGGTAGGAGAGAGAAAATGCATGAAAATCGGCTAAGTGCCAGAAAGGTCGCGATTTCGCGACATGTCACGAAATCGCAACAGTTTTTGGAGAGAGAAGCAAGCTTTACGGAAGGGCGCAATTTTGGGACATGTCGCGAAATCGCGACATGTCGCATTTTCGTGGTAGGAGAGAGAAAGTGGGCTGCAGAATGAAAAATCGGCTAAGTCGCAAACATGTTCCAAAATCGTGGTCAACGCGGTCAACGCATGCAGGTAAGGGAACTGTCGCGATATCACGACGTGTTCTAGAATCGCGGCTGAAAATCAAGAAAGCGTATGGAGGCCAGGAAGGTCGCGATTTCGCGACATGTCACGTTTTTGCGGTCGACGAGGGAAGAAGTTGCCAATGCGCTGGCAGGGTCGCGATTTCGCGACATGTCACGAAATCGCGACATGTCGCAGAATCGTGGCAGGAGAGAGAAAGTCATAAGTTGACCTGAAAGTGCATTCCGACGGGAAACATAAGGCATCCTGGGGTAGCGACACGTGTCAAAGCGTGAGGCAGACATGCAGAGGCCGACATGCAAGCTTATTTTGCGGTTTTTAATCTGTTTTAACCTTTAAAGCTTCTGATTTAATTAAAATGCTAATCTAATGCATCTTTTTGTCTTTCATGCAGGATTCCATCTGGCACTTACGGGACAACCGGGAAAGACCATAAAGGCAAATTTAAAGTGCAGATTTAGTCAAGGACCGCCATGCTAGGAGAGAAGCTATCGGTGAGAGCATTCAATGACAAATTTATTGCAGAATTGATAGCATGAAGACCATTTCAACTCAAAGATGGATTTGCGAGATCAAATTGATGGAGAAGTGGTGACTCATCCGGCTCACCAGCAGAATTAATGGAGGCATTTATTTGCAGCTACAGATGAATGCAAGTTGCATTTGATTTTATCTTCTCCATTTATGGCAATTGACTGCACTGATTTGCCGAAGGGTTAAGTTCTATCTGGACTTTGATTTTAAATAGATTTTTATTGTAAAACCTGGGTCCTAGGGTTTAAGTGCGATAACATTTAGGGTTTGAAGAAGATATTTTGAAAAGATCAGGGTCTGTCCTGAGTCTATAAATACAAATTCTAAATGTAATCGTAGGAGGCAGAGACTTAGAAATAAAGGCTTATAAGCAATTTCTTACAAATTTTGTGAAATCCTTTGTTTCTGGACTTGGAGTTGATGTGCTTTAGCTTTTTTGTGATAGCATGGCCAGGAGCCTAATCTTTTGCAGAGTGTGATAAGTGTATCTTCTTTTGTTATCCGTTCCATTTAAAGTTTATTAGATATATGCTGTAAATCTGAGATATCAAAATTAAATATGTTGTTAGGCTTCAGTTGTTCTATTGTCTGCTAGGGGAAATTACAGATTTGAAGGTTAAGTTTGTTCTAATTGCTCTATCTTCACTGTGCGAGCTAGGCTACCGGTGAAAGATACCAGTTTTAACCAGCTGCCCTTGGATTTATAATTTTCTGCTAGATCTGTTTCACTCTGCCTTGTGCTCTTAGTTGAAAGTGATCTTAGACTGATTGGACACTTTCTTCTTTGATTTGTTCTGTTGTGAAGCTAGTAGCATAGATAATATTGATAGTTTGAGGTTTTACAGTTGATGTCTGATGAACTTCTCTTTCTGCCCTACCCTACCCTCTCTTTGTTTTCGGTGAATGATCCATTTTTATTTTCTTTGTTTGTCTTTATTTAAATCTGCTGACCCATGAGAGCTAGATCTAGAATTCAAGTTAAATCTGATTGTCAACAACTTTTGCAACTACTGAACAAGTTCAAGAACCCCCTGTAAGGTAACAGAGCAGTCCATATTGAAATCTATTCCAGAAGTGGAAAAGAGTGAATTGCCATTCGACCCAACTCTGTAACTTGCACCTTGGATAACCAGCTAGATCCTAAAGATGAGTGGGATCCGTCCCGTGGGTGTCTCCGGAGCTTCCCTGCTTCATCCTTTCCCGGGGTGTGCATGAAAGTCGGACCAACAGGAATGTCAAGAGGAGGGCCAAAGATTAAATAGGCATAGGAAAGAGGTTGGGAGGTTGGAGATCATCCCAATTTGGGAGATCTCCAATGGGGGAAGTCTCTAACTACGTAGACATGCTTTTTCCCAGGTTAGAGACGCCGTTGAAACATAAGCTAATTATGAAAAATTAGTTTTGGGACAAAATCGTTTGGACGTTCTAGTCTAGATGAAATCATTCGATCTGAGGCGATATCGTCTAATCGATGACGATATCGTCCAATGGTCACAACAAATCCTAGAAATATCACAAAAAATGAGGAAAACGGTTTAACAGGCGGTTCGGGGTTAAAATTTAAATTTTGAATTATTACTAAGGTAATTTTAATTATTTGCTAAGGTTTACTATGCCAATTTTAGGGTGCTACAATTTATTAGAAAAGAAGAATCAAGTAAAACCATATTCATCATAGGTAAAGCTCATTTTCCTAATATTAATTTTGTCTAAAACACATCCAACACAAATGAAAGTACAACTTCCAACATGATAGATATTTCTTTATTTTTGTGGTAACCTAATTGTAAACGGGGATGGTGGTAACTGAGATAGAATAATGAATTTTATACATTATAGTCATCCTTTTTTGTGGGCTCCAATACAGTAGATAAATCTTGTAAAACTTCATCTATCAAAGGATATGATGTAGAAGGATTGTCCTTATCAAAATGTTTTGATGATTCAAAACAAGGTTATGGTTCTGATTTAGGTAAAGAATTTTTAGAAGGTATAGGTTCTTATAATGAGAGAGCAGGACAAAAGGGGACATTGATAGGTTCTGCCATTGCACACATTTCAAATATCCTAGGATCACCATGAATGGTGACCAACTAATTCTTAAATTAAAATTTAACACATTGATGTAAAGTAGATGGGACTGCTCTCATGGCATTGATCCAAGGACATCCCAAAAGGATGTTGTATGATGTTTGGCATTGGAGGTGTCTAGAATCCTAGGATAAACTTGTAGCATAATTGATTTTACACCACAAGCCTCTTGTGTTTCATCATTGAAAGCTTTAATAATTATTTCATTTTATCTCAAATATTCTTTCTTAAATCCAAATATTTTGAAGAAGTCATAGGTACATATGTTTAAGGATGAGCCATTATAAATTAACACTCTTTTGATGCAAAAATACTCAATTAAATTTTTTATATAATAGAGGATTATCTCTAAATATACTTTGGGGAGGAATGTCTTTATCATGGAGATCAATGTAGTTGATTTCATGAGAAGCTACGACGTGGACTACAACAGTTGGCTCTATATCTTGAGGTACCCTAATTTGGCTTAAAGTATTCATTAATTCCTCTCTGTGGATAGTTGAAGTTCTAAGAAGGTCTAATAGGGAAATCCTAGCTATTGTATTGGCTAGTTGATTCTTTATATCAAATGGAGTCTTTTGTTGGGATCTAATTATATTATTTACCTTATGAGGCAATTTTAGAACAATAGACAACTGATAAACATAATTTGTTTGAGTGGGAGGTTAAGAATTTTGGTTTTAAGTTTGTTGTTGAGTAATGACCCCAATTGTACCTACAATATTGTTTGGTCAAATAGCTCGTACTCTTGTAGATAAACTTTATTTGATGGGAAGAATTTTTTGTGATGAAGGACTAGTGGTTATGATTCTTGGAAATGGTTCTTTTGGCATTAGCGAATCAGTAATGGGTAAGATTGACCCTGACTCATATTTTGAAATATTAATGTATTGTGAGCTAATATCTATTTCAAATTCTGATTCACTTTCTATTTCATCCAAGGATGATGGTTGTGATCTTCTTCCCTAAAGCTATTTTATTGTCATGTTGGATTGAGTAAGCACAAAAATATTTTGTGGAGGTTGGGATGGTAAATAATTTTCAATTATTCCCACATATCTTGTTGGATGAGGTGTATTTTTATAATCTAATTGATTTACAGCTTTCTTGCCATGATTTGGCAACATGTTTTGGAAGATATCCAAATTTTGGTTTAATTTTTGTGCTTGTTGTGGTTGAGTATTTTCTTGAAGGTTTTATTCGATGGTGGGATTTCTACTTCTAATTTTCTTTCATCAATTAAGTCTTGTACTATATGTTGTAATATTTTATGGGTATTTGTTGGATATTCATTAACTTGGTGGTAGTCACAATGTTGGTCAGGTATGTACCATGGTTGAGAAGGATCAGGTTGTTGTATCTCTGGAAATTTTATTAGACCTCTTTCTACTAGTTGTGGTAAAACCATTGTCAAGGATTGATTTAATATTGTAAAATTCCACAATGGAGGTTTTTGGGGTGCTTTCAACACAAACATTTTTGTAGTATCTGTGGTATTAACATTTTGAGGGGGTCTACTATCTATGATCCCATCTCCTACCACATGTTTGTTTTTGTATTTATTTTTAGATGATTTATCTTCATCTTTCCTTTTAAATTATCCCCTTCTTATTAGGGCTTCCTCTACCCTTCTAGCTAAATCTATAGCTTGGTCAAAGGAAGTCACGATAGTCGTGGCTAACTTGTAAGACAATTGTTCTTGCAAATTTCCAATAAAGATGTCTAACATTTCTCTTGGAGGTAAAGCAAAATGTAATTTCCCTAAGATTTTCCTCCATCGGGCTAATTTTTCTCCAAAAATTTATTATTTTCCTTGTTTGAGGTTGTATAAATATTTTATTGTAACGTGCCTTTCTATGTAAGCACCAAATTGATGTACAAATATTTCTGCGATTTCTTCAAAATTTCTTAAAGAATGTGTTTGCAGCTGATAATACCATTCTAATGCCATTCCTCCTAAAATTTTTGGGAATATTTTTAGCAATAGCATATCATCATAAGTGATGTCATGACATGTTGTTCTAAACATGCGAAGATGTTCTATGGGATCTTATGTTCCCTTATAGATCGAAATAATAGGCATAGGGAACCGTTTAGGGTATGGATTAGCAGTGACCGTAGGATCTAATGGTTGATTACACATATATTTATAGCTATATGTAGGATGATATGGGTTGATTTGGTCCAAGCATGAAGCTAATTGCTTCACTATAGCTTCAATATGATGTGATGGATCATTGCTTTTATTTTGGTTTATGATGTTGCTATGTGGCGAATAATAAGTTTGTTGTGTTGTCGTATAAGGAGTTGTGATGGGAACACTATTATGCATAGGGTTCAAAGTATGAGAAGGATATTGAAGTTTATAAGGATTTGTATTTTTTTGAATATTTGGTCGAGGCAAACTTGGAACTTGTGTATTTTTATTTTTTGGGAAGAATTTAGGGAAAATACATGTTCAAAATATTGAGAAAGCAAAGTAGGATTTTTAGAAGAAGATGGTTGCTTTTGATTGGAAGTAGTTGCACCAATGGATTTTTGTTGCGGTGGTTCAGGTACTTGTTCTTGGGAGTTATCCTTTGGAGGAGGCATATTTTTAGTATTATCTAAAGAAGGATCACTGTTATTGGTATGTTGTAATGAAGTGTTCATATATGATTCAGGTTGTGGGCAAATTCAAAAGGCTGCTTCTAAGGTTGCCTCCATTGAAAAATCACCCTTTTCAAGTTGGTCTTCTATTTCCAACACATTAGTGATGGCTGCTCGATTTTGATTTAGAAAATCACATAAATGTTGCATGGATTGAAAATGAACACTTCCTCGAGGTCCTAATTTTGGATCTATATCATTAATGGTTTCATATTCTTCACTTTGTACTATTTTATGTTCTTGTTCTTCTAAAAATTCTTCCATTTTTGCTTCTGCATTAGGATCAATTTCTAGCTCATCTTCAGAGCTAGTTGACACTTGTTTACCACTTCTTAGGTTTTTAGGCATATTTCCTAGCGATGCTAAAAATGATTTTTTTGTTTTTTGTTTTTGTTGTTTTTAAGCAAACAATTTACTGTGCTTTAATTCAAATATTTACAAGATTTTAGAAAATGACATTGAATGGTTTCAATCTTCTCCAAAGAGCCTATGGATATCATTGATAGGTTCCAAATATTCTGGGCTCATGTAATGTTCTTCCTCAAAAGAGAAATCATCTATTAAGAGTTGAATGAAATGAAAAAATGTAAATCCTTTAGTTTCTGAGTTAACAAGTTGAACTTGTAACTCATAACAATACTCTCAAAACAAGATTGCCCTAGGTGCCTTTTGAAATATTATTATTTGTTCTAGGGTCACTTCATTTTTTTCTAAGTATACCAAGAATATATGGAAGTTTAAGGCTTCTTCCAAGTAATTATCCCAAGGATAAATATCTATGTGGACACCAGCTCATTTTTTTGCAAGCCAACGCTCACACCCTCTTTTTATTTCAAAGTAAGGAGAATAATAACTAGGTCCTAAGGCTCTAGTAACATCAATTCTCCTATTTTCTCTAATTTCTTGGGATTTATTTTCAAGGATACCAAAGTGTTTCCACAAATCTACTTGGCATTCTGTTCCATCATGTTCATAGGAGATATTAACCTCTTGTTCAATAAGTGTTCTCCTAAGATCTATATAGAAGGATTCATTAAGTCTATTTTCTACCATTTAATGAGATTTTATTTTTGTTTTGTTTTTTTTGAAAAGTAAAAGATAACAAAGTTGATAATGAAGGTGTGGTTCACATCGGGTTCACCAAAGAATGTAGGCCCAAAATTTTTGCACCCCTTTCTCCTAGGCTAATGGATCCATGCTTGAAAGGGGGAGGGAAAATGAAGGATCTACACCTCGGATGAGAAGTGCTTGTATTGCACTCTCTTTGGTGTTTGTCAATGAATGGGATGGGGTTCACCAGGAAACACTTGCTATGGCGATTTCCATGCCTAGGTGAGGTAGTGTTTTTATTTGATTGTTTTGTCTCACATACAACCTAGGTTTGGCCAGAATGCAATTTCTACCTAGCTAGATGCAATTTTATATTCAATGAAGACAAGGGCAAACATATTTTAATCTAAGAAAGCTTTGTAAATACAAACAAGAATGCAATGATGCAAAGATGAATGTTTTGGATTTTTGTAAGTTTTTCTATGATTTTTAAATGCAAGTTATCCAATATGATTAAAGCCTATGTTTTTGGGTTTCTTTTCTTTTTTGATTAACTACAAATGCTTACAAATCAGAAAATATAAATTTGATAGTGAAAGAATGAATTTTGAGCACTTACCTGACCCGAAAGTTTGATTTTTATGAAATCGACTATACTACATGAAATCGAACGTAAACAGGATGAAATCGAACGTACGATTTCATTTGACGAAATTGGATGCATACGATTTCATTCAAAACCTACAATTTCACAACAAAACACTAGATTTTGGATTTAGGGAAGGGGTATCTACATAGGCCATAGTAGATCATGGTCTATGACAATAAAATCCCCTCGGTTCTTTTAGCCAACCGTGAAGAAAGTAAACAATTTGATTATTCTAATCATAAAATAAAAAATAATGCTAGATCTAGCATTAACAAAGATTTCTAATATGAAATTGTAGAAATTAAAAGTGTTATGATGATGGTAATGTAAAATGAAAGATCTAGAATGCATAATTTTACCCCCAGAGGGACACATGTACAAAATTGTATGCTAAGCACAAAATCGTATGCAAAGCACGAAATCGTACGTAGCCGGATTTATCCAACGACTAGTTCTGTAAAGTAGAGAACAAAATCGGACGTAACAAGGATGAAATCAGATGCATATCAATTTCATACAAATAGTGAGAAAACATAATAAAAATTAAGTAAAAGTGATATCTAAGTATACTAAAAGTGATGCCATGGTTGTATGCTCCCTGGATGATGATTTGACAATGATATCTCCTATTGCAACCTGCAAAAAAGCTCCAAAACTCCTTCTCTTTTCCAAGCTCTTCTACAAAAATCATCAACTAGACTGATTACTATGGATCTGAGGGATTAAAATGGTTGTTTCTATTTGAGGGATCAGGTGAGTGGCAAAAAAAATTAGGTTCTTGGGCCAAATTAGGCTTTTGGCTTGATTTAGATGAAATTGGTTGTATCCAATTTTATCGATCATCAAATTTTATTGGATCATCCAATTTCATTGAGAAGCTGGTGATGCCCAGATTAGATTCAAAATCCAATTTGGGTGCCTAAATTAGGTGCACATGGGATTTGGATGAAATCAAACACATTCGATTTTTTCAGATACATCTGATTTTGTAGGGATCATCCAGTTTTGTCGAAGAAGATGCAATTAAACTATTTTTTATATTTTTTGGCATGAATATCGAGGTAGGGATTTTTGAGGGTGATTTTCATGTTACCAGGGTAATTAATATGTTTTAGTAGCATTAGTAATTTGGAGGTGTGTCCAAATTTTGTGGCTACAACACCATCGATTACAATCTTGATAACGATTACATGTCATATCACCACTTGTCTAGGTGCCTTATTTGCCACATACATTATGAGGACTTACAAAATAACATTATAATATAGTCCTCCCATGTTGAAAGTGGGTCATTACATAATAATTAGAATTATAAAGTAACGTTAGTATGGGATCCTAACATTAAGGTTGCAATCTAATTCTGCCAAATAAAGAAATAATGCTAGTTTGATGAAACCAATTACAAAACTGATCAATTTGACCTACAAAACTTGTTCTAGTTAGTTGGTTGTGTAAAAAATCATACTAGGTACAAGTTTGTATGATTTGTATCATACAACTATATGATTTGGTAATTGTACAAGCAATATTTGCAATTTGAATTAGTGTATGATGGATACTGTATAGGTTGTACAATTTTTACAAGTTGGGATTTGAGATCTTGGGAAATATTTTTATAGCTTCTAACCTACCTCCCCATTGGGAATACTACACTACTACCATATACATTTGGTATTATTGCCTATTAAAATTGTCTCATATTGATGTAATATAAGGAACCCATTGTCATTTTGAAAGATCATTGAGGATCTAAATTGGTGTTATATTTGGAATCATTGTCATAGTTAAAAGGACCCATTGATCAATTAGTTAAAACCAAAACCATCTACATTTGGTGTTGTTACCTTATCAAACTTTGTCATTTTTGTTAAAATGGGTCAAAAAGTGTTGCAGTCAAGAAGATCATACAAGTGATAAAATTGAATACACAAATTGAAAATGAATGATAGTCACCAGTCTACACAGGTGTAGGATATAGGATCAAGGAGAGGAAATCCTAGTTAGAAGGAGCACAAGAATTTATCAAAGAAGAAATAGGAACAATTTTGAACACAATACATATGAACCAATGATAGAGCAAGTATGGACATCTAACGAAACAGAGTTTGAGAGGTTGGATACACTACTAATTGACACAGAATAAGAGGAGTAATAAGCATCCGACGTTGAGATGATCATTGGCATAAGATAAGGTGCTAATAAGAAAACTATGCAAGAATGTAGAGAGTGGATGTTAATACTGAAGATCACAAGCTTAACTAAGAGGGGGGTGAATAGTATAAGATAAAACTTTTAATTTTATTTCCAAACCAATATTATTCAATGTTATCAATTGAAATTACTTTTACTTTCCAAAGTAATATTATCTGATATTAACAATTGCAATAATGAAATAATGCACAAATCATCACACACATAAGAGACACAAATTTAACATGGTTCACCCAATGTGGGTTATGTCCATGGAGAAAATATTTCTTATAAATTTTCTCAACAAATATCTTGGGAACCAATTCCCTATTACAATATTTATGGGCACCAACACAAAGGAGACACCAATCCCCTATGCTCAAGTTCGTGGATACCAATCATAGGATACAACAATCCCTTATACTCTAGTTTTGTGGACATCAACTCCATAGGAGACACCAATCCCCTCTGCTCTAGTTCTATGGACACCACTCCACAGGAGACACCAATCCCCTCTTCTTCTAGTTTTGTGGACACCACTCCACAGGAGACACCAATCCCCTTTGCTTCTAGTTTTGTGGACCTCTATCCATAGGAGATGCCAATCCCCTTTGCTCTAGTTCATGGACCTCTATCCATAGGAGACACCAATACCCTTTGCTTTGGTTCATGGACCTCTATCCATAGGAGACACCAATCCCCTCTACCTTTTGCTCTAGAATTTACGCTTGTCAACCTCTCTCCAAGCCTACACAAGCGACCTAATCTCTCTCCTACTCTCAACTCGTCGAATCTACTTCCAAGCCTACACATAAGGCTTGCTCAAATATGCTCACCAAAACCTACTCAAATATACTCCAAACCTACATACAAGGCTTTCTCAAATCTTCTTCAAGCCTATATACAAGGCTTTCTCAAATATTCTCACCAAAATCTGCTCAAATCCGCTCCAAGCCTACTCACAAGGCTTTCTCAAAAAATTTCTCAAATCTACTCATAACACCTAGTCAAATATGCTCATAAAAATACTCTCAAATCTGCTCAAATCTACTCCAATCCTTCTCACAAGTCTTTATCAAATATTCTCCAAAACTCTCTTTTTCTAACCCCGTCCTCTCAAGTTCTCCCGATCATAAAACTTGCTCAAATTTTGTTCAAGACTACTCATAACACATGCTCAACTATGCTCATAACACATGCTCAAATATACACATAACACATGCTCAAATATTCTCACAACACATACTCAAATCTGCTCATAACACATGCTCAAATATGCTCATAACACATACTCAAATATGCTCATAACACATGCTCAAATATGCTCATAACTTATCCCCAAACATCATGCTTAAACTCTATAGCTTTTTCTTTTTCTAGAATTTGCTTTCTTCAATCCCAAAATATAATCTATCCAATATCTACCTATTCTAAAGAACATATAGAGGATGATATACTGGTGTTGGAAGCTTCAAATGATCAATCCATCTAACACATGCTTTCTCACTTCTATTTTTCTCACAAAGATATAATCTCAATTTAGCTTGAATGACTAACCTCACTTCTTATTTTGGATGGCTGAATTTCTCTTTTATTTTTGACACTTGAAAGCTTAGATGAGGTTATGCATTAATCTCCATACTCTATCTTTACTTTTTCAAAACTTCAATGACCATGCACTTGATGAAAAATATACATAATAAAGGCTTCCAATATTTTCACAATAATTTCATCAACTTCAACAATCCATCTATATCAAAATACATTCATTATTCCTCTCTTTCCTTTTTTGTGAAAACCATACATAAAAATATTATCTTGAAATACAAAACATCAACTTATATCTCCCACTTTCAAGTCAATCACTTTTTAATTATTTCACAAAAATAAAATCATCATTATGTACCTTTTGGCTGCCAACAACAAAAATTAATTCTCTTCCTTGAAAAAACTTTATCTACCACACATCATCAAAAATAAATCATGCATGAGACTCAAACCTAGGTCTCTCTCCTCCAAGTCTTACCAACGCAATGCCAACCTCCATGGATACACTGCCCTTTGAGAGGAATTGTCAAACCCTGGGGGTTTTTTTTTTTTTTTTTTTTTCTCTGTCTTCCCCTGGTTTGGTTGTTTGTTTTCCAAGCTCAACCTGAAACTTTCCATGATTTTAATCTGCTCTTCCAATCTGTGCTCCACTGATGGCTTTATCAGATGAACTTTGGCTTGTAATTATGAAGCACTCAACCCTAACTGTTGTCTCTCACTCTTCCAAAACATGCAAATGTAATGTCTTCTTTGCAAGGCTTTTCTAAGTCTTCTCTAGCATGTTTTCATAACCCTAATAGCTTCAATGTCTCTCTTCTACTCTGTCACAAACTATGAATACTCCTCATATATCAATGGTTTCTACTATTGTGGAACAACATCAGCACCCAACGCAGAACTCCCTCAAATGGTGATAATGAACTCTCATGGATGGCAGCAACAAATTACAATTTTGATCACCAACAAAAACTCTTTCGAACTAGGATGAAAAACTTCTTCAATAGGTGACAATGGACTCTCGATAGAAATAGAAAAATATATTCACAAATGATAATTGATAATCCTCATAGATGACACTAAAAATATCTCTCGAATGGAAAAAAAAGACTCCTCTTCAAATGGCAACAAATGTCTAAATAACAACACAAAATTGTTTTGACTAACAACAAGTAATCCTCACAACATAGGCTTCTTTTCGAATGGCATAAAGTGGGTCACACAGACCTCAATGAATGACTCACAAAACTCTTCTACACAACTCAATGAATAACTCACATAATTCTTTCACACAACTCAATTAATGACTCACAAAACTCTTTCACACAACTCAATGAATGACTCACAGAACACTTTTGCACAACTCAATGAACGACTCATACAACTCTTACAATCAGCAATAAAATGTACTTACAATGGTAGCAAATTATGACTCCCACATATATTAATGGAAAGCACTTACAAACAACAAATAATGACACCCACGAATGGCGAACAAAAAGACTCATAAACGATGAACAAAAAGCTCACAAAACATCAACAAATGACATACACGATGGCTGTGAAAGAGGTACTCCTAAATAGAAAATGGTAGAGCAATTATCTCATCCAATCAACCCCATATTTTCAATGCACTTCAATATCATATATATACTTTCTTCCATGTGGTGCTTTAAGATGTCGGCCCTTCAAACTCAACCTTGCACTTGATATAAAATATTTAAATCATTGATTTAAATATTTAACCTTTACTTTAATAAATCCCACTTTAATATTTAAATATTAAAGTTCACACTTTGTCTTTGCATAGTTTGCTTCAACATATCACATTATGATTTGCTTTCTACCATAGCAAACTTTGGCATCAATGATAGATTCTAACAACCTTTGACATCAATGATAACTCAATTAACTCAATTATTCCAACAATCTCCCCCTTTGTCATTGATGGCAACCCTTCAAAAAAATTGTCTTCTTTTCAAGCTGATCCCCCTGACATGCTTCTCCCCCTTACTTAATTCTCTCCCCTTTTGACATCAATGGCAAAGGGCTCCTTTTGGGGCTAAAAATAAAATACTTAGCTCAACCCCCTCACCACCTCCTTTCCTTGAGGTGATTAATTTTGGGATGGGAGTAAAACTACTCCCAACTTACAATGCTCTTCTTCTTTTTCAATCTTTTTCCACACCTTTGTAGTCATACCCTTTTGAACCTTTTGAGCATCCATGTTCCTACTTGTCTTTGGAAGTTTCGAAAACTATGTTCTACACCATTTTTATTTATGCCTAAAATTATTGCAATTGTAACACCTGATGTTGTAGTTCTTGAAAGGTGCAAATGAATTGAAGTTCCTCTTGGTGAAGCCATAATCATTCTTACCATGAACCTTGCAATGTATAGCTTTGTGACCAAAATGATTACATGAGTAGCAATAACCTTGAAAGAAATATTCATCTTGCCTTGGAGGATATGAATTGAAGTTCCTCTTGGTGAAGCCAAAATCATTCTTACCATGAACCCTGCAATGTATAGATTTATGGCCAAAATGATTACATGAGAAATAATAACCTTGGAAGAAATATTCATCTTGCCTTGATCTCATGGTTCTTTCTTTGTTTTTCCTATGATGGTCCATGTTCCTTGATGATTCTTTTTTTGCTTCCTCTGTGATACTATCACCTCTCAACACATCAGCATAGGTCTTAGGCTCTTCTTCAATCACTTCCTTTGAAGCTTCCTTTTCTTTTGAGCTTGATTCCCCCTTTTGTTTCTCTTGACCTTCTTCAAAACCAAGTCCTATTTTTATAAATGGAGATCTTTGTGCTTTGATAATATCATTCAGGATTTTTGTGCTTTTCTCAAACCTGATATTTTGTTGTAGCTTTTCAACTTCCTTCTTTAGAGAAACAACCTCATGTTCCAGTCTTTCACACTCTAGCTCTTTTACCTTTAATTTTTCAGCCATACCTTCTTCAACCTTCCTTGCCTCTTCAACTTTAATTTTTAAATTGGTGAGATCTTGTAGAATCTTTGCCTTTGTTTTCTCATCCTCTTGTATTTGAGCCTTCAATTCTAATTTCTTCCTTTTTAACTCTTCAAGATCAACAAGTTCCTTTTCCATATCAACTGTGACATCCTCTTCCTTTTCTAGATCTTCCTCATTTTCTAGGTCTTCAATTATAGGATCATCTACTTTCTCTTTTACTTGGTCTTTGACAACCGAAGCATCTTCATTCTCTTCTATGGCCAAGAATCAATTTTCTTCTTTTTCACTATCTGAGAGACCTTCATCATTGTCACTTGAAGCATTGCTTGCTTCTTCAACATAAAAACTCTTCTTGTGTCTTTGAAATATCTTCTCATGCTTACCTTGACCATGCCTATTTTTCTTTTCATGATAGAATTTCCTTTCCTTATTTTTCTTGTATTCCTTTTCTTCTTCACTACTACTACTTCCATCTTATGGATAATTAAATGCATAGTGACCAAAGTTACCACAACTAAAATATTTCACAAACTGCATATCCTTCTTGATTCTTCTCATAAAGTTAGTCTCTTCTTCACTACTACTTGATTCATCACTTGATTTTGTTTCTTTATATGTTTCCACTTCCCCTTTTAGAGTAACAATATTTTTGAGAGAAAAATCAAATTCTTCTTCTATGTCCACCATAGTTTCCTCTTTCTCTCCATTTTCTTGGATTTCAATTATTGGAGTATTTTCCTTTTCTTTCATGGCCATGTGTGTTCCTTCCTTCTTAGGAGGATATGGTCTCTTGGTTCTTATTTTGTCTTTCTTGGCCATGTGTGTTCTTGTAAGATATTCCTTCAAGCTATTAGAATTTCATGAAGGAACCTTCTCTGATACCAATTGAAGAACACAAGCTTATATTGAGAGGGGGATGAATAGTATAAGATAAAACTTTACTTTTCTTTCCAAAGCAGTATTATCCAATATTAACAATTGCAATAATGAAATAATTCACAAATCATCACACACATAAGAGACACAAATTTAATATGGTTCACCCAATGTGGGCTACGTCCATGGAGAAAATATTTCTTATAAATTTTCTCAACAAATATCTTGGGAACCAATTCCCTATTACAATGTTTATGGGTACCAACCCAAAGGAGACACAAATCCCCTATGCTCAAGTTCGTGGACACCACTCCATAGGAGACACCAATCCCCTCTACTCTGGTTTTGTGGATCCCACTCCACAGGAGACACCAATCCCCTCTGCTTTGGTTCTGTGGACCTTTATCCATAGGAGACACTAATCCCCTTTGCTCTTAGTTCTGTGGACCTCTCTCCATAGGATACACCAATCCCCTATGCTCAAACATAATCTAATTATGCCTCAAACCTGCTCACAGATCCTGCTCAAGTATGATCACAACTAATCATAAAAACTTATAAAATTATGCTCAAGTCTACTCATAACACATGCTCAAATCTGCTCATAATACATGCTCAAATCTTCTCATAACACATACTCAAATATTCTCATAACACATACTCAAATCTGCTCATAACACATACTCAAATTTGCTCATAACATATCCCCAAATATCATGCTTAACATCTATAGATTTTTCTTTTTCTAGAATTTTCTTTCTTCAATCCCAACATATAACCTATCCAATATTTGCCTATTCTAAAGAACATATAGAGGATGATATACTAGTTTTGGAAGCTTCAAATGGTCAATCCATCTAACACATACTTTCTCACTTTTATTTTTTACACAAATATAATCTCAATTTATCTTGAATGATTAATCTCACTTATTTTGGATGGTTGAATTTCTATTTTATTTTTGGCACTCGAATGCTTAGATGAGGTTATGCATTAATCTCCATAATCTATCTTTACTTTTTCAAAAACTTCAATAACCATGCACTCGATGAAAAATATACATAATAAAGGCATCCAATATTTTCACAATAATTTCATCAACTTTAACAATCCATTCATATCAAAATGCATTTATGATTTCTCTCTTTCCTCTTTTTTGAAAACCATACATAAAGATATTATCTTGAAATGCAAAACATCAACTTGTATCTCCCACTTTCAAGTCAATCACTTTTTAATTATTTTACAAAAATAAAATAATTATGTACCTTTTGGCTGCTATTGATAAAAATTAAATCTCTTCCTTGAAAAATTGTATCTGCCACACATCATCAAAAATAAATCATACATGAGACTCGAACCTAGGTCTCTTTCCTCCAAGTCTTACCAATACAATGCCAACCATCATGGATACACTGCCCTTTGATAGGAATCATCAAACCCTGCACTTGAGGAGAATGTGTCAGACAATACTCTCTTTACCACACTGTCCTTCCCTATCTTCCTAACATGTTTTGCATAGTAATGATTTCCAAGAAGCAACCTAAAACTTTCCATAATTTTAATCTATTATTCCAATATGTGCTCCACTGATGGCTTTATCAGATGAAATATTGCTTGTAATTATAAATCACTCAACCCTAACTGTTGTCTCTGACTCTTCCAAAACATGTAAATGTAATGTCTTCTTTGTAAGGATTTTCTAATTCTTCTTTGGCACATTTTCATAACCCTAATAGATTCAATGTCTCTCTTATGCTCTGTAAAAATTGTGAATACTCCTCATATATCAATGGTTTCCACTATTATGGAACAACATCAACACCCAATGTAGAACTCCCTCACATGGTGATAATGAACTCTCATGGATGGCAGCAACAAATTACAATTTTGATCACCAATAAACACTCTTTCAGAATGGGATATAAAACTTCTTCAACATGTGACAATGGACTCTCAAAAGAAACTGTGAAATATATTCATAAATGATAATTCATAATCCTCATAAATTACACTAAAAATCTCTCCCAAATGGCAATGAAATACTCCTTTTCAAATGGCAATAAATATCTAAATAAAAACATAGAATTATTTTAACTAGTAGTAAGTAATATTCACAACACAAACTTATTTTTGAATGGTATAAAGTGACTTACATAAAACTCAATTAATGACTCACAAAACTCTTTTTCACAACTCAATAAATGAATCATAGAATTATTTCACACAACTCAATGAATGACTCACTGAACTCTTTCACAAAACTCAATGAATGACTCAGAGAACTCTTTTGCACAACTAAATGAATGACTCACAAAATGCTTACAAGAAGCAATAAAATGTACTTACAATGGTAGGGAATGATGACTCCCACAGAAAATAATGGAAAGCACTTACAAACAAAAAATAATGACACCCATGAACAAAGAATTAAAAAACTCACAAACAGTGAAGGAAAAGCTCACAAAACATTAACGAATGACATACATGATGTCTACAAAAAAAGCACTCACAAACGATGAACAACAGAGCAATTATCTCATCCAATAAACCCCACCTTTTCAATGTGCTTCAATCTCATATATATACTTTCTTTCATGTGGTGATTTAATATGTTGGCCCTTCAAACTCAATATTGCACTTGATTTAAATATTTAACTTTTTAACCTTTTAACCTTTACTTTAATAAATCCCACTTTAATATTTCAATATTAAATTTCACACTTTGTCTTTGCATAGTTTGCTTCAACATATCACATTATGATTTATTTTATACCACAACAAACTTTGGCATCAATGACAGTTTCTAACAACCTTTGACATCAATGACAACTCAATTAACTCAATTATTCTAATAAATACCTAAGAAAGTGGTAGATAGGTTGTAAATGAGTACAGTGGATGAGAGTCAAGCACCAGAGAAATAACACACAAGGTCTCTAGAGAAAGGAACAAGGCCATGACCTACACACCAGTGAAGGAGATTATGGAGCGAAGACACATGGGAGATTAGTAGATGACTGTTTGATGAATATAAGATTCATCTACTAGATGGTTTTGATGAGGACCATTAAAGTGAGTCACTTATAAGGTGGAATTAGTCAAGGATTCTAGGTGAAACTTCATCAAGTGAAGAAGAAGAACCACTAGCAATGGCTAGTATAGCTATGAATGTTGGGAAGAAAATATGCCCACCCTTCATGGGTGTAAAGAGGAAGGTTGTCACTAGTGATGCAGTTTGTGACACTCCTCATAGAAATAAAAGAGGTAAAATATTGTATGATAGACCAATTGTACAATTGGAAGATGTTGTTATGGAATATGTTGTCATGGAAGATGTTGACATGGAAGATGTTGTTATGGAAGATGTTATCATGGAAGGTTTTGACATAGAAGATGTTGTTATGGAAGATATTATTATGGAAGATGTTGTCCAAATAGAACAATCGATCATACAATCAAAATTGCCTAAGGAAGAATGGGATTGTACAATTTTGCAAGAGAGAATTATACATTTATTGGATGAAATTGTACAATTAGTAGAGATTGTCCGATTTCAATTCAAATAATACAAGGATAAGTCATACAGTGCAAAATAATACAAGGAAAAATTGTATAAGATGTTCCATTAGTGGTTAAGACAAGGTTAAATTGAGTCGATGATGAGCTATTTGAGGAGGTTCAGTAAAAAATCCCAAAGTGCTGATGAAGAGAAATATTTGATTTTGATAGTGAAGGTCTTAGCATTTTTACCATTGAGGTTTCGAGACCATCTGAAGGACGTTGCCCCTCGACCCCGCATGAGATAGTATCCCTTGACCCTACAAGGGGGATCCCATCCCCTTGACCCCCATTATAGGTGGCAATGAGCATTACCCATAATATTGATGAGGTTGTTCCTCTTGGTTAGGTTTATGACCACAAGGTGGTGTGAGCTACAGATTGAAGAGATGCTAGTTGCAACAAACATTTGGAATTGATAAAAGCCAAAGGATCTTGACAAGTGATAAAGTAAATTATTCAGAAGTGGGTTGAAAACTAGATATGGAAGCCCCTTCTAAGAAGAGAAAAATGAAATTATCTTAATTGTAAAAAATATTTGAGATGCAATTAAGATGAAGGGTGGTTGAAAACCGGTAATAGTGGCCCCCCTCTAGGAAAAAAAGGAAAAGAAAAGAAAAGAAAAAGAAATAAGAGGCAAGAAAAGGACAAAATAGGGAAAATAAAAAATCACATGCACCAAGATGACGAGTTGTCAATAATAAACATGCAGAGAAGCTAAGGTGGTGGAATTTAGGAATTAAGACATTAGGGTTTGAAAATCTATATAAAGGAGGCACCATGCAGAAATTTCCTTTCCCGTTCACAGATCGTATAAGGCAACATTGGAATTTCAGAGGATCGAAGGTAAAAAGGGTGTAACTAAAGATATTTTCTATATGGGTAGTGGAAATTCACCAACTTACTCAATGATTTTGTGATCTATTTTAATTTGCACCACAACAATTTTTATTTTTAGAATAGTAACCCATTGGGAGGAAAAGCTGCCACAATTAGGGTTTTACTCTGGAGAAAATAAGTTGTTTTTTAAAATAAATTGTAGAAAACAATATTCAATGGTACGAGTGAGGTTTTGAGAAAATGAAGTGCCCAGTAAACCCTTAATATAGAACATTAGAGGTAGAGTTTGATTTTCTAAGAATAGAGAAGGAAAAGTTGCATGGAGATAAAAATAAGCAAACCCTGGAGTAGGAATTCACCATAAAAAGCATGGAAAATATTTTTTAAATCTTTATGTGTGAAGAAGTTCGAAGGGATGGTTTTACAACACTACCATACTATGAATTTTTTTTTTTTGGAAGAATATTATGCCAAAGGAAGGATAAATTGCATGTTTTTCTCTAAAATTGCATTAAACAAGGATATTGAAGGATTATGGCAGATGGGTTGCATATATTTCACACTTGGGGAATAAAAATGAGGGTTTTTTTACCAAGTGATAATTTTTAAGGCTGTATGTATGATTTGGAGTAGTCATGATATGATTATGAGATTATACAGATTCTAGGCTCCCAACGACCTATTTTGGGCAGTTTTTAAGGCTTTTGTACAAAATTATTTGCACTGGTATGGACCATGGTGAGGTTGTATAGAAAGGAGATGCCCCTATACAATTTGACATCAATTTTTATGATTCTAGATAATGATTTTATGATTTTAAGTACCAATTATGTGATTTTCTACAAGTGCATGAAATTGAGTGTGATTGAACAGATTCGACTGGAGTTGTATGATCTGGGTTGGATTTTATGGTTTGAAAGTGTACATGTACAACTTGGTTGAGGTCTTGTATGATCATGAAAATTTTTGTACATTTTTGAGGTGGTCATAAAAGATTTTGTAATGATTTTGCACAATACTATCTTGAATTACTAAATCAAGGAAAATAGGTGCAAATGAGGGTTTCACCCAGTGATGGTAGAAGTATGAGCTCACGATGTAAATATCAGGCTCATTATGATCACATTACAACATCTAGAGTTGATAGATCACTAGGACCATTGCATAAAAGAGAATCATTACCTAGGTGATCTCCTTAATTTTACCCCATTTGAGACCAAGGATGATTTTGTCACCTAGAAGGTGTGGTAACTATAATTGAAGAGGGAGAGGACGAAGGCCATGGAGGGGTTAGAGGCAATGATGTGGTGGTAGAGAAATATCATTGCTAAAATATAGGAGGGAAGAAATAGCACCACCCAGGGCATGTAGAAGAGAACTATGCAGCGAAGTTCACCAAGAAAAGACCTCAAAAGAAGAGGAAGATCTACCCAGTGAAGGAGAGGAGGAGCAAGTGGACATCAAGGATGTCACTTTTGGATAGCCAATAGGAGAATTTTATAGAAATTGGTGGGTGAATGATGACAAAAAAAATCCATTGAAGGAACTACTAAATAAAGGCTAGAGTGAGTATTTTAGCATAGATCCCACCACAACACAAGGTATTTTTCAATGAATACTTATTGTATATTCTCCAGTTGTATGAACTAGCTGATAACCATATGATCTTACGAGTGAGTAACACGTATGATAATATGGAGTTCATGATAGAATTATTCTGATGGACATTCGGATTACCCATGAAAGGATATCCAATTGTGAAAAGAATAGTTGAACCCATTGAGACACACAGGTTGATCATGACACTCACATTGGTGAAGTCACCTATCGCAGCCAAGATTTTGGGTACTAACACTTGTGGTATTAAACAAATTTAGTTAAATATGGATGAGTTGGCTTACATGATGAATATTGTTATGGCCTAATTGTCTAGAGAATCATGAGCTTAGAAGATGCAAATATATATGGCACAATATGTGGAAGGTGTTTACATGGGCATGAAGTATGATTGGAGAGCATACTTACAGGAATGGATGTAACAATAATTGGTAGTGAGAAGGAATACATTCAGCATGACATTTAATTTCATTGCACTATTATTGGATGTAGTGCTACGATTAAGAATTCACTTTTCAGGAAGAACCCAACTAAGGGAAATAGTACCTGGTCAATCGACCATACTATAATGGGTAAATACTATACCTTTACCAAAATCCACTCTAGATAACAAGAAGGATAAAAATAGTATAAAGAAACCAACATTATCGATGTAGGATGAGTATAAGACTACACCTAATGAAGAAATCCATTAAAAGAGAAATAGGTGATAGTTGGAATCAACCTTAGAAAAATAGGCCCAATTACATAAGCTATAGGAGAAACCTAGCTATATTTTCAAGAAGGAGAAATTAGAGCAATAATCTAACCCTGTACGAATTTAGACACAATGAAAAAGGGATAAACAGGTGAAGTTCACATAAAAATTACAACCTGAATCAGCACCAAAGGAATGGTACTTTGATCCAAATAGGGTAGATTTGCTAATTTGAATATACCATGTCTAGAAGGAATGGGTAAAACAAGGGGATCCCCAAAATTACTCTAGATCTTTGATTTTAAAATTCTGTATTCATTTAGATACTTGACTAGAATGATGATAGGACGACCAGTGGAAAAATCAAAGGGCATGCTATAGGTGCCATTGGAAGCACCTAAGGAGACAAAGAGAATAAAAATCATGATGGGAGGTGGTCACAACTAGTGAGAGAAGAAAAGTGTATAGGTACAATAGGATGAGCTTGCTCTTGACCAAATAGTTGCAACTCAAAGGGGAATACACCCAAACCCACAAGATGAAGGGTTGAGAAAAGGGCAACAAGAGGACTTGCCTAAGCTGCAAGAAGTCCAAATACTGGTGGAAGAGTAACAATCTCAAAAAGAAGCCATTAATGTTGAGGAGACACAATTAATAGAAAAAGAAAATACAAGTAAGGTGGCAGCACACATTCCACCACCATAGAGAACAATAACTAGCATGACAAAATAAGTCAGAGGAAGTTCTCATCCATAGGGAGAAGAGGAAGGATAGACCCCACCATAGGATAACATTGAGGAGCTTCATGAAATCTTCTTAGTTGAATTACATTACTTTGATCAGGTGGAGGATGTGGGTGAAAATACCAATGAGCAGGTGGAACACTTATTCCGATAGGCTAGTGAGATATTTGCTAGCACCAAATTGTAGTTTTGTATTGGTGATGTTGGAAAATTAAAATAGTGGAGGGAGAAAACCTTCACTGAATTAGAAAATATTGTGGAATGGGTGTGCAATGAGGATTGTATGAGGTAGATAGCACACATCCATTCACAACATCCATGGTTATTACTAGGAGGAGTTGTAACCATGATGCTTGGTAGAAAGGATTTACTAGGAGTGAAGACCAATTACTGTACAAATCCATGAGTGTATTTGGATAGGACAACCTATTAGACCTATCCATTGAATACAACGAGTATATAATTTTGAAGAGTACCTTGGGAGTTGGCCTTCACCATGAGAAAATTAAATTTCCTAACATAGTAGATCGAGTGGCTTAGCTTGGATCTTGAACAGGTTTACCAGGCTAAATAAACACAACAAGAGGAGGCAAAATCTACTTGAAAGGATATGGTTGTGATGGAGGAAGAAATAAAATGCAACAAAACCATGACTGAGGAAAGAATAAATAAAGTGGAAATAAAGCTAGCAAGCATGAAGTAGACCTATAAATATGCTTTGTTCATAGGAAGCAAAAATATAGCTTGTGATACAATAGGTAGAAGGGCATACAAAGCAGTTGGAAGCTCAAATGGCAACATAGAATGAACAATTGGCCAACTAGGATAATAAGTTGAATACAGTACAGGAAAAATTGTAGTAAAATTACCATAACATTGAAGATATGGAAAAGGATACCATGTGCTATAATAAAATTATTTTGGATCATAAGACTATGCTAAATACTAAGGATGAGACTATGGTAGCAATTGAAGCCAAAATTCATTAGAATCTGAAGGTTATTATTGAAAAGAATGAGAATTTAGCCATAGTAGCCTGAATGGAAGCCACGTTGATGGAAAATCTACATAAGGGAGCATCCGAGCATGAGGAGTTGGGAGCATTGTTTAATATTACAGAAGAGAAGGATGAGCATACCACCTTGCAACATTTTCTTGCTAATTACCACCAGAAAGATTCAAAAAATACAAATTATATTTAGACGGTGAGGATACCATATGATTTAAAGGGGAGGATATATGTAGGTAGCAAATCCACCTCTCAGAAGAAGAAAAAGTAATCCATGTATTTGCACAATTTTGTTGAATTTTGTTCAGTTTTGATTTAAATGTACAAATGTCAAATCATACAAGCAGAGAGCAAAATGTACAAGGTTGCACATGTACAATGTGAAATGAAATGAAATGAAGTTGGAATGTGCATTTGGGATTAATTTGATAAAAATCAAATTAGACCTTAATAAACCTTGTAAAAAGAATTGTTTTGGAAATTCGTTGGGAATGGTAGTGATGAGTATTTATTTAGCATGTATTACTTAATATAAATTATTTTACTCTCATCTTTAAATCATGATTTCAATGCATTTTAATGGTTATTCCTATTATTTATTAGCTGAAATGATGGATATGGTTAATATGAAAAATGTATGTATTTCATGCAAAATACGCATAAGTTGTGTATGATTATACAAGAAAATATTTAAGAACATCTTCGAGCATATGATGTAGTAGGACAAGCTTCATATCAGACCTTGGATGTGAGAAGATGGATAAAATGCTAATGCATTCAAAAGAAGGCTAAATATGGTTACAGAACACATTAGTTGATGACTATTACAAAATACAGTAGTTGATGATTATCATAGAAGATAGTTATTGAAGTGAGTTATAGAAGGTAGCTACTAAAGACTATTACCAAAGATGAATTTTACCAATAGTTACACAAGAAATTTGACCAAGTCAATTGATCGATGTTGCATGCCACATTAGTGACAACATGGTGCTTTTACATGGCAACAAAGTATTTCCAGTCAGCATGATTAGTTGACTTGTCAAATATTATTCACGAGGATATTGTGATTAATAAAGTTGTAAAGTTATTTTATCAAGTCATGAACTTCAAGTATTGTTAGGTTTTCTAGATTTTGATGCAATATTGTTATGTCCTTCCCATGAATAAAGGGGCATATAGTTATGATATATCTTGCAAAATTTTCAAATTAGTATTTTTTTGTTATGTTCATTCATGAAATGCCACTTGGACCATTTAGGTTATTTATTAATTCCAAGTAGGTTATAAAATTATGTTAGTTTAAATAATTTTTGTTAAATACATAGTTGTCACATTATCAAGTCCACAACGCCACATGGGAAAATACATGGAAGAGTTATATTCAAAATTGTCCAAGTCATATTATATATTACTATAGACACCCAAAAGTTGCACATGTCTATCTCTATGTACTTGTATATCTATCTGGATACTTTTAGGTTTGTATAGACCATCCTAGACATTTATAGGCTATTGTAGACCAGCGTAGACTACTCTAAATTAGAGTAGACTACTCTATATTATCGTAGACCTTCGTATACCTATGTAGGCTATTTTACTGGTCTATAGGCACGAAACCCTACTAAACTACAAAATTCATGACCTAACCATATTCTATCTATCAAGAGGTCACCTATCAGTTCCCTAAGGCCACTTAAGCCCTTTTATACACCTAATTAGGACCCCACAGGACTATTATTTCCTAAAAATACTAATTAAGTTAATTGAATTTCTAATCATAAAGTCATTTCACTTAAGTGTACTTTATGACTTAAAAAGGTTAATTAGGATTCTAAACCCAAATTAGTCCTAATTATTCCCTCACACATGTGTGCACCCACTTAGTTAGGATATTTAGGGAAACCCTAACCTAACCTAGGATCTAACTGACCCTAGTCATCCCTAATCTCTCCTCACACATGTGTGAGGATGAGATATTTCTCTAGGCCATGAGGATTTAACACCTAGTCAAAACCCTAACCTAAATCCAACATGGAGTAATCCTAAGGGTTGGTCTATCTAATCCCTTCTCCTAACCTCATATTTACCTATAAATAGAGGTCCCCTTCTCATTATTTCTCTCTCTCCCTTTTAGCTAACTTACAAAAACTCTACCAAAATCCTTCCAGAATCTCTACTTTTGATTGTGGATGGTACAAATAGCATCCAAGCACCCAGGGAGCCAATCCAAATGAAGGATCTCCACTAGAAGGCACCTATAGTTGGATTCACCACTTGACCTATGAACCCAAGTTCCACATTGCCCCCTGGCCTATAATATGGATGTACAATTAATTTATAGTAGTAGAAACCTTAGGTAAGCTTTATTTCATGTTTTTATAGCATTTACACTTCATTTTTGGCTTTATTTCATGTTTATAATATTATTTTGTCTTTATAAATATGGGGCCTAATCCATGACAGGCCCTCAAATGAACTAACATGATTTTGCAGGCCCTCCAAAAGCAACAAAACACCAAACAAAGTAGCAAACACAGTAGTAAAAACAACACACAATGGTGACTCATACGTATTAAAGCCCACCTACATTCAAGGGGTCCCAAGAGAAACCATCAAAGTTCTTCACATTTTTTTAAGAAAGAAAAGATATTTGCCTTGTAACCTTGTATTAGTTTCTCAATAAAACAATTTGAAAGCATTTCTGAGCATGTTAATTTGTCTTTGTTAATTTGCTTGATCAAATGGTAGCCTTTGGTATGCTTCATTCTAGCACGCCTAGTGGGACCACCCACAATAGTTTATATTAGGTTATTTTACTATAAATTTTATATAATTTTGGTTTTCTATGACTGTTATAAGATCCCTAAAATCCTGAGACACCTATCAGGTTAGTATAATAGGAGTTTTAGACTCTTAAATAGGGTTTGCCCCCCTACCTATGAATCTAGTATTAGATCACCCCTCAACCTGTGATTTCTCATAAAACTGCTCTACAGACCTCAAAACAACAAAGAGTCATAGCAAAAACTTTAGAAAAGTCAAATTACACCTCAGAACATAGGTATTCTACTCAGAACCATCTGTGATGCCATTTATTTGCAAGACTAGTTTTCTATTACATGTATTATGCTAGTATCTCAAAATCCTAATTTAAATACAATAAATTAGGGTTTCAAATTGATATAAACATAGTTAGAATAGTTCATTTTTAGAATTATGTTCAGACATAATTAGATTTGAATTTTGTAAATCGCTTGATGTCTTTCTTAACCTCTTTTCAAGTTTCCTTTCAAGCACATTTGGAGTAAGCTTTTCTTCACACTCACATGTAAGATTAGTTTCAGATTTTATTCCAATTCAAATTCACAAGTCACATTTCACATTATTCAAAAATTTCTCTTCAAATTTGCATCTAGGGTTAGATTCAAAATCACTTTTACATCACCCTACAAATTTCTTTGTTCTCTTCAAAAATGCATTTCCAATTTGCTTCTCCTTTCAAGCATTGCTTCTAACATAGAATTGCTAAATTCTTCTCACATCACTTGCATTCCTTTTCACAACACATTTAGGTTAAGGATTTTTTATCATTTTTCAAACCCTTAGGGTAACTTGCATTGTATTTACACAAACATCTAAATTAGAACTTGCAATTCTTTCTAATACATGTATATAGTTCATTTCCCTTCTCGTGTATTCTAGTTTTCCTATTTCCATGATTTCCTGGATCAGTTTTCTTTTCAAAAAGGCTTCTAGGATTAGAATTTATTTTTCAAAAATGCAATTAGAAACTTAGTTTATTTTCAAAAATATGCATCTAGCCCTAGATTTATTTTCAAAAAGGTATTTAATTAGTTTCACTTTACTTTCACATCATCGCTAAACAACTTAAACCCACACACTCATGTGGTACATACTGTGGTGAGATTGAATTTCATCCCCAATCCATCACTCAAGACTAGTGAGGTAAGAGTCTTGCCCTCCATCAGCTCACCCCTCTAGACAACTAGTAGCCCCACAAGAGTGTTTTTTTGTATTTCATCACCAAAAAATGCCCCACATTTGATATTGGTGAAGAACACAAGCTTATACTGAGAGGGGGGGAGTGAATAGTATAAGATCAATTTTTCCTTTCTTTCCAAATCAATATCAATTAATTTTCATAATTGTAATAACCAAATATAGCAGTGTACATCAATAACTCATATAGCAGTAGTAATCAAGAGCACAAGTCACCACACACAATTAAGACATAATATTTAACGTGGTTCCCCCAATGTGAGGTACACCACCAGATAATATCCTTATAATATTTCACATAGAAATAAGGATCCTTATCCAATACAATGACTTATTTGATCTGCTCAAAGCTAGGTAATAACAAGTTCACATAGAAATTTTCCAAATCTGAATAACAAGCTCACACAAAACTTGTCCAAAACTGAATAACAAGTTCACACATAACTTGTCCAAATTTGAATAACAAACTCACACAAAACTTTTCCAAAACTAAATAACAATCTCACATAGAACTTGTCCAAAACTGAATAACAAGCTCACATAGAACTTGTCCAAATCTACTCCAACAAGCTCACCAAGAACTTGTCCAAACCTGCTCTAGCAAGATCACCAAGAACTTGCCCAAAATATGCTCCAACAAGCTCACCAAGAACTTGTTCAAATATGCTCTAGCAAGCTCACCAAGAACTTGCCCAAATCTGCTCTAGCAAGCTCACCAAGAACTTGTTAAAATCTGTCCATAAATCTGTCACAAAACTGTCCACAAAGTTGTCCCAAAACCATCCACAAAGCTATCCCAAAATTTTCCACAAAGCTATCCCAAAACTGTCCACAAAGTTGTCCACAAAGCCTTCTCAAAGGCTCAATCAATCATGCTCAAGTAGTACTCAAATATCATCCACAAATCTATCAAGGCAAATCTCAAAGATGAACTCAATAATGAATGGCAATGTACTCTTCAATGGATGACAACAATGATCCATAATGATCTCAACTCAACTCAAATCAAATCAACTCAACTCAAATCAATCTCAACTCAACTCAAGTCAACTCATAGAAGCATAAAGAGAATTTTTAGAGACTCAATATGTTATAATCTCACTCTCAACTCAAATCAACTCATAGAAGCATAAAGAGAATTGCTAGAGACTCAATATGTTCTAATATCAACTCAACTCAAATAAAAATTATGGAATAGTTTGTTTCATGTAACTTGACCAATCACCTCACACAATCACTTGACTAGGCTCAATAAACTCAACTCAACCAATCACCACAAGGGACTTCTCTTTCTCACAAACACCCTAGTCCAAGCATGTATCAACCAAATCAAATATTTCCAACAATGCTCAACCACAAATCTCACATAACAATGATACTCATGTTCTTTTCAAGTTCTTTCACAACCAATGGGCTTCAATGACTATGCTTAGAAAACAAGGTTTAAACACAACTCTCAAACCAGAAAACCTTGAAGCATTTAACCAACCACTTTCTAAAAGGAAACAATCAATTTTTTTCACTCCAATGATATTTCAAAAATCAACCACCATAAAAAATCAATAAGAGAATGTGCCCATATCTTTTTGATGCCAAGAAGTTGTCCATAAAATCTGCCACACTAAAAAAAACTTTCCTTTCCAATCTCAATAAGGGTTAGTGGAATTCAAATAATAATCACAAGATAAGCATAAATCAATTTACACCTTTTTACTCCAACTTAATAAACACATCCACCAAAGTCCTTTTTAATAAAAACCCTTATCAAAAATAATAATCAACAAGGCTCTCAAAAATATTTTTTAACTCCTTATTTCTCCTAAATCTTAATTTTTCAATTTCATAAATATCAAATTAAATCAACAACTCATCCGCCTCTGGAATAATAATCACAGCCCTTATAAAAATAAAGTTTAATTAAAAACTTTAATTATTCCTTAACCACCTTATAACTCCTATCCTAGGGCATCAACGAAATTAATTAGAGCAAAATGTAATTACCTCCTCAAGAGGATTCGAAACCCAACTTGCACACACCGTGAATGCATTAGCCATGGCTAAGGTTGCCACATGAGCTAGATGCTCATTTGAAAGTAAAAGGCATGATGTGCCTTAAGTCCTTCCTCCCTTCCACGCAAACCAAAAGCGCTTCGAGCACTTTCCTTCCAATGCCTTCGAATATAGTCAAGGAGATTTGAAACTTGATGTAAAGCACTACCACACACCTTAAAAAAGCCAATTTCCAATGTGCCACTCTGCTTACAATGTCTTGGGATTTCGACCAACCTTGGATTTATTTGTTGTCTCCCTTTTCAAAATGATTTTCGCATGAGCTCTCTTCGGATGCTTAGCCCAACGATTAACACGAGCAAGGATTTAATTTCAAATTAACCTTAGGACCCCCATTTATATAGTCTTATCCTCATTATTTATGACGTCGACGCATTATTTATTTTCCCTCTTTCTTTAGACGTCGGCGCTAACTTTAATTTTAATTTTAAATAATTAAAATTTAAACTAAATATTTAAAATTAAATATCTCCATCATCGGGGCACCTTTTTTGAAAAAATGAAAGGCCAACCTAGGTTTTAATTAAAAACCATTTCAAATCTGCCATCCATGGTTTTAAATTAAACCTTTTTTATGCCTCCCTTGGTTTTCACAAAAACCCTAAATTTATCCAAGCTTTCCAAAATATCATTTGCCCACCAAAACTCAATGTAATCCATATGACATTAATGATTCATGTGACATCAATGACAACATAAAATAACTCAAACTGCTAATAATTGGTATTTCAAAATTCATCATTAGAAGGAGGCTTTGGAGTGGGATAGGATTAGATGTCTTCGTTAATAAGGCTTACATAATTAGTGAACATGATAACTATCACTATTGACTACTCCCGCACAAGGGTGAAGAAAACGTATGGGTGTATTGATAGCAAGTCTTAGATAGTACTGCATCTTCTCATGAGAGGATACAGTGAACTCATTTCAGCATTTTGAGTTATTCCCCCATAGGCTATCATTTTACTACACCTTCCATATAGGTCACCATTCGCCTATTGAAATATTGTTCTATTATGTACATCTTTGGCTGTTACAGGACGTTTTATGTTTACAACATTCCCATTTTTTCTAGAAGTTCACCTGCTTGTGATACTTCCTAGGAGATTCTAACATCAAAACACACTAAATGAAGAAACACTTTTTATTTTTTGCATTTAGAATTGACTATTGGAAATATGAGCAAGTTTTGTTCTCATTGATGTCAAGAGAATGATGACCAAGTTTCATTTTCATCCATGCATTCATGTCAAAAGGTTGATGTCCAAGTTTCAGTGTTATTAATGTCTTCCAATGGTTTTTCCAAAAGGTAAAGAAGCAAGTTTATGGAAATGATAATTTTATAATATATAATATTATAATATTTTGGGTTATAAGTTGGTTTGAAGAAAAACAAAGGCCAGGGAGTTATAAAATTATAATTCCTCCACAAGACCCATGTGGTAGATTTTAAATTCTAAGGTTTAAATTATTTAAATTTAAATATTTTAACCATAAGGTTAAAATTTAAATTTAAATCAATTAAGGTGCCAAATTTTAATTTAAATTCAAATTAAATTTGAATTTCAAGGATCATCGATGTTTTGAATATATGGCACATGGTATATAAAATAGGGTAAGTTTAATTTAAAAAATCATCCATGCGAATATCATTTGCCCAAAGGAAATCATGCGTTGTGTAGAAGAGGAAAGGATTCACATGTGCTTAAAGGTTAAAGAGGGTAGACAAAGGAATAAAGGCTAGTGGGAGTGCCAACGTATGTCCAAAGGACTGGGTAGCACATTTGGTAGCCAAGGGTTATGCTAAGTTGTTTGTAGGCACAAGGTCATGGGTTCTATCCACATGATCGCCATTTTGCAAAGGGAGGAAAGTTTTATCTACACCAAAGTCAAGGAGCCATAAGGGTTAAGAGGAAGTACATGCACCTTGTTATATTTTGAGGGCACATAGCCCAAGTGGTGGATATGCTTTGCGTTAAGATGCTTGGTGAGGCAAGGTTGGGTGTTCGAATCTCGTCGAAGGTTTTTGTTGGGAAGAATAAAAGGTATGCACTCACATTATTATTTGCCAAGGTTTTGATAATCCAAAATTTGCATGGTGTGGAAATTAAAAATATTTTAATTTGCCAAGGTCTTGATAATCCGAAAATTGCATGGTGTGGAAATTAAAAATATTTTAATTTGCCCAAGGTTTTGATATTTTGGAAATTGCATAGTGAAAAATTAAAAGGTGTTTATGAGTGATTGAGGGAGATAAAAGGGAAAACAAAGTTAAAATATTTTATTTTAATTTTTGTGGTTAGAATTTATAAAGGAGAAATAAGGTGTAATTGAGATTTAATACTTTTGTATGCTGAAATATTTTTGAAGGAAATAATTGAGGATAGATTTTTGATATCTAACCATTGAGATTGTCAAAGAGGTTGATTGTGATTGAGACAGGTTTTGAGGTCAAATCTTATTCAAAATAAAATGTATGGGTATATCATCCTTGTGAGTGAAATATTGTTGGATTGAGTAAAGTTGGAGTGAAAAGGTTTGTTTGATAAGCATTGTTGAGTGATTTTTCATATACATGATTGGTGAATGATTGTGAGAGCAATTGAGTGTGAAATTGAGAACTATCTTGAACTAGGGTTTGTAAAATAACATGAGTATCATTGTTATGTGAGATTGTTTGATAAGCATTGTTGGAAATATTTGAGTAAGCTTTCATGTGCTTGTTTAGGATTTGCAAGAAAGTTTTGTTTGGTTGAGTGGAGTTGATTGAGCATAATTGATTGAAAGTGTTGGAGTGATAGTTCAAGTTCTGTGAAACAATTTTTTTTTTATTCTAAATTGATTTGAAGGAGAGTTTGAAAGTGATTGAGTATTTGGTGAGTGTGAAACATATTTGGTATCTAACCATTCTCTATATTTTTCTATAATATTAAACAATATTCTGTGTGAAACTTGTTTGTGTTATTGAAGAGGTTTTATATGATAGATTGAGTTGAGTTGAATAAGCTTTTGTGAAAGCTAGTGGATAGATTTGAGTAAGTCCTAGAGTGGAATTTAGGATAGAGTTAAGCAAGATTTTGTGAAAGCTTGTGATCAGATTTGAATTAAGTACTAGAGTGGACTTAAGGACTGAGTTGATTAAGCTTTTATGGAATCTTATAATGTAGAATTGAGGTAAGCCTTGGTGAAGACTTGAGAGCAGTTTGAAAAATTTCTAGAGAGGACTTGTGGATAAATTTGAGATAGAGATTGAGAAGATTTGTGCTAGACCAAAGGATTGTGTTTAGGGTAGATTTGAGATAGAGATTGAGCAAATTTGTGCAACTGAAGGACTGTGTTTAGTGTAGATTTGAGACAGATATTGAGAATATTTGTGCGAGACCAAAGGAATATTTTTAGTGCATATTTGAGATAAATATTGAGAATATTTTTACAAGATGAAAGGATTGTGTTTAGTACAGATTTAAAATAGAAATTGAGAAGATTTATGCTTAATCGAAGGACTGTGTTTAGTGCATATTTGAGATAGAGCTGAGAGTAAGCTTTGGATGTGACATAGTAGAGGATAGTAGTATCCAATGGATAGAGATCCATTATACAGAGCAGTGATGATAGAGGTCTTTTGAGTGAGGATAGCAGTCTTCAGTTGAGAGAGATCCACTAGCTAGTGTAGTGGAAGCAGTAGTCTTCTAGAGGATCACCAACTAGATTAGAGGGGAAGGAGTTATCCTATGGATAGGGATCCATGAAATTTATTAGGGGATTGGTGTCTCCTTTGGATAGAGGTCCATAAACATTGTAATAGGGAAGAATTCCAAAGAGAATTTATTAAGAAAATTTTATAAGGAATATTTTCTCCGTGGAGTAGCCCACATTGGGTGAACCACGTTAAATCATGTTTCTCATGTGTGTGATGCTTTGTATAATGTTTACTACTTTAATATTGTTGATGTTATCATATATTTTGAAAAACAAAAAGTTTTCTCTTATACCGTTCACCTCCCTCTTAGTATTGAAGAACACAAGCTTATATTGAGAGGGGGGGTGAACAGTATAAGACCACTTTTTAATTTATTTTCAAATCAATATCAATTAATATCCTTAATTGCAATAACCAAATATAGCAGTGTGCATTAATAAATCAGATAGTAGTAGTAAGAAAGAGCACAAGTCACCACACACAATTGAGACACAAGATTTAACATGGTTCCCCCAATGTGGGGTACTCCACCAGATAATCTCCTTATAATGTTTCATACATAAATAAGGATCCTTATCCAATACAATAATTTCTTTGATCTACTTAAATATAGGCAATAAAAAGTTCACATAGAACTTGTCCAAATATGAATAACAAGCTCACACAGAACTTGTCCAAATATGAATAAAAAGCTCACACAGAACTTGTCCAAATCTGAATAACAAGCTCGCACAGAACTTTTCCAAAACTGAATAAAAATCTCACACAGAACTTGTCCAAATATGCTCCAACAAACTCACATAGAACTTGTCCAAATCTTCTCCAACAAGCTCACCAAGAACTTGTCCAAAATCTGCTCCAACAAGCTCACCAAGAACTTATTCAAATCTTCTCTAGAAAGCTCACCAAGAAATATCCCAAATATGCTCTAGCAAGCTCACCAAGAACTTGCTCAAATCTGTCCATAAATTTGTCTAAAAATTGTCCACAAAGTTGTCCCAAAACTATCCACAAAGCTATCCCAAAACTGTCCACAAAGCTATCCACAAAGCCTTCTCAAAGGCTCAATCAATCATGCTCAAGTAGTACTCAAATATCATCCACAAATATATCAAGGCAAAGCTCAAATATGAACTCAACAATGAATGGCAATGTACTCTTCAATGGATGACAACAATGATCTCAACTCAAATCAACTCATAGAAGCATAAAGAGAATTTTTAGAGACTCAATATGTTCTAAGCTCAATCTCAACTCAACTCAAGTCAACTCATAGAAGCATAAAGAGAATTGTTAGAGACTCAATATGTTCTAATCTCAATATCAACTCAAATCAGAATTATGGAATAGTTTGTTTCATGGAACTTGACCAATCACCTCACACAATGACTTGACTAGGCTCAATCAACTCAACTCAACCAATCACCACAAGCGACTACTCTTTCTCACAAAAACCCTATTCCAAGCATGTATCAACCAACTCAAATATTTCCAAAAATGCTCAACCACAAATCTCACATAACAATGATATTCATTTTCTTTTCAAGTTCTTTCACAACCAATGGGCTTCAACAACTATGCTTATAAAAAAAGGTTTAAACACAACTCTAAAAATAGAAAACCTTGAAGCATTTAACCAACCACTTTCAAAAATGAAACCACAATCAATCATTTTCACTCCAATGATATTTCAAAAATCAACCACCATAAACAATCAATAGGAGAATGTGCCCATACCTTTTTGATGCCAAAAAGTTGTCCATAAAATCTGCCACACTAAATACAACTTTCCTTTCCAATCTCAATAAGGGTTAGTGGACTTCAAATAATAATCATAAGATAAGAATAACTCAATTTACACCAACTCCAACTTAATAAACACATCCACCAAAGTCATTTTTAATAAAACCCTTATCAAAAATAATAATCAATAAGGCTCTCAAAAATATTTTATAACAACTCCTTATTTCTCCTAAATATTAATTTTCAATTTCATGAATATCAAAATAAATCAACAACTCATCCACCTCTGAAATAATAATCATAGCCCTTATAAAAATAAATTTTAATTAAAAAATTTAATTATTCCTTAACCTTCTTATAACTCCTATCTGTTATAATCACAATGACACTGAGAGGGGGGGTGAATCAGTGTGTTCTTTAAAAACTTAAAAGCAATTTAGACTTTTAAATAAACAGCAGTAGATTAAAACATAAGTAATAAAAGTACTAAGAGCATCACACATAACACGGCATTTTAACGAGGTTCACCGATGTGGCTACTCCTCAAAAAGGACTGCTTGGACTACCATCCAAATCCGATCAAATGCAAAGCTCCAACTTTACGTAATCATTCACCAGCACCAACTGGTAAGAGGCACCAACCCCTAAGTTTTATCTACTACAACAGAATGGAGCACCAACTCCAATTTTTCTAGCACCAACTGGAAAGAGGCACCAACCCCTTTTTCAAGCTACAACTTGAAGATAATAATAAAAAATTGCATAATGTAAACTTTCACCTCAATTATCACAATTTGCTATTTTTTTGCGATCAGCTGCTTGTCGACATTCGACTGCTGCTGTGAAAAATGATTCACACTTTTTCAACCACTCCTCTATATCTCTTCGCGTTCTCTGCTGCTACTTCACCGTCGGCCCTTTTTAATGTAATTTAATATTCTAATTTAAATTTTTAATAAAATAAAAATTTAAACTAAATATTTAAAATTAAATATCTTCAACACTGGGGCATATTTTTCAACAAAACGAAGAGCCAACTTGGGTTTTAAGAAAAACCCATTTCAAGTCTGTTATCCACTGCATCCTTGGATCTGACTGCCTGTGTTGACAACAATGACAATCCTAACTTGGGTTTTAAGAAAAACCCATTTCAAGTCTGTTATCCACTGCATCCTTGGATATGACTACCTGTGTTGACAACAATGACAATCCTTCTTGCTCAACAATCTCCCCCTTTGGAATTGTTGGCAACACTTGTATACATTTTTGTAACTCTTCTCCCCCTTTGTCAATAATACCAAAGGGCTCGTCGGAGACTCTCCCTGTGTCCATCCTCAATCTTCTCAGGCATATTTTGACTCCCCCTGAGTCCATCCTCACACTTCTCAAGCACAATTTGACTCCCCCTGAGTCCATCCTCAAACACTAAAGTGCTCCCCCTGAGAAGGTGATCCCTGTAGCTAGTCACTTCTTAGGAAGTGTGACTACTCCTAATTTGCTTCGAAGATACTCAAATACTTCCTTGGGCAAAGGTTTTGTAAAAATGTCTGCTACCTGTTCTGTAGTTGGGACATAGTCCAATCTGACTTCTTCTGCAACTTTGTCTTTCAAGAAATGATACCTTATAGCAATATGCTTTGTCCGTGAGTGCATTACTGGATTCTTAGAAATGTTGATTGCACTGGTGTTGTCACACTTTACTGATATTGGTTCACTAAAATTAATACCAAGATATTTCAAGGTCTATTTCATCCACAAAACTTGTGTGCAACATGTTGCTGCTGCAATATACTCTGCTTCGGCTATAGATAAAGACACTGACTCTTGCTTCTTACTGTGCCATGCAACCAATCTGTCCCCCAAATAGAATGCTCCTCTGTCATCAACACATCCAGCCCAATCTGCATCTGAATATGATATAAGAGTGAAATATTTGCCTCTTAGATACCACAATCCATACTCCATGGTGCCTTTGAGATACCGAAAAATCATTTTAACTGTTGTTACATGAGTCTCTTTGGGACTCGGCTCGAAATCCGCTACCATGCACACCGCCTGCAAAATATCGAGTCCGGTTGCGATTAAATATAGTAAGCTTCCTATCATTGATCTATACATGGTTTGATCTACAGTGGAGATTTGTCTTCTTTACTTAACTTACAACCTGTTTTCATGGGAGTACTGACTGGCTTACTATCCTCCATAGTGAACTTCTTTAACATCTCTTTCACATATTTGATTTTGGAAATGAATATACCTTTCTCATTCTTATTAACTTGTAGTCCCAAAAAATAAGACAGTTCACCAATCATTGACATTTCAAATTCATTCTGCATCTTGTTTGCTAGGTCTTTACAAGATTCATCTTTGTTGCTACCAAATATGATGTCATCCACATAGAAAACAAGAACAATGAGATGCCCATCTTCTGTTTTCACATACGATTGTTGTCCACTAAAACTTTTTGAATCCCCGTTGAGAGAGATAATTATCTAGCCTAGCATACCATGCCTGTGGTGCTTGTTTTAATCCATACAGTGCCTTCTTTAATCTGCAGACAAGGTTAGGATCTTCACTGATTTGAAAGCCATCTGGTTGTTCAATATAGACTTCTTCTTCAAGTTTCCCATTTAAAAATGCAGATTTAACATCCATATGATAAACTCTAAAGTTCTTGTAAACTGCTAGTGCCAAAAACATCCTAATAGATTCTAATATAGCTACTGGTGTGAAAGTCTCTTCAGAGTCAATCCCTTCGACCTGTGCATAGCCTTTGCAAACTAGTCTTGCTTTATTTCTAATGACCTAACCATTTTCATTTAACTTGTTGCGAAATATCCATTTAGTGTCGATTACATTCTTGTTTTCAGGTCTAGGTACTAACTCCCAAGTTCTGTTCTTTTAAATCTGATCTAAATATTCATTTATTGCCTTCATCTAGCTGTCATATTTGCTTGCTTCATCTATGTTTTTGGGCTCAATGCTGGATAAAAGAGAGTAATTACTTATTACTTTCTTTCTTGTCTGAATGCCAGCTGTGGGATCTCCAATTATTTGGTTTCTAGGATGATTTTTCTGCCAATTGCCAATTCTGAATTTTCTATTTTCTTGTACCTCTGAGCCATTCGATAAGTTATCTGCATCAGCCGTATCTGTATTTTATGTGTCATGTACTTCATCTCCTTCAATGACTTCTTCGTAGATTGGATAGTTTTCTTGAAAATTAACTATTTGTTTCCTCCCTTCATCAAATTTAACATCTGCACTGTCCACAATTTTCTTTAGTCTCTTGTTGTAGCATTTGTAAGCTTTGTTGTGTGGAGAATAACCAAAAAACACACCTTCATCTGCTCTATCTTCAAACTTTCCAAGATTGTCATCTATTTTTCTGATGTAGCACTTGCAGCCAAATACTTTGAGATGTTTTGTTGTTGCTTTCCTACCAAACCACAGCTCATACGGAGTTTTGCATTCATGAGTTCTTAACATATACCTATTCTGAATGTATACTGCTGTGTGAACTACTTTCCAAAATCTATCTGCTATTTTTCTTTCTGCCAGCATGGTGCGTGCCATTTCCTGAATTGTTCTATTTTTCCTCTCTGCTACACCATTTTGCTGAGGAGTTCTGGCTGCTGAATATTGTCTCCTGATGCCATATTTTTCACAGTATTCTAAAAATTCATTCGAAATAAATTCTCCTCCTCTCGTCCGACCGCAAGCATTTAATCCTTTTCCCTGTTCCATTCTCTACCAACTGTCTGAAAGTTCTGAACATTTCAAAGGCTTCTGATTTATCTTTTAAGAAGAATATCCAAGTCATTCTGGAAAAATCATCAATGCACAACATAAAGTACTTGTCGTCGTTTATGCTTTGAGTCCTCATGGGTCTGCATAAGTCTGTGTGAATAAGTTCCAAAGTCCTGCTAGTGTGATGTTCTTTTGTTTTAAACGAAACTCTGATCTGTTTACCCTTCTGACATGAAGCACACATACTATTTGCAGGTTTTTTAATGATTGGAATATCTCTCACTGCTTGTTTAGCGCTAACTCTTACTAGATTATCAAAACTTATGTGTCCAAGACTCTTATGCCACAACCAGTTCTCTTCTTCTTGTCCCATGAAACACATACCTTCTGAAAATTTTGATAGTGTGTACAGATTGCCAGACGTCCTTGAGTCGGTTGCTATTAATTTCCCGTTCTTTGTTTTTCTGACTTCACAACCCTGCTTCTTGAACACCACTTCATGTCCTTTGTCACAGATCTGACTCACACTTAACAGGTTATGTTTCAGACCATCCACATATAGAACTTCTTCTGACTTGATTTTCCCTTCACTTATTTTGACCGATCCTTTACCTATTATTTTGGCTCCATCATTATTGTCGAACTTCACAGAACCACCCTCATATTTCTGAAGATTTTCAAATTTATGTCTATCACCTGTCATATGACTTGAGCAGCCACTATCAAGAATCCATGGTACATATTTATTCTGAGCTCTAAAAGCAGTCTGCACTATTAAGGATTCATGTTCTTTCCTGAGCTGTTTCTTTTGTTTCCATTCTGTCTTAACTATGTTGTTGGGTTCTAGCTGAGATTTTCCCTTTTCAGAATTTTGCATATATCCTTTAGAAGAACTATTATTGTGTTTTGCCTTATATGGTTGAGTTCTTATTTTCTAAGGTTGAAATGAAACAGACATACTACGGTAATTTCTGGAAATATGCCCAAAGTTGTGACACTTAAAGCACTCTACTGCATAATTCATTAAAGGAGCAAACACATTTCTACTAGTGAAACTTCTTGGACCTATATTGTATTTGCAGTCAGCAATTTTATGCCCATAATTATTACATTTAAAACAAAAACCATAGAAATAATGAGTAAACCTGAAAGATGGTCTTGGCCAGGTTGTTGCTGGAGCCTTGGATCTTCTATTCTTTTGATGTGTGACCTTAGTAAAGCCATCATTGTCAGCTATCATTTCAGGTCTGGCATTATATCTTTCTTTTGCCTGATTTGTTTTACTTTCCATAGCCTATTTCTTGTCTTTGTTCTTTTCACTTTCAACATTGCTTGTTTTTGGTTCAGTTGATGATTCTACTTTAGTAAAGCCGAGACCAAATTTGATTCCTGTGGATCTTTGATCGCTCAGAATTTTGTCCAGTTTCATCGAAATTTCTTCATGTTTTAGATGACAGTTGATTTTTCGATCCAGCTCTTGTATTTGTATTCGGAGACTCACATTTTCTTCTTCCAATTTGCAGCAGTGGTCTATCTTCATAGAAACCTGTATTTCCAGATCTTTAGACATTTTCTTGTATTCTTCAGTCTGTGTTTTTAAACTGGCAATAATGTCGTTTGCATCCTTAAGTTTCCTTGTCAATTTTTCATTCTTCTTTTTCTCTAATTCCCATTCCATAAGAGCAGACACTAGCTCACCCTCTAAATCAACTTCAGCCTCAACTTCTTCAACTTCAGAGTTCATCCCCTCTATGTTCTCTGATTTGTCTATTTCAAACGCCATAAAAAGAGCCTCACCTATTCCTTCTTCAGAGTCTTCACTGGAACTGTCCTCTGAAGATTCTACATTTTGGGAGATAAAGCTTTTCTTATTAAACTTACCTTTTCTGAAATTTGATTTCTTCCTCCATTCTCCTCTTTCTTGATGTTGAGTTTCTTCACCTTTGTTTTTGTCATTGAAAGGACATTTGGTAGCAAAGTGTCCAATGCCTCCACATCTGAAACATTTAAGAGGTAGCATTCCTTTGTATTTTCCTTTTCCTTTCTTTAGCTTTCTTACAAAATTTGCTTCCATTATATCTGAATCATTTTCTTCTTCAGATTCATGTTTTGTGCTTTTGCCTTTTTGAGCTTTGAAGGCTGCTTCTCTATCTACAGTGTCTCTGTTGGAGCGGTGGCAGGAGCTTTGTAACCATTGACTACCACACCCCAGATGTCAAAGCCCAACGCACTGAGATAAGTCTGCATTCTAATTTTCTAGAACGCATAGTTTGTCCCATCAAACATTGGTGCTTTGTTCAAAGAAAATCCTTCACCACTTGCCATTGTGTAAATTCCAAGATCACCTTAGCTGTTTAAGCCTCTTCAGGTACTTCGCTCTGATACCAATTGTTATAATCACAATGACACTGAGAGGGGGGGTGAATCAGTGTGTTCTTTAAAAACTTAAAAGCAATTTAGACTTTTAAATAAACAGAAGCAGATTAAAACAGAAATAATAAAAGTACTAAGAGCATCACACATAACACGGCATTTTAACGAGGTTCACCGATGTGGCTACTCCTCAAAAAGGACTGCTTGGACTACCATCCAAATCCGAGCAAATGCAAAGCTCCAACTTTACATAATCATTCACCAACACCAACCGGTAAGAGGCACCAACCCCTAAGTTTTATCTGCTACAACAGAATGGAGTACCAACTCCAATTTTTCCAGCACCAACTGGAAAGAGGCACCAACCCCTTTTTCAAGCTACAACTTGAAGATAATAATAAAAAATTGCATAATGTAAACTTTCACCTCAATTATCATGATCTACTATTTTTCTGCGATCTGTTGCTTGTCGGCATTCAACTGCTACTTGTGAAAAATGATTCACACTTTTTCAACCACTCCTCTATATCTCTTCGTGTTCTCTGCTGCAACTTCATAGAAATATCACTTCTACAGCCAGCACACTGTCATTTCACACTCGAAACATGACTTCTGCATACCGCGTTCTTATCTTCTCTTTGCACCACTCACACTGCTGCACCCGAACTTCATACACATATATCACATCACGCTGCACCATTTAAACTCAAAGAACCCTTGCTTTTATAGAAGAAATTTTAGAGGCAAACCCTAGAATTTGTCAGCTGCCAAACCCTAAAATCCTTCGGCCCAAATTTAACTTTGTCGGCCTCAAACTCTTCTCCACCTTCGTTACCTTCCTGTAGCTTACTGCCGCGAAATAGTAACACGTTGGCCCTTTTTAATTTAATTTAATATTCTAATTTAAATTTTTAATAAAATAAAAATTTAAACTAAATATTTAAAATTAAATATCTTCAACACCGGGGCATATTTTTCAACAAAACGAAGAGCCAACTTGGGTTTTAATAAAAACCCATTTCAAGTCTGTTATCCACTGCATCCTTGGATCTGACTACCTGTGTTGACAACAATGACAATCCTAACTTGGGTTTTAAGAAAAACCCATTTCAAGTCTGTTATCCACTGCATCCTTGGATCTGACTGCCTGTGTTGACAACAATGACAATCCTTCTTGCTCAACACTATCCTAGGGCATCAACGAAATTAATTAGAGCAAAATGTAATTACATCTTCAAGGGGATTCAAACCCCCAATTTGAACACGCCGTGAGCACCTTAGCCATGACTAAGGTTGCCACATGAGCTAGTCGCTCGTTCTAAAGGAAAAATCACGACGTCCCTTAAGTCCTTCCTCCCTTCCACACAAACCAAAAGCACTTTGAGCGCTTTCCTTCCAATACCTTCGAATGTAGTCAAGGAGATTCAAAACTTGATGTAAAGCACTGCCACACACCTTAACAAAAAAAATCCAATTGCCAATGCGCCACTCTGCCCACAATATTTTGGGCTTTCAACCAACCTTAGATTTATTCGATGTCTCCCTTTTCAAAATTATTTTCACACGTCTCTCTTCGGATGCTTAGCCAATGATTAACACGAGCAAGAATTCCTTTCAAATGAACCTTAGGATCCCCATTTATATAGTCTTCTCCTCATTTTTTATGACATCGATACATTATTGATATTCCCTCTTTCTTTAGACATTGGCGCTAACTTTAATTTTAATTTTAAAATTTAAATTTTAATTTTAAATAATTTAAATTTAAACTAAATATTTAAAATTAAATATCTCTATCATCGAGGCACATTTTTCGATGAAACGAAAGGTCAACCTAGGTTTTAAGAAAAACCCATTTCAAATATGCCATCCATGGTTTTAAATAAAACCTTTTATTTTTCCTACCTTTTTTTTCACAAAAACCCTAAATTTATCCATGCTTTCCAAGATATCATTTGCCCATCAAAACTCAATGTGATCCATATGACATCAATGATTCATGTGACATCAATGAAAACATAAAATAACTCAAATTTCCAACAATATCCCCCTTTGTCATTGATGGCAACACCTCTAAAGCAAAAACCACAATCATTGCAAAAACCATCTTTGAGAATCAAAGCTGCTCCCCCTGACTCAATAATATCTATGGAGGTTGCTCCCCCTAACTCAATACTCTCTTTGGAGGTTGCTCCCCCTAACTCAATGTTATCCCCCTTACTCAAATCTCTCCCCCTTTGACATCAATGGCAAAAGGGACACCTATGGGGATAAAATATATGACTCTTAAGCATAGCCCCCTCACCACCTTCTCTCTTGAGGTGATTAATTTTGGGGTGGGAGTACTTTTACTCCCATATCACATTGTTTCTTTCCTCTATCAACTTCCTTCCATGTTTTTTTGATATCCTTCTCTTGATGAATTACTTGATCTTCTTGTCTAGAACCTATTTGACCTTCTTGCATTGAACATGTTTGACCTTCTTGCCTTGAACCTATTTGGAATTGAGTCCTACACCATTTTGCAATATGCCCAAAGTTATTGCAATTAAAACACTTGATATTATAGCCTTTGTATGGTGCCCATATCTTGAATTCATTCTTAGAATAATTTATGTATCCATTCCTTTCCTGAACCCTATATTGTGAAGCTCTGTTTTCATGACCATTATGACCATGAATTCTAAATTATGTAGCTCTAAAACCAAAACCATGTTGCTTATTTCCTTTGCACAAAAAATCTCTATGACTGATCCTGTTAAATGAGAGGCAATACCCCTGAAAACCATACCTTCTTACTTTGAGGTTTCTTCTAGCAAAATAAAACTTCTTTGATCCATAGACCCTACAGTGTATAGCCATGTGTCCAAATCCATTACAATATAAACAATGTCCTTGAAAATACCTTTGTTAATGCCTTGGTTCTTCATAGCTTTCTTCACCATTATCCTTATGATCATTTTCAATTTGTGCATTGCATCCTTGAACCTTCTTTGTAGCATCTAAAACCTCTTCCTTAGTTTCTTCCTTACTTTCCTCTTCAAGATTTTATTTTTATTTTGAACTTGATTCACCTATCTCAAAACAAGATCCAAATTTAATATTTGGAGTCGTAGGAACTTTGGAAATTTCCTCACAAATATTAGGTGCTTCCTTGCTTTCATCTTTTATAACTTCCTTTCCTTTTGAGTGTGATTCCCAAAACCTAAAATATGAGATCTTTGGTGTTGTGGAATCTTCCTCTTCTTTTTCTTTATTTGTGTCAAGTAGCAACTTGGCATCCATCTCTATAGCATTTGAAACACATGTTTCCTTCTTAGTGAAAATATCTTGTCCTATTGAGTCATGTGATGGATCAAATTTCTCAAGTAAAGAATATTTCAATTCTTTCAAATTCTCTTTAACCTCTTGTAGTTGCTCATGGATAACATTGACGTCTTCCTTTAGATCAACTGAGACATTATCCTCTTGCTTAACTTCTTCTGTTTGGAGTGAATTTTCTTCTTCTACTTCTCTTATTCCATAGAAAAAACCTTCTTCATATTCACTGTCACTAAGATCAGTATAATCTTCTATAACAAATAAAATCTCAAGATTTCTTTGACCATATATGTTTCTTTGATGTGTCATATCATCTTCACTATCACTGAAACCATTGTAAAATCCTGATCTGTGATCTCTTTGACCACACACAAAGCATTTTTCTCTTTCATCTTCTATTCCTAGGAATAGATGTTCTTCCTTTTCATCATCTGAATTGTCTCTATCATTGTGATTTGAGCTATCACTTTCTTCTATAATGTAGTAAGATTTCTTTGCCTTACAAATTTTTTTCTTCTTCTCATACCTGTTTTGCTTATATCTGTCATCTTTTTCATGCTTATGATTTCCATATTCTTTTCTTCTTTGACCCTATTTTTCATCATCACTATTTTCTTCATGTGGAAACTTTTATGCATAGTGATCGATATCACCATACTTGTAGCATCTTACTTTCATTATATCTCTAAAATTACTTGAGTCATGATTCCTTTTGATGAAGTTAGCTTCCTCATAATTATCTGAAAATCTATCTGTCTCTAGAACTTTCCCATTCTATTTCTATGAATCTTTGAATGCAATCTCTTTTATTGGAACATGATGCGTACTTACCCTCATCTCATAAGTTGTGAGAGTACCTTGCAATTCTTCCATTTCTAGCTTGTTGATATCCATTATCTCTTCTATTGCTGAAACCTTACAATCATATTTCATGGGAAGTGATCTCAAAACCTTTTGAGTAACTTTTGATTATTTCATATCAAAACCTAGGCCTCTCATGGTGTTAGTAATCTCATCAACATGAAGTAAAAACTTTGCAATATCTTCAAAATCTTCCATTTTCAATTCCTCAAATATTTTTCTATGAGTTTGTAGTTTTGCAAAATTTACCTTGGAATCTCCTTCATAAGTATTCCACAACTTGGTCCATATTTCATTAGCTGAATTACATACCATGACCTTTGCAAAATTTATTTCACGAAGCTCACTTAAAATACAATTCATTTCTCTTGCATTGATCTCAACCAATTTCCTGATAGTCTTATCTACCTCGAGATCACCTTTAACCCTATACTATTTTTCAACCATTTTACATACCTCATATCCTTGTGATATCAAGTACTTCTTCATCCTCATGCTCCAGAAAACATAATTGTTACCATCAAACAATGGATCCTTACTTGTAGATGATCCATTCTATGAAGCCATTTGTGTTCTTGTAGAATTTACCCTCAAGATGTTAGCTTTTTTGAAGGAACCCACTATGATACCAATTTAAGAACACAATACTGAGAGGGGAGGGGTGAACAATATTAGATCACTTTTTACTTTCTTTCCAAATCAATATCAATTAATGTCCTTAATTGCAATAACCAAATATAGCAATGTGCATTAATAACTCAAATAGCAGTAGTAATAAAGAGCAAAAGTTACCACACACAATTGAGACACAAGATTTAACATGGTTCCCCCAATGTTGGGTACTCCACCAGATAACCTCATTATAATATTTCACATATAAATAAGTATCCTTATCCAATACAATGATTTATTTGATCTTCTCAAAGCTAAGAAATAAAAAGTTCACACAAAACTTGTCCAAATTTGAATAACAAGCTCACACAGAACTTTTTCAAAATTGAATAACAAGTTCACACAGAACTTGTCCAAATCTGAATAACAAGCTCACATAGAACTTGTCCAAAACTTAATAACAAGCTCACATATAACTTGTCCAAAATTGAATAACAAGCTCACACAAAACTTGTCCAAATCTGCTCCAACAAGCTCACCAAGAACTTGTCCAAAATTTGCTCCAACAAGCTCACCAAGAACTTGTTTAAATATGCTCTAGCAATCTCACCAAGAACTTGCCCAAATATTCTCTAGTAAGCTCACCAAGAACTTGCTCAAATATTTCCACAAATCTATCCCAAAACTATCCACAAAGCTATCCACAAAGCTGTCCCAAAATTTTCCACAAAGTTGTCCTAAAATTATCCACAAAGTTGTCCCAAAACTGTCCATAAAGTTGTCCCAAAACTGTCCACAAAGTTGTCCCAAAACTATCCACAAAGTTGTCCACAAAGCCTTCTCAAAGGCTCAATCAATCATGCTCAAGTAGTACTCAAATCTCATCCATAAATCTATCAAGGCAAAGCTCAAAGATGAACTCAACAATGAATGGCAATGTACTCTTCAATGGATAACAACAATGATTCACAATGATCTCAACTCAACTCAACTCAAATCAACTCATAGAAGGATAAAGAGATTTGATAGAGACTCAATATGATCTAAGTTCAATCTCAACTCAACTCTTGTCAACTCATGGAAGCATAAAGAGAATTGTTAGAGACTCAATATGTTCTAATATTAATATCAACTCAAATCAGAATTATGGAATAGTTTGTTTCATGAAACTTGACCAATCACCTCAAACCATCACTTGACTAGGCTCAATCAAATCAACTCAACCAATCACCACAAGGGACTACTCTTTCTCACAAAAACCCTAGTCCAAGCATGTATCAACCAAATCAAATATTTCCAACAATGCTCAACCACAAATTTCACATAACAATGATACTCATGTTCTTTTCAAGTTCTTTTACAACCAATGGGCTTCAACAACTATGCTTATAAAACAAGGTTTAAACACAACTCTCAAACCAAAAAACCTTGAAGCATTTAACCAACCACTTTTGAAAATGAAACCACAATCAATCCTTTTCACTCCAATGATATTTCATAAATCAACCACCATAAACAATCAATACGATAATGCGCCCATACCTTTTTGATGCCAATAAGTTGTCCATAAAATCTACCACACTAAATACAATTTTCCTTTCCAATATCAATAAGGGTTAGTGGACTTCAAATAATAATCACAAGATAAGCATAACTCAATTCACACCTTTTTACTCCAACTTAATAAAAACATCCACCAAAGCCATTTTTAATAAAACCCTTATAAAAAATAATAATCAATAAGGCTCTCAAAAATATTTTAGAACAACTCCTTATTTCTCCTAAATCTTAATTTTCAATTTCATGAATATCAAAATAAATCAACAACTCATCCACCTCTGAAATAATAATCACAACCCTTATAAAAATAAAGTTTAATTAAAAAATTTAATTATTCCTTAACCACCTTATAACTCCTATCCTAGGGCATCAATGAAATTAATTAGAGCAAAACGTAATTACCTCCTTAAGGGGATTCGAACCCCCAACTTGCACACACCGTGAGTGCCTTAGCCATGGCTAAGGTCGCCACACGATCTAGTCACTCATTCTAAAGGAAAAGGCATGATGTGCCTTAAGTCCTTCCTCCCTTCCACGCAAACCAAAAGCGCTTCAAGTGCTTTCCTTCCAATGCCTTCGAATGCAGTCAAGGAGATTCAAACCTTGATGTAAAGCACTACCACACACCTTAACAAAAAAATCCAATTGCCAATGTGCCACTCTACCCACAATGTCTTGGGCTTTCGACCAACCTTGGATTTATTCGTTGTCTCCCTTTTCAAAATGATTTTTGCACGAGCTCTCTTCGGATGCTTAGCCAATGATTAACACGAGCAAGGATTCCTTTCAAATGAACCTTAGGATCCCCCTTTATATAGTATTCTCCACATTTTCAATGACATTGACGTATTATTGATATTCCCTCTTTCTTTGGACATCGATGCCAACTTTAAATTTAATTTTAAAATTAAAATTTAAATTTAAAATAATTTAAATTTAAACTAAATATTTAAAATTAAATATCTCCATCACCTGGGCACATTTTTCGATGAAACAAAATGTCAAACTAGGTTTTAAGAAAAACCCATTTCAAATATGCCATCCATGGTTTTAAATAAAACCTTTTATTTTGCCTACCTTGGTTTTCACAAAAACCCTAAATCTATCCATGCTTTCCAAGATATCATTTACCCTTCAAAACTCAATGTGATCCATATGACATCAAGGATTCATGTGACATCAATGAAAACATAAAATAACTAAAATTTCCAACAAGTGTAAGCACATGTTCTTCACTGAATCTAGTTAAACATTGCTTGCATGCTCTCATAAACTAGATTTAGCACATTCACCTATTGATAGCCCACTTAGGGACTATTTACAGCTCGTCATTTTCAATTTTGTATCTTTTTCACACTCACAATCCAATTCACCCTCTGCCCTATGAATTCACTATCCATATTATCTCCCAACCTATAATTTTAGTTTTCAAATATGGAAACCTCATAGATCTTACTAGGTTGCATAAAAAATCCACACAAATCATATCCAAAACATCAAATTACCATTTTTGCATAGTTTTGAGCACCGATCCTTGATAGACAAAACCATACCTATTATCATCCACATCCATGTATGAAAGCAAGCATGCCTTGGGGAAGAAGTGACTAGCACTTCTTCTAGCCAGTCCATCCCTCCCACTTCCCCCATGAAGGGTAATTCTATGCTCATAGTAGACCTCTTAGCAAGACTAGATGCATTTAATACTATGTCTCATGGCGAGAACTCTACATCCAAAGATGTTTTTGCCACATAATTTGAGGAGGATTATTCACTCCTTTCCCATCCATCATCACCTCATCCTTATACCATATTTTATGATCATATTATCTACACAACAATAGGACAACCACCTCCTTCCCTCATCGCCAATGAGGAAGTTCATCCCACATCCCCTACCTTCGCTCATCCCTTTTTCCAAAACCTAGCTTAATCCATTTTTTATAGTGATTCTTCATTACTCAATCACACCTACCCAAAGATTGTGTCATTCAAACCTACTGTAGGGATGGTTTTAGACCCATCGATCTCTATCATAGACACAAGTGCATCCCCATCACAATAGCCTATACAACAAAAATAGGCCCCACCAACTTCACCACATCAATACACAGAGGAAGCAACATCATGACCCCTTCCTCAACAATGTTTTTTCTCATTGTTCAAGACTACATGACAACTACCTCTATAGTCCTAACAAACACAATATCCACAATATCAACAAAATTTATCTTCTCAATCCGGTGTGAATACACTTACCACACCACCTCCCCAGGTTTCTACCACAAAAACCTATATCCCATTTGCATCATCACTGCCACCTACATCTCATCCATCATGAGTGTACTATGGACCCTATTCTAGTCCATCCTCATCTACACCTCCATTTGACTACCTCCACCTCATTCATTTTAGATTTTGACCATACCTCACAATTGATATACCTAAAATCCCAAGCTTATCAACTAGGATTTCTATGACAATTTCCACCTAGCCAAATGCAAAAATCACCCTTAGATGCCTTGTCCTATTCACAAGTCACACATCCTATTCAAACATCTTCACATCCACCTATCTCTATCAAACCCATGTTTTTCACACCACCTCATTCTTGGTCATCACCTCCCATGACAAAACCATTGTAGAAAGTTCCTCCCCAACAAGTACCCATACAACAACCTCATATCATACACCTACAATACTATTATCCTCAACAACCACCTACTCTACAACAGAATGTACCAATTACTTCAACATATTATCCTATGCAATAATAGTATTCCTAGGATATATTGTAATATGTTCCTCCCCCACATTGGGAAGAATAGTAATTTCAATATCCCCCACATTATTAGGCTTCACCCCATTAGCACCATCTCCTACGCCATTAACACATAAACTTCAACTCTTATGAGATGAACTTAAGATGTTAAACCTTTGCATTGCTAGTTATGGGCCATAGAAACCCACATACGATGAGCTCTACAATGAGCTAGTAAACCCTCAGTTCCCATTCCTCCTTACCCATATTGATTTGATATGCAAAATTTTGATAAGTTTAAAAGCGAGGAAGACCCACGTGAACATGTCAGTAATTATCGCTCAGCTTACTACCAACTTCATAGTAGCAATCCTCTCATATTATGTACCTTCTCCATTTCACTTGGGGGACAATCCCTAGACTAATAAAACATTCTCCCGCATCATAGCCTCTACAATTTTGAGCAACTAGCCAATTTATTCCTTGAGAAATTTTCCATCAACATCAAAAAGAAGATAAACTTCTTTGACATATACGCCCTATGATAGGTTGATGATGAACCAATCACAAAATTTATCTCTAAATGGATATTGGTCATACATGACCTCACTCAGCATCCAATATATGGAATTGGTTACACTCTTTTTAAAGAGTTACCATAAACACATATCCACCTCCCTACAACTTCATCAAAGTCACACCTTTGAGGAATCCATTGCTCAAGCAAAAGTTATTAAGGATCTAAAATTTTAATCTAGCGAAATCAAACTGAGACAAAAGCCTTCATACAACTCAAACTTTTGCTTCAACAAAAATACACTCAATCAACCTTTCCCATGACCATCACAAGCAAACCAAGTGGTCATAGCTTATTCAGTCCTGATACCGACCCTACGACCTCCTCCCCCACAATAACAATTATTTCAAATCAATTCACCTCTCCCACCTAGGCCACAGATGGTTCGAGGACCTCATCCCCCATATCCACGGTGCAACTTAACACCACTTTCTAAGCCTCTCCTAACCTTATTCTAAAGGCTATGCAATGCAAGTCACATTACCCTACCAAAAATTTTACCTCTCAATCCAAACACATCTAAGCCTCGAGGTTACATCGAGTAAGCCTACTGTGTGTACCATAGATAGTGCAACTATGATATCAAATCATGTCATTCTTTTCATGGTATGGCATAAGATCTTATCATTAAAGAAACCATTTAGGTTTCAAACCCCCTCACATCGAAGAATAAAAACCTAGGGATATATCAGAATCCCTTATCTAAACATTGGGGGACTAATCCTCAAACACCTCAAAATAACTCCCTAGGGCCACCAAGACAAGTCAATAATGTTAACCACAACCCTCCTTCACACGATGTAGTGGGCATGATCAACCTTACCATTCAAACTCAATGTTATCCTTCACATTTCCCCACAAGTGCCTATAGCTCCTCAAGCTCCACCTCACCCCCCCACAGAATATCATTACCATTCATGATAGCCTTATGCATCAATTGTGTATTGCCCTTGCTAGATTGTCTATATTTGACCTCCTACAATAGTCTCAACCCCATAATGAGGTATTTAACAACATCCTTCACTCTATCAACCTTGAGGCCCATGATACTAATGCCTTTGTCAACTTTATGGGTAATATCATGTTCTACCTTTAGCCATATATCAGTTTCCATAACCACGAGATCACAAAACTCATAGGTGAAGGAGCGGATCCTCCCCTTCACATTAAATCCACCATCAATGACATCACTTATAAATGTGTTCTTGTTGATACCGGGTCCTCAATCAGCATTATTTACACTACAACTCTACATAGCTTACACATTCTACGTGCTCACTTCTCCACACCCTCATTGGACCTTCATGCATTTGATAGTTTAATGTGACCTATGATCAGATCCTTTGTCCTACCCATTTGTGTTGATGTATGTACAATTTTTATTCTATTCCATGTTATTCAAGGGAAAATATAGTATAACATATTGATTGGATATCCATGGATTAGAGATATGCAGTGTGTGCCATCTACATTGCACCATTATCTTAAATACATATCCAATGGGTTTGTCCATTGTGTTCCTATCGACGAGGACCCTTTTAAATTTTGCAACATAATAGATCTTCCACCTTGACCTTCTTTATCCATGACCTATGTCCTTACCATCTCTAATCCTTACCCACCAAGAGTATTCATACCTCCTCCCTCATTATTATCTTCACCACAACCTTCATCAGTGACATGTACACACTCACCACCAACAATATCCATACCACCATAATAATCTAGTACAACACCCCATCCTACTACCATATCCTTTTCACCACCTTCTTCATGGTCCCCACCACCTTCACAACCATCATACTCTATAGATCCACCATATGTATCGATAGTATGCTTGTCATCCTCATCATTATTGACCCCCACTACGCATCCATCTTCCTCTATGGAACCTCCTCTCTTACCCACACCACAAAAACCACAACTACCTTTTCACTGATGACCTCGATCATTCACATCTCCTCATAGATAACTGTCAACACTTACTCCTCATCCCTCATAGTTCCCACATGCTTACCATCCCATCCTATCTACGGATACCAAATGCCATGATTGGGAGAAACAAGCTACACACCTTGATGACCAGTTATTTCAATCCTCTACAACCGCTATTTAATATTCCCAACTCACACCATCATCATATGATTTAGACTCATCACCTCCTTCACCCATACATACATCACCCCAAGTTTCTATCTTCATGATAAACACTAGTCCTGGTGACTACAATGTCCATGATGCTCACTTGCATCCACACTCAATTCAGTCTACCTATGACTTTAGTTGCTCATCCACTTTGATACTTACCATTGGTTCAATCATGCAGTTAGGTTCCCTAGAAAATCATACCAACTTTGTGTATGCGGGCATTGATTATTCACTTTCACCTGTTGTCCTATCCTGGTCAAGCTTTTGTGATACTTTAGATCACATGTACAAATACCAATTTGCATTATGTTATCTACAAAGTTTTCATTGGCATAGATTTGGGTTAGGATATTATGAACAAGGGTTACGTACACCCATAAATCCCCATATCCAACTACCCACAGATAAATCAGGTCTAGGATATCAGCCTATAACTGTCCATACACTCGAGGATGAACTACAAGATATTTCCCTGCATCCTATGCCACCTCCTATACACACCTTAGAAGAATATTTTGATATAGACATTTTTTATGAGAACTCATATCCCCACTCTATTATCATGGTTCCCTTAGACTTCTTTCATGAAGTCCCTTACTTAAATGACACATTCTCATGCTGCATCGATGAACTAGTTAATCAATTTCTTGCATTATCCCTCACACCTAAAGCCCCACAATACAATATCACATCTCCCCATATATTTCCAACATACTCAGATAGACCCTCACACATGTGTCACCAACTCCGATAATCCATAACATGACCTCGATTGGCACCCATTATCTTGCATTCGTCGTTACACATTTCTCGACACTCACAAACCCACGAATCTTTGTCATCAAATTCATCACTGTTAGATTCTTCCATCACTGATGTTAACATGGTTGATATGGAAATCTTTGCACCACTTCAAAAAACATCTCAAAGTAATCGAAACAACATCCCCAATCCAAATTTTATTGAACTAACTCACATTTTTCAATACCTTCTCCACATAACTTGCTATTGTCACCACATGTACACCATACAACAAATGCTCCTTCGTCATAAAATCTACCTCACATTCCATGAGTCCATCACACAAACATATATTTAGATTATTAATATGACATATTTGAGATCATCGATGACCTCCACCTCATTTCAAAGAACAAATTTGTGATGGTTCTCACATGTTTATAAAAGAAACCATCAATGTTGATATTTGTGATGATCCTGACAAGCCCCATATCGTCAAACTCGTTGCTATTCTCTCACTTGAAGAACGTGTGTTATTCACTACCTTTATTAAATAATACATCAAGGTATTCACTTGGTCCTACAAAGACATGCTAGATCTTGACCCATCCTTAGTAGTTCAAAATCTTACATTGGACAAAGATTCTAAGCCTGTACCATAAAAACTATGATGTATGCACCCTATGATTTATCTGTTAGTAAAATATGAGCTACAAAAGCTCCTTGATGTAAATTTTATTCAACCCATTGACTATCCCGAATGGGTATCTAACATGGTTCCAGTGCCCAAACCTTCAGGCAAGGTTTGAGTATGTACTAAATTTTAGAATCTAAACAAAGCCTTCCCCAAAGATAATTTTCCATCACCAAACATTGACTCGCTTATCGATTCCATCACCGGCCATGAAATGATATCCCTCATGGATGGATTTTCTATTTAAAACCAAATAAAGATCAATCCTATCGATTAAAACAAAATTTCATTCACAACCCCCTTGGGGACCTTCTATTACAAGGTCATGCCATTTAGCCTCAAAAATGCTAGGGCAACCTACCAGCGCATAATGACATATAACTTTCATGATTACATGTATAAAATCATGGAAGATTATGTGGATGATCTCCTAACAAAGTCTAAAGAACACATAATATCTAACTGACTTACGTAAAACCTTTGATCACCTCCCAAAGCACAACGTGTGCCTCAACCCAAAGAAGTGCATCTTTGGTGTTACATCAGGTAATATCTTAGGGTTCATCATCTCTTAGAGAGGCATCTAAGTTGACCCTAACAATTTCAAGGCTATTATCAAGATACCTCCTCTTGCCAACCTTAAGCAATTACGTAGCTTATGGGGTAAAATCACATCAATCCAATGGTTCATCACCTAATTATCAGATAAGTGTCAATTGTTCAATAAAATTTTACAAAAAGGAGTCTCCTTCAAATGGGATGACAAATGTCAACAAGATTTTAACTCGATCAAAGCCTATCTCACTTCCTCACTAGTATTATCTCCTCCGCACCCACAACTATATTTTATTTTATACATCACCACTACAAAATTTGCACTTGGTATGTTGCTAGCACAAAATAATGAGTTCAACCATGAGAAAGACATCTATTACATTAGCCGCACCCTAGTTACTATGAGAAACTATACCTCACAATAGTTTTTACAACCCATAATTTGTGCCATTGATGAGCAAGGTGCAACCAAAGTATTGTCATTGTTGTCAACACAGTCAGGTTGATCAGTTGATGCAATGGACAGGAGTTCATTGATGAGCAAGGTGCAGCCAAAGTGCAATGGATAGGAGTTCATTGATGAGCAAGGTGCAGCCAAAGTATAATGGATAGGAGTTCATTGATGAGCAAGGTGCAACCAAAGTATTGTCATTGTTGTCAACACAGACAGAGGATCGGTTGATGCAATGGACAGGAGTGTAGAGGTCATTAGATAGATCGGTTGATGAAGTGAACAAGAGTTCAGAGCAGTCAGAGCATGCACAGTGAATTTCCAAGAAGACCGAAGTGGCCCATATGCAAAAGCTCAAAGAAAAAGACAAGTAAGAAAAGTGTCACGATATCACGACATGTTGAGCAAGCATGAGAAACTGTCGCGATATCGCGACATGTTGAGAAGCAGAGAAAGGATATGCGACATGTTGAGAAGCTGGAAAAAAATGTCACGATATCGTGACATGTTAAGAAGAAAGAAAAGAAACTATCATGATTTCGCGACATGTTGGAAGAGAGAGAAAGTGCAAGGAAAACTGTCACGATTTCGTGACATGTTGGAAGAGAGAGAAAGCGCAAGAAAAACTGTCATGATTTCGTGACATGTTCGGAGAGAAGGCGCAGCAAAGAAAACTGTCATGATTTCATGACATGTTTGGAGAGAAGGCGCAAGCAAAGAAAACTGTCATGATTTCGTGACATGTTCGAGGAGAAGGAGCTCGCAAAGAAAAGTGTCACGATTTCGTGACATATTGCAAGAGAGGAGAGGAGAAAAAGATGTCACGATTTTGTGACATGTTTGAGAGAAAGAGCTTACAAGGAAAAGTGTCACGATTTCATGACAATTTGTAAGAAGGATGGTACAGAGAAAAAGTGTCATGATTTCACGACATGTTTCGAATAGAAAGAGCTCACAAAGAAAAGTGTCACAATTTGCGACAATGCAAGGAGGACAAAAGTGTGTGATTTCATGACAGTGAGAGAAAGAGAGATAAAAAGTGTCACGATTTCACGACAATGAGAGAAGAATGTAGAGAGAAAAAGTGTCACGATTTCATGACAGGGTTTCAAGAGAAAGAGCTCGAGAGAAAAGTGTCACGATTTCACGACATGTTCGAAGAGAAAGCGCCAAGGAGAAAAAGTGTCACGATTTCGTGACATGTCGGTTTTCACGACTAAGAGGAGATAGAGTGCAAGGAGGAAGTGTCACGATTTCATGACAGGTCGAAAGAAGAGAAAGGCACAAGGTGTCATGATTTCGTGACATGTGTTTTCAGGCGAAAGATAGAGAAAGGCATAAGGAAGCGAATGTGTCACGATTTCGTGACATGTTTTTCATGGTGTCAGAGAAGAGTGTACGAAAGCGAAAGATGTCATGATTTTGTGACATGTCATGTTTTCGCTAGTGCAAGCAGAGAAGAGTGCAAGGAAGCGAAAGATGTCACGATTTTGTGACATGTCTTGTTTTCGCTAGAGCTTGCAGAGAAGAGTGTACGAAAGCGAAAGATGTCACGATTTCGTGACATGTCATGTTTTCGCTAGTGCAAGTAGAGAAGAGTGCAAGGAAGCAAAAGTGTCATGATTTCATGACATGTTCTGTTTTCACTGGGCAAGAGATAGAGAAGAGCTCAAGGCAACGAAAGTGTCACGATTTCGTGACATGTCATGTTTTCCTAGTGCAAGCAGAGAAGAGGTCAAGGAAGCGAAAGTGTCACGATTTCGCGACATGTCATGTTTGGTTGAAGCCAAGAAGAGTAGCAAGGAGGAGAAAGTGTCATGATATCGTGACATGTCATGTTTTCATGGGTAGAAGGCGAGAAGAGTACAAAGAGATAGAAGTGTCACGATTTCGTGACAGTCACAACACACGATTACGGACAATTAACTGAAGTAGAACGACGAGTTAAAGGGGTAGTTGTAGAGGAAAATCATGCAACCAAAATAAGAAGAGTTAACTAGAATCAGTGTGATAGTTACAGGTGTAGTTATGAGATAGAAATCATGCAAGCTAAAATAAGAACAATGCATGAAAGGACGAACGGCAGTTACAAGGCCGTAAAGCAGTGTAACCGTCAAGCGGCAGTTATACTGAAAGTCCAAATCAAGAGACAGAACTATTAATAGGTTGCATGTAGAAATATTGTGCGATAAAGGAGTTACTTTTAGAAGTGTCTATTAATAGGGTGCATGAAGGATTATGGAAGTCACAAAAAAATAGGAGTTTCAAGTTGGAAATATTGTTATAAAAGGGTAGTTGCATGGAGAATTAGGTTGTTGAACGTGTGAAAGTGTTGTCGAAAGAGGGTTAGAAGAGTGTTGTAAGAGAGTAGTAAGCAGAGCCATAGGTATGTGTTGTGTGAACTGTGGGCAATGTTGAGTGAGCAATAGACCAGTCAGGGTCTTGTAAAAGTGAAGGCATTTATATGTCAATATTCAAATTTTAGAATTGAAGTCCAAGTTGGTGCTTGGAATTAGGGGTTGGTGCTCCTTCCAGTTGGTGCTGGTAAATCAGGGGTTGGTGCTCCTTTCTGTTGGTGCAGGTAAATTGATTGTAAAGTTGTTGCTTTGCAAAGGCTGGATTTGGATGGAAGTCCAAACAGTCTATTTTTGAGGAGTAGCCAAAACTGGTGAACCTCGGTACATCTTGTGTTGTGTGTGATGCTCTCTTGTTATATTTGCTTTATGTGGTTTTAAGCTTTCATTGTTTTGGCTTTAAGAGTTAAAGTTTTAAGTTATAAAGAGCCACACTGATTCACCCCCCCTCTCAGTGTCATTGTGAGACTAACAATTGGTATCAGAGCCAGGTTCCCAGTTCAGGCTAAATCAGTCAGGGTTGATCTTGGATTAGTACACAATGGGTAAGAAGAATAGATCCTCCTCCAAAAAGGCATCTCAGCCAGTTTCAGTTCTTGTGGAAGAGAAAATTGAACTAGAGAAGGTAGAAGAAGTGGATTCTGAAGTATGCAATGAAAACTTGGAGATTGAAGTAGATCTAGAAGGTGAGTTGATAGCCGCACTTGAAGAGTTGAGTATAGAAAAGAAAAAGAACAAAAGAATGTCCAAGAAGTTAGAAGAATATGGGGATGAGATTGAAGATCTCTTCCTACAAGTTCAAAAGGCCAAGAAATCAGAAGAAGCCTTGAAGACACACCTGGATGATGAGGATGATGTATGCAGCACAAGTGAAGAGGAATCTAACAAAGTTATTGTTGATCTAAAGCTACAAGTAGAACAGTACAAAAGGATTGAAGATATTCTCAGGTCTCAAATCAATGAGAAAGAGACTGTTTGCTGCCAACAAGAAGAAGAGATTGTTTCATTGAAGAAACAACTAGAAGAGGCCAATATAAATCTCAAATTTGAGAAGAGCACAGAGTTGCTAGATACAATGATAAAGCAACAAAGAAGCTCCACGGCTAAGTTTGGTCTTGGATATGAAGCTGAACAACCTTCATCTTCCAAATATGTAGAGAAGAAGAAGTCCACGATTGAAGGATCGAAGCAAGAAAAGTCTGAAGCTGAATCTTCAAAAGGAAGAAAATATCAAAGAAGATCTACAACAAAGCAACCACAACAAAAGAGGTTCTCTCACTCTCACTCTTTTAATAATAATGCTTTTAATGGCTATTGTTCTAAATGCAACCATTATGGTCACAAGGCAATTTATTGTGGATTGAACAATAGATCAAAAAGTTATGCTGATAAAAACACATCTGCTTTCCTAGTGAACACCCTGTGCAATGTTTTAAATGTAATGGCCATGGGCACATAGCAAGGTTTTGTCCAAGCACTTCTGTATCCAATCTAAGGCAAGACCATAGATTTCATCATACACATAGAATGCAATGCAGACAGGGAATAAAACATGTGCAATGTTTTAAATGTAATGGTCAAGGGCACATAGCAAGGTTCTGTCCAAGCACTTTTGTATCTAATCTAAGGCAAAACCCTAGATTTCATCAGACACAAAGAGGGCAACATAGACAGGGAACATATCATGTGCATAAAAGAAAAGAAAATAATCATCCATCAAGAATGCACAAGAGACAACCCCGCAAGAGAAATGTTCAAGTTCACGAACAGGGGCAAAATAGGGAAGTAATTGAAAAACTCAAGCCAATGTTCAGGAAAGTCTGGAGAAAGGCAGAAGAAAGGAAATCGTGTCTCCTTGGACTGAAGGAGGCTACTCCGCCATTGCTCTAAGCAACTCCAGGTGGCACATCCTCAGGGGGAGCAATCTTAAAGTCTTATTTTAATGCTCCTATGTATGTGTTTGGTTATCTGAGGATGAAAGGCAAGCAGTCGGGTTATTTTCGTATAGTTGTCAAAATGTGTTTTAGTTCATATAAACATTTGTGGAGATAGTATCAAACTGATGTGCTTCAGCAGAACAACATGGTGAACAACTAGGTTTTTGATGCAACAGCTGATAGGCGTTATCTAGGGATAGAACATGCAGCACAGGTCGACGTATCATGGAAGCATAAGCTGGCAGGTGCTGGTTTATGAAGCCTGTAACATTCCCAATCTATAGATAAAATAGAATCCATGTTCTGAGTGGGAAGGCATGCGTTTCTTAACCAAAAATACAACACATCATTTGGTATAAGAGAGCATTAATTTTCTCTAAAGAAGTAGCCGTTATCTAAGAGATGCCAGAGTCAAAGCAAACAGTGGCACTAGCACCCAGTTGGTCAAGAGTGCCAAGTGGCACATGCAAGGCAGAGACGTTGAGAGAATAGCGCCCAGGTGGTGAAGCGCCTAGGAGGACAAGATGCCTATGCACCTAAGAAAGTCTTGCATTATTTGAGGAATGCGAGATATTGCCTGAGGAAGCAGAATATCGAGAGTTGATGACTGTGCATAGATTGAGGTTCCAACGCTAGAGGTAACGGTCCAAAAGTATGAGTTTGAGTAAGGTGTAAAAGGATACATTGTTTGTATGCTTTATATTTTTTTGGTAGTTGACTTCTAAGGATTGGAGTCATAAGGTGTTTTATGGAATAAATATTTTTGTGGTTACTTTTATGATCTAACCCTAACTTGGTGGCAAATTTGAGGGTGGTGTTGGTAAAAAGTTGAAGAACTATTCTCTTCTTCCTCAAACAAAGGTATGGGCAACTTCTTCCATGTATATTGTTGATGGTGTATTTTCTGAAATTGAGTTTGGAGTGAAAAGGTTGTCTACTAGGTATTCTTGTTGGTGTAAATCCCAGTTTCTGGATATTGAAGATTGTTTATGCATTAAAATCATTGATGAGTTTTCTTTGGGTGAATGCATAATTCTGGTTGAGGAAGAGGAAGCATTTTGCACTAGGGTTTATGTTAGTAAGTCTTGCTACTTGCATTGAGATGGTGAAACCCTTAGTTGGCTGTTTTGAGATTGATGGTTGAGTTGCTTTCATAAGAGGTTGTTTTGATCAAGTTAATGCTTTACTTGATACATGATTTGGGCTTACTCCATTGAGATTGATTTCAGCAAGTTATTCTTTGCATTGGTGATTTATGTTGGTGGCTGATTTGTTCAAATACCTTTGGAAGGAAAAGGATGTCTACTAGTTTCCTTTTCATGTAGTGATTGGTTGAATGCTTCAAGGTTAATCTTGAGTTGAATGATGTTGGTTAAACCTTGTCTATAAGCATTGTTGTTAAAGCCCTAATTGGTTGAGAAAAGATATTGGTTGTGGAAAGAACATGAGTATCATTGTTATATGAGTTATTGCATGGTTGGCAATTGTTGGGTTGTGTTTCATGTTCTTGAGAAAAGCATACTACATCTATCTTATTCTTTTGAGATTGAGATTGAGATGAGATTGAGATTGGGAGTTAAGTATAGAACATATTGAGTCTCTAACAATTCTCTTTATGCTTCTATGAGGTTGATGAATCACATTGGGTCTCTAACAATTCTCTTTGTGGGTTCATGCTAAGCAAGTTTTTCTTGATGAACTTGTGAGCTGATTTGAGGAGCTTGCTTGATTGTACAAGAAGAAGAAAATTGGTTGTGGCTAGGTGGATTGAGGTAGTCTACTAGATTCTCACTGCAGAGAAAGACAAACAACTATCAGTAGGTTCAAGCTTGTTGAGAATATCCAGGATGTATATGCAGATGTTGCTTGCATTACAGAACAAAAAGTTGGATATATATACGATCAGTGTATGCCTTCACTAACAGTGGACAAGTTTGAGATTGCAAAGCAATAGAGGGTTGAGGCTCAGAAGACAGCGTGAACTGAAGTGGTCACATATTCCCAAGAATAGTCTAAGAATTGACTAGCTATCGGGATCAAATTCTCAGGGGGAGCATTTATGTCATTGTTTATCATATTGCTCATGTTTTTGCTTTTTGCTAACTATAATAATTTTTGCCTGAGAATGTTGTGCATGGACTCAGGGGGAGTTTTGCAGCTGCCCTTTGGTATTATTGTCAAAGGGGGAGAAGAATTACAGGTAATTGCACACAATTACGTGTGTTGCCAACAATTCCAAAGGGGGAGATTGATGAGCAAGGTGCAACCAAAGTATTGTCATTGTTGTCAACACAGTCAAAGTTGATGCAATGGACAGGAGTTCATTGATGAGCAAGGTGTAGCCAAAGTGCAATGGATAGGAGTTCATTGATGAGCAAGGTGCAGCCAAAGTATAATGGACAGGAGTTCATTGATGAGCAAGGTGCAGCCAAAGTATTGTCATTGTTGTCAACACAGACAGAGGATCGGTTGATGCAATGGACAGGAGTGCAGAGGTCATTAGAGAGATCGGTTGATGCAGTGGACAGGAGTTCAGAGGTCATACAGAGCATGCACAATGAATTTCCAAGAAGACAGAAGTGGCCCATATGCAAAAGCTCAAAGAAAAAGACAAGTAAGAAAAGTGTCACGATATCGCGACATGTTGAGCAAGCATGAGAAACTGTCACGATATCGCGACATGTTGAGAAGAGAGAAAGAAAACTGTCATGATATCGTGACATGTTAAGAAGAAAGAAAAGAAACTATCACGATTTCACGACATGTTGGAAGAGAGAGAAAGCACAAGGAAAACTATCATGATTTCGTGACATGTTGGAAGAGAAAGAAAGCACAAGAAAAACTATCATGATTTCGTGACATGTTCGGAAAGAAGGCAAGACAAAGAAAACTATCATGATTTCATGACATGTTTGGAGAGAAGGCGCAAGCAAAGAAAACTATCATGATTTCATGACATGTTCGAGGAGAAGGAGCTTGCAAAGAAAAGTGTCATGATTTCGCGACAATTTGCAAGAGAGGCAGTACGAATGAAAATGTGTCACGATTTCGTGACATGTTTGAGAGAAAGAGCTTGAAAGAGAAAAGTGTCACGATTTTGCGACAATTTGCAAGAAGGATGGTACAGAAAAAAAGTGTCACGATTTTGTGATAGGTTCAAGAGAAAGAGCTCACAAAGAAAAGTGTCACGATTTCGCGACAATTTGCAAGAAGGATTGTATGGATGGAAAAGTGTCACGATTTCGTGACAGGTTCGAGAGAAAGAGATCGCAGAGAAAAAGTGTCACGATTTCACGACAGGTTCGAGAGAAAGAGCTCACAAAGAAAAAGTGTCATGATTTTGCAATAGGTTCGAGAGAAAGAGCTCGCAGAGAAAAAGTGTTGCGATTTTGTGACAGGTTCGAAGAGAAAGCGCCAAGGAGAAAAAGTGTCATGATTTCGTGACATGTCGGGTTTTCGTGACCCGAAGAGGAGATAGAGTGCAAGGCAATGCATGTGTCACGATTTCGTGACATGTGTTTTCATGGGCGAAAGACAGAGAAAGGCACAAGGCAGCGCATGTGTCACGATTTCACGACATGTGTTTTCATGGGCGAAAGACAGAGAAAGGCACAAGGCAGCGAATGTGTCACGATTTTGTGACATGTCAGCTTATCGCGACATGTTAGAAGAGAGAGAAAGTGCAAGGAAAACTATCACAATTTTGCAACATGTTGGAAGAGAGAGAAAGCGCAAGAAAAACTATCATGATTTTGTGACAAGTTTGGAAAGAAGGCACAGGCAAAGAAAACTGTCATGATTTCACATGTTTGGAGAGAAGGCGCAAGCAAAGAAAACTGTCATGATTTCATGACATGTTCGGGGAGAAGGAGCTTGCAAAGAAAAGTGTCATGATTTCACGATAATCTACAAGAGAGGCAGTACGAACAAAAATGTGTTGCGATTTCGTGACATGTTTGAGAGAAAGAGCTTGCAAGGAAAAGTGTCACGATTTCGTGACAATTTGCAAGAAGGATGGTATGGATGAAAAGTGTCATGATTTCACGACAAGTTCAAGAGAAATAGCTCACAAAGAAAAGTGTCATGATTTCACGACAATTTGCAAGAAGGATTGTATGGACAAAAAGTGTCGTGATTTCACGACAGGTTTGAGAGAAAGAGCTTGCAGAGAAAAAGTGTCACAATTTCACGACAGGTTCGAGAGAAAAAGCTTGCAAAGAAAAAGTATCACGATTTTGCGATAGGTTCAAGAGAAAGATCTCACAGAGAAAAAGTGTCACGATTTCGCAACAGGTTCGAAGAGAAAGCGCCAAGGAGAAAAAGTGTCATGATTTCGTGACATGTCGGGTTTTCGTGACCCGAAGAGGAGATAGAGTGCAAGGCAGCGCATGTGTCATGATTTCATGACATGTTGTGTTTTCACGGGAAAAATACAGAGAAAGGCACAAGGCAGCTCATGTGTCGTGATTTCATGACGTGTTTTCATGGGTGAAAGACAGAGAAAGGCACAAGGCAGCGAATGTGTCACAATTTCGTGACATGTCAGGTTTTCGTTGGTGCTTGCAGAGAAGAGTGTACGAAAGCGAAAGATGTCATGATTTTGTGACATGTCTTGTTTTTGCTAGTGCAAGTAGAGAAGAGTGCAAGGAAGTGAAAGATGTCCCGATTTTGTGACATGTCTTATTTTCACTAGAGCTTGCAGAGAAGAGTGTACGAAAGTGAAAGATGTCATGATTTCGCAACATGTCATGTTTTTGCTAGTGCAAGTAGAGAAGAGTGCAAGGAAGAAAAAGTGTTGCGATTTCACAACACGTTCTATTTTCATGAGAAAGAGATAGAGAAGAGCTCAAGGCAGAAGAAATATCATGATTTTGTGACATGTCATGTTTTCGCTAGTGCAAGTAGAGAAGAGTGCAAGGAAGCAAAAGTGTCACGATTTCGTGACATGTTTCGTTTTTGTGGGAAAGTGATAGAGAAGAGCTCAAGGTAGAAGAAATGTCATGATATCATGACATGTCATGTTTTCATGAGTAAAATGCAAGAAGAGAACAAAGAGATAGAAGTGTCACGATTTCGTGACAGGTCACAATAGCTCGATTACGGACAGTTAACTAAAGTAGAATGACAGTTAAAGGGGTAGTTGTAGAGGAAAATCATGCAGAAAAAATAATAAGAGTCAAGTGAAGTTAGAGTGATAGTTACAGGGGTAGTTACAGATAGAAATCATGCAAGCTAAAATAAGCACAGTGCATGAAAGACAGAACGACAGTTACAGGGTCGTAAAGCAGTGTAACCATCAAGCGACAGTTATACTAAAATTTCGAATCAAGAGACATAACTATTAATAGGTTGCATGTAGAAATACTGTGCCAAAAAGGAGTTACTTTTAGAAGTGTCTATTAATAGGGTGCATGAAGGATTATGGAAGTGACAGAAAAATAGGAGTTTCAAGTTGGAAATATTGTTATAAAAGGGTAGTTTCCTAGAGAATTAGGTTGCTTCTGAATGTGTGAAAGTGCTATCGAAAGAGGGTTAGAATAGTGCTATAAGAGAGCAGTAAGTAAGGCCATAGGTATGTGCTGTGTGAACTGTGGGCAATGTTAAGTGAGAAATAGACCAGTCAGGGTCTTGTAAAAGTGAAAGCATTTATATGTCAATATAAAAATTTTAGAATTGAAGTCCAAGTTGGTGCTTGGAATTAGGGGTTGGTGCTCCTTCCAGTTGGTGCTGGTAAATCAGGGGTTGGTGCTCCTTCCAGTTGGTGCTGGTAAATCAGGGGTTGGTGCTCCTTTCTGTTGGTGCAGATAAATTGATTGTAAAGTTGTTGCTTTGCAAAGGCTGGATTTGGATGGAAGTCCAAACAGTCTATTTGTGAGGAGTAGCCAAAACTGGTGAACCTCGATACATCTTGTGTTGTGTGTGATGCTCTATTGTGATATTTGCTTTATGTGGTTTTAAGCTTTCATTGTTTTGGCTTTAAGAGTTAAATTTTTTACGTTATAAAGAGCCATACTGATTCACCCCCCCTCTCAGTGTCATTGTGAGACTAACAGCCATTACATTATGCATATATGGAAAAACTATGTCTCATGGTAGTTTTTGCAACCTATAAATTGCACCATTACATGCTGAACCATACCACCTTTGTTATCTCTCATGAGAACCTATTGTGATACATGATGAACAAGGGTTATCATAACTCTACCACAACCAAATGGATCATGCTCCTTACTAGATTTTATTTAGAATTCATTTCACAAAAATCCATAGAAGGATAGGTCATCGTAGACCAGTTGGCTAAATATCCATTGCAGGATGACCAACCACTTCTCATTCAACTCCCTGATGAATTTATCTTCCATGTCACAAAATTCAAATAATATGTTGAACCTAAAATGCCAATATATTTAACACTCTTCCTTGATGGCTCCTGCTACACTCATACCAGTGGTGTAGGAATTGTTTTATTTACACCATATGGAGAACCACTCCCTTTCATTCAAATTAGGCTTTTCATGCACTAACAATAATGCAAAATATGAGGCCTTAATATTGGGATTGAAACAAGCTCACTCCATGCACATTCAATGCCTTCACATCATAGGTGATTCCCTCCTAATTTTTAATCAAGTCCAAGAGATATGGCACTGTTGCTGCCTAGTTCTCCAATAATATAAACAAATTTCCAAACAACTTCTCACCTAGTTTGAGTGGTATGTTATTGAAGCTTCCCCGCACTCATCAAACTATATTGTGGATACCATGTCTTCATTGGGATCGCTCATAAACCAAAATCCCCTCTCTAACACCACACATGTGTTTGTTCACACCCTTCACCTTTTCTTACTGCATATGATGAGGGTCTTCATGTTGTCCAAACCGAACCTCATGATCCTTGGTTTTTGCAAATCAAGACTATATTAAATTAGCTTTCTTACCATATGATTTGCCACATGCTCATCATAGATCATTCAAACAAAGGGTAATTCATTATACATTACTAGGGAACGTCCTCTATCATCGTAGTTATGATGGCATCCTCTTACATTTCCTAGAACCATACGAATCCTAATGAGTAGTGCAATAAAATCATGATGGTACCTATGGAAACCATTTTAGTGGCATGACCATCATAAAGTGTATCCTACACATGGGCTACTATTGGACCAAAATGTAACATGATTTTTGTGAATATGTAAAGCGATGCTTCAAGTGTCAACAACACGTAAATATCACACATCTCCCTTTGCAAGCACTTTAGCCTATCCAATCCATGTGGCACTTATACCAGTGGTACCTTGACCTTATTGGCCAAATCACACCAACTTCATCAAGCAATCATAAGTTCTTCATAACCAACACATAATACTTTACAAAGTGGGTCAAAGCAATCCCACTTGTTCAAACCATGAGGTCCAAAATCATACCATTCATTATTGATAACATCATATACCACTTTGGTATCCCATCCCAAATTATATCGAACAATGGAAAATACTTTAAGAACAAAAATATCCATGCTCTCTACACCAATTTCCACATCCAACATAGCTTTTCTACCCCATATTATCGTCAGGGTAATGATCAAGTGGAAGCTACCAAAAAAACTATCTATTCTATCCTACGTAAGACAATCGCAGAGTCACACCATGATTGGCACAACCAAAGACCATTAGCTTTGTAGGTTTACCACACAAGCATTCATGCTCCCACTAGAGCAACCCCATTATCATTATTTTATGGAGCTGAGGTCATCATACCCATTAAGATCGAAATACCCTCTTTACAAGTGTCCATGAAAGACTTCATTGATTATGAAACTGCTCATCAAGCCTGCATCAATCAGTTAACACTCCTATATGAGCAGTGTATCCACACCATCAAACACACATGTGTTTATAAGGATCACCTTCACCATACCTAAAACTATAAGGTAAATTAGTGTGAATTTCAAATTGGCAACCTGGTACTCAAGGAAAATTAACAAATCATGAGTCAACCCTACCAGGAACAAGATAATTTTTCTCCCAACTGGCTTGGCCCATATATTATCATACACAAATTTGGCTTGGGTTCCTATTGATTGGCAAATTTAGAAGGACACCCTAAATTGGAACCTATCAACATCATTCAGCTACGTGCATTAAAATCCTAGCTTACCTAGGTTTGTAACATCAGAGGTTATGTACAGTGTCATTAAATTACAATTTTGACAATATCACACACAACACCTCACATATAGTGTTTTACTTTCTATTTCACAATAGTAATATTTTGCTTCTTTTTGCATCATTTATATATTGTGGGTATTTATATGTTTTTTTAGGTTTGTACATTGTTGACTACACCACCATTAATAGATATATAGTACTCCATGTATACATCCACAACAACTTTGGACCTCACCATGTAAGATCCCATGGTACCATTCCTAGTTCAAATCACCCGCTATGATCTTACACGACTGCTTACCTTGACTCATGCTCAAAAATCCTCACCATCCTCCCACTCAGATCATTACCCATTAGTACGATGTCATTCACCTATTCATAGAGATTCCTCCTACTCACCCCGATCAGGTGATAGTTAGGTCTCATTATCCTCCTTTTATGACAAGGAGGAGTACTCACATCCTCACCCACAAGGATCTTCACCCCCTCCATACTGTGATGAGAGGGACCCTTATCGGCCACCTTCTTTGGCCCATCATCCCCTTTAGGTTAGTACCCACCTAATAGGAGATATACCTTTCACCCAGCATGTCTTCCATATTTTCCTCCATCCCTCTCAAGTGGTATGTCACCATACATTCAAACCCTCCAATCACATGCTGCCCTACTCACCGTAGAGAAACCTATCTCACCTTGTCATTGATGCTCTCTTGAGAATTCTTCCACTATGCCCATTCTATATATGCCACCATCTGCATTACATGGTCTTCCATTTCAACCTACCTCATCATCAGTGGTGCACTTCCACTCTCCTTCCTCTTCACCTAGATCTCCACTTGATATCCAATACATCCTTTTCTGCCTCAACAATCTTGAACTCCATTTTAGTCTTTATCCTTGTAATTCTTCTTGCCAACCTTCCATGGCCCAAATCTCCACAAATCATCCTAGGTCGACCAATAGGCCTATAATTCGACCATTACCAGGTTCTTGATCCACCTCCCAAACATTAAATTATACTCTACCCTTCCCCACTCAGTCCTACTTGAGCCTTAAATTTATCCCATGCCACTCTGATCCACACCACTAGACTAAACCTTCCATAAGTTACTGCAATAGGGCCTCATTGCCCTATCCAAAAAATTTCCTACCGACCCACTGTAACCCAAGCCATGAAACTTTCACGAGAATCAATTTTACATTTACCATCACCAACTGAGGTATGACATCAACACATGCTACACATTTGAAATCTTGGTAAACAATATGTTATTTGAAGAACCAATATAGTCATCCAAAGACACATTTTCATCCATTTGGTTTCAGAGCCCTCCACATCACCTAGTATCTCACCCATTGCAACCCCTTGAATCTAGAACAAGATCATCACACCAATTACAATGGATGGCCAACTATAGAACTCAACAACACCCAGGTCACCTTGTCACATCACCAACATGAGTATGATTTTACCCTCACAATTTTTGAAATCTCTCGTTTATTTCACCCTTCTTCTCTTCTTCTCGTCTCCTTTCTTCTTATGTTTAACATGCATATTTGTATGGTCATGCTTTGAGTGGCTACATACCTAGCCTACTTCTATCATCTTCCTCCTCTTCCTCTACTCTCCTTGCATCCCTAATCTTCTTCTATTTTATTTTGTGTCCTTTCCTTTTCTTTGTCACCTTCTTAGCTAGCATTTCTTTGACTATTTTCATCACATACATAATATATAGCCACATAATCTATTCAGGTTTAATACACCCCCCACACGCTGGGGTAACCTCACCATATTTTATGATTCTCATCAACATAATTACACACTATCATTTGTAAGTATGAATTTCATAATGTTCATCTAGCTTTATTACATACAAATTCCTCTTGTAATAAATTTTTCTTCTTACATCCCATCTTGAATTACATATATCCATCACTTATTCTATCATAATTTTATTCATTTTTATATATTATTCTTCTATAAATATGCTCATAATAGGAAATAACATACACACTTGTTAGCATCACCATATGGATATCCACATCTTTCACTCAGGATCATAGGTTATAGGGTATTGTGTAATTTTTGACCATCTGATAGTTATAACTAAACAAGCGTCACCTCTAGCTAACCGGTTATTACACTCCTTATAGCTTCCCATCACTGATTCAACTTCTTTCAAGGACCATTCAAACATGGCATAAATTTAAAATAGCTTTTGATTCTAGGAAAGATAACACCTTGCATAGATATCACCATCTAGCAAATGGTTTCCCCTACTCATCCTATTATTTGCATGATTAGCATATGACCTAGGGATAAAAAAATGGATAAGAATAATAAAGCATCACAAATATAGGCTAGGAAACAAAAGCCAACACCCATACAAAAAAAATATCACCATAAAATGAAACACAAGCAATAATCAAGGGGCGGAAAACAAAATGAAAAGCCTCTAGATATCACAATTATTATGCTTCATCACCTTTTGTTCTTAGGTTTAATATAACATCATGCATGGTTATGCATAAGGGGTTGGACTCAAAATGTACTTGTAAAAAAATGGTGAATCCTAATCAAAATCAAGGTGAATCTTAAGAAAATCAAATCAATCATATTCATACCAAAATTTGGGGCATTTGAAGCCCTAAAAAGTAGGGTCATATTTGGGATAAATTTGACCCATTAAATCACATTATAAATTTATAAAACACAACCATTATATCAGGTTTGAAAAGAGCTTTCTAATGAGTTCAAGTATGCCTATGTTTGGATATATATTATGGTGAATTGACCCTAAAAACAAACTGGTCCTAAAAAATTTTAGGCGAATGATCCAACATCAAGGGTCCTCATATTCATAAATTTTCAATTTTAAAAATCCTAATATTCACCCAGCTTGTGAATATTCATCACTATGCATAACCCTGATATCATGGGATAATTTCCATCACCAACTATATGTCCTAAGCGTCTACCTACCAGTGGAATAGTCTTATAAGTGGTGACACATATATCACATTAATGACCTTCTTTTGTATAGATCACTGAGTGCTTGTGGATGAGCTAGCTAGCTTGGCTATGTTTACAATGGGCTTGTCTTACCTCCCTCAAAGTGGATAAATGAACATCATTCATTTACTCACACAAGTCCATGATAGACTTTGACCTAGCAAGGTTAGTCATAAGTTATCAATAAAAAACCCAGTTCAGTTATTTAGGATGTTTGATTATAATAACTATGTTAGTCAAGAGTCTTACACATACCTATATACCATCTTATATCCATGAGATTACGATATGGATCACATCCACACAGGTTTATGTAATGATATAAGTTTTTCCTTGACACATTTCAAATCTCAAGATACATGCAATATCGCATCTATCACACATACATGTTAGTTATATTGCACTACATATCAACATCACAATCTCCATCATGCAATATTACATCTCTCCAACATGTATTTATCAATGTCACATCACTAAGAAGTGTTGTCTATGTTACAATGATCTAATTTTCCTATGTGTTACCTCGTACACAATATTTCATCTATCATACAAGTACACACCAACATTCTATAGTACACATACATGCATCACAACAATCACACACAAAATCAATATAAAATACAATGCAAAAATTCACACACACATATAAGAGCTACAAGAAAAGTTGTATTTGCACATATATAATATCATTACAATACCCTTAGGCTATAAATAGGATAACATCCACTATCTATCCTTAAAAATACCTAATAGCTACAATAGGGATCAATACCCATGCATACAAACATCACCATCCAGCTGCACCACTGGCAACCTACCAATCCCAATATCTCTCCATCTTATGGAAGCAACACTCTGATGACTCTGATCAGAATGAGTCCGTGCTTGTGACTATGATCTCGACCTCGATCATGACCTATTATAATTTGGAAGTGCAATCCCTCATACCATCAAGGCCATCTCAAAATAATGCCTCATAAAAACCTCATCTCTCATCCTGTCTATTAGATCCTCATTCCCCTTTCTCAACTACTCTATCCTGACCTGAATATCAACCACATCTATAGGAACCCTTGCCTTCCCCAAATCCTACCATAGCCACTCCACCTCAACATGTAAATCAATCACCTTGACCGCACAAGCAACATGCTAAATCTCCATAGATGCTTCCATCTGCTCCATCCTAACCACGTCTATCTTGAACATTTCTGTAGCTAGAACAACCTCTATCATGAGGGCACACAAAATCTCAACTGAATCAACATGCTTCCTATCCTCTACAGAAAGTCTACCTCATAGTTTCACATATTGAAGCTCTAGGTCTCTCCTCTTTATAGCACTCACTACATTAGCTGCTATTAATCACTCCTCATAATCATGCACCTCTCCCTCTAATTATTGTACTCGCTCGTGCAACATTAACAGCTCCTCCTCTGAATCTCTCATATCCTACTCCTCCAATGGGATATCCACCATATCCCTAAAATAAATCATATCATCAACATCCCCCATCACCATATCCCCCTCTATGGGCTACTCACTAGCTGCCACATCCTATGCAACCCCACCCATCTTGCTAGGTGCACTAGACTCTCCTCTTTGAAGTTGCATTTATCACCAAAGAGATGTCTCATCCCTCATCCCTGATTTAACTAGTGCATATCCCTCTTGTGAAGGCACCCTACCAACTGGTCCCATCATATACTCAATAACTTTAGTACCTACCTCCCAATACCACCTAGACCACCATACATCATACTTAGGAGTGGTACCTGCATCAGCTACATCAAGAATCACCATCATTGGATCCCTCTCACCATCCTAAGGAGGTACCATAGGATGCACCCCCTATCACCTCTCCACCTATATATCATGACAGGAGCATTTGGAACACCCTATCTCAACCCAAACTACCTCATCACTTGAATGAAGGGAAAAAACTCAACTTGATGGGTATATCATCGTACAACCCATCACCCCTATTGTATGGCCCTATGTTGTTCATCATCCTTCTTCCACATCACTCCTCCCCTCTAGGGCCTCCACTCAATATATTTCAACTCCAACTAGTCCAAAGTAACCCTCAAAAACAAGTAATTACCCTCATTTGATCTCTTTATACCCTTCTCCTCATCCATATGCCACCTCAGTATATACGATAAATTCTTACTCTTCTTCTCATGCACCAAGTAGGGAAATAGTTCTAGTTACTCCACTATTATATGCTCCCATTCCCAAACCTATAGTAAAGGGACCCAATTCAATACCTTTCACTTGGTCCTCACCACATCATGCACCTAACCATATTCCTGAGCTAGTAGCATAGGTTCCCATGCAAACACAACTTGGTGCTCTACCATATCACACACTACATCCAACATGTTCCAGGTGAACGTCACCTTGGAAGCATTAGGAAGTGCCCACATCAAAATCATAAACATAACCACACAATGGTGATTAGACAACATCTTCTGATACCAATAATACTCATAGTCAATTCCAATTTTGGTATCTACCTCCCTCCATATCTCACCAAAGGTATGCTACAGTATCGCCTCATGCCTACCATCATCTACCACCCTCATAGGAACACCCTCAACTAGTAATTTATAAATCTTGTATATATCCTCTTGGGTAATAGTCATCTCCCCCATTGGAAAATAGAAGATGTTCCTATCAGGATTCCACCTCTCACATAGAGTTGATATATAGGCCCAGTTAGCATGAATGCTAACGCACTTCCACACTCCTCTCAACCATACTGCATCCAACCACTCCAAATCAGCATCACTCCACACCTTCGCCAACATCACCTTCATCATTCACACATGATGACGAGGCTCAATCATCTTCACATGTTTCATTCACAAACATCACAATAAAATTCATGTTAGTATCAAAATACACAATTTTATCCCTATGATTACAATACAATCACCATACAACTGCATTCTATGTACAAAAATTTAAAAACATCTTCATGCATTTCGAGACACTACAAATGCACAAACTCAACTGTAATTCAACACAAAAAAAAAGTACTTTTGAATACCCATTTTACCATTTTATGGCTAAAGTGTGAATAAAATTCAAAAATAGTATACAATCAACACAAAACAGACCAATCTACATGCATTCATACCCCCATCGTGGCACATAATTCAAAACATCACCAAATCACATCACACCATGATAACAGTCACATTTTTGAATACCCATTTCACCATTTCATGGTGAAAGTTCAAAAACATTGGGAAAACAGTCTACTGTTTGCCCAAAACACCCAATAATACATTAAATAACTATGAATTACATCACCAAACAAAATCAAAACAAAATAAAAATCATAAATTTGGACACCCATTTCACCATTTCATGGTAAATGTTCAAACACATTGGGAAAATAGTACACCGCTTACCTAAAATAACCAATGATATACCAATCCACAATGAATTACATTAGTTAGTTCAAAAAAATTATCAAAAAATAAATCAAAACAAAATAACAATCATGTTTTTGAATACGCATTTCACTATTTCATGATGGAAGTTCAAAAATATTTGGAAAATAGTATATCATTTACCCAAAAACAACTACATCCACATTCATAATTTACATCGTACAATGTGCACATTTAAACCATCATCAAATAAAGTCAAATCAAAACAACAATAGTAAATTTGGATACCCATTTCGCTATTTCATGGTGAAAGTTCTAAAATATTTTGTAAAAAATACATAGTTTGACATGAAAATCAAGGTCAAAATAGGTCTTTTATCCAACAATCAAATAATCACCAAGATAGGGCTCTATAGGTGAATTCCTATAGAAGTCCTATTCCACTTTCCTGCATCCCTTCCCTGGACCTATCTGAGGTCCCTAATCCTGTTCTAGCTTCCCTGGAACTTCCTTAACTCTTCCCCCTTGGCAGGATTGTGTTGCAGATGATCTATTTGGGGAAGGAGATCACTGATCCAATGTTATACCCCTTTTATTTTCCGATGGTGGGGTTTTCCTTTGGTACCTGGGTCCTGGGATGGTTTTGGGTTCTTCCCTAGGACTTTCCCTAGGTTTTTTGGGTTGTTCAAGATTTTTTCCTTGGATTTCCTAGTTTTTCCTAGGTTTTTTTAGGTGTCTTCTTGACGTTTACCCTTGGAGGATCCTCAGTTGTGGAATGCTTGGACTATAGGAAAGTGGCTTCATGAGCAGTTTTGCACAAAATATTTTTGGTCTTGGGGAGGACCATGTGCTTTCTTCTGTGACTCTGCTCTTTGGGATCGATGTTGTGGGTCCAATGGGATTTTAGTTTCTTTCGTGGCCTACCTAGAAGGGCCTCTGGTTTCCTTGATGCTTTGTCCTTGCAGGAATTCCTCATCTATTTCCATAAAGCTTTTCATTGGTGGTGCTAAAGTCTATTTGGAATTTTTGGTTGTATCCTTTCTATTTGGGATCTATCATCTGCATCTCAGCTTCCTCATGACTCCTTCCTCTTGGGTTCCTCTAGAACTTTCCTGTATTTTCCCTATGGTGTGTTGTTCTAATTTTACTGCTTCTTATACTAGGTTGGTATCTTTGAAGGCTTCCTTCTTCACTACATGAGGAGTTCCTTTGAATGTTGACCCACTTTACAGGATGGTGATCCATTGCATGAGGATTTTGTGGCTTGAGGAAATTCTTAGATTGTTTTTCCACATTTCAAACTCACAAGGGATTCCATTTTTCTCAGGTTGAGTGATCCTATGGCATCCCTTGTTGCTTCCTATCCTTGTTTTAGTGGGATCTACTATATTTTTAGTTTCTCTGCTCCACCCTTTGGTGTAGGGTGGTTTTTCTACAATTAACTGGTTTTCCCTTGTGTGGGAAGTTGTTTCTCTCTTGGTTTTTGGTTTTCCATGGGTGGTTTGGCACCTATCTCCTTTTCTTGTCCTTGGGATATTTAAAATTTAAATTAAGGCACCTGTTTCCTTTTTCTACCTTTGGGAAGTTTCAAATTTGATTTTAGGCAGGTTTTCCTATTCTCTTCTACCACTTTCTCTTTTCTCGCCTGGTGAGCTTTTCAAATTTTGTTCCACGTGGTTTTCTTCACTACCTTCCTGAATGATTTCCTAAAGGTGTTCTTAAAGGATTTTCTCAAGCCTTTCCTATTGTCCATCCTTGGACGTTTACTCTTGAAGTTTGATGTAATCATATTTTGGGATCCTTGATAAAAAATCACTTTTAATTCAACTTAACTTACCAAAAAAATAATAATCACCAAGATAGGTCAAAACAAAAAATAGGTAATCATTCCAAATATCCATTTGGCTTATTTAGCACTTTGTGTTTAAATTTTCATCAAATTAACCATGCAAGTAATGAAAACAAGAAAAACACTACCCTACAACATTCATTTTCAATTACACGATTTCCAAAATTCAAATACAAAGGGCTAGAACACTTACCCGTGGCTCCCCACTATGACTACCAATGCTAGACTGACCCCTCACCATAATCAAGTTGAATCCAAAATTTTCAAGCTCTCTATTTCAAAATTCTTCACACACACCTCACTTCTCTACTTGCATATCATGAAAATGACCCCACACGTGTGACAAAAGGCTTTTATATACCTCCAAACCCTAAATCGCAGGTCACCTTGTGATTTCAACCCAAATTGTAGGTCACCCTATGATTTCAACTTAAATCACAAGTCATCCTACAAATTCAACAATAGATCACAGGTCACCCTATGATTTGAACCAAATAGCACAAAAATCAAAATTTCTTCCTTCCAAAAGCTTCTTCCCCTCCATATTCATGCTAATTTGTAAATTTTCCATCTTTTGCAAACCATTTTCTTCTATCAATCGACTCATCATAATTTTACCATATTTTATTCGCCTCATTACTAATTCCTTTTTTGATGGGGTATCATATACAAAAGTTAGCTTCACATGCAACCAAACAATCAAACATCCAAATCAAGGATATCACATCTATCTACACAATTTTTTCTAAATATTATCTCAAGATAATACTAAATCTAATCGACTAGATATTTGTTAGATCATAAGAGCTATGCACAACAATGGAGATGTCACTCTGGCATTCATGTATGTCTATGGCGATCACATAATGAATGAAATTTTTGAATAATCCATGTGCAACATTTGAAGATGTCACTCTGATGTTCATGATTCACAATGAATCATCACACATCACCATGCACTCATCAATTAATCAATAGAAAAAATTTGAATGGGTATTTTTTCTATTTGTACTTTGTACCATATTGCATTGGTTGCAAAAGAAAATAAGTCATAAGTTACCTTCACAAGTAACCAGTATGATATACCCAGGTGTTGTAGGTGAGTTGGAGAGGAGAGGGCAATCCTCCAAGGGAGGTCTCAGGTTTGAATCTCCACCCTACCAAAAAGCTGAATTAGGTATCCAAAATCCAATTGATAATGTTGGTGTAGGCAGGGTTGGGTGCGACTCTCGGGTGACTTTGATGGTGTAGAACCCCCTGTTCATGGTCTCTCAGACCAAGGAAGCCCCGCAAGGGGTTTTTATCTTAAAAAAAAAAATAACCAGTATGATATTGCAAAATGTCATACAGAATCAGCAAAATCATTGCATTGCATCCACAATCATCCACTTGCATTCATCATTAGCATTTTCTATTTTCTTTATATTCTATTTTCTATTGTATTCCTCTTTTCTTCTTCCCCCCTTCCTTTATTTCTCTTCTTATTTCTTCTTCCCCTTCTTCTTTCTCCTCTCTCCCTGGATTCTCGATCAATGTTGTATGGTCACGCTTCAAGCGACTACATACCTTTGGTTGAATTTCTATTCTTATTTTATCTCCCTAGATTATTGATCAATGTTTTATGGCCACACTTCGAGTAGCTACATAACTTTTATTTGATTCCATTCTCCCTTTGCTTCCTTCATCTTCTACTTTCTCCCATCATATTTTTGTACTAAATTGTGTTCCATATAATGTAGTACAAAAAAGGGTAAATGTAGACACCCAAAAGTCACACATGTCTATCTCTACATACTTGTAGATCTATTTAGGCACTTGTAGGTTTGCATATACCATCCTATACATTTCTAGACTATTTTAGACCAGCGTAGACTACTCTAGACCAACGTAGACCGCTCTAGATTATTGTAGACCTTTGTAGACCTATGTAGGCCATTTCACTGGTCTATAGGCATGAAACCCTACTAAACTACACAATTCATGACCTAACCACCTTCTATCTATCAAGAGGTCACATATTAGTTCCCTAAGGCCACTTAAGACCTTTCCTACACCTAATTAGGACCCCACAGGACTATTACTTTCCAAAACTCCTAATTAAGTTAATTGAATTTCTAATTGTAAAGTCACTTTACTTAAGTGTACTTTATGACATTAAAAGGTTAATTAGGATTCTAAACCCAAATTATTCCTAATTATTCCATCACACATGTGTGCACCTACTTACGATATTTAGGGACACCCTAACCTAACCTAGGATCTAATTGACCCTAGTTATCCCTAATCTCTCCTCACACGTGTGAGGATGAGATATTTCTCTAGGCCATGAGGATTTGACACCTAGTCAAAACCCTAACCTAACTCTAGCATGGAGTAATCCTAAGGGTTGGTCTATCTAACCCCTTCTCTTGACCTCATATTTGCCTATAAATAGAGGTCCACCCCTCTCATTGTATCTCTCTTCCTTTTAGCTAACTTAAATAATCTCTACCAGAATCCTGATAGAATCCCTAATTTTGATTGTGGACGATACAAACAACATCCAAGCACCCAAGGAGTCAATATGGATGAAGGATATCCACCAGAAGGTACCTACATTTGGATTCACCCCCTGACCTATGAACCTAGGTTCTAGATCACCCCCTACCCTATGAGATGGTCATACAGCTAATTTATAGTAGCAAAAACCTCAGGTAAGCTTTATTTCATGTTTTTATAGCATTTACACTTCATTTTTGGCTTTATTTCATGTTTATAATATAATTTTGTCTTTATGAACATGGGGCCTAATCCATGATAGGCCACCAAATGAACTAACAATATTTTGTAGGCCCTCCAACAATAGGTAAACACCAAACACATCAGAAAGCATAGCAACAACAATAATAGATAGTGGTGGCTCATACGCATTAAATCCCACCTACATTCGAGGGACCCCAAGAGAAACCATTAGAGTGCTTTACATTTTGTTAAGAAATAAAAGGAGATTCACCTTGTAACCTTTGTATCAGTTTCTCAATAAAACAAGTTGAAAACATTTCTGAGCATGTTAATTTGTCTTTGTTAATTTGCTTGATCAAATGGTAGCCTTTGGTATGCTTCAATTACATAGGAAGACCTTTGAAAAGTTTTAATCATCAATCACCTGTCTAATGAAAATTTGTATGATGCAGAAATAATGTTGAAATAACTCTGTACAATTTTTGAGGAAATGTACCATCATGTACATCATAACTTCTAGCAATAAAAGTAGTACTTTATTTTTCACATATGGTAACTGTATCATTTGTGTTATTTACTACTTGATTTCTTTTATGTAATTGTAATTGTATTTTTCCTGCATCCATAGAATATAATAATGTTTGTAATAGTTATGCATCTTAGTTACTAAGATAAAGTAGTTTAGGGGTGAAAGACTTACAATGTAATCTAGGAGGCAAGGCCCACTCCTACAATCAGTCCCTATTCTCTCACCCCTACAATAGGTTAGGAATAGTTAGTATGTAAAATTAACCTTAGAATATAAAATAAATTAAATTACATTATCATAGATCAAAAATTAAAAATTGATAATTAAAACTAATGGTATGAGGATCCTCACCAATAGATAAAATCATCATTAGATCAACTCATCAATAGGTAAAAATCATATTTATTGCATAAATCATAAATTACATTTTATTTTCATTCTTGCACAATTTAATTTCTATTTGCTGCAATTATAATTTTTCTACAAAACCTGAAACTAAAAGAGATCTAAATTAAGCTTAGAATTAATCTCCATGGTACAATATATACTGGATTTCTACTCTTTAAATCTAACCTTGATTACCCCGGATTGATAAAATTAAATGTAAGCTATTACAATCGATCATTTTGGCACCGTTGCCGGGGAGAGTAGCACCGTAGTGGTTAATCAAAAAAGCTATTTGGTAGTGCAAAAATGGAGAGGTTTACTTGTATGTGGAAAGAGGTACGTATGAGTCCTTGGTGTTCATATGAGTTAGAGTGGCATGATATGGTCCCAATAAGCCCCTTTGTTCGATATTGCTAGGTTCTTTTATCTTGAGGAATATTTTTACTACTTTCATAGTTAAAATTTTATTTCTTGCAAAATTTATTTTTTTGCAAAATTTTATTTCTTGTAATTTTTTCAATATTTGGGTGATTATTTTTGCTTAATATGGTTTAGGACCTCTAGAAAATAGGAAGTAGGTATGGCTAAGTGAAATAATCATAGTGAAACATTCCTAAATTTGGCCTAAGACCTGTAGGAGTAGGAAGTAGGTATGGTAGAGTTACATAGTCATAGTGAAACATTCCTAAATAATCAAAGAAGTAGTAATAGTTTTGTAGACACCTAAAATACATCATTTCAATGCAACTATTCATATGGGACATGCTAGAAGACCATATGAAATATCTTGGATAGATTCCAAGGTGAAGCAATGGTTCTAACCACTCATTTAGGCATTTTGGTCTAATCATTCTTGGTCGCGACTAACACCCACGGTTAACAGATATGGTCGTGCTTCAAAGTTGTGGCTAGCCTTCAAAATTAGTTGGATCTCAGCTGACCCAAAATTGGTTACAATGACCAATTGGTTGAATATCCAAGCAGTTAGAGGGTGGAAAGTTTCGAAAGATTCCATCCAACTGCCCCATCTACCATTTCTTGATCTTGGCTTCTCCATGAAGCTAAGACAAGGCCTTCTTATGTGTTATAAAATCCCCCTACAAATTGGGGAGAAATTTGGAAGGGTCTTGAGTTGAAGTGCAGTGAAGCCCTATCAAATTGCATACTCACTTGCATCCATTGAGAGGAACACTTTTGCTGCCTATTTGGAGATCACATGGCATTTGGAATCAAGAAGGCTATGGAGGGCTAGGAGAAATAAAGAAAATAAATTGAGCCCAATCCATCACCAATTTGAGCAATTCAACTACCAAATATATTAGAGGACATCAAGGTGACCTTTGAACATCAATTCATCGAAGTGAATTGAGGAATCAAGCTCGAATTTGGAGAACAAGGACATTCATGGCTTAGTTGTGGCTAACAGTACCGGTTGCTTCACAGACCTGTAGTCAAGGTTTAATCCTCTTTTCAGCTAGTTTTAATAGTAGGTTTACATTTCTATTTGTTCATTTAGGTAAATTTACTCTAGATTGATTTTATGTCTTCTCATTAGACTATTAGAATCATTGATCTAGGGTAAATTTCTCTCATTTCTAAGTATTAGTAAATTCTAGACTGTGTTATTATTTTCATGAATGTATACTTTCAATGCTTAATAAGGATTTTAGATGACTAAATCTATGTCTCATTTACATTATTTATGGTAAATTTACCATGTTTTAGCATATATTTGTATATTTACATGCTTTCTTGATTTCATGTTTCTTATAGCATCTTTATGCAATATTTGGATTAAATGCCTCATCAAGAGAGGCTACATTTGCTTTTAATATGTTTCTTGTTGTTTCTTGGATACATGATTAATAAGGTATTGTCATTCAAAGTAATAAATACCTCTAATCTTGGAGAAAAATGCCATATTTGTCTTGGAGTAGTTCGTGTCAACCTAGGAAGCTTGTGGATTACACCTACCCTTATGTGGGGATTTTCTATGATTGTAATAATTGTATCACATTGGGTATCCCTAAGAGGGATGGATTTGTAATCAAATTTTAATGGAAATTTAATAAAAGGAGCCCTTATTTGTGGTTATTTGCAAATTCGTCCATTCTTTTATGCTTAATGTGATTTTTCAATTATTATTAGCTTAGGTGTATGCATCCTAGTTTGCTAAAAAAGGTGATCATAATGGGAAACACATATTTTATGCCATAGAATACTGAATTACTATGTTTTATGATGACATGCCTTAGTTGTAGCTAACAACCATGGTTAAAAGTTGTCACTGTGCCATAGATCCACGAGCAATAGTTGCAGCCATGCTTGACAGACACGATCAACAGAAAATAGAACAACAATAAATATCCGATAGCACCATCAAACTTAGATCTAAGGTAGGATCATTTTTACCTCTCTATATTTTTCTATAGGTGTTTTTACAGAAGCAGAATGTAATAGATGGATTTTAATTAGAAAACATAGCAAAAATTAGAATGGAAAATTCATAAATACTTTTTAGTTTTCTACTAGTCATTGCTAGGAATAGCGGATCTCTGATTGTAGTCCACCCTAGTCTCCAGTAGTCTAGGATATTGTGTGTTTAGAGTTTGCATTTATGAGGCCCAATCCATGGCTATTTTCCTCATAGATAGTTGTATTCTTTGAATGCCATCTAACATAATCGTGCATTATTTTAAAGTGAAACGTTCTTTTTCAAAGCATGTAGAAAAATTATGTGAATGCTGGTTTATGCATTTGTATTTCATGTAAAGTAAAAATAACCACACACACCATGACACATTTCAAATGCTAATGAGTTAGAAGTCACATCCAAAAACTAGTAGGGTTCAACGATGGTGGTAGTAATTTCCATTCGTTAGCCCAACTCCCTTGATCCTTTTACCAATACCGGATCCGAGAACCATCATAGCCAATGGAAAATTTGCACGTATCTCTCTTCGAATAGGTATATCACTGACTATGGGTGAACAAGGTGAGGACTAGAAGGACCTATACTCCATGATCATGTGTGGACTTCATTACCACATATTATAGGTGGGATTACGCAGCCTAGAGTTCATAGCCAATTTTTTGAGCTATGAGTATACAGGTGAAAACCCTTAAACAATTGAGTATATCATCAAATTATTGAAAACACGATGAGAATTACTTTTTGATACAAAAAATCTCAAAACCCATCAAATAGTTTAGGGCTCACAAAAAAATTAAAAGAGATAATCATCATTGATTCCTTTGTTTGCCTTAAAATTTACATACGAGATGATATCATGGTGCAAACACGGAGAGGCTGATACAGGCATAGACCTAAGGTTGATGCTGAAGCTCCACCTAATGCACAAAAAAATGTGTAGGATCCTTAACCATAGAATCCTCCTGAATGATGTTCGATGAGTATTAGAGGGGATAATTCTACACATGGGGATCCTGTTGAGAATACCCCGGTTAGAGGAGGCACTAGAAACTCCTCAAAAAATAGATAAGAGCATGGGGCTTCCTAGCATGGGGGTCCCAAACATGGTAGAATTTACCATGATTGCACTTTGCATGCTTCCACATGATTTGCTAAGGAGTATGTCATAGAGGGATCCAGATTGGTACCCCTTCAACCTATACCTAAGGGAGGCACAAGGCCCCCACCAATTGAGTATAGATGATGAGGCCCAAAAATACCTCATTATTGCACAATGTTTGACTACCATATGATAAGTTAATTTTCAAATAGTTGAATAAAATATACTATTTGTTAAGTGTTTGCATGATTTTATGTTAGGAATACTATATCTCTGTTTTTGACTATTTTTAGCATTTTGTGACTGATTTTTCTTGATTAAGTAGCAAGTAAAAACATGCATTTAAATTAAAAAAATGTGGTATGCTGATATCCATTAACTTATAAATGGTTTTTGAATGTTTTTCTACCCTTCAACTTGTTTCAAATCCACATTGAAGCCAAAAGTTTAGGAATGTCATAAATCTAAAAATCTAAAAAAACAGCCACATAAAAATCAGCAAGCAGTCACTTTATAGGAACACCTTGAAGTTGTCAAGCAAAGCATGAGGATATGGATGAAATGAGTTCAAAAGGACTACATAAGACATCTGACCTATTTAGAAGCATTCCCACATGGTCTAAATAGGCAGCAACAAAGTATAAAAGAGCAGGGACAATTGTGCAACACTGTTGCACTATTTCAGCATTGTTACTTGGTGAATGAAGTGTATAAATTCAGTAGCAACTTGATGTAATCCTTCATATTGATATTTGAATAATTTTTCCATGCTCTAATTTGTTTGAATTTGCAAGAAATGCCAATATTTTACAACTTTGCAGCAGAATTGGAAAATGCAGTAATTTACCATGTAAATTCCAACAAGCTACAAATGAATGGCAAGGCATGGAATTCACACATGGAGAGGAATTAAGGCTATTGCAATCTGATCCTGAGGGCTAATACACCTGAGAAATGTAGCTAAAATCACTTGAAGAGCACACAATTGTTCATTCCGAAGATCTTTGAAATGAACAGACATCTTCGAAATAAGAAATGCAGTCTCTTCGGAATGAGCCACTTATCTTCGGAATGAGAACAGAAAGTGCTTTTTGACTTGTTGACTTATTTTTTATGATGGAAAAATAGAAAGAATGTTGAAAAGGTTAAAGGAAAATATCTCCCATCTAACTTTGTCGTCCTTGCCATCCAAAGCCACCATTCATGGAAAAGATCAATTTTGATCCTCTTCTAGGATAAACCCAAAAAAACTGAAACATAATAGAAAGTTGTTTACAAGATAGAAATGGCATATTCTAAAGTGGATAAAGATGTGTGATATATTTCTAGACTCCTCCCACGTACTCCCACCACTGAAGATGCTTTCTAAGGGCTAATGACTACTACTGCAACACAAACTGTCCAGATTTACATTTATTTCAGATCTAGAATTATTGGCAAATCACTGTAAAGTAGCACATAGGCTGATTTGAGCATGGGATATGTTGTAAATATTTATATAAATAACAAATCTCCCTCCTTGTTTGATCCAGTTAGGAATTATAATAGAGGAGAGTTTTCAATAGTAGCAATTAGGACTGTACAACAATTTTCTGTAACAGTTTTCAACATGTTCTGTCATCAATAAAAGTGCAGCTATTTTATCATTTTCTGTTCTGAGTGTTAATTAGTTAAGGAGTGCTTTTCACCTCCTTCTAGATTAGAAAGTATGGGCCCACTTTCAGATCTAGAACGAGGGATTTTATGGCAGGTTTTAATCTATAATTTTGCTGTAGCAGAATTAATAGATTGCTTTCCAGATTTCATTTTCTTGTTTTTATTTTATATTAAGTGATTTATGTGTTTCTATTATGTTTGTGTACATCATTTGTGTGTATGTCCACTAATAAATTATATTAAGGATTTTTACTTTGCTTTCCATGTTTTCCCTGCTTTCTATTTTAGCAACTTTCCATTTTCAGCATATTTCATTTTGTTGTCAATTCCTGTAGCAGAAGCTTGATGACCTTTTGTGGTAGGGCATTGATAGGTGTTTCATTTCCAAGCATCACTTCCATTCTACAATAGTAAAATAGGTTTCAATTTTACAAGTGTAATTTAGGATTTTATTTTAGCAACATTTCAATTTAGCAATTTCAATTCTGTCATTTCAATTCTGCAAAAGTAGATTAGATTTCAATTTAGAAATTTCAATTCATGCGATTGTAGTTAGATTTCAATTCTTGCAACTTAGAATTAGTTTTTAGTTCCTACAATTTTTCATTCTGTAGACTAGGTTTAGTGTGATACCAAAAGGCTAAACCAAAATCTGCTTCACCAATAAATACTTGAAATTTGAATACCTGAATTGTACTCTGCCCTAGCCTTCTATCATAGATAGCCTTGGAAACCACCTTGAATTGATAAATTATTGATATTAAATGATGAGACTCAATGACACTCATCAATAGAAAAGATCAAGATCTATCCATTCAGGGGTAAATAGAGAGGACCACTTTTGAGCGTAGACCAATGAAAACTCCCAATAGAAGTGAGCCTTGTAGGATCACCATAGACATGTCTAAAGTGGGAGAAAATGGTATGCCACCTCATGAGCCATTGCGTAGTAGATAGATAGATAGTCTGGATAGAGTCTTAGGATAGCTAGGTTATAAAAATTCACCTACACCTTCTCATTTTGAAAGTGTGCATAGCAAAAGTATAATTAGGACCATCAAGGAACCTAGAGAATGCTCCAAGCATTATCGTGATATGCATACCCCTGAATCTCATGCGAGCACAAAGTATAGGTGATATCTGGATGCAAATATCATCTTCATAGACAAGGGCAAGAGCATAGTAAATCATTCTATTGGGGACACATCCACAAAGCCACTAAAAAAAGAACACACACTAGAGGCCTCATACGGCTTATCACATAGATAGATCTCACAAGCTATTGTCAGAGCACAGATGTTAGATCCTCCAAGACCAATTGGAAGATGTTCATGTAGAGCAGGAATACCTCAAAAATGAGGACACTCAAAGGCAAAGGTTCATAATATAATGTTTATATGAACAATGCATGTGTGAGCAATTTATCCCTAATAAAAAGGAATGTTCTAAGAGGGAGGATTGATTGGCCAGTATTGGTTTACCTCCCTGTAGTGAGTACATGGAGTGCATTGACAGATGAGCTAATGCATAGCCTGAGTTGCACCCTGAGTATATAGATACCCATACTCGTCATAGGCCCAAAATATAGATCATCATCTCACATCTGAACATCATGGGCATAAGTAGTATGAAGAAAAAGTAGGATATGAACTAGATCAATATTATCTCAAGATCTCCCAAGTCAAAGTGGATGATGAGCCTAGTCCTCCACCTTGACCAAGGAGGAATCTGCCTCCAAAGTTACCTCAAAAGCAATCCAAAGAAGAGAAGTTCCTATATTCATAGGCCTATAAGCCCTTGGTATAAAATGTTAAAGCTATCAAAAAGCAAGGAACAACTTATCAAAATCCAACCTTAAACAAGATTCATAATGAACCTTTATGCTCATCAGTGCCTATTTTTTCCTATCCTAAGCATTTTGAGATGCCTAGGCTGGAAAAGTTTAAAGGAGAGGAGGATGTTGAGGAGCATGTCATGATTTTTCTAGATATGTGCTTTCATATTGAAAGCAACGATGCCTTGATCCTATGGATCTTCATTACAACCATCTCAAGCCTAGCTTAGGAGTGTTTTAATAAACTCAAAAGGCACAACATCACCAACTTCGAGCAACTGGTCGATACATTTCTTGAATGATTTTCCTTCGACATCAAGAAAAAGGTGAACTTATACGATCTGGCTTGTTTAATGCAACATGATGATGACCCAGTTATGGATTATAGGAAATGATGGAGAAACATGATGGAAAAGCTACCATTCTCCATATCTGCCTCTAAATTAACTTGAATATTTATGAAGAGTTGCACAAAGCACATTTTGTTATTGTTATAGTTGTAGAAATATAAAATATTTAAAGAGGATTTAGCACAAGCCAAAGTGATGGAGGATATCAAGTTACAGGAGGGTAACTTCATAAAAAATAAGGAATGGAATAAGAAGAGAATCTAGAAATAACAAACCAAGATGGTCCATGTTAATTAGGTGGTTTTAAACCTTCAAAAATGGGATAAGGGGTAGCAACAACAAAATTATCAAGCCCAACCTCCTCCTGCATAGTATGAGCAACACAACAACAACCAGAAGGGTAAGGAAAAATAAATACACCCTCCTCGCATATTCACTCAATTATCAAAATTGTTGACATCGATTTTCCATCAATTGTGTGAGGGAAAGGCAATAAACTTACCAAAAATCAAATTAGTGGACCCTAATAAATGCAAGCCTAAGGGATATAAGGATGATCAATATTGCATATTTCATCGAATTAAAGGTCACGACATAGAGGTATGTTGGTCATTCAAAAATTTAGCATAAAATATGGTCAAAAAAGGTACACTTATTGTGTAAAACCTATAGGTTCCAAAAAATTAGAATATGGGGATTTATAGAAAGCCTCTACCCAATCATGAGGTGCCAAGGAACAATGTTGGCCAAGTCAATCAAGTATACATCGAACCACCAACCCATGGGTTCATCAAAATGGTCAACATCATCACAAGTCATGCAAGGTATGAGATACCAAATAAACCTCCAGTGTCTATTAGGGTCCAAGGTGTGCCTCCTCCAAGGCCAACCCAGAATGTGCTAGGCCTACCAACAAGACTAGTGGTAACAATCAGGAGTAGGTTAGTTCAAACCCTACAAATGACTCCAATGAAGCTATCAATTAATGAGATTATTCAACAGTATTCCAAGCACAAGGATATGCTTATGGAAATTCTAATGTCCATAGAAGTGTAGTCCCAGGATCCCCAAGAATTCACACACTTCATGGGACATGTGCAATAGTGTCAAAAACTGATCATACAATTTTATGATCATAAAATCAAGATGATTTCCACTATCATAGTGGATCTGTCACTATGCATCATTGTGTGTGTAAATCACATACCTTTCAAGCAGGCTTTGATTGATATAGGATCATCAATTAAAATAATCACTACCAAGGCATTGACATATCTAAAGTTTCCAAAGATGCAGATCATACCTTCTACCTTCATGTTGAGAGCTTTTAATTATGCATTATGCTCAATTATTGGTACGATAGTTTTATGTATTCATGTGGGACTAAAGATCATCCTAGTGATGTGTCATGTGATTTAAGGTGCTATTTAATATAACATCCTTTTGAGGAGGCCTTAGATAAGAGAAATGTATTGTGTCCCTTCCATTCTCCATAAATGTATTAAATATGTGCATGAGAGACAGTTTCACGTGGTACCTTCAGATGAAGAACCATTTAAATACATGAATTTATCATATTTTTTGGGGGAATTCATGCTCCCTTCAATGGACCTGGACATACGACTAGCATCATCGATCAAAGAGCTAGGAGGTAAAATTAAAGAAGTGTGTGCCAAACCTACAATGTTTGCATCTCAATGATCGAAGCACACGACAAATGCTTCTACCAGACCACCATCTACATCCATCATGCATCGGTATGATAGGAAGATAAAATAAAATATGGATAAAAAAGAGATAAAACAAGAACCCAAACCTGTTTTCATCAAGGTCCCTACTCCCATGGAAGTAGAGGATCCTCAAGAAGAAGTTGAAGAGGCACCTCAACCTACTTTTCCTACGTCTTCAACAGGGTCATCTACATCACAGGTGACCATTAATTTGGTTAATACCATATTAGGGAAGTATATTATGTAGAATGTGAAATTTATGCAAATAATAGAGACTACATAGGATATGGGCCAACCACAAGCCCATCGTATTCTCGTAGGGATGGTGGTACCACTGGGGGTACTTCCTAACCAAACCAATTTTATCTATAGAGGACTCAAACAACTCACATATCGCACTACCATGGATGAGGATGATGATGAACCATTCACTATGAATGTTGATTATCTCTCTAACCTAGAATACACCTTATGATAATTCAAATGTTACCATTGGTATATTTACGGTCTCATATTATTTTAGCAAGGGCGTAGGAGGCCTTACAAATCATAATATTAGTTTCCAACTGATAGGTTCAAGTTAGGATACTATATTAGAGGATAGGATGAGCTCCTCATGGCATATTTAGACCACCTATACCTTAATATGGGGGGTGAAGTTGACTTCAATCCTTATCACCCCAATACGTTCACCTTTCAAAGGGATAATCAGTTAGTATCTTACGTCACTATAGAACCACCTGAGATATATCATGAGAAAATCTTGATGGAGACCGGTCTAGAGCACATACTAAGAGATAACTTGGGTGAACAAATTTGTGGGGCAGTGTTGGAACAAAATCTACCTGTGGTTGTTATTTGCACCTTGATTTTGTCAACATTGAATAGACGAGACTGATCTTTGAGATCTTTTGTCTAATCTCCAGAGGAGGCTGGTTCCTTAATATTTTTATGGGAAAAGGGAAAAGAGCATTACTAAAAGAGAGGGAAATATAGTCGAGGATAGAGCTTGTTCATGGTATAGATTAAATAAAAACTAAGATGAACACATACTTTACTTGTCAAAGAATTTGATATTATCTCCACGTAGAAATCATGAATTTCTCAATGTGATTTAGATCTCCATATAACACATGTATATATCAGATTTCAACTCCAGTAAAATGATTTATGTTTTGGGTAACTCTAAATTTTAGAACAAACACAAACTATATTTCAATAATTTTAATAGAAGTGGGAAATGTTAATACATACACTTGCACACTGTGAACTAGAAGCCAATAGAAGCATAATTTTATTGCTTGTATTCAAAGTACATACATCAAGTCTTGTAAACATCCAAGAGCTGACCTCTTTTCCAAGTATGTTTACCCTTATATATACCCTATGGTGAGTATCTTCTTAAAGTTAGTACATTTTGATATATAATCAATTACAAGCAACCAGACTATAATCATGATTCCATATCTTTTGCATGGCTTCTAACAAATAAAATATAATAGCTAGAATATAGGGATTGATATTTTCTACCATCTACTTCCAATTACTGACACAAGCTCTTGGAGGCATCTTATTCATTACAAAATATATCCATGTCGGAAAAACTCATCAGGTCATGAAATTGTTACACTTCTTCCCTTTTGGCTCTTTCATTGTATATCACTGGCAAAAACCCAACATGTCACAAAATCATGATACTTTTTCCCTTCTGGCTCTTTCAGGCTATATCACTGGTGAAAACCCGACATGTCATGAAATCATGACATCTTATGTACTTTAGCTATGGTGAGCAGCATGCTGGCAAAAACTCACCATATCAAGAAATCATGACACTCTTTCTCTTTTTTCTTCTTCCAGCTTCTTCACAAGCAAAAACCTGACATGTCATGAAATTGTGACATTCTCCTGCTTCCTGACCTTTCTGAGCTATATATCAGTGAAAATCTAACATTTCGTGAAATCGTGACCCTCTTTGTGCCTTAGTCAATTCTTCGCCTTATGTCTCAAAAATGACAATACAAGTCTTTCTCTGCAAAAATCTGCTATCTATCAAGGTAGTCTTTTTAGACTAACATTCTTGGCACCTTTCTAGAAAATTTTTCTAGCAAAATATTAGAATCCAGGACCTTCATCCATTGGGAAATGGAGTTAAAAAACAAAACAATATAGGAGAGGAGATTTTTTGGAAAATAATATCAAGAAGAAATGTACTTGGGCAAATAAAGCATTACCTTTACAGGATACCCTTCACAACTTATGGATTTTTTACTAAAAATACATTAACAACTTAGGAAACAATTTCAAACAGGTATCATGGTTGGTGGATCGTCCCTCCTTCTATAAACTGTGTTTGATTATCTTGTTTGGATTTATTAATTCTTTCTATCATAGCAACTACTTCATTGTAAGTCATGGAAATTCACTTCCAGTCTTCATCTTCAAGGTCTAAATAATCCATGAACAACTGATATATATACTGTAATTCCTCTACTTTATCATGTGACACAATCTTATTCCTTAGGATCAATTTCCTACAGACAAGACTTAATTTTTGTGAGGTTCTTCATCATAGCGAATATCAAAACTTCTTCTACAAGCTCTTTCTAATTCTCTATATCTGACTCATATTTTGTGAAAGCCTTTAGGGATAGTGTTGGCACATCTTCACTTAATACTTTTGAATTATCATCCCATAAATACAAAAGTTTGCATTTTTTTTTTAAATTTAAATGCTTCACTAATCCTTTGGCTTCAGATTCTAGATTTTGAAGGATATTATCACCCTGAGTCACCAGTTTAAGTCTCCTAAATAAACTTTTAGTTGCAATATTAGTTTGAGACCATGCTTCACTACAGATTTTAGCAATAACACTCTCGGGCATCTTCTCTGATAAAACTTGAATTTTTGTGGCTGCATCTGATCTTTCTTGAATAAATCTTACTAAAGCTCTTAATTATTTTCTGACTACTTCAATTACCTCCTTCACTTTGGCCAGGTATAATAACATGGGCCTTGTCTTAAGGCTCAATGGCAATACATCTTCAAGGATTTCTTTCCTTACTGTATTGGCCTTCTCTTTTGAAAGACCATATGGAGTGTTATGCTTTTCAATTAGTTGCTACTAGAGCTATTGAACCTGTAGATTCAAAGAGTGAAGCTATGCATCGACCTCTTTCAATTTTTCTTTGAATGTGGTTGCTTCATTAGTAGCCTCACCAAATCTATCTTCCCACTTCTTTGCTTCTAACTTTAGGGTATTTTCTATCAGTTTCTATTCCTATAGGATAGACTCTAATTCCTTCCTAACTTCTTGTTCTTTGATAAAAGTTTCTATGAAAAATTCTCCATGTAAATAAATAGTCCCAAAATGAGCCTGAGATTTTTCCCACTCATCTATCATATGTAGTTGAGTAATGTCTTCAGTTGTGTCTTCTTCTTGATAATCTTCAATGTTCATATATCTTTTTGATTTCTGAGAAACTAGTGTCAATTTTACCTTCTTCCTCTGCATTGTAGTAGGATCCAGGGAAATTATCTCTTGAATACGAGCAGGGGCTTTGGAATATTTAGTAGAATGAGATGTCCACCAGTCTAAAGCATTTTTTTTGCTTTCCTCAAATCTCTCAATTTTGAAAAAGTGGGGTGACTCTCATTATTTGGAGTGGATATGGATTTAATAGCTGGAATGCTAGAACTAGAGATGAATGGATTTGGGACCAACTCAAAATCAACTTTAGATTGAAATTGAGAGAATAATGCTGGTTCTGGGGAAGAAAACATGAATCCAAAGGGAACATTACATCTTTCTTTGAACAAGAAATGGAAGGAAAATCATTGTAGGAATAAGTAGAGAGAAAATATTGAAAGAAAAGAGAAATAATACCTTTGTTTGTTTGAAGCACTTGTTGATGTTTATATCCTTCTCCATGGTCTAAATCCCTTTCACCCGTCATTGGATCTAGATTTTCATCTTGTGTAGGGATTTTTGCATTTTCGATGTTATCAACTAGGTTTTCATTATCTGTAACTTCTTTAAGATTTATAATTTCAACATTTGGGGGAATTTCCCCAAGCTATCTTCTCTTATGTTCCACATTTTTCTATTTTACAATGATTTCTTTAGAATATATACATTTCGATCCTCCTGAGCAAGGTCATTTGGATCAACTATAGTCCCAATATGGAAATTTTCTTGTTCAGTAAGGTCTGGATTTAGAATGTTATTATCACTATCCTAAACAATTTTCTCATTATCTGGAGCAATTTCCAAATCATCCATATCATTATTTTGAACATTTTTTTCATGAACTAGGTTTTTTCAACACTTTTATCCTTATTTGTTTTAACTTCTGCTACAGACTTTAGCCTCTTCCTCTTAATACAAAGAGGTTCTTCATCAGATTCTATAGCTGAGCTTGATGGGGGAACACAATTAATAGTTTTAGAAATTGGAGATTTACTTCTGGATGAATCATCTCCTAAGGCCAAGTATTTTTCTCTTCTTTCGGCCTGCAAGGGTTCAATGATCCCTTGTCCTTCTTTTCCTAGACCTTTACCTTCATATCCCATTTTTAACATTATTTGAGCTGCTTTCCCATACTTTTTCCCTTGCTCCTTTGTGAAAACTTCTATAGTGGCCCTTTTCTTTGAACTTCTCAACCTGGTCTATGCTTGAGCCAATGGTTGTTCAACTACAACTTTCTTACCTTTCCCCTATTCAACATTTTGTTTTTTAGTAGCTTCGGGACTTGTCTCTTTGCTACCGCCAACACTACGAGGTATTTTTATAGGGAAAATTCCTAACCAAGATTTATGATAATGATCATATCTTACTGAGAACTCGAGATAATTTTTAATAGGGTACCTTGATTCAATCATGTCTGTTTATACCCTCATGGTCCACCATTCATGAATTTTCCCTATTTTCCAATCTGCACCCTTTTTTTTGCATTTTAGAAATAGTGTTTTCATTGAACACATGCCCCTCATTTTTTCTTAGGTCAAAATGCAACACATGTTCATAAAATTCATGCCAAGAAGGCAATGGCTGCATTTGTTCCACATGCCATTCTAATGGATTATTTTCATCATTATTTCTACAAGCTTCGATATCTGGACTAACATATGCATGATACATTTTCAATGGGACTCTATTTAGAATAGTATGTATTTATACAAGTTGGTTTATAGGATCATATTTCCATATTTGAGGTATTTCTACCAACCCCAAATCCCTCAGAGCCTGAGCGATTTGTTCATTTTGACCCCTTTTTGAAACCACAATACTTTCAAAATGGAAAGGTATGGTACAAGTACCAGTTTTACCTATACTTATGCCATATTTCATATTGATATGTTCAATTTGCCTTACATACTCTAATGCAAACAATTTATCAGTAACATAATGTGGAAGTAAGAAAGGTTTTCTAGTAAAACCATACAACCTAATAACAATCCCCTGGGTGAGAATAAACCAATCACCCTCTTCAACATGTTTATTTTGTAAAACCTTCTCAGCTTTGGAGGATAACCTTCTGATTTCTCCATACATTATTTTCAAAGTGGGACCTAGAAACTCCCTATTGAAATCATAATATGAATCATTTATGTACAACACATTGATCCACTCATATACTGGTAAAGTCCTTCCTTTATCATCTTTATAATTAACCGAAATGAACACTAGTTCCTTGTCCATAAAGAAAAAGAAAAACCATACTAAATAAGAGGAAAAATGGAAAGAAAAATGAGACCCCCTCTTAATGGTGGATAATCCTTCATGTACTTCTCTGGAAAAATACCCTGACCAGTAAAAAAACATAGGACGAACACTCTTATCCATAACTGTAGAATCATAATTTTCTGGGTTAGATAGACAATTGACTAAAGCAATTTGCCATCCATGATTTTTTTATCAATCTTTAATCCTGCCACCATAGCCAATATGGAAAATAGTTTTGGGTTTTTAAATTCAACTACAGGAATGGGAGTTTCAAGCATCCTCCCTCCATTAGGTGGATTTCTCAACTGTGTATAGAGGAAATTCTTGATTTGTTTAGAAGGGATAAAATATTTTGCCTGGTTTTCTAGATCAAAAGCTTTGGGCTCAAGGGCAGGTACATATCCAACAAAAAAATCAAAAATAAAAGCATCAGTTTTTAAAGCAAAAAGCACTCTCCCAATCTGATTTTTAACCACCCCTTTCTCTTCATTGTAAAAATTTGTGATTGCTTTAAATTATTTGGGGTAAGGGTGCACAGGAATATAAACATACCAGTTTAGCAATGAATGAAAAGCAAAAGTGGTAGGAGAAGATGCAGAAATCCCAGTTACCATTCTATCTTCAATATCTTTTTGGATCCTTACTGCGTCTTTCCATGTCACTACTGTATCACCAATTCTAGAATTTTGATCGATAAATTGTTCGCTCACATCTTCTTCGCGTCTTGTTGCTTAAGGTGAAGTAGATGAACCCACCATTGTTGTTTTCTAAGTATTATTTATTGGAGCGATGATATTTTTGTCACACTGAGCCCCTTTTTTTTGAACTAAACTTGAACTAAGAAAATTAGGAATAGAAAGTGATGCAACGGATTTCACTCAAGTATAAAATTAGGGTTTTAGGTTAATTGGAAACATATGCATGGTGTGCATTAATTGTGGTTGGTGGGTTGGATTTTCTTGGATCCCCTTGTGCCTCATTTCTGCCACCCTTTCGAATGTTTTGAAATCCTAACCAATGATTATCCACTATGTGAATTAAAATTCTACTTACCAAAGCTCTCCCCATTTACAAAGGCGGTTCCTTTATGTGATTATTGAAGGACCATGTGGCAAAATTTTAAATTCCTGCCGACAACTGGCCATTCATCGTATTTAATAAAAGGAACGCTTATCAAAGTTGTTCAAAAACACTTTTCTCCCACCAAAAATCAGAAAACCACATGGCAATTTTGAATTTGAACTGCTATATCCGACAATATAACACTTTCTAATTCCATCTTCTCTCTTGTTGGTGACTTCTGGTTGGTTGCAGGATGCTGACAAAAATTCTCTAAACTAGAAATAACTTTGGAAATATTTACAAACTTACTGTAATATACATTATATACATATGTTTTATCCATTTTTCTATTTGAAATAGAGATTTAAGTGAAAAGCATTCACTATGATGGGTAGAACCATACTTTGTTGATCCTGTAATTGGAAATAATTAAATTGCCTTTTAGAAACTATCTCGAAAGGGATTCTCAAAAAGCGTAAAATTTGTCATGATTACCTGGCTTAGATTTTCTTACATTCCATTTCAAAACCAGATATCCCACTTTAAATTTTTTGCAAGTTGTATTTTTATTAAACCATCCTTCCGTGTCTGCCATATGTTTCTGGTGATGATTATAAGCCTATTCTCTTTGTTCTTCCAATTTTAGGAGTTGCATTAATCAGACATCCATAGGTTGACCTCATTATTCATTTATCTAATTTATCAAATTTAGGGCTGGTATTTCCATAGGTATAGGCAAAATAATTTCTTTACCATAGACTAAAGAATAAGTGGATGTATTGATGGATTTTTTATTGAAATTATGTTAGCCCATAGTGCTTGGTTAATCAAGGAGTGCTAGTTCCTCTTATTATTTTCTAGTTTTATTTTTAGAATTCTGAGGAGATTTGTATTTGTTGACTCAGCTAGACCATTATCCTATGGGTAATAATTGTAATAATTCTTCAAATATATGCCATATTTGCTAGTAAACTCAATCATTTTTGCTCCGATGAAGGTTGATCCATTATCTATAATTAGTGAATCCGGTACACCAAACCTTGTAATGAAGCTTTCCACAAATTCAATCACCACCTCCTGATTAACTTTTTTAGTAGGGATAGTTTTAGCCCACTTAGTAAAATAATCTATGGCAGTAAGTATATACTTATGGCCAGCTAATGAATTGGGTTCTATTATCCCAAAAAGTTCTAACCCCCATTACTAGAAAGGTTATTCAACTTGGACATGTTTTAAGGGCATAGGAGCATTTCTATTTCTCCCTACTTATCTCTGACATTGCTTGCAAATTTTGGTGACCTTGTAAGTATCTAAAAAAATGGAAGGCCAGTAACAACCAGCTCAGAGTATTTTCAAAGTAGTGGATCTTCCTGAATAATGTCCTCCAGAGAGACCTCCATCAAATTATTTTAACACCTTTTGTTTCTCATATTATCTTATACATTTCAAAATTACACCATCTATATTTTTTTTGTACAACCCTTCTGATTTAAGGGTGTACTTCAAAGCTTGTGCTCTAAATCTTCTTTGTGAAACATTCAGACTTTAAGGATACATTCTAGTCTAAAAGTACTCCACAAGATCATCAATCCAATCAATGTTTCTTAGACTTGGATCTAATTTTGTATTAGCCATTACACCTTGGGGTTCCACATGTTCATTTGTAGCTTGTTTGGCCAATTCTTGACACAGGGCTCTACCTCTTACTATCTTTGTTGGATGTATTTCTACATCATATTCCTATATCTTAGTCACCCAACCAACTCTTTTTTCACCAAGTTCTCCTTGTATTATAAAGTTTCTGACATCAGGATGGATCACATAAACAATGATTTTGCTCTATGATAGAAAATGCTTAAATTTTTTCAAGGATTTCATGATAGCATAAACTTGCTTTTCAATAAAATTGTATCTCTCCTTGTCATCGTGCATGGTGGAACTCAAAAAAGCTATGGGTCTTTCTTCATTGTTTTTCCCCTTCGATAGCAGGTGCCAATTATTTTTTTGGTTTTTCAATGGAATAAATTCCTATTTATGTTTCTATCATGGCATTGAAATCCTACAGAGAAAAATGATCTTCTTCTTGAAGATCTTCTAAGGTCTCTTCCATTAGGTCTACTCCAATTTCTTCAATCATCATATTCATGGTGTCAACTTCCCTTATATTTTCCACATGAAAAGTAGATGGTTTATCATTAAATATCTTAATTCTCTTACCTTTTAAAGGTATTTCTAAATGTGAATAATCCAGGGATAGGTATCCTCCTATTTTTATCATGAATTCTATAGATAAGCACATACCAAAATATGGTGTCAAATCTACCACTACTACTTCCTGTATAACCACAATTTGGGGCATATTGTGAAGTTGTATAGGAATATCCATAATCACTCCAATTTTTACTGGAGTACCATCCAACTGTAGAACACCTGTATTTCTCCTAGTGTACTCCATCCTCATAATGTCACATACTACTTTGGGTATTACTGTAGTAGAAGCACCTGAATCTATCATGCAGTTGTGAACAACCCATCCTTCTATTTGAAGAGATAAATAAAAGGGAGGAGGTCTATTCTTTCCAGTAGAAGATGTTAGATTTTCCTAGATTGTATTTGAAGAGTATATATTTTTATCCTTATATTTCATTGTTTTTAGAGATTCTTGCAGGAGATAAATTTGACCAGGGAACTGAAGAGCGTCATACATACTCGCCTTTGAGGGTTTTTTTTTAATTTATTCAACTATATTGAATGTAGGTAATTCAACAATTTTTCCCTTTCCTTGGTGAAAGTATCATACATATTTTTGTATCCCTAGGTAGCTTCAGTCCTTTGCCTTTTAGTTAATGAAGGAAATCCTAGCCTTTCCTTAGCTTGGTCTTGAGTCTCAGTTTCCTTTCGTGGAGTGAATTCTTTATGTATTTATTGCCCTTGGCTTTGGGCTAGAACTTTAAATATTTTCTCATAAGGTAAATTTCCTTTGGGATTTGCTTTAGGAGCTAGGAAAAAACTTAAAGGTTGAAGTTCTTTAGGATCTACTTGCAGAAGTTTTTTACCCGATCTGGTTAGAACTACAACTTGCTCTACTATAGGCATCATGAAATTATGGTTTGTTTCTCTAATCATATTTACATGACCTTTCATGCTTTTCTCTACTTTCTCAATAGCTATACTATGTACATAATATTTATGGATCATACATGAACTCTCTCCATGTGGATCATTACACGTGGTGAAATAGTAATCATAATTCGTTGAAGGCTCAGCAACATCTTCTGTTTCATTTGTATAAACAACATTTGACCCTTCTTGTCCCTTGTTACTTGACTGCACTACATATCTTGTTATCTGAGGAAACCTTCTTGGTTGAAAATTCCTCTAATATTCTCTTTTCTTCATTGAAGTCATATCATTTACTAGATTTTTTTATTGTATCCAGTATAAGAGTGAGCTGATTATCGTGGACTAACTAAGGCTATGGTGCAGGTAATACGGGAACTGTAGGAATGAGAGGTAATGACGAAGAGTTCTAAGGAATTTGTATGGTAGGAATGGAAGGTGGCCCATTCCATTTTTGGAGATCTACATTTGGAAAATGAAAAAATATAGAGGAAGTAACATTGGGAGCTTGGGGGATATCAAGAAAAATAGACATTATTGCTAAGGCAGATATCTCCCTGTGGCAATGATATCTCTTTCTGCTATAGAAGCTTCCTGATAAATAGCAGGGAAAGTGAATATTTATGATTTCCATATTATCATGTTGATATCTATATCAAAAGCTCTTAAATAATAATATATTGCTTGCTCCGTGGTTGGTTTTAATCCAGTCGGTACTCTTTCCCAAGTGCGACTAAATCGAATATTAAAATCAAAAATTTATTCTTAAGGATATTTTCTTATAATGGTGAACTAGCTAAGTAGGGATAATGGATCTGCATGTTGATTGGAATCATCTATAAGTTTACCAATGAGTTCTACCTAGGTCACGATAAATTGAAGAGGAAGTGCTCTATACCAGTAGAGCATTTTTCCTTGTAAGAAAATAACTAGAAATATGATCATCACATATTCTTGAGTGATGTTTTAAGTCACATCCAAGGCTGCAACATCTAAGTAATGTTCAAGTGTCGTTTTACCTATTCCATCATATGAAGGCAATGCATTCAATTCTACTGCTGGGATCAAATTTTGGGCCACCAACTTTAGTGGAACCGTGTGGTTTTATGTGAGATAAGATGGTGGAGGGGTAGCCATTGTAGAAACTATACTTTCCTATACTATAGAACTATGGGTAGTCACTGAAGATGGATTAATACTAGAAATAGGTAAAATAGAGCAAGGTTATGCATAAGAGGTTGGACTCAAAATGTACTAAAATGGTGAATCCTAATCAGAATCAAGGTGAATCATGTAGAATCCTAAGAAAATTAAATCAAGAATCTTCATACCAAAATTTGGGGTATTTGAAGCCCTAAAATGTAAGATCATCTTTGGGGCCACTTTTGACCTATTAATCATATTATAACTTCATAAAAACGCCACCATTAGATCAAGCTTGAAAAGAGATTTCCAACGCATACAAATATACCTATGTTTGGATATATATTATGGCAAATTGACCCTAAGAAAAAATTTATCCTAAAAATTTTAGGTGAATGGGCCGACGTCAAGGGTCCTCATATTCATCAATTTACAATTTTGAAAATCCTAATATTCACCCAAATGGCAAATATTCACCACTATGCATAACCCTACAATAGAGGGTACAAGGGTGGTAATATTGGTAGTAGGTGGATTTGATCTAGTAGATAAAACTGGATGCACCTTTAGGCTACTAAGATGTAACTCGAAGAACTCAATGGCTTCTTTTGAGTTTTTTGCTTTAGATCTGGTTATCATATAAGTAAATAATCATAAGTCTTTAACCAGATAAATAGATAAGGTATTTCTTGGGTCTATACCTTTGGACGAAGTCGTCAGGTGATTTTATTTAGATTTTTAAATATCAAAGGCAAAAACCAAACCTTATAGAATACTATGGGATTTAGGGTCCCACCGGGCGTGCCAAAAATTGTTGGAACAAAATTTGCCTGTGGTTGTTATTTGTGCCTTAATTTTTCCAACGTTGAATAGACAAGACTGATATTTGAGATCTTTCATCTAATATCGAGAGGAGGTTGGTTCCTTAATGTTTTTATGGGAAAAGGAAAAAGAGCATTACTAAAAAAGAGGGAAATATAGCTGAGGCTAGAGCTTGTTCATGGTATAGATTAAATAACAACTAAGATGAACACATATACTTTACTTGTCAAAACATTTAATATTATCTTCACATAAAAATCATGAATTTCTCAATGTGATTTAGATCTCCATATAACACATGTATATATTAGATTTCAACTCCAGCAATATGATTTATGTTTTGCATAAGTCCAGATTTTAGAACAAACACAATCTATATTTCAATAATATGAATAGAAGTGAGAAATTTTATATATACACTTGCACACTGTGAACCAGAAGACAATATAAGCATAATTTTATTGCTTGTATTCAAAGTACATACATCTATTATTGTAAACATTTAAGAGCCGACCTCTTTTCCAAGTACGTTTACCCTTATATATACCCTATGGTGAGTATATTCTTAAAATTAGTACATTCTAATATAGAATCAATTACAAGAAATTAGACTACAATCATGCTTCCATATCTTTTGCATGGCTTCTAACAAACATAATCTAATAGCCAAAATCTAGGGATTGATATTTTCTACCGTTTAATTCTAATTACTGACACAAGCTCTTGGAGGCATCTTATTCATTAATAAATATATCCATGTTGGCAAAACTCATCAGGTCATGAAATCATGAAACTTCTTCCCTTTTGGCTCTTTCGGGCTGTATCACTAGAGAAAACCTGACATGTCATGAAATTGTGACACTTTTCCCTTCTGGATCTTTCGGGCTATATCACTGGCGAAAACCCGACATGTCACAAAATCATGACATCTTGTGTACTTTAGCTATGGTGAGTAGCATGCTAGTGAAAACTCACCATTTCACGAAATCACAACACTCTTTCTCTATTTTCTTCTTCAGGCTTCTTCATGAGCGAAAACCTGACATGTCACAAAATCATGACATTCTCTTACTTCCTGGCCTTTCTAAGCTATATATCAATGAAAATTTAACATGTCATGAAATCGCGATACTCTTTTTGCCTAATGAACATGCCAACCTCATCCCTCTACTGAAAGAGATACCTTATCTCTTTGCTTGGACTTATAAAGACATGTTGGGTCTAGATCCAAAATTGGTTATTTATAACCTTTCACTAGATATCTCAAAAAAGCCAATCAAGTAGAAACTCAAGAGAATGCATCCAAAAATAGACTTAATGGTTAAATATGAATTGCAAAAGTTGTTGGATGTAGATTTTTTCATTCCCATTAACTATCCAGAATGGGTATCAAACATGGTGCTTGTAGGAAAACTTGATGGAAGGATCCGTATCTGTATGGATTTTAGAGACCTCAATAGCTCAACACTAAAGGATTTATTTATGTTACCAAACATAGATGCTCTCATAGATGCAACTGAAGGTCATGAAATGCTCTCCCTAATGGATGGTTTTTTTGGTTACAACCAAATTTATATTAAGACCGAAGACCAACATAATACCATATTCATAATGACATTAAGGAAATTTTGTTATAAGGTTATGCCATTCAGCCTTAAGAATGTTGGTGCTACATATCAACAATATATGACATACATATTTCATGACTACATGCACAAGATCTTGGAATATTACATCGATGATTTGTTGGCAAAGTCATTTCTACATGAAGAGCATGCAGAGGTCCTGAGAAAGGTCTTCGATCGCCTGATAGAGCATAATGCTAGGTTGAATATTAAGAAGTGTGTATTTGGTGTAACTTCAAGAAAAATCTTGGGATTTATCATTTCAAAGTGAGGCATCAAAGTTGATCCAACAAAGGTCAAGGCCATTTTAGATAAATTTCAACCCATGAATTGACTGCTACACAAGGGGGTCCCATTCAATTGGAACGAGGACTATCAAGCAGCATTTGCTAAGATTAAGCACTACTTGGCGACACTGCCAGTACTAGCTTTACCAAGACAAAATGTACCATTCTTTCTATATATATCAGCTTTTGATTTTGAATAAGGGACCATGTTAGCCCAAAATAATGTGAAGGACAAAGAGCAAGCCATATATTATATTAGTCAAACCTTAGTGAGTTACAATCTAGGATATGCCTATGTGTAAAAGATGTGTTTAGCAGTGGTGTTCACTACAAAGAAATTATGGAATTATATGTAAGTCATACGATGTATGCCATATCAAAACAAAATCCTTTGCAATATATGATGAGCAATATGTATCATAATACATGTATTGCAAAGTGGATCATGCTATTGATATAATTTGAATTAGAATTCATTAGCCAAAATTCCATCAAGGGACAAGTCATATCTAATCAACTGGTAGAGGCACCACTAGAAAATAGTAGGCCTCTCACCATTGAGCTTCCTGATGATGCAATATTCATATTATCAGAGTCTCCCAAACCTAAATAACTAGATAACAAAGCTGGTATGACCTTGATCTTTGATGGTTCAAAGTGTGAGCAAGGGGGTGGTGTAGGAATAGTGTTATTCACATCGCAAGATGCTCCCATGCCCTTGTTATTTAAGTTGGAATTTTTTGGCACAATAATAATGCTAAATACAAAGTCCTAATATTGAATATCCAAATAGTTGTCACCATGAAGATCAAAAAGTTGAATATCTCTGGTGATTCCCTTCTCATTATCAACCAAGTGAAGGTACTTTTTCAATGTAGGTGTCTGATCCTGAAGGTCTACAAAGATATTGTTAACACTTATCTAGATCAGTTGGAGTGGTATGACATCAAGGCAATCCATCATTCTTCAAATATATGTGCATACACTATGGTATCTTTGGGATCCTTAATCCCTCAGAATTTGTCTACCAGTTTTACCACCATCCACGTAAAAATATTGTCACACTCTACCGTGCAACATGAGACTTTGGATAAAAAAGAATCAGTCAACATGATTTATATAGAACCAAACCATGAATGGTTCTACAAATCCAAATACTTTCTCAAGAGGGCATCCTAGGGATCATTGATCTCGTAGGGTCCTATAAGGAATGGTACTACCATTCACCATGAGGTTATTTTCCAATATGCATTTGTGAATGTTAAAACGTAGGGGGAACATGCTATCTTGTCAGTTGATGCTAAGGTCTATCAGAATTGGATGTCACAAATTATAGCACCCTAAAATTGGCATAGTTAAACCTTAGTAAAAAGATAAAAATTCAAATTTTAACCTCAAACTGCCCGTTAACCGCCTGTTACCCGCTTTCCTCGTTTTTCGTGCCATTTTTAGGATTTGTTTTGACCGTTGGATGATATCATCACAGATTAGATGAAATCATCCTAGATCTGACGAATTCATCTGGAATAGAACGTCCAAACGATTTCGTCCCAAAACTAAATTTTCATAATTAGCTTCTATTTCAATAGCCTCTCCAACTTGGGCAGAAGCGCATCTGCACAGTTGGAGATTCCCCCATTGGAGATCTCCCAGATTGGGATGATCCCCAACCTCCTAACCTCTCCCTAATCCTATATAAACTAAGATTTTCTCAGTTTATCCCCCTGATTCTCCCTGACTCTCTGCCTGAAACTCTGCTTAAACCCCCCTAAACTTCCACGCACCTCAGAGCATCCTCACACCATCATTTGCATTCTGTATTTCATGTTTTCTTGCAGGAACTTTACTATTTTTCAGTCGAAGCTAGCTCGGATCGTCGCAAGCGATTCCGGACGATTTCGGACGATCCTGTCGAGGAGCGCAGACGATCTCGTACGATTGGAGGTGATCCCAACTGTAGTCCAGATTGGGGGCAATCAGAGTCTAGAGTTTGCATCTCTTTATCATTTTTTGCATTCCTTTATACATTATCTTAGTTATTATATTTATGCATCTTGGAGTTCACCTCATTTAGCATAACCGCATGATAAAGTTAAAATCAATCATTAAATCTACTGCATTTTTCTTATTTGTTATTTGAATCTATTATTTAGGCATGTTTGCTATTATTTCTATCATTCTCCTTTGCTTTTGCAGTTGCATATTTGGTATTTTGTATCTATTTTTGTGATTGCAGGTTTTTGACGAATTCATCTGACGAATTCGTCAGATCTTAGATGATTTCATCTGATCTCAGATGACCGACTATGATTTGAGATGATCCTATGAAATTTTAGATGATTACGTATGAGTTGAGATGATCTGGACTGCTACAAAACTCAGAATCTTCATCAAACATCCGAAATCAGGTATGTTCTGTCCCATTCGGCACATTCTCTGTGTTTAGCATTTATTCATATTTTTTGTATCCATAAAAATCAGCATTGGCATATAGAATAGTTTAGATTCATCTTGGCCAAACCTAGGAATTGAATGATTAAAGTACAAAATGAACACATCAAACCCACTATCAACCTAGGTGTGGAAACTGCCACTCAAAAGTTTCCTGGTGAACCCACCATCCATCAAAAATTCACCCTTATACCCCTCCCCCGAGAGGCGGGACCTTCAAAGGGCCTCTCAGTTCGAGGTATTGTCCCATCCTTCTCGCATCCTCCTTTTCGGCGTGGATCCTATAGCCTGAAGGTAAGGATGCAAAAAATTTGGAGCGATACATTTTGGTGAACCCGACGTGAAAAACTAAAAACCTTTTGAAAACAATCCAAAAAAAAATAAAAACATAAATGCATTTAGGATCAAAGATTGCATATCATATTTAGATGGTAGATTATAATAAAAGATGAGCTGTCACCATTAATGTTGAAAATCAATTAGCAGCCATAGAGATTAATTCTTTGCTTAGAGTATCTCAAACATATAGAGTCCCACCTTTATGGGACGAGCTTAATAGGAGATTGAATCTCATTTCATCTAGAGCAACCGAACTTAGGCAAATCAAGAGGTTTGTCCTAGATAGAATCCTGGATCCCGATCAAGTGACTTTGTATCATGAGCTTCAGAGAGCTTGCCATAGGTGGTTAGCAGATAAAAGAGCCCTTGTGTCTTCTGAATTGTACACCTTTGAGGAATACCTCGATAATGCAGTTGTAGTACATAAATTTCTGTCTCGTATAGAGGACCAAGAGGTCGTTCTTACGGATAGACAAATATGGAATAGAGTTCCTAGAGCTGTGTTATATCGAGAGTATTGCCATGAGATCTATTTTTACAAGACAGAGTCTGAAATAGATAATATCACTATAGCACACTTTATCAAGTTCTTGAAAAACCATTTCCAATTTGAAGAGGAGCATTTCATGACTCCTGATGAACTTGATCCTATCAATGACATCTATAAACTATTTATAGAAAACTAAGCTATTCTTTTATTATTGTTATTTCTTGCATTTAGTGTGTTGTTTATTGTCTTTATAAGCATAAAAAAAAAAATAAAAAAAAACAAAACAAAATCATAACAAAAATCAAAACATTTTCTTTTAAGCATCATAGTAGGTATATAATTAAAATATATACCTCCCAAATCTGTTGCAAATATATTAATATATATTTGCTAAAATCTAAATTTAAACATAATGACTAGACTCAGGAATGGAAAACAGACTGAAGTAGAAGAAGATTGGTTAAGAAAACCAGAAAATAACCCAGATGTCCTTCCTGAAGACCCAATTCAGGAAGAAGGAACCTTCGACCAACAAGAAGAAGAATTTGTTGTAGGAAATGAACAAAAAGAAAATGATAGAGAGGAAGGATCCTCATCCCCTAAAATATCTCCGGAAGGAGCTGTTACTTTTGAGAACATGGAACATTTCTGGAAGTTCCTCAATACTAATATTGGCACTCTTAATAGAGCAGTCCATATGGACAAAGATCAAATTAGTGACACTCAAGCAACCCTAGAAGACATATATCACACATGCACTAATCCCTTGTCCTTCGTTGATCAAGAAAGTGATCAAGTTGGACCATCCAATTTGGATATGGCTGCTATAATTCAAAACATGCAACAACAACAGGTTACCCAACCACCTAGAGTGCCTATTACTAAGCCTAGGGTTATTCCCACACAAAAGAAACCTTCATTCACTGCTCTATTTTGCCAAGCTATTGATCAATATACCTCAAATCAACAAAAGCCTAAAACAAAACCAAATACCAATTTCCAACAATCTGGGATACAACATAATGCTACAACAAATCTTCTTCATAATACTCTTCCTACCAACCATTTGCATAATAGCAATATAGCATCTAATCCTTACGTCACGCCATCCTACGCTCACAAATCCAATACTCATGTACCACCGAACCAATATGGTGGACAAACTGGTAATCTGGAAGCCATGGTGAAACAGTTAGTCTCCCGCATGGACCAGATAGATCCCTACCATCCCTCGTACAATTATCGAGAGATGTGTAGTCAGCCTCTAGATCCTATAGTTGTAGCACAACCATATCCCAAACACTTTCCTATGCCTGTCCTACCAATATACAAAGGAACTGAAGATCCCATAGAGCATCTTCGTATGTTTAGGATAGCATGTCATGATATATCACATGATGACTTGTTATTACTAAAGATGTTCCCAAAAAGTTTAGGAGGGATGGCATTGGAGTGGTATTATCAACTACCCACTCATTCTTTGAGGAATTTCGAAGAAACCACCGAATATTTTGTGCATCAATTTAGTGCCTATATCGAAAGGCATGTAACCATTAAATATTTGTACAACCTAAAACAAGACAAAGATGAGTGTTTTTCTGACTTCTTAGCTCGATGGAGGTAGTTGATAGGAAAATTACACTTTGTGTTACCTTATCGGGAAATGTTGGATATCTTTATCAATAATTTACAAGAACAACTATCCTATGAATTATCAACTACTACCTTGACCACCTTCGATCAAGCTATAGATTTAGCTCGAAGAGTGGAAGATGCTCTCATTAGGAGAGGTCAGCTCAAAAAGAAAGATGATGAGAAAACATCCAGAAATCAATATAAAAATAAACAAGTTGTGGGTGATGGAGTCACTGATAGCAAAAACATTGCCAATGTTAATACTATGAAAACAATAGAGAAGTTCATATTGAAACCTCCTGATAAACCACCCCGAGAATTTACTAGGTTAAATCAACCTTTATCAACCATTCTCCCGCAACTATTAGCACGAGGTTTGATTCAATTACCAAATATCCGGGAACCTGATCCAACTATACCCGGATACAGAGCTGATTTACATTGTGATTTCCATAGAGGACCTGGACATGCTACCAACTCTTGTAAAATATTAAAACATAAAATACAAGACCTGATTGATAACAATGAGATGGAGGTGCAAGCCTTTCAACCTAAACAAAATCCTTCTAATAATGCTCAAAAGAACATCCCCCAAAATTAGAATCAAATGCCAATCAATCATTGGACATATTTCAACATCCTTTACCAAAGCATGGTAAAGAGGTGGCTAATCAAATTGAGCATCATAATGTTCCCCCTCCTACCCGATATGTAGGAACTATTAGTGGACATTCACCTACTCATGATGTGGAAGTATTTGACACAACTTTATCCATGGTTACGACCAGACCTCTACATAATATTCGGACACTTGATCTTAGTGATACCGAATATGAGACTGAAAGTGACATGGAAATCACCTCAAATCAATCGAATAGTTCTGAAGATGAATCAGATCCTGTTCAACCCATCACAAGTTCTATGGTTCCAGAAGAACCATTTCCTAGAAGAGTCACTACTAGACCATCTTCTCACCAAATACTTTCTAATGAACAAGTCATAAACACTAGACCAAGACCTATTCATCATCCGCAAAATAATATTGTAGGTACCATCGAAGTCGTTACCAGACAACAGGCTCAAAACTCTCAACAAGATCAAACTCAGAATGATGGATCAACTCCATTTGTTTTGAAAAATCCCAATAAAGGGAATTATGCGCCTAATGTTCAACCTAAGCCTCCTTATAATATTAATGAACAATTATCAAATACTACAGCTAGAATTTCCCTTTTGGACCTTTTAAGATCTTCTCCTACCCATAGGGATGAATTAATGCTCACATTAAGCCAAATGATGGTACCACAAAATATTCAACCCGAAGCCATGTCCAATACTATCATAACTCGAGAAGTCGATTGTATTGACTTTCGGGATAGAGATATACCACAACATAGTTTACATAAGGATAACCCCTTATATATTACTGCCCTAATTGGGGATGTAGCAGTTAAACGAGTCTTGATTGATAATGGTTCATCTTTAAACATATGCACTTTTGACTTCTACCAAATATTTGGGTTTAGAAGTGACGAAATGAAAAGAACTGATATGATTATAAAAGCATTCAATGACGAAACACAAGAAACGTGTGGAGTTATTACTATCCCCTTACAAGTTGGTCCTAGAACCTTAGACACGATCGTGTTTATTGTACATTGCCCTGCATCGTACAATATACTTTTGGGTCGCCCTTGGATCAACGCGATGCGAGTTGTTCCCTCCACTTTACATCAGTGTGTTAAATTCGAATTTAAAAATTAGTTGGTTACCATTCATGGTGATCCTAGACCCTTTGATATGTGTGCTTTGGCAGAACCTATTGGAGTTCAATTTTGCCCTGCTCTGTCATCCACACATCCTAATTCTCATCACCCACCCAAACGTGTGAAACACACACCCATAACATCATCTACTCTTTCAACTACACCTCTACATATAGCTCAACCATCTTTCAAACAAACCACATTAGGACCTCGAAAAGATCCCACAACTACAACCAATGCTTCTTGTTTTACTCCTATAACTTCCATACCTATAGACTCATCCATCGATATCTCTATAACATCTACATCCACTACAGGCATCCTTTCCACATCCGACGATGTAGGAAATGTTCCTTCTACCTCTTATGCTCTTACTGATGAGCTCTTACCCGATTTATCTAAAATTCTTATATCAAAGAAAACAAACACTGCCATGCAAGATTCCCTTATTTTAAATAAACTCCCACCCTCTCCTCGTACCTTGGGCCTCCCATAGCCTATGGGAAGTATCTACCAAGTCGGGAGTTGTGCTTTTATTTATAAGGGATATGACTAGGGAAGAATACCTAGAAACATCAAGACACATTGTGATGGATATGCTAGATGCTATTTTGCTAATGAGTATGTTAAAGCTAAGCCTATAATGCTTAGATTGGGATATAAAGGGAAAGGTTTGGGACCTTCCCAAAATGGTATGAAAGAACCTTTTGAGGTAGAACCATGGCCTGCCCGATGTGGTGTGGGCCTATTTCCTAGTAAAGGTCAGCCCTTCCCATTTGAGGATGATGACCATCTTATATGTTACCAAGATTATTTGGATAAACGTGATGCTTTGCATTTAATGAATAAGCCTCTTACATGCAATATGCTATCCATAGCTTACCCTGAGATGATTACCGAATCCGAAGATGAGTTGGAGGGGGATATCTTTCATGATGTCTCCATTGAGGAATTGTTACATAACGAATTTTATTTCGATGGCTCTATACCTAGTATAGCCCAGCTTGAGGCCACGACTCCTCAAGATGAATTATCCAAGCTAACCTTGGAAGAATTACAAGAATTAGGTTTTTCACCCACCCCACCTAATTTTGAGAGAGATCTACATATGGAAGTAGAAAACATCATAAAAATTAACATTGGAACCAAAGATAACCCTCACATAATCAACATTGGATCAGAATTGAGTCAAGAAAAACAAGATAAATACATTGCATTTCTTAAATAATATGAAGATATTTTTTCTTGGACATATGAAGATATTCCAGGATTAGACCCTTCTGTAGTTATGCATCACCTAGTAGTCCATCCGGATGCTAAACCTGTTAAACAAAAACTTAGAAAAATGCATCCCAAAGTGGCCTTACTAGTCAAAGGAGAATTAGAAAAAATCTTAAATGTTATTTTTATACAAGCCATTGATTATGCTGAATGGATCTCAAATGTAGTTCCAGTCACTAAGAAAGAATCCACTAAAGTTAGAGTTTGAATAGACTTCAAATATATTAATGTTGCATGCCCTAAAGATGATTTTCCTCTTCCCAACATGGATCAGATCATTGAATTTACTACTAGAAGTGGAATAATATCCCTAATGGATGGATTTTTTGGTTATACTCAGATCAGGATAGCTCCTGAAGATCAGGATAAAACAACCTTTATTACCCCTTGGGGAAGATTTTTTTTGGAAAGTGATGCCATTCGTTTTAAAGAATGTAGGTGCAACATATCAATGAGCCATGACTTATATGTTTCATGATATGATGCATAATATTCTACATGATTATGTATATGATATTATAGCTCATTCCATCAAAGAAGATGAACATTTAGATAACTTGAGAAAAGTATTTGATCGGTTAAGGGAATATCTTATCCAAATGTATATTCGAAGTTAAGTCCGATAAATTATTGGTGGTTATTGTTTCTTTATGTGGCATTGAAATTGACCCTCTCAAGATCATGGCTATCATTTATATGCCTGCAGCCACAAATATATCAGAATTACGAAGTCTACAAGGTAAGCTTCAGGCTATTTGTTGCTTTATTGATAAGTTTGCAGACAAAACCGAATCTTTTCTTAAGATTATTAAGAAAGATATATCTTTTCATTGGGATGACGAATGTCAGGAAGCATTTGAACTCCTCAAGAAATATCTCCTTAAACCACCAGTACTTTCCCCACCTAGATCTGATCGTCCATTTATTTTTTGAATTTTTGCTTTTGATTTTGCCTTAGGAGCTACGTTAGCTCAGCTTGACGATGACAAGAAAGAATGTGCTAATTATTACATTAGAAGGACCTTGATCAGTTATGAAACTCGCTATACCATAATAGAGAAGTTATGTCTAGTAGTCGTATTTTCTGCAAAAAAACTATGACATTATATGCTCAGTTAGAAAATGTATGTTATTGCCAAATTCGACCCTTTGCGATATCTCATGAGTTGACTGTACTTATCTGGTTGCACAGCAAAGTGGTTTCTTGCACTAAGTGAGTTTGAACTCACGTTTATAGGACAAAAGTCTATTAAAGGTAAAAACATAGCAGATCAATTAGCTATTGCACCCTTGGAGTCTACCCATCCCTTCATCATTGAGTTTCCTTATGAATGCCTTAAACTAGAGGCAGACCATCCAGAGCAATGGTCCCTATACTTTGACAGAGCACGATGCATGAGTGGGGTTGGTGCAGGTATTATTTTAATATCTCTGTAGAAACATCTTATACCTCTGTCCTTCAAACTAACATTTGCTTGCACCAATAACACTGCTAAATATGAAGCTCTTATCCTTGGATTACGAGCTGCCTTGGCACTGAAAATTAAAAATTTATTGGTTTTTGGTGATTCACAACTTGTCATAAATCAAATCAATGATGTTTATCAAACCAGATATGATAAATTATGCCCATATAAAGCATATGTCTTACAATTATTATCTTCATTTGATCAAGTTACCTTGGAAGCTATTCCTCGAACTAGCAATCATGTGGCTGATGCTATGGCTACAGCTACATCTCTTTTGCCCTTGGAGTTAGATGACGAATATGCTACCATAATTATTCATCAACTCCAAGAACCCACTTCAATAAAATCATTCTTAGAACCTTTGGATGTGTTTCTAATCAATGAAACTACTCCTGAACATTGGTACACTGATATATTTAATTTTCTTCAAAATAGGACCTTTTTTAAGGTTGTAATATCAACCAACGTCAGTTATTACGTAGACAATGTTGGAAGTGAAACTTATGGGATTATATTATTGATACAAATGAGTTACATATATAGGTAGAAGGCCTATATGATAAACTGACAAGTGTCAATATAAACTGACAAGTGTCAAAATAGAGGCATAGTGCACTTTAATTCTAACATTCCCCCTTAAAGTGCACTATCCTAACTAAAGAAGAAATAAAGCAAGTCAACATTAGGTAACATTCCCCCTTAATGCTGACTTCTCTAAAAAATAATTCTACTTCCTCCTTTATTACTGATTTGGTCTAGGCTCATGCTCTTTGCTCTTGGCTCTCCAACTGTGAATAATGCTAGATTCGCTGTGTATACATCTAGGTCTATTGCCTCAGGTTCAGCCACTTCCACGGGTCTGTTGCCACTGGGTCAACCGTCTAAGTGCCTCAGGGTCATCATGGGTGCCTCAAGGTCAGCCACTTCTGGGTCTGTTGCCTTTGCAAGTCATCCTCAGAGGATGTTGCCTCTCGTAGGTCACTGACTAGATCCACCATGAATATCAAATCCTACATCATGGTGAACTCAATCTAGAAGGTGTCGATCTCTACTAAAAATGCACCTAATACAAAGGAAAAATGAGCCATATAAGAGTGTCAGTCTTTGTCGAAAATGCACTCAATATAATAAAATGAGCCATAGATGCCAAATATGGAGGATAAGAAGAGAATAATAGAATAGAATCTTCTAAAGTGTCTTCGTTTGTAGTCTTCAGAAGTAGATTCAAAAAAACCTCGGATAGATTCTAGGGTGTCTTTGTCTATAGTCCCTAGAATAAGTGTCCTTATGGTGACCATGTCATCCCACCGAAATGCATGGGTAACCAGCCACTGCATTCACCAAGTGTATAGAAAATATCACTAGGTACAAGGATCACATATAAAATTACCTTGGGAGTGTCGGGTACAACCGAGAGTGCACTCCAAGGTAGAAAAAACTTTGAGGCTAAAAAAACTCAATTGAAATAGCCTCAAAATTACAAATTGACACCACCATTGTGTCCATCGTGGAAAACCATTTCCAATGACTATAAATACCCCTATACTTGGGTCTCAATAGGACCTTCATCTTGCTGGAAAACCAATGTGCCTCTCTACGCAGCAGAAAAACAATCCAAATATACCCTTGAAAAACAAAAAATACAGCCCATTACATGAAAGTGGTGCCCTCCACTTTATAAGAAATGCCCCCATTGTATTAAATCCATGACCATAATTTAAAAAAAAATCCCCCCACTTATAACTTTCCCCCATGATATTTAAAAAACTATTGGCACAAATATATAAAATTTACATTTAAAAAATGCAATACTGCCAATAAATTTGTTGTGATGTGGTGCATGCCTCTCCCACTCCCCGAGAGACACTGTACTACCACGTTGCTGCTCGGAACACCATTCACGAAGCCGACTTCAAGTCTCAAAAAAATGCCAATATTTTGGTTTTTAAACACTACAATGGCTAATCATTTTTTAAGACGGTGCGGCTCGAGACGACGAAGGCGGTGGTGCACCGGGGTGTGGTGATGGAGTTGCAGAACCGATGGTGCGTCAAAACCTTTGCATTTCCCGAAAACTAGATGATCAAAGTCCACCATGGTGTCAGAGAGAAAGGACCAAATATTACAAAAAATATAAAAATAAAAATTGGCAGTAAAACACCAGTTTATCATCTCTCGCTAGCTAACCCAAGATCCACCTTTGATTGTAACTAATGAACACTGGCAATGCACTCCTACTATGCTGGATCCGTTGCCACATACATGCAAGAAAAGGAAAAAAATCCCTCTTCTACCATGACATTGTGCACCTTGCTCTACTAGAATCGCCAATCTCTGCCACGGGCAGTAGCACACCCCAAATGTCTGGGTCATATTTCTAGGGCATCCATCTGCCATGGCGGACTGATTCATTAAAATCCATATCAGAGTTGGGGTGTAATTTTTGTTATTGCTATCGTCAAAGGAATAGGCACCGCGTGTGAATCCATTGAGAAGACCACTATCTTCTTCTTCAACCACTGCAATGACCCAAATGCAAAAAAAATGCCCAAGAAATTACTGACTCTAATCGCTTAGACTCGCGTCCAATTGAACAGAATTCCCCAATAAATTATTTGGGTTTACGACACTAATCCTGATCAATTAATCTCACACCAAATTGAAGCAACAAAATTTCATAGAAGAAAATGATGTCAGACTTGTATTTCAAAACACTACAGTAAAACATAGATTTGAATCTCGACCATGTGCTTTGATCTATATCATCGCTCTTACGATGCTTCTTTCTGTGCTACAGTGGCACGACGGGTTCTCAGCTTCACCACAACTCAAATAGCAACCACTCAGCCTTCTCATAGAGTATAATACACTCTCCCGCAATCGCCAATCAATGACACCATCGACAAGGCAATATTACTTTGTTCACTTTTTGTTCATGTCTTGCCTTTTGAAACTGAATGCATTTTCTCGCCACAAAACTTCTCAAATTTAAAATTTTCAACCACATAGCATAAATGGAATTTTTTGCAAAGGCAATTTGTGCTTTGTGCACCGCTTGAGCACGAGCATTCAAAAAATGCCACTGAAGCTACGACCTCTTTCCCTTGAGCAAATCCATTCCAAAATTCAACATGCTACTCATGCGGGTCCTAGAAGAGGCACCCTTCAGAGGGTTCGATGGTTGTGATCCCAAAAAATTTGAGTTAATGGACTAATAATTCTTCCTGTGAACTCCATTGGCAATGGGGGAACTATAAAATTGAGGCGAAGGCATTGACGCCATTAAATTCACCCGCCTTGATGACATTGCTCAAGACCCCTTCAATGATGATGATGACAATCCATTCGCCATCATAGCAGAGGAGGACTTGTTTCCTCTATGGCCATGGTCATTGGCTACACCTTGAATGTGCCCTGCAAGCATAGCAAAGTGAAAGTGTAAAATTTGGAGGGAATACATGATGTGTATGCTAATATTCGATCTCTCCCACCTTCACCTTTTTCCAACTGGTTCAGGGTTCGAATAGCTATCAAGATGAACATAACAGAAAAATCATTCCTATGATTTTTCTTGAGCAAAAATGATGCAGATGTTGGGGTTTCAAACTTCCAGGGGTTCTAGCAAGCAGAGAGATAGAGAAGATGATCATTCTTCGGAGAGTCCCATGACCCCTTCGACTTTGATGCCCCTAGTGATGAGTAGTTTTGCAATGACTGGTCCCTGTGATGACAAGGGCAAATTTAAAATTGACCCTGAGATGGTGGCCATGTTGCAGCATGTCAAAGGGCCAATTGGCATTGTTTCCATTTGTAGACGCACCTGCCAATGGAAGAGCTTCATTTTGAACCAGTTGCCGAGTCATTGGATATGTATTAAGTCATTCCAGAATCATCGGCTTTTTTTTTTAGCGCTTAATTTCTCCTGTGGGACAGAAACTCTCTCTAGTGCCCGAGCCTCCGTCAGATCTAAAAAACTAAAAAAAAAAAATTCTCAAACTTTTAAAATTCTTACCATCTAGTTTCTGATCCATCAAATTATGGAGAGCATACTCCCTCGGTAAAAAATTAAAAAAAAAAAAATGGGGAGGGAGGATTTCCATGAGGGAAATCCCCCCTCAAGGGTTTTCACAGGGCAGGGAAAGCCTGCTCTGATACCAAATGTTGGGAGTGAAACTTATGGGATTATATTATTGATACAAATGAGTTACATATATAGGCAGAAGGCCTATATGATAAACTGAAAAGTGTCAATATAAACTAACAAGTGTCAATATAAACTAACAAGTGTCAAAATAGAGGCATAGTGCACTTAAGAGGCATAGTGCACTTTAATTCTAACAGATGAGCAAGTCGCTTCGTAATTATTGGTAATACCTTGTATAGGATATCTTTTGAAGGCATATTACTGAGATGTTTGAATCTAGAAGAATCTAAATCATCTTTGAGTAAAGCCCACAATGGATCTTGTGGGGGACATGTTAGTGGTAGCGCCATTGCTAAGAATCTCCTTAGGATAGGATATTTTTGGCCTACCATGGAGAATGATGCACATGCTTATGTGTGTCATTGCGACAAGTTCCAAAAACACGCTGACCTTGTCCATGTGCCTGCATAAGAGCTATAGGCTATTTCATCTCCTTGGCCCTTTTCAAAATGGGGCTTAGACATCATTGGAAAAATCAACCCTGTGTCATCCGATGGACACAAATTTATCATTACCACAACTGAGTATTTCACGAAGTGGGTTGAAGCTATGCCATTAGCTTCTTGCACTAGAACCCAAGTTTCCAAGTTTATTTTTAATCAAATTATTTGTAGGTTCGAAATTCTTGCAAATCTCATCTCAGATAATGGAACTTGTTTCAAAAATAAAGATGTTAAGAAATTATGTCAAAAGTATAAAATTCAACATCGTTGGTCCACTCCCTATTATCCTCAAGGTAATGGCCAAGCAGAAGCATCTAATAAAACATTAATTAAAATCCTTAAAAGACTGGTCAACAAATCTGGCTGAGATTGGCACATCCAATTATATCCAAATTTGTGGGCTTATCGAACTAGCGTTCGTACCCCCACAGGCACTTCACCTTTTGTTTTGGTTTATGGTGCTGAAGCCGATTTTCCATTTGAATTAGAATTTCCTTCTTTAGCTCTACTACTTAAAGATACTAAAGTAGGAGATGAATATCATGTTGGTAGATTTAGTCAATTGGAACTCTTAGATGAGAAGCGCATCAATGCTTTGGAGCATCTTTGTGCCTACCAAAACAAGATTAAGAGAGCATACCTCAAGAAAGTTCATCAATGATCCTTTGAGATTGGCGACCTTGTCTTAAAAGAAAATCAGAAAAATACTAATGCAACTAAAGACCTTAAAGGTAAATTTGAGCCCAAATGGCTCGGACCATATGTCATCACTGCTAAATTTGGATTGGGAGTATATCAATTAGCTACCTTAGACGATAAAGATCTTAAAGAACCTCTGAAAATTATGCATCTTAAGCGTTATTATGCATAACATTTGGTCCTTTTTCATCATTTATATATATTGTGTATTTTACATATTGTTTCATTTTAGCCATTTCTATCAAAATCCTTTTCAAAAACAGTAATAGTATTTCTTCTTGCAATTCATCAATCAAAATCAAAATATAAAAACATCAAAATCGTCAAAATATTCAAAACCATATTTTATTTTCATACCTGTCAATTCTTGAAGTATTGCAGTTATATTTTCAATTATTTTGGATAAATTAGCATTTATTTGGAATCTCGTACTTTCACATTCACATGAATAAATATCTTGATTTTATTTTGTATGATTATTAATCTCTCTTATATTAAAGTCCACAGTTGAATTAAATAAAGTTTTGAGCATAGAGAATTGATCTTGTTATTTACTTGAACCAAATATATCTTTTCACATTAAAATGATTTCATTGCAAATTCAATATGATACTACATAGTAGAAGTGGTTTCTTGAGCGAAAATTTTCCCCTGCTATCCTATCATGCACATGGTGTAGAATATTTGAGAATTGACAAAATGACAAGCTCACCCCTACCCGAAATAAAAATCCCTTGATCTACAACTAATCTGAGCAAGTATCCCTAATATAGGAAGAAAAAGAAAATTCAAAGCAAAAGAGAAAAAGAAAAATATTATTTTGTATCATCACAACAATATTTCAGCATTATCTCAATATCAAGCAAAAATACAAAAAAAAAAAAAAGAGAAAAGCAAAAGCAAACTGCAATCAATCCCTTTCCCTACCCCTTAAAAATAAAAGAAGGGTGAATGATCTTGAATCCTTGAAATTCTCAATTATTCGAAAACTATGAGGTAAGCCCCATAACAAGTGGTTTGTTCCTAACTTGCTTGGCCTTGGGTAATCCCTAGTGTGGTGATATGTCTATCACATTAGCGACCTTCTTTTGTATAGACCTATGTCAGCTTATGGATTAGCTAGCTTTTGATAACCTAACTTACACAGTAATCTGGTACGGTTACATGCATATAAATCAGGGTCAACAAACATTCATTTGGTTAATTCAAATTACTTGTATCAAATTATCTTGCTCAAAATTGGTGAATGAACAATACAATTGCACACAGATTTGTATTTGAGAGATTCTCTATCATTATGATAAATCAAGATCGGCAATGAACTCACATATGCACATGAGGGTTCCTTACAAATCTACATTTGTCTTTGAGATAATTTAAAATATTTCTGCAACTCTTTTGGAATGAATTTTATTCTTATTTCAGAGCATTTGTTTAGTATAAACACAATTACATATATTTCCAAAATTATTTTAAAACAACCTATTACAAAATCTAGCAAATAAAATCATGCTCATATTATTATTTTTTGTTTATCAAAAATCAAAAATCAATCATGCAATAAAACCAAAATATCAATTTCTTCTTTGGATTTCGTGATGATGGTATAAGTCTATACCTATAATTCTATGCCTAGCGCAAACCATTGTTCTAATTTTATTTTCCATTTATTTTAAACAAATTCATACAAACATATGACTTACATCATTATGTTACACAATTGTGCTTTAAAACGAACGAACACTTATTTCATGTCATTATGTCAACATTCAATCTTGCAACCATGGTATAATTTCTAAGGAATTGTTCAAAATTTTATCACACTTAGGAATTTATGCCTAGCAAAATTATATTTCTTTTAGTATCTCACACATACTATTTTTATGAAAATATGAAAACAAATCATAAACCATCATCATTTCCATCATCACAACACAAAGTCTTAAGACAGTCTCTTAAGCATTCTTTTACTTTTAGCAATATTTCTATACTGGGATTAGCTTGACGACCGAGCGAGCGACAACTCCATGAAATGGTCTATAACAACGACAATGTCCTTTGAAATTATTGTTAGAAGTCCCTTTTATTTTTCATAAAATCACACCAAAACAACCAATTGTTTACATCAGATTATTTCATTTAAATTTTACAACATGACATAAAATTATAATATTTCTAAAATGACATAATTACATGAATCATCAATAATCAATCAAAATTCAACATTAAAGCATCATACAAAAAATTCAACAAGTCATATCATCAAAAGACCATATATATATATATATATATATATATATATATATATATATATATATATATCAACAAATTATGTACATCATATCAAAACTGGACTGGTATGCCATAATCAATATCCTGGCGTACTCAATCCTCTAAAAATTATATATATATATAGTAATAAATGCAATCTCTATGTAGTGAGCGTCTAGTCTTGAGAAGCCCTCGAGATCTCAGCCTCATCTCCTCTCCCACCCTGAGGTGGAGGAGGAGGCCCCATCAAAGTTTGCCCTGTGTCGTGGGTCCTCGATGTCGATTGTGATGATGTCCTCGATGACCCCATCCTGATCGGCCCTGCAATGTCAACTGGCAACTATAAACTCTGGCTCTCTGGAACCATCTGGTAGTATGCTCCCTAGTAAAATGTAGTCTAAGCCATAGACTGCACAAACTCTTGCATGATTGCTCCTCCACCCCGAGCTTTGAGCCATGTAGCCTCATCCTACAGTGTCTGCACCTGAGCCCGGAGGCGGGCAACCTTAGCTCGGAGAGTCGCTGTCTCGCTGCTCTCCCCTACCTTGACACCCTTGCCCTTATCGGGCGATTGTGGTCTCTCCACCTACTAAGAAGGAAATCCCTCCTCTCTCCTCTCTGGATGTTGTGGTCTCTATGGATCCTGTGCCATCCTCTAACATCTCTCCTATGGAGACCATCGCTGCTCTCTCCCACTGTGATCCCACACTACCTCAATAGTAGCCTGGTGCCACCTCCCCATCCAGTGCACCATGGCGTACACTAGACCCTACGCCCTCGTCATCCAAGGAGGGTGGATGCCTGCGTACCAGGCATCGTATCCATCGGTCACCCTAGTGTTGTCACCATCCACTAGCTAGATGGGGGAATATTTTGTGTCCTGGCTCCAAAACCACTACATGTCTAGAGCCCCACTCAGCGTAGTACTATCCCAAATAGTCTGGGAGTACTTGTAATCCCTGAGAGAAGGGATCCCCTGCTAAAGACCAAACTACTATAAAACCTGGTCGTAGTGGTGGAGCTCTACCTCTCCTCACTCCATCCTCAGCCAGCAAAATTGCCTGATGCAAGCTAGCTCTTGCCCATCCTCTTCCCACCTAGGGTTCTCTCGCCATGGCCTCCAGGTGATATGGTCAGGGATGAGGTCATCCAATAACCTCCATGAGATCGAAAGATCTATCCTTTGCTATGACCCCCTCTGTAGCCACTAGTAGAAAACATGGGGCCTCTCCAATTCAACCCCTATCAGTGGGAGCCATACCGGCCTCTGCATCGTGATGTGCTCCTAGCACCAAACCTGTAGTAGCGATGTCAAGACCATACATCGACCTCCCTTGTATACGACCCCATGCAAGATCCTATACAAGCAACATAGTACAAAGTTGCCTCATGCAAACCTGTACCCATGGTATCTCATGTCACAAACTATATTTAATACGAGCCATGGTAATCTGCACCTGCTCTGGTGGCATAGCAGTAAACCACCTACCACCCCTGCCAAAACCTGAGTTAGCCTAGATGCCCTAGGCATCTACCTTAGAGACTCGATGTTCACCTTGCCCTTCTCCAGGGCGAAGCTCGGGTCTCCGGTCAATCTCATCATAGCCTGGCCCTGATTTGCCATAGGTGTTTTTACCTCAAACATTTTATTTGGGTAAAAACATGGAAGGGGCACCATAGTCAGCAGTCGTACGATTCGACCTAGAATCATCATCTAGAAAATTGAGTACATTTTTGCTTTCTCATAAAATGAGAAGAACTCGTCTTTAACACATTTTCTTCAAAAAATTTTCTAAAGAGAGGGTAAAATGTAGCACCCTAAAATTGGCATAGTTAAACCTTAGTAAAAAGATAAAAATTCAAATTTTAACCTCAAACTACCTGTTAACCGCTTTCCTTGTTTTCCATGCCATTTTTAGGATTTGTTTTGACCGTTGGACGATATCGTCACAGATTAGAAGAAATCATCCCAGATCTGATGAATTCGTCTAGAACAGAACGTCCAAAAGATTTTGTACCAATTTTTTTTTTATAATTAGCTTATGTTTTAACAGCCTCTCCAACCTAGGTAGAAGCGCGTCTGTGTAGTTGGAGATTCACCCATTGGAGATCTCCCAGATTGGGATGATCCCCAACCTCCTAACCTCTCCCTAATATTATATAAACTAAGATTTTCTCAGTTTATCCCCCTGATTCTCCCTAACTCTCTTCCTGAAACTCTGCTTAAACCCCCTAAACTTCCATGCACCTCAGAGCATCCTCACACCATCATTTGCATTATGTATTTCATGTTTTCTTGCAGGAACTTTACTGTTTTTTAGTCGAAGCTAGCTTAGATTGTCGCAAGCGATTTTGGATGATTTCGAATGATCCTGTCGAGGAGCGCAAATGATCTCATACGATTGGAGGCAATCCCAAATGTAGTCCAGATTGGGGGCAATCAGAGTCTAGAGTTTGCATCTCTTTATCATTTTTTTTGCATTTCTTTATACATTATCTTAGTTATTATATTTATGCATCTTGGAGTTCACCTCATTTAGCATAACCACATGATAAAGTTAAAATCAATCATTAAATCTACTGCATTTTCTTATTTGTTATTTGAATCTATTATTTAGGCATGTTTGCTATTATTTCTATCATTCTCCTTTGCTTTTGTAGTTGCATATTTGGTATTTTGTATTTGTTTTTGTGATTACAGGTTTTTGACAAATTCATCTGACGAATTCGTCAGATCTCAGATGATTCCATATGACCTTAGACAATCGACTGTGATTTGAGATGATCCTATGAAATTTTAGATGATTACATACAAGTTGAGATGATCTGGACTGCTACAAAACTTAGAATATTCATTAGACATCCAAAATCAGGTATGTTTTGTCCCATTCAGCACATTCTTTGTGTTTAGCATTTATTCATATTTTTTGTACCCATAAAAATTAGCATTGGCATATAGAATAGTTTAGACTCATCTTGGCCAAACCTAGGAGTTGAATGATTAAAGTACAAAATGAACACATCAAACCCACTGTCAACCTAGGTGTGGAAACTGCCACTCAAAAGTTTCCTGGTGAACCCACCATCCATTGAAAATTCACCCTTATACCCCTCCCTCGAGAGGTGGGACCTTCAAAGGGCCTATCAGTCCGAGGTATTATCCCATCCTTCTCGCATCCTCCTTTCGGGCATGGATCCTATAGCCTAAAGGTAAGGATGTGAAAAATTTGGAGTGATACACAAATACATGACTTCCTAAAACTTGGTGTAATCCCTTAGGGATTGTCACATGTCATGAAATGCATATTTAAATAGAAAGTGACAAAGTATGTCTTTTTAGGAGATATTTTGTATCATCAAAGTTATTATGGAGTTCTCCTTCATTGTCTTAATCCCTAAGAATTAGCTTAGAAAATTTCACAAGCTCATGACGGTATGTGCGATGGCCATTTTAGTGGCATGGCTATCATCAAGCGCATCCTTCACATGGGTTATTATTGCACTAATATAGAGAATGATTTCAATGTGTATGTCAAGATATGAGTTAAATATCAACATCATGCTAATATTTCACACTTGCCATCATAGGCCTTAAAACCCATTCAAGCAACTTGGCCATTTGTTCAATGGGGTTTGGATCTAATCGATAAGATCTCTCCTCCATAATCATATTGATATAAATTCATTATCACGACTACTAAGTACTTTATTAAGTGGGTGGAATAAATCCTATTAACAAGAACTAGAGCATATATTGTAGAGTTCATACTCACCAATATCATAAGTAATTTTGGGTTACCATAAAAAATAATCTCAGATAATGGAACATCATTCAAGAACAAAACTATGAGGGCTTTGACGTTCAAGTAAAGGATTAAACACAATTTTACAACTCCAAATTATCCACAAGCAAACGAGCAAGATGAGTCTTCAAATAATATAATGGTATCTATATTGAAAAATACGGTACAGGAGCACCACAAATATTGGCACATCTAGCTGCCCCTTGCATTATGGGCTTATAAGACTAGCATTTGGACACCCACTAGGGCAACTCCATTTTCACTAGTATATGGTTCTAAGGCCATTATACCCTTAGAGTTGAATATTACAACGTTGCACATCACATTGAAACAGGTCATCGATGATGACACTACATGGTAATCTCACCTATATCAATTGACGCTACTTGATGAACGTTGTGTGAATGCTCTTGAGCATCTTTGTGTTTACCAAGAACACTTAAAATGGGCTTACAATAACAAAGTCCATCTGAGGGACTTTGATTTTGGTGATCTTGTGTTGAAATAAAACCAATATAACTCAAATCTACCGCTAGAACTATGAGACAAATTTGTGACTAATTGGTTAGGTCCTTATATCATCTCTAAGAATATTGAACTTGGGACATATCGCGTAACATCACTTGAAGTGGTTTAAGAGCCTGAACCTCTCAACATCCTTCATATTAAAGTTTTTTATGCCTAAAACCATCAAAAGGTTCCAAAGGCATCTGTAAGCCCTTTGGTCAAACCATAAAAATCCTCTAAAGTCATCTGTAAGCCCTTTGATCATCCTATAAAAGGATCCAAAGAAATCTAAATCCTTTGGTCAAGTCAAAATTTCAAAAATCCATAAAAATTAAAAAGCAATAAAATCTAAAAACATTGCATTTCATATTGCATTGTTGCATCTCATTTGCATTTTTGCATTCTCATTTTACATATGCATTCATTTAATTGCATTGCATTTTTAATTTCCATCCATCGCACTTGCATTTGTAATATTACAAATGACACCACGTTTGTATTTCAATCATGCATCTATGCATTACCACCTTAATCCATCATCCTTGTGAGTAATTGTGTTTCTCAACACAACCCTTCCTATTGCTATGAAGAATATACTAGGGTTTTCTAGTTATTCAACCATACCTAGTGGTATTATCAAGATTTTGGAAGAAAGTATGCTTTGCTTTTGTATATGAGGTCTATTTTGATATAACTTAGCATATCATAATCGTATCACTAATCAACACCATTAAACAATCCTAATTAGGGTAAGGAAGGATGAAAACTGCAAAAGTGGTATGGGTCACCTTAGGCGAAAGGTTCTGTTACTTGCTTATTTTGTGAGGAGAAGTGGTCTAGAGTAGATGTCATTGGCAAAATGACAAGATCACCCCCTACTCGAAGATATCACTTGATTAAATCAAGAAAAGAAAAACCCTAGAGTCAAATCCTATCTCTTGCAAAAAAAATAGAAAAGTATATGAAAAAATAAACAGTGATTTTTATCACTATACATGAGCAAGTATCCCAATAAATTGAAAAAAAAGGGAGTGAACTTGAATCCCTAGAATGTTCAATACTCAAATCCATGGAGTTATCCCCAATATATAAATGGGCTAAATGAATCCCATATGAAATTGGAGTAGGTCTAGCAAGTCACAAGTGAGCTAGATTTAGGTGGCCTAGATTTCCTAGTGGTCTAGTCGAACTAAATCTAAATCTAGGATTGAATAGACATTTGAGGATCCCCAATACAACAATGGACTAAATTAATACCGCTTGGAACTCGGGTATTCTTATACCTTATCTAATATTTTCATTTACACACACAAGGGTAATGAACAACTTGGTCTTTCAGAGCAAAAAAAATATTTTTTAGAAGTCTAGTATAGTCATTATACCACTTTTGATAAGTCAACTAGGGTGTTTGAGTTTCATGGAATACATCAAAAATTACCAAATAACAACCAATTTTTAATGCAATCATCAAATATCAAATTTTTCTATGAGAATTTGTTTATTAGAAATGTTCATAATATAGGTTAGATACCAGATGGATGTCAGAAATAATATTCAAACAGCTGCTAACTACGTTATCCATATTCTTTTAATTTACAAAAGCTTATGAATAGAAACAATAAATCATTGCATATCACATATGGGTGTCCAATTGATTAACTCTTATAATAAGATATAGCAATTACATTTTATGATTTTTATACATTCTATGGTGTCATATAGTCAATTTTTGAACTCATATTGCATTCATACATTATATTTTAAGTGTTTAAAGCATACATGTCTATTTACATAAAAATCATCATCATGAAAATTATGCAGTGCATACATGGCATGGATCATGTCATAACATCATAAATTAAATGCATACAAGTATTATAAATTAAACATGCATTTAACATCAAACATTGCATTCATATACATCCATTATAAGTAGTCCATCTACACATATATATCACTGCATCTAATCATACATCACATATCTATCTAGCGCATGTCATATATACATCACATTGTATAGCATAAAATAAACATAACACATCAACGTTACATCCATATGCATATCATAAACATAAAACAAATAAAATCTGCACATATAATGAGTCTCATAAAAGTATGATCATATATATATATATATATATGTGTGTGTGTGTGTGTGTGTGTGTGTGTGTGTGTGTGTGTATGTGTATGTATGTATAAAAAATAAAGAGTACATCAGCATATGTCAAAAATACCCCCAGGCTACAACTATGTAGGTCCTCGACCTTACACTCAAAAATGGTATAACATCTGGAAGATATCCATACTAAGTAGTGCCTACATCCCTAGTCTATGAGGCTCCACCATCACCTCCACTCTCCTTGTGAGTCCGCTTGGAGCTGGCACCTGAGGTCCTCTTAGATATGTGTCCTATGACTAGAGTGATCTGAAGACTACCCTATCTCCCTAGTCTAATTCCTCTGAGAGTTTGGATCTATGGTCCTCTTAGGAACCTCACCCCTGAGTAGCTCAATATCTATCACTAAGGTATATATCTAAGCAACATATGATGATTGCTTGTTGATGTGCCACTACACCAGAGCCTACAGTCTCCTAATCTCTACCATCGGGTCTGCCACTGCTAGCCCCTATACTACTAGAACTACTAGAACTACTGGAGCAGCTAGAACTACTAGAACAACCTTTGAATATGAGGGGTCTCCCCTCACAAACCTGAGTGAATCATGCTCTACAGTCATAGCATCTAGCTAGAATTGTAGGAGGATACACTGCCCTATGATCCTCTAGATATTTGTCTCTACTATGGTAAGCTATACCTGGAGAGCTATCTTCTCCTCCTCATAATCACACCACTAACACTATCTTGCTATGATTTTTCACTGTAGGTCACTCACCCATGGATGTAAGGTAGCTATGGAGGTGTTTATCCCTAGCATCTACATCTGAAGTATGCCTACCTAAGTTTATAGGCTAGCAACCTGAGCCCTGAGTTGTCAAATCTCACTATCATTCACTGTCTCACCCTATGTTAGTGCCTCGTCCTCATCATTAGTCTGGGAGACCTCTTCTATAGCTCCTACCTCACCCCATATACCCTCAGTCCTCTGATAGACTTAGTTCCCATGAGCATCAACCTCCACTCCCTCTACGCCCTCTATTGGTCTACCCAGTGGGCCCTCCAAGCCTTACCATAGCATGATCATCCACAAAGTATCATACTATGATGTTACCCCTACATTTGATAGGCATGACTCATAGAAATCATCATCATCATCACCCATTAGAGTCACCTAGGGCCATGTTAGGTCCCTCTCTAGAGTGAGAGCTCTGGGATGTTCTACCTGACACCAAATTGTTTTATGACATAGTAGAAGTATAAGAAACCTTGTACCTCAAACTTGTGTCTGAGGAGCCATCTATCTCTATATTCCTTATGTAGGTAGTCATCAACCTCTTGATGTAGGAGCATCCAAAGAGCACCTGTAGCAGAGGCATCAGAAGGCAGGAGGGCCACTTCAGAAGAAATAGCTAAGGAAGAAAAATGTCACAATTTCATGACATGTCGCGAAATCATGACAGAAAAAGTCCAAGAGGGCAAGGATGAAAACCTATCGAGATATCGCAACAAAAAAAGTGTCGCGATATCGCGACATGACAAGGAGAGAGAAGGCATCGACCAAAAATGTCACGATTTCATGACATGTCATGAAATCGTGACCCAAACAAGAAGAAGGAGGTTGTAGGCAAAGATGTCACGAAATCATGACATGTCACGGTTTCACGACCCAGAAGCAGGATGAAGAGTGGAAGTAGAAGATGTCACGAAATCATGACATGTCACAGTTTCGTGACCCGCTGAAGAAGGAGAAGGCACAGAAGGGAAGATGTCACGAAATTGCAACACGTCACAGTTTCATGACGCACCAAGAAGAGAAGAAGCCAGAGGAGGAGAACATCATGATTTTGTGATAGGTTGTAGTTTTGTAGCCAGAAGGCGAAGAAGCAGCCAAGGAGGAAAGATGTCGTGATTTCGTGACATGTCACATTTTCGTGACCAGTGGGCAAGTGAAGAAGCCAAGGGGCAAAGCTATCGTGAAATCGTGACACTTTTGAAGAAAGGGCACCAAGGGGCAAAGTTATCACGATATCATGACACTTTTGGAGAAAAGGCGCCAAGGGGCAAAGCTATTGTGATATCATGACACTTTTGGGGAAAAGGCACCAAGGGGCAAAATCGTCGCGATATCACGACACTTTTGGAGAATTTGCGTCAAGGGGAAAAGCTATCATGAAATTGCAACATGTTGCGATTTCGCGACCCAAAGGTAGAAGACAAGAATGAAAGGCCAAGACGTCACGATTTCATGACGTGTCACGAAATCGTGACCCAAAGGTAGAAGACAAGTATGGAAGGCAAAGATGTCACGATTTCATGACATGTCACAAAATCATGACCTGAAGGCAGAAGACAAGTGCGAAAGGCAAAGACGTTGCGATTTCATGACATGTCACATTTTCACGACCCGAAGGAGAGAAAGGAGGCGAGGAAGAAAAAGGTCGTGATATCGCGACTGAAATAGAAAAAGACGCACAAGAGGAAAAAATGTCATGAAATCGTGACATGTCAGGTTTTTGTGACCCGAAGAGGAAAGAGAAGGCGATGGAGCAAAAATGTCGTGATATCATGACATGTCATGATATCATGACCAGAAGAGAAGAGTAACAGGTGGCATTTTCGGGGGCCACGACAGAGTGACAGTGATAGCTCATGAAAGTCAGGCGGCGAATGCAGAGGCTATTGCAGTGCAGCTAGAAGAAGAAGATGATAGGGGCTAGGTGATGGTTGTAGAAGGGCACGTGGTAGCAAAATATAGGTGGCTACAGAGCACTCCACCATTCCATGTAATGATGGTCCAAGGCGACTGGCGACAGGATGCAAGCGGTGATAGAACGTTCGTGCCGGCGGTTACAAAAAACTTCGTAGTCTGTGTAATGATGTCCAAAGAGGGTCGGGTCCTCTATAAAAACCCAACAATGTAATAGGTTAAGGAGGTTGGAAAAACATGAGTTGCATGGGAAAAATACGTAGATTGCAGTTGCTAGAAAATTGTAATAGTAGACTCGTGAAGTTGAGCTGCAAAATTTGAGTGTAGAGAGCCGGCTTGGGGTATTGCATGTTTTCCTTCCAAGGTAGGCATAATAGGAAATTGCAAAGAGTAGTGAGAACCAAGCTGAGCGCTGGTTGTGTAAAGCCTGTGGGCTGTTACGTATGTAGATTTTCCAAGTTTAATGAATGAGAAATTTGGGTTATCTAGAGTGCAATTTTTTGTCCTGCGTCAAGTGGTATCAGAGCAAGGACTAGAATAACATGCAGAAAAATCACCAAATTTTCAGTAACAGAGCTTTCCAATTCGAATTATAGAGTTACAAAATGGCCAACCCCCTTTACAATGCATGAGCTACCTCTTATAGCGGACCTGACCTCCTTCGGGCATCATTACACAGACTATGAAGTTGGTTTCTAACCGCCCCACATGAATTTTCTGTTGCCGCCTACATATTCCTGCCAGGTGCCTTGAATCATCATGGAATGTAATGGCAGAGTGCTCTGCAGCAACTTGTACATTGACCCACTGAGTCATCATTCCCAGGAGTGCTCTGTAGCCACCTGCGTTTTGCTGCCATGTACCCTTCTGCAACGGCCTCTGCAGCCGCCTGTCTACATGGAGTCATGAACGACCTATCGTATTCTCTCCTTCGGGCTGCAAAAAAGTGACATGTCACGAAATCGCAACATCTTGGCCCCTCATGCTCTCTTCTATCTTCGGGTCATGAAAATGTGACATGTCACGAAATCATGACGTCTCTGCCTTCAACACTCGTTTTCTGCCTTCGGGTTGTGAAACTGTGACATGTCATGAAATTGCGACAATCTTTCCCTTTGGCACCCATCCGCAAAATGTGTCACGAAATTGTGACAACTTTACCCTTCGGCGCCCATCCACAAAATGTGTCGCGAAATCATGACAACTTTTCTCCCTGGCGCATTTGCTCAAAATGTGTCGCGAAATCATGATAACTTTTCTCCCTGGCACCTTTGCTCAAAATGTGTCGTGAAATCGTGACAAATTTTCTCCTCTGTGCCTATCTGCAAAATGTGTCATGAAATCATGACAACTTTTCTCCTCTGCGCCTATCCGCAAAATGTGTTGTGAAATCGCAATAAATTTTCTCCCTGGCGCCTTTGCTCAAAATGTGTCATGAAATCGTGACAACTTTTCTCCTTGGTGCCCATTCTTCAAAAGTGTCGCGATATTGCGACGACTTTGCCCCTTGGTGCCTTCTCTCAAAAAGTGTCATGATATCGTGATGACTTTTCCCCTTGGTGCCTTTTCTCAAAAAGTGTCACGATATCACGACGACTTTGCCCCTTGGTGCCTTTTCTCAAAAAGTGTCACGATATCGCGACGACTTTGCCCCTTGGTGCCTTTTCTCAAAAAGTGTCGTGATATCGCGACAACTTTTCCCCTTGGTGCCTTTTCTCAAAAAGTGTCATGATATCGTGATAGCTTTGCCCCTTGGCACCTTTTCTCCAAAAGTGTCACGATATCACGATGACTTTGCCCCTTGCCAGCACTTAGAGAAAAAAATATTTTTGGATGATGTAAGATTGCTCTGCCACCTCCGGATGCTCCTGCATCAGACACCCCAGGTGAATTGAGAAGTGACCTTCACTTCTGATCTGTCTGAGGTAGACCCAGGTGGTCAACCTCTACCTTTGACAACCAAGTCACATTTTCTATGGGCCTGCCCTTCCACTTGATCAAATATTCATAATATCGCCTATTCCTAGTACTTCGGCCTTCATGCATGTCCAGCACTTCTTCTATCTCTTTTGCAATCGGGATGGCTGCTGGAATGCTCCACAAATCTGGACTGGGTGTCTCACTGCTACCTCCTTCATGGTACTCGACCAAATCTAAAATGTTTAAAACGGGTGAGATGTTAAGTTCACTCGACAACTCCACCTCATATGCATTGCCCGAATCCAATTTTCCAATGATCCTGCATGGCCCAAACTTCTTCATCTTCAGCTTGTTATAGGTCTTGGCAAGAAACCTTTCTTTTCTTAGATGGACCATGACGGCATCTCCGACTTCAAATTCTTTCGCCCGATGCTTCTGGTCTGCCCTGGTCTTATATTGAGTATTCATCTTAGTGATCTGCTTAGTCACCTCTTTATGCAAGCTTTTCAGGTGTTTTGCAAAGCCTTCGGCCTCAGCACTGCACTTTTTTCTTGCATCCATCTTTCTCAACTCAGAAGCATTTCTTGGGCTGCTCCCATAAATTATCTGGAATGGAGACTTATTGGTACTCCTGTTGATAGAGTTGTTGTATGCGAATTCTACCTACGGCAAAATTAAATCCCATCCCTTGGGCTTGTCTCCTACCAAGCATCTCAGTAGATTGCCCAAACTCCTATTTACCACCTCTGTTTGGCCATATGTTTGGGGGTGGTATGCAGAACTAAATTTTAAATCCGTCTTTAGTTTCTTCCACAGGGTTCTCTAGAAATACCCTACAAACTTGGTATCCCTGTCCGACACAATGCTCCTTGGTAGACCATGAAGTCGTACCACTTCCTTGAAGAATAAACCAGCCACATGGACCACATCGCTAGTCTTCTAGAAGGGAATAAAATGAGCCATTTTTGAAAACCTGTCCACTACCACAAATATGGAGTCGTGTCCCCTCTGCGTCCTGGGTAAACCAAGAACAAAATCCATACTAATATCCTCCCATGGCCTTTCGGGTATAGGTAGTGGTTGATATAAACCAGTAGGCTGCCTCACACCTTTTTCCATATGGCATATCCTACAACTTTGCACGAATTTTGCCACATCTTGTTGCAATTGCGGCTAGTAGTAATTTTCACTAACCAGGGAGATGGTCTTGTCTCAACCAAAGTGTCCAGCCAAACCGCCACTGTGCTTTTCCTTGATCAGATTATCCCTCATTGAATTCTGTGGAATGCATAATTGGTTTCCCCTAAACAGCATTCCATCTTTGACTAGAAAGTTTAGCCACTTAGTCCTGTACAAAGTAATAGGCGCAGAACAGGCCTTCCAAGCTTCTACGAAATTGGGGTCTGCAGGGTACAAGCATTTAAGTTCAGCAAACCCTACAACTTCCACCTTCATCTCCATCAATAAAAATTGCCTCCTACTCAAGGCATCCACAAATCTGTTGTACTTCCTGCTCCGGTGCTTCAGCACAAAGGTGTGGCTCTGCAGGAACTCCACCCACTTCAGGTGCCTCTGATTTAACTTTCCTTGACTGTTAATATATTGCAGTGCCTGATGATTAGTATAAAGAACAAACTCCTTTGGCAACAAATAATGCCTCCATTTCTTCAGAGCCTGAACTATGGCATAGAACTCCTGATCATATACCAAGTACTTCTTCCTGGAATCATTGAGCTTCTCACTAAAATAAGCAATAGGCTTACACTCTTGACTCAATATGGCCCCTATGGCACTACCACTCGCATCACAGTCTACCTAAAACACCTTGTTAAAATCTAGAAGTGCTAAGACAGGTTGCTCTGTGACCTTCTTCTTCAACATAGCAAAGCTTTTGTCTACCCTGGTTGTCCACTTAAATTCCTTCTTGTTCCCCCTCATTGTCTCCATAAGGGATGCGCAAATACTGCTAAAATTTTGGATGAACTTTCTATAAAAATTGGCTAGGCCATGAAACGATCTTACCTCAATCATGCTTCTTGGAACAGGCCATTATATGATAGCCCTCACCTTTTCTGGGTCCATTTTGAGACCATCTGCTGAGATGACAAATCCCAGGTATACTAACTCCCTCTTCATGAAGTTACACTTCTTCAGATTTATCAACAACTGCTCCTCCCACAGTTTCTCAAAAACCCTCCTGATATGCATCAGGTGTTCCTCCAGGGTTTTTCTAAATATCAAGATGTCATCCAAGTAGACAATGACAAATTTGCCTAGGAATTCCTTCAAGACTTCATTCATCAGCCGCATGAATGTACTCTGTGATTTGGTTAGCCCAAATGGCATAACCAACCACTCATACAGATTCCCATTGTCAACCTCAGGTGTCTGATGCAGGAGCATCCAGCAGCACCTGCAGCAGAGGCATCAGAAGGCAGGAGGGCCACTTCAGAAGAAATGGCTAAGGAAGAAAAATGATGTGATTTCACGACGTGTCATGAAATCATGACAGAAAAAGGCCAAGAGGGCAAGGACGAAAACCTGTCACGATATCACGACAGAAAAAGTGTCGCGATATCGTGACATGATGAGGAGAGAGAAGGCATCAGCCGAAAATGTCACGATTTCGTGACATGTCACGAAAATGCGACCAGAAGCAGAGAATGGAGGCAGTAGGTGGAAGATTTCATGATTTTGTGACATGTCATGAAATCATGACCCAAACAAGAAGAAGGAGGCTACAGGCAAAGATGTCACGAAATTGTGACATGTCACGATTTCGCGACCCAGAAGCAGGATGAAGAACGAAAGCAGAAGATGTCGCGAAATCGTGACATGTCGTAGTTTCATGACCTATTGAAGAAGGAGAAGGCGTAGAAGGGAAGATGTCACGAAATTGCAACATGTCACAGTTTCACGACACGCCAAGAAGAGAAGAAGCCAGAGGAGGAGAACGTCGCGATTTCATGATAGGTCGCAGTTTTGCGACCTGAAGGCTCTGATGCAGGGAGCATCCAATAGCACCTGCAGCAGAGGCATCAGAAGGTAGGAGGGCCACTTCAGAAGAAATGGCTAAGGAAGAAAAATGTCATGATTTCATGACGTGTCACAAAATCGTGATAGAAAAATGCCAAGAGGGCGAGGACAAAAACCTGTCGCGATATCATGACAGAAAAAGTGTCGCGATATCGCGACACGACGAGGAGAGAGAAGGCATGGGCCGAAAATGTCACGATTTCATGACATGTCATGAAATCATGACCAGAAGTGGAGAATGGAGGCAGTAGGCAAAAGATGTCACGATTTCACGACATGTCACGAAATCATGACCCAAACAAGAAGAAGGAGGCTGCAGGCAAAGATGTCGCAAAATCGCGACATGTCACGATTTCACCACCCAAAAGCAGGATGAAGAGCGGAAGTAGAAGATGTCACAAAATCATGACATGTCATAGTTTCGTGACCCGCTGAAGAAGGAGAAGGCATAGAAGGGAAGATGTCACAAAATCGCAACATGTCACAGTTTCGTGACGCGCCAAGAAGAGAAGAATCCAGAGGAGGAGAACGTCACGATTTCGCGATAGGTCGCAGTTTCATGGCCAAAAGGTAAAGAAGTAGCCAAGGAGGAAAGATGTCGTGATTTCGTGACATGTCACATTTTTGCAACCAATGGGCAAGCAAAGAAGCCAAGGGGCAAAGCTGTCATGAAATCGTGACACTTTTGGAGAAAGCGTGCCAAGGGGCAAAGTTGTCGCGATATCATGACACTTTTGGAGAAAATGTGCCAAGGGGCAAAGTTGTCGCGATATCACGAAACTTTTGGTGAAAAGGCGCCAAGGGGCAAAATCATCGCGATATCATGACACTTTTGGAGAATCGGTGCCAAGGGGAAAAGCTGTCGCAAAATCGTGACATGTCGCGGTTTCATGACCAAAAGGCAGAAGACAAGTATAGAAGGCCAAGACGTTGCAATTTTGCAATGTGTCACAAAATCATGACCCAAAGGTAGAAGACAAGTACGAAAGGCAAAGACGTCGTGATTTCACGACGTGTCACGAAATTGTGACTCGAAGGCAGAAGACAAGTGCGGAAGGCAAAGACGTTGCAATTTCGTGACATGTCGCATTTTCGCAACCCGAAGGAGAGAAATGAGGCGAGGAAGAAAAATGTCATGATATCGCGACCGAAAGAGAAAAAGATGCACATGAGGCAGAAATGTCATGAAATCATGACATGTTGGGTTTTTGCGACCTGAAGAGGAAAGAGAAGGCAATGGAGCAGAAATGTCGCGATATCATGACATGTCGCGATATCACGACCAGAATAGAAGAGTAATAGGTGGCATTTTTTGTAACCATCCGCACGAACGTTCTGTCACCGCCTGCATCCTATCGCTAGCTGCCTTGGACCATCATTACATGGAATGACGGAGTGCTCTGTAGCCACCTATATTTTGCTGCCACGTGCCCTTCTGCAACCACTGCCTGGCCCCTATCATCTTCTTCTCCTAGCTGCACTGCAACAGCCTCTACATTCGTCGCCTAACTTTCATGAGCTGTCACTGTCACTCTGTCGCAGCCCTCGAAAATGCCACCTATTACTCTTCTCTTCTAATCGTGATATCACGACATTTTTGCTCCATCGCCTTCTCTTTCCTCTTCGAGTAATGAAAACCTAACATGTCACAATTTCGTGACATTTCTACCTCCTGTGCATCTTTTTCTCTTTCGATCGCGATATCATGACCTTTTTCTTCCTCGCCTCCTTTCTCTCCTTCGGGTTGCAAAAATGCGACATGTCGTGAAATCGTGACGTCTTTGCCTTTCGCACTTGTCTTCTGCCTTCGGGTCACGATTTCATGACATGTCATGAAATCGCGACGTCTTTGCCTTCCATACTTGTCTTCTGCCTTTGGGTTGTGATTTCGTGACACATCGCAAAATCGTGACTTCTTGGCCTTTCGTACTTGTCTTCTGCCTTTGGGTCACGAAACTATGACATGTCACGATTTCGTGATAGCTTTTCCCCTTGGCACCGATTCTCCAAAAGTGTCACGATATCGCGATGATTTTGTCCCTTGGCACCTTTTCCCCAAAGTGTCATGATATCGTGACAGCTTTGCCCCTTGGTGCCTTTTCTCCAAAAGTGTTGCGATATCATGACAGCTTTGCCCCTTGGCGCCCTTTCTCCAAAAGTGTCATGATTTCACAATAACTTTGATGCTTGGCTTCTTCATTTGCTCGCTGGTTGCAAAAATGTGACATGTCATGAAATCGTGACATCTTTCCTCCTTGGCTACTTCTTCACATTTTGGTCGTGAAAATGCGACCTGTCGCAAAATCACGACATTATCCTCCTCTGGCTTCTTCTCTTCTTGGTGCATCGCGAAACGGTGACATGTTGCGATTTCGTGACATCTTCCCTTCTACACCTTCTCCTTCTTCAGCAGGTCATGAAACTGTGACATGTCGCAATTTCATGACATCTTCTGTTTTCGCTCTTCATCCTGCTTTTGGGTCACAAAACCACGACATGTCTCGATTTTGTGACATCTTTGCCTGCAACATCCTTCTTCTTGTTTGGGTCACGATTTCATGACATGTCATGAAATCATGACATCTTTCGCCTGCTACCTCCATTCTCTACTTTTGGTCGTGATTTCATGACATGTCATGAAATTGTGACATTTTCGGCCAATGCCTTCTCTCTCCTCATCGTGTCGCGATATCACGACACTTTTTTTGTCGTGATATTGTGACAGGTTTTCCTCCTCGTCCTCTTGGCCTTTTTTTTCATGATTTCATGACACATCGCAAAATCATGATGTTTTTCTTCCTTAGCCATTTCTTCTGAAGTGGCCCTCCTGCCTTCTGATGCCTCTGCTACAGGTGTTGTTGGATGCTCCTGCATCAGACACCCAGGGTTGGTGGAGAAGTGATCTTCACTTCCACACTGTCTGGTTATGGACTCCTGTAGCACTTCCAGACCCTTCTCTTCCTCAACAGACTACTCCAACCCCTCCTCCTGGTTCACATTACTTCTGTCTTCTTCTAGACAGATTTTCCCACTACTGCATACTTCTTCTGCAGCCTGCTTACACTCCTTTTATTGACCAGATAAAGTTTTGCTTCCTCCTAGGTAGATTCTGGCACTTCTGCATGCTCCATCGTCTATAGCCTTTAATGGTTTCAATTTTCATCTCATTTCATCATCTCTTTCACCATTTCTTTCTCATTGGTTTAAACTACTCGATTTATTCTTATGCTTTCTATGCATCTCCTCTTGAAGGGTGTTCATTTGCCTCTGCAAATCTCTTATGAGGATCGCCTCCTGCAGGGCTCGTATTTGCCTCTGCAAAGCTTAGGCCTCTTTTATTTTTTCCATGCCTCTACGTGGAGGCATTCTGCTCAATTCCTCACAAACCCCAACCAAAGGTCTTGGCACAACTGCCTCACGTTTGATGAATCTTTTAAGCACTCAAAACATTCTGGCTCTGATACCACTTGACGCAAGATAGAAAATTACACTCTAGATATCCCAAATTTCTCATTCATTAATTTAGAAAATCTACATATGTAACAGCCCACAGGCTTTACACAACCAACGCTCGGCTTGGTTCTCACTACTCTCTACAATTTCCTATTCTGCCTACCCTGGAAGGAAAACACACAATACCCCAAGCCGGCTCTCTACACTCGGCTTTTGTAGCTCGACTTCACGAGTCTGCTATTACAGTTTTCCAAAAACTACAATCTGCATATTTTTCCCATGCAAATCATGTTTTTCCAACCTCCCTAATCTATTACATTGTTGGGTTTTTATAGAGGACCCGACCCCCTTTGGCCATCATTATACAGACTACGAATTTTTTTGTAACCGCCCGCACAAACATTCTGTCGCCGCTTGCATCCTGTTGCCAGTCGCCTTGGACCATCATTACATGGAATGGCAGAGTGCTCTGTAGCCACCTATATTTTGCTACCATGTGCCCTTCTACAACCGTCGCCTAGCCCCTATCATCTTCTTCTCCTAGCTGCACTGTAATAGCCTCTACATTCGTCGTCTGACTTTCATGAGCTGTCACTGTCACTCTATTGCGGCCCTCAAAAATGCCACCTATTACTCTTCTCTTCTGGTCGTGATATCGTGACATGTCATGATATCATGACATTTCTGCTCCATCGCCTTCTCTTTCCTCTCCGGGTCATGAAAACCTGACATGTCATGATTTCACGACATTTCTGCCTCCTGTGCGTCTTTTTCTCTTTCAATTGTGATATCGTGACCTTTTTCTTCCTCGCCTCCTTTCTCTCCTTCGGGTCGCGAAAATGTGACATGTCACAAAATTGTGACGTCTTTGCCTTTCGCACTTGTCTTCTGCCTTTAGGTCATGATTTCGTGACACGTCACGAAATCGTGACGTCTTTGCCTTTCGTACTTGTCTTCTGCCTTTGGGTCACGATTTCATGACACATCATGAAATCGTGATGTCTTGGCCTTTCGTACTTGTCTTCTGCCTTTGGGTCGCGAAACCGTGACATGTCACGATTTCATGACAACTTTTCCCCTTGGCGCCGATTCTCCAAAAGTGTCGCGATATCGCGACGACTTTGCCCCTTGGCGCCTTTTCTCCAAAAGTGTCGCGATATCGCGATAGCTTTGCCCCTTGGTGCCTTTTCTCCAAAAGTGTTGTGATATCATGACAGCTTTGCCCCTTGGCACCTTTTCTCCAAAAGTGTCACGATTTCACGACAACTTTGCCCCTTGGCTTCTTCGCTTGCCCGCTGGTCACAAAAATGCAACATGTCACAAAATGGTGACATCTTTCCTCCTTGGCTGCTTCTTTGCCTTATGGACGTGAAACTGCCACCTGTCATGAAATCGTGACGTTCTCCTCCTCTGGCTTCTTCTCTTCTTGGTGCGTCGTGAAACTGTGACATGTGATTTCATGACATCTTCCCTTCTGCGCCTTCTCCTTCTTCAACGGGTCACAAAACTGTGACATGTCACAATTTTGTGACATCTTCTGCTTTCGCTCTTCATCCTACTTCTAGGTCGTGAAATCGTGACATGTCACAATTTCACAGCATCTTTGCCTGCAGCATCCTTCTTCTTGTTTGGGTCACAATTTCGTGACATGTCACGAAATCACGACATCTTCCGCCTGTTGCCTCCATTCTTCACTTCTGGTCATGATTTCATGACATGTCATGAAATCATGACATTTTCTTCCCGTGCCTTCTCTCTCCTCATCGTGTCGCGATATCGTGACACTTTTTCTATCGTGATATCGTGACAAGTTTTCATCCTCGCCCTCTTGGCCTTTTTTTTCATGATTTCACGACACATCATGAAATCGTGACATTTTTCTTCCTTAGCCATTTCTTCTGAAGTGGCCCTCCTACCTTCTGATGCCTCTACTGTAGGTGTTGTTGGATGCTCCTACATCAAACACGTGAGGTTGGTGGAGAAGTGATCTTCACTTCCACACTATCTGGTTACTGACTCCTGCAGCACTTCCAGACCCTTCTCTACCTCAGCAGACTGCTCCAACCCCTTCTCCTGGTTCACATTACTTTTGTCTTCTTCTAGACAGATTTTCCCACTGCTGCATACTTCTTCTATAGCCTGCTTACACTCCTTTTCTTGACCAGATAAAGTTCTGCTTCCTCCCGGGTAGATTCTGGCACTTCTGCATGCTCCATCGTCTATAGCCTTTAATGGTTTCAACTGCCGTCGCATTTCATCATCTCTTTCACCAGTTCTTTCTCCTTGGTTTAAACTACTCGATTTATTCTTATGCTTTCTACGCATCTCCTCTTGTAGGGCGTTCATTTGCCTCTGCAAATCTCTTATGAGGATCGCCTCTTGCAGGGCTCGTATTTGCCTCTGCAAAGCTCGGGCCTCTTCCATTTCTACCATGCCTCTTCATGGAGGCATTCTGCTCACTTCCTCACAAACCCCAACCACAGGTCCTGGCGCAACTGCCTCACGTTTGGCAAATCTGCTATGCACTCAGAACCTTTTGGCTCTGATACCACTTGATGTAGGACAAAAAATTGCACTCTAGATATCCCAAATTTCTCATTCATTAATTTAGAAAATCTACATACGTAACAACCCACAGGCTTTACACAACCAGCACTCAGCTTGGTTCTCACTACTCTTTGCAATTTCCTATTCTGCCTACCCTAGAAGGAAAACACGTAATACCCCAAGCTGGCTCTCTACACTCTGCTTTTGCAGCTCGACTTCGCAAGTCTGCTATTATAGTTTTCCAGCAACTACAATCTGTGTATTTTTCCCATGCAACTCGTGTTTTTCCAACCTCCTTAACCTATTACATTGTTGGGTTTTTATAGAGGACCCGACCCTCTTCGAACATCATTACACAGACTGCAGAGTTTTCTATAACCGCCTGCATGAACGTTCTGTCACCGCCTGCATCCTGTCACTAGCCACCTTGGACCTTCATTACATAGAATGGTAGAGTGCTCTGTAGCCACCTATATTTTGCTGCCACATGCCCTTCTACAACCGTCTCCTGGCCCCTATCATCTTCTTCTTCTAGCTACACTGCAATAGCCTCTGCATTCATCGCCTGACTTTCATGAGCTGTCACTGTCACTTTGTCGTGGCCCCCAAAAATGCCACCTATTACTCTTCTCTTCTGGTCGCGATATCGCGACATGTTACGATATCATGACATTTCTTCTCCATCGCCTTCTCTTTCCTCTTCGGGTTGCAAAAACCCAACATGTCATGATTTTGTGACATTTTTGCCTCCTGTGCATCTTTTTCTCTTTCGATCACGATATTGTGACCTTTTTCTTCCTTGCCTCCTTTCTCTCCTTCGGGTCACAAAAATACGACATGTCGCGAAATCGTGACGTCTTTGCCTTTCGCACTTGTCTTCTGCCTTCGGGTTGCGATTTCATGACACGTCACGAAATCGCGATGTCTTTGCCTTCTATACTTTTATTCTGCATTTGGGTCACGATTTTGCGACACGTCATGAAATCGTGATGTCTTGGCATTCCGTACTTGTATTCTGCCTTTGGGTCGTAAAACCATGACATGTCATGATTTCGTGATAGCTTTTCCCCTTGGCACCGATTCTCCAAAAGTGTCATGATATCGTGATGATTTTTCCCCTTGGTGCCTTTTCCCCAAAAGTGTCGTGATATCGCAATAGCTTTGCCCCTTGGTGCCTTTTCTCCAAAAGTGTCACGATATCACGATAGCTTTGCCCCTTGGTGCCTTTTCTCCAAAAGTGTCATGATTTCACGACAGCTTTGCCCCTTGGCTTCTTCGCTTGCCCGCTGGTCACGAAAATGTGACATGTCACGAAATCGCGACATCTTTCCTCCTTGGCTGCTTCTTCGCCTTCTAGCCGCAAAACTACAACCTATCGCGAAATCGTGACTTTCTCCTCCTCTGGCTTCTTCTCTTCTTGGCGTGTCGCGAAACTATGACATGTTGCGATTTCGTGACATCTTCCCTTTTATGCCTTCTCCTTCTTTAGCGGGTCATGAAACTACGACATGTCACGATTTCACGACATCTTCTGCTTTCGATCTTCATCCTAATTTTGGGTCACGAAACCGTGACATGTCACGATTTCGTGACATCTTTGCTTGCAGCCTCCTTCTTCTTGTTTGGGTCATGATTTCACGACATGTCGCAAAATCGCAACATCTTCCACCTGCTGCCTCCATTCTTCGCTTATGGTCGTGATTTCACGACATGTCAAGAAATCATGACATTTTCGGTTGACGCCTTCTCTCTCCTCATCGTGTGACGATATCGTGACACTTTTTCTATCGCGATATCGTGACAGGTTTTTGTCTTCGCCCTCTTGGCCTTTTTTTATCATGATTTCGTGACACGTCGCAAAATCGTGATGTTTTTCTTCCTTAGCCATTTCTTCTGAAGTGGCCCTCCTGCCTTCTAATGCCTCTGCTATAGGTGCTGCTGGATGCTCCTGCATCAAACACCCGAGGTTGGTGGAGAAGTGATCTTCACTTTCGCATTGTCTGGTTACTAACTCCTACAGCACTTCTAGACACTTCTCTACCTCAACAGACTACTCCAAACCCTTCTCCTGGTTCACATTACTTCTGTATTCTTCCAGATAAATTTTTCCATCGCTACATACTTCTTCTGTAGCCTGGTTACACTCATTTTCTTGACCAGATAAAGTTCTGCTTCTTCCTGGGTAGATTCTAGCACTTCTACGCGCTCCATCATCTGTAGCCTTTAATGGTTTCAATTACCGTCACATTTCATTGTATCTTTCACCAATTCTTTCTCCTTGGTTTAAACTACTCGGTTTATTCTTATGCTTTCTATGCATCTCCTCTTGCAGGGCATTCATTTGCCTCTGCAAATCTCTTATGAGGATCGCCTCTTGTAGGGCTCGTATTTGCCTCTGCAAAGCTCGGGCCTCTTTCATTTCCACCATGCCTCTTCATGGAGGCATTCTGCTCACTTCCTCATAAACCCCAACCACAGGTCCTGGCACAACTGCCTCACGTTTGGCAAATTTGCTATGCACTTAGAACCTTCTGGCTCTGATACCACTTGACGCAGGACAAAAAATTACACTCTAGATATCCCAAATTTCTCATTCATTAATTTGGAAAATCTACATACGTAATAGCCCGTAGGCTTTACACAACCAACGCTCGGCTTGGTTCTCACTACTCTCTGTAATTTCCTATTCTGCCTACCCTGGAAGGAAAACACGCAATACCCCAAGCCGGCTCTCTGCACTCGACTTTTGCAGCTCGACTTCGCGAGTCTGCTATTACAGTTTTCCAGCAACTATAATCTGTGTATTTTTCCCATGCAACTCGTGTTTTTCCAACCTCCTTAATCTATTACATTGTTGGGTTTTTATAGAGGACTCGACCCTCTTCGGACATCATTACACAGACTGTAAATTTTTTTGTAACCGCCTGCACAAACGTTTTGTCGTTACCTGCATCCTGTCACTAGCTGCCTTGGACCATCATTATATGGAATGGCGGAGTGCTCTGTAGCCACCTATATTTTGCTGCCATGTGCCCTTCTACAACCGCCACCTGGCCCCTATCATCTTCTTCTTCTAGCTGCACTACAACAGCCTTTGCATTCACTGCTTGACTTTCATGAGCTATCACTGTCACTCTATCGCGGCCCCCGAAAATTCCACCTATTACTCATCTCTTCTGGTCGTGATATCATGACATGTTGCGATATCGTGATATTTCTGCTCCATCACCTTCTCTTTCCTCTTTGGGTCGTGAAAACCTGACATGTCACGATTTCATGACATTTCTTCCTCCTGTGCATCTTTTTCTCTTTCGATCGTGATATCGTGACCTTTTTCTTCCTCGCCTCCTTTCTCTCCTTCGGGTCGCAAAAATGTGACATGTCATGAAATCGTGACATCTTTGCCTTCCGCACTTGTCTTCTGCCTTTGGGTCACGATTTCGTGACATGTTGCAAAATCACAACGTCTTTGCCTTCCATACTTGTCTTCTGCCTTTGGGTCGTGATTTCGTGACACGTCATAAAATCATGACGTCTTGGCCTTCCGTACTTGTCTTCTGCCTTTGGGTCGTGAAACCGTGCATGCTCTTGCATCAGAGGCATCAGAAGGCAGGAGGGCCACTTTAGAAGAAATGGCTAAGAAAGAAAAACGTTGCGATTTCATGACGTGTCACAAAATCATGACAAAAAAAGGCCAAGAAGGCGAGGATGAAAACCTGTCGCGATATCGCGATAGAAAAAGTGTCGCGATATCACGACACGACGAGGAGAGAGAAGGTGTCGATTGAAAATGTCATGATTTCGCAACATGTCGTGAAATCGTGACCAAAAGCGAAGAATGGAGGCAGTAGGCAAAAGATGTCGTGATTTCGTGACATGTCACAAAATCGTGACCCAAACAAGAAGAAGGAGGTTGCAGGCAAAGATGTCACGAAATCGCGTCATGTCTCGATTTCATGACCCAGAAGCAGGATGAAGAGTGGAAGCAGAAGATGTCATGAAATCGTGACATGTTGTAGTTTTGTGACCCGCTGAAGAAGGAGAAGGTGCAGAAGGGAAGATGTTACAAAATCACATGTCGTAGTTTCACGACGTGCCAAGAAGAGAAGAAGCCAGAGGAGGAGAACGTCACGATTTCGTGACAGGTCGCAGTTTCATGGCCAGAAGGTGAAGAAGCAACTAAGGAGGAAAGATGTCATGATTTTGTGACATGTTGCATTTTCATGACCAGCGGGTAAGCGAAGAAGCCAAGGGGCAAAGTTGTCACGAAATCGTGACACTTTTGGAGAAAGGGCACCAAGGGGCAAAGCTGTCACGATATCGCGACTGAAATAGAAAAAGACGCACAGGAGGCAAAAACATCATGAAATCATGACATGTCAGGTTTTTGTGACCCGAAGAGGAAAGAGAAGGCGATGGAGTAGAAATGTCATGATATCGCGACCAAAAGAGAAGAGTAACAGGTGGAATTTTTGGGGGCCGTGACAGAGTGACAGTGATAGCTCATGAAAGTCAGGCGGCGAATGCAGAGGCTGTTACAGTGCAGCTAGAAGAAGAATATGATAGGGGCTAGGCAGAAGTTGCAGAAGGGCATGTGGCAGCAAAATATCGGTGGCTACAGAGCACTCTGCCATTCCATGTAATGATGGTCCAAGGAAACTGGCGACAGGATGCAGGCGGCGATAGGATGCAGGCAGCGACAGAACATTTGTGCGGGCAGTTACAGAAAAATCCATAGTCTGTGTAATGATGTCCGAAGAGGTTCGGGTCCTCTATAAAAACCCAACAATGTAATAGGTTAAGGAGGTTGGAAAAACATGAGTTGCATGGGAAAAATACGTAGATTGCAATTGCTAGAAAACTGTAATAGCAGACTCGCGAAGTCGAGCTGCAAAAGCCGAGTGCAGAGAGCTGGCTTGGGGTATTGCATGTTTTCCTTCCAGGGTAGGCAGAATAGGAAATTGCAGAGATTAGTGAGAACCAAGCCGAGTGCTAGTTGTGTAAAGCCTACGGGCTGTTACGTATGTAGATTTTCCAAGTTTAATGAATGAGAAATTTGGGTTATCTAGAGTGCAATTTTCTATCCTACGTCACCTCTACCCATGCAAGGCAATATAGATATGGGTGATGCTCGAAGTAGCCCACCTACAACCATGCAAACTACTCTATGTAGTAGCCCAGATCCCCTATGTGAGATCTACTCTAGAAGCCCTCCTCTCTAGGCCAACATGCTACATAGCATTGGTGAACCACCTCAATATCTATGATCTTAAGTGGCAATCTAGTAGGGTGATCAATATTAATGTGTTGCCATCCCCAGATATTAATAAGTAAGCTACAATAGATACCCACTCTATCCCTCTAGGTGATCTGATACACCTCATTATAGAGATTTGCTAATAGGGAACTCCCCTAGGATAGGATCAAGGGTTGTTGAATGGTGCTTCCTAGGACATCTCGCATCCTAGCGAGGAGGTTCTAAGGGAACCTCACTTCAAAAGTATTAGGAAGCATGATCTACACAATCAAGTGCATTAATACAACCACTCACCAAGAGAAGACTTGCTCGATGTACCAGTGCTCAATGTGGACCCCTCTGTGGTCTAAATGTTGTTGTGCCACATCACTACGATGGCCGAAGATTTGATCAAACACTATCTTCTTTGCATTTTTTGGCAAATATGTGATGGCCTCACCATCCAAAGGAATTTGGAAGATGTGGTACACATCCTCTAGTATCACGATCATTTCATTGGTAGGTAGGTGAAATGTGTTGGTCCACACATCCCAGCGTCGGGCCAAAGTTATCATGTAGGTCTGATCAACCCTAATAGTGGGAAGGCATAAAATGTAGCCGAAGCCCATGTCCTCGAACCAATCCCACTCTACCTGTGTTAGGGCACTACGTAGGTTATGAAGTATCTCTGATTTCCTCGCCCTCACAATTAGAGTCTGGTCAAAAATAGCATAATAAGGTAAAAATTATTAAAAGTCAACAAAAAACATCAAAAAATAACTTTAAAATGTCAAACAAAATCACAAAATCTTCAAAAACATATAAAAATAAAAAAATGCACTCAAAATTAAAAAAACAAATGGACAAAGCACTTCAAAAAGTCAAAAAAATAAATTAAGTCCTTTCAAAAAAAAAATTGAAAAAATTTAATTTTTTTAAAGTTGTCAAATTGTGGTTCAAACCCGTGGTCGAGATGGCGGTCAAATTTGATGATCGTTGAGATTTGAATCTCACCATGGCTGACAGTCGTGGTCCCAAATTTTCCAATTGGGCACTATGCTTTCTAGTCATGGCTAAGGGAGATGACCTTTTTGCGGTCATTTACCATCCTAAGACACCCCAAAAAAAATTAAACCCTCCTCATTTAATCTAACCTAGGGTAAACCTATATAGGGTAAGGTTCATTACCGATAGTTTAGTGATGTTAATTTTACCCATTACTTAATAAGGTTCAATTTTTTTTGGTAATTGCAAAACGAGGGTTTGTGTGCTTCTACCTTAGTAGCACCAATGCCTCCAAGTTGGTCTGCCATCAGTGCAGGTGGTAGTGAGGTCGAGTTTGCAACAGCATTCTGCATAAAATTTGATAACTCACCTCTTAGAGTGTTTAGGTTTGTAAAGTTGTTAATTGGAAATAATGACATCAAAAATGATAGATTTTTCTTAAATATTTTTCCTTTTTCCCTAATTGCGACTGACACCATCGGGTGTAGGATTAGGGTTATTCAACCAAGGGTCGGAGTTGCGGCTAGGAAAATTTATAAAATTGGCTACGTTTGACAAGCACAGCTAGCAACCTACAATAAATGCTCCAAAATCCCATCGTTAGGAGGTTAAAAATGTCAAATTAAAAATATCCACCTAACCAAAATTTTCAAAAATATTAAAAATAATAGAAAAATTAGATAACTCAAAAGCCAAATGTGCCTTGTATCCAGTTATTTACACTATACACTTGGTGGTTGTAATGACTTATGCTCCATGCAATATGGTAATATGTGTAAATTATCATAAAGACATTTGGGGTAAATTCATCATCACCGAATTGATATGCTTCATTTCAATCCCAAAGAAGGCCTTGGAGGTTGGACCACTCCATGGGAATGAAGCAATCATGTCAATTATTTTATGACATTTTCAACAGATCATTGACTAGCATGATTCAACACATGCCTAATTGGAATTGTTATCATCTTGATTCTCTAAGAAGGCCTTCATGGCTAGACTACTCCATGGGATAGAAATATACAATTACTATTAACAATTGTAATCATACTTGATTAGGCCTAGCCAAGTATCGAGATCTAAACCTTAAATTGTTCAAGTCATTCATAGTGGTCAAGCAATGCATTACTTCATTTAATTGACATTACCCTCATTGAATCATTTCTTGAGGGGGTAGTCATCATACCATAATCATAATCAAACTCAAAAGAAGATCCTTTGATCATAGATCCCTTGATCTTGTCAAAATTGCATTCGTCTTATGAATCATTATCAACGACTATCATAAGCTTAGCCTTTGCTAGGGAAAAAACAACTATGACAGTTAATCTAGTAGCTCTCCTCCTTTCAGATATATATGGTGCAGAAGCCTATAGTAGCTCTAAAGCTACCTGATCATCGTTGGAGCTTCCCAAAGCTTTGCAAATTTAAGTCTTTCATCCAGTTGGAAGAAATGATTTTAGGATGTGCATCATTTTGTAGGACCTTGAGCATATAATTTTAATTAGACTAATGATCATCATCCAACCTATGACATAATTTTAGGTCTATTTTTTCTCAGTGTTATTTGATATCACAATGCATCTCAAAAGGGGTATCTATAGACACCTAAAATATGTCATGTCAAGGTGACTACTCATATGAGACATGCTAGAAGACCATATGAAAGATCTTGGATAGATTCTAAGGTGAAGTAGTGGTTCTAACCATTCATTTAGGCATTTTTACCTAATCGATGTTGGTCGAAGCTGACACCAACGGTTAACAGAGCTGGCTGCACTTCAGAGCTATGGCTAGCCTTTAAAATTAGTTGGACCTTGACCGATCTCAAATTGGTTACAATGGCCAATTGGTTGAAGATCCAAGTGGTTAGAGGGTAGAAAGTTCCAGAAGCTTCCATCCAACTACCCCAACTGCCCTTTCTTAATCTTGGCTTCTCCATGAAGCTAAGACAAGGCCTTCCCATGTGCTATTAAACCCACCTCCAAATTGGGGAGAAGTCTAGAAGGATCTCAAGTTGAAGCAAAATGAAACCTTGTCAAATTATATACTCACTTGCATCTATTGAGAGGAACACTTTTGCTGCCTATTTGGATATCACATGGCATTTGGAATCAAGAAGGCTATGGAGGGCTAGGAGAAATCAAGAAAATCAATTGAGCCAATTCCATCACCAATCTGAGCAATTCAACTACCAAATATGTCAGAGGATATCAAGGTAACCTTTGAACATCAATTCATCGAAGTGAATTGAGGAATCAAGCCCTAATTTGGAGAACAAGGACATTCACGGCTCAACCACGACTGTCAATCATGGCTAATAGTGCCAACCACTTCATAGACCCACGATCAAGGTTTAATCCTCTTTTCAGCTAGTTTTAGTAGTAGGTTTACATTTATATTTGTTCATTTAGGTAAATTTACTATATATTGATTTTCTATCTTCTCATTAGACTGTTAGAATCATTTATCTAGGGTAGATTCCTCTCATTTCCAAGTATTAGTCAATTATAGACTAGGTGTTATTATTTTCATACATGTATGCTTTCAATGCTTAATTAGGATGTTAGATGACTAAATTTGTCTCCTTTACATTCTTTATGGTAAATTTACCATGTTTTAGAATATATTCATATATTTACATGTTTTCTTGATTTCAAGTTTCTTATAACATCTTTTATGCAAGATTTGTAAAAGAAGCTACCTTTGCTTTTAATATATTTCTTGTTGTTTCTTGGATACATGGTTAATAGGTTATTGTAATTCAAAGCAACAAATACCTCTAATTGTGGATTAGAAAGCCAAATTTACCTTGGAGCAGTTCGTGTCAACCTAAGAATCTTGTGGATTATGCCTACCTGGAAGGATACAACTTATCCTTCGGTTAATTCAAATATATTCACAGAGAAACATGCACAGAATAACGAATTTAATAAACCGAGAGGAATTAATAACAGAAGGATAAAATATCAATGGCCACTTAAGGTGGGCACACCCTTGCGTAAACGCAGATGAAGAATAATAAAAATATATAAGATGATTTCATTTAACTATTTTGTGAATCCATATATAGTAAATGTAACATGCTTGGACGTCATAGCCGACGTATTATATTTGGAGTGTAACATGACTCCCCTCCTCGGAAAGCTTTGTCCTCAAAGCTGGAAATGTCTGGAGAATACTTTCAGGTTCCCATGTGGCATCTTCCTCTGGTAAATCCTGCCATTTAATGAGAAATTCTTGAATCTGACGTGATCTCAGTCTTCGGGTTCTATGTTGTAGTATATCTTCAGGTTGGAGATGTATGCGTCCTTCCTCATCGAGCACTGGTAAGTCCGATTGACTTTGTACTTTCTGACCAATTACTTTCTTAAGACATGAAACATGAAATACCGGGTGTATTCGTGATGATGTAGGTAGCTCCAATTGATAAGCTACTTCTCCAATGCGGCGCACAACTTTGTAGGGACCATAAAATCGTGGAGCCAACTTTTGGCTTGACTTTATCCTTAACGAGGTTTGTTTGTAGGGTTGCAACTTTAGGAACACCCAATCACCTATATTAAAAGTTCTCTCTGATCGGTGCAAGTCTTGTTGTTGTTTCATACGATTCTGTGCTTGGACTAAATTCTCTTTGAGGATGGTGAGTGTAGACTGCCTTTGTTGGAACCAATCATCCACTTTGGCTACTTTGGCGGATCCCTGTACGTAATCTGCGATTGCTGGAGGTTTGGTGCCATACAAAGCTTCAAATGGAGACATCTTAATTGAGTAATGGTAAGAAGTGTTGTACCACCATTCTGCCAATGCTAACCAATGGCTCCATTGGTATTGTTTATCTTGAGCAAAACATCTTAAGTATGTACCCAAACATTTGTTAACTACTTCTGTTTGACCATCTGTCTGTGGATGGTAAGTTGAAGACATGTTCAATTTGGTACCACTAAGGCGAAATAACTCCCTCCAAAAGTTACTAGTAAAAATGGGATCTCTATCACTTACAATATTTTTTGGCATACCATGTAATTTGAAAATTGAATCCATAAATACCTTTGCCACTTTGCTTGCGGAAAATGGATGTTGTAAAGCCTGAAAGTGAGCGTATTTGGATAACCGGTCGATGACGACGAAGATTACTGTCCTGCCTTCTGATTTTGGAAGACCTTCAATGAAATCCATGGATATATGTTCCCACTGTCGTTCAGGGATGGGTAATGGTTGTAATAATCCTGGTGATTTGACTGTTTCTCCTTTATTGCGCTGGCAAACTTCACATTCTGCTACCCATTGTTTGACTTCCGCTTTTAATCCTTTCCAACAAAATGATTGTTTGACCCTTAAATATGTCTTCAAAAATCCTGAATGTCCTCTCGATGGAGAAGCGTGTGATTCGTCGAGGATCTTTGATTTGAGTTCTGAATTATGTGGAATGTAAATGCGGTTCTTCTTCCGGAGGATTTTATCTTCATAAGAGAACAAAGGGTGTTTGGAGGACCCTATAGATAATTCATGAATTATCTAGGGCAGTTTCACTATTGGACAACCATTCAACTTGTAATTGAGTTACCCATTGGGAGCAAGGACCTGAAATAGCATTAATGACTACTTCATCTTCATATTTTCTGGACAACGCATCGACGGCTATATTTTCCTTCCCTTTCTTGTATTCGATAACGAAATCATAGCCCAACAGTTTGGTTAACCACTTATTTTGTTCTGGATAAGAAAACCTTTGCTCCAAAAAATGCTTGAGGCTACTATGATCTGTTTTTATAATGAAGCGGCTACTGATTAGGTAGTGTCTCCATTTTTCTACTGCATGAAGAATAGCCAACATTCCTTTTTCATATGTTGATCTTCCCAAATTTTTCCCGGAAAGTTGTTTACTTTCAAATGCCAATGGATGACCTTCTTGCATTAAGATAGCCCCAATTCCTGTTCCTGATGCATCACATTCGATAATAAATGGTTTGTGAAAATTGGGAGTTGCTAATACTGGAGTTGTACACATGGCTTTCTTAAGAGCTTCAAAAGCTAGAGTAGCCTCTTCCGACCAACGAAAAGCATCCTTTTTTGTGAGTGCCGTGAGAGGTGCTGCAATCTTACCATAATTCTGTACAAACTTGCGATAGTAGCCCGTGAGACCCAAAAAACCATGAAGTTTCTTGATGGTTTTAGGTAAAGGCCACTCTTGAATTGCCTTAATCTTATTGGGATCGACTTTGACACCCTCATGTGAAACTATATGACCAAGATACTCGACTTCTTGAACACCAAATGAACATTTGGAACGTTTAACAAATAATTTTTCTTTGTGTAGAATGTGAAGGGCTTTATCCACATGATGTAAATGGTCCATCCATGTTTTGCTGTATATGAGAATATCATCAAAAAAAACTAACACAAACTTATGGAGGAGTGGACGAAACACTTGGTTCATGAGACTTTGGAATGTGGATGGTGCATTAGTGAGACCAAAAGGCATGACCAAAAATTCGTAATGACCTTCATGAGTACGAAAGGCCGTTTTGGGAATATCTTCTTCTCTAACACGGATTTGGTGAAAGCCAGAGCGAAGGTCTAATTTTGTAAAAAAATTTGCCCCATGCAACTCATCTAATAGGTCATCTATGACAGGGATAGGAAATTTGTCCTTGATAGTGAGTTTATTGAGAGAACGAAAGTCAGGACACATACGCCAAGAGTTATCTTTTCGTCTAGCCAGGACTACAGGTGAGGAATAAGGACTAGTGTTGTGACGAATGACTCCATGATCCAACAAATCCTGAACGATCTGTTCGATTTCTGTCTTTTGTGGTTGAGGATAGCGATAAGGACGACTGTTAGGTGGGACACTCCCTGGCATCAAATGGATGGCATGATCATGAGATCGTTTAGGTGGTAATCCTTGAGGTTCTTGAAAAACCTCTTCGTAATGTGTTATAATATCTTGTAACTCAGGTGCAATAATATCCGAAGTTGCTGAAGATTGTTTTTCCAAACAATTAATTTGAGCTATAAAACCATATCCACCCTTTTTTAACATCTTCTCCATACTATGAGAGCTCACTATTTGTGATGGAGGAGTAGTAATGCCTTGTAAGCGGATGACTCGTCCATTTTCCTTCCATTCCACAAATAATTTTTTGAAGTTGAAACTAACTGTGTCTAATGTTTCCAACCATTCAACACCCAAAATGACATCAGAGTTCCCTAAATTCATGACAAAAAGGGATCCTAACCCGGTATAAGTTCCCATATTTATGGAAACTTGAGATGTGCGACCAACACATTGTGCGTTCACCCCGTTGGCCACTAGAACCTGGAATTTGTCTTTGTTGGAAGAGTTAATGAATAAATTCAAAGCTTTTGCTGTTTTGATGTCGATAAAATTGTGGGTGCTACCAGAATCAATTAGCACATTCACCTTTTTCTGGCGGAGAAAGCCTGGTACCTTGATGGTATGGTGGGCGGTTAAACCCATGAGAGCATGCACTGAAATTGCCATTGTATCCTCTTCTTTTTCGTCTATAGTACACGGTAGGTCTTCTGGCATAGGTTCTTCTGATTGGTAAGGTTCCTCTTCTTCTCCTTCACAATGATCACCTTCAATATGAAAGTTTTGTTTTTGGGCACAAGCTTGTTCCCTGGGGTGATGAGTGCGACATTTATAGCAAAAATATCTTGATGGTTGATCATTTCTACGAAAGGAATTGTTGCGATATGAGGGACGACTATATGTTTCCCGTCGTGCAGACAACTGATGTCTCTTCTCGGCCAACTTGGCTATTCTTATACAACTGTTCAACAAGGTTGGATCGTGCATGTCTACCTCCACTCGAATACTTTCTTTCAAACCATTGCGAAAGGCACCTACCACTGTGTCGGGACTAAGGTCTGAAGTGTATGGTAGTAAATTGGTAAACTCCGAAACGAATTCACTAACTGACCCTTTTTGTTTAAGAGATAACAATCTTACTGTGTAGGATGATGTAGCTCCGTCGTCAAATCTTTCTAAAAAAGAGGTAGTGAATTTTCTCCAAGTAATAATAGCTTCATTCTCTCGTTTAAACCATACAAACCATTGGTAGGCCTCAGTGCCTAATTTTGATGCAGCGAAAGGAACTCTATCAATTTCCTTAATTTGATATAAGTCAAGGATGCCTTCCATTTTGGCTAACCAACCACGAGGATCATGACCTTCAAAAGTGGGCATATCAATTCGTGGAAAATTAATATTAGGGCCTCTTGGTTGGTGATAACCCGTGTCCCTTTCTTGATTTTGGTTATACCGCTGTCTTTGATAGGGATCCTTGTAATTATCCGAATCACCCTGTTTTTGTTCCCAATCATCATTAGGATCGATAGTTTCTTCATTCCGTTGGGCATGGGAGTGATTTTGGGGATTAGTATTGGGATTAGGTTGTTTTTGTGTTTTCACAAGGTCTTTTAGGAGGATACCCATTTCGTGTATACCCTCTAGTATGCCTCGAAGAGACTCCCTATCAGACATGGCTGAGTTACTTGAGTTTCCTTGCGTGATGTTTTCGTGAGTTGGGGAGGGATTATTAGCCATAGGATCTACTAGTGGATGGTGTGGATTATAACTACCAATTTTAAAAGGAGAAAGAGAATTTTTAGTACCTGGGCTGCGATTAGGTCTTCTTGTGTTGTTATTGGTCGTTTCCGAGCTTGATAATCGACCGTCAGCACCTTTGCTCCACTTTTTGCTCATGCACTTGTTAACATAGCCAGCTTAGGATTCCGCTTCAACTGCCACCAATTTTGGTTGACTTTAGCAAAAAATTGGGATCCGCTTCAACTGTCACTCCAACTGTGACGCGGATAAGAGTTTGGATGTCTTCCTTGCCCGCAACCTGGAACAGCTTTTTTTTTTTTTTTTTTTTAACAACTTGACAGCGTCAGGGAATATACGTGAGTGGAAGACACGACCAATGCCACGACCGACGTGGAAACGACACGACCCACGCTATGACTCAAGACGTGTAAGACAACCAATGCCACGACCGATGCGGAAATGACACGACGCGATTGAACGACACGACACGACACGAACGACTCAAGACGTGTAAGACAACCAATGCCATGACCGACGCGGAAATGACACGACGCGACGCGACTGAACGACACGACACGAACGGGGGACGCGGAAGATCGACGCGGAAATGACACAACTCGACGCGACTGAACGACACTACACGACACGAACGGGGAACGCGGAAGACGAAGACCTATGGACACGACACGACGCGACTCGAACGGAGGACAAGGACCATACGACACAATACTACGCGAACGAAGGACGGAGACCAAATGAAGTGCTAACAAGACACACCGTTAGAGGACAGGGTTAGGCATGGAAGAACATCACCGTGTGACGAAGTCACACAGTAGAGGGTGTAACTTGGGCCCTATAAACCGTGAACCCCACGTAGTACGCCGAGTGTGGGATAAACAAAGGAGACCAACGCCCGAAGATATGCTTTCCTCTGACGTCAGCAAAATAAAATCTTTAACAACCTTAGTTTTCTCGTAAATTAAAAAATTTCGCGAGTGCGGATTGGACGACGCTTGCAGTGACGAACTGTGCAAAATCCGAAGGTTTTACGACCTGGCGTTCGGGTGTTTTAGTGATCGCGAAGGGAGGATTTGTGCCTCTTACTATGGCGGAAGCTTTGGAAATATTGGAACGAACAGTAACGGAAGATAGAACGCCTGTAATCACCACTGTAATGCCTGTAATTGCCGCTGGTAATACCGTGACGCGAGTAGTAACCGGGTATTGCGCAGCCGAATGGCAGTGTTATGAGACCGAAAAGAAAAAACTCCCGAAAATCGCCGAATCTGATACCACTTGGAAGGATACAAGTTATCCTTCGGTTAATTCAAATATATTCACAGAGAAACATGCACAGAATAACGAATTTAATAAACCGAGAGGAATTAATAACAGAAGGATAAAATAAATCAATGGCCACTTAAGGTGGGCACACCCTTGCGTAAACGCAGATGAAGAATAATAAAAATATATAAGATGATTTTATTTAACTATTTTGTGAATGCATATATAGTAAATGTAACATGCTTGGACGTCATAGCCGACGTGTTATATTTGGAGTGTAACACTACCCTTGCATGGGGATTTTATATGATTGTAATAATTGTATCACACTGGGTATACCTAAGAGGGATGGATTTGTAATCAAATTGTAATGGAAATTTAATAAAAGGAGCCCTTCTTTGTGGTTATTTGCAAATTTTTCCATTCTTTTATGCTTTATGTGATATTTCAGTTATTATTAGCTAGGTGTATGCATCCTAGATTGCTATAAGTTTAACCTTTTTATTTCAGTAATTTCATTTCGAGTAATTTCCAAGATATGGATTATTGCTATTCATTTGTTTTGGTATGGATTCTCCTATAATAAAATAGGAAGTAGGTATGACTAAGTGGCACAGTCATAGTGAAACACTCCAAAATAACTAGGATTTGTAGAAGCAGGAAGTAGGTATGGTTGAGTGACGCGATCATAGTGAAATAAAAGTTCCTACATAATCAAAAAAGTGATAGCAAAATAACCTTTTACTTTCAGTAATTTCATTTCTAAAAAAATTTACTTTTCAAGCAATATTTCATTTTATTTTCTATTATACTAGAATTGGTTGTATGGATTCATAATACCGTGAGTTGCACCTAGTTTTAGTTATAGCAAGATTGCTCGGAAAAACAAAAAAAATATTTTATTTTACTATGTTAAATATAGTTATAGATTCATTTGTTGTGACTTATATCTAAAAGTGGAAATAGTAGGATTAAAATAGAAAACAAAATCAAAATCCAAACAAAACCAAAACCAAGGAGAGAGAAATAAGAATAAAATGTAGGTTGCTAGATGGTGGAAAATAGTTTAAATCGGTCTATACTTATAGACCTTATAAAATTACTAATACAAAAATAAGTTAACCTTATTTTTGAGAAAGAAAATAAAACATCCAATCAAGAGTGGGAGTGTTTGTGTGAATGCATTGACATTATTAAAGAGAGATTAGATGAGTTAAAGGAAATAAAAAGAATTGACATAGAAACAAATCTAAGACTGAAATACCATTCACCTTATCTAGATCTTGGAAGGAGTTGTGAGCATTGGCTTTGGGATAGCAGAGCAATAGTAAATCCAACAATTTACCCTTGGAACCAATATTTTGAGGACTCCCTCATCATTCACAACTTCCTTGTAGATATAGAAAAGAGAGAAGTAGCCCTAGAGTATAGCAATAAATACCACAAGATACCTATAGTTGTGCACTTTAGAGAGATGTATCAAGATTTATGCTTTGAGTTACAATTTAGAAATATCAACCCCATTCCAACACAAGATTTTCTTGTTCAATTGATTCAATTAGTGATAGACGATTTTAAATTTGAAGAAGAACATTACATGACACCTGAAAAACTTGAATTTAATACATTGTTGCAAAAGCCATAGAATTTGAAAAGTTCATGAGCAGACCTAAAGACTCTAAGGGAAGGTTTATAAAGATCAGCAAATAAAGAGGAAATTTCCAAAGAGACTTTAATAGGAAGCCTGGAATTTATAAGCTAAAAGAAGTCAAAAATGACACATCAACCAATCAAGATAAAATCCTAGAACAATCCCAACTCGTATTTATTACCTAAACTAGAAATTGAAAACCACATAAATCCCTCTTCTATATTCACTGATCCTATATCCAACTTGATCCTTGAAATTCTATATTTAGTCATGGTTGATCAACAAAGTGGTTAGGTGACAAATCCTCCTCTCAAAAAAAGAAGTGATAAATGGATTTGCCCAATTTTGACAATTTTGATAAATTTTGTAAATCATATAGGTAGGAGTAAATAGTACATCCAAAAAGGTAATGTTGTGGCTGATCCACAACACACCCCAAAATTGGGGACCCACCTTTTTTGCAGGCTTTCAAAGAAAATCTCAGTGACCCAGATGCTAAAAATCAAGAAAAAGGGGCAAAATTGCACAAGGATGAAAAGTGTCGCGATATCGCGACATGTCGCGCCATCGCTGCAAAAATGAAAATTGTGAAATCGTGACATGTTGCTCCGTGGCCAAAAATGAAAAGTGTCACGAAATCGCGACATGTTGCTCCGTCGCGGCCGAAAATAAAAAGTGTCATGAAATCGCGACATGTTGCTCCGTCGCTGCCCGAAAATGAAAAGTGTCACGAAATCGCGACATGTTGCTCCGTCGCGCCCAGAGAGGAGAGAGAAAGGCAAAATGGAAAGGCGTAGCGAAATCGTGACATGTCGCAAAATCACGGGTCAAACCAGTCAAACAGGGCAAAGCAAAAAAAGCATCGCGAAATCACGACAGGAAGCGGCAAACGGGGCACGAAGCAGAAAGGCATAGCGAAATCATGACACGTCACAAAATCGCGGTCAACGCAGTCAGCAGCAGGTGGGCGGAACCATCGCGAAATCATGACGTGTTTGATTTTCGTGGCTTGCAAGCGGGCGGAAGGCATGAAATAGAAAATGGTAGCGAAATCACGACAAAAACGAGCCAAAGGCAACGGTCGAAAAAGCGAAGTGTAGCGAAATCAGATGAAAATCGACACAAAGCTCATAAGCCAAAAATGGTAGCGAAATCGCGCAACTTTTGAGAAAGCGTGCCCCGGACAAAACGTCGCGAAATCATGATGGGGGAAGAGGAAAAGTGAAAAAAGTAGCGAAAGAGCAAGAAGTGAAAAACATCGTGAAATCATGACAAGCAAAGGAGTGAAGTGAAAACGTGCGATTTCACGACAGGTTGCAGAAAGGAGTGCTGAGTGAAAAACGTCATGATTTCGCGATAGGTTGCGGCGAGAGTGTACGAAACAGAAAAGCATCGCGATTTCGTGACATGTCACGATTTCGCTGGGCAAGAAGGCAAGAGGGCTGTTGGTCGAAGAACGTCATGATATCGCGACCTGTCTCATTTTCGCTGTGTTGGCAGAGGAACAAGCTGCATGCATAAAGACGTCATGATTTACATGGGGCCATTACGAAACATGTTGGAAATGCAGAACACGTGGCATACAGGTGTCAGAGTTGCAGAAGCGTTACATGTAACAGAAAATTTTGAACGTTTCGGCATCGAGCATGAATCAAAAGCAACGAAAAGGCAGGGAATTTGAAACGACGCATTCTGGGAGGTGAAACGAAGCGACGCAGGGTGAATCGAAGAGCCGTATCAGTTAGTATAAAATCAGAAGCGCAGATCGATACAGGGGTTGGAAATTGCTGCTAGCAGAGTTGCAGAGACAAGGGCTGCAAGCCATTCTGGGCCTGCACTTGGAGCAATTTCCTTCATTTGTTCTGGATTTGTTATACCTGGAACATTCTGTCATTGTAACTGATATACCATTTTAATACAGAAATACAGAGAGTTGGCATCTCATTGATGAGAAAGAAGGAGTCATTTCTGCATGCATGATTTAATGTTTATCTTCCCCTTTCAGATTTTAAGGTTTATAGATGGAGTTTAATGCGAGTTCTCTCGGTTGCTTCATGCGAACGCCTAAAATCTGAAATTACAGTAAAACCCTAGAAACCCGCACCTAGCTTATCAGGATTGTGCGAATGTGCAGATTCAATAGGTTAGGTTGCATGTAGAAAACCTCATTATCTTCGGTTTCGTCGAATTGAGATGGCAGCATTCTGAGCGTAGTTTAGTTTACTATTCTTTGCATTTTCTTTTATTCACAATTTTTCATTTTATTTTCTGCATTTTAATTACTGCAATAACTGAAAATCCATCAAAGCTCAAGATCAAAGCAAATTCATCTCTTAGATTTATTCACTTTGAGTCCACTGCAAATTCAAATTAAAATAAATCACCAGGCCCCTTGTTAACATCCACTTGTAACCCTAAGGTATTCCTAGCATTTCAATTGAATAGCATCATTGGTAAACAAAGAACCAGCATAACAGGAACCTTGGAGAAATTATTCTGTTATAATTTCTTTGCAAGCAGAGGATTTTGGGACTCAGATCCTACCAGAGAGTGTGCTTTCACAATTGGGTGAAAACACCACTCAACAGATTGGCGCTAGAAGGAGGGCCCGAATTGGTTTACTTTATTTTGATTTTCATACATGAGTAATATCTTTTTGATTTAATTTTGAAATCATCTCTTAAATCTCACAGACAGCTAAACTACAGCTTTTGTTTTTCTTTTGGTTGCAGGTTTTCTTTGAAATAATCGAGGGTTTCATCAGGCAGGCTGGACCCACCGCGTCGTATTGCGACCAGGTCCCAAACAACCGGGGAAACCATTTTTCATGACCTTACGCTCACTGGTACTCCCAAGAATAAAACCAAGCAAGTCGTAAGCTTACCAGTCACAAAAGCCCTTTTTTCTCCAGGAACATCGAGTGGACCTACACCAGTGATATCAGTTGCCACTAGTGTGCCTATTGTCAGTAATATTTCTACTGCTCTTGTAGGGTTGTCCTCATCGATTTTGAGTCAAATGGCTCAACCTCCAGCAGCTCCTTGGTATGGAGCTAACAATATTCCTTTGAACATTGCTGGGGATATCCATGAAATCCCCAAGAACATAGAAATATTTTTGCCTAAATACAAACCAGATGGCCTAAGAATAGTAGAAGAACATATCCAAGCCTATAGGGATGTTTTAATTAGGCTGCAAGTCCAACATGAAGATGTGGCTTGCAGACTTTTCCCCATGAGCTTAGATCCAATAGCATATGAATGGTATATATGCTTACCAACTGGTTCAATCACTTCATGGACGCAAATGGAGAATGCCTTTGTTAATCAATTTAGGTCACCCTTGGATCCCGCAACCATTTACAATCAATTTATTACATGCAAAAGGGGCCAGGGGGAACCAATCAGAACATTTAATCAAAAATTCCAAAAGTGCTATAATAGAGCAGTTCGGCATTTTGCCATCGATCCCACAGTGGCTTTGCAGATATATTTTGGGGCATTGGACCCCATGACAGCCATGTTTGCAAGACGAAATCCTCAAGTCACCACGCTAGCTCTAGCCTATAATGAAGCCATGACCATCGAGCAACAAATGACACCACAGGGCTATGGGTTTCCCCAGATGCCTATGATGGGACAATATGCTCCATATGGTCAAGCTCCCTTGGCAAATCAGATCATGGCACCGCAAATGCCAAGCATGAACGCCTTCCCATATCAGCAACCGTATCCACCAAAGACTCGCGTATGCACCCATTCCAATCCAACCAATTACATCCATTCCACCTGTTCCCGCATTTTTGCAGAATAGTCAATCGACTATGCAAGGAACCAACCAAGTTAATTCTCGGGCTATAGTTCCTTTCCCAAATCCAACTCCGATTCAAAGTGTCAATCCATACGGGAATCAAATTCCTCAAAACCCGACCCAAATGTTGAATCAAGACCCCACCAATTACGCAAATCCAACGGGGGTTAACAACAATGTGATTCCACCGAAGGAGATTTATTCAGAGGTCGAAGAGCTCAAGAAAATAGTTCATAAGCTGAGCAATGACATGGTTCAAAAGCAAAAGTATGAATCCCATGCCCCTCACTCAAATCAAAATTTTAACAATAGAGGGAGACATTGGAACACAAAGCCAAACAATGGGGGAGTACCCGCTCCCATTGCTAATCAACTAGATACTTCTATAGGACCTAGTCAATCCAATTCCCTTTTGAATCTTTCAGATTTGGCATGGGAAAGGGGGTGTAGGTTGCACAACACAAAAGAACACAATGAGAGGAATTGTCTCGAAATTGCTAGATACACTCATTGTCTTCAGGCACAAGTTGATGATTTGGAACTGGTATCAAATGAGGGTCCATCGCAACATCAAGATGATAACATTATGGTGATGGAAACTGTATATCATCAAGAAGGTGAGAGTGAGGAAGAAGAAGACAAAATTTTGGAACAGGAGGTGCAAGCTTTTCGAGATTTTAGAAAGGGGAATCATGGATACCATTTGAGAAGTAAATCTAAAGCCCCTAAAACCTCATCAACACCTCCAAACAACTCTATTCTTCCTCCGGATACTAAGGCAGATAATAATCCTCCTCCTCCACTCAGAAGAGAAATGTCTAATGACGTGCAGAAGACAGTCAAATTCGAAAAACCAAACTATGACATAGTGGAGGATCTAAAGAAGTCCAAATCTAGCCTTTCGTTCTTGGACGCGGCTAGATTGCCTGGCCAAAAGGAGGCGTTGATAAAAGCTCTGAACTCACCTGATCAAATGTGGAAGGGAAAAGGAGTTGAGTCCCATCTGATTTTACGAAAGGAGAGACGGGATGTCCCGCCATTCTTATTGACTCTGAGAATTGCGGGTAAGAATTTGCATAACTGTTTGGTGGACACGGGTGCCACGAGCAACCTCATGCCTTCGGAGATATGTCAAATGCTGGGTCTGCAACCTGTTTCATCCAAATGCAAGGTCCTGCAATTGGACCGATCAGAGGTAAATGTGGTAGGGACCCTATATGATGTCAAAATTCAATTAAATTCTGAACCCAGGGTCCAGCAGGTTGTCGACATTCTGGTTGTTAATATCCCAAGTAGATATGGAATGCTACTTGCAAGGGATTGGATGAAAACTCTGAATGGCTATTTTTCAATAGACTGCTCACATATGTGGCTACCCTGGAAAGGAATTGCAAATCAAATCAGAGTGGAAAATGAACCGAGGCTTAAAGAAATCATAACAAAATTTAACAAGCCGAATGAAGTTCAGTTTTTTGAGCCAGAACTGGGGGTTTATGCACTTGATGTTGAGGAAGCTACTGAAGAGCCTAAAGAGGAAACATGTCATGGTGGCTCTTCTGAGGAAAATGATTGCACATGGTTGCTCAGGTTCGATGGATCAAAATCTAGACAGGGAGCAGGAGCTGGAGTCGAGCTCACTGGTCCAGGAGGTAAACCATTATTGGCTGCTTACAGATTGCAATTTCCTTGCACGAACAATGTGGCAGAATACGAAGCATTGATCTTTGGTTTACGTCTAGCATTGAGCAAGCATGTTAAATGCTTGAAGGTTTTGGGAGATTCTGAGTTGGTAGTCAAGCAGATCAAAGGACAGTATACATGCCGTGACAGGAGACTGAGCCTTTATAGAACTAGGGTTATGGACCTCATTGAGGAATTCGATGCATTCAATATAGCCCTTATTTCTAGAAAAGGAAATCGAATAGCAGACTCTCTTGCAGTTGTCATGGGCATGTTAAACCCGGTTGATATAAAAAGGTGTAAAAAGTTCTCCATTGAATTGGTTCCTTGTCCATCAATACCCGATAATGTCAAGAATTTCTAGGTTTTTGAAAATGATAGACACATCTTCAAATTTGTCACGAACTCGGGTATTTTTGAAAATCAGGTGATTGATGAGGAGCAAAGGTGGCAAGATGAAATAGAAAACGAGAGTGAAACCGCATGTCAATCCAACAAAATACCTAAAGACGTGGTTTCATTGGAGAAAATGTTCGACGTGGGATACAAGACCAAGAAAGAAAAAAGGGTCCCACTCCCCAAAGATGCTTGTGATTCAATTAATCTAGGGAGTGCAGACAATCCAAAGGAGGTGTACATTGCAAAGGCATGTACAGATGAAGAAAGGGGCAACATAATACAGGCATTGAAGCATTACATAGATTGCATTGCTTGGAATTACAATGAGCTGAAAACATACAACCAAGACATCATCACACATACCATCCCTTTGAAGCCAGACTCCAAGCCTTTTAGGCAAAGACAGCGAGTTGTTAACCCGCTATTGGAGCCTTTGATCGAAAAGGAGGTCAAAATATTATTGGAAGCGAAGATCATATTTCCTGTTAGGCACTCAACCTGGGTTGCTAACCTCGTTCCAAAGAAGAAAAAGAGTGGAGAGATTAGGTTGTGCATAGATTTTCGAAATCTTAATAAAGCCTCTCAAAAGGATAATTATCCATTGCCTTCAATTGATGAAATTCTACAAATGGTAAATGGATCTGAAATGATGTCCTTTCTTGATGGGTATTCTGGATACAACCAAATTCTTATACATCCAAATGACAGGATGAAAACAGCCTTCACCACCAAGTGGGGGACATTTGCATATAAGAGAATGCCATTTGGACTGTTAAATGCTGGTGCAACATTTCAACGCGCCATGGACTATGCATTCAAAGGGCTTATAGGCAAATGTATCATCGTGTATGTGGATGATATTCCAAGTATTCTCAAAGAAGAGAGAAGACCATGTCAAAGATTTGAAGAAAGTGCTCCAAAGATGCAGAGAACATGGAATTTCCTTAAATCCCAAAAAGTGCATTTTCGGAGTAACAGAAGGAAAATTGCTTGGTCACATCATTTCAAAAGAGGGCATATCCATTGATCCAGAAAGGATACAAGCTATCCAAAATTTACCTCTCCCAGGTAGTAAAAAAGAACTGAGATCTTTCTTTGGGCAGGTTAATTTTGTGAGGAAGTTTATCTCGAGCTTTGCTGAGATAGCCAAACCTCTGAACAAGATGCTCAAGAAAGATGTAGAGGTCAAGTGGAACGAGGAAAGTAGGGTGGCCTTTCAGAACATAAAAGATGCCATTTCCAGAGCCCCTGTCCTCATAAGTCCAGACTATTCTAAGCCTTTCTATATTTATGCTTTCGCATCAGAACACTCTTTCGCGAGTGTCTTAACCCAAAAAGGTGAGGATAGTGCTGAAAACCCCATAGCATTTTTAAGTGCCCCTCTAAAAGATGCTCAATTAAGGTATTCAATCCTTGATAAGCAGATGTACGCACTTTTTAAAATGGTGAAAAAATTTAGGCATTACATTGTGCACAAGCAGAGTTATTGCCATCGTGCCTGACTCTATTGTTAAGACCATGTTTTTACAAAATGAACTAGGTGAGAAAAGAGGGAAATGGATTTCCACCATCCAAGAATTCGATCTCGAAATCCAACCTATGAAACTAGTTCGAGGACAGGGACTGGTGAAGGCGATCGCTGAAAATAATCCGCAAATAACATGCCAATACTCGAATACAGAATACATTGCTAAGGATGACTGGTATGTTGATATTGTGCAATTTTTATTGAATGGTAAGTGTCCTTCTAATCTGAATTCAACCCAGAGAAGAGCTTTAAGGCTTAAGTCTATCAATTATCTGATGAAATCTGGTGTTCTTTACAGGAAGAATCATGAAGGGATTTACCTGAGGTGCCCGAACAAAGAAGAAGCTGCCAGGGTGTTGCAGGAATTTCACGGGAAACATGGAACTGGTCATGGTGCGGCAATGCTACACGCATCAAATCTGAGAGCAGGATACTACTGGCCCCACATTTTCAAAGATGCACATGCCCATGTACGATCTTGTCATATCTGTCAAGTGGCTGCCAATAGAGAAAGAAATGCAGCCATGCCATTACAACCTGTAGTTGAAATGAGACCATTTGCACAGTGGGGACTAGATTTCATTGGGGTTATTAACCCAAATTCTTCTGATTCTCATAAATTCATATTGACAGCTACAGACTATTGTACAAGGTGGACAGAAGCGATTCCTACTAAACATGCCACCACAGACGTTGTAATAAAATTCCTTGAGGACCATATTATAACAAGATTTGGAATGCCCGATTCTATTGTCAATGACAATGGTAAAGCTTTTATTTCTACACAATTCGTAGATTGGGCATATGACAACAAAGTGAGCTTAAAATTTGCATCCAATTATTATCCTCAAGGAAATGGTTTGGCCGAATCTTCAAATAAAAATTTGTTGAATACCATTAAGAAGTTGCTGGAAAAGAACCCTCGGGATTGGCACAACCAATTAAAGTTTGCCCTTTGGGCAGATAGGACCAGAGTAAAGGAATCCATAGGGAATACTCCCTATCATTTGGTCTATGGGCAAGACCCGATATTTCCTGCAAATTTGAAGTTGCAGACCTTGCATTTCATACAAGAGTACTTGGGGACAGATGATCAAGTTGAAGCCAGGTTAAGTCATTTGTTGCACCTTGATGAAAAGAGAGAAGAAGCCATGAATCACATGAATAAACACCAGGAAGTTATCAAGAGATGGTTTGACAGAAGGGCCAAAATTAAGTCCTTCAGAATTTCAGATTTGGTATTACTATGGGACAAAAGACATGAGGAAAAAGGGAATCATCAAAAGTTTGATTGTCTTTGGTTAGGCCCCTATCAGATTTCAGAAATTCTCGAAAAAAATACCTTCAGGCTAAAAACTTTAGAAGGGAAAGATTTTATGCTACCGGTTAATGGGCAGATTTTAAAGCATTATTTTAGCCCTTAGGTTGTGAGATTTTGATGTTATTCTTTTCGGTTTTGGTGGAGATTTTCAGATTTTGTTTTCATAGTTTAGGATTGTTAGTCTAGTTAGGATTTAGGTTGTGGGTTTGATTTCAATTGACATGTTTTGTTTATTTTTATAAAAATAAAATAATAAAAATAAAAATAAAATAAAATAAAAATAAGAATAAAATTGAGATGTCAACTTATGCTTAAGACTAGGAGAATATGAAATATTGGAATTGTCTTGTAAAAGCTCCACAAGTCACACAAACATTTTAAGTTATATCGTTTGAAACTTGTGATGCATGAAGTAGTCAGTTTTGTATGGCAAATAATTTCATCTGCAATTCAAAGATAATGCATTCATGTTACATCTCACTTTACATATACATTCCATCTTAGTTGCATATGCATCTTAGGTACAAATCATTAAAGTATGTCAAATCCTCTTAGGGTTGTGTTATAACATAAATGTAAGAAAAATCCTAAGGTTGGAAACTGAGTCTTGAGATATCTAGAACCAAGCACGTCTTATACATTAAAAAGGATCTTGAGCAAAATGATCAAAACCTAACTTGGAAGAAAAGGTTGGGCGAAAGAGGTTTTTCATGTCTATCCTATTATGCAACATGATCCTTAAAAATAGTGGTTTTGACCACTTCCATAAAGCTTAAAGCCTAAAATCAGAGTAGTAAGGATAGGGTTAAATCCTCATCAAACTTAGGTTGAGGATCCAACTCCCCAAAGCTTTGATTTGACCTACATGGAGTAGTAAGGATAGGGCATAAATTCTCATCTCGCTTAGGTTGAGAATCTGATTCCCCAAAGCTCTTATGTCTCATTTCATAATAAGTCTTGGATTGGAAGGATCGTACTACTTGTCCTCTGCAAAGGATGGGTAGTCATCCCCAAGGTCTAAGCAATAAATTAATATTTTCCATTTTTATCCAAAGCTTGGATTGGAAGGATCGTACTACATGTCCCTAGCAAGGATGGGTAGTCATCCCCAAGGTCCAAGAAGTAAAAAATTAATTTTTCCCATCTCATATTTATTTTGGATTGGAAGGATCGTACTACTTGTCCTCTGCAAAGGATGGGTAGTCATCCCCAAGGTCCAAAGAAATGAAGATAAGTTTTGGATTATGGGGTTAAGTGTGCCCATGCATGGCAACATGTCTTGTCTAAAAAACAAGACCACTGATTGTCCAAAGGGTTAGACTAGCATGACCATTTCTTCCATAATTGGTTAAATTATTTTGCTCAAAGTGAGGTAATGAACTCTAAATCAGAATAGTAAGGATAGGATTAAACTCCCATCTTGGTTAGGTTGGGAGTCCGATTCCCCAAAGTTCTGATTTCACATTCACTTGCACATGGGTTCAAGATAGTAGGGACTCATAACCAACTTTGGGATATAATAAAACAATTCATTAGTGGATCCTAAGAGGGTTTGGCAATCTTGAATGTTTGTACATGATACTAGAAGAAAGACTATGCCTTTTATAAAAGCAAAATCTCCTAGCATATTCATTAGGTTACACAAATCATTCACAATCTCACATGCATTCATGTAAAACTGACAATGGAATGTTGATCAATTTCAAACGATAGGGAATGAAATTCATTGCACACACTGAGCTAATACTTGATGATTCTGATGATTCATGTACTTCTGATCTTTGGGCATTTGTTTATATTGCTTATGTGCTAACACATGTTTTCGAGTTTGTATATGTTTCAGGTTGGGTTCTCACTAAAATGCTCAAGAGCATTTGACAGCAGAGTCACCATTTGTTGTGGCTGATCCACAACACACCCCAAAATTGGGGACCCACCTTTTTTGCAGGCTTTCAAAGAAAATCTCAATGACCCAGATGCTAAAAATCAAGAAAAAGGGGCAAAATTGCACAAGGAAGAAAAGTGTCACGATATCGCGACATGTCGCGCCATCTGCCAAAAAATGAAAAGTGTCACGAAATCATGACATGTTGCTCCGTCGCGGCAAAAATAGAAAAGTTGTAGAAATCGCGACATGTTGCAAAATAAAAGTGTAAAATCGGAATTAAAAAAAGTGAAATCGCGACGTGTTGCGGAAAATGAAAAAGTGTCACGAAATCGTGACATGTTGCTCCGTCGCGGCCCAGAGAGGAGAGAGAAAGGCAAAATGGAAAGGCATAGCGAAATCGTGACATGTCACAAAATCATGGGTCAAACTAGTCAAACAGGGCAAAGCAAAAAAAATGTCGCGAAATCGCGACAAGAAGCGTCAAACGGGGCACGAAGCAGAAAGGCGTAGCGAAATCGTGACGCGTCACAAAATCATGGTCAACGTCGGCGGTGGGCAGAACCGTCGTGAAATCATGACGTGTTTGATTTTCATGGCTTGCAAGTGGGCGGAAGGCATGAAATAGAAAATGGTAGCGAAATCATGACAAAATCGAGCCAAAGGCTAACAAGGATGTAGTGAAATCAGAAAACGACACAAAGCTCATAAGCGAAAAATGGTAGTGAAATCATGCAAATTTTGAGAAAGCGTGCAAAAAAATGAAATCGTGACAGCGAAAGAGCATGAAGTGAAAAATGTCATGAAATCGTGAAAAAAGAGTGAAAAATGAATAGAAAAATCGTACGAAATTGCTGATAGGTTGTGGTCGAGAGTGTACGAAATAGAAAAGCGTCAGATTTCATGACATGTCAGATTTCGTGACATGTCACGTTTTCGCTGGGCAAGAAGGCAAGAAGGCTGTTGGCCAAAAAACGTCACGATATCGCTACCTGTCTCATTTTCGCTGTGCTGGCAGAGGAACAAGCTGCATGCATAAAGACGTCGCGATTTACATGGGGCCATTACGAAACATGCTGGAAATGCAGAACACGTGGCATACAGGTGTCAGAGTTGCAGAAGCGTTACATGTAACAAAAAATTTTGAACGTTTCGGCATCGAGCATGAATCAAAAGCAACGAAAAGGCGAGGAATTTGAAACGACGCATTCTGGGAGGTGAAACGAAGCGACGCAGGGTGAATCGAAGAGCCGTATCAGTTAGTATAAAATCAGAAGCGTAGATCGATACAAGGGTTGGAAATTGTTGCTAGCAGAGTTGCAGAGACAAGGGCTGCAAGCCATTCTGGGCCTGCACTTGGAGCAATTTCCTTCATTTGTTCTGGATTTGTTATACCTGGAACATTCTGTCATTGTAACTGATATACCATTTTAATACAGAAATACAGAGAGTTGGCATCTCATTGATGAGAAAGAAGGAGTCATTTTTGCATGCATGATTTAATGTTTATCTTCCCCTTTCAGATTTTAAGGTTTATAGATGGAGTTTAATGCGAGTTCTCTCGGTTGCTTCATGCGAACGCCTAAAATCTAAAATTACAGTAAAACCCTAGAAACCCGCACCTAGCTTATCGGGATTGTGCGAATGTGCAGATTCAATAGGTTAGGTTGCATGTAGAAAACCTCATTATCTTCGGTTTCGTCGAATTGAGATGGCAGCATTCTGAGCGTAGTTTAGTTTACTATTCTTTGCATTTTCTTTTATTCACAATTCTTCATTTTATTTTCTGCATTTTAATTACTGTAATTTAAATAAATAACTAAAAATCCATCAAAGCTCAAGATCAAAACAAATTCATCTCTTAGATTTATTCACTTTGAGTCCACTGCAAATTCAAATTAAAATAAACCACAGTGCCCCTTGTTAACATCCACTTGCAACCCTAAGGTATTCCCAGCATTTAAATTGAACAGCATCATTGGTAAACAAAGAACCAGCATAACAGGAACCTTGGAGAAATTATTTTGTCATAATTTCTTTGCAAGCAGAGGATTTTGGGACTCAGATCCTACCGGAGAGTGTGCTTTCACAATTGGGTGAAAACACCACTCAATAGGTAACCATACAAGTCAAAGGTAAATCATACAAGGCGCAATGAAATGAAGTGAAATAAATAGGAAATGTAATTTCAGGTTGTAATTGCACATGTATTTGATTATTAAGATGTTAGAATTAGTAAAAGTCTTAATTAATGCATTCTGTTATGCATGTATAGTTGTAAATAACTTATTTCCTTAGGAACCACTTTGTAATGGCTTGGGAAATGTTATATAAGGCCCAATTTTCAATTTTTATGGTCTGGACATATATTGAATATAATCTAATAGAGTTGGATTCTTCTAGTTAATCTAGCAAGTGTTAGAAGTAAAACTATGATCTAAGCAAAGGATTGCATGTCATTTCTAAAAAGGATGAATAATAATTAGAACTCATGGCTTCTCACATATGTTGTACAATTTTGGAATGGTTGAATAGCAATTGATGGTTTAGTTCTGTTGCATGTACTTTTGTTTGATTATTTTGGTTAATTTATGCATTATTGTGGAATAATGGATGGAACCGACATTGGTGTAGCTTTATGGAATGATATGGAATTATGGTAATCCCAAGGGAGACATATTGAAGCTTTTTGTATGATTTTTGGGTGTTTCCATTGGATTTGCAACTCTCTCAAGCCTCATTGATATGTTTTGCATGTTATTGGAAAAGGACTAATTACTACATTAAACCCTTAAAAATCTATCTGAGAGAGATTGGTCCATTAGAGTATAAAATTTGGCACTTGGATGTATCTTTTTTTCATACATATCGTACATCAGATTTCGTACAAATCATACAGAAGATAGTTACCCAATTTGGCAGTTTATGCGATTGGAAGAAACTTACCCGATTTGGTAGTTTGGGAAATTTGACTTGTTGAGTTACAAAACTATGTATGGCAGCTTGCAAAACCAAAACTGAAGGATTTTTTGAGTGTGGAATTGTACAAGCTCCATAAATGTATGATTTTAGATCGTACAGTGTGTCATTTTGTCTTTCGTACAAGTTGTTCATTGGGAATAAACTAGTAGTTTTAGAGACGGTATGGTTGTACAATTTGGTAAACAAGTTGGAATTAGTAAATTGACCATATTAGGTATTAGGAATCACCTCTCCACTAGTAATACTACACCCCCATGCTACATTTGGTGTTGTTGCCTTATAAAATTTTGCATTTTTGTTAAAATGGGTCAAATTGACAAAGAAAGAATACTACAAAATTGGAGGTGAATGATAGACACTAGTGTACAAAGGCATAGGAGATGGGAAGTACATGAAAAATTCTAGTAAGAAGGAGTACAAGGATTTATCAAATATATAATGCAAGTAACTTATACCATAGTACACATGAACCAAAAATAGATCAAATTTGGACATCGAAAGGAGAATTTGAGGCATTATTGATAGAAACAAAAGATGAGGTACCGAAACCACCTAGTGTAGAGGAAAAAGTTGATAAAAAGGTAGTGTATGAGGACAGAGAGTGGATGGTGACACCTGAGAAAGTTACATAAGGGTTTCAAGGTAGTGCAAATGACGAGATTAAGGCACTAGAGCAACAATGTACAAGGTCTCAAGAGGAAGGACTAGGACCATCTCCCTCACACCAGTGAAGGATGTTACGAATTGAAGACATACATGAGTTTGGTCAATTATTGGTGGGAAAAAATAAGATACCTCAAATAGAAACTTATGGTGATGACTGTATCAAGATACACCCATGGAGGAATCATAAAGAGATTTCACAAGAGACCTCAAGTGACAGTGATGATTCTATGAAGATGGCTAATAAGGCAGCCAAGTAGAGATGTCCATATTTTATAGGTTAGGGTAAGAAATATATAAGACATATTAGAACTTGTATAACCATTTGGAGGGAAAATGGTGTAGATCGACCACATGACTGGGTAAATTTATTTCCTACTACCTTGAAAGGATTGGCGATCGATTGGTATCTAAAAAGAGAAAAATATGATATATTTTTAGACTTGGACTCAAGTTAAGGAGAAATTCATTTAAGAATTCCATCCTTTGAAGGATTATGGAGACATTGTTACTAAGCTTTTCATGATAAAGCAAAAGTAGTATGAAGATGTAAAATCATACAAATGTAGACTAAAGTAGTTAGTAGATAAAATACAGATGCCTCTGGTAGATGTCCTAGTAAAGCAGTGGTTTTTTGATGGATTACTACCAAAATATAATAAAAATATGAAGGTAGTACCATAAAAAATGTATGAAGAAGATGTGAAGCATGCAAAGAATTTCAAAAATGAATTGAAATAGACATATACAGGAATTTTATCTCATCCCAAGTCTAATTATTCAAATAGTGGATAAGATGACACTATACATAGGATAGTAGCATCATTTCATCAGGAGTTTTATAAGATCATGAAAGAGAAAAATAATAAACCAGATATGAATGACATTTGGTGCACATAAGACAAAATCAAAGGGTATACAAATATAAAATATCCATGAAATGACTATTGTCACATATGTAATGTGATGGGGCATGAGGTAATGCTATGTCCATATAACACAAGAGTACATCCACAAATCTTGAAAATCCAAGAGCAAGAAGAGAAGAAGAAGACCCTAGGAAGTGGGCAACAGGTAACAAGTGGTGATTATAAAAATAGCAAGTGAGGTGGAAGGCCAAACCAGGGCAATTGACAAGGAGGACAGAGCTGTTTGTAGTATAACTCGGAAGGGAGGTTGATCATATAGTGTTGCAATTACCAAGAATGGGGGCATTTTGCAAAAAATTATTCTTCACATCAGAGGCAGGAAACACCACAAATACACACTACACACATGTGTAGGTGGTGTGGTCCGGGGAACCACAAAGAAGGAAATTTCCCTTAATAGGTGAATTCAAGTAACCCATAGAATGTAAATTATTTAGACATTGAGGTCCCTCAAGTTAGGGAGGAAACCCAAGAATTTTTAGCCATGACAAGAAATTAGGCTAATAAGGATAAGTACCTAGAGCCAACAAAGGAAAAGCAGCGTTGGCAAGTAGCAAAGAAAATATTACAAGATGAAGCAAAGAAAGCTAAACACGTAAAGTTAGCTAAAGATAAGGAACTAGAAAAACCATCAGAAAAGAAGACAATTATGCAGGGTTTGGTAGCACAGGTCTTGGACACTACAGTAAAGATTAAAGTATCGAACTTGTTGGAAGCTATTCTAGAATTGTAGAAAGCAATGGTGGAATAGATACAACCGCATAAGGTTACGAAAGTACAAAGCCAACCAATTTAGGAGAAGAAAAAAAATATCAATTTATGGATCCAACTATATTGATGATTGATGTGGGAAATAAACCCACATTAGTTCGTATGGAGATCCTAGGGTACAAATTGACACAAGTTATTATGGACTAAGGATCCAACATCAATGTGCTACCTGAAAGAAATTAGGCACTCCATCTCTATGGGCACCGAGATTCTAATTATATGGTGTTAACCCATATGGTATCGAGACAAAGGGAGTACTTATAGCACAACAAGTGGTGATAGCTAACCAAGAATTTGTCTTAGATTTCATTGTGATTACAATGCAGAAGCCTGCATATGATGCTTTATTAGGAATAGGATGGCTACGAGTAGCCAAAGTTAATCAGAACTAGGAAAAGAATCAAATCACTTTCAAGAAGAGATATCATAAATATATGATTAATCTAGCTAATCAAAAAGTCAGTGAAGATGTAGCTATGATGGGTGAATAAAAAAATTCCTCAAGATATGAAGGGTATGAACCTAATGGAGGAGGAATTTTGTACCTAGATGAATGTAGCAAAGATGAAACAAGATATGAGAACGGACTTATTCATTGGAAAATGGAGGAGTATGAAAATTTTTAGCCCAAATACCTCTGTATTGAGTCATAGGAGATCAAGGAAAAACAAGACAAACCAAAAGTCAGCCAAGAACCTAAGAAGGAGGTAGAAGAGAAATGGACATTTCCAAAAATTTTGTAGAGTATACAGTAGGAGATGCAAATATTTATAGAAGACCAGCACACCCTAAGAATGTAGAGAAAGTAGCAAGTGAGCTATATAATATCAAATATGAAGGACCTCGAATAGTGGACATCAATATAGGAACAAAGGAGGAACCTAGGATGATTCACTATGGTGATGATTGGAACCTTGTACTAAAAACAATAGCTTTTAAGATATTATTGGAATATAAGGATGTTTTTATATGGACGTATAAGGATATGAAGTGAGTACCACCTGAGTTATGTGTCCACAAGATTACACTAATACTTGGAGCGCAACCCATAAGGATATGACCATATAGAATGAATCCAAATTATGTTGCATTAGTGAATGCAAGTATAGAGAAGATGCTAGAGGTAAGAATCATCTTCAGGGTGACAACCAGTGAATGGGTATCACCTATAGTATTCACCCTAAAGAAGGAAATGGACAAAATCATAATATACATGGAATTTAGAAGTCTAAACATAGTAACTATCAAGGACCCCTTCCCTATTTCCTTCATGAATTCTATCTTGGAGGAAGTCACAGGATACAAGATCTATATATTCTTGGATGGGTTTTTAGGCTATAATCAGATTAGTATAGCCGATGAGGATAAGATGAAGACCACATTTATTGTATAGAATGACATCTACATATATAATCGAATGTCATTCAGGCTATATAATGCCCTAGCTACATTTTAGTGCATCATACTGTATATATTTGATTAGTTGGCACCTTAGAATTTTAAAGCATTTTTAGATGATTGGTCCATTTATGGGAAGATCAAGGAGTATCTTATTTACCTGAGTGAATTAATGAGTAGGTGTAGAATGAATAACACAAGCTTATACTAAGAGGGGGTGAACAGTATAAGACCACTTTTTACTTTTTCCTTCAATTCAACTTTCAATTCAATATTATGTAGTGTATAGATAACAGTATCAATATCAGTATTCAAAGCAATGCACAAAACACCATATATAATAGAGACACCACAATTTACGTGGTTCACCCAATGTGGGCTACTCCACGGAGAAAATATTTTACTAAAATTTTCTCAATAAATCTCTTTGGGAATATTTCCCAATTACAATGTTTATGGACCTCTGTCCAAAGGAGATGTTGATCCCCTAATCTCAAGTTCATGGATCTCTTCCACAAGATAACTCTTTCCCCTTCTACTGTGTGTAGTGATATTCTAGAAGACTCTATCTCTCTGCTACTCTAACTTGTGGATCTCTCTCCACTTGAAGACTCCTCACTTAGATCTGTCTTCAATTATCCTGGTTGTTGGATATCTATCCACTGAGACTTTGTCTTATATACTTTGTCACCTCTAAATATTTTTCAATAGGTTCACTTAGAACCTCCTCAAATATGCTCAATAGTTTCACTCAGAACCTGCTCAAATCTGCTCAATAGGCTCACTTAGAACCTGCTCAAATATGCTCAATAGGATCACTCAAAACCTGCTCAAATATGCTCAATAGGTTCACTCATAACCTGCTCAAATATTCTCAATAAGTCCTCTCTAGGACTTTCTCAAATCTACATAGCAAGCTTTCACAAAAGCTTACTCAAAATTAGTCCACAAGCCTTCTCAAAGACTTACGTCAAACCAACTTAACAAGATCACACAGAACTTGTCCAATCTCATAGAATAATAAAGAGAATTGTTAGAGACTCAATATGTTCTAAACTCAATGCTCAATCAACATATCAATTCAATATCATAGAAGCATAAAGAGAATTTTTAGAGACTCAATATGTTTTATACTCAAATCCCAATCTCAACTCAAATCAACCTCAACTCAACTCAAATCAATCTCAACTTAGCTCAATCTTATAGAAGCATAAAGAGAATTGTTAGAGACTCAATATGTTCTATTCATAAACTCAATTTATTTCTCAAATCAATCTCAACTCAAATCAACTCGGATATTTCTTATATAAGCATAAAGAGAATTTTTAGAGACTTAATATGTTCTATTCACAAAATCAATTTCAATCTCAACTCAAATTAGAATATAGAATAGTTTTTTTTATGGAACTTGAACAACCACTTTTCACATTCACTTGACTAGGCTCAAACAAATATACTCAACCAATCACCTCTAGGAACAAATATTTCTCACAAACCCTAGTCCAAGCATGAATCAATCAACTCAAAATGTTTCCAACAATGCTTAACCACAAATCTCACATAACAATGATACTCATGTTCTTTTCTAACTCAAGTTCAAGTTCTTTGCTCAACCAATGGGCTTCAAAAACAATGCTTATAAAACAAGGTTTAATCACAACACTCAAACCAAAAAACCTTGAAGAATTTAAACCAACACTTTCAAAAAGGAAACCACAATCAATCATTTTCTCTCCAATGATATTTCAAAAATCAACCACCATAAATAATCAATAGAAGAATGTGCCCATACCTTATTAATGCGAAGAAGTTTTTCACAAAATTTGCCACACTCAACATAACTTTCCTTTCCAATCTCAATGAGGGTTAGTGGAATTCAAATAATAATCACAAAATAAATCATAACTCAATTTACACCTTTTTACTCCAACTCAATAATCACATCCACCAAAGATATATTCAATAACCCTTAAGAAAAATATTTTTCTCAATAATGTTTCAATAATTAAAAACACTCTCCATATAACATCTCAACAATGTGCTAAATAAGTAGTAATACTTATTACTCCTCAAACCACTTATACCCTAAAAAAAATTAAAATCTATGCCTACTTACTTATTGTATCGCTCCAAATTTTTTGCATCCTTACCTTCAAGCTAAAGGATCCATGCCCGAAAGGAGGATGGGAAAAGGATGGGATGGTACCTCGGACTGAGAGGCCCTTTGAAGGTCTTGCCTCTTGAGGGAGGGGTATTAAGGTGATTTTTCGATGGATGGTGGGGTTCACCAGGAAACGTTTAGTGGAATTTTCCACGCTTAGGTTGGGAATGAGTTTAATGTGTTCAATTTTAGCTTTAAACATCCAAGTCCTAGGTTTGACCAAATGAATCTAAGCTAAGCTATATGAAATGTTGATTACATGAATATAGAAAATAGATTTGAACAGAAAATAGAGAGAATAAGCTAGATTAAAGAGCCATACCTGATCCGGATGTATGATGGAGATTTTGATTTTTGAAGCAGTCCAAATTGTCTGGAATTTGACAGGATCATCTCTGATCTGACAGGATCGTCTGAGATCTGACGAATTCGTCGGAGACCTGCAATTACAGAAATGGATACCAAGAACACAAGATACAATTGCAAAAGCAAAGGAAAATGATAGAAATTAAAGTATGAATGCTAGAATGACAACTTTAGATAACAAATTAAGTAAAATGCATGATTTCAATGACTAAATTTGACTTTATTATGCATCTAGGCTACATGAGGTGAACTCCAAGATGCAAAGCAGTAATAAGCTTAACTAATGCAAAGCAAAACAATAAAAAAGAGTAAAGAAACACAAACTTTGGGCACTGATTGTCTCCAATGTTGACTGCAATAGAAATCATCTCGAATTGGTACGAAATTGTCTTGAATTGGACAGGATCATCTGCAACGATCTGGGCTTTGCTCCAGCTGAAGAATAACAAAGTTCCTGCAAGAAAATTCAAAAAAGGACAAAGGTGAACAATAATCTAGGATATCCTGAAGCATGTAAAACTTAAAGTATAGAAAAATTCAGCTAGGGGAATGTTAAGGGGAGGGCCTAAGATTAAATAGGCATAGGAAAGAGGTTGGGAGGTTGGAGATCATCCCATTTTGGGAGATCTCCAATGGGGGGAGACTCTAACGGTGTAGATGCATCTCTACCCGAGTTAGAGAAGCTGTTGAAACAGAAGCTAATTTTGAAAAATTAGTTTTGGGATGAAATCATTTGGATGTTCTGCTCCAGACAAAATCATCTGATCTGAGGTGATATCATCTGATCAGAGACGATATCATCCAACGGACAAAAAAAATCCTAAAAATGGCACAAAAAACAAGGAAATGGGTAGTAGGCGGTTTGGGAGCGATTTTGGGGTTGAAATTTGAATTTGAATTATTTACTAAGGTAATTTTAATTATTTACTAAGTTTTACTATGCCAATTTTAGGGTGCTACATTTTGCCCCCTATTTAGAAAATTTTTCGAAGAAAATGTATTAAAAATGAGTTGTTCTCGATTTACGAGAAAGCGAAAATTATTTCCATTTTTAGGCGATGATTCTTGGTCGAATCGTACGATAGCTTACTATGATGCCCCCTCCGTGTTTTTACCCAAATCAAACATTTGAGGTAAAAACACAGAAAAGCAAAAAAATAAAATGTTTTTAATTGTTTTTGAATAAAATTAAAAAAATAGGGAAAAACCCTAATTCATTTTTACTATTCATTTTCATTTTCTAGTTTGTGGAGCTCTGCAAACAAAATGGTCGAGACAGTGCACAGATCGACAGAGGTCCAACGCGGGCTACGGGTAAGGGTCTAAACTTAGTTTAGAATGCTTGAATTTTGATTTTCTATGCTTTGTAGATTAAATTTTGATGATTTTTGAGCATCGCGGTCATTTTTGGGCTGTTGACGTTGTCGGGATGAAATCGTCTCAATTTCATCGAAATCGTCTCGATATCGCCGATTTCATCCAGGGGCGAAATCGACAAAAATGGGGATGATTTCATCAAAAAAGGGATGATTTCGGCTTGTGAAATCGGAGACAAATTTGCTTAAATTGGGGATGATATCATCCAATAGTGGACGATATCATCATTGATGAAATTGAACTTGCTTTACTTGCATGTTTAATCACTGTTTTATTAATGATTTTTATTGTTTTGTTGTTTATGTTGTAGAGAGGATTACTAAAGAGCAGAGAATGGAAATACGATGGGCTGAGGATGACTTGGCCACTCTATCTCGAGCAGAGCGAGATTAGTTGGCACAAGTCGGCTTGCAAGCATGTGGCGAGAGATGCCACAGGTTTCTACAGATATGGGGCTATTGACAACCCTAGCAGAGAGGTGGTATCCGGGTTCTTCCTGTTTCTAGTTATCGACAGGGGAGATGACTCCCACACTAGAGGATGTATGGAGGATTTTGAGGATCCCCATACAAGGATGGTTAATAACTCCCACGGCCAATCAAGGCCATGTGATGATACGACTGTGCAGAGATTCGACCTTCACCCTGGAGAAGGGCAGAGTGAACATCGAGTCGCTATGCCAGATGCCTGGGGCATCTTGATTGACACAAGTTTTGGCTAGGGTAGTAGGTGGTTTGCTGCTATGCCATCAGAGTGGATGTAGAGTACCATGGCTACTGATAGATGTGGTCTGCGACATGAGAGACCATGGGTACATGTTTGCTTGGGGGAGTTATGTACTATGCCGATTGTATAGGATCCTACATGGGGTCGTATACAAGGGCGATCGATGTCTGGTTATGACATCACTATTGCAGGTTTGGTGTTGGGAGCACATCATGGTGTGGAGTCTGATAGGGCTCCCACTGATAAGGATTGACGAGAAGAGGCCCCGAGCTTTCTACTGGTGGCTCCGAAGAGGGTCACAGTGATAGATAGATCTGCTAATGTCCCGGAGACTACTTGACAACCTTGTCTTCGACCAGATCACCTGGAGGCCTTGGAGAGATCATCCAGGGTGTGCTGAGGATAGACAGGAGTTGTCTCACGTTAGGAAAACCTGTTGGCTGAGGATGGAGAGGGGAGAGGTGGAGCTCCACCACTACAACCGAGTTTTGAGGCAGTTCAATCTACAACAGGGGATCCCATCTCTCAAAGACTACGAGTTTTCCCAGACCGTCTGGGATAACACTACAGCTAGCGGGGCTCTATATATGCAACACTTTTAGAGTCAGGACGTAGATGATGCTCCCATTCATCTAGTGGATGGGGATGACACATGGGTAGCTGATGGCTACAATGCCTGGTACACAGGCATTCGCCCTCATCGAATTATGAGGGCTCAGGGTTTGATTTATGTAGTTATGCATCAGATGGGGAGGCTATGCCAGGCGGCCATTGATGTGGCATAAGGTCACAGAGGGAGAGATCAAAGGAGACCGTAGGCTCAGCAGAGGCTGTGGTAGCAGGAGAGGAGGGAGGAGAGACCCCCTTCTCCAAGGAGAGAGAGACCACCATCACCCGATAAGGGCAAGGGTGTGGACATAAGAGAGAGTAGTGAGATGGCTACTCTTCAGTCGAAGACTATCCTTCTCCAGGCACAAGTGCAGACTCTACAGGATGAGGCTACATGCCATCAAGCAGAGGCTACATAGCTCAGAGATGAGGTTACATGCCTCAGAGCATAGAGCGGAGGAGCGTGCACTCAGGAGCTGGCGCAGTCGATTGCTCAGACTGCATTCTATTAGGGTATCTACTTCTAGATGGTGCCAAAGGGCTAGAGGGTACAGCTACCAGCCGGCATTGCGGATCCGATTAGGGTTGGGTCGATGAGGACTTCATCCCGATCGATGACTAGGACTCATAGTACCACACATACTGTGATGGGGCCACCTTTTCCACCTCAGGGCTAGGGAGGAGATGAGGCTGAGAGATCGAGGGGTTCTTGAGGCTAGGATACTACACTGTACAGACTAATTATATGATTTGAGAGGATTGAGTATGCCAAGATGTAGATTATGGCATACCAATCCAGTTTTGATATGATGTACATATATTTTTGAGATATATATATATATATATATATATATATATATATATATATATATATATGATATTTTTGATCATATGACTTGTCTTATGTGTTTGTATGATGCTTTATTGTTGTGGTGTGATTGATTTGATGATTCATGTAATTATGTCGGTTGGAAATACTATGGTTTGAATTTCATGTTTTTAAAATTTAAATGAAATAATCTGATGTAAACAAATTGGTTGTTTGTGATGTGATTTGATAAAAAGAAACAGGACTTCTAACAATAATTTCAAAGGACATTGTCGCTATTATAGACCATTTCATGGAGTTGCCGCTCACTCGGTCGTCAAGCTAATCCTAGTATAGAAATATTGTTAAAAGTAAAAGAGTGCTTAAGAGACTGTCTTAAGACTTTGGTGTGATGATGCAAATGATGATGATGATGATGATGATTTGTTTTCAGATTTCTATGAAAATATTATGCATGAAATATTTTAAAATGACTTTTGCTAGGCATAAATTCATAAGTGTGATAAAATTTTTAGATAATTCCCTAGGAATTATACCATCATTGCAAAATTGAAGTTTGACATAATGACATGAAAATAGAGTAAGTGTTTGTTTTGTTTTAAAGCATAATTGTGTAACATAATGATTTAAGTCATATGTTTTTATGATAATAAATGGAAAATAAAATTGGTACAATGGTTTTCGCTAGGCATAGAAAATTTAGGTATAGACTTATACCATCAATGCGAAATCCAAAGAAGAAAATAATATAATAGTTTTATTGCATGGTTGATTTTTTAATTTTTTGAAAATAAACTGAAAATATGAAGATGAGGACTTGCGCTAGGCATAAAATTCCAATTTTGGTTTTGGAACTATACCATCGTCACGAAAGTCAAAAGTTATATATAAATGTAACTTTATTGCATGTTTTGAAAATGATTTTGATTTTTGATAATGCATATAGTTGTCTTTATACTAAACAACTGTTATGTAAAGAAGAAAATGAATTTATTCCAAACAATTTGCAAAAATATTTCAAAGTATCTTAAAGACAAAAGTTAGATTTATAAGGAATCCCATGTGCGTAGGTGAGTTCATTACCAATCTTGATTTATCATAATGATACACAAAATCTCTCAAATACAAAATGTGTGTGCAATTGCATTGTTCATTGACCAGGTTTGAGCAAGATACTATGATACAAGTGATTTGAATTAACCAAATAAGTGTTTGTTAACCATGATTTAGATGCATATAATCATACCAGACTACTATGTAGGTCGGGTTATCAAGAGCTAGCTAATCCATAAGCAGACATAGGTCTATACAAAAGAAGGTCTCTAATGTGATAGACATATCGCCACGCTAGGAGTTACCCAAGGCCAAGCGGGTTGGGCACAAACCACCTATTATGGGGCTTACCTCATAGTTTTCGAATAATTGAGAATTCCAGGGATTCAAGCTCATCAACCCTTCTTTTATTTTCAATGGGTAGGGAAAGGGATTTTATTGCTTTTGCTTTTGTTTGTTTCTTTTTTTTTTTTTTTTTGTATTTTTGTATTTTGACTTGATATTTGAGATAATGCTGAAATAACTTGTTTCTTTTTCTCTTTTTCTTGAACTTTTATTTTCTTCCTATACCAGGGATAATTGCTCGGATTAGCTGTAGAGCAAGGGATTTTTATTCCGGGTAGGGGTGAGCTTACCCTTTTGTCAATTCTCAAATATTCTAGACCATGTGCATGATAGGATAGCAGGGGAAACTTTTCGCTCAAGAAACCACTTCTACTATGTAGCATAGCATGTACATTACAAATATAATCATTTTATTGTGAAAGGATATGCTTGGCTTAAGTAAATAACAAGATCAATTCTCTGTGATCAAAATTTATTTAATTGAATTTTGTGGACTTTGATATAAGAGAGATTAGTAATCATGCCAGATAAAATCAAGATATTTATTTTTGTGTTTGTGATAGTGAGGGATTCCAAATAAATGCTAATTTATCCAAAATAACTTGAAAATATAACTGCAATACTTGAAGAAGAAATATATATAACAAATATTTTTGAGGAGTTTGATGATTTTGACTCTCTCTTTCTTCTTTATTTATTTTTATTTTTTGGTTTTGAAAAGAGTCAATAATATTGTTGTTTTGACTTTTATTTTTATTTTTTTTTTTTTTTGTTTGTTTTTGTTTAAAGAGTTTTATATATATATTTAAAATGAGACAACATGCAAAATATGTACAAATGATGAAATGACCAAATTTTATGTGTAATATCGCTTAAGATGCATAATATTCATAGGTTCTTTTAAATATTTACCATATAATGTAGCTAATTTGTATGCTCCTGATTCAAATTTAGCAGTGATAATATATGGTCCAAGCTAGTTGGGCTCAAATTTACCTTTAAGGTCTTTAGTTGCATTAGTATTTTTTTTATTTTCTTTTAAAACAAGGTCGTTGACCTCAAAGGATCGATGACGAACTTTCTTGGCATATGATCTTTTAAGCTTGTTTTGGTAAACACGAAGATGCTCCAAAGCATTGATGCACTTTTCATCTAGGAGTTCTAGCAGACTGAGTCTACCAGCTCGATATTCATCTCCTACTTCAATATCTTGAAGTAGTAGATCCAAAGAAGGAACTTCTAATTCAAAAGGAAAAATGACTTCAGTGCCATAAACCAAGACAAAAGGTGAAGTTCCAGTGGGAGTTCAAACACTAGTTCGATAGGCCCACAAAGTTGGATATAATTGAATGTGCCAGTCACGGCCAGATGTATTGACCAATATTTTAAGAATTTTGATTAAGGTTTTGTTAGATGCTTCTGCATGGCCATTACCCTGAGGATAATAGGGAGTGGACCAGCGATGTTGAATCTTATATTTTTGGCATAATTTCTTGACATCTTTATTTTTGAAACAAGTTCCATTGTCTGATATGAGATTTGCAAGAATTTCGAACCTAAAAATGATTTGATTAAAAATAAATTTGGAGACTTGTGTTCTAGTGTAGGAAGCTAAAGGCATAGCTTCAACCCACTTCATGAAATACTCAGTGGCGGTTATGATGAATTTGTGTCCATCAGATGACATAGGATTAATTTTGCCAATAATGTCTAAGCCCCATTTTGAAAAGGGCCAAGGAGATGAAATAGCCTGCAGCTCTTGTGCAGGCATATGGACAAGTTCAACATGTTTTTGGCACTTGTCGCAATGGCGCACATACTCATGTGCATCATTTTCCATGGTAGGCCAAAAGTAGCCTATCCTAAGGAGCTTTTTAGCAATGACACTACCACTAAAGTGTCCTCCATAAGAGCCATCGTGGACTTCACTTAAAGATGATTTGGATTCTTCTAGATTCAAACATCTCAATAGGATACCTTCAAAATATCTCCTATATAAATTATTGCCAATTATTACAAATCGACTTGCTCGTCTATGTAATAACCGACGTTGGTTTCTATTAGAATTGGCAGGGAAAGTCCCATTATGAAGAAAATCAAATATATCTGTATACCAAGGGTCAGGAGTAGTTTCATTGATTAGAAACACATCCAAAGGTTCTAAACATGACTTATTTGAAGCGGGTTCCTGGATTCAATGAATAATGATGGTGGCATATTCGTCATCTAACTCCAAGGGTAGAAGAGATGCAGCTGCGGCCATAGCATTAGCCGCACGGTTGCTAGTTCACGAAATATCTTCCAAAGTAACTTTATCAAACAAGGATAACAATTACAAAACATATGCTTTATATGGGCGTAATTTATCATCTCTGGTCTGATAAACTTCATTAATTTGATTTATGACAAGTTGAGAATCACAAAAAACTAGCAGATGTTTGATTTTTAATGCCACGGTAGCTCGTAATCCAAGGATTAGAGCCTCATATTCGGCAGTATTATTGGTGCAAGCAAATGTTAATTTAAAGGACAAAGGTATAATGTGTTTTTGTGGAGATATTAAAATAATACCCGCACCAGTCCCACTCATGCATCGGGCTCCATCAAAGTATAAGGACCATTGTTCAACATGGTCTGCCTCTAATTGAAGGCATTCATTAGGAAACTCAATGACGATGGGATGGGTAGACTCTAAGGGTGCAGCAGCTAATTGATCTGCTATGATTTGACCCTTAACAGACTTCTATCCTAATGAATGTGAGTTCAAACTCGCTTAGAGCAAGAACCCACTTTGTTGTACGACCCGATAAATAAGGTCGACTCATTAGATACCGCAAGGGATCATATTTAGCAATGACATAAGTTTTTTGACTAAGCATATAATGGCATAATTTCTATGTAGAAAATACGACTGCTAGACATGGTTTTTCTAATGAGGTATAACGAGTTTCATAACTGATTAAAGTTTGGCTAATGTAATATTTAGCACGTTCTTTCTTCTCATCATCAAGATGAGCTAACATAGCTCCTAAGGCAAAATCTGAGGCTAAAATATACAGGAGAAACGGGCGATCAGGTCTAGGCGGTGAAAGCACATGTGGGTGAAGGAGGCATTGTTTGAGAAGTTCAAAAGCTTATGTACATTCATCGTCCTAGTTAAAAGGGACATCCTTCTTAAGGAGCTTAAGAAAGGGAGTGGTTTTTTTTGCCAGCTTATTGATGAAGCGATGGATGGCTTGAAGCTTACCTTGTAAACTTTGTAACTCAGATATATTGGTAGGTGCGGGAATATCAGTGATAGCCGCAATCTTGAGATGGTCGATTTCGATACCACGTAAAGAAACTAAAACCCCTAATAGTTTACCGTACTTAACTCCAAATATGCATTTGGTTGGATTTAATCAAATAAGGTATTCTCTTAACCGATTAAATACTTTTCTTAAATAATCTAAATGATCATATTATTTAATAGATCAAGCTATAATATCATCTACGTAATCATGTAGGATATCATGCATCATATCATGAAAGATATAAGTCATGGCTCGTTGATATGTTGCACCTGCATTCTTTAAACCAAATGGCATCACTTTCCAACAAAAGGTACCCCAAGGGGTAATAAAGGCTATTTTAGCCTGATCTTCAGGAGCTATCTTGATCTGATTATAGTCAAAAAATCCATCCATTAGGGACATCATTCCATTCTCGGTGGTAAATTCAATGATTTGGTCCATGTTTGGAAGAGGAAAATCATCTTTAGGGCATGCATCGTTAATATCTCTAAAGTCCGTGCAAACCCTAACTTTGGTAGCTTCTTTCTTGGTGACTGGAACTACATTCGAGATCCATTCAACATAATCAATAGCTTGTATGAAAATAACATGTAGGAGTTTTTCTAATTCCCCTTTGACTAGCAAGGCCACTTTGGGATGCATTTTTCTAAGTTTTTGTTTAACAGGTTTAGCATCCGGATGGACTACTAGATGATGCATGACTATAGAAGGGTCCAAACCTGGCATGTCTTCATATGTCCAAGCAAAGACATCTTCATATTCTTTAAGAAATGCAATGTATTCATATTGTTTTTCTTGACTTAATTCTGATCCAATATTGATTATGTGAGGATTATCCTCAGTTCCAATGTTAACTTTAATGACGTTTTCTACTTCCATGTGTAGATATCTTTCAAAATTAGGTGGGGCGGGTGAAACGCCCAATTCTTGTAATTATTTTAAGGTTAAGTTGGATAATTCATCTTGAGGAGTCATGGCCTCAAGTTGGGCTATAATTGGTATAGAACCATCAAAATAAAAACCATTGTGTAACAACTCTTCAACGGAGATATCATGGAAAATATCTCCTTCCAACTCCTCATCGGATTCAACAATCAATTTAGGGTAAGCTATGGATAGCATATTGTAGGTAAAGGGATTGTTCTTTGAACACAAAGAATCTTGTTTATCTAGATAATTTTGATAACATATGAGTTGATCATCATCTTCAAAAGGGAAGGGTTGACCCTTACTAGGAAATAGGCCCACACCACATCGGGCGGGCCATGGCTCTACGTCAATAGGTTATTTCATACCATTTTGGAAAGGTCCCAAGCCTTTCCCTTTATAGCCCATTTTAAGAATTATGGGCTTAGCTTTAATATATTCATTAGCAAAATAACATCGGGCATATCCCTCATGATGAGTTTTGATATTTCAGGGTATTCTTCCCCAATCATATCCTTTATAAATAAAAGCACAACTCCTGACTTGGTAAGTACTTCCCATAGGTTGTGGGAGGCCCAAAGTACGAGGATATGGCAGCAAGTTATTTAAAAGAATTGAATCTTGCATAAAAGCATTTGTTTTTTTTTATATTAAGATTGTGGATAAATCTGGTAAAATTTCATCAGAAAGAGCATAAGATGTAGAAGGATCATTCCATATATCTTTAGATGTGGAAGGTATGATAGATGTTGATAATGTGGAGGTGTCAATAACTGGGTCTATAGGTTTTGAAATTACAGGGATAGAACATGAAGGATTGGTTGTGGATTGAAGATCTTTTTGAGGTTTTAGTGTGGTTTGTTCAGAAGATGGTTGAGTTAAATGTATAGGTGTAGTTGATGGGGTAGATGAGGTTATGTGTGTGTGTTTCACACGTTTAGATGAAAAATAAGCATTAGGATGTGTGGATGACAGAGCAGGGCAAAATTGCACTCCAACAGGTTCAACCAAAGCACACATATCAAAGGGTCTAGGGTCACCATGGATAGTGACCAACTGATTTTTAAATTAAAATTTAACACACTGATGTAAAGTGGAAGGAACCGCTCGCATCGCATTGATCCAAGGGCGACCCAAAAGTATATTGTACGATGTTGGGCAATGTACAATAAACACGGTTGTATCTAGGGTTCTAGGACCAACTTGCAAGGGTAAGGTAATGACTCCACACATTTCTTGTGTCTCGTCATTGAAAGCTTTGATAATCATGTTAGTTTTCTTCATTTCATCACTTCTAAACCCAAATCGTTGGTAGAAGTCAAAAGTGCAAATGTTTAGAGATGAACCATTATCAATCAAGACTCTTTTAACAACTACATCTCCAATTAGAGCAGTAATATATAAGGGGTTATCCTTATGTAAACTATGTTGTGGGATATCTTTATCTCGAAAGTCAATACAATCAACTTCTCGAGTGATGATAGTATTGGACATGGCTTCGGGTTGAATATTTTGAGGTACCATCATTTGGCTTAATGTAAGCATTAACTCATCCCTATGGGTAGGAGAAGATCTTAAAAAGTCCAAAAGGGAAATTCTCGGTGTAGTATTGGATAATTGTTCATTAATATTGTAAGGAGGTTTTGGTTGAACATTAGACATATGATTCCATTTATTGTGATTTTTCAAAATAAATGGAGCTGATCCATCATTCTGAGTTTGATCTTGTTGAAATTTTTGAGCCTGTTGTATGGTAACAACTCCGATGGTACCCACAATGTTATATTCAAGATGCTGAACTGGTCTAGGTTGAGCGTTTATGGCTTGTTCATTAGGAAGGAACTGATTAGAAGAGGGTCGAGTAGTAACTCTTCTAGGAAATGGTTCTTCTGGAACCATAGCATTTGTGATGGGTTGAATAGGATCTTATTCATTTTTAGAACTATTCGATTGGTTTGAGGTGATGTCTATTTCACTTTCAGTATCTGATTCTACATCACTAGGATCAGGAGTTTGAATATTATGTAAAGATCTGGCCATGAACATGGATAAGGTTGTGCCAAATATTTGAGGATCCTGAATAGATAATTGTCCGCTAATAGTCCCTACATATCGGGTAGGAGGGGGAACATTATGATGTTCGATTTGATTGGCCACTTCTTTACCATGGTTTGGTAAAGGATGTTGAAATATATCCAATGATTGATTAGCATTTTGATTCTGATTTTGGGGAATGGTCTTTTGAGCATTATTAGGAGCATTTTGTTTAGGTTGGAAGGCTTGCACCTCCATTTCATTATTATCAATCAGATCTTGTATTTTATGTTTCAATCTTTTACAAGAGTTTGTAGCATGTCTAGGTCCTCTATGAAAGTCACAATGTAAATCAGCTCTGTATCTGGGTATAGTTGGATCAGGTTCTCGGATAGCTGGTAATTGAATCAAGCCTCATGCTAATAATTGAGGAAGAATGGTTGGTAAAGGTTGATTCAATCTAGTAAATTCTTGAAGAGGTTTATCAGGAGGTTTTAATATAAATTTTTTTGTTGTCTTCTTTGTATTGATATTAGCAACATTTCTACTATCAGTGACTCCATAACCTACAACTTGTTTGTTTTTATACTGATTTCTAGATGTTTTCTCATAATCTTTCTTTTTGAGCTGACCTCTTCTAATGAGAGCATCTTCTACCCTTCGAGCTAAGTCTATAGCTTGATCAAAGGTAGTTAAGGTGGCAATTGATAACTCATAAGATATTTGTTCTTGTAAATTATTAATAAAAATGTCCAACATTTCCCTATAAGGTAGCACAAAGTGCAGTTTTCCTATCAACTGCCTCCATATAGCTAAGAAATCAGCAAAACATTCATCTTTGTCTTGTTTTAAGTTGTACAAATCTTTAATGGTGACATGCCTCTCGATGTAGGCACTAATTGATGGACAAAATATTCAACTGTTTCTTCAAAATTTCTCAAAGAATGAGTGGGCAATTGATAGTACCACTCTAATGCCATTCCTCCTAAGCTTTTCGAGAACATTTTTAGTAATAGCAAGTCATCATGTGATATATCATGACATGCTATCCTAAACATGTGAAGATGCTCTATGGGATCTTCAGTTCTTTTATATATAGGCAGGACGGGCATGGGAAAGTGTTTAGGGTATGGTTGTGCTACAACTATGGGATCCAGAGGTTGACTACATATCTCTCGATAATTGTACAAGGGACGGTAGGGATCTATCTGGTCTATGCACGAAGCTAACTATTTCACCATGGCTTCCAGATTACTGGTTTGCCCACCATATTGATTCAGTAGGGCATTAATATGGGATTTGTGAACATATGATGGAGGGACATGGATATTAGATGCTATATTTCTATTGTGTAAATTGGTAGGAAGGGTGTTATGAAGAAATTTTGAAGTTGTATTATGTTGTATGCCCGATTGTTGAAAATTGGTGTTTGGCTTCATTTTAGGTTTTTGTCTACTTGAAGCATATTGATCAATAGTTTGGCAAAGTAAAGTAGTGAAGGAAGGTTTCTTTTGTGTGGGAATGATTTTAGGCTCAATAAAAGGTTCCTTAGGGGGTTGGGTAACCTATTGTTTTGGCATGTTCTGAATCATAGTGACCATATCTCTATTGGATGGTCCAGCTTTATCACTTTCTTGATCAATGAAAGACAAGGGATTAGTGTGTATGTCAAACATATGTTCCATGGCTTCTTGAGTGTCACTAATTTTCCCTTTATCAATACGAACTGCCATATTAAGAGCACCAATGTTATTGTTGAAAAATTTCTAGAAATGATCTAAATTATCAAAAGCAATAGTTCCATCTGGAGCTATTCTAGGGGATGAGGATCCTTCCTCTTTAAGATTTTCTTGTTGTTCATTTTCTTTAGCCAGGTCATCTTCTGGCTGTTCGAGAGTTTCTCCTTTTGAAATTGATTCATCAGGAAGGACATATGGGTTTTTTGTTTTGTCTCCTAACCAATCTTCTTCTTCTTGTTTAGTTTGTTTACCACTCCTAAGTTTAGGCATTGTGCTTAAATTTAGATTTTAGCAAATATATATATACTTATATATATATGAAAGCACGAGATTCCAGAAGAAAAAGGAAATACTAAACAAAATTGCATTAAAAGGAAAGAACACAAATGAATGAACACAAGATATAAAAGCAATATAAAATACGGCCCTTTTTATTGATATTCTTTTAGTAATGTGTTACAATACGTCTCCTTCCTTTTTAGGGGATAGGAGAGCATTAAATGTTGGTCTTTTACAACTTGTTTCAGAATTCCTCCTTCCGCGTGCCCACATATAATATGGGCAAACCAAAACGTTGTTGCCACTTGTGTTGGTAAAAGTAGATTCCTCGCTGCTCCTCTAATGCTGAAAATCTGCATTCAAAGAAACAAACAAAGAATCAGTAGCACCTGTGTATGAAAAATAAAAGAACAAATATGAAAGGTTACCGTAAAAGATAAATGTAATGATGGTTAAAATGAGTCCAAATAAATTGAAAACTTGACTGAAGCATAAATACGTAATTAATAAAATGCTGCAAAAGAAACAATCACCAAGTTCTACGCAGATCGGTATTCGTTTCGGGGAAGGACGAATAATCCTGCAACAGACTGGTATTTGTCCCGGGGTGAAACGAGTAAACCTGCAGCAACTGGTATTCATTCTTCGGTGAAATGAGTAAACCTACAATAAGGCAGGGGATGCCCGAAGGCAAACCACCCGTCGGTTGAGATTTTGTTTTGACACCAATCCACTTGGGATGAGTCCGAAACCTGTTGTGATGCGTTGTCGATGAATTGATAGGATAATGTAGTCAAAAAATCGGGTATATGAATCATAAGTCGATAAAACAGTAGCACTTCATCACTCAAAATGCTCCTTCTCTGTATCCCTTTTGGTGAGGAAACTCACCATTTTATAGACCCAAGGGGTCTCTTGAATTAACATGCAGAAGTGTTACTTAGCATGAATGCTTTTTGTGAAGAGAAGACTTCATCTTGATCAAGGGCTTCTTAACTACCTCTATGCATGTCTTTGCAACTGGTACTGTAACTGCCTCTGCATGCTCAGAAAACTTGACTCGAACTCCCATGCAATGAAGGGATAGTTAAGTGGCAGTTCTGAGTTATCATGCATCGAGATTTGACTTTTTGCCGATCAAACCTGGAATTCGTCCCACCCAGGAGCAAGCACGAATTGAAAGTCTGTATTCATCCTTGGGTGAGACGAATATGGGGCAGAGTGCCTGAAAGGTGCCAAAACGGTGTCTGACCTTCCAAAACTGCTATGAAAGTGGTTAAGACCATTGTTTAACCTTTGTGGGCTGCCCTGGGGGCTGTGTGTGTCAATGCGATCAGTGTTTGCAGTCACATAATCGGACTGGTGCTGTTTTGGTGTCTATAGATGGCCCTTTTTGGGAAGCACTATCCAAGGCACTGCGTTGAGCAAAAATAGATAACCAAAGCACTAATCATTAGGGTTTCTTAGTAACCTAACCAACTCTTGATGCCCCAAGTATGGAAAGGGCATGCATTCTTGAATCCTTGCTTCTGACGAGCTAAGGAATTTGATTTCAAGTATTAACCTATTTTGGTGAGGTGTGACTTGAGCTTGGTCATTGATCAGTCATGAATAGGAAAAGGGTGCAACCTTTTATCCATGGGGGAACCTTGTGTTCATGATTCACAAATGCCAAGTGTTTGATCAATTTGTGATTATTGCTTGTTTGCTGCCCCAAGCAGGAGCGTGATTGTCTTTGTCAATGATTCTTTGAATGCATGTCATTTTCCTTAATTGGGTGTGTGTTTGTTGATTGGTGACTAAGTGTGACTACCCCCTAAAGCGATGAATCGATGATAGAATGACCTTCGTGATAAAAGTGACGAGTCGTTTGACCCAAGATGACTTGTGCAAAGGTGCCCTCAAAGATTTTGTCGTTAAGCATGTGCAATTTCTTGACATTTGGACCTATTTTTGGTGGGTAAAAAAAAACCCTTTTGGTGATGCCGTAATGGGGTGAAATCATCGAAAACCCATCTTCCCGTGGAGCGGTCCGGCTAGGGTAGCCTTCTTGGGGAAGTAGGAGAGTGACAATTTGAGCCCCGACATCGATTTTCTATGCCAAGAGGTTAATTGCAAGAGCACTTGTGTTTGGCAATGCTTATTGCTTTGTTTTTGTGTTGCATTTATTTTGTTGTTTTTATTGTTTTTTGTGGTTTGTTGTTTGATTGTTTTTGAGTGGGTTTTGACCCTTTTGTGACGTCGTTTGGGGGTGAAATTGTCAAAAATCCATCTTCCCATGGAGCGGTCCGGCTATGGTAGCCTTCTTAGGGAGTAGGATAGCAACAATGTAGACCCCGACATCAGTTTTGTTATGCCAAAAGGTTAAGTGCAAGAGCACTCTTGTCTGGCAGTGTTTATTGTTGTTTTTGTTGCATTTTTTGTTATTTTTGTTGTTTTGATTTTTTTTGTGACACCATTTGGGGATTAAATTGTTGAAAATTCATCCTCCCATGGAGAATTCTAGCTATGGTAGCCTTCTTCAGGAGTAGGGTAATGACAATGTAAACCCCGACATCAATTTTGCTATGCCAAGAGGTTAAGTGCAAGAGCACTTGTGTTTGGCAATGTTTATTGCTTTTTGTTGGTGTTGCTTTTTTTGTTGTTTTGTTGCTTTTTTTTATTTTTGCTTTGATGGATGCATGCTACTTTATATTGATGTATGCATATGGTATGATAAATGCGAATTTTGTTGATTTATATGATAGGTAATGGGATGGATGAAATTATTTGTTGATAACTTTGCATTGGCACCATAGACTATACAGGACTTATGGCTTTGTGTACTGGGTGATTGCTGTGGTAAATGCTTTTGTGTATATATGTTGCTCTTTTTTTTTTGTATTTTCTGATGGTATTGTAAGGATGAAAAGTAGCACAGTTGGTTTAGAAATGTAGCTAAGGTTTTCTGAGACTCAGACGGTTTTAACTCACTAGCCATGACTGTACTTTATCTTACAAGACTTTTGAACAAGGTATGAATCGGACTTGCTTTTGACCAAGTTATTTCACATCCCTGTGTGTGCAATTGAGTTCATTTATGTGGTATTTGTCAGGATACCACTAGTGCCAGATGGGCTTTCAATAGAACCTGTACTGAGGATCACCTAATTAGCTCCACTAACTCCTTTATTGTATTTAGTCAGATTAATCTGCAGTGCTATCTAGGATACCATAAGCTAGCTCATCCACATGCAAACATTGACCTGTACACAAGTTAATGTGACAGATATATCATCATGCGAGAAGTTTACCACCAGTGACCGATAGGCTATCAACCAAACTAGTACTGAGGCTTGCCTCATGACCTGTCGAAATGCTAAGAGTTCTAGGGATTCAAGTTTGACTCCCTTCTTTTCTTCAATTGTATTGGGATACTTGCTCGTTTTTAGTGATAAAATCACTGTTTATTTTTGTTTTATTTTTTTTTATTTTTGAGCAAGGGATTTGGATTTGGAGTGACGAGAATCACTATTGTTTGTGCCTTTTGATGTGTGCACTGTGGGATGTCAAATTTTTGAGTTTTGACCTTTGCAAATTTTTGATGTTTTACAACTTTTGAGAACTTGGCATTCTTGGGGAATTGGGTAGGGAGGATGCTTGTCCTTTTGCCAACTCTCAGCATTATTTGGGTCATTTGCACAGGGGGATGAGCAAGATAGTCGTTTTGCTTATGGTGACCTAGATTGCTTTGCAGGTGTCATCTTTCGTTCACACAACTTGGGAATTTTTATATGTTTTAAATTTGTGTTGGGATGCTACGTAACAAGGTGTGATCCAAGTATGACTCTACCTTCGTAAAATATTTCTGACTGTGTACAGTTTTGGCTAGAAATTTAACGACATCTAAATGACGAAAACTCTAGATACATTAAATGACAACCTGACTTATGATATGGTGTTGTTTTTGCGATATTGTATGGAAAATGTGAAAAATGGTATGCTTGCTAAGTAATGACAGTCCATGGTGCCTTTGATTTCTATGATCAACAAATGTGTGATATATGGATGCAATGGTTAATGCAACTATTATGTAGTGCTTTGATTGATGAAGTATGCATGAGAATGAGATGCAAATTTCTTTTTAAGATTTTGATGGTTTTTGTTGTTTTTGAATTTTCTTGATGGTGACCAAGGGATTTCAAGAATCCTTTGGGGCATTTTTGGGGTGACCAAGCGATTGCGATAATCCTTGGAGCTTTTGGGGTGACCAAGTGATTGTGATAATCCTTGAAGCTTTTGGGGTGACCAAGTGATTGCGATAATCCTTGGAGCTTTTGAGGTGACCAAGCGATTGCGATAATCCTTAGAGCTTTTGGGGTGACCAAGTGATTGTGATAATCCCTGGAGCTTTTGGGGTGACCAAGTGATTGCGATAATCCTTGGAGCTTTTCGGGTGACCAAGTGATTGCGATAATCCTTGGAGCTTTTAGGGTGACCAAGCGATTGTGATAATCCTTGGAGCTTTTGGCTTGCTCTCCAGGGGATATATGTACCCCTAGCTTGATGGTCTTTGCACTCCGAATCTGGCTCTAGAGGTATGGGCATGAATGGATCGGCCCTATGCACGGATAGGAAGACAGGGTCTACCCTCAATATTGATATTGCTATGGGGTCACTAGCCGGAAGTTGATCTTTGTGTGCCCAAAGTGGTGGATTCAATAGTTGGTTCCACTGCGCTGGGTTAACGTGCCACTCATGCCCCAGTATTATGTTTATCTATTGAAGTGCTTCATCGATATTCATGGGGTGTTGATGTTGTCGCATGTGATTGTTGTGGGCTATCTCTGTCTTATCCTCACCTTAGGCCAGTGAGTATAGCTCATCAGAATCTAGAGATTCTAAGACATGGAGGACTGCATCATTAGGTAGCCTTACGGTCGAAGGTTGATCCTCTTTGAAAGGAGCCTCATGTAAGTTGGGCCTTGGGAGCTCTAAAATCTTAGTCTCTACTGACTCTAAGTTCTCTAGCATTTTGCATGTATCAAGAGATTTGAGCTCCTCCTCTTTGGTTGGTTCTTGTTGAGGAACTTGGGGCCTATGGAGGGGTGGCCAGATAGCATCCCCCATGCCTTGGTAGTGCATTTCATCCCGCTCTCCTTCTCGCTCTGATTCCTTAGAGGCTTCTTGATGAATTTCTAAGGATGGCCCATAAACCTGAGTGGGTTCCTGAGGAAGGTGCCCATCATTGGTTATAGGAGCAGCCTCCCGCTCATGTCTAGGAGGCATCAGGGGCGGTGCTCAATAAGGTCACGGAGACTTGTCTTGCACCTAGGAGTTGTGCCTCTCATAATGTTTTGTCTTATGTGTGTGAGGGGTTGAAGTCTTCTCCTGCATAGTGTGTTGGAACAACTCATCCTTCTGGCATTGAAGGTGCTCTTTATTTAGAATATACCATTGCTCTAATTGATGTCGTTCTAGCCCAAGTAGCATGAGTTGCATCCGATGTGCGATATGCTCGACAGATTCTAAGATAGTTGGTCTTGCCGTCTCATGTCTAGAAGGGTTAGACGCCTCTCCTACATATCTATCTTGGTCATAGTGATATAAGATCTCTATATGCCGCCTCCATCTTTTGGGGGTAGCGACATTCCCTCGATGCTTTGGCCTCAGTGAGTGGTCCTGATAGATAGCAGGTGTGGAGGCGTATTGCTCCCGCATTGTATATTGCTCTCGAGGAAGGTAGGGGTCTTCCTCGTGCTTTCTTTCATAGGTGAAAAATGGACGGACAGAGTTGGCTTGCCCTTCCTGAAGAGCCTTGTGCTCTGGATGAACCTTGCACTCTGGATTTGTCCTTGTAGTCCTAACAACTAGAGGGGGTGAAGGAGGGATAGTGTAATCATGTGGTTCCTTTCGTCAAACCCTATGTTGACTTAGCACTTCATCGCACGATGATCGCTCATAGCGAGCATCTAAGGGAGCTCTCCTATGAATGTACCCCTCATGGAAGGGTGTGTGTTGAGTGCTATGCTGAACAGGAGTGCTCCTAGAAGGGGTGCCCCTATAGTCCCTATTCGTTAAGGTGTGGAGGGGACTGCCTTATGTGTCAGGTCTCCAAGGTGGTATGACTAAATCCTTGGGACTATAATGAAGGTGACTCATGCCTCCTTGGACATTCTTCGTAGCGTCTGCCGTGAGTGGGCTTGGCTATGGGTGAACACCATTGTGTTGCCTCTCTACAAAGTGCATAGATGCTTTCTAAAAAAAAAACCCTAAAATTTAAATGAGTCAGATGGGGCCCAAAATTGGGGTGTGCATCCTTCTTACAATAGAAAAGCCAAAAATGAAGTTTCAAGTCCTAACTCTAAATAAATTAGGAGATATTGACCTTCGAACAGCTCAAAAAGCATAAAAAATTAGCTGAGTAATTTTAAAACCTAAATTTGGGGCACTATATGATGGAATTTGGCCCCAAAAACTGGTTTTTCTGAACAAATAGAACTCTAAAGAGTTCTTTAGAGTTCTATTTGTTTAAAATTATCCCAACTAACTCCCTATAAAATTTCACGTCAATCGGAGCTACGATTGAGAAGTTATGGCCCCGACAAGATGCACTAAAATTTAGGGAAAAATATAAGATTTTCCATATTTTTTTGGATGCTCTTGCATCACTTATGGGCACCTTTGGGGTGCTTTTGGGTTGACCAAAGGGTTCATGGACACCTTTGGGGCATTTTGGAGTGACCAAGCGATTGTGGGAATCCTTGGAGCTTTTGGAGCGAGTGACAAAATGCGTAGATTTTTATGCTTTTGGGTTGACCAAAGGGTTCATGGACACCTTTGGGGCATTTTGGAGTGACCAAGCGATTGTGGGAATCCTTGGAGCTTTTGGAGCGAGTGACAAATGCGTAGATTTTTATCTTTTGTTTATGATTTTTTTGATTTTTTTGTTACACTTAGCATAAATGAACACACACATACACAAACGGTGATTATTTCTTTTAAAGATTAATGGTGTGTCCTAAACTGGTTTTAGTGCGTTTTGATGATTTTTTTTTGTTTTGAAAGTTTTGAAGAACGTTTAAATGCAGAATGTTGGCTCATATGACTCCCATAAATGGTCACCCCTTCAATATACCATTGTTGGACCGATATACCAACCTCTCTATATACCCACCCTTACGAGAGGGAAACTATAGGTACATGAGAGCAGATGGTACGTGGAACATAGGCGGTACAGAAGGGGGATTGTCTTGTTAATGACAACTCCCATAGAAGACTTATCCTCGTGCACTGGGAATCACCCCAGTGACACTCAGTCAGCTTTCGTCAAGATTTATGCCTAACAACAGAGACAATCAGGGTAAATGGATGCAAACATCAAGCCAAGGTGGTGATGAACCCACCATTGGTCTTGATCAAGGGTTGGGGTCTTACGACCAGCTCCTTGGTTTAAAGATACCACGTGATGTGTGTGTGGTTTATTTTAATTAAAATTGAAACAAGTAGAAGCAACTACTTTCTCTAAGCAAGCAAGAATTGACAGAAAGTAGAAGCAAAAAATTAGAAAATGACAGGGATAGTTTGGAACCCTTACCTTTCTCTGCCTAGACCTATTGTTTTTGATCTTCAGCTCTAAAAATTTATAGACAGAAATTCGTCCCTATGAGAGACAAATTATAGAACAAAATTCGTCCCTGTATAAGACGAATTCGAATTTGTCTCAGGGTCAGATGAATTATAGTAATCGCCACAGGCAAAGACGAATAACAGTCAAAAAATGAAAAAGGTACCTGTAAGCACAAAAACATAAGTTTTGATAAGTTTTTGTGATCTCAAAAATTAGGGGACTGTGTCCCACTGTGAACGCCACTGAAAGCATGAGATTATAGAAGAAAAAGGAAAGACTAAACAAAATTGCATTAAAAGGAAAGAACATAAATGAATGAACACAAGATATAAAAGCAATATAAAATACGGCCCTTTTTATTGATATTCTTTCAGTAATGTGTTACAATACGTCTCCTTCCTTTTTAGGGGATAGGAGAGTGTTAAATGTTGGTCTTTTACAACTTGTTTCAGAATTCCTCCTTCCGCATGCCCACATATAAGATGGGCGAACCAAAACATTGTCGTCGCTTGTGTTGGTAAAAGTAGATTCCTCATTGCTCCTCTAATGCTGAAAATCTGTGTTCAAAGAAACAAACAAAGAATCAGTAGCACCTGTGTATGAAAGATAAAAGAACAAATATGAAAGGTTACCGTAAAAGATAAATGTAATGATGGTTAAAATGAGTCCAAATAAACTAAAAACTTGACAGAAGCATAAATACGTAACTAATAAAATGCTGCAAAAGAAACAGTCACCAAGTTCAACGTAGATCGGTATTCATTCCGGAGAAGGACGAATAAACCTACAACAGACTGGTATTCGTCCCGGGGTGAAACAAGTAAACCTGCAGCAACTGGTATTCGTTCCTGGGTGAAACGAGTAAACCTGCAATAAGGCAGGGGATGCCCAAAGGCAAACCACCCACTGGTTGAGATTTTGTTTCGACACCAATCCACTTGGGATGAGTCCAAAACCTATTGTGATGCATTGTAGATGAATTGATAGGATAATGTAGTCAGAAAATCGGTGTACGAATCGTAAGTCGGTAAAATAGCAGCACTTCGTCGCTCAAAATTCTCCTTCTCTATATCCCTTTGGGTGAGGAAACTCACCATTTTATAGACCCAAGGGGTATTTTGAATTACCATGTAGAAGTGTTACTTAGCATGAATGCTTTTTGTGAAGAGAAGACTTCGTCTTGATCAAGGGCTTCTTAACTACCTTTGTGCATGTCTTTGCAACTGGTACTGTAACTGCCTCTGCATGCTCAAAAAACTTGACTCAAACTCCCATGCAATGAAGGGATAGTTAAGTGGCAATTTTGAGTTATCATGTGCCGAGATTTGACTTTTTGCTGATCAAACCTAGAATTCGTCCCACCTAGGAGCGAGCGCGAATTGAAAGTCTATATTCGTCCCTAGGTGAGACGAATATGGGGCAGAGTGCCTGAAAGGTGCCAAAATGGTGTCTGACCTTCCAAAACTATCGTGAGAGTGGTTAAGACCACTGTTTAACCTCTGTGGGCTGCCCTGGGGGCTGTGTGTGTCAATGCGATCAGTGTTTGCAGTCACATAATTGGATTGGTGCTATTTTGGTGTCTACAATATATATATATATATATATATATATATATATATATATATATATATGCAACAAGCTTAAGAGGTATATATTTTAATTATATACCTACTATAGTATTTGAAATAAAATATTTTTGGTTTTTGTTATATTTTGGTTTTTCTTGTTTTTGTAAAAATATTATAAAGATAACAAACAACACACTAAATGCAAGAAATAATAATAATGAAAGCAATGATCTAGTTTTCTATAAACAATTTATAAATATCATTAATGGGCTCGAGTTCTTCAGGATTCATGAAGTGTTCTTCAAATTGAAAATTTTCTTTCAAGAATTTGACAAAAAGTGCTATAGTGATATTATCTGTCTCAGATTCTGGTTGGTATAAATAAAGTTCGTGGCAATACTATCGATATAACATAGCCCTATGAACTCTATTCCATATTTCCCTATCCATAAGAACAACCTCTTGATCTTCTACAGGACCTAGGAATTGGTGTATAACAACTGCATTCTCGAGGTATTCCTCGAAGGTGAACAATTTTGAAGACACAAGAGCTCTCCTATAAGCTAACCACCTATGGCAGGCTCTCTGAAGTTCATGATAAACAATGAGTTGATGAGGATCCAGGATCCTATCTAGGGCAAACCTCTTGATTTGTCTAATTTCGGTTGATTTAGATGAAATGACACCTAGCCTCCTATTAAGTTTGTCCCACAAAGGCGGGACTCTGTATGTTTGAGATGTTCTAAACAAAGAATCAACCTCTATGGCTATTAATTGATTTGCAACGTTTATAGTGACTGCTAGTCTTTTCTTAGGAGCTACCATCTAGACATGATATGCAACTTAGTAGTTTTCTAATGATTTGAAATGCATCTATGTTTTTTTTGTTTTTTATTTTCAAAAGGTTTTAGTTTCATGTTGGGTTCACCAAAATGTATCGCTCCAAATTTTTTGCATCCTTACCTTTAGGCTAAAGGATCTATGCCCAGAAGGAGGATGGGAAAAGGATGGGATGGTACCTCGGACTGAGAGGCCCTTTGAAGGTCTCGCATCTCGAGGGAGGGGTATTAAGGTGATTTTTTGATGGATGGTGGGGTTCACCAGGAAACGTTTAGTGGCAGTTTCCATGCCTAGGTTGGGAATGAGTTTAATGTGTTCAATTTTAGCTTTAAACATCCAAGTCCTAGGTTTGACCAAATGAATCTAAGCTAAGCTATATGAAATGCTGATTACATGAATACAGAAAATAGATTTGAACAGAAAACAAAGAGAATAAGCTAGATTAAAGATCCATACCTGATCCAGATATTTGATGGAGATTCTAATTTTTGAAGCAGTCTAGATCGTCTGGAATTTGACAGGATCGTCTCTTATCTGATAGGATCATCTGAGATTTGACAAATTCATCGGAGACCTACAATTGCAGAAATGGATACCAAGAACACAAGATACAATTGCAAAAGCAAAGGAAAATGATAGGAATGAAAGTATGAATGCTAGAATGACAACTTTAGATAATAAATTAAGTAAAATGCATGATTTCAATGACTAAATTTGACTTTATTATGCATCTAGGCTACATGAGGTGAACTCCAAGATGCAAAGTAGTAATAAGCGTAACTAATGCAAAGAAAAACAATAAAAAAGAGTAAAAAAATGCAAAATTTGGGCACTGATTGCCCCCAATGTTGACTGCAGTCGAAATCATCTCGAATTGGTACGAAATCGTCTCGAATTGGATAGGATCATCTGCAACGATCTGGGCTTTGCTTCGGCTAAAGAATAACAAAGTTCCTGCAAGAAAATTCAAAAAAGGACAAAGGCGAACAATAATCTAGGAACCCCTCCCTCGAGAGGGGTTCCTATATATTTGAGTAGGTTCACTCAGAACCTGCTCAAATCTTCTCAATATTCTCACTTAGAACCTGCTCAAATATGCTCAATAGGATCACTCAAAACCTTCTCAAATATGCTCAATAGGTTCACTCATAACCTGCTTAAATATTCTCAATAAGTCCTCTCTAGGAATTTCTCAAATCTATATAACAAGCTTTCACAAAAGCTTACTCAAAATTAGTCCACAAGCCTTCTCAAAGACTTACCTCAAACCAACTTAACAAGCTCACACAGAACTTGTCCAATCTCATAGAATAATAAAGAGAATTGTTAGAGACTCAATATGTTCTAAACTCAATGCTCAATCAACATATCAATTCAATCTCATAGAAGCATAAAGAGAATTTTTAGAGACTCAATATTTTCTATACTCAAATCCCAATCTCAACTCAAATCAACCTCAACTCAACTCAAATCAATCTCAACTTAGCTCAATATTATAGAAGCATAAAGAGAATTGTTAGAGACTCAATATGTTCTATTCATAAACTCAATTTATTTCTCAACTCAATCTCAACTCAAATCAACTCGGATATTTCTTATAGAAGCATAAAGAGAATTGTTAGAGACTCAATATGTTCTATTCACAAAATAAATTTCTTTCTCAACTCAAATTAGAATATAGAATAGTTTTTTTTATGGAAATTGAACAACCACTTTTCACATTCACTTGACTAGGCTCAAACAAATATACTCAACCAATCACCTCTAGGAACAACTCTTTCTCACAAACCCTAGTCCAAGCATGAATCAATCAACTCAAAATGTTTCCAACAATGCTTAACCACAAATCTCACATAACAATGATACTCATGTTCTTTTCTAACTCAAGTTCAAGTTCTTTGCTCAACCAATGGGCTTCAAAAACAATGCTTATAAAATGAGGTTTAATCACAACACTCAAACAAAAAAACCTTGAAACATTTAAACCAACACTTTCGAAAAGGAAACCACAATCAATCATTTTCTCTCCAATGATATTTCAAAAATCAACCACCATAAATAATCAATAGAAGAATGTGCCCATACCTTATTAATGCGAAGAAGTTTTTCACAAAATTTGCCACACTCAACATAACTTTACTTTCCAATCTCAATGAGGGTTAGTGGAATTCAAATAATAATCACAAAATAAATCATAACCCAATTTACACCTTTTTACTCCAACTCAATAATCACATCCACCAAAGATATATTCAATAACCCTTAAGAAAAATATTTTTCTCAATAATATTTCAATAATTAAAACACTCTCCATATAACATCTCAACAATGTGCTAAATAAGTAGTAATACTTATTACTCCTCAAACCACTTATACCCTAAAAGAAATTAAAATCAATGCCTACTTACTTATTGTATCGCTCCAAATTTTTTGCATCCTTACCTTCAAGCTAAAGGATCCATGCCCAAAATGAGGATGGGAAAAGGATGGGACGGTACCTCCGACGTCTCGCCTCTCGAGGGAGGGGTATTAAGGTGATTTTTCGATGGATGGTGGGGTTCACCAGGAAACGTTTAGTGGCAGTTTCCACGCCTAGGTTGGGAATGAGTTTAATGTGTTCAATTTTATCTTTAAACATCCAAGTCCTAGGTTTGGCCAAATGAATCTAAGCTAAGCTATATGAAATGCTGATTATATGAATACAGAAAATAGATTTGAATAGAAAACAGAGAGAATAAGCTAGATTAAAGAGCCATACCTAATCCGGATGTCTGATGGAGATTCTAATTTTTGAAGTAGTCCAGATCATCTGGAATTTGATAGGATTGTATCTTATCTGACAAGATTGTCTAAGATCTGATGAATTCGTTAGACGAAATTGTCGGAGACCTACAATTGTAGAAATGGATACCAAGAACACAAGATACAATTGCAAAAGCAAGGGAAAATGATAGAAATGAAAGTATGAATGCTAGAATGACAACTTTAGATAATAAATTAAGTAAAATGCATGATTTCAATGACTAACTTTGACTTTATTATGCATCTAGGCTACATGAGGTGAACTCCAAGATGCAAAGCAGTAATAAGCTTAACTAATGCAAAGCAAAACAACAAAAAAGAGTAAAGAAATGCAAACTTTGGGCACTGATTGCCCCCAATGTTGACTGCAGTCAAAATCATCTCGGATTGGTACGAAATCGTCTTGAATTGGACAGGATCATCTGCGACGATCTGGGCTTTGCTCCGGCTGAAGAATAACAAAGTTATTGCAAGAAAATTCAAAAAAGGACAAAGGCAAACAATAATCTAGGATATCCTGAAGCATGTAAAACTTAAAGTATAGAAAAATTCAGCCAGGGGAATGTCAAGGGGAGGGCCTAAGATTAAATAGGCATAGGAAATAGGTTGGGAGGTTGGAGATCATCCCATTTTGGGAGATCTCCAACGGGGGGATACTCTAATGGTGCAGACGCGTCTCTGCCCGAGTTAGAGAAGCTGTTGAAACAGAAGCTAATTTTGAAAAATTAGTTTTGGGACGAAATCGTCTAGACATTCTGCTCCAGATGAAATTTTCCGAACTGAGGCGATATCGTCTGATCGGAGACGATATCATCCAACGGACAAAACAAATCCTAAAAATGGCACGAAAAACAAGGAAACGGGTAGCAGGCGGTTTGGGAGCAGTTTTGGGGTTGAAATTTGAATTTGAATTATTTACTAAGGTAATTTTAATTATTTACTAAGTTTTACTGCGTCAATTTTAGGGTGCTACACTTATCTCTCGAAAAACCACTTTTACTATAAAATTTATGCATAGATTTTAAACTAACTTTTAACACCCAATAAAACAAAAATTTGTTTTAATTTTCTTTTACAATTTTAATGCATACCTTGGCATGAATTTTGGAATATCAAACACAGCATATAAACCTTGGCAACATGCGCACGAAAAACCACAACCAATGCACTATTTCCCTTTTACATAGAAAAATGGAGTTTGCAGGATTCGAACTTGAGTCCTGTGACTCCTACATCCTAACAGGCACTTGTGCACCACATGAGCTAGTTCTCCACACAAGACAAAAAGTGCCTCACTCTCCTTTATCCTCCAAGTAATAGAAAACACAAAATGGATTCCTCCTTTCTCAAGCAAAATGAAGTGCACGTGATTCAAACACTCAACCACTTGCCTCCCAACACCTTTACAATGCTCGAGCTGCCAACAGGCCACACTGTCCATAATGTCTTTGGAATCAACCACACCTCAACTTATTCACTACCTCTACCTTTAAACATTTTTCACACAATATATTTTCGCTTTCTAATAATCACATTAACCACAAGAGCAAGGATGAGGAATAATAAACCTTAGTCATCCTTTTATATAGTCTTCTACCTCATATTCGATGACATCGATGGATTACTTTTATTTTAATTTTAAATAATTTAAAATTTAAACTAAATATTTAAAATTAAATATCTCCATCACTGGGGCACCTTTTTCTATGAAATGAAAATCCAACTTGGGTTTTAAGAAAAACCCATTTCAAATATGTCATCCATGGTTTTAAATAAAACCTTTTATTTTACCTTTTGGTTTTCACAAAACATAGTGCATGCCATCATAGATCCTTTTGACATCAAATAACCTTTTGACATCAATGACAACATTTTAGCTTAGGGACTCAAAATGTCCAACAATATCCCCCTTTGTCATTGATGGAAACCCATATTCATTTACTAAAATATGGCCTTCTTTTCTGCTCTCCCTGGGACTTTGCTCCACCTGGCTCAATGCTCTCTCAAATATTAAATCTCTTCCCATATCAAAACTTTCCTTAATATACACAAATATCTCCCCATTTGACATCAATGGCAAAGGGTCACCTTTGGGGCTCGTGTCTAATAATGAGCCTCTTACCTTAGCCCCTCTCCCACCTCCACATGAGGTGGTTAATTTTGGGGTGAGATTATTTCTACTTCCCAAAAGCACTGCTATTTTCCTGTATCTTTCTCTCTTTCTTTTTGAGTTTTCTGAATCCTCTCACTGTTTCTTTCCAAGTAATAATAACTTTTGTTTCTTTTCCTATTCTTTTTCTCATCCATGTTCTTGTTCCTATTTTTATTCTCATCCAAGTTCCTATTCCTATTCCTGTTCTCATCCATGTTTTTGTTCCTGTTCTCATCTGTGTTCTTGTTCTTGTTCATGCTTGCTTCTGGAATATTTGCTCTACACCATATTGTTGTGTGACCATCATTATTGCACTTATAACACTTAATGTTATTATTCCTTGGAGGTGCAAATGTCTTAGGATATCTCCTAGTGAAGCCATATCCTCTTCTGCCATGAACCCTGCAATCCATTGCCTTGTGACCAAAACCATTGCATGAGTAGTAATATCCTTGAAAAATCTATTCTTTTTTATATTCTTATCTTTCATATGACCTGCATTGTGAATCCATGTGCCTAAACCTATGAAATGAGAAGAATCTCCCATTGAAGCTTCCTTTCCTAGACCTAATTGGTCTTCTGTTCTAATTTTTGTTCCATCTGTATCTTCTTTGTGCATTATTCCTATATTTTTTGAACTCTCTATTGTAAAAACTCATCCTTTGATGTCTCATTATCACTTACACTATCATCTTCTGAAGTATATTCTTCTTCATCAAGACTTGAAGTAGATTATTTTTCCTATTTCTTTCCAAATCTAAGACTTGTTGAACATGATGTTCTTTGTTGTCAACAAATGAAATTATACAAGTTTTTAGAGCTATTTTTGAAACTCTTCATCTTGATCTTGGAGTCCTTTAAATATTTCTTTACAGTATCCACTTCTTGTGCTAACTTCTCACATTCCAAAATATTTGCTTCTAACTTTTATTTGAACTTACTTGCCTTAGCCTTTTTCTTCTCTAAGTCTTCTATGAGCAATAATATTTCTTCATCACATTCTTGAAATTGATTTTCAAGCTTAGAGTGTTGTTCTCTTACCTTTTTTACTATGTCAAGGGCACAGATAAGTTCTCCCTTGAGATCATAACCATTCTCTATTGATTAATCCTCTATTTGTTTACCTTTGTCCTTATCATTACTTCCTTTTGGCTTATCTTCTATAGGATCACTTACTTCATCTTCTAAAGCCATTAGAATATTCTCATATGGTCTTTCAAGTGCATCTTCAAAACCATCATCATTGAAACTATAGCTATATCTAGTGCAATCATCTTCAAGATGTCTAAATTTACCACATCTAAAACATTTGAGAATAACTGCAATCCTTTTCTCTTTAACCAAAAATATGACTTCATCCCTATCATTGTCTAAAAAACTAGCATCACTATCAAATGAGTACTTACTTGCATTATCTGCATAGTAGATTTTATTTTATCTTTGGAATAACTTCTTTCCTTATTTTTTCTATCCATCCTTGCCTTTCTTCTGGTACATGTGTCTTTCTAATTCCCTATACTTGTGATCCTATTTTTCTTCATCACTATTGTACTTTGGCTATTTGCACTTTGTTGCATAATGTCCATACTTTCCAAAATTGAAGCACTTAATAGATCTAAAATATATGAATATTTGGAACCTTTATATCTCCTACCATAGTTAGCTTCTTCATCACTAGATGACTCACTGCTTGATTTTATCTGTTTTCCCTTTTTATTTTTATGCACTTTGAAAGCAACTTCTTTCGAAGGAATAGGATCTTTTATTCTTATCTCAAAAGTAGTAAGCATGCCAAGAAAAGAATTACTTGTCAAAGAATAACTATCAATTGATGTTTCTATAGCAGAAACCTTTTCACTATACCTTTTTGGAAGAGTTCTCAAGATCTTATCACAAGCATCTGATTCATCAACCTTCATTCAAAGACCTATCATCTCATGCACAAGTTCATCAATATTACTAAGATAATCATGAATATTTTCATCATATCTTATTCTTAAGTTCTCAAATTATCCTTTGATATTTCTAATATTAGCTTTCCTGATACCTTTATCACCCTCATATATATCATGTAGTAGATACCACATATCTTTTGCTATTTTATAATCCATAACCTTCATATATTCTGATATACCCAATCCTATTATAATTCCATTCATAGCTCTTTAATTTGCATGTATTAGAAGCTTACCTTCCTTATATGTTGAAGGATTGACTATTGAATTATATCCACATTCCACTACATTCCAAACTTCATTTCCATGTTCCATCAGGTAAAATATCATCAGTACACCAATACAAGAAGTCACTTCCATCTAAGACTGGTACTGCATTATTTAAGGGTCTATCTCTTTGATCATTTTGATCCATTGTGTTCTTAGACCACTTTTCCTTCAAGCTACCAAATGCTTCTGAAGTAACCCGCTCTGATACCAATTTAAAAACACAAGCTTATACTAAGAGGGGGGGTGAACATTATAAGATCACTTTTCACTTTTTCCTTCAATTCAAATTTTAATTCAATATTATGCAGTGTATAGATAGTAGCATCAATAGAAGTATTCAAATAAATGCAAAAAACACCATATACAATAGAAACACCACAATTTATGTGGTTCACCCAATGTGGGCTACTCCACGAAGAAAGTATTTTAATAAAGCTTTCTCAATCAATCTCTTTTTGGAATACTTCTGAATTACAATGTTCATGGACCTTTGTCCAAAGGAGATGTTGATCCCCTAATCTCAATTTTGTGGATATCTTCCATAGGATAACTCTTTCCCCTTCTACTTTGGCTATTGATATTCTAGAATACTCTGTCTCTCTGCTACTCTGACTTATGGATCTCACTCCACTTGAAGACTCCTCACTCAGATCTATCTTCAATCGTCCTGGCTATTGGATATCTATCCACTGAGACTCTATCCTTTGTACTCTATCATGTCCAAAGCTCTATCAATAGGTTCACTTAGAACCTCCTCAAATCTGCTCAATAGGTTCACTCAGAACCTGCTCAAATATACTCAATAGCCTCACTCAGAACCTGTTCAAATATGCTCAATAGGCTCACTCAGAACCTGCTTAAATCTGCTCAATAGGTTCACACATAACCTCCTCATTTGCTCAATAAGTCCTCTCTAGGATTTGCTTAAATCTGCATAGCAAGCTTTCATAAAATCTTACTCAAAATAAGTCCACAAGCCTTCTCAAAGACTTGCCTCAAATTAGCTTAACAAGCTCACACAAAACTTGTCTAATCTCATAGAATCATAAAGAGAATTGTTAGAGACTCAATATGTTCTAAAATCAATGCTCAATCAATATCTCAATTCAATATCATAGAAGCATAAAGAGAATTTTTAGAGACTCAATATGTTCTATACTCAAATCCTAATCTCAACTCAAATCAACCCCAACTCAACTCAAATCAATCTCAACTCAGCTCAATCTTATAGAAGCATAAAGAGAATTACTAGAGACTCAATATGTTCTATTCACAACAACCCAATATCAACTCAAATCAACTCAACTCTTTCTTATATAAGCATAAAGAGAATTGTTAGAGACTCAATATGTTCTATTCATAAACTCAATTTCTTTCTCAAATCAATCTCAAATCAAATCAGAATATAGAATAGTTTGTTTTATAGAACTTGAACAACCACTTCACACATTCACTTGACTAGGCTCAAACAACTCTACTCAACCAATCACCTCTAGGAACAATTATTTCTCATAAACCCTAGTCCAAGTATGAATCAATCAACTCAAAATGTTTTCAAAAATGCTCAACCACAAATCTCACATAACAATGATACTCATGTTCTTTTCTAACTCAAGTTCAAGTTCTTTGCTCAACCAATGGGCTTCAACAACAATGCTTATAAAAAAAGGTTTAATCACAACACTCAAACTAGAAAACCTTGAAGCATTTAAACCAACATTTTTGAAAAGGAAACCAAAATCAATCCTTTTATCTCCAATGATATTTCAAAAATCAACCACCATAAAAAATAAATAGAATAATGTGCCCATACCTTATTAATACCAAGAAGTTATCCACAAAATCTGCCACACTCAACACAACTTTCTTTTCCAATCTCAATGAGGGTTAGTGGACTTCAAATAATAATCACAAAATAAAGCATAAACCAATTTACACCTTTTTACTCCAACTCAATAATCACATCCACCAAAGATATATTCAATAACCCTTAAGCAAAATATTTTTCTCAAGAATGTTTCAATAATTAAAAACACTCTCCAAATAACATCTCAACAATATGCCAAATAAGTAGAATTGTTATTACTCCTCAAACCACTTCTACCATGAAAGAAATTAAAATCTATGCCTACTTACTTATCTCTCCAAAAACCACTTCTACTATAAAATTTATGGACAAATTTTAAACTAACTTTTAGCACCCAATAAAACAACAATTTAATTTAATTTTCTTTTACAACTTTAATGCATACCTTGGCACGAATTTCAGAATATCAAACACAACATATAAACCTTGCATCATGCACACAAAAAACCACAACCAGTGCACTATTTCCATTTTACATAGCAAAAGGAAGTTCATAGTATTCGAACTTGAGTCCTGTAGCTCTTGCGTCCTAACAGACGCTTGCGCACCATGTGAGCTAGTTCACACAAGACCAAAAGTGCTTCACTCTCCTTTATCCTCCACGCAATAGCCAACGCAAAATAGATTCCTCCTTTCTCAAGAAAAATGAAGTGCATGCAATTCGAACACTCAAATACTTACCTCCCAACACCTTTGTGCTGCTCGAGTTGCCAATAGGCCACACTACCCACGATGTCTTTGGATTCGACCACACCTCAACTTATTCGCTACCTCTACCTTTAAACGTTTTTCACATGAGATCTTTTTGCTTTCTAATAATCACATTAACCACAAGAGCAAGGATAAGGAATAATAAACCTTAGTCATCCTTTTATATAGTCTTCTCCCTCATATTCGATGATGTCGATGGATTACTTTTATTTTAATTTTAAATAATTTAAAATTTAAACTAAATATTTAAAATTAAATATCTCCATCACCAGGGCACCTTTTTCGATGAAACAAAAATCCAACTTAGGTTTTAAGAAAAACCCATTTCAAATTTGCCATCCATGGTTTTAAATAAAACCTTTTATTTTGCCTACCTTGGTTTTCACAAAATATAGTGCATGCCATCATAGATCCTTTTGACATCAAATAACCTTTTGACATCAATGACAACATTTTAGCTTAGGGACTCAAAATGTTCAACATAGAAAAGCATAGATATCATTAAATCCTAGGAAATGCTACCTGATGGTACCATATGGGAAATTATTAGGACACATAATGTGTAGTGAATGATTAAAAATAGACCCTTATAAGATCCATGTGATATTACACATGGAAAAAACATATGATGTGAGTTCACTTAAAACCTTCTTGGGATCGATGGGATATTATCGAAGGTTTATCAATAACTATGCACATGTATCCTATCCATTGGATTTCTTAACAAGGAATAATGTGCCCTTTAGATGGATAGAGGAGCACCAAGGAGCCTTTGACGATCTGAAGGCTAAGCTTTTGAGTAGCCTAATTTTTGTGTTCTCGAACTTGAATAAGGAATTCCTTGTCCATATTGATTATTCAAATTTTGCAATTGGATGTGCTTTAGCACAAGGACAATTTAGGTTGAATCAACCTATTTTATTTTCTAGTCACCTATTTTCAAGGCCAAAGAGAAATTATAGTACAAAAAAAAGAGAAGCTTTGGGAATGGTATATGCAGTCTAGAAGTTTAGGCATTACCTATTAGAAAATCCCTATTATTTCTACATCGATAACCAAGCTCTGTTGTACTTGATAAACAAACCAGTGATACAAGTATGGGTTAGTAGATGGCTCATCACCCTACAAGAGTTCATATTTTAAGTGGTATTAGGACCTGGTAAGAAGCATGTCATTGCATACTAGTTGTCTCAGATACAATTAAGAGAGCCTACAGGAATAGGAGTTTCAGATGAATTCTCGAATGCACAATTATTCACCATCGATGTTGTTCTATTATGGTACAAGTTGATTGGTTAATACCTATCCACAGGTGAATTTCCATAAGAAATTATGGCAATCGAGAAAAATAAAGTGATCATGAAGTCAACACCCTTCTAGTTGATAGTAGGATTTTTGTATAAGATGAGAAGTGATGGTATCTTACAAATATGTGTGATGGAAGAAGAATTCAAAGTAGCATTGAAAGAAGCTCATGAAGGCTTAGCAGGAGGGCACATGGTACCAAATGTAATAGCTAGGAAAATATTACTAGCTAGACTATGGTGGTCCACACTATATAATGATGCAAAAGAGTATGTGAAAGCATGCGATACTTGTCAAAGAGTAGGAAAGCCGGTAAAGAGGGACTTTATGCCATTGCATCCATCACAACTTTAGGAACTATTTGAAATGTGGGGATTATAATTTGTTGAACCATTGAAGACGTATCAGATAAGGAAGTGTAGATACATTGTAGTAGCAACATAATACTTGACAAAATGGGTTGAAGCAAGAGCATAACCTGATAACTCAGCAAAAAGTACAACGAGATTCTTGTATGAGAAGGTAATCACAAGATTTGATATTTTGCTATAGATCACAAGTGACCAAGGAGGACACTTTATCAATAAAATCATCAAAACACTGACAATAGATTTCAATATTTTGCACTCATGGTCTATTCCGTATTACCCTAGAGCAAATGGGAAAGCAAAAGCAATAAAAAAAGTCTTGGTATCCACTTTGTATAAAAACTATGAAATAGAGAGAGAAGATTGGAAGAAAAGACTACCATCTATTTTGTGGGTATATAGAACAACTTTTAAACCTAAAATAGAGCATACACCTTTCCAATTGATGTATGGATAGGAGGTAATGGTGCCAATAAAATTCTTGATACCAAATTTGAGATTCACAGTAGAGCATTGCTTGGGTTATCAAGAAAGTTTGGAATAGTGATTGACAACACTGATAAAATTAGATGAAATAAGAGTTATGGCATAATGGGTGATTGAGGTAGCTCAAAAAATAAGGAAGTCATGGCATGACAAACATTTGAGAAAGTTAGAACTTAGTCCAAGTGACTTGGTTCTAAATTTTAACAAAAAGAGGGAAATCAAGCCCAGTAAGTTGAATACGTTATGGCTTGGTCCCTATAAAGTGGTTGAAGTAATGAATAATGGAGTAGTCAAGTTGTAGAACTTAAATGGGATGGAGGTATCCAACACTGTAAATGGATCAAATTTGAAGCCTTACAAGGTACATTGTTTATTCATTTATTCAAAAGATATTGAACGATGAAGACAAGCAAAAGCTCAATAAAGGACTCAAGGTCATCCAGGCCCATCATAAGAGGAGCCTAATATGGGACTCACACACTTATTAATAGAAGGGGAGAAGATACAACCAACCATATAATAACAAGATTTGGAACCTTGAATTAGAGAAAGAAGAATATTATGAGTACATGTCAGATTTACAGATGGAATCAAACAAGTAGAGCAGGAAGATGAAGAATAGATTTCTCCAAATGAAAGAAGACATTAGGATATATTGTTACCCAAAAATAGGAGAAGGAAAGAAGAAGCATCCCAAGTAAGCAAAAATATGATGTATCCTCAGGTGGAGCATAGAGAACTACCCCAAAAAGTGGAAGTATGAAGAAGGATATGGTTAACAGTATGATATGAGGATAGAGTGGACACCTTTGAAATGGAAGTTCTGAAAGAAGACAAGAATGAGACCATCGATGAATAATTGGCTGGACTTACTCCATTGGCTCATATAGGGCTATTACAATAGAGAATTTGGTTATAGACTCAACAACTATAAGAATAATACTAGACGTTGTGAGGTCATAATGCAAGGTTGAGAGAGCAAATCATCCAGGAATTAGATAGGACAATATGAAGATTTAATGAACAAAAAACAACTAGGCTAAAAGAGCTAGGAAAACTTGAGAATGATGAGGGGATAACTCCAAGAAGTAGTGTAAGAAATAATAGAGTGAGCACAAGTTTATAAGTACCATCAAGTGATCCACCAATGACGAATGAAGATGTAGAAATATTGTGGCAAGAAATCAAGAAAGTAACTACATCACCAAAATCACAAGGCCATGCATGATTGTATTTGAGTGACTCAAGTAATGAAGGAATGCCTTGGATAGTAAGGGAACCTAGCATGGAAAGTACTAATGATGATGATTGCTCAAGGAACCCCCAAAATCCTCAAGATGATCATGATCCCCCAACATGTACAACCACACAACAACAACTAGGGAGATCCGAGGAGCGTCAAACCAACCTTGATCTACAAGCATATGTAATAACCCATTAACAATTGAGAAGACAAAGGAGATAAGTATGGATATTGGAGAGACTAATGAATTTACCAACAGATTGAATGGAACAGAGAGAAGAGAATCAGAATAACTCAAGTTCTGAGATAGACGTTTTTGATGCATATAGAGAGGTCTTGGCAATTTCATCTCCACAAAGAAGCTTTTAGGAAATAATATGGATATATTTCTTAGCACGTTTAGACCATATAATCAGAGCACTGCGATAATTTTCACCAAGTACAAGAACAATCAGAAGTCCACTAGCCAACATTGATTTGGTAGAGATAACTCCTGATAACCGAGCAGTGGGAGGAAGGAACATATAAGGACCCCTAAGGCTTCAACCAGGAAGGGGAGGAGGTATTCGACTATGAAGTGAGCAAGGACAAGGTGATGTTACAATTATAGGAGGAAGAGGATGAGGAAGGTTTTGACCCCCTACTCCTAGATGACCAAGAGATACACCTTTAGCTTGTATGAATTAAACAAGGAATTTACGAGGGTTACCATGGACGAGAGGAATCTTACCTAGCCTCGCAAGGAATTATCCATTAGGACAACCACCTCTAATATGATGAGGACCTCAAAGAGTGGTAGGTGGTAGAGTATTACTCCAAGAAATGGAGGAATCACCATTAGCATAGAGAAACTTGATGTCCAGAGGAATAATATGGAGAAGACACTCACATGGGAGAGGACTTTCTGGTAGAGGAAGAGTACATTTTGTAGATGAAAGAAACTAGGGACAAATAAGGATCTGATCACCAATTCTAGAGCTAGAATTGATCCAAGGGGATAGGTGGATAAGTAGCTTGAATGACAGTAGAGTGGTTAGGACACCGCTACCATGAGATCAATCACTTGTATGAAAATATGAAAGGACACCAGGTGAAGACACTCCAGTTTGTAATTGTACAATTCCAAATTGTACAAGGACAAGGTGATGTTACAATTAGAGGAAGAAGAGGATAAGGAAGGTTCTGACACCCTACTCCTAGATTATTGAGAGATACACCTTTAGCTTGTATGAATTGGACAAGGAATTTATGAGGGTTACCATGGATGAGAGGAATCTTACCTAGCCTCGCAAGGAAGTATCTATTAGGACAACCACCACTAATCTGATGAGGACCTCAAAGAGTGGTAGGTTGCAGAGGATTACTCTAAGAAATGGAGGAATCACCATTGACATAGAGAAAATTGATGTCAAGAGGAAAGTATGGGGAAGACACTCACATAGGAGAGGTCTTTCTAGTAGATTTAGAGTACATTTTGTAGATGAAAGGAACCAGTGACAAATAAGGATCCAAATGCCAAGTCTAGAGCCAAAATTGATCTAAGGGGATAGGTGGAGAAGTCTCTTGAATGAAAGTAGAGTGGCTAGGACACCGCTACCATGATATCAATCACCTATATGAAAAGATGAAAGGACACCAGGTGAGGACACTCCAGTTTGCAATTGTACAATTCCAAATTGTACACATGGTATGAGAAATCTAGAGAATGTAGTAACATCACAAGTGGAAATGAATTGACTGAGAGATCAAGTAGTGCCAGGTGACACAACCACTCAGAATGTCATAGTGGAACCTCCAAGAGAAGAAGCTGATGGGATCATACAAGTGAATTTCACTATATGATTTCCATGGTGGTAAGTGTAAATATGTTAGGAATGAAAAAAAAAAAGTAAAATAAAATTCCTTAATTGTGAAAATCCCTCAAGATGCAATTAGAAAGGAAGTGGATTGAAAATCAGAAACGGTGGCCTCTTCAAGAGAAAATAAAAAAAAATTATCTAAGTGATAGATTGTGCAAATCATGGTTAAGATGAAAAGCACAAGTGATAGATTGTATAAATGAATTTTTGAAGTCAAAAAACATAAAAGAGAGATCGTACAAGTAGAATTAAAAAAATTACATTGGAAATCATATAAGAAGGCATGTTGTATGAGTTAGGTTGTACAATGTATGATTTTAGGCATAATGTACGATTTTCAACCGTCGCATTAAATGTTTGCATGTGTGGATCGATGAGTTGTCAGAAAAGAGTGGGAAAAAGTTAAAAATCACATGGAAAGTGATGAGTTGTCAATCATCCAGGTAGGGAAGATGAAGAGACATGCAAAATGGTGCAATTTTAAAATTTGAGTGGTTAGGGTTTGGAGATAGTTTAAATAGAAGGCTTACCCTAGCAATTTTTAAACCGTACAAAGAAGAGTTCAAATTTTTTTAGGAGAAAAAATGCAACAAGCATGCAAAAAAATAGAGACAACTACATGGGAATTAAAATTCACCAGTAAGCTGTAATAAATTGTGACATTTCAAATTCACACAAGGGAGGATTTTCACATTTGGAGAAATCAAACCGAAGAAGGAAAAAGGAGAAAAAGTGAGGGTTTGACTCCACTGAAGGAAGAATTTAAAGCTCAATCAGAAATAAATGAGGGTTTGTAGTAGATAGCATCCAAAAATGAACCAAGTTGTTGAAAAAATGTACTTAGGGTTTGAAGAAGTGGTGGATTAGAGATGAAACAAAGAAATCATAGGGAAAAAGGAAGTTACAAAACCTAAATCAGAAAAAAGCAACAAAAAACGAAAGGGATAAGAGGAGGAAGGAAAGGATCAGACCATAAAACTATAATTAACAACAAAGCATTTTTCATTTTTTGGGGTAAATTACAAGGGTGCAAAAATTGGAAAATTGCTCCCGAAAAGCATTGAAAAGATAGATCGAGGCATTTCAACAACTGGGTTGGAGAGAAATCGCAAAAGGAAAATGAAAAATATAATTTTTTTTGTGGATAAGGGTTTGAAATGATGTATTGTACAATTTTTTGATAGAGTGTACGATCTCAAGAAGAATATTATGTGATTTCGAGACGTTTTTGGGCTATTTTTAGCCATTTGGAGCAAATCGTATGAAATCATACGAATTCAATTAAGGGGAGTATATGGAGAGGGATACTATAAAAAGTAGTACGTACCTATAAACATTTTGGCTACAATTGTATAATTTGCAGAAAATCAAACAGTTTGAAGACCGAACATTGACAGATTGAACAATTGTATGATCTAGAAGGGTTTCTCCTAAGGAAACTATAAAGGAGTAAGAATAAGAGCATATTGTATGATTTGCAGTAGATTGTATTATTTATGAGACACTCCTAATTTTAGAATTGGTGATTTTCGAGTACCAATATAACTGGAGGTATGATAAGAAAATGATTTTAACTAAAGAGTTTGAATATCGGTTAATAAGAATTGTAGCCTATAGGGTGGAACGATCACCAGGATACCTACACAAGAAAGAAGCATGACTATGGTAGTACCAAAGGTGATAGTCTTAGTCCCATGATTGGTGTGGTACTCATCCTTGGAGAATAAGAGGATACAATTTGTGGAGAGGTTAGATGTACTAGAGGGCTGAAAGAAGGAGAACACCACCAAGATACGGAGAGGAGATGATGGCACAAGAAATACTTTAAAGGAGGGAATTGAGGAGTGAAGTACATGTTCCAGATCTAGAAACATATATGAGTAGCGGACCTGAGGAAGATTAGGTGGAAATAATGAATATAACATTCGTATAGCATGGAGGAGAAACATGTAGGAGGTGGTGGAATAATGAACAGAACAAGAACTACCCCTGGAGGAAACAATTTGAGGAGGTTGGTGTAGCTATAATAGCACAAGTGCAACCACACCATAAGACCTTTTTCTACAATTATCTATTGCATATGGTTCAGGCATATAATCATGCAACTAGAACTACCTTTGTTAATGTGGGCAAGAGGTCGATGAGAATAGAATTTATGGTGAATGCATTCAAGAAGACATTCGAATTGCCAATATATGGTACAAAGATAGTAAATACGTTGGTTGATCTGATTGAGACATATCGAATTATAACTTCACTTACCGATGTGAAGTTACTAACTAATGCAAAGATCTCAGGTGTAGGAACTCAAGGAATTAAATAGAGCCAATTGAAATAAAATATTAGCCATGTGTGATGATACTGTTATGGCTCGACTATGAGGAGATACATGGGACATAGAGATGCTAATATATATGGCTCAGTATGTAGAAGGTATTATCCAAGGGATCCAATATGATTGGGATACCTATCTAGAAAGAAATATGCATAAGGTACTGACGAAAAGACCGAATAACTTCATAATGACTTTCCATATCATTGGATTGTTACTAAATGTGGTTACAAAAATGGGAATCCTCTTTCCAATTTTGATAGAACCTAGAAATGTGAGGGCAGGATAGCTAACCATTTTGAGGTGGGCAAAATTAGTACTAGTTCATAAGGAGACTCCTAATAAGTCTCAAATAAATAAGGAGCAGTAGGTCATGAAGGTATAGGAGGATACTTGTATCGACCCAAATTTTTGCGCCCTTACCTTCAGGCTAAAGGATCCATGCCCGAAATGGGGATGCAATAAGGATGGAATAATACCTCGGACTAAGAGGCCCTTTGAAGGTCGCACCTCTCGGGGGAGGGGTATAAGGGTAAATTTTTGACGGATGGTGGGGTTCACCAGGAAACTTTGAGTGGTAGTTTCCACACCTAGGTTGAGAATGGTCTTGATGTGTTCATTTTATACTCAATCATTCATATTCCTAGGTGGCTAGAATGAATCTAAGCTATTCTATATGAAATGTTGATTTATATGAATACACAAAGCATGAATGAATCCTAAATACTAGGAATATACTAAATAAAAAAGAATGTACCTGATTCTGAATGTCTGATGAAGATTCTAAAGCTTGTAGGAGTCCAGATAGTCTCGAATATGATAGGATCATCTACAATTGTATAGTCATCCCAGATTACAGGTGATCATCTAAATTTAGACAGGATCATCGTCGATCTGACGAATTGTCAGAAACCTGCAATCACAGAAACAAACACCAAAAACAAAAAATGCTACTGCAATAATAATACAAAATGATAGGAACGACAGTATAAATGCCTAACTGATAACTCTGGATAGCATATTAAAGGAAATGCATTGTTTTAATAACTTATTTTAACTTTATCATGCATTTATGTTAAAATGAGGTGAAATCCAGGATGTAGAATGAAAATAATCAAATTAATGCATAATAAAATAAAGGAAGATGAGAAATGCAAACTCAGGGCTCTAATTGCCCCCAATATAAACTACAATCGAGATCACCTCCAATTGTACGATATCATCGCCGATCTATGATAGGATCATCCAAAATCATCTGGAATCGCCTGCGATGATCCGAGCTTCCTCCAGCTGAAGCATAGTGAAAACCTACAATGAAAACTTAGAACTATGAGTGCAAAGCTTAAATGGTAGGGAAAATCAACCAGGGAAATATTTAGGAGGAGATCCAGGTAGGGGATCCAGGGGGTCAGGGATTCAAGGGAATAAACTAAGAAAATCCCAGTTTATATAGGATTAGGGGGGAGGTTAGGTGGTTGGGGATCATCCCAATCTAGGATATCTCCAATGGAGGGATCTCCAACTGTGTAGACACGCTTCTGCCCAAGTTGGAGAGGCTGTTGAAATAGAATCTAATTATGAAAATTTGGTTTTGGGACGAAATTGTCTGGATGTTCTATTCTAGATGAATTTGTTTGATCTGGGACGATTTCGTCTGATCGACGACGATATCATCCAATGGTCAAAACAACTCCTAAAAATGGTGCAAAAAATGAGGTGAGTAGTTAACGGGCGATTTTGGGGTTAAAATTAAAATTTTTATCTTTTTACTAAGGGTTTACCTGTGCCAATTTTAGGGTGCTACATTTTGCCCCCTCTTTAGTGAATTTTTTGAAGAAAAATGCGTTAAATACGAGTTCTACACACTTTACGAGAAAGCAAAAATTATTCCATTTTTTTTAGATGATGATTCTAGGTCAAATCGTACAACTGTTTGCTATGGTGCCCCCTCCGAGTTTTTACCCAAATCGAACGTTTGAGGTAAAAGCACGAAAAAGCAAAAAAAAAAAATTAAAAGGTTGTTTTTAAAAAAAATTAAAAAAAAAGGGTAAAACCCTAATTCATTGTTACTATTCACTTTTGCTGTTTTAGAGCTCTGTAGGCAAAATTCTGGAAACAGCACACAGATCGACAGAGGTCCTACGTGGGTTGCGGGTAAGGATCTAAACCTAGTGAATTATGTTTTTAATTTGATTTGTGTGACTTTTAATTTTAATTTTGACTGTTTTTGGGGCATCATAGCCGTTTTTAGGCCGTCGATGACATCAGGAGGAAATCATCCCTAGATCGCCAATTTCATCTAGGGGTGAAATCTACGAAATAGGGGCGATCCCGTCCAACAAGGGGTGATCCCCAAGTTGAGAAATAGGAGATGATTTCGTCCTACCAAGGACAATTTGACTCAATTTAGTACGATATCATCCAATAGTGGACGATATCATTTTTTTATAAGATGAAATTGATTTAACTGATTTTAATGATTATCTATTGATGATTTTTGTTGTTTGATTGTTTATTTTGCAAAGGGGATTACTAAAAAGTTGGGAGTGGAAATATGGGGGGCTAAGAGATGATGTAGTCGTGCTCGATCAGGTGGAGCGAGACCGACTATCGAAGGTTGGGCTACAACATGTGGCAAATATGCCACAAATACCTACAGACATGGGGCTACTAAAATCCCTAGCAGAGAGGTGGTATTCGAGGTCATACTACTTCTAGCTACCAATAGGGGAGATGACTCCCACTCTAGAAGATGTATGGAGGATTTTGAGGATCCCCATACATGGACGATTGATGACTCCTATGGCCAATAAGGGCCATGCCATGATGTGACTGTGTGGAAACCCTAGCTTCACCCTGGAGAAGGGTAGAGTGAACATTGAGACATTGAAGCAGATGCCTGGGGCATCTGGATTAACTCAGGTTTTGGCAGGGGTAGTGGGTGACTTACTGCTATGCCACCAGAGTGGATGCAAGTTACTATGGTTTCTCTCAGATGTGGTCTACGATATGAGAGACCATGGCTATAGATTTTCTTAGGGAAATTTTGTGCTATGCTACTTGTATAGGATCCTACACGGGGTCGTATACAAAGGAGGTCGATGTCTAGTTTTGACATTGTTGCTATAGGTTTGGTGTTAGAAGAACATTGCGATGCAGAGGCCGATAGGGCTTCCACTGATAGGGGTTGACCAAGAGAGACCTCAAGGTTTATATTAGTGGCTCCATAGAGGGTCACAATGGTAGATAGATCTGCCGATGTCCCAAAGGTTGCTAGACGACCTCATCCCTGACCAGATCACTTGGAGGCCATAGAGAGAGCATCCAGGGTGGGGAGAGGATGGACAGGAGTTGGATCACATCAGGTGAGTCTTCTAGCTAAAGATGGAGCAGGGAGAGGTAGAGATCCATTGCTATGATTGAGTTTTGAGGTAGTTCAGTCTACAGTAGGGGATCCCTTCTCTCAGAGACTATGAGTATTCATAGACTATTTGGGATAGTACTACACTAAGCGAGGCTCCAAATATATAGCAATTTTGGAGTCAATATGCAGATGATGCCCCCATTCAGCCAGTGGATGGGGATGATGCTGGGGTCACAGATGGGTATGATGCCTAGTATGCAGGCATTCGCCCTCCTTGGATGACAAGGGCACAAGGTCTGATGCACGCTATGGTGCGACGGATGGGGAGGTGACTCCAAGATGTTATCAATGTAGCGAAGAGTCACGGAGGGAGGGAAAAATGATGGTCTCCTCAGGAGAGACACCAGAGAGCGCCATAGTCTTCGAAGATAACACAGTGGCTAGAGAGGAGGGAGGAGGGGCTCCCTTCTTAGCAGATGGAGAGGCCACCATCACCCAATAAGGGCAAGGGTATTGAGGTGGGGGAGAGCAGCGAGATGGCAACTCTCTGGGCTAATAATGCCTACCTTCAGGCTTAGGTGCAAACGCTACAGGATGAGGCTACATGACTCAGATCTCAGAGTAGAGGGGCGAGCACTCAGGATCTGGCATGGGCTATTGCTCAGACTACATTCTACTAGGGATTATACTATCACGTGGTTCCAGAGAACCAGAGGATACCATTTCTAGCCCCTATTACAAAGCCGATCATGATGGGATTGTCGAGGACATCTTCACGATTGACGTCGAGGACCCGTGATACAACATGGACCTCAATGGGACCACCTCCTCCACACCAGGGTGAGAGAGGAGATGAGGCTGAGAGCTCGAGGGCTTCTTGAGACTAGCTGCTCTTTGGCTGGACTATATATTTTTGAGAGGATTGAGTATGTCGAGGTATATATTGTGGCATACCAATCCAGTTTTGATATGATGTACATATATTTTTGATATATATATATATATGATATTTTTGTGATATGACTTGTCCATATGTTTTATGATGATTTAAGTTTTGAATTGTTGATTTTATTATTCATGTAATTAGGTCGTTTAGAATTAGTATAATTTAATGTCATGCTATAAAATTTAAATGAAATGATCTGATGTAAACAAATTGGTTGTTTGTGGTGTGATTTGATGAAAAATAAAAGGACTTCTAACAATAATTTCAAAGGACATTGTCATTGTTATATGACCATTTCATGGAGTCGTCGCTCGCTAGGTCGTCAAGCTAATCCTAGTATAGAAATATTGCTAAAAGTAAAAGAGTGCTTAAGAGACTGTCTTAAGACTTTGTGTTGTGATGATGAAATATGATGATGGTGATGATTTGTTTTTAGATTTTCATGAAAATATGATACATGAAATATTAAAAAATATGATTTTTGGGCATAAAATTCCTAAGTGTGATAATATTTTGAACAATTCCTTAGGAATTATACCATTGTTGCAAAATTGAATGTTGACATAATGAAATGAAATAGAAAAAAGTGTTCGTTCTTTTTAAAGCACAATTGTGTAACATAATTATGTAAGCCATATGTTTTTATGAATTAAAATGAATGGGAAATAAAATTAGAACAATGGTTTGCACTAGGCATAGAATTATAGGTATAGACTTATACCATCATTGTGAAATCCAAAAATAATTTGCATAATTGATTTTTGATTTTGAGATAAATAGAAAATATATAAGATGAGGACTTGTGCTAGGCATAAAATTCCAGTTTAGGTTTTAGGAACTATACCATCATTGTGAAAGTCAAAAAGAATATATAAATGTGACTTTATTGCTAGATTTTTGAATATGTTGTTGAAAGAAATTTTGTTTTTTTTTTTTGGAAAAAAATGTATGTAATTGTTTTTACACTAGACAGATGTTCTCAAATAAGAAGATGAAATTATTTCAAAATATTTGCATAAATATTTTGAATTATCTCAAAGACAAAATGTAGATTTATAAGGAACCCTCATGTGCATATGTGATTTTATTGCCGATATTGATTTATCATAATGATACAAAATCTCTCAAATACAAATGTGTGTGCAATTGTATTGTTCATTTACCAATTTGGAGCAAGATAATTTGATACAAGTAATTTGAATTAACCAAATAAGTGTTCGTTGACCATGATTTATATGCATGTAACCGTACCAGACTACTATGTAATTCGGGTCATCAAGAGCTAGCTGATCCATAAGCAAACATAGGTCTATACAAAAGAAGGTCACTAATGTGACAGAAATATCACCACGCTAGGAGTTACCCAAGGCCAAGCGGGTTGGGTACAAACCACCTGTTATGGGACTTACCTCACAGTTGTCGAATAATTGAGAATTCCAGGGATTCAAGCTCATTCACCCTTCTTTTCTTTTCAAGGGGTAGGGAAAGGGATTTATTGCATTTCGCCTTTGCTTTTATTTATTTTTCTCTTTTTTTTGTATTAATGCTGAAATATTGTTGTGATGGTACAAAATGATATTTTTCTTTTTATCATTTTATTTGAATTTTCTTTTTCTTTCTATAATAGGGATACTTGCTCAGATTGGCTGTAGAGCAAGGGATTTTTATTCTGGGCAGGGGTGAGCTTGTCCTTTTGTCAATTCTCAAAGATTCTAGACCATGTGCATGATAGGATAGCAGGGGAAACTTTTTGGTCAAGACACCACTTATACTATGTAGCATCATATTGAATTTGCAATGAAATCATTTTAATGTGAAGAGATATACTTGGTTCAAATAAATAACAAGATCAATTCTCTATGCTCAAAATTTTATTTAATTCAATTGTGGACTTTGATATAAGAGAGATTAATAATCATACTAAATAAGATCAAGATATTTATTCATGTGAGTGTGAAAGTGTGGGATTCCAAATAAATGCTAATTTATCCAAAATAATGGAAAATATGACTGCAATACTTCAAGAATTGACAGGTGCAAAAATAGAAAATATTTTTGAATATTTTGAAGATTTTGATGTTTTGGATGTGTTTTATATTTTGGTTTTAATTTATGAATTGAAAGAATAAATAATATTATTGTTTTTGAAATTTTTATATGGATGACTAAAATGAAACAATATGCAAAATAACAATATATACAATGATGAAATGACCAAATTTATGCATAATAGCATTTAAGATGCATAATGTTCATAGGTTCTTTAAGATCTTTACCATCTAAGGTAGCTAATTTGTATGCTCCCGAGCCGAATTTGGAAGTGATAATATATGGTCTAATCCAATTGGGATTGAATTTACCTTTAAGATCTTTAGTTGCATTTGTTGGCAATTTTGGGTACCTTGGGCACATTGCATTTGCTCAAGTATAGAAGTTGTCATTGATGTCAAGAAGCTCTTGAAGGAATTTGATTTAATGTCAGATTATTCAGAGCATGGACAGTGAGTTTCTAGGAAGATCATAGTAGCCCGTTTGCAAAAGATCAAAGAAAATACAAGTAAGAAAAATTATGCAGCAGGCAAGAAAAATTGTCACGATTTTGCGACATGTTAGAGGAGAGAGAAAGTGCTAGAAAAACTATCGTGATTTCGTGACATGTTTGAGGAGAGAGAAAGAGCTGGCAAAACTATCACGATTTTGTGACATGTTGGCAAAGAAGAAGAGCAAGGTGGAAAGTGTCGCGATTTCGTGACATGTCACATTTTTGCGACTCAGAAAGTGTAGGAAGGCAGAGAAGGAAAAGTGTCACGATTTTGTGACATATTGCAAAGAAGATTGTACGAACAGAAAAGTGTCACGATTTCACAACATTTTGCAGGAGAGGGAGTCTGAAAGAAAAAGTGTTGCGATTTTGCGACATGTTGCAGGAGAGAGATTCCGAAAGGAAAAGTGTCGTGATCTTGTGACATAATGCAGAAGAGAAAGTCCAAAAGAAAAAGTGTCATGATTTTGTGACATGCAGCAAAGGGGAAGAGTAAAAAATGAGAACTGTCGTGATTTCATGACAGGTTGCAAAGAAGACGTACGGAAGCTGAAAGCGTCACGATTTCATGATAGGCTACAAAGAAATCATACGGATGCAAAAAGTGACACGATTTCGTGACAGGTTGAGATGGAAGCTTTCAGTTGGATAAAGTGTCACTATTTCATGACAGAGACAGTAAACAAGTCTTCAACAAAAGAAGCGTCACGATTTCATGATAAATTCAAGAAGGAAGAGCTCGAAGGCGAAAGCATCACAATTTCGTGACATGTTCCAGTTTTGCAGGCATAAGGCAGAGAAAAGCATAAGGCAGCAAAAGTGTCATAATTTCATGACATGTTCCATTTTCACTAGTGCAAGTCGAGAAGAGTGCAAGGAAGCAAAAGTGTCACGATTTCATGACATGTTCTGCTTTCACTGGTGCAAGCCGAGAAGAGTGTAAGAAAGCGATAAGTGTCGCGATATCACGATAAGAGATTAGTCAAAGTCATCAAAGACTAAAGTTTCACGATATCATGACAAAAGCCAAAAGACAGTATACGATTGCAAAAGTGTCACGATATTGCAACATGTTGTAGTTTCACGGTAGAAGCTACAGAAGAGTTGCAGAGGTAGTGAAGCCGACAAAGTTAAATTTGGGCCGATGAAGATTAGGGTTTGTAGCTAACATAGTTTAGGGTGTGCAGCCGACTAAAGATCAAGGTTTTATTCTTGAAAAAATTAGTATAAAAGGATGGCTACTTGGAGAGTTAAAGATATATGAAGTGTGCGTTCGAAGAGCGACGTTCACAGATAGAGTGCAGAGGAGAAGTTCGATCATCGAGAAGTAGAGTGCAAAATTCGATAGCAGCATATAGAGTGCATTTCATCGAATATTCTAAGTGAGAGAGATTGCAAGGAAGCAGAGTGCGTGAAGACAATGCTACTATGATTGTGCAGAGCGAAGGACTATGTTTTTGTGTAGACCAAAGAAATAAGACAAGGACATTTGTGCCAAACCGAAGGACTATGTTTGGTGTAGAATAGAGAAAGAGGACAAGGACATTTATGCCATATCGAAGGACTGTGTTTGGTGCAGATCAAATAAAGAGATTGAGGACATTTGTGCTAGATCGAAGGACTATGTTTAGTGCAAATTCGAGGACCAGCTTTGAGGTTATAGAGTTGAGGACAGAGGTATCCAGCCAAAGCAGGGAGGATAAGCATATTCTATGGATAGAGTTCCATTTGCTAAGGGCAACGGAGGCAGAGGTCTTCTAGAGGATCACCAGCCAGAGCAGATCTAGGGGATTGGTGTATCCTTTGGGTTGGTGCCCATAAACTTTGTAATTGGGAAAGGTGTTCCCAGAATTTTGTTATGATAAAATTTAGTGAAAGAATTTTATTCGTGTACGTGATTGATTTTGTGCATTGCTTTGATATTGCTTTGGGTATATTGCATTACTGATTTGTAATATAAATGAAAAAGTAGAAAGAGGTCTTATACTGTTCATCCCCCCCTCTCAGTATAAGCTTGTGTTCTTCAATTGGTATCAGAGCGGGTGCCTTCAAAAAGTTTAACAGCTTGAAGGAAAAGCTAGCTAAGAACACAATGGATTATTCAAGTGGCAATACAACACCTATTCTTGATGGATCAGATTTTGGTTTTTGGAGTGCTAGAATGAAGGTTCATCTTATGGCTCTTGGAAATGAAGTTTGGGAAGTGATTGAATATGGATACACTATTCTTGAACATGGTCCTTATACTAAAGAAGACAGGCTCCTTCATCACAACAATTCAAAAGCAATGAATGCAATCCTGAAAGGCTTACAGAAAGCAGATCTTACCAAGGTGATTCACTGCAAGACAACTAGTGAAATGTGAAAACAGTTGTAGGTGGTTCACATAGGTGATGTAAATGTCCGAAAGGCCAAGTTGAGACACTTAAAAGGTATGTTTGAACAACTCAAGATGTATGATGATGAAAAGATTAGTGACTACATGCTTCATGTGGATGAGGTTGTTAACTCCATGAAAGACTTAGGTCTTGAGCTTACTGAAAATGATGTTTGTGATAAGATTTTAAGATCTCTTCCTAATAGATTTAGTGAAAAAAAATTTGCTATTGAGGAAGCCAAAGATTTGGATAAGTTGAAAAAGGATGAGCTCCATAGTATACTTGCAGCATTTGAGTTGAGAACTCAAGTGAAGGTTGATATCAATAAAGAGGCAGCTTTCAAGACTACCAAGAAATCCAAGGGTAAATAGCTTCAAGAGAGTGATGAGTCTTCTAGTGATGAAGAGACATATTACAGCAAGAAAGGCAAGTTTTCCAGAAAGCACAAAAGTGTAAAAAATATAAGATGTTTCAATTGTGGAAAGTTTGGTCATTATGCTTCTGACTGTACTATTCCCAAGGAAAAAAGTGATGAAGATATACAGGATTATAAGAGCAAGGATTCCAAAAAGCACAAGCATCACAAGAAAAATAGAGATGAGCACAGCAATCCAGGAAAGAGGTATTCTCACAAACACAAGAAGATTTTCTACCTAGACAAAGCAAGTAAGTGTTCTAGTAGTGATAGTGAAATTTCTTCAAGTGATACTGAAAATGAGATGTTGTTCATATCAAAAAAAGAGGAAGAACCGAAACATAGATTCATTATCATGAAATGTCTTAGATGTGGAAATTTTGGTCACATTGAGGATGATTGCACAAATAATGATTTGGTTTCTAGTATGTATGACGATGATTCAGAAAACTATAAAGAAGATGCATGTATGGTTTTTGAAAAAGGTAGCACCTCTAGTGATAGGAAATCTGAAAAAGGGTTTGATGATTCAGAAAGTAAACAAATAAAGGATCTAGAAAGTGAACTTACTAACACTCTTAGTGCTTTGAAAAAGGAAAGAAAGAAGAATGCTAGACTCAAAGATAAGTTAGATGAATGTTGTATGGAGAGAGATGATCTTATAGAAAGTCTTGAATTCTCTATGGCTAAGACACAAGAACTCAAGAATGAGTTAGAGTCTAAGATTCTTGAGTATAGTGAGTTAGAATAGAAAATGGCTTCTTTGAAAGAGGAAACTAAAGAGTACAAGGATAAGTTGTACAAGTTTCAAGATAGCTCCAAAAAGGTTAAATCTCTCATCAAAGGTCAAAGAAAGACAACAGATAAAACATGCCTTGGTTTTGTTAAGCCTCACAAGGAACAGGTTGGGGAATCTAGTAAGAGAATCCAAAAGAAAGAGAGTTCTGATGAGGAGAGTATTTCAGAGAAAGAGTCCATGAGTGATAGATGCGCAAAAATAGAAAACAGAATTCAAAATAAGAAGAAGAATTTTTTGGGACCCGTGATGTCAAATAAAAGAAAATTTAACGGTAGATGTTTTGCATGTCACAAGCTTGGTCACACGGCTTCACATTGCATGGTTCAAATGAAGAAGGTAAACAAAAATTTTAGAAGTGCTAGTTTCTTTCAAGGATATTGCTACTCCTGTCAACAGTTTGGGAACAAGGCAGTTTATTGCAAGGCAAATAACAAGAACAGGTTTGGTCAGAACTGGTGGATTCAAAAAGCAGGTATGCCTAAAAGAAATAACTTTGTTACTTGTTATAAGTGCAACAATGAAGGTCACACAGCTAGACAGTGTAGAGCCAAAATTCCAAGGTACATGAACAAAAATAGTAGTATGAATAGGTCCAAGGATCAAGGCATGGATAAGAACAGTGATAGGAACAAGAACATGAATATTGACAAAGATTTCAAGAGAAGGCCCAGCAAGGAAATTATAGATGCTGATGATGATCAGTGCCTAATGGGAGTTTTACTCCCACCCCTATTTTAATCACCTCATAAAGAGGTGGGGGAGGGACTAAGCTAAGAGGCTCATTCTTAGTCCCGAGCCCCAAAGGTGACCCTTTGCCATTGATGACAAAGGGGGAGATATATGAGTAAGTGGGAGAGCTTCAAGTGAAGATAAGAGCTTCAAAGTCAGGGGGAGAAACACTTCAAAGGCAGATTCTCAGTTGTGAGCACAGTTGGTTTCAGTTTTGGCTCTTGAGATATGTTTTTAGTAAAGGTTTGCCATCAATGACAAAGAGGGAGATTGTTGGCAATTTTGGGTACCTTGGGCACATTGCCTTTGCTCAAGTATAGAAGTTGTCATTGATGTCAAGAAGCTCTTGAAGGAATTTGATTTAATGTCAGATTAATTAGAGCATAGACAATGAGTTTCCAGGAAGATCATAGTAGCCCATTTGCAAAAGATCAAAGAAAAATACAAGTAAGAAAAAGTATGCAGCAGGCAAGAAAAACTGTCACGATTTTGCGACATGTTAGAGGAAAGAGAAAGTGCTAGAAAAACTGTCGTGATTTCGTGATATGTTTGAGGAGAGAGAAAGAGCTGGAAAAACTATCGTGATTTCATGACATGTTAGCAGAGAAGAAGAGCAAGGTGGAAAGTGTCACGATTTTGTGACATGTCGCATTTTCACGACTCGAAAAGTGCAGGAAGGCAGAGAAGGAAAAGTGTCATGATTTCACAACATATTGCAAAGAAGATTGTACGAACGAAAAAGTGTCACGATTTCATGACATGTTGCAGGAGAGGGAGTCCAAAAGAAAAAGTGTCACAATTTTATGACATGTTGCAGGAGAGAGAGTCCAAAAGGAAAAGTGTCGCGATCTCGTGACATAATGCAGAAGAGAAAGTCCAAAAGAAAAAGTGTCACAATTTCATGACATGCAGCAAAGGGGAAGAGTCGGAAATGAGAACTGTCATGATTTCACGATAGGTTGCAAAGAAGACGTACGAAAGCTGAAAGCGTCGCAATTTTGCGATAGGCTACAAAGAAATCGTACGAATGCAGAAAGTGTCACGATTTTGTGACAGGTTGAGATGGAAGCTTTCAGTTGGAGAAAGTGTCACGATTTTGCAACAGAGACAGTAAACAAGTCTTCAATAGAAGAAGTGTCACGATTTCATGACGAATTCAAGAAGGAAGAGCTCGAAGGCGAAAGCATCGTGATTTTGTGACATGTTCCAGTTTCGCAGGCATAAGGTAGAGAAAAGCATAAGGCAACGAAAGTGTCACGATTTCGTGACATGTTTTGTTTTTGCTAGTGCAAGCTAAGAAGAGTGCAAGGAAGTGAAAGAGTCACATTTTAACGAAATGTTCTGCTTTTGCTGGTGTAAGCCGAGAAGAGGGTAAGAAAGCAAGAAGTGTCGTGATATCACGACAAGAGCTTAGTCAAAGTCATCAAAGGCTAAAGTGTCACGATATCATGACAAAATCCAAAAGACAGTATACAGTTGCAAAATTGTCACGATATCACGACATGTTGTAGTTTCATGATAGAAGCTACAAAAGAGTTGCAGAGGTAGTGAAGCCAACAAAGTTAAATTTGGGCTGACGAAGATTAGGGTTTGCAACCGATGTAGTTTAGGGTGTGCAGCTGACTAAAGATCAAGGTTTTATTCTTGAAAGAATTAGTATAAAAGGAGGGCTTCTTGGAGAGTTAAGAATCGATGAAGTGTGTGTTCGAAGAGTGACGTTCGTAGATAGAGTGCGGGGGAGAAGTTTGATTGCCGAGAAGCAGAGTGCAAAATTTGATAGCAACGTACAGAGTGCATTTCGTCGAATATTCTAAGTGAGAGAGATTGCAAGGAAGTAGAGTGCGTGAATATGATGCTACTGTGATTGCACAGAGTGAAGGACTGTGTTTTTGTGTAGACCAAAGAAATAGGACAAGGACATTTGTGCCAGACCGAAGGACTGTGTTTGGTGTAGAACAGAGAAAGAGGACAAGGACATTTATGCCAGACCGAAGGACTATGTTTGGTGTAGATCAAAGAAAGAGATTGAGGACATTTATGCTAGATCGAAGGACTGTGTTTAGTGCAAATTCGAGGACTAGCTTTGAGGTGATAGAGTTGAGGACAGAGGTCTCCAACCATAGTAGGTAGGACAGGCATCTTCTTTGGATAGAGTTCCATTTGCTAAGGGCAGCGAAGGCAGAGGTCTTCTAGAGGATCACCAGCCAGAGCAGATCTAGGGGATTGGTGTCTCCTTTGGGTTGGTGCCCATAAACTTTGTAATCGGGAAAGGTGTTCCCAGAATTTTGTTATGATAAAATTTAGTGAAATAATTTTATCCGTGTACGTGGTTGATTTTGTGCATTGCTTTGATATTGCTTTGGGTATATTGCATTACTGATTTGTAATATAAAGGAAAAAGTAGAAAGAGGTCTTATACTATTCACCCCCCCTCTCAGTATAAGCTTGTGTTCTTCAACATTAGTATTTTTTTTATTTTCTTTTAAGACAAGGTCACCGATCTCAAAGGATCGATGATGAACTTTCTTGAGGTATGCTCGTTTAAACTTTTCCTGATAGGCTCGAAGATGCTCCAAAGAATTGATGCACTTTTCATCTAGGATTTCCAGCTGAATAAATCTGCCAGCATGATATTCATCTCCTACTTCAGTATCTTGAAGTAGTAGAGCCAACGAAGGAACTTCTAATTCAAAGGGAAAAATAGCTTCAACGCCATAAACCAAAACAAAAGGTGAAGTTCCCATGGGAGTACGAACGCTAGTACGATAAGCCCACAAAGCAAGATATAATTGAATGTGTCAATCTCGGTCAGATTTATTGACCAGTCTTTTGAGGATTTTAATTAATGTTTTATTAGATGCTTCTACTTGGCCATTACCCTAAGGATAATAGGGAGTGGACCAACGATGTTGAATTTTATATTTTTGACATAATTTCTTGACATCTTTATTTTTGAAACAAGTTCCATTATCTGAGATGAGATTTGCAAGAATTTTGAACCTAAAAATAATTTGATTAAAAATAAATTTGGAAACATGGGTTCCAGTGCAAGAAGCTAAGGGCATAGCTTCAACCCACTTCGTGAAATACTTGGTGACGATTATGATGAATTTGTGTCCACCAAATGACACAGGATTGATTTTTCTAATGATGTCTAAGCCCCATTTTGAAAAGGGCCAAGGAGATGAAATAGCCTACAGTTCTTGTGTAGGCACATGGACAAGGTCAACATGTTTCTGGAACTTGTCGCAATGGTACATGTAATCATGTACATAATTCTCCATGGTAGGCCAAAAATATCCTATCCTAAGGATCTTCTTAGCAATGGCGCTACCACTAAAGTGTCCCCCATGAGAGCCATCATGGGCTTCACTCAAAGCTGATCTAGATTATTCTAGATTCAAACATCTCAATAGGATACCTTCAAAAGATCTCCTATATAATGTATTGCCAATTATTACGAAGCGACTTGCTCGTCTACACAATAACCGGTGTTGGTTTCTATTAAAACCTTTAGGGAAGGTCCCATTTTGAAGAAAATTGAATATATTAGTGTACCAAAGTTTAGGAGTAGTTTCGTTGATTAGAAACACATCCAAAGGTTCTAAGCATGATTTATTTGAAGCGGGTTCCTAGAGTCGATGAATAATTATGGTAGCATATTTGTCATCTAACTCCAAGGGTAAAAGAGATGCAACTACAACCATAGCGTCAGCCGCATGATTGCTAGTTTGAGGAATAGCTTCCAAGATAACTTGATCAAATAAAGATAATAATTGTAATACATATGCTTTATATGGACACAATTTATCATCTTTGGTCTAATAAACATCATTAATTTGATTTATAACAAGTAGAGAATCACCAAAAACTAATATATTTTTAATTTTCAGTACCAAGGCAGCTCGTAAGACAAGGATTAGAGCTTCATATTCAGTAGTATTATTAGTACAAGCAAATGTTAATTTAAAGGATAGAGGGATAAGATGTTTTTGTGGAGATATTAAAATAATACCTGCACCAGCCCCACTCATGCATAGGGCTCCATCAAAGTATAAAGACCATTTCTTTGGATGGTCTGCATCTAGTTTAAGGCATTCATTAGGAAACTCAATGATGAGGTGATGGGTAGACTCTAAGGGTGTAGCAGCTAATTGATCTGCTATGATTTGAAACTTAATAGACTTATATCTTATAAACATGAGTTAAAACTCGCTTAGAGCAAGAACCCACTTTGTTGTGTGACCAGATAAATAAGGTCGACTCATGAGATACCACAAAGGATCAGATTTAGCAATAACATATGTTTTTTGACTGAGCATATAATGGTGTAATTTTTGTGTAGAAAATATGACTGCTAGACATAACTTCTCTAATTCTGTGTAGCGGGTTTCATAACTAATTAAGGTTCTACTGATATAATAATTAGCACGCTCTTTCTTCTCATCATCAAGTTGAGCTAACATAGCTCCTAAAGCAAAATCTAAAGCAAAAATATACAAGATAAATGGGCGATCAGGTCTAGGTGGTGAAAGCACAGGTGGGTTAAGAAGATATTGTTTGAGGAGTTCAAATGCTTCCTGAAATTCATTGTCCCAATGGAAAAAGACATCCTCCTTAATAAGCTTAAGAAAGGGTTTGGTTTTATCCACCAGCTTATCAATCAAGCGATGGATAGCTTGAAGCTTACCTTGTAAGCTCCGTAATTTAGATATATTTGTGGGCATGGGTATATCAGTGATAGCCGCAATCTTTAGAGGATCAATTTTTATGCCACGTAAAGAAACTAAAACCCCCAATAATTTATCAGACTTAACTTCAAATATACATTTAGTTGGATTCAATCAGATAAGATATTCCCTTAACCGATTAAATACTTTTCTCAAATCATCTAAATTGTCATCTTCTTTAGTAGAACGAGCTATAATGTCACCTACATAATCATGTAGTATATCATGCATCATATCATGAAAAATATAAGTCATGGCCCGTTGATATGTTGCACCTGTATTCTTCAAACCGAATGTCATCACTTTCCAAAAAAAGGTCCCCCAAGGGGTAATAAAGGCTGTTTTAGCCTGATCTTCAGGAGCTATCTTGATCTGATTATAACCAAAAAATCCATCTATTAAGGATATCATTCCACTCCTAGTGGTAAAATCAATGATCTAATCCATATTGGGAAGAGGAAAATCATCTTTAGGGCATGCAACATTAATATCTCTAAAGTCTGTGCAAACCCTAACCTTAGTAGCTTCTTTCTTAGTTACTAGAACTACGTTCGAGATCCATTCAGCATAATCATTGGCTTGTATAAAAATAACATTTAAGAGTTTTTCTAACCCCCATTTGATCAGTAAGGCCACTTTAGGATGCATTTTTCTAAGTTTCTATTTAACAAGTTTAGCATCCGGATGGACTACTAGGTGATGCATAACTATAGACGGGTCTAATCCTGACATATCTTCATATGTCAAAGCAAAGACATATTCATATTATTTAAGAAATGCAATGTGTTTGTCCTATTTTTCTTGACTCAATTTTTATCCAATGTTGATTATGTGAGGATTATCCTTAGTTCCAATGTTAATTTTTATGACATTTTCTACTTCCACGTGTAGATTTTTCTCAAAATTAGGTGGGGCAGGTGAAATGCCAAATTCTTGTAATTATTCCAAGGTTAGTTTGGATAATTTTTATTGAGGAGTCATGGCCTAAGCTGGGCTATAGTAGGTATAGAGCCATCAAAATAAAATTCATGATGTAATAATTCCTCAACGGAGACATCATGGAAGATATCTCCCTCCAACTCATCGTCGGATTCAACGATCATCTCAGGGTAAGCTATAGATAGCATATTACATGTAAGTGGCTTATTCATTAAATGCAAAGCATCACATTTATCCAAATAATCTTGGTAACACATGAGTTGGTCATCATCCTCAAATGGGAAGGGCTGACCCTTACTAGGAAATAGGCCCACACCACATCGGGCGGGCCACGGTTCTACCTCAAAAGGTTCTTTAATACCATTTTGGAAAGGTCCTAAACCTTTCCCTTTATATCCCAATTTATGCATTATATATTTGGCTTTAATATACTCATTAGTAAAATAACATCGAGCATATCCATCATAATGAGTCTTGATATTTTTGGGTATTCTACCCTAGTCATATCCCTTATAAATAAAAGCACAGCTCTTGACTTGGTAAATAATTCCCATAGGCTGTGGGAGGCACAAGGTATGAGGAGATGGTAGTAAATTATTTAAAATAAGGGAATATTGCATAGCAGCATTTGTTTTCTTTGATATAAGAATTTTAGATAAATCGGGTAAAAGCTTGTCAGTAAGAACATAAGAGGTAGAAGGAACATTTCCTACATCTTTTGATGTGGAAACTATGCCTTTGGTGGATGTAGATGTTGTAGAGATGTCGATGGATGAGTCTATTATAGATATAGAAGTTATAGGAATAGAACAAGAGACATCGACTGTGGGATTAGGATCTTTCTGAGGCCCTAATGTGGTTTTTTTAGAGGATGGTTGAGCTGTATGTAGAGGTGGAACTAATGGAGAAGAAGTAGATTGCATTGTGGGTGTGTGTTTCAAATTTTTATATGGGTAATGAGAATTAGGATGTGTGGATGACATAGCAAGGTAAAATTGAACTCCAACAGGTTCTGCCAAAGCACACATATCAAAGGGTCTAGGATCACCATGAATGGTAACCAACTGATTCTTAAATTTGAATTTAACACATTGATGTAAAGTTGAGAGAATGGCTCACATCGCATTGATTCGACGGTGACCCAAGAGTATATTGTATGATGCAGGGCAATGTACAATAAACACAATCATATCCAAGGTTCTCGAACCAACCTACAATGGGATGGTAATAACTCCACATGTTTCTTGTGTTTCATCATTGAACGCTTTTATGATCATATCAGTTCTTTTCATTTCATCACTTCTAAACCCAAATCTTTGGTAGAAGTCAAAAGTGTAGATGTTTAAAGATGAACCATTATCAATCAAGACTTGTTTAACTGCTACATCTCCAATCAAGGAAGTAATATATAAGGGGTTATCCTTATGTAAACTATGTTGAGGTATGTCTCTATCCTGAAAGTCAATACATTCAAATTCATGAGTTGTTATAGTATTAGCCATGGCTTCAGGTTGAATGTCTTTTGGTACCATAATCTAGCTTAATGTGAGCATTAATTCATATCTATGTGTAGGAGAGGATCTTAAAATGTCCAAAAGGGAAATTCTAGCTGTAATGTTTGATAGTTGCTCATTAATATTATAAGGAGGTTTAGGTTGAACATTAGGTACATGATTCCATTTATTAGGAACCTTCAAAACAAATGGAGCTAATCCATCGTTCTGCATTTGATCTTGTTGAGAGTTTTGAGCCTGTTGTCTAGTAATAGCTTTGATAGTACCCATAATATTATTCTGTGGATGATGAATGGGTCTTGGTATAGCATTTATGGCTTGCTCATTAGAAATTAATTGGTGAGAGGAAGGTCTAGTAGTGACTCTTCTTGGAAATGGTTCTTTCAAAACCATAGAACTTGTGATAGGGTGAATAGTATCTGATTCATATTTAGAACTATTCGATTGATTTTATGTGATTTCCATATCACTCTCAGTATCATATTCTGTATCACTAAGATCAAGTGTCCAAATATTATATAGAGGCCTGGTTGTAACCATGGATAAATTTGTGTCAAATATTTCCAAATCATGAACAGGTTAATACCCACTAATAGTTCCTACATATCAGGTAGGAGGGGGAATATTATGATGTTAAATTTTGTTAGCCACTTCCTTGCCATGTTTTGGTAAAGGATGTTGAAATATATTCAATGACTAATTGGCATTCTAATTCTGGTTTTGAGGGATGTTCTTTTGAGCATTATTAGGAGTATTTTTCTTAGGTTGAAAGGCTTGTACCTCCATCTCATTGTTATCAATCAAGTCCTGTATTTTATGTTTTAATCTTTTATAAGATTTGGTAGTGTGTCCAGGTCCTCTATGGAAGTCACAGTGTAAATCAGCTCTGTATCCGGGTATAGTTGGATCAGGTTCTCGGATAGTTGGTAATTGAATCAAACCTCATTCTAATAATTGTGGGAGAATGGTTGATAAAGGTTGATTTAATCTAGTAAATTCTCGAGGAGGTTTATCGAGAGGTTTCAGTATAAACTTCTCCATTGTCTTCGCAACATTAACATTAATGATATTTCTACTATTAGTGACTCCATCAACCACAACTTATTTATTTTATATTGATTTCTAGATGTTTTCTCATCATATTTCTTTTTAAGTTGTCCTCTCCTAATGAGAGCATCTTCCACTCATCTGGCTAAGTCTATAGCCTGATCGAATGTGGTCAAGGTAGCAGTTGATAATTCGTAAGATAGTTGGTCTTGTAAATTATTAATAAATATGTCCAACATCTCCATATAAGGTAACACAAAGTGAAATTTTCCTATCAACTATCTCCACATAGCTAGAAAATTGGCAAAACATTCATCTTTGTCTTGTTTTAAGTTGTACAATTCTTTAATGGTCACATGCATTTCGATGTAGGCACTAAATTGATGCACAAAAGACTTACCAATTTCTTCAAAATTCCTCAAATAAGTAGTGGGTAATTGATAATACCACTCTAATTCCATTCCTCCTAAAATTTTTGGTAACATTTTTAGCAATAATAAGTCATCATGTGATATATCATGACATGCTATCCTAAACATACGAAGATGCTCTATGGGATCTTCGGTTCCTTTATATATGAGCAAGACAGGCATAGGAAAATGTTTAGGATATGGTTGTGCTACAACTATAGGATCTAAATGCTAACTACACATCTCTCAATAATTGTATGAGGGACGGTAGGGATATATCTGCTCCATGCGGGAAACTAACTATTTCATCACAGTTTCAAGATTACTAGTTTGTCCACCATGTTGGTTCGGTGGGACATAGATATGGGATTTATGAGTGTATGACGGTGTGACATAAGTATTAGATGCTATATTGCTATTATGCAAAGAGTTGGTAGGAAGAGGATTATGAAGAGGATTTGTAATAGTATTATGTTGTATCCCAAATTGTTGGTAAATGGTGTTTGGTTTTGTTTTGGGTTTTTGCTTATTTGAGGTATATTGCTCAATAGCTTGGCGAAATAGTGCAGTAAATGATGGTTTATTTTATGCGGGAATGACCCAAGGCTTGCTAACAAGCACTTTAGATGGTTGGGTAACCTGTTGTTGTTGCATGTTCTGGATTATAGCATCCATATCTAAATTGGATGGTCCAGCTTGATCACTCTCTTGATCAATAAAGGACAAGGGATTAGTGTGTGTGTGAAATACATCTTCTAGAGTTGCTTGAGTGTCACTAATTCGATCCTTGTCCATATGGACTGCTCTATTAAGAACACCAATATTAGTATTAATGAACTTCTAGAATTGTTCCATGTTTTCAAAAGTAACAGCTCCTCCCAAAGATATTTTAGGGGATGAGGATCCTTCTTCTCTAACATTTTCTTCTTGTTCATTTCTTATAGCAAGCTCTTCTTCTTGCTGATCTAGGATTTCTTCTTCCTGGAATTGGTCTTCAGGAAGGACATATGGGTTATTTAATGGTTTTCCTAACCAATCTCCTTCTTCTTCAGTCTGTTTTCCATTCCTAAGTCTAGGCATTGTGCTTAAACTTAGATTTCAGCAAATATATATATATATATATATATATATATATATATATATATATATATATATATATATATATGCGATAGGTTTGAGAGGTATATATTTTAATTATATACCTACTATAAAAAGGAAATGTTTTTATTTTTGTTTGTTTTTTTTGTTTTTTGTTTTGTTTTGTTTTTTTATTGTTTTTTGTGTTTTATAATATTATTATAAAGATAAAAAATAGCATTCTAGTTGCAAAAAGAATAACAATAGTGCAAAAGAATGACTTAATTTTCTATAAATAGTTTATGGATATCGTTGATGGGATCAAGTTCATTAGGAGTCATGAAATGCTCCTCTTCAAATTGGAAATGGTTTTTCAAAAATTTGACAAAGTGTGCTATAGTAATATGATCTGTCTCATACTCGAACTTGTAAAGATAAATTTCATGGCAATACTCTTGATATAACACAACTCTAGGAACTCTATTCCATATTTTTCTATCTATAAGAATGACTTCTTGATCCTTTATACAAGATAGAAACGTATGTACTACAACTGTATTCTCAAGGTATTCTTCAAAGGTGTACAATTTAGAAGACACAAGTGCTCTTTTATCGGCTAACCACCTATGGCAAGCTCTCTAAAGTTCATGGTACAAAGTTACCTGATCAGGATCCAAGATTCTATCTAAGACAAACCTCTTAATTTTCCTAAGTTATGTTGCTCTGGATTCAATGATACCCAATCTCCTATCAAGTTTGTCCCACAAATGTTGGACTCTATTTGTTTGAGGTACTCTAAGTACAGAAGTAATCTCTATGGCCGTTAATTGATTTTCAACATTTATGGTGACAACTCATCTTTTATTATAATCTACCATCTAAACATGATATGCAACTTTAATTGTTTTTCTAATGATTCTAGATGTTTTTTTTTATAATAATTTTTTTTTTGGATTGTTTTCAAAAGGTTTTAGTTTCACGTCGGGTTCACCAAAATGTATTGACCCAAATTTTTCGTGCCCTTACCTTCAGGCTAAAGGATCCATGCCCGAAATGGGGATGTGAGAAGGATGGAACAATACCTCGGATTGAGAGGCCCTTTGAAGGTTGTGCCTCTCGGGGGAGGGATATAAGGGTGAATTTTTGATGGATGGTGGGGTTCACTAGGAAAATTTGAGTGGTAGTTTCCATGCCTAGGTTGAGAATGGTCTTGATGTGTTCATTTTATACTCAATAATTCATATTCCTAGGTTTTCCAAAATGAATCTAAGCTATTCTATATGAAATAACGATTTATATGAATACAGAAAGCATGAATGAATCCTAAATACTAGGAATATACTAAATAAGAAAGAATGCACCTCATTCTAGATGTCTGATGAAGATTTTGAATCTTGTAGGAGTCCAAATCATCCCGAATATGATAGGATCATCTACAATTATACAGAATCATCCTAGATTACAGGTGATCATTTGAAATCAGACAACATCATCGTCGATCTGACGAATTCATCAGCCGAATTCGTTAGAAACCTGCAATCATAGAAATAGACACCAAAAATTGAAAATGCTACTACAATAATAATGCAAAATGATAGGAATGATAGTATAAATGCCTAACTGATAACTCTAGATAGCATATTAAAGGAAATGCATTGTTTTAATAACTTATTTTAAATTTATCATGCATTTATGTTAAAATGAGGTGAACTCCAAGATGTAGAATGAAAATAATCAAGCTAATGCATAATAAAATAAATAAGGAAGATGAGAAAAACTCAGGGTTCTGATTGCCCCCAATATGAACTGTAGTCAATATCACCTCCAATCATATGAGATCATCATCGATATGTGACAAGATCATCCAAAATCGTCTGGAATCACCTACGACGATCTGAGCTTCCTCTAGCTGAAGCACAGTGAAAACCTACAATGAAAACTTAGAACTACGAGTGCAAAGCTTAAATGGTAGGGAAAATCAACTAGGGAAAGAGTTAGGAGGAGATCCAAGTAGGGGATCCATGGGGTCAGGGAGTTAGGGGGATAAACTAAGAAAATCCTAGTTTATATAGGATTAGGGGGGAGGTTAGGAGGTTGGGGATCATCCCAATCTTGGAGATCCAATGGAGGAATATCCAACTATACAGACATGCTTCTGCCCAAGTTGGAGAGGCTATTGAAACAGAAGCTAATTATTTTTTATTTTTTTAATTTTTTTTTTAATTTACATGGTGGAATCGGTAGCCACCATGAATCCGGGAAGGCTGTCCAAATTTTTATGGCTGCCATAGTATTCTACGTTGTCCGTCCTAAAAGCCGCCACATAGATCTTCATGTAGTCCGCCCCTATAACCACCATGCCATAATCATTTAAAACCTTTTACATCGTTGAAAGCACAAAAAAGGGACAAGCGTTCAGTCCAGTGAAAACAGATGCTAATTATGAAAATTTGGTTTTTGGACGAAATATTTTGGATGTTCTATTCCAGAAGAATTCATCTGATCTGGGACAATTTCATCTGATCGACGACGATATCATCCAACAGTCAAAATAACTCCTAAAAATGGTGCAAAAAATGAGGTGAGCGGTTAACAAGCGGTTTCAGGGTTCAAATTCAAATTTTTATCTTTTTACTAAGGGTTTAACTACGCCAATTTTAGGGTGCTACAATACTCCTTCGAATTATGAGGATGTATATAATGTACACCCCTAGTTTGGAATTCTAGATGTGTAGGAGCACTGTAATTTTTTCCAATACTGGCAATGTTTGATATCAATAGATAATGCAAGTTTGTATCATGGATAGAAGTTATAACGTTTGATAGCCAATTTCAACTAAACAATTATGACAATATGTGACTAGATCAAGAGGCCTTTAACAATTGCATAAACAAGCAATGACATTATTAAATCTGTTATTGTTTCTATCAAATAATGGACTGCTGTAGCAAACCACTCACGTAATGGTTTCAACATAGAACAACATTCATTTGAGATTCCAATGAAATATCAAGCATAAAATACCTTGGAACACCAAGAGAAAATTTTGTTGCAGAAAAGAGTATGAATGTTTTGGGTACTGAAGCAACTAGGCAGCAAGCTCCTTGTCTCAGTCCTCTCATGGGCTTGTCGAATCTCATATGATATTCAAACCCTTCCCAAATATGATCAACCACTAACCACTGGAACTTCCCCTTTGATTTATTTCAATGAAATAATACCGTTCTCATCACATAATAACTTTTGTGGAGGGGGAAAAATTTTTTCCAAAAATAAAAATCAAACCCTCATGTACCCAGAACTATGGTTGTTGTTATAAAATTAATCCCTACAACAAGCATTCACCAAAGGACTCAAACATCATTGTCCTATATGCAAAAGTTTCTCAGAGAAAACCCAAAACCAATTGTTGATTGCTCCAAGTGTTATGATCAAAAACATGGTACGACACACTTGTACAACAAAAAATGTACGACACACATATAAAATAATCCCCAACTCTTTTAAATCTCAAAAACACCCTTCAAGGGTCGCTTAGGGCAAAGGATTTCAACTCAACAATGCCCATAAAAATATCTCCAAACCCTAAGATAATATTTGATGATTTGTGCGGTAGCTAGGGATGAAAATGAAACAACAATGATGTCTTCTTCAACAATAAAATCCCTGCAAAAACTCAATACAATAATTGATTGAAGGCTCAACCCTTCTAAAAAATGGAATTCGATGTGGTATGCCGAAATCCCAATATGAAGCTCGATAACTCTGTGTGGAAACCCCAGCTCTAGAGTTCTGAATAATGAAGCACAATCCTAACTTCTAAAATGAAGCCAGTTGTATAAACATCTAGGGGTGATCTTTCACACCCAAAAATGCTCAAATATGAAGGAGGTTTCTATCCCCCAATAGCCCAAAGAGTCGGTATGCCGAAACTCCCAAATTCTCCTCAGAGACCAAAATCCAAAACAATATCTTCTTTTTTATCCCAAATGAGGCCCAACTCCAAAATATAAAGGTGCAATTAGGGTTTGGGTGCCCTAATTAGGGTTGCACATACTTATTTTTTTTAATATCTTTAATTTATGTCCCTTTACATCATAAAGAGGGCCACGTCCCCCCCTTGGCCTAGGCATACCACTTTAAGTTGTTTTTTAAGTTATAACTTAACGTTATAACATTATATTATAAAGTGGCCCCTTTCACATCCATAAAGTGATTTCATAATATAAAGTCATTAAATAATAAATCACTTTAATGGAATATAACTTCACCCATTAAAATATTGGACCTCTACTCCTCAAAGCAACAATCCATGAATGGTTTCGGATACCCATTTCACCGAAGAATAATACTGTGTTGAAGTCGTCATCCGAAACCCTAAAAATGGACACTGCTAAAAATAGCAAGTCCAGTCAAATGATCTCCAAATAAGCCCAAATGATCGGTAAACATGAGCTCTCTGTAATCTGATGAAGATAATAACCTCTCCAGATGGCTCCCCAACAATTGACTTAGCCTACAAGAGCTCGTGTATAGGCTAATATCCCCGGTACACTGACTGCCTAGAAGAGGGGACATTACAGTCCGCCCTTCCCAAATATTGCTTATCCTCAAGCAATGCCCAAACATAACCCAGTCAGTGGTCTGCATCCCAGATGAGGCCGCATAGAATACCTGGATCCCATAACAACCTCAAAAAGTACCCATCGAGCTGATGTTGCACCACACTACTCCACACTGCTCCTCTAACAAGATGGAATTGCAGAAGTCCCAACTGCAATAGCCTGATGTAATCTCTCTCGAGTTTGGCACCAACATGCCTGACTAAACTGGATCGAAATATCTCATACCACAACATAACCAAGAGATCAACATCATGTGCCACTACCAAACCAACACTAGGAGCACCTCCATAACCATCACCTACCCAGCTCAGCTCAACACACGTACTCCAGAAGTGACCTGGATGATCCCATGCCACCCAATCAACTACAGTAGACCAAACACCCTCGGGGAAGATGTCATCCATCATCAAACTCAACCAAGTTGGGTGTAAACTAATCTGTATGACATCCGAAGAATCATCCACATCCCACTCCTGCAACTCAACAAGAAACTCAGCCTCATAGACTAAACTAGTATGCCCATAAAGTCTGAGCTCTACCCCAGGTGACATCTTCGACATGAGTGACTCAATCCAGTCCACTCCTGCACTCCCACTGATCATAATAGAATTGAGCCCCTGAGAAAACATTATGCTCAATACAAAAGCAGGATACTCAGTGAATCTCATCGGATAATGCCAACCCAAATGGTGACCAATCTCTGCTATGCAACCGGCAGGGTCAGAGATAGCAAGGGTAGAACTGTAACTGGCCACCCAAAAAATGTATCGACCATAAGAAACTAAATAATCCATAGTGATACTCCAACTCCCTGAGTCAAATAGGACATCCCATGAGTACCAGTGCTCCCCAAACATCAACAAGTCCACCAGTCTCCAAGCTAGGCTCAGTACCTCTCTCCAATCCACTTGTATAAGCACAAATGGATAAATATCATGGCTGCTCAAGGAGTGAACGACAACATACCACTCCAACCCGTAATCAACCCTCACCCAAAACATGGTCCTACCATCATCCTCGAAGCTCATAGATACAAGCATACGATCCTAGGTGAGTGAACTCAACTCCAAAGTGGCCCTATCACCCTGAAACTGCACCCGACCACAAATGGTCTGAACGTCAACTAGATAGAAGTCAGGAATGCATGTCCGTATAACACATGACCACTCCACCTCAGCCTCTATTGAGCCACCCAATGTCTCCTCTCCCTGCGATGTATCCACAAGGCCAAACTCATAGTCATCATGCTCAATCTGAGGGTAGCATGAATCTCTAGGCCCCAACAAAGAGTCCTCATGGAGTTCCTCAATGCCCTCCACCAACTACTAAATCTCTATGCATCTCACCTCTGCTACCTGCCCCCTATCTATGGCTACCTCTGAAGACTGATTCTCAGCTTGGAACAGTGAATAGTGAGCCAAACTGAGATCCAAACATAGTCTATCCACCTCATCCTCTTTCTCATGGAAAGCATCCAAGGTGACATCTGCAACTTTGATAGTTGTATCCCTGTCATGTATTACCTACAAGTACACTGATTTGATTTCCTCTAGTGCACCTTTGATGTGTTTCAAATCAGTGAGGGAAACCACCTGTTCATATTGGTTCCTAGGGGCCTTATGAATGATGTCCTTGAGCATCCTCTTAGTGTCATTAGTGGTGGACAACACGTGCACTTCGTCTTCAGTAGACATTGTGAGTTGGTTCTTCCAATTCTTATCCAAATTGTCATGGTCATAAATATTATGTTGACTACTACTACAATTCAGACAAAAATTAGAACTAACCTCATGAATTTCAGCAGTGTCTTCCAAGCTTTTCCAAGCTTCATGTGCCTCCCTGTGTCCATCCTCATCAAACTCATCATTCACACAATCTGAAGATGAACTACAATCAATGTTAGACCCATCATTCATCAAGTCTTCTTGGCTATCTTGATGAGGTGAACCATCATGATAATCTGATCTATGATCAACAACAAACTCAACTATGTTATGATTGGAAAAATCAAGTATAGGCTCATCGAAAAATGCTGCTATGAAACCTGTAACATCACCATCATGTGCATTATGCCTGTCTGATCCTAACTACAAATCACTTTGCGGATCACCCAAGAATATGTATCTCTCGGGTGCATACATCATAATGGGTTGGGTTTGAGAATACAACCCGTGTTCACCTGTACTACCATCACCAAGATGTGATGGGTGAATGTCAGTTGGTGCTGATCTGGTGTCCTCATGAAGTACAATCTCATCATCTGTATGTGCAACCCTATCTACTGGATCAACCTGTGGATTTTCCACACCTACCTCATGTGAATTTTTAGATTCTGGCTCTTCTTCTTCCCAACTCTCCTCACTGTCCAGGTAGACTCTCAGCTTCTTCTTACACCTTCTTACAACAATGTCAACCAATCTATGTGCTGTAGAAGAATAAACCTTGTCCTACCTCCAAATGGCTAATAACAAGGTTAATAGAGGCTGCAGAATGGAGTCATATTCATCAATGATTAAGGACATGATGTCCTCCATGTCACAACAAATGAACTCGTCATGTTCCTCACCAATAGAAGATATGAAATAATAACACATACGGAAGATATCACTATCACAACCCAAGTCAATCAACAGATTACTAGAATGAAGACTGGCCATCAACTCCAAATTCTTTACCTTCTTACCAAATAATGGGCTTCTGATATCACTCAATCCTTGGAAGCTATCAACAATCGTATGCATAATTTCCTTCATTTTTGTATCCTCATATGGTGCCTCTAGAGCTGTGATCCATGTGAGTTCACTTAAACAACAAGTAACAATGAGTCTTATCCTGTCATCTGAATGTGTCATCCATTTATCTTGGCTCAAGGTATCCAGTGTAGGAAGTATGGCAACCTGCCACTCCATTGAAGGTTGTTGTTCCACCATGGCCAAACATTCCTCTATTTCATTCAGGATGACAATAGCATCATCATCTGACGGTAGTAACTGTTCAAATTTTTTACCTACAAACCATAGTTTCCTGTGCCATTCTTTTTCGACACTGACTAGAGCCATAGTTCAATACCCGAACAGGCTGGTAGGGCTGAACTTGAGCTCTGATACCACTATAATGTACACCCCTAGTTTGGAATTCTAGATGTGTAGGAGCACTGTAATTTTTTCCAATACTGGCAATGTTTGATATCAATAGATAATGCAAGTTTGTATCATGGACATAAGTTATAACATTTGATAGCCAGTTTCAACTAAACAATTATGACAATATGTGACTAGATCAAGATGCCTTTAACAATTGCATAAACAAGCAATGACATTATTAAATTTATTATTGTTTCTATCAAATAATGGACTGTTGTAGCAAACCACTCATGTAATGGTTTCAACATAGAACAACATTCATTTGAGATTCCAATGAAATATCAAGCATAAAATACCTTGGAACACCAAGAGAAAATTTTGTTGTAGAAAAGAGTATGAATATTTTGGGTACTGAAGCAACTGGGCAGCAAGCTCCTTGTCTCAGTCCTCTCATGGGCTTGTCGAATCTCATATGATATTCAAACCCTTCCCAAATATGATCAACCACTGACCACTAGAACTTCCCCTTTGATTTATTTCAATGAAATAATATCGTTCTCATCACATAATAACCTGTAGTAGTGAGAAAAGGCCAGAAAAGAAAAAATCAAACCTCATGCCCCTAAAACTATGGTTGTTGTTAAGACTTGGTTTGTTATAAAATTAATCCCTACAACAAGCATTCACCAAAGGACTCAAACATCATTGTCCTATATGCAAAAGTTTCTTAGAGAAAACCCAAAACCAATTGTTGATTGCTCCAAGTGTTATGATCAAAAACATGGTACGACACACTTGTACAACAGAAAATGTATGACACACATATAAAATAATCCCCAACTCTTTTAAATCTCAAAAACACCCTTCAAGGGTCGCTTAGGGCAAAGGATTTCAACTCAACAATACCCATAAAAATATCTCCAAACCCTAAGATAATATTTGATGATTTGTGCGGTAGCTAGGGATGAAAATGAAACAACAATGATGTCTTCTTCAGCAATAAAATCCTTGCAAAAACTCAATACAATAATTGATTGAAGGCTCAACCCTTCTGAAAAATGGAATTCGATGTGGTATGCTAGAATCCCAATATGAAGCTCAATAACTCTATGTGGAAACCCCAGCTCCAGAGTTCTGAATAATGAAGCACAATCCTAACTTCTGAAATGAAGCCAACTGTATAAACATCTAGGGGTGATCTTTCACACCCAAAAATGCTCAAATCTGAAGGAGGTTTCTGTCCCCCAACAGCCCAAAGAGTCGGTATGCCGAAACTCCCAAATTCTCCTCAGAGACCAAAATCCAAAACAATATCTTCTTTTTTTTTCCCAAATGAGGCCCAACTCCAAAATATAAAGGTGCAATTAGGGTTTGGGTGCCCTAATTAGGGTTGCACATACTTTTTTTTTTTATTTTTAATATCTTTAATTTATGTCCCTTTACATCATAAAGAGGGCCACGTCCCCTCCCTTGGCCTAGGCATACCACTTTAAGTTGTTTTTTAAAGTTATAACTTAACGTTATAACATTATATTATAAAGTGGCCCCTTTCACATCCATAAAGTGATTTCATAATATAAAGTCATTAAATAATAAATCACTTTAATGGAATATAACTTCACCCATTAAAATACTGGACCTCTGCTCCTCAAAGCAACAATCCGTGAATGGTTCCGGATACCCATTTCACCGAAGAATAATACTGTGTTGAAGTCGTCATCCGAAACCCTAAAAATGGACACTGCTAAAAATAGCAAGTCCAGTCAAATGATCTCCAAATAAGCCCAAACGATCGACAAACATGAGCTCTCTATGAATGAAGATAATAACCTCTCCAGATGGCTCCCCAACAACTGACTTAGCCTACGGGAGCTCGTGTATAGGCTAATCTCCCCGGTACACTGACTGCCTAGAAGAGGGGATATTACAATGTACACTCCTAAAGAAAAAGGCCTAGGAGATTGGAACCTAAATTAGAGCAACAAGTGATGCAACAATGGTAGCAGGAGCTACCATTAGTTCAATAAAGGGAGGAAATTGTGGGGAGGTAATACAATCCAATAAAAATAAGGACAATGAGACAAGGGGAAAGAATGATGAAAAATGTCATTCTAGAAAAATAAACTAAGATTGTACAAAAGGATCAGCAAGAGGAAAAGAAACAATCAGACTCGAATACATTGGATCTGCATGAGTGGAACTAGGCAAAAGTAGAGAAGATACTGGAATCCCCACAAATATTCTAGCATAACAAATTATTTTAGACTCTTAAAAATTATGGGAGGACACAGAGGTGGGGTATATAGCATAGGAAGTGGTAGCCATCACTTAGGAGGAAAATGAGGAAACTAAAGTGAGAGTCAAAGCCTCAGAGGAAGAGTCCAGGAAAAAGAAGAAGCCTCATTTCAAATTTGTGATAGGGTAAGTTTAAAACAAAATAACCCAAATGATGCACAAGAAGAGGTGAAAGCATCACAAGAACAAGAAGATCTTGTTGAAAAAGTCACAACAATTGAGACACAACAAAATTAGGAAGAAGAACAGGTGACTAAAGAGAAACAGACATGATCCACTAAAAAAAAAGCCTAGGAACAGATAGAGCAGCAACAATATCAGTAGGAGATTATATATATAGAATATGATATGGGGGTGGAGAAGACAATGGAACAAAATCCACCAAAATAAAATATAAACACAGAGAGCACTACCAGAGCTCAGGGGAATCTCTAGCCACCACATGGAAGAAGAGGAAGAACAGAATCCTACAAAAGAGGAATTATGGAGAATGCAAATAAGTTATATTTTGAAGGTACCACAATTTGGCAAGATCAAAACTGAGGATACGATGTAGGGAGTAGAATATTATGTGGAACATTTCTTCTCACATATAGGTGATGCCATAGCTAGTTCCAACCCAGGTGTTGTAGGTGAGTTGGAGAGGAGAGGGCAATCCTCCAAGGGAGGTCCCAGGTTCGAATCTCCACCCTACCAAAAATCTGAATTGGGTACCCAAAATCCAATTGATAATGTTGGTGTGGGTAGGGCTGGGTGCAACCCCCGGGTGACTTTGACGGTGTAGAACCCCCTGTTCATGGTCTCTTAGACCAAGGTGGCCCCGCAAGGGGTTTTTTGCTTAAAAAAAAAATAGCTAGTGCCAAATTGTAGTTTTATATTGGATACATAGGAGAATTGAAGCTGTGGGAGGAACAAGTGTCCCTTGAATTGGAAAATATAATGGAATTGGTGAGCAATGAGGAGAATACAAGGAGAATTGTAGACATTCATGTACAACACCCATGGAAGTTACCTAGGGAAGAGGTAACCACGATGTTGGGAAGATATAACTTGCTAGAGGGAGTGAGAACCAACTAAAAGTAGTATCCAAGGTTGTACATGGATAGAACCAATCATCTGACTTGTCCCATGAATACATCAAATTTGGAACACAAGAGGGTCACTATAGAATTGGCTATCACTTTTAGGAAGTTAAACTTCCTAACACATTGGATAGAGTGGCTGAGCATCAGATTGGAGAAGATTTATCAGCTCAAGGAATATCAGAAGGAGGAGACGAAAGCCACTCAAAAGGAAATTATTGCAATGGAGGAAGAATTGCAAAATTTTAAGGTTTTGGTAGAGGAAAAAATAAATAAATTATAAGAAGAACTGAATAAATTTTGAAGACTTAGCTCATTTGAAGAAGAGAAATGATAGGTCTTGCAAATGGTAGAATACATGATAAAGGAGTTGGAGGCTCAACTCATAGCAAAGGATGAACAAATGAAAACATAGTTGGCCAAAAAATATGAGCAAATGTTAGCATAGGCCAAGAAGATATAATATCTTATGAAGGATAATAAAATATATAATAATTTGGTCCTAGAGAAGTAAGCACAATTGAAGGCCATGGAAGATATTGTTCATGCTTTAGAAGCTGATGTTGATCACCATATGAAGACCATTGAGGAGCTTCATGAAGTAACCCTAATGGAATATCATTTGTAGAAAAATCTAAATAAGAGTGTCACTGATCATGAAAATAAAATGAGGGAACTCTTGAAGACTACCGAAGAGAAAGAAAATTACCATGGGGTAAAAGTAGTGGAAATGGAAAACTATGTAGCCAGGTTGAAGAGCAAACATGTAATTATTCAATCCCAAAAGAATGACTTGAAAGAGGTGCTCACAAATTACAAAGTGTGACTAAAACAAAAGGGTGAGTTGGTGAGGACACTGACAAAAGTAAAGGGGAGGGCAGATGTAGGCGACAAATCCTCCTAGAAGAAGATGAATTGATAAATGGATTTACCCAATTTTGATAGTTTTGACAAATTTTGTAATTCATACAGGTAGGAGTAAACAGTACAACCAGGAAGATCAACCGTACAAATCAAAGGTAAATCATACAAGGCACAATGAACTAAAGTGAAATGCATATGAAATGTAATTTTAGGTTGTAATTACGTATGTATTTGATTATTAATATGTTAGACTTCATAAAATTCTTAATTAATGCATTCTATTATGCATGGGTAGTTGTAAATAACTAATTTCCTTAGGAACCACTTTGGAATAGCCTAGGCAACATTATATAAGGCCCAATTTTTTATTTTAATGGTCTTGACATATATTGAATATAATCTAATAGAGTTGGATTACTTTGGTTAATCCAAAAAGTGTTAGGAGTAAAACTATGCTTTGAGCAAAGGATTCGATGTTATTACTGAAAAGGAATAATTAAAACTCATGGCTTCTCACACATGTTGTATGATTCTAGAATGGTTGAATATGAATTGATGGTTTAGTTCTATTGCATATTATTTTGGTTAATTTATGCATTATTGTGTAATAATGGATGTCACTAGCACTAGTGTATATTTGTAGAATTATATGTAATGATGGTAATCCCAAGGGAGATGTATTGAACCTTGATATATGATTTCTAGGCATCACCATTGGATTTGCAACTCTCTCAAGCCCCATTGATATGTTTTGCATGTTACTAGAAAAGGATTAATTACTACATTAAACCCTTACAAAACCTATTTGAGAGAGATTGATATATTAGAGTATCCAATTTTCCACTTGGCTATATCTTCATTTTCATACATATCATACATAAGAGTCCATACAAATCATACAAAATATAGTTACCCGATTTGGCAGTTTATGCGATTGGAAGAAACTTACCCGATTTGGTAGTTTGGGAAATTTGACTTGTTGAGTTACAAAACTGTGTACGAAATCCTGCAAAAATGAACCTAAAGAATTGGTTGAGTGTGAAATCATACAATATCCATCACTATATTATTTTAGACAATATAGTGTGTCACTTTGGCTTCTGTACAAGTTGTTCATTGAGCATAAACTAGTAGTTTTAGAGATCGTACGATCTGGTAAACAAGTTGGAATTAGTAAATTGACCATCATAGGAATTAGGAATCACCTCCCTACTTGGAATACTGCACCCCTATGCTACAAAGGTAACATGAATAAGTAGAAGATAACCAAAGGGAGGATAGATAAATATTGAACAGATTACGAAGGAGGAATGAACAAAGAAATATATTTGCCTTCCCAATCTTACATACATATGGGACAAAAAGAGAATCTAAGTCAATATCTATTTTTTTATTATCCACATTCCATGGGAAACCATGTGAATATCTTGATGCTTTTCTCTTCAAATTCAAAGTGGTGTGCCAAGCCTACTTTTACACCACCAATGAACAAAATCTAATGTTGTTTCCCTCTACTATTAAAGATGTAGCTTTAATATGGTTCATGGGTCTAGGAGAAAGTGTTTGTAATTGATGGGATGGAAAAATGGATTAAAATATCTATTCCTTGAATGATATCAAGATTAATGTAGAGTTAGGGATAATAAAGTTGAGCTATTTTGCATGAATAAAAAAGAAGAAGAATCTTTGGAGGATTACCTTGAGAGATTTCAATTCATTGGGTCTAGAGTAATTATAGACCTTGATGAAGAAATCTTAAAATAAATTTTTATAAAATGACTGAAAGAAGATGTCCTTGAGGTTCACAACATTATGGCAAAAGGAGCCATCCATATTATGATATTTGAGGAGATTGTAAACCTTTGAAAAAACTATTCAAGAAAAAAACATCTAAGGAATAAAAAGTATACATCCACAGGTGCAGTGAAAAAAGCATAAATTGAAAACATATTGGAAGGATTAAAAACTGATTTGTTAAGTACCTTGACTACATCTTTGGATTTAATGGATAGGAAGCCTAAATAATATGACAGTGAATAGATTTATTATCATAGATGTAGGAAAAACCACAACCTGAGGGAATGCCCTCTCAACATTACAAACATTTCCAACATTTTTGCTTGTAAAATTTGTGATAAGAATCACAAAAATGAAAAATGCAAATATATCTCCACTATTAAAGCTGCCATAAAAGAACCTGAAGTTGAAGAGGTAGAAGAAGTTTATTTTGTAGACCAAATACGGAATGGCCCATTTATGGACCACATAATTGGTCAAACCCTAGTTATTCCAACCTACAAAAGTCTAATCGATGGTCTAATTCACCAAACTGGACAAATTGGAACTCTTATTCAAATAATCAAGACTAGAAAATACCCCTATGGACCCACTTTATGGCCAATACCTATGGAAGTCCACCTCCATGGAATCAAGGAATGTCAAGTCAAAACATGCCTAGTTGGAATACCAATGGCCAATACAATCAAGGAGGATCTGGTTGGTCTCAAAACCCGTCACAACAATAGAACTTTCAAAACCAATTTAGGAGACAAGCCCCTAAAAATCCATCTCAAAATAGACTTCTTCCACCTCTAGTTAATAATAAAAATCCTCCTAAGCAACCTCCTATACCAGCTCAACCAGTCCCTAATCCTAACAACAATAAGAATTTTCAACAAGTATATGAAACAAGTGAGACATGTTCTATATCTATGGCACCTTGTCAATATATTCAACTGAGATCTAGAAAATTATTGGAAAAAAATGTAACTCTCATAGAACTTGATAATACCATTACAAACTTGTTCAAAAAAGAGGATAACAATGAAAAAAATAGAAAATTCACCAAAAAAAATTCCAATAAAACAACAAGAGATCCAAATTCCTCAAAGGAAGGAAGTAGAGATACCATTTCCTCAAATACTGGTAATACTAAAAGAACCATCTAAGCTAGATTTTAACTTCCTTCAGGAATTAGAAAATGTTACTATCAAAATCCTTTTATTGCAGGCTATCAAGGATATCCCCATCTATTTCAATCTCATCAAAAACATATGCACAAATTCAGGAAGGAAAAAGAAGAATGAAGCCTAAAATATTTAATTCATTGGACAATTGTTTGAGATAATAATGGGAGGTAGGTTGTTGCCAAAATACATAGATCCTGGAATACCTATACTCACAATACACATTGGTGATATAGCCTTGCAAAATATTTTGGTCAATTTAGGAGATGCTATTAATATCATGACTAAATAAACAACACAATCTCTAGGGGTACATAAACTACAATCAACTTCTATCATACTCCAACTTGCATATAGATCTACTATTAATGCAAAAAGAAAACTAGAAAATGTTATAGTATCTGTAAGTTCATGGGAATACCCTATAGACTTTATAGTCTTACAACCCAAGAAAAAGTTAGGGGGACATCCCTTAATTCTAGGGTTCCCATGGCTTGCAAGAACTAATTCTTACATTAGCTGTAGATCTAGAAACATGACTATTTTTTATGGTAAGAATACTAAAAAATTAGCCTATTCCCTAAATCAACAATAGAATTTTTTTTACCAAAGTAACTATGGTATGATTTCCCTCATGATTTTTATAATATCCAAACCTTATCAATCAATGTTTTGAACATATTCAAAAAGAAATTGAGGGATCATTACCATCACTATTAGGAAATAAAAAAGAAGATCAAGGTCAAGACAATGGTTGTTCATCTGAATCTATTATGGCCATTGATGAAGCAAGCATGAGTTAGTCTCAACAAATGGTACCATATGACTATAACTTAAATATTATTGAACATGAGATAATGGGAATAGATGCAAAAACTAAGAAATGCAAATAGATATATATCATAGTAGGATGAACTCTAAATATTAGTAATGAGCTCACAAGCATACAAGAATCATAGTTAGTAGATGTGCTTGAGAAGCACCAATCAATATTTGCATGGAACTACGAAGACATGAAAGGTATACATCCAAAAATTTGTACTCATCGCATATTTATCCAAGAAGGTTGTTGTATAGTAAGACAACCCCAAAGAAGATTGAATCTAGCTATAAAAGATGTGGTTCAAGAAGAAATCATTAAATTTTTGAAGACAATATTTATATATCCAATTTTTTATAGTCAATGGGTGTCACCACTTGTGATAGTCCCTAAAAAGAATGGTAAATGAAGGATTTGTGTGGATTGTAGGGAATTAAACAAAGTAATAAAGAAAGACTATTTTCCATTGCCATTAATTGATCAAGTTCTTGAAATCTTAACTGGAAAGAAACATTTTTGTTTTTTGGATGGTTTTAGTGGTTATAATAAAGTTTCCATAGATAAAGAAGTTTAGGAAAAGACAACCTTCACATGTTCAGTAGGAACCTATGCTTATAAAGTCTTACCTTTTGGATTATGCAATGCACCTACTACTTTTCAAAGAGCTATTTTAGCTATCTTGGCTAACTTAATCAATGAATGTGTAGAAGTCTATATGGATGACTTCATAGTCTACAGTAATACCTTTGAAGAAACTTTATTGAGCTTGAAAAGAGTTCTGGTTAGATGCAAAGAGAAAAACATCTCTTTGAGTCATGAAAAATATTTCATGATGATGAGAGGAGGTATTATTTTAGGATATTATATATCAGAAGAAGGTGTTAAAGTAGATCCTACAAAGATACAAGCTATTGAATTCCTTAAACCTCCAAAAATACAAATAGAGGTAAGAAGTTTCCTAGGACATGTAGGATACTACCGTAGATTCATTAAAGACTTCAATAAAAAATTTTCTTCCATGCTTAAGCTTCTAACCAAAGAAAGTGAATTTAATTGGACTAAAGCATGTCAAGAAGCCTTTGAAGTTATAAAAGATAAATTAATTATTGCTCCAATCCAGAGGACCAAATTGGGATTTACCATTCCATATATATTGTGATGCTTTGGGTTATGTAATAGGGGCAGTATTGTAACAAATAGAAAACAAAATACCTTATGTTATCTATTATGTGAGTAAAAATTTGCATGGAGCTGAGCTTAATTACACCGTTACTGAAAAATAATTTTTAGCTATAGTATATGCTAGAAATAAATTTAAACATTAGAAGTATTTGTTCACACTGATCACTCTACCATTAAGTACTTAATGAACAAAGCTACAGTAGGAGGTAGAGTGGTTAGTGTTGGTCATCAAATCTGCCTAGGAAAGGATTTTGAGTAAATGTATGCACCCTAGACCTGGACCAACATTGAAAGGCCGAAGGGAAGAGATGCCCCTCGTGCCAATCTCCGGAGAAAGGTCGGCTCCTATACTAAACTACTTGGGTGTTTGAAGATAAGGGTGTAGGAAAGAGATAAAAGGAGTGAGGGTTAGAGAAATTGGTGATTTAAGGTGGGAGAGAACAGGAAGCATGATCACTAACTGTCAACTTGAATGGAAGCAAAGAACACCAAGAATAAATGAAAGAAACACAATATCAACCTTCCTATGTATCCTCCAGGCGAGTTTTAGAGTGCAGTCCCCGATCGCACATCGGACGTAGGGTTCAACTTTCTCGGTGTACAAAAGAAGAAAGACAAAAGAATCAAGCATAGTAGGCAGCATAAAAGAGAGCTAATAAGATGTTTTTCCACTCCTATGTATCCTTTAGAACGAGTTTCAGGGTACAGTCCCCGATCACACACCGGATGCAGGGTTCAGCATCTCGGTATACAAATGAAGAAAGACAAAAGAATCAAGCATAGAAGGCAGCATAAAAGAGAAGAATTGAGCCCAAAGCTCTTTAGTATTAATCGTAGGACATCAAGTTATAGCGGCTTTCTTAGCAGATAGTTCCCCCCATTTTCTATTACAATGCCTGGGTTTTTATAGAGGACCCGGGCCTCTGAGTCATAATTACATAGCAATGAGAAGTATGCCCTTGAGCCCTGAGAATTTGGCTCCCCGAGGCTCTCATGATCGAGCTCTCAAATTTGTTACCAAAATTGGAAACCGTGATCGGGTCAACCATGGAAAGGTGCATTGATGAGCCGTCTGGATGTCCTTGGTTTTTGGGTGCGGTGCTCGAGTGGCCACCATGCTTGTCGGGATCTCCATCATGGCCTGATACTTCATTTCTAATTGCAAAAAATGAGCAGCAAGCTTACCGAGCATAAAAAATTGCATTTATGAGGCACTTGATCACCTCAGAAAAATACCCGACTTGGAACGCATGCCCATGAAGTGCTTTGCTAAGTTTTCATTCACAACTTCGCTTTGCAATGGTTTTGGGCCGAAGCAAAAACTCCTCTTTGGTTTGTACTTCACAAAATTGAGCTTCGCAAAACTGCTTCGAGGGTGGGGAGTGCCGAAGCATATTTACTTTGCAAAATGGGCCTCTTTGTCCTTGCCACTTCGTTGACAAAATTGCTTCACCGATGCCTTGGAGAAATACTTCGTTGTGATCCTCTTTCAAAATTGTGGTTCGGGAAGATTTTGGCCGAAGCAATTGTCTTCAAAAGATGTTGCATCCTTTTACTTCGGGTAGAAGTACTTCATGCAAAATTAGCCGAAGCAAATGCTTCGCAATGACTTTTGGCAAAGTAAAAATGATTCGCTGATGGAGGGGCCCAAAGTGAGTGCTTCGGCAACTTTTTGGTGAAGTACTTTCAATGCTCTTTCGAGTCCTGCTTCGCTAGTTTTCTGGCCAAAGTGACTGATGGAAATACTTTGGATGCGAAGTAGTTTTCTTGCCTTCTCCTTTGTATTTTACTTCGGCAATGCCGCTTCGCAGAAATCTCTCCCAAAGTATTTGCTGGAAATGCTTCGGGCCCGAAGTAGTTTTCTTGTGTTTGCTAACTCGGACCACGATCTGGACTTTCCTTCTTCGGAAAAATTGTTCTTTTGGATGCTGCTTCGCTCAACTTTCACCCGAAGTAAATACTTGAAGCGCTTCGGGCCCGAAGTTCCTTTTATCGCTACCCTTGTATTTTACTTCGGTGATACTACTTCGCAAGAAACTCTACCCGAAGTAGTGTTGAAAATGCTTTGGGTGCGAAGCTCTTTTTCTTCTAAACACCGCTTCGCTCAACTTTTGCCCGAAGTAGCTACTGGAAACACTTCGAGCACGAAGTAGTTTCATTCTCTTTTCTTTGTATTTTACTTTGATGAAACTACTTCGCAAAACTTTTACCCAAAGTAGTGCTGGAAATGCTTCGGGTGCAAAGATCTTTTCATTTTCCCTTAGTGAAGCTCTTTTCTCTAGCTTGTTCGGCAATGAAGTTCTTTCTTTTCTACTTTATATACAAAGGGGTGGCATTGGAAGCCAAAATTGCTGCAACTTTTCAAAATAAAAAACAACAAAGAAAAACTTTACAAAATACTGTACAAAATTTGACCCTTTTTTACCCCTTAAGAAATGTGACAAAATTGTCAACATTCTTGGTGGCTCGCAGGGCAATGAGCTCGTCTCTATGGGAGAAACCTTTAATTTTTATCCATTGGGCCAAAGTCTTTTCCCAATCCTTCTCCTCCTTCTTCCTCTAGGAGCGCTTCCGTAGCTGGTTCTTGTTCTCCTTCTTCTTCTGCTTCTTCCTCCTTTTCTCCTTCGTCTACTGGCATGGCCTCCTGCTATGGTGATGGGACAAGACAGTCATGGATTCTCTTCATGGTTCAGCAAACATGAGCCTAGACCCCTTTATAAAATGGTTCTTGGCCTTCGAGTGCCTTGACCAGAACATGGAATCGATCAATCTGCCCTATGTCGGCATGTTTTATTCTTGCACCTAGGTCATTCAGACAAGCCATGATTCTAAAGTGTCTCAGGATGAATTCGGTGACTTGTCCCTCTGTGACTGGATCTTCCCGCTCATCAATTTTAGAGACGTCACTTTCGAAATGGAGCCATGTCGACTTAAGTTCTTCCTAGGTGAGAAGGTTCCCATCATCATCTGTGAAACTTAGGAAACCCAAAGAAGAAAGGTCTTCGAAGTAACTCATTGATGTGTGCTACTCCTGCTCAAATATATCTAGGAGGTCCTTTGCCTTTTGCGCTTTCTTCACCTTGGAGAAGAAAGCATGAACAATGGCTTGGGTAGTAGACCAATCCCTAGCCGTTCGACTCATAGCAGTGACCTGCAGGTCTTGATATCTAATACTTTGGACCTCAAAGGCAAGCTTGAGTCACTTCTTCATTTTTTGGATCACCTCATCTACTATTGGTCCCTTCTTAGAAATGGCATGCTGAGCTTCGGTGACATAAATTAAAATTGATAGGGCACTGGAGGCCCAAGATCTAAAACCTTTAAGTAGGTGAGAGTGGATCTCCTTGATTATACCTTTGTCGAACAGCTCCAGGTTTGCTTTTTTGAACAATTGCTACTGGGCCTGCAAGATCTTGTTCTCGAGCTCTTTGGCCTTTAGCTCATTTTTGGCCTGTTTTTGTGCTTGTTGCTCGACCAAAGACTGCAATTGTAGAATTTGTTGTTTGAGGGCATGTGTTTCTTTTTTCAACAACTTGCACTATTTCTACGAATCCTCCAGCTCGGAGCGGATCCTAGCCAGCTCTTCTTCCAACTTGATGTTGGTGTTTTCTACTTCAAACCTGCGCTGATTGGCAATATTTGCATGTGCTCGAAAAGTTTCAACCCTGACATGCATGGATGCGGATTCGTCATCTATATTCAAATGCTCTAGGTCCTTGGTCTTCTCCTGGTAGTCGTAGTCAGCTGGAGTCATTTCATCCAAAGGCTTCTGGACCTTAGGGACCTTCCTAACCTTATGTAACTTTTCGCCCTTTAAGTCGAAAATCACACATTTTTCAACTTGGGCCAGAGATCGCCCTCTTTTCTTTCTTGCCTCCTTCAGCATTTTCTCTATATTTTGTCAAGCTAGGAGTAGCTTCTCGGCTAGGGGGAACTCCTTTATTAAAGATAAATCTATTTTAGAAAAGGCGAATATCTAGCCAAAGGTGTGAGAAAATATAAAGAACTAATGGGGAAAGATTCCCCTAACGACTCAGAGACGGGTGTAGCAGGGGCTTTGGCAAGCATAACTATGCTTTGAGCTATGGGAGAGTGGGTTACAAGGCTTGGTGTTGGGACACTACCTTCACCTTGACTTAGGATTGAAGGAACGACGACATGGGTAGGTGAAGTGGTTTTAATGGGCCTATCTTGGTCAGACGACTTAGGAGGAATGGAGCTATGTAGGATTGGACTGGAAATGGGCAGTATTTGAGTGGGGGATTGACCTTGTAGGGGATGGAGAGATTGATGAGGACTTTCAATTAGGACTACAATGGATGCATCGAAGACCAAGGCAAAGGGGAGAGAGTGCCTACCTATGTGCCCTCCTAGCAAAGCAGCCGTGGTGACATCTTGGGTGGTTGGCTCTTGTTCCTTTTAGGCTTCAAAACTCTCGACCTCCACAAATTCTACTTTGAGGTCTTTCTCTTGTTGGAGGAGTTCCTCCACATCAATGATATCTATTTCAGGGACCTTCTCAGCACTTGGTGGCCCTACATCCTCAATATTTGCTTCAACTGGGCCTGATGCAGGTGATTCAGCAAGAGTACTTGTAGGCTTTGTGTGAGGGCGCTTTGAATTTGCTCTTGCATTTTTCTTTTCTTTCTCTCCAATGGTTGCTCTGCTTCTTCGAAACTTGTATCATGGATTTTCGATGGCCTCTATGGTAGTGCTACAGGTGTAGCTTCGGCCCCTACCTCATTTTATTCCTCTGAGGTATCCTTAGCGCCTCCTAGGATTTTTCCTGACCCTGGGGCAGCTAGGGGAACAAAATTCGCAAAGGATATAGACTTCCAAGTTTTGACATTGGTGTCATAGAGAATCGTGAAGTCTTTATCTGATTCTAAGAGTCCATTAGAATTCACTTTTTGATGATGGAATCTCATTATCCACCATTCTCAAAGCTTTTCCTCGCTCCAGTCCTTTACCTCCTCCTTCAAATCATCCCTTGCCTTCTTCCAAAATGTGGAGCTTGGAGTTGGGAGGGGATACTAATCAGGGTCAAACTTGACCTCCATAGGATAGAACTCATGCCATGGAGGCAATGTCCTCATTATTTCCAAATGCCACTCTAGATCTTTTCCATTGGGGTTATTCCTTTGTTCCATAACTTCAAGGTGAGGGCAAATGTGGAAGTTCTTGAATTTTAAATGATCCCTCATCACGCCCAAAGGATCATAGAGCCATTGTTGAGGAATCTAGAGTAGGCCAAAATCGGAAAGCTTTTCCTCTAAGAAAACGTTCTATTTTAGGGCAAATACTTCGATTACGCCCATCCTAAAGGGGAAGTCACAGGTATGTGCCCACTTTCGATCATGATCGTATACTGTATTTGTAGAGTCGCTCTACCGAGTGACTTCCAATGTGAACTGATATTCAGAGGGGTAGACTGGTAATAGGAAGGGCTTCCCTATGAAGCCGAATAGGCAAATCACCAGTCCCTATGTCAATTGGAAAACATCCCCCCTTTTTCCCTGCACCACTCTATCTCTCAAACTGAGTGGTACCCGAGGATAAGAACCTTTTAACAGATGCATGGTGGGTCCCAAAAATTGTTGATTAAAAGGATAATAGGACTCTTCCTTCAATAAGAGGGGAGTCCATTGATACACTGGCAGAGGATTTCCATCCTTACCGCTTGGAGAGATGGCGATATGGGGAAATCACTTACGAACCTGGTAGAAGTACAACCAGACAAGAAAATAATAGGGTGTGAAGTACTGGCCTGTTGCTGAATTCTTCATGCTAGTGAGCCTTGTATGCAGGGTTCGGGCCACCCATTCTACCCAGTCAAAGAAAATTGGGTTGGTGTTCGGCCTTGAAGCATCAAGGGCATAAAACTCCCCTCTTGAAATGCATTCGTCCAAAGACACCTACCAGGGCTGTATTGAAGCATTTGTTGACAAGCCCACCACCCATGCAATGATGGAGAAAATATTAGTGTTTTTGAAGGCCTCCAAGGGTAAGGGCATCTGGGTAGCTTGTTTGAAGGTAGCCCACTCTTGAGATTCTCATGCAAGAATTTCAATATGTAGCTGTTGGAGGTGAATAGCTCCATTTGTTCACTTAAGATGACATTGCAAATAGAATAGCCCTTGGGTGGACCCTGTTGTGGTACGAAGGTTGCTTGTATATATTCCTTCAGGATGGAAAAAAGTTTGTGACCCAAAGGGTCTAACACTTGTAGGTTGGTAATTTTGTGCGATAACATAGATCAACTTGAGACAATGGTGAGTAGGAGGGGTTAAAAACTAGTAAATCTGGGAGTAATATGTAGCAGCTCTCTTATTTTCTGGGGTGAGTCTGCTCCTCATGAACTCTATGGTGGGTCAGAGATCAGATACACATTTAGAGAGCTATGTGTCTTTGATCTTCTCCCACCCATCAATTGGTGGCTCCACAAGCTATTCTTCTTTTGAGTCATCCCCCTCTTCCATTGGTTTCTTTTTGGGTCGAAGGGGGAGACTTAGCTTCTTTAGAGTATGCTTTTTTTCTTCCTTGCCCTTCTTTGTTTTTTTGGGGCCTGCAACTTCGGGCTCTTTCCCCTTTTCCTTGGAGTTTTTCTTTCCCATGTTGCAAGTGATGGTAGTAGAATCCTTGATACAGAGGGCTTTAATGTGAATGGCCAGATGCAAAGGATAGGAGGATTGCAGAGTATCGGAAGGCTCTTAGTATAGCTTAAATTGATGAACAAATAACTTCCTTCTTGCTAGGAATTTATGTTTTATAACATAAAAAGGCAACCACCTAAATTTATGGCACCTACTAAAATTAAATTTACACCTCGAACAGAAGAAGCTATCATATTTTTAAATTGATTTTGCAACAACGTAGTACACAGGGCTACACGCTTTAATGATTACGTATTGGAGATGCAACCCACTGCCACCTTGTACCTTGGCATGAACTTTTCTTTTCCCATTTTCTAACTAAATTACCTTGAGAAGTGCTCCACTACCTTTTGCCTTAAATTCATCTGTTTCATACTCCTTTCAAGGCTGTTGTCGACACGTTCTCCAAGGCACGTTTCAAATTTTCCACCTTGCGTGTGGTTGGTTCGGTGAATGTGAAATCAATGTTGAAAATGCTTTGCAGCAAACCTTTGGTTTGGATAGCCTTTTTATGCTTTGGGCCCGAAGTGAGTCTCCTTCACCATGCTGTTGTTTTGTCTTGCGAATGTCACTTACCAAAGCTTCCCCTTTTGAAAACTGCTTTGCAAAATTTTTGCCCGAAACAGCTACTGAGAATAATTTGGGTGCGAAGCACTTTTCATGCCTTTGTTCAAATTTTGGTTTGACTCCCTTTTGGGTAACATGCTTCGCAGCGAACCTCCCTGCACTCACTACTTCACATCAAAAGTCCCTGAGGAGGGTTTCAGAGTGTAGTACTTGGATTTTGTGATCTTGGAAGAGGATGTACATACAAATGCAAATTATATACAAAAGTATATATACACACATTTTTTTTTTAAAGAGCAAAGGTCTTTTACCTTAGCTGTGGAAAGTCTTCAGATGAAGACCATTGACAGAGATCGGCAAAATTTTGCCATCTGCATCCTTGAGGATGAATGAATTGGCCAAATTCACCTTCATAATTTCAAATAGACCATCCCAAAATGCATCCATATTGTCGTGATTCCCAGGCTTGGCTTTCCAGGAGTCCCACTTCCATACCAGATCTCCCACTCTGAATGTGCGATCGAATGATTTCTTCTCGAACCAATCCTGGGTGACCTGAGCATGCTTAGAAAAGTTTTGGTAGGCTTCTTCGTGATCTTCCTCTAGCTGTAGCACCTGAGCTAACATGTTTTCCATTGGACTAACTCCATCTTCTACTTCTAATAGCTACAGTGCAGGGATCTCCACATGGATGGGTAATATGGCCTCCTTGTCGTAGACCAGGGCATAAGGCGAAGTCTTGATTGATTTTTGATAGAAATTCGATCATCCCACAAGGCCCGATCTAGAAGGATATGCCAAGTCCTTTTTTTTGTCTCTATGAGCTTTCTTAGCATCCTCAAAAAAGTCTTATTGGTGGATTCTGCCAAGTAGTTGCCCTGTGGATAGTAATTGGAGGATACTTTATGGTATATCCCATATCTATAGAAGAATTCATTGATTTTGGTACCTTTGAAGCCAAGGCCATTGTTCATGATGATTACTTTAGGGATGCCAAACTTGGTGATCAATCCTTCTAGGAAGGTGACCACGATCTCTTGATCTGCATGCTTGGTGGGAATCGCTTCGGCCCACCTGGTGAAGTAGTCAGTTGCGGTCAGGATGAACTTATGTCCCACAAAGGAGTTCGGTGATACGACCCCTATAAAATCCATTCCCCATTACTGAAATGGAGTTTCTACTTGTATCGAATGAAGAGGCATCAAAGCATTTGTACTTATTTCGGTGAACCTCTGACACTGCTCACATTTACAACAAACGACGAAGGCATCAACGAAGAGTGTAGGCCAATAATAACCTGCTTTGATGATCTTTAGTGCTGTTGTTATTCCTGTGAAGTGACCTATAGATAGTCATGAATGGAACTCTCCTATAAATTTTCTTTTGTCATTGTCTTTGATGCATTTGAGGACTCCATCAATATTCCTAAAAAATAGGCCTTCAGGATGCAGAGTGTATCGGGAGGACCACATCTTGAAATGTCTTCACTGTGAAGCATTTAGATGTGAAGGACAATTGCTAGTGTGGAAGTATTCAACTATTTCACTGACCCAGTCTTTCTTGTCCTATTCCTGGTTAGCGAAACATTCTTTGACTGGTAAGTCATCCCACTGAGATTCTGTCACTTCGGCCACCACACTCTTCGCAAAATCTTGACATAATGCACGACCGCAAACTAATTTTGTGGGCTTGATCTCAATGTCAAACTCCTGTATCTTGTTCACCCAACTAGCTCTTTTGCTTCCCAATTCTCCTTGGATGATGAAATTATGCACATCGGGGTGAATGACAAATACTGTGACCCGACTTTGGGAGATGAACTATTTGAATTTTTTGAGGGATTTCATTACCGCATGCACCTGACGTTCTATGAAATTATATTTCTCTTCATGGGTATTGATCACCTAGCTCAAAAACACAATGGGATGCTCCTCGCCATCTTCCCCATTTTGTGTCAAGACAAAAGCATAGCTTTCGGGTTCCCCTATAGCATATAGGATGAAATCCTTATTGTAATCTGGATTGATCAAGATCGGTGCCTGAGCGATTCAAGCCTTAATCTCTTCGAATGCTTCCATTCTTTCTTCTTTCCAGCTAAATTTGGTGCCCTTCTTTAGGAGTTGGGACATTGGCTTGATGACTTGGGCGAAGTCGGGGACAAACTTCCTTACAAAGTTAATCTGGTCGAAGAAATATTGAAGTCCTTTCTTGTCTGTTGGGAGTGGGAGCTTCATTAGAGCCTTGGCTCTGTCAAGATCTACGGTGAGGCCCTTTTCTGATATTGCATGTCCTAGCAACTTTCCTTCATTGACTGTGAATATGGACTTCTTTGGATTGATCGAGATGCCAAACTCTCGATATTTTTCAAAAAAAATTTGTAGGTGTAGTGGATGATCTTCCCTTATTCAGGAGAAAATGGTCATGTCATCTAGATAGATGACGATAACCTTATTTAGAAGCTCACCAAAAGCAAGATCCATTGCTCTCTGGAAATTGGCACCAGCTTTAGATAGGTCGAATGGCATTCACTGGTAAGCAAATGTTCCCCACTTGGTGGTGAATGTTGTTTTATGCTGGTCTTCATCCCTGACCTAGATCTAATTATATCCAAAAAAACCATCGAGCAGATAGAAGCATTGAGCTTCAGACATCGAGTGCAAGATTTGATCGATTTGTGGGAGAGGATAGTGGTCCTTGAGGGAATCCTGGTTTAGGTTGCAAAAGTCCATGCATAATCATATATCTTTGTTTTTTTTTTTACTGGGACTAGGTTCGCTACCCATGAAGAGTTCTTGATGGGATAAATGATCTTTGCCTCGAGCATCATCAGGAGTTCGGCCTTCATTAGGACCTTGATATTAGGATTAATCAGTCTTTGCTTTTGTTGGGAGGTCTTGATCCCCTCCTGCAATTTGATTGTGTGTTGAACCAGCTATCGATTGTATCCCCTGAGATCTTGATAAGACCAAGTAATTATGTCAGAAAACTTTTTGCACAGATTCTGTATCTGTTCTATCTCTTATGAAGTGTAGTCGGTTCCAACCTTTATTGCTTTTCTAGGTTCAAGCTCTAAATCCTGATACTGCTTTTCATTGACTTTGATCATGTGAGAGAGGGCTCGGTCATTTTGATCAAAGAGGCTTTCAAGGGTGATTAGTCCCTTGGGAACATGGTTATTCTTCAATTGAATCAGCCCTTCATATTCTCCTTCATCAGAGATTTTGTCTTTGACTGTGGCGGCTTCTTGGATTATGAAATTTACAATCTGCTTGTCATTGTCAAAGACTTGCCAATGTAGGTATTTTATTGGGATAGAGGGCCTATAGATCATCCTCATAGCTTTGGGCTTATGCACCATGTATTCTACTGGAGAGTACTTGGCTATGATGGATGCCAGAATATCATCATGTTGGTTCTTTTCTCATGGGATTGACTACAGATTGAGAGAATCAAACTGGTCAAACAGGTCCCATACCCTGTTGTGGTATGATTTTAGATAATTCTTCTTTGAGGTACACCTATTTGTGACTTGGTTGCATACCAGTTCAAAATCTTCGAAGATTTGGAGATGCTTTATGCCTAACTTGTCAGCTTTCTTGAGTCCTAGGCATAATGCTTCATATTTTGCTGCATTGTTAGTGCAGCTCCATGTCAATCGGTAGCAATACTCCTTTTGCTCTTCGGATGACGAAACTAGAATAATCCCTACCCTAGTGCCATTTTTACATTGGGCACCATCGAATAACAGCTTCCATAGTCCTTCCTGGGCTCTTGTTCTATTCTCTAGTTGGGAGTGTTTTTTAGGCTTGGTGATCACATAACACCCTATCTCGGTCTCTACCATGGCATTAAAGTCTGCCAATGAGAACTCATATTCATAGCTTAATTGCACAAGATATTCCTCGATCGGATCTACCTGCTCTATTTGCTCCACTATTGCATTCACTGGATCGCTACTTTCTTCTTCAGACATCTTCTGCACAAGAAAGGAAAAAGGCTTTTCATTGTAGATATTCACCTTCTTTCCTTTGAATGGAATCTCCAGATGAGTAATCCATAGACAGATATCCACCTAGCTTTGCCATGAATTCCCTTGACAAGCACATACTAAAATATGGTTCCAAGTCGACTACCACTACCTCTTGTATGACCATGATATGAAGCATCTTATGTAGTCGGATATGAATGTCCTTGATCACCCCTACAGTATTCACTGGAGTACCATCCAACTGGAGTACACCTTGGCTACTTCGCATATATTCCATCCCTATTTCTTTGCAGAATGCTCTTGGCATTACTGTTCTAGTGGCCCCAGAGTCGATCATGCAGTTATGTACAATATACCCTTCTATTTGTAGGGAAATGTAGAATGGAGGTGGTCTATTCTTCCCTATGATGGATGTGGATAGGGTATGCACAATAGCAAGCGGTGTCACCTTTTTTTCTTTAATTGTCTTCAATTATTCTTGCAGCAGGTCTAGTTGTCTAGGTAGTTGCAGTGCCTCGTACAGGCTGATCTTGGCTAGAATCTTCTTCAAATCCTCTATAATGTTGTATGCTAGGGATTTGAGTGCTTCGGGCTCCTTTCTAGGTTCATATCTTGTGTGATACTACTCTGTAGCTTCAACTCTTTGCCACTTAGTCAGTGAAGGAAACTTGAGCTTTTCCTTAGCCTGTTCCTTAGTTTTTGCCTGAGGCGGTTCGGTAGAGGCCTTTTGAGTTTTTTCTTTGATTGGTGTAGGCGAAGGAGCTTTGTTTGGGGCTGAAGTAGATGGTTGTCCTTTCTCAGGTTGAAATTTCTCTTTTGAAGGAGCCATCTGAGTAGCATCTACTTCTATTGCCTTCTTTCCTCCTCTGTTAAGCACTGCAACCGGCTCCTCCTTGCCAATTGTCAGGTTCTAACTCATTTTCCTAATGACGTTGACTTGACCACTATGACTACTATTTGCCAGTGTTTGTACATAGTGTTGGTGTAGGGTGTAGGTATCCTCTTCATGCGGATCATTGCATGTAGAGAACCAATATACATAGTCAAAAGTGCTCGGAGCTTCATCAATCGCAGCATTTCTCGCCGAAGCCTTCCCTTGCTGGACTGCTTGGTCTTTGGTAAGCGCAGGTATAGGATAAGATATTCTCGATAGGAATTCCTGCTGCACTTGCTTCTTCTTCACAATTGTCATGTCATTGGACAACATCTGAACTGTAGAGTTTAGAGACTACATCTCCTACAAAATTTTAGTTTGTATATCATCGACTTTCAGAACGAGTGGCAATGAAGCCATCGTCGATATTGGAGGAAGGGCGGGGTGTTGAGGTGGTGCTGGTAGTATAGGAAATTCCAAAGATACAATGGGCTATGGAGTTGAAAATGTAGGGAAGTGGATTTGTGGAGCGGTTATTTGAGACACGATAGGATTTGGGTTCCAAGATGAAATTGGGAGTGCAGGGGTTGTGGATATTTGCGAAGAGACTGCACTTGCATACTGGAATTGAAGGAATTCGAGAAGTATGTGCATTGACATCCTTTGGGGAAGCTTACCCATAGATATCAAATCCATGTCGGCACTCTTGGCTAACTCATACAACTTGGGAAAAGTATTAACATTAGAATATCTTACCATGAGACTAATATCAGGATTGAAACCCTAAAGGAAATAGAGAGTTGTAGCTTCGTCGGTTGGTCGAAGTCCAACTGGCAATCTTTGCCAGGTTTGAGCGAACCTAACATTGAAATCTACAATCTCTTCTTTTGGATGCCTCTTGATCTAAGTGAACTGATGTAGGAGAGAAGTAGGATCAGAAGACTCATTGAAGTTTCCCATCATTTACTTGGCTAACTGGTCCCATCCCGTAATACTACCGAGTGGTAGATACCTATACCAGTAGAGGAGTTTTCCTCTAAGGTAAAGAACCAGAAGTTTTACCATAATTTGCTTTTCTGTAATGTCATGGGTCACCACCAGAGATATTATGTCCTGGATATACTCTAGAGCAATCTTCCCAGTTCCATCGAATGTTGGGATCTTCTTTATGGCAGCAAGCGACACTTGCCATTGTCCTGCTAGATTCAGTGGTGATAAATAATCCCATGCTGGGCACAACCTGGTCGGCTATGGCTATTGCATTTGTTGTTGTTATTGTTTTTGTGCCATACTTGCTCTTGGATTTTGAGAAATAGAAATTCCTAAAGTTCCCCCTTGATTGCTAGTAGGACAACTAATAGGAATGGAGGGACTAAGACACTTCGGAGAGTTGGGAGGATTGGGAGGAAAACTAAATGTTGTACTATCAGAAGTTAAGCCTTGTCTGCCAATAGAGGATGTTCCTTGTAACAGTTACTCAGGGGTGACCAACCTTGATTGCTCCCCAAAGGCATCAATATCTAGCTCAAAAAACTCGGTTTCCTCTCCTCTATTCTTAACTCTCCATGTAGATCACCTATCTTGTATACAAATTTTTGATGATGATGAGTTAATTCCTGATAATTTCCTAGATGAATATTTGTTTGCTCTTTCTATTTTCACTCCTTGGTATGTTGATATTGTAAATTACTTAGTAATAGGAAAAAATGCCTCAAAACTATACACCGCATGAGCATAGAAAATTAATACGTCAGAGTATCCCTTATATGTGGATTCATGGAGTCTTGTTTAAAACATGTCCTAACCAAATAATTAGGATATGTGTGCAAGAAGAAGATGTATATGACATCATTCAGGTGACACATGAAGAACCTTGTGGAGGTTATTATGCCACTCAAAGAATAGTTAGTAAAATACTTCAAGCCGGTTACTTTTGGCCTACCATGAATAAATATGACCATAAATTTATTGATAGATGTGATGCTCGTAAAAGAGCTAGTAAGCCTACACCTTCAAGTTCTGCAAGAAGTGTTTGAACCATTTGAGAAATAGGGAATTGAATTTTTTGGACCAATATACCCTCCAAGTGTTGGTAATAAACACATACTTGTGTATATAGACTATGTTGCTAAGTGGGCTGAAGTTAAAGCTTTACCACGAGCACAAGTTGAACTGGTAGCTGATTTCATTTATGAAAATATTATGTAATACTTTGGAGCACCTAGAGAGTTAGTTTCAGATCATGGAACCCAATTTATCTCCAAAGTAATTGCACATTTTGTTGACATCTATAAAATAAAATATATGAAATCCTCATCATATCACTCTCAATCCAATGAACAAGTAGAAGTTACGAATAGAGAACTTGAAAAAATCATTACAAAATTCATAGCTATTAATAGGGGTGATTGGGATGAGAGATTAAAATAAGTTGTATAGGCATATAATACAACATGGCAAACTACAATAGGATTATCACCTTATGAAATTATCTATGGCAAACAAGCTATCATGCCCATTGAATTTGAGATAGAAACTCTTTGCACAATGGTACAAATTGACATGAATTTGAACCAAGAACATAAATCTAGATTGGAAAAGTTAAATATTATAGATGAAAAGAGACTAGAAGAATTACATAGGACTGAAATAACCCAAAAAAAAAAGTATGAAATGGTATGATAAACACATTGTACCATGTACATTTCAATCAGGAGATTGGGCCTTGTTGTTTGACTCTCGTTACCAATATTTTCAAGGTAAATTGAGGACAATATGGCTAGGACCCTATGAAATTGAGGAGATATTTGGGAATGGTACAGTAAAAATTAGGCCTATAGATGATTCAACAAGAAAACTACTAGTAAATGGGTATAGGCTTAAACTTTACAAGAAGCCATTTTCTAAGGAAGAATTCATACACCACCTTAAGCAACAAGCAGATTTGCAGTGTATCTCTGAAATGCAATAAAAAAATATTGAATAATAAATTCTCTCACATAAAAAAGAGATTATGCTTCCTTTAATTCTTTATAAAGTTTCTATATCTGCAATATTTCTCTCTTATTTTCATCAATTTTCAATATCAATATTTCAAAAATATCCAAAAGGATATTTCTTTAATAGCTTGTAGGAAAATGACTACCACATGTTGCATAATACCTTTTTTGCTGAATGAAATCTAGGTGTTCTCAATTATTCAACCACCACTAGTGTTTTGAGAAAATTTTCATTGAAATTCAAGCAATATTTTGGTATTGTAATATATTCCTAGTCAATCATGTTTTTATTGGACTATACACATTAGAACATATAGAAACATTGTGAGATTTGGAGAGATTAACTCATGAGTTACTATTTCCATAAAGTGAATGGATTCCCCTACTTATCCATATATGCGCATGGCTTAGATTATTAATGAATTGGCAAAAGGACAAGCTCGCCCTTCATACCACAAAAAAAAAATCCCTTGATCCTCATCTAATCGAGCAAGTATCCCAAAAATATATTCTTGCTTCCTCTAAAAATAAGAAAGAATTCCAAAAAGCAATAAAATCCCTTGCTTCCTCTTAAAATGAGCAATTATCCCAAGAAAATATCAAATAATGGTAAAATATCTTGAATCCCTAGAATTCTTAGTGTCTCAAAAACCATGGGGTGATCCTCATTTCAGTAATGGATTGAATGAAACCCACTTGGAAATAAGGTATCCTTACATAGTAGCGCTAATTTTGGACAAGACCTTTGGATACTCACAAATAAGTTGGCTTGTTGGCATAATTAATCATTATTTTACTCAGTAAAAATGAGGAATGAATACTCACTGTACATACAGTTGGTCTTTGAAAGGATTGAAAACATTAGGACAACTTTAACATCATATCGGTTTGTAAAGTGAATAGATGAATTTTTTTGAAGTCACTAGGATGTATGAGTCTTTGAGAAACAACTCTAGAATATCATAAGCAGGCAAAATTTAGAAGAAAATACTTATGGAAGTACCATAATTTATTTTATCCTACAAAAATATGGCTTGTATCTCCCAAAATTTTACACCCTTCAACAAAAGCCATCATAATATCAAAATATCTATTTCATTTTTTCGTAAGTGTTGAAATTACTCAAGCCTTTAATAGAGATCTATTTTTACATATATTGATGATAGATATCAAGATTTATAATCATTTTTATCTCACTTGGATGCTTCTTAATGAAATTCAAGAAGCAAAATCACAAATATAATCTTAATAATCCCTCATAAATAAAACTCATTATTATACCATCCACCATAATATAAATAGGACACCCTTCATTTTATTTTTGCTATATAGCCAAAATTACAGTTTAGGGGGAGTAAATAAATACATCCAAAGTTCATAATACAATTTAGGGGGGAATAATCAGGTAAATTATTTTATTAATTCTAAAAACTATAGTTTCTGTAGATATCTTCCATAGATAGTTTTTGTAGACAACTTTTGTAGATGTCTTCCATAGACAGTTTTTGTAGATAGTTTTCATAGGCATATTTCATAGATTTTTTTTGTAGAAATCTTCTATAAATGCTTTATATAGATATATTTTGTAATAATATTTTGTAAAAATATTCTGTAAACACCATCCGTATATAATATTTGTAATACACACCATGAAATATTTCTAAGTGTCAAGACTTAAACTAACACTAAGTAAAAATGATACGTGGAAATCTAGAATATGACAAAATGTGTCAACATAGAATATCATAACACATGTCAATAGAGACTTACCAATATCATTTTAAAGGAATATAAGGGTAAAATTGTAGAAAAATTTAAAAGACTACCTTTGATCACCCTTAGGAATTTGTGGATCCTTATATGGCACTAAAATTAAACTCAATATTCAAAAGGTGTGTCAAAAGTCTCCCACAAACCTGATGTGTATGATTATGATGGCATCACATAGCACAATCCACGAGCGATGACCAATTGAAAACATATTACATGGATGTATTCCTTTGAAAAGCATGAAAGACGATTACACAAGCCACATTGACTACTAGGAACACCTACATGCAAAAGCAAACAAACTCAGCTGTAGACCAGTATTAATAAGGAAAAGATAAAATTTAAAACATGTGAGCATCAATATCAATAGAAAAATAGATAATGTGGGCATCAAGACTAGTTACACGATGGAAGGAAGAAGTGACATGACACATGCATGCAAAAGTAATAATTTAAAAAGGAAATTTTTATGTTTCCATAAGTGACTAAAGGCACAAGGTATAAAATTATTATAATTATTAATGCCTAAAACTTTCCACATAATATGGTGATAAAATTTTGTGCGAAGAAGGATGTAGACCACCCTAAACCCATCAACGATGATTAACACATGGCTTCATGCACCAATAGCAAGAAACACCGTAAATGGAAGATGCCAATTGTCAATCAAATTTTAAACGAATGGCCATGATAAAATTCGTGCAAAATATAGAAACTTTGCATGTCAATTAAAACTAATGATGATCATCGACATGTAGTTTTTACCATCTAATCACACAATAGTGACATGGATCTAAGCCCTAAATCATCAATTAAACTAAAACTAAGGGACGTGATTTACTGAGCTATAATATTATTTGTTTTCGCTGATTAAGGTTAAATGGATGGTCTAGATCCTTTGCATGGCTAAAAATACATGAAAAGGAAAAAAAACCCTAGAATTCACCTTCCTTTTTTAAAATGTCGTGAATGTGCGACGAAAATGCTCTGCAAACACAGCCGAAACTTTGTAGAATATTTTAGCAAAACTAAATTAAAGGTTTCAAATCAGATATAGAAGGGGAAAAATCATCACAAAAGGATGAAATTGTGAGAGGAAACGTGGGTGAAGAGAAATTTTGAGAACGACAACATAGGGTGACAAAAACGTTTGGTAGAATGAAAGTGGTAGGTAGAATTTAATTGTTTCAATTTTATTTTTAATGACGAACAATTGTAGATACTTTACACCTTATTATTTGGCCAAACATATAAAAAAAGTGTATAATTTTTAGTAGTTTACACAAAAGGGTAGGGAAAATTATAATTACTTCTACCGATGAAAGAAACCTCTGTAAAAAAATATAAAACTATTGTTTTCACATTTTGCACAATTCTTTTATGAAATCATTAAATTATTTTTCTGTAAAATGTAAAATATTTTTGGAAATGAAAAATTTGTGCAGGTCTTCCATTTGCTGAAAACAAATTCTGAAACTACCTCCACTAAAATTTTGTCTACTCTTTACCCTAAACTATACCTCGTTCCATGTTCCAAAAGAGGAGTGAACCCTCATCTATTGAAACATAAAATTCTAGTAATTCTGTAAAGCAATTATTTCAAAATGTGAGGTGTTGGGATACCCTCACAAAGTTCCAAGGCCATGACCAGGGTGTTGTAAAATAGTTTATCATGAACTGTAATCCTGCAACCATGGTCACTCGCATTGGGGATATCCAAATTGTGCTGAATTCTAGTGTTATTTCTAAAGTCCTGAGTTTACCTGAGGTAGGACTACCCTACTACAAAAATTCTTCTAAGAGTGTTACCCAACTGGTAGAAAAATTTGGTGAAAATTGTACCATCATATGTGACAAGGAGGGATGGATAAAGGGCATTGCTACTTCTACACTTCCTCTTAAGTGGCAAGAAGTTGCTATCTTAATCATTAAATTTTTCACACTAGAGGGACGAATGTCTAGCTATGTAACGTATCACCTTAGGATGTAAATAAAATTGAAGTTTCCAAAACAAAAATATTGTATCATCAATTTGTCATATTTATTCCTTCAATATTTGAAATCTACAGTTGTTTGCGTAAAGCCTAAAAATTATGATGATAGTCCTAAATTTCATTTAATCACACTTCATAGGATTATCAAAGTATTGGTATTGCAAAAAGCAAATGAATTTAAAATTTCTTGGAATACAATCATAGAGGACTCTAACCTACCAGATTATTCTAAACCCATTGATATTGAGTCACAAGAAAATAGTCCATATAAGAAGGATCCTAAATTAGAGAGATAGGAAGAGGAGCCTAAAATTCCAAAACATAAATGCCAAACTCACACCAGGTTTGCTAAATCATCCCAACCTGCACAAAAAACTTGGTGTAAGAAACCCATTCTTGAACTCATGACAAAGGAGAAATTTCTGGATACGAGTTTAATTTACCCACACCTAAACTAGCTACTAAATCACTGTCACATATTTAGGCACATAATACTATTTTGTAGATCAAAATTGACAAAATTCAAGAACATTTTGTGGAGCATTCAAAACTAGTCCAATGAGCTCTTACCCTCTAGATATACATGATCAAACAAATCTTAGTGGATTGGGTGACTAAACCTACTGACCCCATCAATTGATCGTCACCTATCGATGCCTCTCCCAAAAAAAGTTCCACAACTTGTAGGAAACAAAAGAAGTCTATCAAATTTAGCAAAATCAACAAGACCATTAACTTTTCTAGGATTCTCAAAGAAGAGAGTTAACTACCACTTTCTAGTATGATGCAATAGAATCAACCTCAAGAAAAGAGTCCCTCCATAAAAACTAGAACCGCACCAAGAAAACTAGCCCTAAAAATTGATATACCTCTAGAAATTAATGCAATCATCAACAATGTGGTTGCATCAATTGAGATACCTCCGCCTTCCAAAACATAGGACACAATGCAAGGAGAGGAATCCATTGAGGTAGAGCATATCAAAATTGTTATGGTTGAAACTCTAGTTGATGAATAGAAAGCTAAGGAATAGGTAGAGAAGGTCAAGCATGAACACAAATTGCCACCAATGTGACCTCCATCATCAAGAATTTCTACCCGATGGACACAAGTCGGATAAACTAAAAACTTGCTAAAATATTTTCATAATTTTCAGACTTAATATTTGATATTTATATATTATTATTTCTACAAAATGTTTGAATGTTTTATATCTATAGATATATTTTCTATGACATATATATATATATATATATATATATATATATATATATATATATATATATATATATATATATATATATATATATATCTGAAAATGATATTATGGATAAAATTTTATATATGAAATTTTTTGTGCAGTGCTTAATGTTTATGCTTACAGTTTTAGTAGGTTATAACAATAAAATAATTTTGAGGACTCATTTTTTTGCCCAAAACTATTATGTTATTTCACTCTTGCAAGAATTAGTTCTTTGAAAAATTGTAAACAATATATTTTTTTGTAGATGTTTTAATAATTAGATGTTTTGCATTTATTGATAAAATTATTTCTTTTATGATACTGTTACAGGTAACCTTTAAGAAATCATTATTTTCAGATCTATTTGGTAGTTTCTATAACATTTGTATTGTCATATAAATTATTTTTAAAATATCTGAAATATTTTACTTTCAACTACAGAAATCTAATTGGAACCTAGGTATTGTAATACGTGATTTTAGAGTTATTTCTAAAAATGTTCATTTCTTGTGATTTTTAGTGTTGTTACCTATGATTTTCAGAAATAAGATTGTTGGCAATTTTGGGTACCTTGAGTACATTGCATTTGCCTAAGTTTAGTTGTTGTCATTGATGTCAAGGAGCTATTGGTAGTTGTTGTTTTTGATGTCAAGGAGTTCTTGGAGCAATTTTTTTTTATGTCTAAGGATGTGTTTTGATGAAGGTTTTAGCTAGTAAGTAAGTCTCCAAGAAAATCAGAGTAGCCCAGTAGCAAAAAATCCAAAAAAAGATAAGTTAGAAAAATTTTGTAGGCTGCTGGAAAAACTATCATGATTTCACGACATGTTTGAGGAGAGAGAAAGTTTTGGCAAAACTGTCGCAATTTCGTGACATGCTAGAAGGCAGAGGCAAAGCTGGCAAAACTGTCATGATTTCGCGACATGTTTGAGGAGAGAGAAAGTTCAGGAAAAACTATCACGATTTTGCAACAAGTTAAGTTAGCAGTGTTGAGTTGCAGAAAGTGTCGCGATTTCGCGACAAGTTTCAATGAAGTTGTACGGATGCAGAAAGTGTCACGATTTCACGATAGGTTGAGTTGGTAGCTTGCAGTTGGCAAAAGCGTCACGATTTCATGACATGTTCCAGTTTCACGAGTAGTTGACAGAAAAGTGCTTAAGGCAATGAAAGCGTCGTGATTTCGTGACATGTTTCAGTTTCACGAGTAGTTGGCAGGAAAGAGCTTAAGGTAGCAAAAGCGTCACAATTTCACGACATGTTCCAGTTTTGCGAGCAGTTGGCAAAAAAGTGCTTAAGGCAGTGAAAGCGTCGTGATTTCGTGACATGTTCCAGTTTCGCGAGCAGTTGGCAGGAAAGAGCTTAAGGCAGCAAAAACGTCATGATTTCACATGTTCCAGTTTCACGAGCAGTTGGCAGGAAAGAGCTTAAGGTAGCGAAAGTGTCACGATTTCACGACATGTTCCATTTTCGCTAGTGCAAACCGAGAAAAGGTTGAAGAAGCAAGAAGTGTCACGATTTCGTGACAAAGTTGTAGATGACATCAGCAAGAGGCAAAGGTGTCACGATTTCATGATAGAAGCTAAGAAGAAGGCTTTGGAGTCTAAAGCATCACGATTTCATGACAGAGTTGCTGATGACATCAACAAAAGCAAATGTGTCACAATTTCATGACAAGAGTAGAGAGGAAGGCCTTGTAGACTAAGGTGTCATGATTTCATGATAGAAGACATGATGACATCAGCAAAGTCAGGGAGTGTCACGATTTCACAACAACAGGCTAAAGCAAGGTGTAAGGTAGATTGCAGTGTCACGATTTCATGACAACAAGCTAGCAAAAGTGTACGACAGGCTGTAGTGTCACGATTTTGTGACAACAAACCAAAGAAGGTGCACGACAGGCAGTAGTGTCACAATTTCACGATAGCAAGTAATACAAGGTGTACGATAGACAAAGGCATAGCGATATCGTGACATGTTTGAGTTTTGTGCTAGAAAAGCTATAGAATAATAGAGGCGATTGAAGCCAACGGAGTTAACCTTTGCCGACGAAGTGTAAGGTTGTGCAACCGACGATTGTTTTAAGGATATACAGCAAACTAAGATCAAGAGTTTAATCATGAATTATTGCTATAAAAGGAGGACTATTTTTGAGTTTCATGTGTCGAATGTGTGTGTCAAAGTTGCACAAGTGAAGTCTGTTGTGCACAAAGAGCAGTCGTATCGAATCGATCGAAGTGTGCATTCGAAGTGCAACTTTTGTAGAAGTAGAGTGGAGGAAGAAGTTCGATCGAGGAGAAGCAGACGGTGCGAAGAGGGTGCTATAGTGGCTACACATAGGCGCATAAGTTGCTGTGCGATCGAGTGCTACAGTATTTACACAGACTGTGTAAAGAAAACAAAGTGTGCAAATACTGCGCTATGGTGATGTGCAACGGAGTAGAAGCTAAGTTGAGAAGATAGTGCTACTGCATTTTGCAAAGATTGCACTACTGTATTTGCATAGAAGTTGAGAAGATAGTGCTACTGTAAATTTGAGAATACTGTGCTGCTGTAGTTGTGTAGACAGTGAAAAGTTATTTTCCAACCAAGTGTAGAAAAGAATAGAGGAAGAGGACAATTGTGCCAGATCGAAGGACTATGTTTGGTGCAGATAAGAGGACCAGCTTTGCAGTGACAGAGTTGAGGATAGAGATCTCTAGCCAGAGCAGGGAAGACAGGTGTCTTATGTGGATAGTGTTCCACTTGCTAAGGGCAAAGGAGATAGAGGTCTTCTAGAGGATCACCAGCAAAATAGAATTAGGGGAAGGTGTCTCCTTTGAGCTGAGGCTCATAAACATTATAATAGGGAAGGATTCCTAGAGGACTTTGATACAACTTTTAGAAGAAAATTTTTATCCGTGGAGTAGCCCACCTTGGGTGAACCACATAAATTACTATGTCTCTTTGTGGATTGCATTTTTTGCACTATTTTACTGTTGTTATTACTGCTATCTTATTCTGCATGTTAATGGTTTGAAAGTTGTATTGATAGATAAAGTTAAAAGTGGTCTTATAATGTTCACCCCCCTCTCAAGTATAAGCTTGTGTTCTTCAATTGGTATCGAGCCGAGTGCCTTCAAAAATTTTAACAGCTTGAAGGAAAAGTTTGCAAAGAACACAATGGACTATTCGAGTGGCAATGCAACACCTATTCTTGACCGATCAGATTTTGGCCTGTGGAGTGCAAGAATGAAAGTCTATCTAATGGCACTTGGTAATGAGGTATGGGAAGTTATTGAAGATGGGTACACCATTCCTACAAATGGTCCTTACACTAAAGAAGACAGGCTTCTACATCACAACAACTCAAAAGCCATGAATGCAATCTTGAAGGGTTTACAAAAGGCAGATCTCACCAAAGTTATTCACTGCAAGACAGCTAGTGAAATGTGGAAACAATTACAGGTTGTTCATACAGGTGATGCAAATGTTCAAAATGCCAAGTTGAGACATTTTAAAGGTATGTTTGAACAACTCAAGATGAATGATGATGAAAATATTAGTGACTACATGCTTCGGATGGATGAAGTTGTTAATTATATGAAAGACTTAGGTCTTGAACTTGCTGAAAATGATGTGTGTGATAAGATTTTAAGATCCTTTCCTAATAGATTTAGTGAAAATATTTTTGCTATTGAGGAAGCTAAAGATTTAGATAAATTGAAAAAGGATGAGCTCCATAGTATTCTTGTAGCATTTGAGTTGAGAACTCAAGTGAAAGCTGATGTAAAGAAAGAGGCAGCTTTCAAATCTACCAAGAAATCAAAAGGCAAAAAGATTCAAGAAAGTGATGAGTCTTCTAGTGAGGAAGAGGCATATTATAGCAAGAAAGGCAAGTTTTCCAGAAAGCACAAAAGCAAGAAAAATATAAGATGTTTCAATTGTGAGAAATTTTGTCATTATGCTACTGACTATACTGTTTCCAAAAAAGAAAGTGATGAAGATATATATGATGTTAAGAGCAAGGATTCTAAAAAGTACAAGTATTACAAGAAAAGCAAAGATGAGTACAACAATCATGGAAAGAGGCATTCTCACAAGAATAAGAAGAGCTTCTACTTAGACAAATCAAGTAAGTGTTCTAGTAGTGATAGTGATAGTTCTTCTAGTGATGATGAAAATGAGATGTTCATTTCAAAAAAAGAGGAAGAACCGAAACATAAATTCATTATCATGAAATGTTTTAGATGTGGAAATTTTGGGCACCTTGAGGATGATTACAGAAATAATGATTTTGCTGCTAGTATGTATGAGGATGCTTCAGAAAACTACAATGAAGATGCATGTATGGTTTTTGAAAAAGGTAGCACCTCTAGTGATAAGAAATCTGAAAAAGGTCGTGATAATTCAAAGTGCCATCAAATAGAGGATCTTGAATGTGAACTCAATAATTCTCTTAGTGTTTTGAGAAAGGAAAGAAAGAAGAATGAGAGACTCAAGATTAAATTAGATGAATGCTGTATGGAGAGATATGAACTTATAGAAAATCTTGAAGTCTCTATGGCTAAGTCACAAGAACTCAAGAATGAGTTAGATTCTAAAATTCAGGAGTATAGTGAGTTAGAACAGGAAATGGCTTCTTTGAAAGAAGAAAATAAATATTACAAGGATAAACTCTATAGATTTTAGGACAGCTCCAAGAAGGTTAAGTCTCTCATCAAAAATCAAAGAAATCCAACAGATAAAACAGGTCTTGGTTTTGTTGAGCTGCACAAGAAAAAGGTTGGGGAATCTAGCAAGAGATTTCAAAAAGAAGAGAGTTATGTTGAAGAAAGTATTTCAGATCATGATTTCGTAAGTGATAAATGCACAGAAATAGGAAATATAATTTTGAATGCCAAGAAGACGATTTCGGGACCCAAGAAGTCAAATAAAAGAAAATTTCATGGCACATGTTTTGCATGTCATAGATTTGGTCACATGGCTGTACATTGCATGACTCAAGTGAAGAAAGTAAATGACAGTTTCAAGAGACATAATTTCTTTCAAGGGTATTGCTACTCTTGTCAACAATTCGGGCACAAGGTAATTTTTTGCAAGGCAAATAACAGGAACTGGGTTAGTCAGAACAGGTGGATTCAAAGAATAGCCATGCTTGAAAGAAATAATATTGTTACTTGCTATAAGTGCAACAATGAAGGTCACCTAGCTAGATAGTGTAGAGCTAATATTTTGAGATACAGGAACAGAAACAACAGTATGAACAAGTCCAAGGATCAAAGCATGGATAAGAACAGGAATAAAAACAAAAATAAGAAAAGTAATATGGACAGGTTCAAGGATCAAGGTATGGAGAAAAACAAGAGTAATGAAAGGAATAGGAACAACACTATGAACAGGTCTGAGGATCAAAAAAATAACAAGAACAACAATGTGGAAAAAGAATTCAAGAGAAGGCCCGACAAAGAAATAGTAGACATTAATTATGATGAGTGTCTAATGGGAGTTTCACTCCCAACCCTGTTTTAAATCACCTTAATAGAAGGTGGGGGAGGGACTAAGCTAAGAGACTCATTCTTAGTTCCAAAACCCTGAAGGTGACCCTTTGCCATTGATGACAAAGGGGGAGAGATTTGAGTAAGGGGGAGAGATATGTGTAAGGAGAATCTATGAGTAAGGGGGAGAGATATGTGTAAGGGGAAGTATTTCAAGTGAAGAGAAGAGCTTCAAGTCAGGGGGAGCAAAAAATTCAAATATAGATTCTCAGTTGTTGGATTAGTTGGTTCAGTTATGTTTTTAGTTAAGGGTTGCCATCAATGACAAAGGGGGAGATTGTTGGCAATTTTGGGTACCTTGAGTACATTGCCTTTGCCTAATTTTAGTTGTTGTCATTGATGTCAAGGAGCTATTGGTAGTTGTTGTTTTTGATGTCAAGGAGTTCTTGGAGCAATTTGTTTTTATGTCTAAGGATGTGTTTTGATGAAGGTTTTAGCTGGTTAGTAAGTCTCCAAGAAAATTAGAGTAGCCCAGTTGCCAAAAATCCAAAAAAAGATAAGTTAGATAAAGTTTGTAGGCTGCTGGAAAAACTGTCATGATTTCGCGACATGTTTGAGGAGAGAGAAAGTTTTGGCAAAACTGTCATGATTTCATGACATGCTAGAAAGCAGAGGCAAAACTGGAAAAACTATCATGATTTCGCAACATGTTTGAGGAGAGAGAAAGTTTAGGCAAAACTGTCATGATTTTGTGACAAGTTAAGTTGGCAGTGTTGAGTTGCAGGAAGTGTCACGATTTCGCGACAGGTTTCAATGAAGTTGTACGGATGCAGAAAGTGTTACGATTTCACGACAAGTTGATTTGGCAGCTTGTAGTTGACAAAAGCGTCATGATTTCGTGACATGTTCCAGTTTCACGAGCAGTTGGTAGAAAAGTGCTTAAGGCAGTGAAAGCGTTGCGATTTCGTGACATGTTCCAGTTTCGCGAGCAGTTGGCAGGAAAGAGCTTAAGGCAGCAAAAGCGTCACGATTTTGCGACATGTTCCAGTTTCGTGAGCAGTTGGCAGAAAAGTGCTTAAGGCAGCGAAAGCATCGCAATTTTGTGACATGTTCCAATTTCGTGAGCAGTTTGCAGGAAAGAGCTTAAGGCAGCAAAAGCGTCGTGATTTCGTGACATGTTCTAGTTTCACGAGTAGTTGGCAGGAAAGAGCTTAAGGCAACGAAAGCGTCACGATTTTGCAACATGTTCCATTTTTGCTAGTGCAAATCGAGAAAATGTTGAAGAAGCAAGAAGTGTCACGATTTCGTGACAAAGTTGTAGATGACGTCAGCAAGAGGCAAAGGTGTCGCGATTTCATGACAGAAGCTGAGAAGAAGGCTCTTGAGTCTAAAGTGTCACGATTTCATGACAGATTTGCTGATGACATCAGCAAAAGTAGATGTGTCATGATTTCATGACAAGAGTAGAGAGGAAGGCCTTGCAGACTAAGGTGTCATGATTTCATGACAGAAGACATGATTACATCAGCAAAGTTAGGGAGTGTCATGATTTTGTGACAATAGGCTAAAGCAAGGTGTAAGGCAGACTGCAGTGTCGTAATTTCATGACAACAAGCTAGCGAAAGTGTACGACAGGCTGTAGTGTCACGATTTCATGACAATAAACCAAAGAAGGCGCATGACAGGCAGTAGTGTCATGATTTCGTGACAACAAGTAATACAAGGTGTACAACAGACAAATGCATAGTGATATCACGACATGTTCGAGTTTCACGCTAAAAAAGCTACAGAACAGCAGAGGCAGTTGAAGCTGATGGAGTTAACCTTTGTCAACGAAGTGTAAGGTTGTGCAACTGATGATTGTTTTAAGGATATACTAACTAAGATCAAGAGTTTAATCATGAATTATTGCTATAAAAGGAGGACTATTTTCAAGTTTCATGTGTCGAATGTGTGTGTCAAATTTGCACAAGTGAAGTCTGCTATGCGCAAAGAGTAGTCGTATCAAATCGATCGAAGTGTGCATTCAAAGTGTGACTTTCGCAGAAGCAGAGTGGAGTAAGAATTTTGATCGAGGAGAAGCAGACGGTGCGAAGAGGGTGTTGTAGTGACTGCACATAGGCGCATAAGTTGTTGTGCGATTGAGTGCTACAGTATTTACACAGACTATGTAAAGAAAGCAGAGTGTGCGAAGACTGCACTGTGGTGATGTGCAATGGAGCAGAAGCTAAGTTGAGAAGATAGTGTTGCTACATTTTGTGAAGATTGCACTACTGTGTTTGCATAGAATTTGAGAAGATAGTGCTGGTGTAAATTTGAGAAGACTATGTTGCTGTAGTTGTGCAAATAGTGAAAAGTTGTTTTCCAACCAAGTGCAAAAAAGAATAGAGGAAGAGGACAATTATGCCAGACCGAAGGACTATGTTTGGTGCAGATAAGAGGACCAGCTTTGCAGTGACAGAGTTGAGGACAGAGATCTCCAACCAGAGCAGGGAAGACAGGTGTCTTCTATGGATAGAGTTCCACTTGCTAAGGGCAAAGGAGATAGAGGTCTTCTAGAGGATCACCAGCAAAGCAGAATTAGGGGAAGGTGTCTCCTTTGAGCTGAGGCTCATAAACATTGTAATCGGGAAGGATTCCCAGAGGACTTTGATACAACTTTTAGAAGAAAGTTTTATCCATGGAGTAGCCCACGTTGGGTGAACCACGTAAACTACTGTGTCTCTTTGTGGATTGCATTTTTTGCACTGTTTTACTGCTGTTATTACTGCTATCTTATTTTGCATGTTAATGGTTTGAAAGTTGTATTGATAGATAAAGTTAAAAGTGGTCTTATACTATTCACCCCCCCTCTCAGTATAAGCTTGTGTTCTTCAAAGATCTAATAGACCTATTTGATTATTTCTAAAAAATAATTATATTTTCTTGTTTCATGCAATTGTAAATTTATGGAAAATATGTAAAGTTTCATGAATATTTCAATTTGTAGAAATCTGGAATACAATATTTGAAATATGTGTCATGTTTGTAATATTTTATTAAAACCTCATTTTCTCCAAATGCATGAGGACATGCATATCTCTCAGTTTGGGGGAAAATGATGAGTATTTATTTATCATGTATTACTTAAGATAAATTGTTTAAATTTCATCTTTAAATCATGGTTGCAATGCATTTTAATGGTTATTTCTGTGATTTATCAACTAAAATTATGGATATGGTTAATCTACAAATTTATGTATTTATGTATTTCATGTAAAATGCATGTAAGTTGTGTATGATTATACATAAAAATGTTGAATAATGTCTTCAGGAATATGATGCGGTAGCACAAGCTTCAAATCAGACCTTGTACATGAGAAGATGGACAAAAGGATGATACATTCAAAAGAAGGCTAAATATGGTTACAAAATATAGTAGCTAATGATTGTTACATAATACAATAGCTGATGATGGTTACAGAAGACAATTAACGAAGTGAGTTACATAAGGTAGTTGCTAAAGACTATTATCAAAGATAACTTTTACCAAAAATTATGCAAGAAATTTGACTAAGTCAATTGACAGACGCTGCATGCCACATCATTGATAGCATGGCACTTTTACACGGTGGTAAAGTGTTTTCAATCAGCATGATTATTTGACTTGTCAAATATTATTCATGAGGAAATTGTGATTAATAAAGTTGTTATAAATTTGTTTTATCAAGGCATGAACTTTGAGTATTGTAGGTTGTCTAGATTATGATGCAAAATTATTATGTCCTTCTCGTGAATAAAGGGTCATATAGTTATGATGTTATATCTTGTGAAATGTTCAAATTAGTATTGTTTTGTTATGTTCGTTCATGAAATACCACTTGGACCACTTAGGTTATTTATCGAGTCCAAGTAGGTTAGGAAATTATGTTAGTTTAGATTATTTTTGTTAAGTACATAGTTGTCGCATTATCAAGTCCACAACACCACATGGAAAAATACATGGAAGAATTATATTTAGAATTATCCAAGTCATATTATATATTACATAGGAAGACATTTGAAAAGGTTTAATCATCAATTGTCTGTCTAATAAAAAATTTTATGATGTAGAAATAATGTTGAAATAACTCTGTACAATTTCTAAGGAAATGCACCATCATGTACATCTGAAATTCCAACAATAAAAGCAATACTTTACTTTTCACATAAGGTAATTGTATCATTTGTGTTATTTACTGCTTGATTTCTTTTATGTAGTTATAATAATATTTTTCTTGCATCCATAAAATAGAATAATGTTAGTAGCAGTTATGCATCTTATATACTGAGATAAAGTAGTTTAGATGAGAAAGACTTACACTGTCCTCTAGGAGGTAGGGCCCACTCCTACTTGTTTATTCCCTATTCTATCATCCCTAAAATAGGTTAGGAATAGTTAGTGTGTAAAATTAACCTTAGAATATAAATTAAATTAAATTGCATTATCATAGATCAGAAAGTAAAAATAGATAATTAAAACTAACTACAAGAGGATCGTCACCAATAGATAAAATCATCATTAGATCAAACCATCAATAGGTAAAAATCATATTTATTGCATAAAATATAAATTACGTTTTATTATCATTCCCACATGATTTAATTTTTGTTTGCTATAATTATTATTTTTTTGCAAAATCTAAAACTAAAAGAGATATGAATTAAGCTTAGAATTAATCTCATTGGTACAATCTATACTAGATTTCATTTTTTAAAATCTAACCTTGATTACCTCAGATGGATAAAATTAAATGTAAGTTATTACAGTCGATTAGGCATTTGTAAATGATACGATGCTTCAGAAACCACTTTGGAATGATCTAGAAATGCATTATATAGCCCCCCTTATTCCATTTTTGGTTGTTCATTGTGGTTCATTATTTTTTATTCATATTCATTAATTGCTTACTATTGCAATATCAATATAGAACTGTTGGTTATGAATCTGCCACAGGAAAGGATTTTAAAATAAATACGCCCTAGACTCGACCAACATTGAAAGGCCGAGAGAAATAAATGTCCCCTGGACCAATCTCTAGAGAGGGCTGGTCCCCTTGCTAAATCTTAACTTCTGAAGACTAAAGTTGCAGGAAAGATATAGGAAATGTGTAGAAAGAAATAGGAAATATAGCCACAGGCTGAATTTTTCAGATCTAGGAAAGCTTAGTAGTAGAAAAAAACCTCAAGCACATAAACAACATATAGTAAAGATAGTAACACGATCTACTTACAACCTTGCACAGATTGCCTTCAAGATTGCATTCCAACACACTCTTCTTCACCAACAATATTCAAATTCAGATACAGAATTTAAATCCCTACAACGGATAAAAGTATGAGCATAAACGAGAAATGAAGTAGAAAGAAGGAAAACACACAAAAAATTGCTCATAGAATCAAAGGCCAAATATCTTTTATTTATGCAAAATTTTGACATGTTTTTTAGCAAAAGTCCTTTCAATCTCCCTTTTTGAGATATACATTGATATTTATAGAGGTTTCGCCTCCTTGTAGCATTCAAAGCATGAAACAGATTTTCTCGAGATCCACAAAATATGCAATGGAGAAGATAAATGATCCCCTTAATCCTACCTTGGAGAACTCACAATCCAAATAGAAACAAGGAACCAGATGTCTTTCATTAAATGACCGTTCTCAGACCAAGCTTGAACCCTTAGAAAATCATGAATAGGAGCTTTTAATAATGGAGGCATCTTAAATTCTGGTAGCTTTAATAACTACATGCCTGAGCATGTTCTTTCATCTTGCATCCATTGGAAAGCAGCAAAACATTAAATTCTGGAGAGATTTTCATTCTGGGAAATCAAAATACTTCATCGGGCTGCTGAACTGCTTCTTTGCGCAAAACTGTGACGGGTCGCGAAACCGTGACATGTCACGAAATTGTGACATTTTCCCTCTCCGTATGCTTTTGTCACTTTGGGTCATAAAAACCAAACATGTCATGAAATTGCGACGTATTCAGCTCTTTGTTCTCCTTTGTCACCTTAGGTCATGAAAACCAAACATGTTGCGAAATCATGACAATTTCTTGCTCTCTGCCTTCTTCTTCATGTCCTTCCGTGAAAACGTGACAAGACACAAAACTGTGACATGTCACGCTATCGTGACAATTTTTGCTCATCATCTTCATTATCACCTCCAAGTCATGAAAACCCAACATGTCATGATTTCATGACGTTCTGTACTATTCTGTTTCTTCCTTGCTTTGCCCCCGTGAAACTATGACATATCATGATTTTGCGACGTTCTTTCCCCATGTTGTCCTTTCGTTGTTTCGAACCGCAAAAATGCAACAAGTCATGATTTCGCTACATCTTTCTCTTGCTTGGCTTTCTCACTGCTTCTCATCCACAAAAACAAGACAGGTCGCGCTTTTGCGACATGTCACAAAATCACGACAATTTTTCATGCCTTGTAAGTTTCATGTCTACCTTCGTGAAAACGCAATAGGTTGTGATTTCATGACCTTCTTCCATAGGCACCTTTGTTGTTATCTCCAGGTCGCGAAAATGAAACAAGTGAAATTGCGATGATTTCTTCTAGCTGCTCAATCCTCTCTTCCCTGTCGTGAAAATCTGACATGTCGCAATATCATGACAATTTTCCACCTTGCCCTTCATCCTGTCTTTAGGTCGCGATTTCAAAACATGTCACGAAATCATGACATATTTGCGTTGACTGCACCTCTTGCCCCTATTGACCGCGAAACTGTGACATGTCGCGATATCGCGATAATTCCTAGACTTAGCTCTTTTCTGCATGATACCTCATGAAAACACATGTCGCAATATCGCGACAATTTTAATATTCAACTTGATTCTTCGTCATGCATCTCAATTTTGCAACACGTCGCGATATCATGATATTTCTAGCACCTTGTTCCACTTGACCATTTTGATCATGATTTTGGAACACGTCACGATATCATGACATTCTCCAACTTTGGCTTCTCTCTCCTCTAAAAACTCATGATAACGCTACATGTCATGATATCATGACAGTTCTGAGACCATGCTCTCCATTCTGCTTTTGGTCACGATATCACGATAGTTTTTAGACTTAGCTATTTTGGCACCAAAACTCATGAAAAAACACAAAGGAGTGAGTACTCAACAATTTATGCATGAATCAACAACAATCAAAACAATGTGGCAAAAATGTCAACATTCTTGGTGGCTCGTGGGGTATACAGTTCTGTTGTATGCACGAACTCCAGGCCTGAATCCATTGGGAAATAGAGTCAAGAAAAAATGGAGGAACAAAATGCTGACTGATGGGAGACATCTCTGCAGACTGCTGCAATGACCTCTTGCTGACTTTTAGAAAAATCAAATAGATATGTATTTGGCCTAGCTTGAGTGAGCTTAACCACCAGGTGCTGTAAAGGGATCTCCATGACAATGATGAAAGCACCAAGGTTGTGAAACAAAAATGAATGAAATGATGACCCGTAGATGTGTAGGCCAAGGAACAGGAATGAAATGGTGGAATGAAGAAAATGAAGGAGGGACAGTGGTAGATACATCAACTAAAGATGGAGCTACTATGTCATCAGATACGGGGATGGAGGAAAAAAAATGAATAATGGAATGGAAGCAGGTAGGATGACGAAAGCGGTGATAACCGTGGATAAATGTTGAAACAACAATAGATTAAAAGAAAAGGAAAAGGATAAATGGGAACATCAAAGAGGAGAGAAGAAACAACAGAAGTGGTTGGATTACGGATAGAGGGAGAAGGAATGGAAGGGGAAGGAAATGAAAAATAAGGAAGTGGAAGGAAGAGAGAAAGGAAAGCCACTATCTGTTGGTAAGGAAGAGGAAAAAAGAAAGAAATAATGTACCTGCGAGCTTGCATACAAAAGATCCGAAGTTGGTAATCTATGTACACAGAGGAACTCCACAAAAAAAAAAATTCTTTTTCTGTTTTTTTTTTTTTATTTTACAAAAGCAAAATAACTGTACAAGGTAATACTAGACTCATAATTCATGGGGTGTAGGCTTTCAGATGAAAGTCGTTCACTAAAATAGGAAGTGGGCTGCCATCTAGATCCTCTAGATGAAACAAATTTGCTGCACCTACACTGACAATGCGGAATGGACCCTCCCATAGAGCGTCAAACTTCTTGTGCATTCCTAGCTTGGATTTCCTTTCATTCCATTTCAATATCAAATCACCCACCTTGAGTGTACGATCAGTAGAATTGTTATGGAACCATTTTGAAACAACCTGCGTATGCTTAGAAAACTCCTCATAGGCCAAAGAACGTTGCTCTTCCAAGTGCAACAACTGAGCCAACCGCATATCCATGGAATCCATATCTGCTTCATCATCCAAAAATCCCTGCAACTATTGTAATACTAGCAATTCTAGATGAACAGGCAACCTTGCCTCTTTTCCATATACCAGGGCATATGGTGAATTCTTGATAGACTTCTTGATTGAAATCCTATCTACCCATAAGGCTTGATTTAGCAGAAGGTGCCACGATCTCTTGTTATCCCCCAAGGATCTCTTCAAAATTCGTAGCAAGTTCTTGTTTGTGGACTCTGCCAAGCCATTCCCCTAAGGGTAATAGTTAGAGGATGTCTTCAGGAAAACACCATACTTGTTTGCAAATTTTGCTAGCTCAGCTCTGATGAATGGAGTTTTGTTATCTATGATAATAGCATTAGGAATGCCAAAACACGTGATCAGCCCTTCGATGAAAGAAATTACCACATCTTGATTTGTGACCTTGGTCGGAATAGCCTCAGAACATCTTGTGAAATAATTTGTAGCCGTCAAGATATACTTGTGTCCAGCTGAATAATTTGGATCAATGATCCCAATAAATTCTAGTCCCCACTACTGAAAAGATGCTACAACCTAAATTGGATGTAGGGGCTATAGCACCCTAAAATTGGCGCAGTCAAATTGGAATAATTACATTCACCTTAGTAAATAAATTTAAATTCAAATTTAACCTCCCAAACCGCCCGTTAACCGCCGAGAAACCCGTTTCCCCTTTTTCCGTGCCATTTTTAGAGGTTGTTTTGACCGTTGGACGATATCGTCGCCGATCAGACGATATCGCCCCAGATTTGACGATTTCGTCTCGGACTAGAACGTCCGTACGATTTTGTCACAAAACTGAATTTGCATAGATAGACTCTGCTCCAACGGGTCTCCAACCGGGCGTAAGCGTGTCCGCGCCGTTGGGACCCTTCCCCGTTGGAGATCTCCCAAATTGGGATGATCTCCAACCTCCCAACAACTCCCCTATGCCTATTTAAACTCTAGGACATTCCCTCCCCAACCCCCGGCTGAATTTTATCTGCAAGTTGAATCCCTCTGCACTAAAACACCTTAATCTTATTTTTGCACTAGTCCTATAGCAGTTTTTATGTAGGTACACCACTAATTTTCAACCGGAGCCAGCACCCATCGCCGCCGATGAACCTATCAAGATCGGAGGCGATCCTGTCAAATTCGAGACGATTTCGTATTGATGCGAGACGATCTCGACTGCAGTCCACATCGAGGCAATCGGTGCTCGGAGTTTGCTTTTCTTAACTTTGCCTCACTTATTTTGTTTTACAAATTAGATAATCTATTTAGTTTTTATCCTATTTTGCATCCGGAGTTCACCCATCTAGTCTAGATTGCATGTTAAGCTCATAATCTGCCATTAAAGTACAACAATTTACTTTAATTTCTATTTTTAAACTTTGTTCAGTATTCAGTTTATTATTTGGCATATTTTGCCTCTGTTTGCACAGTAGGAATTCTTGTATTTTGCATCTGTTCTCTGTTTTGTAGGTCTCTGACGAATTCGTCTGACGAATTCGTCAGATTTCAGACGATTCTGTCAGTCTCAGACGAATCTGTCAGATTCGGACGATTCTGTCAGATTACAGGCGATTACGTCGAATTCCAGACGATCCGGATCGCTTCAAGCATCGAAAACTTCTTCGTACTTCTGGATCAGGTAATCTCCATTGGCCTCCTGCAAATTCTCTATTTTCTGCTTTCTACTCTGTTTGTCGTATTCATTTAAATTGCATTTTCATATAGATTAAGTTAGATTCATTCGGCCAAACCTAGGATGAATGCTTAAGGATAAAACGAACTCATCAAAACACATTCCAAAAACCTAGGCGTGGAAACTGCCACCAAATGTTTCCCGGTGAACCCACCATCCGTCGAAAAATCACCAAAACACACCTCCCTTGAGAGGCGGGACCTTCGTAAAGTCCTCTCGTCCGAGGTACCGCACCATCCTTTTCCCATCCTCCTTCCGGGCGCGGATCCAATAGCCTGAAGGTAGGGATGCGAAAAATTTGGAGCGATACATTTTGGTGAACCCGACGTGAATGCATCATAACCTTTTGAAAACAAAAACAAAAACAAAAACAAACAAAAAATTAGAACAACTAAAACTTAGATGCATTTTAAAACATTTAAGGTTCAAAATCATGTTTAGATGGTAGCTCCTAAAAAGAGGTTAGAAGTTACTATAAACGTAGAAAACCAATTGGCAGCTATAGAAGTTAATTCTGTCCTTAGTATCCCTGAAACAAGTAGAAATCAATCCTTGTGGGACGAACTTGTCAGGAGACTTAGTCTCATCTCATCTAGGTCCACACAACTTAAACAGATCAAGAGGCTAGTCTTGGATAGAATCCTGGATCCTCATCAATTAGTTTTCTATCATGAACTTCAGAGAGCCTGCCATAGATGGTTAGCCTATAGGAGAGCTCTTGTATCTGCAAAATTTTTAACTTTCAGGGAAAATCTCGAAGACACAGTTATAGTGCACCCATTTCTAGTCCATATAGATTCCCTAGAAGATGATCTTATAGTTAGGGAAATATGGAATAGAACTCCTAGAGCTATGTTATATCGAGAGTATTGCCATGAGCATTATTATTATCAACCAAAATCTGAGATAGACAATATCACCATAGCCCTTTTCATCAAATTCTTAAAAGAAAACTTTCAATTTGAAGAAGAACATTTCATGACCCCTGAACAACTCGAACCTATTAATGATATTCATAAGTTATTCATAGAAGATTAGTTCATTTACTTTCAGTTTTTATTATTTGCGTGCATTTATTGTTTCATTTGCTGTCTTTATTGTATTATTTCAAAAATTTAAAGAAAACTAAAAAAATAAAAAAAAAACATAGTAAAAACTTAAACATTTCATTTCAAATATTGCATTAGGTATATATAAATATATACCTTTTAATTTGTTGCATATATATATATATATATATATATATATATATTTTGCTGAAATCAAAACTTAGCACCATGACTAGACTTAGGAATGGTAAAGAAACTTTAGGGGAAGGAGAAGATTGGTTGCAAGATACAACTGAAAACCCAAATGTCCTTCTTGGAGATACAAATCCGAAAGGAGAAACTCTAGGTCAATCAGATGAAGACTTAGGTGAAGATAAGGAACAAGAAGGAAGTGTTAAAGAGAATGAATCCTCATCCCCTAGAATAGCTCCCAATGGGGGCATCACTTTTGACAACGCAGAACATTTTCAAAAATTTCTCAATCAAAATATCGACATCCTTAATGTAGCAGTCCGTATTGATAGAGGGGAAGTTAGTGACGCTCAAGCAGCTATAGAACGGGCGCTTGATATACACACTAATCCTTTATCTTTTGTTGATCAAGAGAGTGATAAGGGTGGACCATCCAATACGGATATGGTCACTATAGCCCAAGCCATGTCAAAACAACAGAGTTACCCAACCTCCTAAGGAACCTGTTACTCAACCTAAAATCACTCCCTGCACAAAAGAAAATTCCCTTCACTACTTTGTTCCGCCAAACTATTGAGCAAAATGCTTTAAATAAACAGAAATCTAAAACAAAGCCAAATACAAATTTTCAACAATCTGGAACACAACATAATCCAACTTCAAAATTCCTCCATAACATTTTTCCTACTAAAGTTTTACACAATAGTAACATGGCATCTAATCTACATGTTCCTCCATCCTATGCTCATAAAACTCATGTCAATGCCCTACCGAATCAATATGGGGGGCAAACTAGTAATCTGGAAGCTATGGTGAAACAATTGGCTTCACGTATGGACCGGATAGATCCCTACCGTCCCTCGTACAATTATCGAGAGATTTGTAGCCAACCATTGGATCCCATAGTGGTAGCTCAACCATACCCTAAACATTTTCCCATGCCCGTCCTGCCTATATATAAAGGAACCGAAGATCCCATAGAACATCTTCGCATGTTTAGGATAGCATGTCACGACATATCGCATGACGACTTGCTATTACTAAAAATGTTCCCCAAAAGTTTAGGTGGAATGGCATTAGAGTGGTACTATCAATTGCCCACTCACTCCTTAAGAAACTTTGAAGAAACAGCTGAATCATTTGTTCATCAATTTAGTGCCTACATCGAGAGACATGTAACTATTAAAGACCTATACAATTTAAAACAAGATAAAGATGAATGTTTTGCTGATTTCTTGGCTAGATGGAGACAATTGATAGGAAAACTACACTTTGTGCTACCCTATAGGGAAATGCTAGACATTTTCATCAATAATTTACAAGAACAACTCTCTTATGAGCTATCAACAACTACTTTGACTACCTTCGATCAAGCTATAGACTTAGCTCGAAGAGTAGAAGATGCCCTCATTAGGAGAGGCCAACTTAGGAAGAAGGATGATGAGAAAACATCTAGAAATCAATATAAAAACAAACAAGTTGTCGGTGATGGAGTCACTGACAGCAGAAATGTTGCTAATGTCAATGCAACAAAGACAACAGAAAAATTCATATTGAAACCTCCTGATAAGCCTCCTCGAGAATTCACTAGATTAAACCAACCCTTGTCAACCATTTTACCTCAATTGCTTGAAAGAGGTTTAATCCAGTTGCCAGCCATCATGGAACCTGACCCAAGTATACCCGGATATAGAGCTGATTTGCACTGTGACTTTCATAGAGGACCCGGACATTCTACCAACGCTTGTAAGAGATTGAAACATAAAATACAAGATTTGATTGACAATAATGAAATGGAAGTGCAAGCCTTCCAACCCAGACAAAACCCTCCTAATAATACCCAAAAGACTCGCTCCCCAAAATCAAAATCAAAATGCCAATCAAACTTTAGACATATTTCAACACCCTTTACCACGACATGGTAAAGAGGTAGCCAATCAAATCGAACATCATAATGTTCCCCCTCCTACTCGATATGTAGGAACCATTAGCGGACAATTACCTGTTCAGGATTCTCAAACATTTGACACAACCTTATCCCCGGTTACAACCAGGCCCTTACATAATTTTCAAACTTCCGATTCTAGTGATATAGAGTCGTATAGTGAAAGTGAAGTAGACACTATTCAATCGAATAGTTCTGAAAACGAATCAGATCCTATTCAACCTGTCACAGATGCTAATGTTCCGTAAGAACCATTTCCTAGAAGAGTCACTACTCGACCTTCTTCTAATGTAGTCCTTCCCTATGAACAAGCCATAAATTCTCAACCGAGACCGTTTCAACGTCGTCACTATAACATTGTAGGTACCATCGGAGTCGTTACTCGACAACAAGCTCAAAACTCCCAACAAGAACCAAACCATAACGATGGATCAGCTCCATTCATTTTGAAAAACCCAAATAAAGGGAATCATGCTCCTATTGTTCAACCTAAACCCCCTTACAGCATTAATGAACAATTGTCTAATACCACGGCTAGAATTTCCCTCTTGGATTTATTAAGATCCTCTCCCACACATAGGGATGAGTTGATGCTTACATTGAGCCAAATGATGGTACCTCAAAACATTCAACCTGAAGCTATGGCCAATACTATCATCACTCGAGAGATTGATTGTATTGACTTTCGGGATAAAGATATCCCACAACACACTTTACACAAGGATAATCCCTTGTACATTACCGCTCTAATTGGAGATGTAGTCATCAAACGAGTCCCGATTGATAATGGCTCATCTCTAAACATTTGCACCTTTGACTTCTACCAACGATTTGGTTTTAGAAGTGATGAAATGAAGAAAATCGATATGATTATCAAAGCTTTTAATGACGAAACACAAGAAACGTGTGGAGTCATTACCCTCCCATTACAAGTTGGCCCTAGAACCCTAGAAACAACCGTGTTTATTGTACATTGCCCAACATCATACAATATACTTTTGGGTCGCCCTTGGATTAACGCCATGCGAGCAATCCCGTCAACTTTACACCAATGTGTGAAATTTGAGTTTAAAAATCAGCTTGGTCACTATTCATGGTGACCCTAGACCTTTTGATATGTGTGCTTTGGCGTAACCCGTTGGAGTGCAATTTTGCCCTGCTCTGTCATCCACACATTCTAGTTCTTCTTTTTCATCTAAAACTATGAAACATAAACCCATAACTTCATCTATTCCTCCTCCATTAACTTCATCTTCCTATATAGACCAACAACCTTCTAAACAAATTTTAGAATCTCAAAAGGATCTCAAATCTACAACTAATCCTTCAACTATTATTCCTATAAATTCAAAACCTTTAGACACATCCATCATACCTTCCACATCTCAAGACATAAGTAATAAACCTTCTACATCTTATGCCCTTTCTGATGAACTTTTACCATATTTATCTACAACCTTAATATCAGAAAAAATGAATGCTTTCATGCAAGATTCAAACCTTTTAAATAATTTGCCGCCCTCTCCTCGTACTTTGGGCCTCCCACAACCTTTGGGAAGTACTTACCAAGTCGGGAGTTGTGCCTTCATTTATAAAGGATATGACTGGGGAAGAATCCCTCGGAATATCAAAACTCATCATGAGGGATACGCTCGCTGTTATTTTACCAATGATTATGTTAAAGCTAAACCCATGATGCTTAAAATGGGATATAAAGGGAAAGGCTTAGGACCTTTCCAAAATGGCATGAAAGAACCTTTCGAGGTAGAACCGTGGCCCCGCCCGCCGTGGTGTGGGCTTATTTCCTAGTAAGGGACAACCCTTTCCTTTTGAGGATGATGATCACCTCATATGCTATCAAGATTATTTGGATAGGCATGTTGATTTGCCTCTTAAAAATCAGTCATTTTCATGCAACATGCTATCCATAGCCTACCCCGAAATGATTGTCGACCCCGATGAAGAGTTGGAAGGAGATATCTTCCATGATGTCTCTCGTTGAAGAGATGTTGCACAATGGATTCTATTTTGATGGTTCTATACCAACCATAGCTCAGCTTGAGACCACTAATCCTCAAGATGACTTATCTAAATTAACTTTACAAGAATTACAAGAGCTGGGCGTTTCACCCGCCCCACCTAATTTTGAAAGAGATCTACACATGGAGGTAGAAAATGTCATTAAAATTAATATTGGAACTGAGGACAATCCTCACATAATCAATATTGGAGCAGAACTAAGTCAAGACAAACAAGAACAATACATTGCATTCCTTAAAGAGTACGAAGATGTCTTCGCTTGGACATATGAAGATATGCCAGGTCTAGACCCTTCTGTAGTCATGCACCATCTAGTGGTCCATCCGGATGCTAAACCGGTTAAACAAAAACTCAGAAAAATGCATCCCAAAGTGGCTCTGCTAGTCAAAGGGGAATTAGAAAACTCCCGAATGTTATCTTCATACAAGCTATTGATTATGCTGAATGGATCTCAAATGTAGTTCCAAATCACTAAGAAAGAAGCTACCAAAGTTAGGGTTTGCACCGATTTTAGAGATATTAACGCCGCATGCCCTAAAGATGACTTTCCTCTTCCAAATATGGATCAAATTATCGACTTCACTGTCGGAAGTGGGATGATGTCCTTAATGGACGGATTCTCCGGTTATAATCAGATCAGGATAGCTCCTGAAGACCAGGCTAAAACAACCTTTATTACCCCCTGGGGTACCTTTTGCTGGAAAGTGATGCCCTTTGGCTTAAAGAACGCCGATGCAACTTATCAACGGGCTATGACCTACATTTTTCATGATATGATGCATGATATCTTACATGATTATGTAGATGATATTATAGCTCGCTCTCTTATTGAAAATAATCATTTAGATGATTTAAGAAAAGTTTTTAATCGATTACGAGAATATCTCATTCGATTAAATCCAGCAAAATGCATATTCGGAGTTAAATCCGGCAAACTATTAGGGGTTTTAGTTTCTTTACGTGGTATCGAAATTGACCCTCTCAAAATTGCGGCCATCACCGATATGCCCGCACCCACTAATATATTTGAACTACGAAGTTTACAAGGTAAACTTCAAGCTATCCGTCGCTTCATTGATAAGCTGGTAGACAAAACTGGTCCCTTTCTTAAGCTCCTTAAGAAGGACGTCCCCTTTAATTGGGACACATAATGTAGAGAAGCTTTTGAACTTCTCAAACAATATCTCCTTAACCCTCCGGTGCTTTCACCGCCTAAATCTGATCGCCCATTTCTTCTATATATTTCTGCTTCAGATTCTGCCTTAGGAGCTATGTTAGCTCAACTTGATGATGAAAAGCGAGAACGTGCTAATTATTACATTAGCCAAACTTTCGTCAGTTATGAAACCCGCTATACAGCGTTAGAGAAGTTATGTCTAGCAGTCGTGTTTGCTACGCAAAAATTATGACATTACATGCTTAGCCAAAAAACGTATGTCATTGCCAAATATGATCCTTTAAGATATCTCATGAGTCGACCTTATTTATCGGGTCGCACAGCCAAGTGGGTTCTTGCTCTAAGCGAGTTTGATCTCACCTTCATAGGACAGAAGTCTGTTAAGGGTCAAATCATAGCAGATCAATTAGCTGCTGCACCCTTAGAGTCTACTCATCCTCTCATCATCGAGTTTCCTGATGAATGCCTTCAATTAGAGGTAGACCATCCCGAACAATGGTCCTTATACTTTGATGGAGCCCGATGTATGAGTGGGGTCAAAGTGGGTATTATTTTAATATCTCCGCAAAAACATCTTATTCCTCTCGTCCTTCAAACCGACCTTTGCTTGCACCAACAATATCGTTGAGTATGAAGCTCTAATCCTTGGATTACGAGCTGCTTTAGCACTAAAAATCAAAAACCTCTTAGTTTTTGGGGATTCCCAATTGGTTATAAACCAAATTAATGAAGTTTATCAAACCAGAGATGATAAACTTCGCCCATATAAGGCCTATGTTTTACAACTAATGTCCTTGTTTGATCAAGTTACTTTGGAAGCCATTCCTCGAACTAGCAACCGTGCAGCTGATGCTATGGCCGCAGCTACATCCCTCTTGCCCTTGGAGTTAGACGACGAATATGCCACTATCATCATTCGTCGACTCCAGGAACCCGCTTCAAATAAGTCATGCTTAGAGCCTTTGGATGTGTTTCTAATCAATGAAACTACTCCTGAACCTTGGTATACAGACATATTTGATTTCCTCCAAAATGGGACTTTCCCTACTAATTCTAATAGAAACCAAAGATCGGTTATTACGTCGACGAGCAAGTCGATTTGTAATAATTGGCAATACTTTGTATAGGAGATCTTTTGAAGGTATCCTATTAAGATGTCTAAATTTAGAAGAATCTAAATCAGCCTTGAGTGAAGCCCACGATGGATCTTGTGGAGGACACTTTAGTGGTAGTATCATTGCTAAAAAGCTCCTTCGGATAGGATACTTTTGGCCTACCATGGAAACGGATGCACACGAGTATGTGCGCCATTGCGACAAGTGTCAAAAACATGTGGACCTTGTCCATGCGCCTACACAAGAGCTGCAGGCTATTTCGTCTCCTTGGCCCTTTTCTAAATGGGGCTTGGATATTATTGGTAAAATCAATCCTGTGTCTTCTGATGGACACAAGTTCATCATAACCGCCACCGAGTATTTCACGAAGTGGGTTGAAGCTATGCCTTTAGCTTCTTGCACTGGGTTCACGTGTCTCTAAATTCATTTTTAATCAAATCATTTGCAGGTTCGGAATTCCCGCCAATCTCATCTCTGATAATGGAACTCCTTTCAAAAATAAAGATGTTAAAAAATTATGCCAAAAATACAAGATTCAACACCGCCGGTCCACTCCCTATTATCCTCGTGGTAATGGTCAAGCGAAGCTTCTAACAAAACTTTAATCAAAATCCTCAAAATATTGGTCAATAAAACTGGTCGTGACCGGCATATTCAATTATATCCAGCCTTGTGGGCTTATCGAACTAGTGTTCGAACTCCCACGGGCACTTCACCATTTGTTTTGGTATATGGTGCCTAGCAGCTTTTTCCATTTGAATTGGAAGTTCCTTCTTTGGCTCTGCTACTTCAAGACACTGAAGTAGGAGATGAATATCACGCTGGCAGACTCAGTCAGCTGGAACTCCTAGATGAAAAATGCATCAATGCTTTGGAGCATCTCCGTGCATACCAAAACAAGCTTAAAAGAGCATATAATAAGAAAGTTCGTCATCGATCCTTTGAGATTGGCGACCTTGTTCTAAAAGAAAATAAAAAAATACAAATGCAACCAAAGAACTTAAAGGTAAATTTGAGCCCAACTGGCTCGGACCATACATCATTACCGCAAAATTTGAATCAGGAGCATATAAATTATCTACCTTAGATGGTAAAGAACTTAAAGAACCCATGAATATTTTACATCTCAAACGTTACTATGCATAAATTTGGTCATTTCATCCATGTATATATTTGTTCAAAGTTACTCTCTTATATTTCTTTCAATTTATAAAAAAATTCAAAAACATCAAAAACATTTATAAATCTCCAAAAATCTTCAAAAACTATCTATTGCATTTATTTAAAGCACTTGTTAAGTTCTTTTTGCTCAAAAACAAAAATCTAAATAAAAATCTAAAAACAACTATATGCTTGACTCTTTCGAAACCAAAACAATATACATAAGAAAGAGAGAGTCAACATTCTCCCAACTTCTAAAAAAATCATGTATATATATTTTCTTACAATTATTGCAGTTATATGTTTCAACTTATTTTGGATACAATTAGCATTTATTTGGCATCCCTCACTTGCACACTCACAAAAAAATAAATATCTTGCTTTTATCTGGCATGATTACTAATCTCTCTTATATCAAAGTTCACAAAATTCAATTAAATAAAGTTTGAGCATAGAGAATTGATCTTGTTATTTACTTAAACCAAGCACATCTTTTCACAATAAAATGATTATATTTGTAATTTCCATGTTTTGCTACATAGTAGAACTGATTTCTTGGGTGAAAAGTTTCCCTTGCTATCCTATCATGCACATGGTCTAGAATCTTTGAGAATTGGCAAAAGGACAAGCTCACCCCTACCTGAATAAAAATCCCTTGCTCTACAACTAATCTGAGCAAGTATCCCTAGCACAAAAAGAAAAAAAAAAAAAGTTCAAGAAAGAAAAAAGAGAAAAGAAAAATGTTATTTCAGCAATATTCCAAGCATTATCAAGCAAAAGAAATACAAAAAGAAAAAAGCAAAGTTCAAAAGAAAGCAAGAAAGCAATAAAATCCCTTTCCCTACCCTTTGAAAAGAAAAGAAGGGTTGATGAGCTTGAATCCTTGGAATTCTCAATTATTCGAAAACTGTGAGGTAAGCCCCATAATAGGTGGTTTGTGCCCAACCCGCTTGGCCTTGGGTAACTCCTAGCATGGCGATATGTCTGTCACATTAGCAACCTTCTTTTGTACAGACCTATGTCTCGCTTATGGATTAGCTAGCTCTTGATAATCCGATCTACATAGTAGTCTAATATGGTTATATGCATCTACATCATGGTTAATGAACACTTATTTGGTTTCTTCAAATCACTTGTATCATAGTATCTTGCTCAAACCTGGTAAATGAACAATACAATTGCACACACATTTGTATTTGAGAGATTTTGTCTATCATTATGATAAATCAAGATTGGAAATGAATTCACATATGCACATGGGATTCCTTATAAATCTAATTTTTGTCTTCAAAATACTTTGAAATATTATTTTTGCAACTTGTTTGGAATAATCAAGTACAATTATTTTTCATAAAGACAACTATATAATAGAAAAATCACAAATTTCTTTCAAAACATATCATATATATCATATCGACTTTCGCGACGATGGTATAGTTCTAAAACCAAAATTGGAATTATATGCCTAGCGCAAGTCCTCATTTTCATATTTTCTGTTCATCAAAAATCAATCATGCAATAAAACTATCTATTTTCTTTGATTTTCACGATGATGGTATAAGTCTATACCTACATATTCTATGCCTAGCGCAAACCATTGTAACAATTTTTATTCCCCCATTTATCAAAACTCATAAAAACCATATGACTTCATTTTATTACACAAATTTTGCTTTTCAAAAGAATGCACATTTTCATTATTTCATGTCATTATGTCAACCTCCAATTTTGTAATGACGGTATAATTCCTAAGGAATTATTCAACAATTTTATCACACTTAGGAATTTATGCCTAGCAAAAATCATTTTTTACAAATATTTCATGCATAATATTTTTATGGAAATCTGAAAACAAACCATCATCATCATCATCATTTGCATCATCACAACAAAGTCTTAAGACAATCTCTTAAGCACTCTTTCACTTTTCACAATATTTCTATAAATGGGATTAGCTTGACGACCGAGTGAGCAACGACTCCATGAAATGGTCTATAATAGCGACAATGTCCTTTGAAATTATTGTTAAAAGTCCCCTTTTCTTTTATCAAATCATTGCATCACAAACAACCAATTTGTTACATCAGATTATTTCATCAATATTACAGAATGACATCAAAAGGTATAAATTCTTTTCCAACGACATAATTACAAGCATTATCAAAATCAATCAATCAAAGCATCATCAATATACTCATAACATAAGTCATATGACCAAAAATATCTCATCTATATATATATATCTCAAAAATATATATGTACATCATATCAGATAGATTGGTATGCCACAATCGATATCTTGGCATACTCAATCAAGTGTCCTCCGAGCAGTGTCTCGAGAGCCCCTAGAGCTCTCAACCTCATCTCCTCCCCCGCCCTACGGAGGACGAGGTGGTCCCATCACAGTATGTGTGGTACTACGAGTCCTCGTCGTCGATCGGGATGAGCTCCTCGATGACCTTGTCCTGATCGGATCTGCTATGGCAACCGATAGCTGTACCCTCTGGCCCTCCGGCACCGCCTCGTAGTATAGAGCCTGATAGAATGCGGTCTGAGAAACCGACCGTAGCAGCTCCTGAGTGCTCACCCTCCACCCCGTGCCCCGAGACGTGCATTCTCGTCTCGCAGCCGCGACACCTCCCTGGTGTCGTGCGGCCGCATCCCCGTAGTGTCCGCACCCAAGTCTCGAGATGATCTCCTCTCCCCCTGAGAGTAGCCATCTCGCTACTCTCTCCTATATCCATGCCCTTGCCCTTATCGGGCGATGGTGGCCTCTGTGGAGATGGGGGTCTCGCCTCCCTCCTCTCCCTCTCTCTCTCGTGGCCGCTCCCGTGCCTCGTGGCCTCCTCCCGATCTCTCCCGTCGTCGCCTCCCTATCTGACGCACGACCGCATGGATCGGACCCTGTGCCCTCATCATTTGAGGAGGGCGGATGCCTCGCATACTGCATCGTAGCCATCGGCTACTCCTGCGTCGTCCCCATCCACTGGCTGAATGGGGGCATCATATGAGTCCTGGCTCCAGAATCGCTGCATGTCTGGAGCCCCACTAACAGTGGTGTTATCCCAGACGGTCCAGGAAAACTCATAATCCTTGAGAGATGGGATCCCCTGCTGTAGACCGAACTATCACAAAACTCGGTCGTAGCGGTGGAGCTCCACCTCTCCCCTCTCCATCCTCAGCCCACAGACTCGCCTGATGCGAGCCAGCTCCTGTCCATCCTCTGCCCACCCTGGATGCTGCCTCCATGGCCTCCAGGTGATCTGGTCTGGGACAAGGTCATCCAGTAGTCTCCGGGACACCGGCAGGTCGATCCGTCACTGTGCCCCTCTCCGGAGCCACCGAAGAAGACTCGGGGCCTCTCCCCGTCTACCCTTTCAGTGGAAGCCCTATCGGCCTCCGCACCGCAATGTGCTCCCAGCACCAAACCTGTAGTAGCGATGTCATCACCAGACATCGCCCGCCCTTGTACACGACCCCGTAAAGGATCCTGTACAGCCGGCATAGTACAAAGCTGCCCCATGAGAACCTGTAGCCGTGGTCCCGCATGTCGTAGATCACATCTGCCAGCATCCACGACACCCTGCACCCGCTCTGGTGGCACAGCAGAAGTCCACCAACTACTCCAGCCAGAACCCGTGTGAGTCTAGATGCCCTAGGCATCTGGCGTAGTGCCTCGATATTAACTCCGCCCTTCTCCAGGGCGAAGCTCGGGTCACCACACAGCCGTCCCATCGCGTGGCCCTGATTGGCCGTCGGTGTGATCATCCGTCCTTGTATGGGGATTCTCAAAATCCTCCATACATCCTCCAGTGTGGGAGTCATCTCCCTTGTCGGTAACCGGAAACATGAAGACCCCGGATACCATCTCTCTGCTAGGGCTGTCGTAGCCCCATGTCTGTGGAAACCTGCGGCATCTCTGCCACATGCTGCAATCCGGCCTGTGCCACAGATCCCGCTCTGCCTCGGGTGAGAGCGGCCAAGTCGTCTCTCAATCCGCCGTACTTCCACTCTCTCGCTTTTTAGTAATCCTCTCTCGCAAACATAAACAACAAAACAACAAACAATCATTAATAATAAATTCCAAGTAATTAATAATGCAACTTAAAGATCAATTTTTTGTAATTGATGATATCGCCCACTATTGGACGATATCGTCCCAAATTTGAGCACGATCGTCTCCGATTTCGCAGTTCGAAATCGTCTCTAATTTGACGAAATCGTCCCCCTTTCGACGATTTCGCCTCGGGCGAAATTGCCGAAATTGAGACGATTTCGTCGAAATCGGGACGATTTCGTCCCGACGACGTCGACGGCCAAAAACGGCCGCGATGCTCCAAATTCACTTAAAAATTCATCTAGAAAGCATGTAAAAGCAACTTAAATCAATCTAAATTGAGTTTAGACCCTTACCCGTAGACCGCGTCGGACCTCTACAGATCTGTGCACTGTCTCAACCATTTTTTGCTCCGCAGCTCTAAAAATAGTAAAATGAACAAGAATAATGAATTAGGGTTTTACCCTATTTTTCTTAATTTTATTCAACAATAATTTTTTTGCTTTTCCGCGTTTTTACCTCAAACGTTCGATTTGGGTAAAAACACGGAGGGGGCACCATAGTAAGTCGTCGTACGATTCGACCAAGAATCGTCGCCTAAAAATGGGAATAATTTTTGCTTTCTCGTAGATCGAGAAGAACTCTTCTTTAACGCATTTTCTTCGAAAAATTCGCTAAAGAGGGGGCAAAATGTAGCACCCTAAAATTGGCGCAGTCAAATTGGAATAATTACATTCACCTTAGTAAATAAATTTAAATTCAAATTTAACCTCCCAAACCGCCCGTTAACCGCCGAGAAACCCGTTTCCCCTTTTTTCGTGCCATTTTTAGAGGTTGTTTTGACCGTTGGACGATATCGTCGCCGATCGTACGATATCGCCCTAGATTTGACGATTTCGTCTCGGACTAGAACGTCCGTACGATTTTGTCGCAAAACTGAATTTGCATAGATAGACTCTGCTCCAACGGGTCTCCAATTCGGGCGAAGCGTGTCCGCGCCGTTGGGACCCTTCCCCGTTGGAGATCTCCCAAATTGGGATGATCTCCAACCTCCCAACAACTCCCCTATGCCTATTTAAACTCTAGGACATTCCCTCCCCAACCCCCGCTGGCTGAATTTTATCTCGCAAGTTGAATCCCTCTCGCACTAAAACACCTTAATCTTTTTTTTGCACTAGTACTATAGCAGATTTTATGCAGGTACACCACTGATTTTCAACCGGAGCCAGCACCCATCGCCGCCGATGAACCTATCAAGATCGGAGGCGATCCCGTCAAATTCGAGACGATTTCGTACTGATGCGAGACGATCTCGACTGCAGTCCACATCGAGGCAATCAGTGCCTGGAGTTTGCTTTTCTTAACTTTGCCTCACTTATTTTGTTTTACAAATTAGATAATCTATTTAGTTTTTATGTTATTTTGCATCCGGAGTTCACCCATCTAGTCTAGATTGCATGTTAAGCTCATAATCCGCCATTAAAGTACAACAATTTACTTTAATTTCTATTTTTAAACTTTGTTCAGTATTCAGTTTATTATTTGGCATATTTTGCCTCCGTTTGCACAGTAGGAATTCTTGTATTTTGCATCTGTTCTCTGTTTTGCAGTGTCTCTCGACGAATTCGTCGATTTCGGACGATTCTGTCGGTCTCGTACGAATCTGTCGATTCGGACGATTCTCGTCGGATTACGAGCGATTACGTCGAATTCCGTACGATCCAGACCGCTTCAAGCATCGAAACTTCTTCGGACTTCCGGATCGTAATCTCCATTGGCCTCCCGCAAATTCTCTATTTTCTGCTTTCTACTCTGTTTGTCGTATTCATTTAAATTGCATTTTCATATAGATTAAGTTAGATTCATTCGGCCAAACCTAGGATGAATGCTTAAGGATAAAACGAACTCATCAAAACACATTCCAAAAACCTAGGCGTGGAAACTGTCGCCAAATGTTTCCCGGTGAACCCACCATCTGTCGAAAAATCACCAAAACACACCTCCCTTGAGAGGCGGGACCTTCGTAAAGTCCTCTCGTCCGAGGTACCGCACCATCCTTTTCCCATCCTCCTTCCGGGCGCGGATCCAATAGCCTGAAGGTAGGGATGCAAAAAATTTGGAGCGATACAGGGGCAATGATGCATTTCTAACCCTTCTAGTATACCTCTGACATCTGTCGCATGCTTGGGAAATCTTGAAAGCATCTATGAATAAAGTTGGCCAATAGTAACCAGCCTAAATAATTTTTAAGGCCATAGGCCTACTTGCGTAGTGTCCTCCTGATATGCCAGAATGAAACTCCTCCAAGAGTCTAGCTTTCTCTGATTCCTTGACACACCTTAAAAGAATGCCATCAATATTCTTGAAAAACAATCCTTCGGGTAGCAACACATACCTGAGAGCTTACAGGTGAAACCTTTTCCATTGTGAGGCATTTACCTGTGAAGGGCATCTGCCAGTTGTGAGATAGTTAACCAGGTCATCAGCCCAATCTAGTACTTATGCTAAGAGGTTTACTTGATTCCTATCTTCAACAATATCATCCACTTGATAATCAACTGTCCCAGATGCTACAGTCTTCGCTAAGTGCTGGCATAAGGCCTTACCCCACACCAACTTGGTCGGATGAATCTCAACATCAAATTCTTGAATTTTGGTGACCCAACCAGCGTGTTTATCACCCATCTCACCCTGAATGATGAAATTCTTGACATCAAGATGTATAACATAAACCACTATCCTACTCTGAGATATGAAGTGCTTGAATTTCTTAAGAGACTTCATGACAAAGATATACCGTTTTCAATGAAATTATATCTTCCCTCATGAGGTAAGATAACCTGACTCAGGAAAGCAATGGGCATTTCATTCCCATCATCTCCTTTCTATGTGAGTACTGCAGCATAGCTTTCATTTTCTCCAACTGCATACAGAATGAAATATTTCGAATAATCAGGATTAATTAATATGGGAGCCTGCACGATTTTGTCCTTAATCTCCTGGAATGCCTCCTTCCTCTGAGTTGTCCACTTAAGCTCAATGTCCTTTTTCAACAACTTAGTCATGGGCTTGACGACTTGGGCAAAGTCAAAAATAAACTTCTTGATGAAATTAATCTACCCAAAGAAAGACTGTAGCTCTTTCTTATTGGTAGGGAGAGACAGTTTCTTCAATGATTCGGCTCAAGATGGATCAATTGCCAAACCATCTTCTGAAATGACATGCCCTAAGAGTTGACCTTCCTTCACTACAAAAACCGACTTCTTTGGATTAATGGAAATACCAAACTCTCTATATTTTTCAAATATTTGCCTCAAATGAGAACAATGATCTTCCTATTTATGTGAAAATATAGTCATATCATCAATATAAATGACATAATCTTGTTCAACAACTCCTTGAATGCAATGTCCATGGCTCTCTGGAATGTGGCCCCAGCATTGGACAATCCAAAAGGCATGCGCTGATAAGCAAAAGTGCCCCACTTGGTTGTGAATGCAGTTTTGTACTGGTCCTCATCCCTAACCCAAATCTGGTTATATCCAGAGAAACCGTCTAGCAGTGAGAAACATTGAGCCCCAGCAACAACATGGAGTATGTGATCAATGCGAGACAAGGGATAGTGATCTTTCAGAGATGCGCGGTTCAGGTTCCAAAAATCTACACACAGTCGTATGTCTCCATTTTTCTTTCGAACCAAAACCAAATTAGCAACCCAAGTCGAGTGCTTAATCGGATATATAATCTTGGCCTGCAACATTTTCACAAGTTCGGCCCTCATGAGAGTCTCAATATTTGGGTTCACTGGTCATTGTTTTTGTTTTAAGGGTCTGACTCCTTCCAATTCAATAATATGTTGAATAATCTGTTTGTCATATCCCCTCAGATCCTCGTAGCTCTAGGCCACGATATCAAAAAATTCTTGACACAGTTGCCTGATCTCTTGCAGTTCATCGGGAGTAGAATCAGTCCCAATCTTAATGACCTTATTGGGTTCCAACTGCAGCTCCATACACTCTTTCTTGTTGATCTCAATATGATGTTTCTTGGACCGATGATGCTGATCAAACAAACTTTCTAGAGTGATAAGACCTTTCGAAATATGATTATTCCACAACTGAATGATACCATTGGTTTCTTCATGCTCCAAGGTTCTTCCTTTGATAGTGGCAGCTTCTTGAATCAAAAAGTTAACGATTTGCTCATCACTCTCGAAGACTTGTCAGAAAGTGTCCTTGTATGGGACACTAGGCCTATACACCATTCTTACTATTTTTGGTTTCTTCACTACTAGCTCGATTGGAGAAAAATGTGCTCCAAGAGATGCTAGAAGATCAGCATGCTTATTCAGCTCTCATGAAATGGCTTGAATACTTAGAGCTATGAAAGACTTGAATAGGTCCCAAACTTGGTTGCGGTATGCTTTGAGATAATGCTTCTTGGAAATACACTTGTTTGTTACTTGGTTTACAATCAACTCAGAATCATCAAAAATCTGCAACTGTTCAATTCCTTTTTTTTTTGCCTTTTTCAAGCCTAGGCATAATGCTTCATACTCGAAAGCATTTTTAGTACAATTCCAAGTGAGACGGTATGAATATGTTCTTTGTAAGCCAGATGGAGAAATCATAACAATACCTACTCCTGCACCATTTTTGCATCTTGCCCCATCAAAATACAACTTCCATAATTGATCGGGGACAAAGCTATGATCATCTTGGTTAAGGAGTACCTTCATTGCAACATCTTCGGGTTTTGTGATAGAATAACAACCAATTTTGGTCTCCAGCATAGCATTGAAAAATCGTCTTCCAACTGAAGTTCATCGAAAGCCTCATTCATAAAATTAGAAATTTCTAACTCTTCGGTTAGCATGTTGATAGATTGCATGGTCTTTCCTGCTTCATCCAACCTTTCAATATGAAAAGAGGAAGGTTTTTCATTATGAATCTAGATTCTCTTTCCTTTAAAAGGGATATCCAAGTGAGAATAATCTAGTGAAAGGTAGCCTCCCATCTTAGTAGTAAATTCTCTTGATAAGCACATATTGAAATACGGTTCTATATTGACCACAACTATCTCTTGAATGACTATAATCTGAGGCATACTATGTAAAACAATCGGGACATCCTTGATTACACCCACTATTTTCACAGGAGTACCGTCCAACTACAAGACTCCAGGGCTACTTCGTGTGTATTCCATACCCATAACTTCACAAACTATCTTTGGCATGATAGTTGTAGCGGCATCGGAGTCAATTATGTAGTTATGCACGATCCAACCCTCCATTCTAAGTGACAGATAAAATGGGGGTGGTCTATTATTGCCAGTGATTGAAGTGGTTAACGCTTGAGCATAAATTGTCTGGGTAGGACTCTTCTCACTATCCTTCATAGATTTCAAGGATTCTTGCAATAAATCTACCTGCCCAGGCAATTGTAATGCATCATAAAAACTAACCTTAGCTGGGATCTTCTTCAATTCTTTGACAATGTTTTATGTAGCCGCTGCAAATTCCTTATTTTCAATAGGAGGGTCATATCTGCTGTGATACTGCTGAGTGGCTTCTACTCTCAACCTTTTAGTCAATGATGGGTACTTCAGCTTTTCTCTTGCTTTTTCCTCTGTTTTAGCTCTTGCCTGTGTAGCTGAAGCTTTTTGTTGCACTCTATGTGGAACAATATCTTTTGGTAGAACATGCCCATCTAGCTTTGAAATTAACATAGGAGTTTTCACTTGTTTTCTCAAATCAGCTGGCACTTTTAATGGCTCTATCTCAGCAGGATCTACTGTGACAGACCTCTTTCCAATTCTCATGAGAACTGAAACTTGTTCTTCAGATGGAACCATTAAGTTATGATCTACCTCAGATATCATGTTGACTTGCCCTCCCGAAGATCTAGCGGCCAATGTCTGCACATAATTCAAATGAACCATGCAAGTGTCTTCGCCATGTGGATCATTACATGTTGAACACCAATACGTTCTTTCTGCAAGGACTGCATCTTCATTTTCCAAAACCGTCAGGTTCTTCTCGGGTGCTTTTCTTGTTGAAGTAGCTTGTTCTCTAGTAATCGATGAAGGCTAAAATCTCCTGGGCTAGAAATCTCCCTCAACCTGCTTCCTTTCAATAAGTGTGATCTTATTACCCATTGCTCTTATTGCAGAATTGGTAGATTTTACCTCTTGTAAGAGTGTCGTATAAGGATCAGGATTTATAGGTGCAGGAGGTGCTGGTAAGGGCAAAGGTGCTGGTGGTGCCGATAATGCCAAGAACAGAGTGGAAGCGAGGAATGGAAGAGTGTTGGGTGTAGGCAACTAGGGATTTGCTGGAGTAGGGAGCTGAGGAACTGGGATGGGTGCAATCTGAGGTGCACTGGAGCTCCATTATGGAACAGGGTACATGGAATACATAGATTGCAAAAATGAACTAGGATATAAATGTTATGGAATATTAGGTAAAATTGGCATTGTTATCTTTGGAGGAAGCCTACCAATTGCAATCAAGTCTACCTCTGCCTTTTGTGCTTATTCGAACAATTCTAAGAAGGTCATCACATTGGACTGCTTGATTTCCAAGCCAATGTCTGTGTTGAACGCTTGAAGATAGTAGAACGTAGCTTGTTCATGGGTAGGCCAAAGACCTTTAGGCACTCGCTGCCAACTTTTGGTAAATCGAACATTGAAATCTGCTATTGCCTCCTGCAGGTGCCTCTGAATTATGTTAAAATGATGTAGCAATGAAAATGGATCAGCATGTTCATGAAAATTCTTAATTAACAGTTCTCCTAACTGATCCCATGATGCAATAGTGCCTGGTTGCAGAGATCGGTACCAATACAACAATTTTCATCTCGGGGATAATACTAATAACTTTACCATCACATCTTCATCTATTATATCATGAATGGCTGCCAAAGAAGCTACATCATGAATATGTTCATATGCAGTCTTACCAGTACCATCATAGGTTGGCAAGGCTTTCAAAGTAGCCTAGGGAACTAGATTTTGAGCCTGCAAATTCAAGGCTCTTAAACTATTCCATGCTAAAAACTGTTGGGTGGAGGATACTAGGCCATTGGGACTAGTGTATGTGACTGAGAAGATGGAAAACTAGTAACAATACCAGGGATTTGTGTGGATATGGCATATGATGCAAGTAATGGGGAAACCAACCTAGAGTGTTCACCTCTTTTTGTGCTGTCAAATTCAAAAAACTCAACAAGATTTTCAACTTTTTTGGACTTTGATCTCGTGATCATGTACATCTTTCACTGTATCCACATTCAGAGGTTTCTGGGTACTACAGAGTCACCAAATGTTCTAACTTTATTGCATGCAGATGAATATTAAACCTGAATACTATGGAAAAAACTATTACGCACAGGCGGGTTTATATAATTTTGGACTAAATTATGGATCTTTCTAAGACAAAAATAGTCTATCCCACCGGGCGTGCCAAAAATTGTTGGTCACGAATCTACCACAGGAAAGGATTTTAAAATAAATATGCCCTAGACTTGGCCAACATTGAAAGGCAGAGAGAAAGAAATGTCCTCTGGACCAATCTCTAGAGAGGGCTGGTCCCCTTGCTAAATCTTAACTTCTGAAGACTAAAGTTGCAGGAAAGAGATAGGAAATGTGTTGAAAGAAATAAGAAATATAGCCACAGGCTAAATTTGTCAGATCTAGGAAATATTAGTAGCAGAAAAACACCTCAAGCACATACACAACATATAGTAAAGATAGTAACATGATCTACGTACAACCTTGCATAGATTACCTTCAATATTGCATTCCAACACACTCTTCTTCACCAGAAATATTCAAATTCAGATACAGAATTTAAATCCCTACAACGGATAAAAGTATGAGCATAAATGAGAAATGTAGTAAATAGAAGGAAACCACATAGAAAATTGCTCGTAGAATCAGAGGCCAAATATCTTTTATTTATGCAAAAGTTTGACAAGTTTTTCAGTAAAAGTCCTTCTTTCGATCTCCCTTTCTGAGATATACATTGATATTTATAGAGGTCTCGCCTCCCTGTAGTATTCAAAGCATGAAACAAAATTTCTCAAGATCCACAAAATATGTGACAGAGAAGAGAAATGATCCCCTTAATCCTGCCTTGGAGAAGTCACAATCCAAAAAAAAATAGGGAACCAACTATCTTTCATTAAATGACCGTTCTCGGACCAAGCTTGAACCCTTAGAAAATCATGAATAGGAGCTTTTAATAATGGAGGCATCTTAAATTCTGGTAGCTTCAACAACTACACGCCTGAGCACGTTCTTTCATCTTTCATGCATTGGAAAGTAGTAAAACATTAAATTTTGGAGAGCTTTTAATTATGGGAAATCACAATACTTCATCGGGCTTCTGAACTACTTCTTGGCGTGAAACTGTGATGGGTCGCGAAACTGCAACATGTCACGAAATCATGACATTTTCCCTCTTCGAACACTTTTGTCACTTTGGTTCACGAAAACCAAACATGTCATGAAATCATGACGTATTCGGCTCTTTGTTCTCCTTCATCACATTAGGTCGCGAAAACCAAACATGTCATGAAATTACGACAATTTCTTGCTCTCTGCCTTCTTCTTCATGTTCTTCCGTGAAAATGCAACAAGACGTGAAACTGTGACATGTCATGATATAGTGACAATTTTTGCTCATCATCTTCATTATCACCTCCAAGTCACGAAAACCCAACATGTCACGATTTCATGACGTTCCATACTATTCTGCTCCTTCCTTGCTTTGCCCCTATGAAACTATGACATATCACGATTTCGCAACGTTCTTTCCCCATGTTGTCCTTTCGTTGTTTCGAACCGCAAAAACATGACAAGTCACAATTTCGCTACATATTTCTCTCGCTTGGCTTTCTTATTGCTTCTCGTTCGCAAAAACAAGATAGGTCGCACTTTCGCGACCTATCGCAAAATTGCGACAATTTTTCATGCCTTGTAAGTTTCATGTCTACCTTTGTGAAAACGCAACAGGTTGTGATTTCGTGACCTTCTTCCATCGGCACCTTTGTTGTTATCTCCAGGTCACAAAAATGAAACGAGTCACGAAATCGCAATGATTTCTTCCAGCTGCTCAATCCTCTCTTCCCTGTCATGAAAATATGACATGTCGCGATATCGCTACAATTTTCCACCTTGCCCTTCATCCTGTCTTTAGGTCGTAAATTCGGAACATGTCGTGAAATCATGACATATTTGCGTTGACTATACCTCTTGCCCCTATTGACTGTGAAACTGCAACATGTCACGATATCATGATAATTCCTGGACTTAGCTCTTTTCTGCATGAGACCTCATGAAAACACAACATGTCGCGATATCGCGACAATTTTAATCTTCAACTTGATTCTTCATCATGCGTTGCAATTTTGCAACACGTCGCGATATCACAAAATTTTTGGTGCCTTGTTCCATTTGACCATTTTGACCATGATTTTGGAACACGTCGTGATATCGCGACATTCTTCGACTTTGGCTTCTCTCTCCTCTAAAAACTCGTGATAGTGCGACATGTCGCGATATCGCGACAGTTTTGAGCCGTGCTCTCCATTATGCTTTTGGTCGTGATATTGCGACAGTTTCTAGACTTAGCTATTTTTGCACCAAGACTCATGAAAAAACACAGAGGAGTGAGTACTCAACAATTTATGCATGAATCAACAACAATCAAAACAATGTGGCAAAAATGCCAACAAGAACTCATGGAGTATGGATTGTAAAGTAGAATTGTTGTTCAATGAGTGATAGGTTAATGAGTGATGGTATACTACTGATAATATGAATATGACAATTATCTTCCTAAGTTCCTTGTTCTTGTGAATTCCCCCATATGTTTTGGTTGTTGCAAGTTGTGTAGTTAATGTTCAGCACATAACTTGGTATGTATATGGATGGAATTACATTGTGAATAATCCTGGTTAACCTACAAATTTGGTGTGAAATATGGAATGGAATGTAATATGAGTTACAACCGTAATTTGAAATTTTTCAATAGTTGTACATTTTTTGGAATTATTCATGGTGAATATAATTTTACTAGTGAATCAGGGTTTGCATGTTATGGAGAACTAGAGTAATTGATGCTTAGAACCTTTCCAAAATCTATCTTGGAAGAATTTTTTGTATCAAGTGATAAATATAGAAGATATTTATAGCTATATTTTGTACAAACCATACAAGGGTTTCTACCAAATCGTACAAACTATTGTTTTACCCAATTTGGTAATTAAGGTCGTAACCCAATTTTGCCAAATAAGGAAATAATGCTAGTTTGAGGAAATTGATTACAAAACTGATTGATTTGACCTACAAAACTTATTCTAGTTAGTTGGATATGTACCAAATTATACCAAGTATAGGGTTGTATGATTTAATTGTACAACTGTATGATTTGGTAATCGTACAAGCTATTTTGGTAATTTGAATTAGTGTACGATGGAGATCGTACAGGCTGTACGATTTGTACAAGTTGGGTTTTGAGATATTGGGAAATATTTCCATAGATTCTAACCTACCTCCCCATTGGTAATAGTATACCGCTACCATCTGCAATGTAAATTTTATAATATATTTTATTGCACTACTCTAATCTAGTTTTTACAGCAAAAGAGCATATTTGAAAGTGCCACAAAAGGCATAATAACTACAAATTAAATCAGTCAAAGAATGCCGAACATCAACACTCTTATTACCAATCAAAAGGATCCACTCAAAGGTCTCATATTGGACATACGAATCTATAGAATCAAAGCTCATAACAGGCTATCATCAATCTACATTTACGTAGACAAAAGAGTGCACATCTACTATAAAAAGACGTTAAAAATCTACACATAATCAACATGATTGGAGGTATATAAGAGAAGAATTAAATGTTTACATCCAATATATTTAACTTGGAGAAGACTATCCACCAAAGGAAGCTCCTATTCGGTATTCAAATCTCTATAGCACATCATTAATCCACCTATAGAATAATAGCTTGCTTCCTACCTAAGAAATATAGCAAAGCAAAGGAATGGCATACAAAAGGATTTGAGGAGTTATAATCTCCATCTTGGAAGATATTATAGGGAAGGACTTCATGTAGAGATTTTAAATTCCACTTGGTATAAAATTTATAAGACATCATTTCTCTCTCAATGCTCAAGAAACCTCACGTAGGAGTTACAACTAAGTGGTGATACGTGTTATCCTCCATAAGCTTCACACAAGTGCCCACACGAGTGCCCATACATTATAAAATGATCAAAATGTGTTGGACAAGAAATTTGAATATTCTAAAAGTGTATTGATAATTTGTAATAGGTGCAACGTGTGTAACAAATCCCAGGATTATTCATCCATAAAAGGTACTAAAAGTCCAAATTTCAATAGGGATAAAAGCAAGGTCAAAGCCATCCCAAGTGCAGTGTGGAAGGAAGGAAAAAGGAGCATTAAAGACTCCTAGTATTAAAGGTCAAACCTTCCTATTTGTATAGTACCTATGTATCAACATTGAAGACAAGCAACTCCAAGGTATCTCCATATATTCTAGTGCCAAATGTGATATTTATATTGTTTTTACATCCAACCAAAGAAAGCATTGAACAGTGAGGAGATTTAGCATCCAAAAGGTAAGGTTTAATCCCATTTTATTATTGCTTTCATATTTTGAGATATAAGGGTTATAAACTAAGGTTAAAACTTAAATTTTGAAAGAAAAAGCTATAAGGGATAACTTATCTAATTTAATTACTATTTGCAATTTAACCTAGGAGAAATAAGGATTTCTACATGGATTAAATTATTTAACATTTTTTGCAAATATTTTTATTTTTCTAATTTTCCAAATTTGGGAGCCACAAGGGTTACTGCATCAAATTAGTTTATTGGAAATTAGAAATAATCCAAGGGATATAAAAAGATGTTATTAGGGTTTACTAAGGCTGGATAATTATAGTTTTCTTTTCTCAAACTTCTAAAAAGGGACAAAAGAAATATAACATTAAAACCTCTTTAAAATTTGAAAAGTGCTTAGTTCAATTAGGAGTAATAAGGTGATTAAGAAGATGATTTTTTATCTTTACAAAATTTGTATAAAATGAACCAAAAGTGAACTATATTTTCACAAAAGCACTATATCCTACTCCAACATCATTAGGGAGACATAAGGAAGCCTACAAATCTAAGGTTTGATATTAGACAGATTTAAAATGGTATGAAATAATTTTTTCATAGCAGAATCTCAACTACTAAAAGGCCCTAATTATTTATTTTTGAAAAATAAAGTGAAAGTAATCTTAGTATATGAAAAACTTTGGGATGTTGTTAAAGGGAAAACATAGAGACCTACCACATGTGAAACTGAAATCCTGAAGTTTGAAGAAAATGATTCAAAGACTTTAATGATAATAACTTTTGTTATCATTGATGAAATTAAACTATATATCATTTCATCCAAAACATTTTTATATGCATGGACAAGCCTAGAGAAAATATCTGAAGGAAAGAATAAGGTAACTATTCTTCATCTCCAAACTCAACTTCGCTCATTAAAAATTAAAAGTGGAGAAAGTATAGAACTATTCCTAAGGAATGTAGCAGATATTAAAGGGAAATTGTTGACCTTAGGAGAAATAGTTAAAGATGAACTTCTTACTCAAGTAACCATGAGAGCACTTCTAGACAACTATAAGCATTTGGTAACATCTTTACAGGTCTTAAGTAAAGATACTTTTTTGATGACTTAATCAATATAATTCAAGAATATGAAGTAGAAAATACTATGAAAGATGATATGACTAACACTACATTGGCATCAAAAGATAATGTATAGGGAAATATTTCTTCATCAACAAGAGGAAAAAAAACATGGTATTGTTAGATATGTAGAAAGAAAGGTCACAATACCAGTTATTGTAGATACAATCCCAAAAAATAGAACTAAGGAAATCAGATGAATCATGGGAATCATTTTCAACCTCGATAATACCAAAGGAACCCTCATCAACAACAATTTCAATGACCAGCCAATTATCCTCAACTAGAATATCAAAATAGAAATAAAAAAGGTCACCTGGTTCATAGGATAGAAGAAATTGAAGAATTGGAAGAACCCATAGAGGACTATGAAGTAAAATCTATATTAGCAAATGTAACATATTACAGAGACACTAACTATTTTCTTGAACATGTTACAAAGAATGCAGAGAAAGAGTACAAATATCAAGATGAATAAGAAGAATATCCATATTGAAGGCTAGAAGTTTTAAATATCCAAATAATATAATACAGGGGGGTGTTAGAAATAGATTCTATTCCATATTTGGTTTATGTAAATGTATCTTCCAAGGTACATACTTAGATTACTTTAGGGTCAAGTTATTTAGTTACTTCATGCAATGTAATAAATGAACAAGTGTCAATGTGCAAGTTGTATATGTACAAGTTGTCCCTTGCACATCTAGGTAGAGTGTTGGCCAAGGAACCTGTGTTCCTATATAAGAAATACCTCATTGTTAGATAGATATAGAATCAGGGGACATATTAATATAGTGTAACTTAGGGGATAGTTCAGTTCTATGTGCTTCACCATCCATTGGTGATGGGTGCAATGTAGTTCAATAGCTTTATTATGGAGTGTCCATTTATGCCATAGCTACATTGTATTCTTTTATTTTATTTCTATTTACAACACATTTCAATCATCTAGTAGATTTACTTCATATTATTCTACATCTTGTGATTTTTATCTCCCAGTGCTCTTTACATCAAAAGCTAACACTTGATATATATTGTCAATTTGATTTTATATTACATAGTTAGGTGTATAAATTTTTCTACTCTACAACTTGCAAACTTACCAATTCTTTTTATAGTCTAGACTACTGTTATTTATAGATCACATCAGGGAATATTTCCCTCCACAACTATCTACAAGTGGACCTGACAATTCTTGTGACCTCTTGTCAGGATATTGAACATTAAATGAGGTATCCATGGGTCATAATAGATGTTAGATCTAGGATTGCCAACACCATGTTTATCTTAATTTAATGTCTAAATCATTTATTCCAAATGTCATTTGGTAAGTGGTTATCATCTTCCTAGGAAGGAATACATTAATTGAATTTACCTACTTTTTCCATAGTTGTACGTTCTTTGACATGACCAAGATGTTGGTGGTAGCTAAAAATTTTGGCATGCTCCTTGATTCTTTTACAACATAAATTTTTCCTACAGACTGGTTGAGACTTTTGTTGTTGGAGCTTAATTTGGAACCACAAAAGTTTTAATATTGGAGTTTCCATAGCAAGAAGTACTCCTTTATCCTTTTTGCCTCATTGTTATATCTATCCAAACATTTGTTTCCTTCACTTAATGAGTTTCACATAAACTTTAACTAAAAAAACTCATCTTGGTGCATATCAAGAAAAGGTTGTCTCCTTGGCTAATAGATTTTATAAATTTTTGATTGCCTATGGTCAAGACATTGCCTTAAACATAAATTAGTAGTGTGAAGTCACTACAGTTTTGGTGACTCATAGGGGCCTTTTAGCCTACTTAAAAGATAACTCAAAATTACCTTTATCTTTGGGATTAGAGTAAAAATTTTAAAATCCCTACAAAAGAAAAAACAAAAAAACTAAAGAGAATGAGTTAACAAAATGATATCATAAGGTGGAAATTATTTTTATTGTTTACCTAATTTCTACCCATTCCTCATCTGATGAACATTGAATCATCTTGAAATAATTATGTTCAGATTCTACCTTGATCATGTTCTTTACTGGGAGGCTTCCAATATTTGCAATAACCTGGTATATTAGAGCTTTGATATCAAGTATTGGTTTGATTTACTATATCATGTTTTTTTATTTTGGTAATTCTAAACATTTTTCTAAAGGTAAACTAAATTCCTTGTATTCTTAAAGAAGTATATATTTTTGTTTTGTCATCATTTCACTCTTTTCATTATGGGATAATGAAGCCTCTCTTATAGTAATATATCAACTTTAAATTTGAACCACACTATAACATTATTTAATGATAAATCTTGGGTTTCACATACATGTGCAATTTGCTCTTTATGGATGAGGGCTATTATATTTTACATTATTGTTTTTTAATCAAAAATTCCCATGATCTCTAGTTCATATTTAGGTACTAGAACCAACCTTTCTTTATATGTCTTAGATTCAATTAATTTTGTAGAATTCTTAGTTGTGTTGGACTCCATATCCTCTGACTTGTTCTTTGAACTCAATAGTTACCTTGATAAACTTGAATGGTTGGTAGATTGGGTGAGTGATATTAATTATTTGGTTTCAATAGATGATAGTAATATTTTTGGTTAGTGTAAACACCTAAAATGTTAGAGTATATTACATCATTTGGATAATGTAAATATACCACCTTTGGTACATAGCTAGAGTAGAAGATTATCTTAGTGGATAGTTAGCTAGTTACTTCAAGCAATGTAATAAATGCACAAGTTTCAATGTGCAAGTTGTAAATGTATAAGGTGTCCCCATTGTACAACTAGGTAGAGTGTTGGCCAAGGAATCCATCTTCCTATATAAAGGGCCTCATAGTGAGTGATTATATATTGTTGTAGGTAGTAGTAGATATAGTGGGTAGATCACCATATAGATTGGTGATGGAGTACAATGTAGTTCTTTAAGCATTAGTACTGGAGTGTCCATTTCTCCATAATGCATTGCAATATTTCTTTCACTTTCTATTAATAGCATATTTCAATGTTATTGTAGAATTCCATTATTTTACATTTTTGCATATCGTGAGTCCTATGATTGCATTCTCCCATAGCTTTAATTATAAAAATCTAATAGTGGTATCATAGCTATGGTAGATCAATAGGATTAGGGATATCCACAAGGTATTACTATAGCTACTTTAAGCTAGAACTTTGTTACCTCTTTGCAAACTAGATCTACCATTGTGATCCACTGCATACAAACGTCGATAGAGAGGAGAAGAATATCTTAGTTCCATAATTTTTGAGATTGCATTTGGCTAGAGTCTTTCCATAGAGATAGAAAACTTGTGAAGAATAGGACTCAACATTCATTTCACTAGATTGACAAATCAACTAGTGAAGATTCGTCATTGACATATTTAGATTCATATTACTAATACTTTGTTGCAATAAAAGGAGATTCAAGAAAGTTGAGAAGCTTCCTACAAGAGAGCTAGGAATAATATCTTCATAGAATCAATCCAACACCATAAGAAATAAACAAAATAAAATGATATTTCAAAAATTTGAAGGAGTCATATTACAGACCTGCACATTATAGAAGAAATACAATGCCACAAAAACCTTGTTCTAGATTTGAGGAATAAAATCCAAAGAAAAATCCTAGAATATTAGAGGATTGTGATCTTCATTGAATACTGAAGACTACCAGATTATAGAAGACAAGAAAAAGGCCAGAGTATTCTTACTATATATTTAAGAGACTCCATAATAGAGTCTAAAATAATATAGAAGACTGGTGATCTTCATCAAATATTACAAACAACAGATTGAATACTTCTTCTAGAATAAGTTGAAGAAGACCCATAGAAGATATCATTGAATAAATTCTAGTATTGGAATATTGAAGAAGGACTAGCAATATATTGTACTTAATTTTAGAAGTAGTAGATTTTAGATATCCATGAGAGAGATCTCAATGCCAACACTTCCATAATATAATTTTGAAGGAAAGGTATCATTGAGAATACTAGAGAAGCTACAAGATTGAAGACCTTGGAGAGGTCTCAAGGAGAAATAAGGAGAAGGTTTGGAGAGCCTTGTTGTAGAGCTAATTGAAGCATCATGTGAAGTACACAAGCTTATACTAAGAGGGGGGTGAATAGTATAAGATCACTTTTTACTTTTCTTCTATCAAACAATGTTATCCAATATATCAATGACAATACCAACAACAATAATCAAAGTAATGCACAAATCACCACACACAATAGAGACACCAATTTAACATGGTTCATCCAATATGGGATACTCCACGGAGAAACTATTTCACTAAAATTTACTCAACAAATATCTAGGGAATCCTTCCCTATTACAATATTTATGGACCTTTGTCCAAATGAGACACCAATACCCTAATCAAGTTCATGGATACCTATCCACAGAAGATACCAATATGCTTTGTTGGTTTGTGGGCACCAATCCATAATAGACACCAATCCCGTCTACTAGTTCATGGATATCTATCCATAGGAGAACTCCTCATCCTCTGCTCTGGTTGGTGATCCTCTAGAAGACTACTACCTCCACTATACTAACTTGTGGATATCTCTCCACTGAAGACCTCTATCCTCACTACCCTGGATAATGGATCTCTATCCACTAGAGACTACTATCATCTGATCTATCACATCCAAAGCTTACTCTCAAATCTACTCAATCTTTGTCTCAAATCTATACTAAACACAGTTCTTCAATCTAGCATAAATCTACTCAATATCTATCTCAAATTTCTACTAAACATAGTCCTTTGGTCTAGCACAAATATTCTCAATATCTATCTCCTATATACACTAAATATAGTCCTTCGATCTAGCACAAATATACTCAATCTCTATCTTTGGTTTGGTACAAATGTATCCTCAAGTCTACATTAAAATATGTCTTCAAATATATCCTCAATTCTATCCTCAAGCCTTAACACAAAGCTTGACTCAATCACAAAAAAACTCTGCTAGATCTATCCCAAACCTTAACTCAAGGTTTGAACAAATCAATCAATCAAATCTTCTCTCAAGTATTCTCAAAGACTTACCTCAAATCTGTCCACAAGTCCTCTCTAGAACTTGTCCAATCTACTCAACAATTCTTCACCAAGACTTACCTCAAATCTAGTTAACAAGTCTTCACTAGAACTTGTCCAATATGCTCAACAATTCTTAACCAAGAATTACCTCAAATCTACTCAACAAGTCCTCGCTAGAACTTGTCCAATCTGCTCAACAAGTTTTCACCAAGACTTACCTCAAATATGCTTGTAAGATTCCATAAAAGCTCACATAAATCTATCCACAAGTCTTCACTAAGACTTGTCTCAAAACTTCTCAACAAGTCCTCTCTAGAACTTGTCCAACTCTAATTGTAATATTCCACAAAAGCTCACACAAATCTATCCTTAAGCTTTCATAAGAGCTTACTCAAAACAATTGTAAAACTTGCATACACAACTCAACTTAATCTCTTTCAGAAAACCTCTTCAATCACACAAACAAGTTTCACACAAAATCTTGTTTAAATCATAGAAACATATATATAAGGGTTAGAGACTCAATATGTTTCACACTTACACAAATAATCAGTGAATTCCAAACTCTCTTTCAAATCAATTTATAATAAAGAACCATTTGTTTTACAAATCTTGAACTATCACTCCAACACTTTCAATCAATAAATCTCATCCAACTTTATTCAGCCAATATTCAATGAAACAAAGCTTACTTACAAACCCTAAACAAGTGTTTCACAATGCTTCCAACAACTCTCACTATGGAACTCAAACTTGACTCAAGATGATTCCAAATTCACATAACAATGATATTCATGATCTTTCACAAACCCTAGTTCGAGATAGTTTCCAATTTCATATAACAATGATACTCATGATATTTCACAAACCCTAGTACAAGATAGTTCTCAATCTCACATAATAATGATAGTCATGATATTTCACAAACCCCAGTTCAATATAGTTCTCAATATCACATAACAATGATACTCATGATCTTGCAACATCCACAAATCATGCACATGAAAATATCACTCAAATATTTCAACCAATGCTTATCAAACAAACCTTTTCACTCCAACTTTGCTTTTCACAACTTTCAACAAAACAATATTTCACTCACAAGGATGATATGCCCATACCTTTTATTTTGAAGAATATTTGACCTCAAAACCTGTCTCAATCACAATCAACCTCTTTTCCAATATCAAAGGTTAGAAAACCACAACCTATCTCAAAAACTTCACAAAATTATTCTCTCCAATAATTAATTCACCATACAAAATATTAGCTCTCAAGTACACCTTATAATCTCCAAACTTTCACAAAAATAATATTCAATTCATAATCAATCAAAACTCCTTTTGATAACACTTTAAATTCCAATATTCACACAATAATATTCCACACAATTAATTCTCTCTTAAACACCTTATATCTCCAATCTATATTTTTAATGCTAATTAAAAATTAAAATATTAAACACCCTTATGACTCCCTATATTAACTTTAGCAAAAATTAATCAAAGCACCTTTAACACCTTCACGTGGCTCCCTAGTGCAATACACACTATAGCAAAATAAATCATGGTGCATACCTTATAATATGAACCACGTTAAAAAATGCCCTCCAAGAAACTACGCTCGACTTGAACATACAACCTGTCATCGCCATGGTGCCAGGCTGTGAGGCTTGGCTACCATTGGGCCATGCACCCAATACAAAAACAAAGGTACAATATATGCCTTATAATCCTTGCTCTCAATGCATAAACAAAAACCTTGCTACGCTTCAAAAATTGAAAGGGATGTGAATTGAACCCCTAACCTTGCCTAAGCTAACACTTAACTAGTCGTCAATTGCCACTTGCACTACCAAGCGCTTGGTGATTGGTTTTATGCTCCACTTCATCTTATCACACGATCTGCCCTTTATTTTTAAAATACATGCAAATCCTCTTTATCCTCTTTACCATGACGCACAAATTCTTGTTGAACATTTTGAGTTCATTTAGTTGGCATTGATGTCAAGGTGAAAAGTCGTTATTAATACCATGGAGCACACCATCAATAGCACCAAGAACAATGCGAAGAGTTGAAGAGAAAATTGGAAAAATAATATTTTATGAGGGTTTATGGTAAACCCATGGTGGAAGATTAAATGGTTTTATTAAAATCATTATGAGGATATAAAAATATCCTCACACATTGAGATGGTAGTTAAGTTTTTAAAAGACCCACGATGGCAGAATATTTTACAAGTTAAAGGTTTAAGTTTAAACCCAAGGAAGGCTTTAATCTCTTTAAATCTAAAGTTTATAAATATAATTTTATAAAATTTAATTTCCTTAGAATTTAAATAATTTATAAATAATAAAGGTGGGAGCACCGACGTCATAAAAAGTGGGAGCATCGACATCTAAGAAGCAAAAGGATTTTTTGTGTATAAATAAATGCCAAAGAGGCATTCAAAACTTACCCCTCGACATTATTATTTCATGCGATAAGTTAAAACATTTTTGTGCATTTGTTATTCATTGAGTAAGCAGACAAGAATTTTACTTGTCTTTAGTTACAGGAAGAGATAAGAGAGAGTGTATATTATTTGAAACCTAAAGGACACGATGGTCCATTGGCAGCGCATGTTTTGCAAAGGCGTTGGGAGTTGAGAGGCACACGATCGATTCATGTGGAGTGGTGTGTCTTGAGCACCAAGGGAAGTTCCTTTTTGCACGTGCCTTGGTTTTTGCATGCCAACCAAGGACAAAGGGGAAAAAGAGTGCTTAGGCTCTTAACCGTGCATCTAGCGCATATGGCAGTCAAACCCGTGGCTAGAGCACTCGCAGAGGTAGAGATCGTGGGTTTGAAACCCACTAAGAGGCAAAGGTAATTTTTGATAATTAATTTTTGCCTAAGGTTTTTCTAAAGGATAATGTGGAGTAATAAGGGTTTGTGAAAAGTTATGTGTTTGATTTATATTATTGTTGGAGTTATAAGGGTTTGAGAAAGGTTGTTGTTTTGATAATTGATTTTTTTTATTGTCGAGTAATAAGGATTAATGAGAGGTTGTTTTATTGATGAGTGATTTATATCATTGGAATTATAAAGAAAGTTGATTTGATTTTTATCAAAGTTTCTCTTGCCATTAAATTAAATTAAAGAGGTTTGAGTTAATTTTTGGTGGATGTTAAGTCTATTTTAGTTGGGAGTTTATAAGGTGTTATTGGATAAATATTTTATGTATGTTGATGGTTGTTTTTGAAAGGTGGAGTGATAAGGTGTAATTAAGTATTTACATTATTTTGTGAGAAAGATTTATCTTCTAACCTCTTTGAGATTGGCATAAAAGTGTTTGGTTGTGACAGATTTATGAGATCCCTTCATCTTCAATAAAAAGGTATGAGCACATTATTCCATAAGTTGAGTTGATTGATTGGTTTTCTGGAAAATACGTTTAGAGTGGAAAGGACTTGATTAGGGTTTCCTTTTGATTAATGCTTCAAGGTTTTTTAGAATAAAGAGTTATTTTTAAAATCTTGTTTGATAAGCATTGTTGTTGAAGTCATTGGTTGTGTGAAGAACTTGAGTTAGAGTTTTGCAAAGATCATGAGTATCATTGTTATGTGAGATTTGTTGTTGAGCATTATTCGAAACATTTTGATTTGGTGATTATATGCTTGGACTAGGGTTTGTGAGAAAGAAGTGTTTCTTTGAGTAATTGGATGAGTAGAGTCGATTTAGCCTAGTCAAGTGGTTGTGTGAAGTGACCGTTCAAGTTTCTTAAAAATAAACTAATATATATTCTGATTTGAGTTGAGAAAGTGATTGATATTTGAGTGTAGAACATATTGAGTCTCTAACAATTCTCTTTATTCTTCTATGAGATTGGACAAGTTCTATGTGGACTTGTTAAGAATATTTAAGGCAAGTCTTTGAGAAGACTTGTGGACTAATTTTGTGTGAGCTTTTTGTGGAAGCTTACAATACAGATTTGGATAAGTTCTGTGTGGAATTATTGAGCAGATTTGGATAAGTTCTGTGTGGACTTATTGAGCAGATTTGGACAAGTTCTGAGTGGACTTGTTGAGCATATTTGGACAAGTTTTGTATGAACTTATTGAGAATATTTAGACAAGTTTTGAGTGAGCTTGTTGAGCAGATTTGGACAAGTTGTGAGTGAGCTTGTTGAGCAGATTTGGACAAGTTCTGAGTGAGCTTGTTGAGTAGATTTGAAAAAGTTCTGAGTGGACTTGTTGAGCAGAGTTGAGCAAGTTTTGAGTGGACTTGTTGAGCAGATTTGAGGAAGTTCTGAGTGGACTTGTTGAGTAGAGTTGAACAAGTTCTGAATGGACTTATTGAGCAGAGTTGAGCAAGTTCTGAGTGGACTTGTTGAGCATATTTGAGAAAGTTCTAAGTGGACTTATTGAAGATAGTTGAGAAATTTTTTAGTGGACTTGTTGAGCATATTTGAGAAAGTTTTGAGTGGACTTGTTGAGTAGATTTGATCAAATTCTGAGTGGAATTTTTGAGTCTATTTGTGCTAGATCGAAGGACTAATTTTATTGTAGATTTGAGATAGATATTTGGAGGTGATATATCAAGGAGGATAGTAGTCTCCAGTGGATAGAGATCCATCATATAGGGTAGTGAAGATAGGCCTTCTGAGTGGGGACAAGAGTCTTCAGTGGAGAGAGATCCATAAGCCAATGCAATGGAGGTAGTAGTCTTCTAGAGGAGAACCAGCTAGAGTAGAGGAGGAGTTATATTGTGGATAGAGATCCATAAACTTAATTTAGGGGATCAACATCTCCTTTGGATAGAGGTCCATAAACATTGTAATAGGGAAAGGATTCCCAAGATATTGATTGAGAAAATTTAGTGAAATATTTTCTCTATGGATGTAACCCACATTGGGTGAACCACGTTAAATTGGCATCTCTATTGTGTGTGGTGATTTTTGCATTGCTTTGATTATTGTTGTTGATATTGCTATCTATACATTGCATAATATTGATTTAGAAAGAGAAGTAAAAAGTGGTATTATACTGTTCACCCCCCCTCTCAATCTAAGCTTGTGTTCTTCAATTGGTATCAGAGTGGGTTCCTTTAGAAGAGTTTAACAACTTGAAGGAAAAGCTAACAAGAACAAAATGGGTTATAAAAATTGGTCCTTAGATAACTCAACACTAGTATTTTATGGAAGTGACTATATGTATTAGAGCATGAGAATGAAGATCTACCTGATGGCACTTGGCAATGAAATTTGGGAAGCAATTGATCTTGGTTATGATCCCTTAATCAATCCTCCTATAGATAAGGAATGTAAGCTCCTACTACACTACAATTCAAAAGCAATGAATGCACTTTTGAGAGGTTTGCATAGAACAAAGTCTATGAAAGTTATGCATTGTAAAACTACAAAAGAAATGTGGGATAAATTGCAAAACATAAATGAAGAAGATACAAGCATCAAAAGAAAAGCAAGGATGGACAAAAAAGACAAGGAAATAAGTTCTTCCAAAGGCAAAAGAGGAGCTACTATGTGGATGAGGCAAGTAAGTACTCAAGTGATAGTGATGCTAGTTTTTCAAACAATGATAGAGATTAAGTCTTATTTATGATTGAATAAAAAGAGCAAGTTAATAAAAGGACTAGTAATTATCAAGTGTTTTAGATGTGGTAACTTTGGACATCTTGAAGATGATTGTACAAGGGATGGTTATAGTTTTAGTGATGATGAATATGAAGATGCACTTGAAAGGCCAGATGAAAATATTCTAATGGCATTATAAGGAGAAGAAAGTGATCCTATAGAAGACAAGCCAATAGAAAATAAACATGAGGACAAAGGTAAACAAATAGTGGAATATTCAAAAAATAATTATGATCTCAAGGGAGAACTTATTTATTCCCTTGACATGGTAAATAAGGTAAGAAAGCAACACTCTAAACTTGAAATTTAGTATCAAAAATATGATGAAGAGAGAATATGGCTTATAGAGGATTAGAAAAATAAAAGGCCAAGGCAAAGAGGTTCAAAGATAATTTAGAAGCAAAGATCTTGGAATAGGAGAAGTTAGCACAAGAAGTGTCACTACTAAAAGAATATTTAGAAGACTCCAAGGTCAAGATGAAAGGGTTCAAAAATAGATCAAAGAACTTGGATAATTTCATCAATATAAAAAAGCCTACATCAGACAAAATAGGTCTTGGATTTGAACAGGTTCAAAAGAAATGGGAAGGAGAGTCAACTTCAAGTTTTGGAGAAGAAACTTTAGATGAAGATAATTCAGAAAAAAATAGTGTAAAATATAGTGAGACATCTGAGGATGAGTTGGACAATAGAGAGTTCAACAAAAATAGGAAAAATGCACAAATAATACACAGATGGAACAACAATCAGAACAGGTCAAGAGATACTAAGAGACCAATGAGGTCAAGACAAGGAAACTTCAATGGAAGATGATTTTCATGCCACAGGTTTGGGCATATGGCTTCATAGTGTAGGACACATGAAAGATAGGAATATGGGAACATACAACATTTCCATGGGTATTGCTATTCATGTAATCAGTTTGGTCACAAGGCAATGAATTGTAGGATTCATGACAGAAGAGGATATGGCTTCACTAGGATAAATCCTAAGATATTTGTACCTCTAAGGAATAATAATATTAAGTGTTATAAGTGCAACAATTATGGTCACATAAAAAATTATTGTAGAGTAGAGATTCCATAAATATGTATGAACATAAATAGGAACAGGAACATGAATATGAACAAGAATAGGAACAAGAACATGGACATGAACAAGAATAGGAATAGGAATAGGAATATGAATATGAATAGGAACAGGAATAGGAACAGGAACATGGATATGAATAGGAATAGGAATAGGAACAAAGACATGAACATGAATGTAGACATGAACAGGAACATGGACATGGATAGAAAAAGTGAGAGGAATCAAAAAATTCAGATAAGAAGAAAAGAGGATAAAGGTAAAGAATAGTTATTTTTGGGAGTAGAAATACTCCCACCTCAGAATTAACCACCTCAATAGAAGGTGGTGGAGGGGCTAAGCTAAAAGGCTCATTTTTAGCCCTGAGCCTCAAAGGTGACCCTTTGCCATGGATGTCAAAGGAGGAGAGATTTGAGTAAGGGGGAGAGATTTGATATTTGAGAGAGCATTGAGATAGTCAAGTTTTCTATAAAAGGAAATTGGTTTTCCATCAATAACAAAGGGGAATATTATTGTACATTTTGAGTTCATTTAGTTTTCATTGATGTCAAGGTAAAATACATCATTAATACCATAGAGCACACCATCAATAGCACCAGGAACAATGCAAATATTTGAAGAGAAAATTGGCAAAATAATATTTTATGAGGGTTTATGGTAAACCCATGGTGGAAGATTAAATAGTTTTATTAAAATCATTGAGGATATAAAAATATCCTCACACATTGAGATGGCAGTTAAGTTTTTAAAAGACCCACGGTGGCAGAATATTTTACAAGTTAAAGGTTTAATTTTAAACCCAAGGAAGGCTTTAATATCTTTAAAGCTAAATTTTATAAATATAATTTATAAAATTTAATTTCCTTAGAATTTAAATAATTTATAAATAATAAAGGTGGGAGCACCGATGTCATAAAAAGTTGGAGCACTGACATCTAAGAATCAAAGGAATTTTTCGTGTATAAATAAATGCCAAATAGGCATTCGAAACTTACTTCTCGACATTATTATTTCATGCGACAAGTTAAAACATTTTTGTGCATTTGTTATTCATTGAGGAAGAAGACAAGAATTTTGCTTGTCTTTAGTTCCAGGTAGAAGAGATAAGAGAGAGTGTAGATTGTTTGAAACATAAAGGACACGGTGGTCCATTGGCAGTGCACATGTTTTGCAAAGGCATTGGGAGTTGAGAGGCACGCAATCGATTCACATGGAGTGGTGTGTCTTGAGTGCCAAGGGAAGTTCCTTTTTGCACGTGCCTTGGTTTTTGCATGCCAACCAAGGACAAAGGGGATAAAGAACGCTTAGGCTCTTAACCGTGCGTCTAGCATACACGATGATCAAAACCGTGGTTAGAGCACTCATGGAGGAAAATATCATGGGTTCGAAACCCACTAAGAGGTAAAGGTAATTTTTGATAATTATTTTTTACCTAAGGCTTTTCTAAAGTATAATGTGGAGTAATAAGGGTTTGTGAAAAGTTATGTGTTTGATTTATATTATTGTTGGAGTTATAAGGGTTTGAGAAAGTTTGTTGTTTTGATAATGGATTTTTGTTATTATGTAATAATAAGGATTAATGAGAGGTTGTTTTATTGATGAGTGATTTATATCATTGGAATTATAAAGAAATTTGATTTGATTTTTATCAAAGTTTCTCTTTCCATTAAATTAAATTAAAGAGGTTTGAGTTAATTTTTGGTGGATGTTAAGTCTATTTTAGTTGGGAGTTTATAAGGTGTTATTGGATAAATATTTTATGTATGTTGATGGTTGTTTTTGAAAGGTGGAGTGATAAGGTGTAATTAAGTATTTACATTATATTGTGAGAAATATTTATCTTCTAACCTCTTTGAGATTGGCATAAAAGTGTTTGTGGTTGCGACAAATTTATGAGATATCTTCATCTTCAATAAAAATGTATGAGTACATTCTTTCATAAGTTGATTTGATTGATTGGTTTCTAGAAAATAAGTTTGGAGTGAAAAGGAATTGATTAGGGTTTCCTTTTAAGAGTTTTTGAGTTAATTCTTCAAGGTTTTATGGAATAAAGAGTTGTTAAAACCTTGTTTGATAAACATTGTTGTTGAAGTCATTGGTTGTGTGAATAAATTGAGTTAGATTTTTGCAAAGATCATGAGTATCATTGTTATGTGATATTTGTTGCTGAGCATTTTTGGAAATATTTTGAGTTGGTGATTATATGATTGGACTAGGGTTTGTGAGAAAGAAGTGTTTCTTTGAGTAATTGGTTGAGTAGAGTTGATTGAGCCTAGTCAAGTGGTTGTGTGAAGTGATTGTTCAAGTTCCTTAAAAATAAACTAATCTATATTCTGATTTGAGTTGAGAAAGTGATTGAGCTTTGAGTGTAGAACATATTGAGTCTTAACAATTCTCTTTATGCTTCTATGAGATTAAACAAGATCTGTGTAGAACTGTTAAGTAGATTTGAGCTAATTCTTTGAGAAGACTTGTGGACTGATTTTGTGTGAGCTTTTTGTGGAAGCTTACAATATAGATTTGGATAATTTTTGTGTGGAATTATTGAGTAGATTTGGATAAGTTCTGTGTGGAATTATTGAGCAAATTTGGACAATTTTTGAGTGGACTTGTTGAGTGTATTTGAAAAAGTTCTGTGTGAACTTATTGAGAAGATTTGGACAAGTTATGAGTGAGCTTGTTGAGAAAATTTGGACAATTTTTGAGTGAGCTTGTTGAGAAAATTTGGACAAGTTTTGAGTGAGCTTGTTGAGCAAATTTGAGCAAGTACTGAGTGGACTTGTTGATCAGAGTTGAGAAATTTTTGAGTGGACTTTTTGAGTACATTTAAGGAAGTTCTGAGTGGACTTGTTGAGAAAATTTGAGCAAGTTCTGAGTGGACTTGTTGAGCAGAGTTGATCAAGTTCTAAGTGGACTTGTTGAGCATATTTGAGCAAGTTCTGAGTGGAATTTTTGAGCAGATTTGAGCAAGTTTTGAGTGGACTTGTTGAGAATATTTTAGCAAGTTATGAGTGGACTTGTTGAGCAAAGTTGAGAAAGTTCTAAGTGGACTTGTTGAGCAGATTTGTGCTAGAACAAAGGATTGTATTTAATACATATTTAAGACAAAGCTTTGGAGGTGATAGAGCAGAGAGGACAATAGTATCTAGTGGATAGAGATCCATCAACTAGGACAATGAGGATAGCTATTCTGAGTGGGGACAAGAGTCTTTAGTGGAGAGAGATCCACAATCCAATGTAGTGGAGGCAGTAGTATTCTAGAGGATCACCAACCAACGTAGATGAGAAGGAGTTCACTTGTGGATAGATATCCACAAAATTTATTTAGGGGATCAACATCTCTTTTGTACATAGGTCCATAAACATTGTAATAGGGAAAGGATTCCTAAGAGATTGATTGAGAAAATTTAGTGAAATATTTTCTTTGTGGATGTAACCCACTTTGGGTGAACCACTTTAAATTGGTGTCTATATTATGTGTGGTGATTTATGCATTACTTTTATTACTGTTATTTATATTTCTATCTATACATTGCATAATATTTATTTGGAAATAAAAGTAAAAAGTGGTCTTATATTGTTCACCCCCCTCTCAATATAAGCTTATGTTCTTCAATTGGTATCAGAGCGGCTTCCTTCAAAAGAGTTTAAAAACTTGAAGAAAAATCTAACAAGAACACAATGTATTCTAAGAATGGGTCCTTAGATAACTCAGCATCATTATTTGATGAAAATGACTATATGTATTGGAGCATGAGAATGAAGATCTACCTGATGGCACTTGGAAATGAAATTTGGGAAGAAGTTGATCTTGGTTATGATCCCTTAATCAATCCTCCTACAGATAAGGAAGGTAATCTCCTTCTACACTACAATTCAAAAGCAATAAATGCACTTTTGAGAGGTTTGCATAGAACAAATTCTATGAAAGCTATGCATTATAAAACTATAAAAGAAATGTGGGATAAATTGTAAAATATATATGAAGAAGATAAATGCATCAAAATAAAAGCAAGGATGGATAAAACAAACAAGGAAAGAAGTTATTCCAAAGGCAAAATAGGAGCTACTATGTGGATAAGTCAAGTAAGTACTTAAGTGATAGTGATGGTAGTTTTTTAGACAATGATAGAGATGAATTTTTATTTATGATTGAAGAGAAAGAGCAAGTTAAGAATAAGACTCTAGTAATTATCAAGTGTTTTAGATGTGGTAACTATGGATATCTTAAAGATGATTGTACAAGTGATGGTTATAGTTTCAGTGATGATGAATATGAATATGCACTTGAAATACCAGATGAAGATCATCTAATGGCATTAGAAGAAGAAGAAAGTGATCTTATAGAAGAAAAACCAATAGAAAATAAAGATGAGGACAAAGGTAAACAAATAGAGGAATATTCAGAAAAGAATGGTTATGATCTCAAGGGAGAAATTATTTATGCCCTTGACATGGTAAAGAAGGTAAGAAAGCAACACTCTAAACTTGAAATTCAGTTTCAAGAATGTGATGAAGAGAGAAGATGGCTTATAGAGGATTTAGAAAAATCAAAGGCTAAGGCAAAGAGGTTCAAAGATAATTTAGAAGAAAATATATTTGAATGGGAGAAGTTAGCACAAGAAGTGGCACTACTAAGAGAAGATTTAGAAGACTAAGGTCAAGATGAAAGGTTTCAAAAATAGCTCAAACAACTTGGATAAGTTCATCAAGATACAAAAGCCTACATCAGGTAAAATAGGTCTTGGATTTGAACAAGTTCAAAATAAATGGGAAGGAGAGTCAACTTCAATTTTTGGAGGAGAAGAAACTTTAGATGAAGACACTTCAGAAAAAGACAATGTAAAAGATAGTGAGACATCTTACGATGAGTTGGATAATAGAGAGTTCAACAAAAACATGAACAATGCACAAATAAGATATAAATGAGGTCAAGAGAGACTAAGATATCAATGAGGTCAAGACAAGGAAACTTCAATGGAAGATGCTTTTCATATCACAATTTGTGCATATGGCTTCACAATACAAGACACATGAAAGGTAGGAATATGGGAACAAATAGCATTTCCATGGGTATTTTTATTCATGTAATCAATTGGCAATGAATTGCAGGATTCATGATAGAAGAGGATATGGATTCACTAGGAGAAACCATAAGACATTTGCACCTCCAAGGAATAATAACATTAAGTGTTATAAGTGTAACAATGATGGTCACAAAATAAAGTGGTGTAGAGTAGATATTCTAGAAATATGTATGAACAAGAATAGGAATAGGAACATGAATATGAATAGGAATAAGAACAGGAACATGGACATGAAAAGGAACAGGAACATGAATATGAATAGGAACAAGAACAGGAACATGGATATGAACATGAACAAGAATAATAATAGGAATAGAGACATGGATAGGAATGTAGACATGGATAGGAACAAAGACATGGATAGAAACAATGAGAGGAATAAAAAAATTTAGATAAGAAGAAAAGAGGATAAAGGTAAAGAATAGTTCTTTCTAGGAGTAGAAATACTCCCACCCCAAAATTAACCACCTCAATATAAGGTGGGGGAGGGGCTAAGCTAATAGGCTCATTATTAGCCCCCAGCCCCAAAGGTGACCCTTTGTCATTGATGTCAAAGGGGGAGAGGTTTGAGTAAGGGGGAGAGATTTCATATTTGAGAAAGCATTGAGCCAAGGGGAGCAATGTCCCAGGGGGAGCAAAACAAAGGAAAGGTCAAGTTTTCAATAAAAGGAAATTGGGTTGCCATCAATGACAAAGGGGGAGATTGTTGGACATTTTGAGTTCATTTAGTTGTCATTGATGTCAAGGTGAAAAGTTGTCATTAATACCATGGAGCACACCATCAATAGCACCAGGAACAATGTGAAGATTTGAAGAGAAAATTGGCAAAATAATATTTTATGAGGGTTTATGGTAAACCCATGGTGGAAGATTAAATGGTTTTATAAAAAAATTTATGAGGATATAAAAATCTCCTCACACATTGATATGGCAGTTAAGTTTTTAAAAGACCCACGGTGGTAGAATATTTTACAAGTTAAAGGTTTAAGTTTAAACCCAAGGAAGGCTTTAATCTCTTTAAAGCTAAATTTTATAAATATAATTTATAAAATTTAAATTCCTTAGAATTTAAATAATTTATAAATAATAAATGTGGGAGCACCGACGTCATAAAAAGTGGGAGTGTCGACATCTAAGAAGCAAAGGGATTTTCGTGTATAAATAGTGCCAAAGAGGCATTCGAAACTTACCCCTCGATATTATTATTTCATGCGACAAAATATTTTCATGCATTTGTTATTCATTGAGGAAGAATACAAGCGGTAGGTAGAAGAGATAAGGGAGAGTGTAGATTGTTTAAAATGTAAAGGACATAGTGGTCCATTGGCAATGCACATTTGGCAAAGCCGTTAGGAGTTGAGAGGCACATGATCAATTCGTGTGAAATGGTGTGTCTTGAGCACCAAGGGAAGTTACTTTTTGCACATGCCTTGGTTTTTGCATGCCAGCTAAGGAAAAAGGGGACAAAGAATGCTTAGGCTCTTAACCATGTGTCTAGCACACATGACAGTCAAAGTCACGGCTAGAGCGCTCATGAAGGTAGAGATCATGGGTTCAAAACCCACTAAGAGGTAAATGTAATTTTTGCCAATTAATTTTTGCCTAAGGTTTTTATAAAGGATAATGTGGAGTAATAAGGTATTGTGAAAAGTTGTGTATTTGATTTATATTATTGTTAGAGTTATAAGAGTTTGAGAAAGGTTATTGTTTTGATAATTGATTTTTGTTATTGTGGAGTAATAAGGATTAATGAGAGGTTGTTTTATTGATGAGTGATTTATATCATTGGAATTATAAAGAAAGTTGATTTAATTTTTATCAAAGTTTCTCTTGCCATTAAATTAAATTAAAGAGGTTTGAGTTAATTTTTGGTGGATGTTAAGTCTATTTTAGTTGGGAGTTTATAAGGTGTTATTGGATAAATATTTTATGTATATTTATGGTTGTTTTTGAAATGTGAAATGATAAGGTGTAATTAAGTATTTACATTATATTGTGAGAAATATTTATCTTCTAACCTCTTTGATATTGGCATAAAAGTGTTTGTGGTTGTGATAGATTTATGAGATCCCTTCATCTTCAATAAAAATATATGAGCACATTCTTCCATAAGTTGAGTTGATTGATTAGTTTTCTGGAAAAAAAGTTTGGTGTGAAAAGGACTTGATTAGGGTGTCCTTTTGAGAGTGTTTGAGTTAATTCTTCAAGGTTTTATGGAATAAAGAGTTGTTGTTAAAACCTTGTTTGATAAGCATTGTTGTTGAAGTCATTGGTTGTGTGAAGAACTTGATTTAGAGTTTTGAAAAGATCATGAGTATCATTGTTATGTGAGATTTGTTGTTGAGCATTGTTGGAAACATTTTGAGTTGGTGATTATATGCTTGGACTAGGGTTTGTGAGAAAGAAGTGTTTCTTTGAGTAATTGGTTGAGTAGAGTTGATTGAGCCTAGTCAAGTGGTTGTGTGAAGTGATTGTTCAAGTTTCTTAAAAATAAACTAATATATGTTCTAATTTGAGTTGAGAAAGTGATTGATATTTGATTGTAGAACATATTGAGTCTCTAACAATTATCTTTATGCTTCTATGAGATTGGACAAGTTCTGTGTTAACTTGTTAATCAGATTTGAGGTAAGTCTTTGAGAAGACTTATGGACTAATTTTGTGTGAGATTTTTGTGGAAGCTTACAATACATATTTGGATAAGTTCTATGTGGACTTATTGAGTAGATTTGGATAACTTTTGTATGGCTTATTGAGAATATTTGGACAAGTTCTAAGTGGACTTATTGAGCAGATTTGGATAAGTTCTATGTGAAATTATTGAGCAGATTTGGACAAGTTCTGAGTGAGCTTGTTGAGAATATTTGGACAAGTTCTGAGTGAGCATGTTGAGCATATTTGGACAAATTTTGAGTGAGCTTGTTGAGCAGATTTGAGCAAGTTTTGAGTGGACTTGTTGAGAAAATTTTATCAAGTTATTAGTGGAATTATTGAGCATATTTGAGCAAGTTCTAAGTGGAATTGTTGAGCAGATTTGAGCAAGTTTTGAGTGGACTTGTTGAGCAAAGTTGAGCAAGTTCTGAGTGGACTTGTTGAGCAAATTTGAGCAAGTTCTGAGTGGACTTGTTGAGTATATTTGAGCAAGTTCTGAGTGGAATTTTTGAGTAGCTTTGAGCAAGTTCTGAGTGGACTTGTTTAGTAGAGTTGAGCAAGTTCTGAGTGGACTTGTTGAGTAGATTTGTGCTAGACCAAAGGATTAAGTTTAGTGCATATTTGAGATAGAGCTTTGGAGGTGATAGAGTAGAGAGGATAGTAGTCTCCATTGGATAGAGATCCATCAGATAGGGTAGTGAGGATAGGTCTTCTGAGTGGGGACAAGAGTATTTAGTGGAGAGAGATCTACAAGCCAGTGCAGTGGAGGTAGTAGTCTTCTAGAGGAGTACCATCCAAAGTAGAGGAGAAGGAGTTCTCCTGTGGATAGAGATCCACAAACTTGATTTAGGGGATCAACATCTCCTTTAGATAGAGGTCCATAAACATTGTAATAGGGAAAGGATTCCCAAGAGATTGATTGAGAAAATTTAGTGAAATATTTTCTCTATGGATGTAACCCACATTGGGTGAACCATGTTAAATTGGTGTCTCTATTGTGTGTGGTGATTTGTGCATTTCTTTAATTATTTTTTTTGATATTGCAATCCATACATTGCATAATATTTATTTGGAAATAAAAATAAAAGTGGTCTTATACTGTTCACCCCCCTCTCAGTATAAGCTTGTGTTCTTCAATTATTTTACTCTCGGACATACAAACTTACATGGATAATTTGAAATAAAAATATTTTCCCCCTTTTATACCTTTGCTTTGTGCATTCCAACACTAAATTGAATTTCAAAATTAGACTTATGGTGCCTTAAATATTTATTTAAATTAAATTTTAACCTATGGTTAAAATATTTAATTTAAATAATAACCTTTATAAACTGCCAAATCGATATTTTGGGGATTTAATCATTTTAAATAATTCCTTGGACCTTGTTTTCTTCACTTCAACCTTTTAGGCCTTTTAGGCATATAATATTAAAAAAATAAATATTATATCCTATACCTTTGAAAACCTTCCTTGCCTTTTGGAAAGACACTTGATGACATTAATGATGACGAAACTTGGACATCAACCTCTTGACATCAATGATAACAAAAATTGCTCATATTTCCAACATCATCAAAAGAGTTCCTAGAAGAACTCATTGGAGAAATTCACTACCAAGGAGAAGCTAGTGATAGCAAAGGATTTGGGAAAATTATTACCATATGAAAACAAACCCAAAGGAGAAGGATTTGATAAGTAATTTTTAAAATTGTAGAGAAGATCATTGAAGACCTCAAGACTTTTAGAATCTTGAGAAAAAGGCCATGTTTGAAGTTAGAATTTGACAAGGTTCAAGGAAGAACACAGAAAGAATAAGCCCAGTAGATACAAGATATTTTAAGATTACCTTTCATAGCTAGAAAACTTGAGAGTTGTAGAGTTCATCCTAAAATATAATCAAATAATTCATTGCAAAATCAAGCAGCAAGCCAGGAGTACTAGAGAGATAAAATTTGGTTAAGGTAGAAGACAATCAAGCAGAGCTATGAATCCATCTAGTTTCAAGGTATAAATAAGGTGAATCAAATCACCTTGCAATCCTTCATCTACAGAGTAGTAAAGGTAAGCAAATTGGGTGCAAATAGGTTCATTAGTTGAATTTTTATTAAGGTTATTATTTAGTTCCATAAAAGCACCATAATTAGAATTCATAAGTTTCAAAAATAAGGTTGTATTTTATAGTATTCAAGGTGTGCAGAAGTAAATTACTTTTAAGGTTATTACCTACACAATAAAATAGGAGTTGGATATATTTTGATAGAAATAAAAATATCTACCTATTGTCTATCTAAGAAAAAACTACATCCTACAATATTGATTGTAGTGCAAGGTTCAAATTGCTTTTAAATAAAGAATTCTTTAGAAGACATTATTCTTAATTAGAAGTTGTAGATATTATTAAGTGCATTATTTAAGATTTATTAGTGCATTAAAGGAGCAATAAGGTAAGACTACTATTGCACTATTCTAGATTGGTTAACTCATTTACTCTTAAATATTATTATATGCATTGGTTATTAGTTTGAGGAGAAAACCAAAAGAGCACAAAATCTACAAATATCAAAGTGTCTAAAGACACTATTGAAAACTCAATACCTACAATATATTGTGGCCTATAGAAGCCACCAAGCATATCAAAATTCCTCCAAGGAGTGGAGAAGAAGAAGGCAGCCATAAAATCAGAAAGAGAAGCTACAAGAAGAGACTTGAAGTGTCTCAAAATTAAGGTGCAAATAAAGGGTTTCACAGATTCGAATGTGAGCACCAAACTTGTCTCTATTACTATATCAAAAGGAGACAAAAATACAAGTGTCCTAAGACACTCAACATAGCACATTATTCTATCTACAAGAGGTCATATTATCAAAATTGAAGATCCAATCAAAGGGAGCTCAACATTGGCCATTAGCACCATCGAAAGTGCCTAAAGTGGACCACACCAAAAGGGTTCAAATTTTATCATCCATGAGGAGCAAATACCAGGTTGAAAGCACGTGAGGAACAAGCTAGTAAAGGGATCAACATTCAACACATATTATGGTATTCTATCATCCATAATATTGACATCTTTAGAAGTGAACGTCTACAAGCAAGAGAAGCCACAAGAGGACAATGCATTAGTGCAATTGCTACATGTTACAACAAATAAAATAGAGCTATTTTTCTATTAGAAGATATGCATTACCATGGAAAATCACCAGTCGAATAGCACTATAGAATCGGTCTAATAAAATCAAAAGCCAATGTTGTGAAGGGAACCATATTCTTCCACCTGAAGAAAGCATTGAGAAGCAAGGAAATTGTCATGCTGTAGTTGTCAAAGGATGTTTTATAAAATATTAATAGACATTGGAGATACCTTACATGTAGTAGATAAGGCCACCACTTGTCATATGCAATAGAGCATTCAGTAATTCTCACCAAGAAAATTCCCAAGATAGCATCTAAACCTTGAATGTTCAATACATCATTACAAGCATATTCATCATTGCCCACCAATAGAAGGAATAAAGAATATTATTCAAATATTAAAGTGTTACTATAATTATTTAAAAGCTAGCAACATGTGGGTGTAAGTCTAAGGAGAACGTAAGCTACATAAGCACCCAAGTCCATGCAATTATAGCGAACACCAAGTGATTCTAAAGCAAGTGTAAGGGAGTGTAAGTGAATTCAAAGGAAAGTGTGTTGAAGCTACAACAAGGGTGCATTAAAAGCACAATATCAAGGAGTCAAAGGACATCTATTACAAGCCTATCATCGATCAACGATTATAATGCTCATCAAGCATTGAATATTTAGGTAATACAATACCATCTAAGAGCTTACATTACTACCATCAAGGGAGATCGAAACCACTTACAAGGAAGAGCAAAACAATCTATTTCAATGTTATCAAAGGAAGAGAAAAACCACTAGCATTACTATCATCAAGGAAAGAAATATCAGGTACATCATCATTGACTAGTGAGAGCATCTTAATACTCATTGCTAGCCTAGCCATCTACGTAGAAGAAAGATAAGTATATCATTCAATTATTTTCTTTCTATAATTTGGAGTTATAAGGTGTTAAATATAAGGTTGATAATTAAAACAACCTTAGGAAGCAAGAAAGGAATCCTAACAAAGGAAGGAATAATTATAGATATTTGTAAATAACCAAGTAGGAGATATAAGGTTGTCAACCTTGATTAAATTCAATACTAATTTGCAAATATAATTATTTTCTAATATTCCAAAGATAGGGAGTTATAAGGCATACTACTTCAAACTATATAATTGGAATTTAGAAAATTAAAGATCAAATTATTGAAGGTAGGAGAAAGAATTTTATTAAAGCATCATATAGAGTTGGAATTAAATGGTAAAAATTATCTCATACTCATATTAAGGAGACAAAATAAATCCAACCATTAAATCCTACTTCATTAGGAGAGATAAGGTAAAATTAGAAGTTGATTATTATTCTCAAAATATTACAAAATCAACTTAAAAGGTGAACTAAATATTGCTAAGATTTATATTAAAGTCTATAGCATATCCTAAATTACTTGGGAGATATAAGGAAGCCTACAAAACCTAAAGTCCAAGAAAGGTTTTATCAAATTAGTTCACATATCTAAGGATTCATAAGGTAGCACATAGAAACCATCATGACTACAAACAAATTCATCCTTATAGAATCACAACTACTTAAAGGTCCAAATTACTTCTCATGGAAGAACAAAGTGAGAGCCATTTTGATATTTGAAAAACTTTGGAAAATTGTCAAAGGGACAAAAACTAAACCAACTTCAGGAGATATAGAAATCCAGAAGTTTGAGGAGAATGATGCTAAGGCACTAATGATAATAACCTTCACCATCACAAATGAGATACAAGCTTACATAGGCTCAGTAGGAACATCTAAGGATGCTTGGACAACCTTAGAGAAAATATTTGAAGGGAAGAATAAAGCCACCATCCTGAATCTTCAAACTCAATTACATTCCCTAAAAATGAATAGTGGTGAAAGTATAGAACTATTCTTAAGAAAGATAGCAGATATTAAAGGTAAATTATTAACCTTGGGAGAAGAGGTTAAAGATAAATTTCTTGTTCAAGTAACCTTGAGAGCACTTCCAGATAGCTACAAGCATCTAGTTACATATTTACAGGTTCTAAGTAAAGATACAAGATTTGATGAACTAATCAACATTCTTCAAGAATATGAGGTAGAAAATACTGTGAAATATGAAATGACTAACAATGCATTGGTCTCAAAAGATAATCCACATGGAAATATTTCTTAATATTCAAAAGGTCAAAGACCATGGAAAAATATATATTGTCAAATATGTAGGAGAAAAGGGTATAGCACCAGTTATTGCAAATTCAATCCAAGAAATTAGAATCAAGGAAATCAGATGAACTATGGAAGCCAACCAAATAGAACATTCCAACCAAGGTAATATCAAAATAATCCCCAACAACAACAAGTTTAGCATCAAAACAATTATCCACAATTGGAATATCAAGAAGGGAATAGAAAAGGACATCTAGCTCAGAGAATTAAAGAAATTGAAGATACTACTAATGATCAAGAAGTCAAAGCTCTTACAACAAGGGTAACATATTATGAAGACACTAACTACTTGCTTGAACAAGATACAGGAAAAGGAGAAGAAGATCCATATTGAAGACTAAAGTCTTCAATACCCAAATAATGTAATGTAGGGGGGTGTTAGAGTATATTACATCATTTGGATCATGTAAATGTACCACCTTTGGTACATAGCTAGAGTAGAATATTATCTTAGTGGATAGTTAGCTAGTTACTTCAAGCAATGTAATAAATACACAAGTATCAATGTGCAAGGTGTCCCCCTTGTACAACTAGGTAGAGTGTTGCCAAAGGAATCCATCTTACTATATAAAGGACATCATAGTGAGTGATTATATATTGTTGTAGGTAGTAGTAGATATAGTGGGTAGATCACCATATATATTGGTGATGGAGTACAATGTAGTTCTTTAAGCATTAGTACTAGAGTGTCCATTCCTCCATACTACATTGTAACATTTCTATCACTTTCCATTAATAGCATATTTTAGTGTTATTGCATAATTCCATTATCTTACATTTTTGCATATCTTGCATCCTGTGATTGCATTCTCCCATAGCTTTCATTATCAAAAGCTAACATAAAATACATCATCTTGAGGAGACTCCCAAAAAGCCTCCTTTCTAACTCACCCAATCCACCTTGGGTAGCCTTTGGGCTAATTCGGTGATTTTCTCTAGTAGTAGATAACCTTCCCCATGGGAATACTGACCATCTTGATTCAATATGATCTCATGTTTGGGACCATCTCGACCTGAGATAGTTGAAAAATAAAATAAAAATAAAAAAATAATGGGTAGCAAAACTGTCTATCAGTGTTGCACCTAATTTTGTGTTGATGCTAGATGCCCTACAAGTTCTAATTTCACCTACCACCTACGGTCATTTTGTGGCAGCTAATTAGGCTACCCTGATTGACACTTTCCACTTTTATGGCTTGCTATTGAACCTATAAAATGGTACCCTACCTCAATTTTTTAAGAGGACAAGATTTCAAATTTGAATTTCCATGAAGTGCTACAAAAAATATGCTAGGTTCTTCCACTACAAAAACTAATGCTACTGGATTACCACTTTGGATTTGAAGTCATCTTCATCTCCCTCGAATGATTTCTTGCATTTATTTGGTTATTACCTACATCCTTTTACTCACCTCTATGCTCTCAAAGATATACTAAAAATGACATCTTGCATCACCCAAAATATTGTTTGGACTTGGTTACACTGAGGCGTAGATCCATGATAGCAGTTGTGTCACCTTGATACAGTCTATAGATATAAACTATATCAACCTGATAATTGCATATTTAGGTAACTATTTTCTCTCTTTTCTATGCATCTTAGCTTAGATCTCTACATTTCATATTTATACATTAGTTTAGATCTCAAACACTTCATGAATGCATCTATTTTCTACTTAGTTTTATATTTTTAGATTGAATATGGGTCTAACTTCAATGGGATCCTCATACGATATCGATTCATATTTTTTTTCCTTTGCATGTAGGTAACAAGACTCAAGTACAATGAAATACATTGGATCTTTCTCACATGATGGTCCCAAAAAACCTAATTTCCCAATAATGTGTTAACACGAAGATATTCATATTACACCCAAAGACTTATTTGTTGAAGAGGGGAATCGTACCCCTAATTTTTAATCTGTGTATCATCTATAAATATCCTCTCAAGATGACTCTCTTTGTAACCTTGAAAACACAAATTAATACAAGTTTCATTTCATTGTTTTAAGAATTTGTGTTCATTTTATGTGGTGCAAAATTTTTTTCCTTAAAATGGTGATCACGGTGGGACCCAATACCTATTTTTATAATGCATGTTTTATAAAACTAATTGGCTATTTATTGTACATCGTGATTGTAGGTTCTCAATCTTAACCATCTTAATATGAGACGATCCCTATCTAGAAACCATCTCAATATGAGATGATTCCTATCTAGAAATCATCTCAGAATGAGATGGCACCTAATATGAGTCAGAATGACTATGGATCTACATATCAATATCAAATAGAGGCCTTCATGATTAGTATCTGGATCGATGTATTTTTCCTATTTCTTGAATAAAAATAAAAAATATATATCAGTAGCATAGCTGCATTTTAATTAGCTTTTAAATTTGTTAGACTATGATCATCTAAAGTCAATATGGTCTTTGTCTATGACCATATTAGGTCAAGATAATTCCCTATCTATGATCATATCAATAAGAGATTCTATATTTCCTACTAGTTTTTTTTTTGTATTTTTACCTGTTATAAGACATAATTATTTAGGGAAAATATTGTAGTTTTTTTTCATATCTTGCATCATTAGAATCATTGCATGCTATTTGTTTCCCATTTTTCAATAATAAAAGAACTCACACACTCATGAGGCACTTAAACATCGATCAATTGGATTTCATCACCAACTATCGATAGCAATCGTGCAACATGGGATTTCATCTCCCATCGTGGATTGACCCCCTAAACACCATAGTAGCCCTTGCAAGAGGTTTTTGGATTTCATCACTAAAAAGCTCCTAATTTTAGGTGTGTCTTGAATTAGATTAGGTTTAGATATCCTTTGACCATAGGGCTTAAAAATTAGTGGAATGCAACTGTCAGTTTCAACCAAGATTACTCGAGGGTGAAGTGAAAGCCTATATGAGCTGATAGCAAGGCATTAGACAATGTGACCCCTTCATTTTGGGGGATATTTTGCTCTTATAAGGATACATATAACCCATCTATCATCCTAGGAAGCTATATCGATTGTTTATGTCACATTTACTAATAGGGGGTGTATGCAAGCTACCTTTTTTTGTATTGTTCATTCAATCTACCTTAGTCATTTTAGGAATAGAAGTTGAAAAAAGTGCTTCAAAAAACAAAAGAAAAAAATCAAAAACAAAATAAAAGATTGCAAAAACAAATAATATTAAAGAAAAAAAATTGCTTATTTTCTTTCCTTGCTTTTTTTTGTGTAGTTTATATCCGATCCATTTGCCTAGCATATGGGAGTGATACACAATCAAGCTAAATCAGAAACAAACACTGTCAAACCCACACATAGAGTTATTGATCATTTTAAAGTTGATCTACAAGACCTTGCCATACTTAAGTGGTAACGTGACCCCCATGAATCGAACAACATCCATGATCCCACTAACCTCGACATGCAAAGCATCGCTATCCAAAATCCACATGTAGGTCCTAATGATGATCATTATATGGATTATTTAGACCAGGACACCTTGCATGCTTTCTATAGAGATAAATATTTTTATACTAAAGAACTTGAAGAAAGCATTGAGAAGCAATGAAATAGTCATGTTGTAGCTATCAAAGGATGTTTTATAAAATATTAATAGACATTGAAGAGACCATACATGTAGTAGAGAAGGCCACCACTATTCATATGCAATAGAGAATTCGGTAATGCTCACAAAGGAAATGCCCAAGATAATGTCTAAACCTTGGACATTGAAATACATCCTTACAAGTATATTCATCATTGCCCACCAATTGAAATAAGAAAGAGTGTTATTCAAATATTAAAGTGTTACTATAATGCTTCACAAGCTAGCAACATGTGGGTGTAAGTCTAAGGAGAACATAAGCTACATAAGCACCCAAGTCCATGCAATTATAAGGAACACCAAGTTATTCTAAAGAAAGTTTAAGGGAGTGTAAGTGAAATCAAAGGAAAGTGTGTTGAACCTACAACAAGGGTGCATTAAAAGCACAACATCAAGGAGTCAAAGAACATCTATTACAAGCCTATCATCAATCAATGATTATTGTGCTCATCAAGCCTTGAATATTTAGGTAATACAATGCCATCTAAGAGCTTACATTACAACTATCAAGGGATATACAAACTTCTTACAAGGAAGAGCAAAACAGTCTACTTCAACATTATCAAAGGAAGAGAAAAACCTCTAGTATTACTATCATCAAGGAAAGCAATACCAGGTGCATCATCATTGACCAGTGAGAGAATCTTAATACTCATTGCTAGTCTAACCATCTTTGTAGAAGAAAGATAAGTATATCATTCAATTATTTTCTTTCTATAATTTGGAGTTATAAGGTGTTAAATATAAGTTTGATAATTAGAAAAAACTGAAGAACACAAGCTTATACTAAGAGGGGGGGTGAACAATATAAGACCTCTTTTTACTTTTTCCTTTATACTTCAAAACAGTAAAGCAATATACCCAAAGAAATATCAAAGCAATGCACAATATCATCCACAAAGTGACACCAATTTTAACGTGGTTCACCCAAAATAGCTGGGATATGTCCACCAAAATTTTCTCTAAAAGTTATCTCAAAGTTCTTTGGGAATCCTTCCCAATTACAATGTTTATGAGCCTCGGCCCAAAGGAGATACCTTCCCCTAATCAAAATTTATGAGCCTCTGCTCAAAGGAGATACCTTCCCACCTACTCTGGAAATGATCCCTCAAAATATCAACTTCCTCTACCTCTTTCCAGCACGTGGAACTCCTTTCCATCGAAGACCTCTTGTCCTCAATGTTTAACCTAAGAGACCTCTGCTTTCTATGATCACGTCCACAGCAGCTTAGCAACCTGTACTAAACATAGTCAGTCAGTCTAGTACAATTCTTCCTCTGTATTTCAGATATGTCTGACGCTTAAGCTTTAAGAAATCAATCCTCTACACACAAGCCTTCTCAAAGACTTGCCAAATCTGTCCTCAGGTTCTTCTCAAAGAACCAGTGCACCTCTGTCCTCAAGTTCTCTGATAGAACTATCAAACTCAGCTCACAAGTCCTCTGCTAGGACCTGTCCAAATCTTCTCACAAGTACCCACTGGAACCTATCCAAAACTGCTCACAAGTCCCCACCAAAACCTGTCCAAGATTGCTCACAAGTCCCCATCGGAACTTGTCCAAGACTGCTCACAAGTCCCCACTGGAACCTGTCCAAAACTCAGCAAGCTCACCAAGAAAAAAAAAACTTTCTTAGTAGGAAATCACAAGGTGAATTGTTAGAGACCCAATGTGATTTGTCAAACTCATAAAAGCATAAATATAATTTTTAGAGACTCAATATGTTCTATACTCAGCTCCTAATCTCAAAACTCAACTCAAATCAACTCAGCTCAAACTCAATCTCAAATCTGAAAACTCAACTCAATATCTGAAATGGATAGGATAGAATGCTTTCTTTCAATAACATGAAACCCCAACAATTTCCAACTATGTAAAGAATCACATAACAATGATACTCATGTTCTTTTCACCATCAATAAGGGCTTCAACAACAATGCTCATAAAATAAGGTTCAATCAACACCATTTAGCTCAAAACACAACCTTGAAGCATTTCACAATCAACATTAGAAAAGGAAACAAGTAGAACTCCTTTTATCTCCAATATTGTTTGAACAAAAAGCATCCACCAAATCAAATCACAATAGCACAAAACAACTTTTCAAATCATCAACAAAGGAGTAAGCCCAACACTTTAACCAAGTAAATAATAGCTTGATTATTACCAATTTAATGAAAGCAAATGTCAATCTCAAAGCTGCCCACTTAAGGTTTCACAACTTCACACAAGAAGCAATTTTAACCTTAAAACATCATGCTTTCATTTCCATAATCAACCAAAAGCACTCTCAACATTACAAAAAAAATTTATCCCTTATACACCTTATTTCTCCCTTATAGTCTTATCAAAAATAAAATTTATCTCTCATAAGAATGCAATAAGATATTTCAAACAACGCCTTCAAAAGAATATTTTATCAAAATAAAACAAGCTTTAAACTCCTTATAACTCCTAAGTTGTTTTTCCCTCTAATAAACTTCCTCCATCCGCAAAATACACTTAGCAAAAATTAATTTCAAAAATACCTTGGCCAACATCAAAAAACGTGCTAAGGAGAAATTACGCATGAATTCTAACACCACCCGCTGTGTCCACTTCATGATGAAAAACCCTTTCACGTTATTCGAATGCGGAACCTCCCATTCGGGTAGCGCGCCAACAGCCTAGCTACTATCGGTGCGCCAAAGGTGCCTGGTGAGGTTTAAACCTCACGCTGTTAGCCTTGTCCCTTCGAAGAACACAAGCTTATACTGAGAGGGGGGGTGAACAGTATAAGACCTCTTTTTACTTTTTCCTTTATACTTCAAAATAGTAAAGCAATATACCCAAAGCAATATCAAAACAATGCACAATATCATCCACAAAGTGACACCAATTTTAACGTGGTTCACCCGAATGCCCGGGCTACGTCCACAAAACTTTTCTCTAAAAGTTATCTCAAAGTTCTTTGGGAAACCTTCCCAATTACAATGTTTATGAGCCTCGGCCCAAAGGAGACACCTTCCCCCAATCTGAATTTATGAGCCTCTGCTCAAAGGAGATACCTTCCCCTCTGCTCTGGAAATGATCCCTCAGAAGATCAACTGCCTCTACCTCTTGCCAGCACGTGGAACTCCTTTCCACCGAAGACCTCCTGTCCTCAATGCTTAGCCTAAGAGACCTCTGCCTTCTATGATCACGTCCACAGCAGCTCAACTACCTGTACCAAACACGATCAGTCGGTCTAGTACAAGTCTTCCTCTGTCTGTCAGATCTGTCCAACTCTTGAACAAATCAATCCTCTACACACAAGCCTTCTCAAAGACTTGCCAAATTTGTCCTCAGGTTCTTCTCAAAGAACCAATGCACCTCTGTCCTCAAGTTCTCTGATAGAACTATCAAAAACTCAGCTCACAAGTCCTCTGCTAGGACCTGTCCAAATCTGCTCACAAGTCCCCACCGAAACCTGTCCAAAACCTGCTCACAAGTCCCCATCGAAACCTGTCCAAAACCTCAACAAGCTCACCAAGAAAAACTTGCTTAGCATGAACCCACAAAGAGAATTGTTAGAGACCCAATGTGATTCATAAACCTCATAGAAGCATAAAGAGAATTGTTAGAGACTCAATATGTTCTATACTTAACTCCCAATCTCAATCTCAAATCTCATAGAAACATAAAGAGAATTGTTAGAGACCCAATATGTTCTATACTTAACTCCCAATCTCAATCTCAACTCAATCTCAATCTCAAAAGAATAAGATAGATGTAGTATGCTTTTCTCAAGAATATGAAACACAACCCAACAATTGCCAACCATGCAATATCTCATATAACAATGATACTCATATTCTTTTTACCAACAATTAGGATTTCAACAACAATGCTCATCAAGCAAGGTTTAGTCAACCAACACCATTCAACTCAACATCAACCTTGAAGCATTCAACCAATCATCACAAGAAAAGGAAACAAGTAGAAATCCTTTTCCCTCCAAGGATATTTGAACAAAACAGCCACCAACACAATATCACCAAATGCAAAGAATAACTTGTTCAAATCAACTCAATGGAGTAAGCCCAATATCATGTATCAAGTAAAGCACTAACTTGATCAAAAACAACCTCTATGGAAGCAACTCAACCATCAATATCAAAACAGCCAACTAAGGGTTTCATCATCTCAATGCAAGTAGCAAGACTTACTAACATAAACCCTAGTGCAAAAATGCTTCCTCTTCCTCAACCAGAATTATGCATTCACCCAAAAACTCATCAATGATTTTAATGCATAAACAATCTTCAATATCCAGAAAATAAGATTTACACCAAAAATACCTAGTAGACAACCTTTTCACTCCAAACTCAATTTCAGAAAATATACCATCAACAACATACATGGAAGAAGTTGCCCATACCTTTACTTTGATGAAGAAGGAGAACTCAAAATCTGTCACAACACTAACTCTCAATTTGCCACCAATTAGAGTTAGCAACTATACAATAATAAACAATAATAAAGATCCAAATTAACACCTTATTTCTCCAACTTAATAAAAACCACCGAAGTATAATATACATACAAAGTAAAACCTCTTTACACCTTATTACTCCACATAAACATTAAGCATCAATAAAACAATGTCAAAGCAAATATGATACCTTAACCTTATACCTCCAGCGCATTCACAGCCACTATCCTTTGCACACCGCGACCAAAAGAAAATTACCAACGAAGAGAATCGAACTCGGCACCTCTGCCTTCTAGCGCCTTCGCTAAAACGCCACCGTCGTTGGGTCACAAGTGCCCAACGAAGAAATACAGTGTTGCCCTTTATTTTATCTTCCTTTGACGCCAAGAAACTGGAAAACGTAAATGTCTTCCACAAGCCACATGCAAACTGGTGAGCGCTGTCCAAAACGTAAGTCACTGAATGCTTGCATTAATCATCTCACAACACAATCTGGAAAAACACAGTTCAGGTGCAATTGCCAATCCACTAACGTCAAGCATAAAGTAAGGATGCAGCCCAAGCTCAAATCCGAGTATGCCAAGCACGGTTTCCAAGACACAGATCAAGCACGATTTCAAAGACGTCAATCGGAGATTCGAAGACACAGAGCAAGCTCAAATCGAAGACACCAAGCGCTATTCGAATGATACAGAGCAAACACAAATCACAGACGCCAAGCGCTATTCGAATGATACAGAGCAAACGCAAATCGCAGATTCCAATTAATCGGGTGGTGCTCACTTTAGAAAATCATCCCCACTTATATAGCCATTTCTCCTTAATTTTTTGACGTCGGCGCTCCTCCAACGATGGCAACATATCGGCGAAAGAATTCTTTTTTCTCCGTCGCTTAAGGGTTGAAAGACCCTTTAATAATAATTAAAATAATAATAATTATTATTTTATTAATAATAAATTAAACTTAGACCCTTGTCAAAGGTTTGAGTTAATTTAATTATTAATAATAAACATGGACCTTCAAGGTTTTTCAAGAAGTAAAAACCTTTGCATTAAGTTAAGCTTGGTTTTAATAAAAACCCTTAATGAGTCCAAATGGTTTTAAGAAAACCTTTACCTTTACCTTGTCACCTTGTCACCATGGTTTTGAATAAAAACCCTTTAACATTATGAAGCTTCTCAAGATATTTTTGACATCACACTCTTTTTGATATCAACACAAAAATGCCTTTTGACATCAATGACAACTTATACACTTGAGCAAAGGCAATGTACCCAATGTACCCAAAATTGCCAACAATCTCCCCCTTTGTCATTGATGGCAAACCTTTACTGAAAACACTTCTCAAGAGCCAAAACTGAAACCAACCGAGCTAACAACCGACCAACTGTGCCCACAACCGAGAATCTTCCTTTGAAGTTTTGCTCCCCCCGACTTGAAGCTTTCCTCTTCACTTTGAAGCTCTCCCCCTTACTCATATCTCTCCCCCTTTGTCATCAATGGCAAAGGGCCACCTTTGGGGCTCGGGACTAAGAATTAGCCTCTTAGCTTAGTCCCTCCCCCACCTCCCGATGAGGTGATTAATTCTAGGGTGGGAGTAAAACTCCCATTAGGCACCGATCATCATCGGCGTCTATAACTTCCTTGTCGGGCCTTCTCTTGAACTCTTTGTCCATATTCCTGTTCTTGTCACTTGTTCTTGTTCTTGTTCTCATCCCTGTTCTTATCCATGCCTTGATCCTTGGACCTGATCATGCCACTGTTCCTTTTCCTGTATTCTGGAATTTCAGCTCTACACTGTCTGACTGTGTGACCTTCATTGTTGCACTTATAACAAGTAACAATGTTATTTCTTTTAGGCATACCTGTTCTTTGAATCCACCAATTCTGACCAAACCTGTTCTGATCAAACCTATTCCTGATATTTGCCTTGCAATAAACTGCCTTGTGCCCAAACTGTTGACAAGAGTAGCAATACCCTTGAAAGAAATTACCACCTCTGAAACTGTCATTTACCTTCCTTACTTGAGTCATGCAATGTGAAGCTATGTGACCAAACCTGTGACAAGCAAAACATCTGCCTTGAAACTTTCCTTTATTTGACCTCTTAGGCTCTGAAAACTTCTTCTTCTCATTCTGAATTCTATTTTCTATTTCTGTGCATCTATCATTCAAGGACTCATGATCTGAAATACTTTCCTCATCAGAACTCTCTTCCTTTTGGAGTCTCTTACTAGACTCTCCAACTTGTTCCTTGTGAGGCTTAACAAAACCAAGGCCTATTTTATCTGTTGTCTTTCTTTGACCTTTGATGAGTGACTTAACCTTTTTGGAGCTATCTTGAAACCTGTGAAGCTTATCCTTGTACTCTTTAGTTTCCTCTTTCAAAGAAGCCATTTTCTGTTCTAACTCACTATACTCAAGAACCTTAGACTCTAACTCTTCCTTGAGTTCTTGTGTCTTAGCTATAGAGAAGTCAAGACTTTCTATAAGATCATCTCTCTCCATACAACATTCATCTAACTTATCCTTGAGTCTAGCATTCTTCTTTCTTTCCTTTTTCAAAGCACTAAGAGCACTAATAAGTTCACCTTTAAGATCTACTTCACCTTCCTCTATATGTTTGCTTTTTGAATCATCAAAGCCTTTTTCAGATTTCTTATCACTAGAGGTGCTACCCTTTTCAAAAACCATACATGCATCTTCCTTATAGTTTTCTGAAGCATCCTCATACATACTAGAAACCAAATCATTATTTGTGCAATCATCCTCAAGGTGACCAAAATTTCCACATCTAAGACATTTCATGATAATGAATCTATGTTTTGGTTCTTCCTCTTTTCTTGATATGAACAACATCTCATTTTCATTATCACTTGAAGAACTTTCACTATCACTACTAGAACACTTACTTGCCTTGTCTAGGTAGAAGCTCTTCTTGTGTTTGTGAGAGTACCTCTTTCCTTGATTGCTATGCTCATCTTTGTTTTTCCTGTGATGCTTGTGCTTTTCAGAATCCTTGCTCTTACAGTCCTGTTTATCTTCATCACTTTCATCCTTGGCAACAGTACAATCAGTAGCATAATGACCAAACTTTCCACAATTGAAACATCTTACATTTTTCATATTTTTGTGCTTTCTAGAGAACTTGCCTTTCTTGCTGTAATATGCCTCTTCATCACTAGAAGACTCATCACTCTCTTGAAGTTGTTTACCCTTGGATTTCTTGGTAGCCTTGAAAGCTGCCTCTTTCTTGACATCAACCTTCACTTGAGTTCTCAACTCAAATGCTGCAAGTATACTATGGAGCTCATCCTTTTTCAACTTATCCAAATCTTTAGCTTCCTCAATAGCAGAAATATTTTCACTAAATCTATTAGGAAGAGATCTTAAAATCTTATCACACACATCATTTTCAGCAAGCTCAAGACCTAAGTCTTTCATGGAGTTAACAACCTCATCCATACGAAGCATGTAGTCACTAATATTTTCATCATCATTCATCTTGAGTTGTTCAAACATACCTTTGAAGTGTCTCAACTTGGCCTTTCTGACATTTGTATCACCTGTATGAACCACCTTCAACTGATTCCACATTTCACTAGTCTGTCTTGCAGGTGAATCACTTTGGTGAGATCTCGCTTTCCGTAAGCCTTTCGAGATTGCATTCATTGCTTTTGAATTGCTTGTGATGTAGGAGTCTTTCTTCTTTAGTATTAGGACCATGTTCAGGAATAGTGTACTCATCTTCAATCACTTCCCAAACCTCATTCCCAAGTGCCATTAGATGAACCTTCATCCTTGCACTCCAAAGACCAAAATCTGACCCATCAAGAATAGGTGCTGCATTGCCACTTGAATGATCCATTGTGTTCTTTACTAGCTTTTCCTTCAAGTCGTTAAACTTTTCGAAGGCACCCTCTCTGATACCAATTGAAGAACACAAGCTTATACTGAGAGGGGGGGTGAACAGTATAAGACCTCTTTTACTTTTTCCTTTATACTTCAAAATAGTAAAGCAATATACCCAAAGCAATATCAAAACAATGCACAATATCATCCACAAAGTGACACCAATTTTAACGTGGTTCACCTAGAATGCCTGGGCTACGTCCACAAAACTTTTCTCTAAAAGTTATCTCAAAGTTCTTTGGGAAACCTTCCCAATTACAATGTTTATGAGCCTCGGCCCAAAGGAGACACCTTCCCCCAATCTAAATTTATGAGCCTCTTCTCAAAGGAGATACCTTCCCCTCTGCTCTAGAAATGATCCCTCAGAAGATCAACTGCCTCTACCTCTTGCCAGCACGTGGAACTCCTTTCCATCGAAGACCTCCTGTCCTCAATGCTTAGCCTAAGAGACCTCTACCTTCTATGATCACGTCCACAACAGCTCAACTACCTGTACCAAACATAGTCAATCGGTCTAGTACAAGTCTTCCTCTGTCTGTCAGATCTATCCAACTCTTGAACAAATCAATCCTCTACACACAAGCCTTCTCAAAGACTTGCCAAATCTGTCCTCAGGTTCTTCTCAAAGAACCAATGCACCTCTGTCCTCAAGTTCTCTGATAGAACTATCAAAAACTCAGCTCACAAGTCCTCTGCTAGGACCTGTCCAAATCTGCTCACAAGTCCCCACCGAACCTCGTCCAAAACCTGCTCACAAGTCCCCACCGGAACCTGTCCAAAACCTCAACAAGCTCACCAAGAAAAACTTGCTTAGCATGAACCCACAAAGAGAATTGTTAGAGACCCAATGTGATTCATAAACCTCATAGAAGCATAAAGAGAATTGTTAGAGACTCAATATGTTCTATACTTAACTCCCAATCTCAATCTCAAATCTCATAGAAACATAAAGAGAATTGTTAGAGACCCAATATGTTCTATACTTAACTCCCAATCTCAATCTCAACTCAATCTCAATCTCAAAAGAATAAGATAGATGTAGTATGCTTTTCTCAAGAATATGAAACACAACCCAACAATTGCCAACCATGCAATATCTCATATAACAATGATACTCATATTCTTTTTACCAACAATTAGGATTTCAACAACAATGCTCATCAAGCAAGGTTTAGTCAACCAACACCATTCAACTCAACATCAACCTTGAAGCATTCAACCAATCATCACAAGAAAAGGAAACAAGTAGAAATCCTTTTCCCTCCAAGGATATTTGAACAAAACAGCCACCAACACAATATCACCAAATGCAAAGAATAACTTGTTCAAATCAACTCAATGGAGTAAGCCCAATATCATGTATCAAGTAAAGCACTAACTTGATCAAAAACAACCTCTATGGAAGCAACTCAACCATCAATATCAAAACAGCCAACTAAGGGTTTCATCATCTCAATGCAAGTAGCAAGACTTACTAACATAAACCCTAGTGCAAAAATGCTTCCTCTTCCTCAACCAGAATTATGCATTCACCCAAAAACTCATCAATGATTTTAATGCATAAACAATCTTCAATATCCAGAAAATAAGATTTACACCAAAAATACCTAGTAGACAACCTTTTCACTCCAAACTCAATTTCAGAAAATATACCATCAACAACATACATGGAAGAAGTTGCCCATACCTTTACTTTGATGAAGAAGGAGAACTCAAAATCTGTCACAACACTAACTCTCAATTTGCCACCAATTAGAGTTAGCAACTATACAATAATAAACAATAATAAAGATCCAAATTAACACCTTATTTCTCCAACTTAATAAAAACCACCAGAAGTATAATATACATACAAAGTAAAACCTCTTTACACCTTATTACTCCACATAAACATTAAGCATCAATAAAACAATGTCAAAGCAAATATGATACCTTAACCTTATACCTCCAACGCATTCACAGCCACTATCCTTTGCACACCGCGACCAAAAGAAAATTACCAACGAAGAGAATCGAACTCGGCACCTCTGCCTTCTAGCGCCTTCGCTAAAATGCCACCGTCGTTGGGTCACAAGTGCCCAATGAAGAAATACAGTGTTGCCCTTTATTTTATCTTCCTTTGACGCCAAGAATCTGGAAAACGTAAATGTCTTCCACAAGCCACATGCAAACTGGTGAGCGTTGTCCAAAACGTAAGTCACTGAATGCTTGCATTAATCATCTCACAACACAATCTGGAAAAACACAGTTCAGGTGCAATTGCCAATCCACTAACGTCAAGCATAAAGTAAGGATGCAGCCCAAGCTCAAATCCGAGTATGCCAAGCATGGTTTCCAAGACACAGATCAAGCACGATTTCAAAGACGTCAATCGGAGATTCGAAGACACAGAGCAAGCTCAAATCGAAGACACCAAGCGCTATTCGAATGATACAGAGCAAACGCAAATCACAGACGCCAAGCGCTATTCGAATGATACAGAGCAAACGCAAATCACAGATTCCAATTAATCGGGTGGTGCTCACTTTAGAAAATCATCCCCACTTATATAGCCATTTCTCCTTAATTTTTTGACGTCGGCGCTCCTCCAACGATGGCAACATATCGGCGAAAGAATTCTTTTTTCTCCGTCGCTTAAGGGTTGAAAGACCCTTTAATAATAATTAAAATAATAATTATTATTATTTTATTAATAATAAATTAAACTTAGACCCTTGTCAAAGGTTTGAGTTAATTTAATTATTAATAATAAACATGGACCTTCAAGGTTTTTCAAGAAGTAAAAACCTTTGCATTAAGTTAAGCTTGGTTTTAATAAAAACCCTTAATGAGTCCAAATGGTTTTAAGAAAACCTTTATATACCTTTAACCTTGTCACCATGGTTTTAATAAAAACCCTTTAACATTATGAAGCTTCTCAAGATATTTTTGACATCACACTCTTTTTGATATCAACACAAAAATGCCTTTTGACATCAATGACAACTTATACACTTGAGCAAAGGCAATGTACCCAATGTACCCAAAATTGCCAACACCTTCCGTGCCAGGGATTAAATAAAACAATAGTGCCTCCCTTTCTTCTGACGTGAACACGAAGACGAAAACCTTATGGTGGATTTACGACAAATGGCGAGTACAAAAAAAATGAACAGCAGATTCACAAAAACGGTGAAGACAGTTGATCAGCAGATCCCAAATTCATAGAGAGCAACTCTTTTCAAAAAGTGGATGGGATGATTCTTGATTTTCATCGAGGGAGATTTATATGCATTTTTACCATAAGCTCTTGACATTAGTGAGGAGTTTAACACGTCGACGGAGGTCTTGGCTAGTGCTCACAATCTTAAAACATAGCGCCATGGGTTAGGAGAACCCATTGCAAAAAATAATTTAATATTTATTTAAAAATAATTAAAGGGATCCTTAACAAGGTTTTTAATTATTTAAATAAATACTTCCTCCTAGACCCAAATGCATTAAACTAATGCATCCACCTGTAATCTTTAAACCTGCCAACTTGGGGTTTACAAAAGACCTTTGAAACTGTCATGCCAGAACCTCCAAGAAACCTTTTATTAAAGCAAAAATTTTGACGTCAAAAAAATTCCTTCAAGAGCTTCTTGACATCAATGACAACTTATACACATGATCAAGGGAAATGTACCCAATGTACCCAAAATTGCCAATAATCTCCCCCTTTGTCATTGATGGCAAACCTTTACTAAAAACACTTCTCAAGAGCCAAAACTGAAACCAATTGTGCTAACAACTGAGAATCTTCTTTTGAAGTTTTGCTCCCCCTGACTTGAAGCTCTCCCCTTCACTTTGAAGCTCTCCCCCTTACTCATATCTCTCCCCCTTTGTCATCAATGGCAAAGGGTCACCTTTGGGGCTCGGGACTAAGAATGAGCCTCTTAGCTTAGTCCCTCCCCTACCTCCTGATGAGGTGATTAATTCTGGGGTGGTAGTAAAACTCCCATTAGGCACTGATCATCATCAATGTCTATAACTTCCTTTCTGGGACTTCTCTTGAACTCTTTGTCCATATTCCTATTCTTGTCACTATTCTTGTTCTTGTTCTCATCCCTGTTCTTGTCCATTCCTTGATCCTTGGACCTGATCATGCCACTGTTCTTGTTCCTATATTCTAGAATTTTAGCTCTACACTGTCTGATTATGTGACCTTCATTGTTGCACTTGAAACACTTGATGATGTTGTTCTTTGAGGTAAACCTGATCTTTGAATCCACCAGTTCTGACCAAACCTGTCTTGACCAAACCTGTTCTGACCAAACCTGTTCTAATCAAACCTGTTCCTAATATTTGCCTTGCAATAAATTGCCTTGTGCCCAAACTGTTGACAAGAGTAGCAATACCCTTGAAAGAAACTAGCACTTCTGAAATTGTCATTTACCTTCTTCACTTGAGCCATGCAATGTGAAGCCATGTGACCAAACCTATGACAAGCAAAACATTTGCCTTGAAACTTTTCTTTATTTGACCTCTTGGGTCCTGAATACTTCTTCTCATTCTAAATTCTATTTTCTATTTCTGTGCATCTATCATTCAAGGACTCCTTTTCTAAAATACTTTCCTCATCAGAACTCTCTTCCTTTTGGAGTCTCTTACTAGACTCTCCAACTTGTTCCTTGTGTGGCTTAACAAAACCAAGGCCTGTTTTATCTATTGTCTTTCTAAGACCTTTGATGAGTGACTTAACATTCTTGGAGCTATCATGAAACTTGTAAAGCTTATCCTTGTACTCTTTAGTTTCCTCTTTCAAAGAAGCCATTTTCTATTCTAACTCAGTATACTCAAGAACCTTAGACTCTAACTCATCCTTGAGTTCTTGTGTCTTAGCTATAGAGAAGTCAAGACTTTCTATAAGATCATCTCTCTCCATACAACATTCATCTAACTTATACTTGAGTCTAGCATTCTTCTTTCTTTCCTTTTTCAAAGCACTAAGAGCACTAATAAGTTCACCTTCAAGATCTACTTCACCTTCCTCTATATCTTCCTCTATTTGTTTGCTTTTTGAATCATCAAAGCCTTTTTTAGATTTCTTATCACTAGAGGTGCTATCCTTTTCAAAAATCATACATACATCTTCCTTATAGTTTTCTAAAGCATCCTCATACATAATATAAGCCAAATCATTATTTGTGCAATCATCCTCAAGGTGACCAAAGTTTCCACATCTAAGACATTTCATGATAATGAATCTATGTTTCGGTTCTTCCTCTTTTTCTAATATGAACAACATCTCATTTTCATCATCACTTGAAGAACTTTCACTATCACTACTAGAACACTTACTTGCTTTGTCTAGGTAGAAACTCTTCTTGTGCTTGTGAGAATACCTCTTTCCTTGATTTTTGTGCTCATCTTTGTTCTTCCTGTGATGCTTGTGCTTTTCAGAATCCTTGCTCTTAGAATCTTGTTTATCTTCATCACTTTCATTCTTGGGAACAGTCCAGTCAGTAGCATAATGACCAAACTTTCCACAATTGAAACATCTTATATTTTTCATACTTTTGTGCTTTATAGAGAACTTGCCTATATTTTTGTAATATGCCTCTTCATCACTAGAAGACTCATCACTATCTTGAAGTTGTTTACCCTTGGATTTCTTGGTAGCCTTGAAAGCTTCCTCTTTCTTGACATCAACCTTCACTTGAGTTCTCAACTCAAATGCTGCAAGTATACTATGGAGCTCATCCTTTTTCAATTTATCCAAATATTTAGCTTCCTCAATAGCAGAAATATTTTCACTAAATCTATTAGGAAGATATCTTAAAATCTTATCACAAACATCATTTTCAGCAAGCTCAAGACCTAAGTCTTTCATGGAGTTAACAACATCATCCATACGAAGCATGTAGTCACTAATCTGTTCATCATCATTCATCTTGAGTTGTTCAAACATACCTTTGAAGTGTCTCAACTTAGCCTTTCCGACATTTGTATCACCTGTATGAACCACCTTCAACTGTTTCCACATTTCACTAGCTGTCTTATAGTGAATCACCTTGGTGAGATCTGCTTTCTGTAAGCCTTTTAGGATTGCATTCATTGCCTTTGAATTTTTGTGATGTAGGAGCATTTCTTCCTTAGTAATAGGACCATGTACATGAATAGTATACTCATCTTCAATCACTTCCCAAACCTCATTACCAAGTGCCATTAGATGAATCTTCATCCTTGCACTCCAAAGACCAAAATCTGACCCATCAAGAATAGGTGTTGCATTGCCACTTGAATGATCCATTGTGTTCTTTACTAGCTTTTACTTCAAGCTATTAAACTTTTTGAAGGCACCGACTCTGAAACCAATTGAAGAACACAAGCTTATACTGAGAGGGGGGAGGTGAACAGTATAAGACCTCTTTTTACTTTTTCCTTTATACTTCAAAATAGTAAAGCAATATACCCAAAGTAATATCAAAGCAATGCACAATATCATCCATAAAGTGACACCAATTTTAACGCGGTTCACCCAAAATGGCTGGGATACGTCCATAAAACTTTTCTCTAAAAGTTATCTCAAAGTTATTTGGGAATCCTTCCCAATTACAATTTTTATGAGGCTCGGCCCAAAGGATATACCTTCCCCCAATAAAAATTTATGAGCCTCTACACAAAGGAGATACCTTCCCCTCTGCTCTAGAAATGATCCCTCGTAAGATCAACTGCCTCTACCTCTTGCCAGCATGTGGAACTCCTTTCCACCAAAGACCTCCTGTCCTCAATGCTTAGCCTAAGAGACCTCTGCCTTCTATGATCACATCCACAATAGCTCAGCAACCTGTACCAAACATAGTCAGTCGGTCTAGTACAAGTCTTCCTTTGTCTGTCAGATCTGTCCAATGCTTAAGCTTGAACAAATCAATCCTCTACACACAAGCCTTCTCAAAGACTTTCCAAATCTGTCCTTAGGTTCTTCTCAAAGAACCAGTGCACCTTTGTCCTCAAGTTCTCTGATAGAACTATCAAACTCATCTCACAAGTCCTCTGCTAGGACCTGTCCAAATATTCTCACAAGTCCCCACCGGAACCTGTCCAAAACTGCTCACAAGTCCCCACCGGAACCTGTCCAAGACTGCTCACAAGTCCCCATCAGAAATTGTCCAAGACTGCTCAAAAGTCCCCATCGGAACCTATCCAAAACTTAGCAAGCTCACCAAGAAAAAAAAAAAACTTTCGTAGTAGGAAATCATAAGGTGAATTGTTAGAGACCCAATGTGATTTGTCAAACTCATAGAAGCATAAAGATAATTTTTAGAGACTCAATATATTCTATACTCAACTCCTAATCTCAAAACTCAACTCAAATAAACTCAATCTCAAATCTAAAAACTCAACTCAATATCTGAAATGGATAGGATAGAATGCTTTCTTTCAAGAACATGAAACCCCAACAATTGCCAACTATGCAAAGAATCACATAACAATGATACTCATGTTCTTTTCACCATCAATTAGGGCTTCAACAACAATGCTCATCAAACAAGGTTCAATCAACACCATTCAGCTCAAAACACAACCTCGAAGCATTTCACAATCAACATTAGAAAAGGAAACAAGTAGAACTCCTTTTCTCTCCAATATTGTTTGAACAAAAAGCATCCACCAACTCAAATCACAATAGCACAAAAAAACTTTTCAAATCATCAACAAAGGAGTAAGCCCAAAACTTTAACCAAGTAAAGAATAGCTTGATTATTACCAATTTAATGAAAGCAAATGTCAATCTCAAAGTTGCCCACTTAAGGTTTCACAACTTCACACAAGAAGCAATTTTAACCTTGAAACATCATGCTTTCATTTCCATAATCAACCAAAAGCACTCTCAACATTACAAGAAACATTTATCCCTTATACACATTATTTCTCCCTTATAGTCTTATCAAAAATAAAATTTATCTCTCATAAAAATGTAATAAGATATTTCAAACAACACCTTCAAAAGAATATTTTATCAAAATAAAACAAGCTTTAAACTCCTTATAACTCCTAAGCTATTTTTCCCTCTAATAAACTTCCTCCATCCGCAAAATACACTTAGCAAAAATTAATTTTGAAAATACCTTGGCCAACATCAAAAATCATGCTATGGAGAAATTGTGCACGAATTCTAACACCACCCACTGCGTCCACTTCATGATGAAAAACCCTTTCGTGTTATTCGAATGCGAAACCTCCCGTTCGGGTAGCACGCCAACAGCCTAGCCACTATTGGTGCGCCAAAGGTGCCCGGTGAGGTTTAAACCTCACGTTGTTAGCCTTGTTCCTTCTATGCCAGGGATTAAATAAAACAACAGTGCCTCCCTTTCTTCTAACATGAACATGAAGATGAAAACGTTACAACAGATTTATGACAAACAACGAGTACAAAAAAAAATGAACAGTGGATTCACAAAAATGGCGAAGACACAGTCAAACAGCAGATCATGAATTCATAGCGAGCAACTCTTTTCAAAAAGTGGATGGGATGATTCTTGATTTTCATCGAGGGAGATTTATATGCATTTTTACCATAAGATCTTGACGTCGGCGAGGAGTTTAACATGTCGACGGAGGTCTTGGCTAGCGCCCACAATCTTAAAACATAGCACCATGGGTTAGGAGAACCCATTGCAAACAATAATTTAATATTTATTTAAAAATAATTAAAGGGAACCTTAATAAGGTTTTTAATTATTTAAATAAATACTTCCTCCTGGACCCAAATGCATTAAACTAATGCATCCACCTGTAATATTTAAACCTGCCAACTTGGGGTTTACAAAAGACCTTTGAAACTGTCATGCCAAAACCTCCAAGAAACCTTTTATTAAAGCAAAACTTTTGACATCAAACAAATTCCTTCAAGAGCTTCTTGACATCAATGACAACTTATACACATGATCAAGGGCAATGTACCCAATGTACCCAAAATTGCCAACAAAAACTTAGGAAGCAAGAAAGGAATCCTAAAAAAGGAAGGAAAAATTATAGATATTTGCAAATAACCAAGTAGGAGATGTTAGGTTGTCAACCTTGATTAAATTGAATACCTATTTGTAGATATAATAATTTTCTAATATTCAAAAGATAGGGAGTTATAAGGCATACTACTTCAAATTATATATCTGGAATTTTAAAAATTAAAGATCAAATTATTGAAGGTAGGAGAAATAATTTTATTAAAGCATCATATAGAGTTGGAATTAAATGGTAAAAATTATCTCATACTCATATTAAGGAGACAAAATAAATACAACCATTAAAGCCTATTCATTAGGAGAGATAAGGTAAAATTAGAAGTTGATTATTATTCTCAAAATATTGCAAAATCAACTTAAAAGGTTAACTAAATATTGCTGATATTTATATTAAAGTCTATAGCATATCCTAAATTACTTAGGAGATATAGGGAAGCCTACAAAACCTAAATTCCAAAAATGGTTTTATCAAATTAGTTCACATATCTAAGGATTCATAAGGTAGCACATAGAAACCATCATGACTACAAACAAATTCATCCTTATAGAATCACAACTACTTAAAGGTCCAAATTACTTCTCATGGAAGAACAAAGTGAGAGCCATTTTGATATTTGAAAAACTTTGGGAAATTATCAAAGGGACAAGAACTAAACCAACTTCAGGAGATATAGAAATAGGAGAATGATGCTAAGGAACTAATCATAATAATATTCAACATCACATATGAGATACAAGCTTACATAGGCTCAGTAGGAACATCTAAGGATGCTTGGATAAACTTAGATAAAATATTTGAAGGGAAGAATAAAACCACCATCTTGAATCTTCAAACTCAATTAAATTCCCTAAAAATTAATAGTGATGAAAGTATAGAACTATTCTTAAGAAATATAATAGATATCAAAGGTAACCTTGGGAGAAGAAGCTAAAGATAAATTTCTTATTCAAGTAAACTTGAGAGCACTTGCAGGTAGCTACAAGCATCTAGTTACATATTTACAAGTTCTAACTAAAGATATGTGATTTGATGAATTAATCAACATTCTTCAAGAATATATGGTATAAAATATTGTGAAATTTGAAATGACTAACAATGAACTGGTCTCAAAAGATAATCCACATGGAAAGATTGCTTCATATTCAAAATTTCAAATACCATGGAAAAAAGATATTATTATATATGTAGGAGAAAAGGGTATAACACCAGTTATTGCAAATTCAATCCAAGAAATTAGAATCAAGGAAATCAGATGAGCTATGGAATCCAGCCAAATAGACCATTCCAACAAAGGTAATATTTGAATAATATTTGACAAAGAACAAGTTCAGCATCAAAAAATTATCCACAATTGGAATATTGATAAGGGAATAGAAAAGGACATCTAGCTCAAAGAATTGAAGAAATTGAAGATACTACCAATGATCAAGAAGTCAAAGCTCTTACAACAAGGGTAACATATTATGAAGACACTAACTACTTGCTTGAATAGGATATAGAAAAAGGATAAGAAGATACATATTGAATACTAAAGTCTTCAATACCCAAATAATGTAATTTAGGGGGATTTTAGAGTATATTACATCATCTGGGTTATGTAAATGTACCACCTTTGGTACATAGCTATAGTAGAATATTATCTTAGTGGATAGTTAGCTAGTTACTTCAAACAATGTAATAAATACACAAGTATCAATGTGCAAGTTTTAAATGTGCAAGGCGTCCCCCTTGTACAACTAGGTACAGTGTTGGCCAAGGAATCCATCTAATTATATAAATGATATCATAGTGAGCGATCATATATTGTTGTATGTAGTAGAAGATATAGTGGGTAGATCACCATATAGATTGGTGATGGAGTACAATGTAGTTCTTTAAGCATCAGTGCTGGAGTAACCATTCCTCCATACTACATTGTAACATTTCTATCACTTTCCATTAATAACATATTTCAGTATTATTGCATAATTTTATTATCTTACATTTATGCATATCATGCATCTTGTGATTGCATTACCTAATATATTTCATATCAAAAGGTAACATAAAATGCACCATCTTGAGAAGACTCCCAAAAAACCTCCTTTCTAACTCACACATAGCATTTGGGCTAATTCAATGATTTTATCTTGCAGTATATAACCATCCCCATGGAAATTCTGACCATCTTGATTCAATACAATCTCATGTTTGGGATCGTCTCGAGCTGAGATAGTTGAAAAAAAATAAAAAAATAAAAAAATAATGGGTAGCAAAACTGCGTGTCAGTGTTGCACCTAATTTTGTGTTGATGCTAGATGCCCTACAAGTGCTAATTTCACTTACCACCTATGGTAATTTGGTGGTAGCTAATTAGGCTACCCTGATTGACACTTGCCAATTTTATGGCTTTCCCTTGAACCTATAAAATGGTACCCTACCTCATTTTTTTAAGAGGACAAGATTTCAAATTTGAATTGCCATGAAGTGCGACCAAAAATCTGATTGGTTCTTCCACTGCCAAAATTGATGCTACTAGATTACCACATTGGATTTGAATTCATCTTCCTCTCCCTCAAATTATTGCTTGCATTGCTTTGGTTATTACCTACATCCTTTTACTCACCTCCATGCTCATGAATATCTATTAAAAATGACATATTGCATCACCCAAAATATTGTTTAGATCTATTTACACTGAGGCATAGACCCACGATAGCAGTTGTCTCACCTTGAGACGATCTGTAGATACAAACTATATTGAGTTGAGAAGCTCATAGTTAGGTAACTATTTTCTCTCTTTTCTATGAATCCTAGATTAGATCTCTACATTTCATCTTTCTACATTAGTTTAGATCTCAAACACTTCATGCATGCATCTATTTTCTACTTAGTTTTATATTTTTATATTGAATATGGGTCCAACTTTAGTGGGATCCTCATATGATATCGATCCATATTTTGTTTCATTTGCATGTAGATAACAAGACTCAAGGACAGTGAAATACATTAGATCTGACTCTCACATGATGGTCCCAAAAAACCTACTTCCCCAATAATGTGCTAACACGAAGATATTCATATTAAACCTAAAGACTTATTTGTTGAAGAGGGGAATCGTACCCCTAATTTTTAATATTTGTATCATCTATAAATATCCTCTCAAGAGGACTCTATTTGTAACCTTGAAAACATAAATTAATACAAGTTTATTTTCATTATTTTAAGCATTTGTGTTCATTTTATGTGGTGCAAAATGTTTGTCCTTCAAATGGTGATCACGGTGGAACCTAGTACCTATTTTTCTAATGCATATTTGATAACATGAATTGGATATTTATTGTACATCGCCATTGCAGGTTCTCAATCTTAACCATCTTAATATGAGACGATCCCTATCTAGAAACCATATCAATCTGAGATGATCGCTATATAGAGACCATATCAGAATGATATGGCCCCTAATCTAAGTCAGAACGGCTATGGATCTACATATTGACATCAAATAGAGGCCTTCATGATTAGTATTTGCATCGATGTATTTTTCATATTTCTTAAAGAAAAATAAAAAATATATGAGTAGCATAGCTGTATTTTAATTAGATTTTAAATTTTTTAGACTATGATCATCTCAAGTCAATATGGTCTTTGTCTATGACCATATTAGGTCGAGATAATCCCCTATCTATGATCATATCAATAAGAGATTCTATATTTCCTACTGGTTTTTTTTGCATTTTTACCTGTTATAAGACATCATTATTTAGGGAAAATATTACAATTTTGTTTCATATATTGCATCATTAGAATCATTGCATGCTATTTTTTTTCCCATTTTTCAATAATAAAAGAGCTCACACACTCATGAGGTACTTAAACATTGATAAATTGGATTCCATCGCCAACTACCGATAGCAATCATGCAACATGGTATTTCATCCCCCATAGTGGATTGCCCCCCTAAACACCATAGTAGCCCTTGCAAAAGGTGTTTGGATTTCATCACTGAAAAACCCCTAATTTTAGGTGTCTTGAAGTAGGTTAGGTTTAGATACCCTTTGACCATAGGGCTTAATAATTAGTGGAATGCGACTGTTAGTTTCAACCAAGATTACTCGAGGGTGAAGTGAAAGTCTAGATGGGTTGATAGCAAGGCACTAGACAATGTGACCCCTTTATTTGGAGGGGATAGTTTGTTCTTATAAGGATACATATAACCCATATATCATCCTAGGAAGCTATATTGATTTCTTGTGTCATATTTCCCAATACGGGGTGTGTGCAAGCTACCTTTTTTTGTATTGTTCATTCAATCTACCTTAGTCATTTTAGGAATAGAAGTTCAAACAAGAAATTCAAAAAACAAAAGAAAAAATTCAAAAACGAAATAAAATATTGCAAAAAAATAATATTAATGAAAAACAAATTGCTTGTTTTCTTTGCTTGCTTTTTTTTGTGTAGTTTACATCCACTCCATTTGCCTAGCATATGGTAGTGATACACAATCAAGGTCAATCACAAGCAAACACTATCAATCCCACACATAGAGTTATGGATAATTTTAAAGTTGATCTACAAGACCTTGCCATACTTAAGTGGTAATGTTACCCCCATGAATCGAACATCATCTATCATCCCACTAACCTTGACATGACAAGCATTGATATTCAGAATCCACTTGTAGGTCCTAATGATGATAATTATATGGATTATTTAGACTAGGCCACCTTGCATGATTTCTATAGAGATAACTATTTTTATCCTAAAGCACCTAGGAATTTGTTACCATGCATTTGCATCTCAACTCATCCTACAACTCCATTATATCAAATATGAGATGTCCACTGGACACGAAGATAGGGATGCTCAAGCTGCCCTAGTTGAGCACCCATGGATGAACCATGAGTATGATCATGTGGACATGTACATCATTCAGGATCATAATAATACTACCATATTAGCTCATGCATTGATGTATTATGATCTTAATCATCCCTCTATATCTTATTATAAACATCCCACTCAAGTACGTTACGCTTTGGTGCCACCTACCTATGTAAAATCCATCATGCACCAACAACATAAAGTCAAAGCAACCTCTCATGATCCTATAAAATAAGTTGTTGATCTTTCTAGGGTCGAAGTGCAAGCCACACCCATTTGCATCACCCACACACATGTGAATTATCCTCACATAGTTGACCAGGTGAATCTCTTTCATTAGGTACCCAAGCCAAACCCTAGTCACTAATAGCAATTATAGCGAATAATGCATCAAATTTTACCCACATATGTGCATTAAAGACTACCAATCCAACATAAACCACCTTCTCCAATACAAAACCATAATATTCCACCTCAACCAAATCAAAACCGTTGGCAATTTTGGGTACTTTGGGTACATTGCCTTTGCTCAAGTATATAAGTTGTCATTGATGTCAAGAAGCTTTTGAAGGAATTTGATTTGATGTCAAATAATTTGTTTTGATGAAGGTTACGACATGACAGTTTCAAAGGTCTTTTGCAAACCCCAAGCTGACAGGTTCAAAAGAAAAGTGCTAAGGCAAAAAAGTGTCGCGATATCGTGACATGTCGGGTTTTCACGACCCGAAGAAAAGAAAAGCACTAAGGAGAAAAAGTGTCACGATATCACGACATGTCGGGTTTTCATGATCTGAAGAACAAAAAAGAGCTAAGGAGGAAAAGTGTTGTGATATCACGACATATCGCATTTTTGCGACTTAAGCAGGAGAGAGAAAGCAAGTTAGAAAAGTGTCGCGATATCGCGACATGTCACAATTTCATGACAAAAGCAGAGAGGAAGGCTATGAAGATAGAAGTGTCACGATATCACGATAGAAGTGAAGATGAAGTCTGTAGAGGTAGAAGTGTCACGATTTCATGACAAAAGCAGAAAGGAGGTCGACGAAGGGAGAAGTGTCGCGATATCGTGACAAAAGAAAAGTTGATGCTGACAAAGAAAGAAGTGTTGTGATATCACGACAAGAGCATAGTTGAAGTTGACAAAGGCTGAAGTGTTGCGATATCATGACAAAAGCCAAAAGAAAGTGTATGGTTGCTAAGGTGTTACGATATCGTGACATGTTGTAGTTTCACAGCAAAAGCTACAAAAGAGTTACAGAGGCAGTTGAAGCCGACAAATTTAAATGTGAGCCAATGAAGATTAGGGTTTGCAACTGACAAAGTTTAGGGTTGTGCAACCGACTAAATATTAGGGTTACAACCAACTAAGATTAAGGTTTTAATCTTGAAAGTGTTATTATAAAAGGTAGGCTATTTTGAAGAGTTGGCATAGTTGTGAGTTGCGACATTCGTAGATAGAGTGTAGAGTGAGAATTTCGATCACCGAGAGCAGAGTGCAAAATTTGATCGAAGTGCGTAGAGTGTGCAAAGATGGTGTAGAGTGTGTGCAGAGAGACGACTGAGAGAAGACGAAGTGTAGTTGTAAGAGCGCAGAAGATGTGTATGTTTCTTGAGCATATTTGGATAGGTCCTAGCAGAGGACTTGTGAGTTGAGTTTGATAGTTCTATCAAAGAACTTGAGGACAGAGGTGCATTGGTTCTTTGAGAAGAACCTGAGGACAGATTATGGCAAGTCTTTGAGAAGGCTTGTGTGCAGAGGATTGATTTGTTCAAGCTTAAGCATTGGATAGATTTGACAGACAGAGAAAGACTTGTACTAGACCGACTGACTGTGTTTGCTGAGCTGCTATGGACGTGATCATAGAAGGTAGAGGTCTCTTAGGCTAAGCATTGAGGACAGGAGGTCTTCTATGGAAAGGAGTTCCATGTGCTGGCAAGAGGTAGAGGTAGTTGATCTTCTAAGGGATCATTTCCAGAGCAGATGGGAAGGTATCTCCTTTGGGCTGAGGCTCATAAACATTGTAATTGGGAAGGATTCCCAAAGAACTTTGAGATAAATTTTAGAGAAAAGTTTTTGTGGACGTAGCCCAACCATTTTGGGTGAACCACGTTAAAAATGGGTCTTCAATGTGTGATGCTTTTTGTCTTGATTAATGTTGTGTTGATGCCACTGCTATCTAATGTTAAACTTATTAATTGGTTAAGTATTATACTATTCACCCCCCTCTTAGTATAAGCTTGTGTTATTTAATTGGTATCAGAGCGGGTCTCTCCAGAAAGAGCCTAATAGCTTGGAAAAGTATCTATCAGAGGAACATACAGATTCAGAAAGAGATGAAGAGGTTGAGTTCGATCTCAAAGGTGAATTCTTCTTGGCTTTAAGAAAGCTTGAGAAATTCAGGGAAGAGAATTCTATTCTCAAGCATCAATGTTAGGAAGAAGAGATAGCAAGATCAGAATTGTCTCAAAGTATTATAGACTTCAAAATTCTAGCTGAATAAGGGAAGAAGGTTGAATAGGTTCTGACAGAGGCTCTAAAATGAAAGGAAGTTGATTGAGAGAAACTAGAAGCAGAGGTTATGTCTCTTAGAGTGAAGTTGAAACAGTTGGCTCTCAAATAGAATACTCCGTGTGAAAAGCAAAAGAAGGATGGTATCACCATTCATGAAATAGGGTCTTCGAGCAAGATCAATCTTCATCCTGAAGAGCGGTGGATTCTAATTGGTCACAAGAAGAACAATCATCCAAGGCATCAAAACAGGTTACATAATACTTTCCATGGCTATTGTTTTTCTTGCAAGAAATTTGGTCACAAAGCTATGCATTGCAATAAGTCTTTGAATAGCCATAGTAAGGAAAATGTTAACTCTTTTGCAATTCTTATGAATAAAAATGTCATGTGTTACAAGTGCAAGAATTTTGGGCATATAGCAAAGATGTTCAGTTTGGATAGATGGATAGATCTAGCCTTGAGTTCACTAAAAATAGAAATGATATCAAATCTAAGTCAATGATATTTCAAACTGCTTTTCATGCTCAAGACAAAGTAGAAAAATGGTATCTTGATAGTGGTTGTTCAAAACATATGACTGGTGAAAAGGAAAATTTTTTGGTCTTAAAAGAAACAAACAGAGGAACGGTCAGTTTTGGAGATAACAGGTCAGCTAAAATTTGTGGTAAAGGGACTCTTAGTTTGGATGGTAAATCCAAAATAGAAAATGTGCTTTATGTAGAAGGCCTAAGACATAATCTTCTAAGTGTGAGTCAACTTTGTGATCAAGGGCACATAGTATCTTTCTTTTCAGATAGATGTGAGATAAGTAAAGAAAAAAATGGAAAACTCATTGCGAGTGCTACAAGGACTCCAAACAATCTTTACATGCTAAGTGAGATAAAAAGGGAAAAGTGTTTTCTAACTCAAGAATATGAGAGTTGGCTATGGCATAAAATATTGGGGCATTTGAGCTTTGATAATCTTATCAATATTAGTAACAAGGAAGCAGTTAGAGACTTGGCCAAAATAAAAAGCCCCCATAATATCATTTGCAGTCCTTGTCAACATGGAAAACAGACCAAAACCAGTTTCAAATCAAAAGGGTATACTTCTTCAAAACCATTGGATCTTATTCATACTGATTTATGTGGCCCTACCAAAACTCAGAGCATTCAGGGAGAAAGCTACTTCATGCTGTTTATAGATGATTATTCTAGAATGACTTGGGTTACTTTTCTCAAAGAAAAATCCGAAGCTTTTGAAAAATTTAAAGCTTTCAAAGAAATGATTGAAAATGAGACTGACAAGAGAATCAAATGCTTAAGATCAGATAGAGGAGGAGAGTTCACTTCAAATGAATTTGTGGAATACTATGAGCAACAAGGAATCAAAAGAGAATATTTAGCAGCAAGAACTCCTCAACAAAATGGAGTAGTTGAAAGGAAAAACAAAACTATTGAAAATATGGCTAGAGCTATGTTAAATGAGTCAAAACTTTTAGATGGTTTTTGGAAAGAGGCAGTCAGTACAGTAGTCTACATTATCACCAGGGCCCAACTTAGAGTCAATCATCATAAAACTCCTTATGAGTTGTGGAAAGGAAGACCAACTACAGTGAAATACTTCAAAGTGTTTGGGAGTAAGTGCTTCATCAGAAGGGAAGATTAGAATTTGGGTAAGTTTGATCCTAGGTGTGATGAGGGAATCTTTCTTGGATATTCTAGCAGAAGCAAGGCCTACAGATGCTTCAACAAAAGAACTCATACAGTTGTAGAGAGCATAAATGTAACAATTGATGAAAATATAGGGATAAGAGAACCAGTCAAGGAACTCAGTGATGAAATTTTTCAAGAAGAATTCAGAGAGGTTTCAGATGAAGAAGAGGAAAGACAACAACTGCTTCCCAAAACTCCTTCACGATATGTTCAGAAACATCATCCCAAAGATTTGATCATTGGTGATCCAAATAGCAGGAAAACAAGAAGAAGAGTCATTCCTTCACATGATTCTAGAAATGTTTCATTATTATCTCAGATTAAGCCAAAATATTTCAGTGAAGCATGTGCAGATAAGTTTTGGGTAAAAGCAATGTATGAAGAACTAAATCAAATAGATAAAAGTGAAACTTGGGAATTGGTTCCAATACCTAAGGACAAGAATGTCATTGGCACAAAATGGATATTCAAAAATAAACTCAATGAGGATGGAAATATTGTCAGAAACAAAGCTAGGTTAGTCTGCAAAGGTTATGCTCAAGTAGAAGGTGTTGATTTCAAAGAGACGTTTGCTCCTGTTGCTCGTCTTGAAGAAATCAGAATGTTTTTGGCCCTTTCAAGATTCAAATCTTTCAAGGTATATCAAATGGATGTAAATTCAACTTTTCTAAATGGGGTGTTGGTAGAAGAAGTCTACATAGAATAGCCAGAAGGAGTGTCTCTCTCAGAACAGTCAGACTATGTGTGTAAACTGAAAAATGCCTTGTATGGGTTAAAGCAAGCACCTAGGGCTTGGTACTCAAGACTTGACAGGTATCTTCATGAGCAAGGTTTTAGGAAAGGTGTGGTAGATAGAAATTTGTATATTAAGGATGAAGGTGATAATATGTTGATTATGGTTGTCTATGTTGATGATATTATTTTTGGGGGAAATAATACTCAGATGTGCAAATATTTTGCTAACACCATGCAAAAGGAATTTGAGATGTCTATGATTGGAGAGCTGTCATTTTTTTTAGGTCTTCAAATTGCTCAATCAAAATATGGTGTATTTCTCTCTCAAGGGAAGTATATCAAAGAAATGTTGAAGAAATTTTGGATGAGGGACAACAAACCAGTATGTACTCCAATGATTACAGGGTGTAAGATGAGTAAATATGATGAATCTCCAACGGCATATCAAAAGTTGTATAGATCAATGATTGGCAGTTTATTATATGTTACAACTACCAGACCAGATATCATGTAGGCAGTTGGGTTAGTAGCAAGATTTTAGGCAACTCCAAAATATTTTCATGTTATAGCAGTTAAGAGGATATTCAGATATCTGAAGGGCACTATGGACTTTGGGCTTTGGTATCCCAAAGGTAATGATTTCACCCTCACAGCTTATACAGATGCAGATTGGGCAGGCAATATTGATGACAGGAAAAGCACTAGTGGTGGAGCATTCTTTCTAGGAAAGAGTTTGGTTTCTTGGCTAAGTAAGAAACAACCTTCAGTTTCCTTATCTATAGTAGAGGCTGAATACATAGCAGCAGTGGCTGGGTGTACACAGGTTTTATGGATGAAAACCACCTTGGAGGATTTCAAAGTCAAGCATGAACAACCCATCTCCATACTTTGTGATAATACAAGTTCCATAAGTATTTCCAAAAATTTGGTAATGCACTCAAGGACAAAGCATATTTCCATAAAGTATCACTTTCTAAGGGAGAAAGTGCAAGACAAGCAGGTCAAGCTAGAGTATGTGTCTACTAAAGAGCAGATTGTAGATATCTTCACCAAACCTCTTCCAAGAGATATGTTTGATTATCTAAGGGAGAAATTGGGAGTTGTACTCCCACCTCAGAATTAATCACCTCATTAGGAGGTGGGGGAGGGACCAAGCTAAGAGGCTCATTCTTAGTCCCAAACCCCAATGGTGACCCTTTGCCATTGATGACAAAGGGGGAGAGATGAGTAAGGGGGAGAGCTTCAAAGTGAAGAGGAAAGCTTCAAGTCAGGGGGAGCAAAAACTTCAAAGGAATATTCTAAGTTGTTAGCATAGTTGGTTTCAGTTTTGGCTCTTGAGAAGTGTTTTCAGTAAAGGTTTGCCATCAATGACAAAGTGGGAGATTTTTGGCAATTTTGGGTACTTTGGGTACATTGCCTTTGCTCAAGTATATAAGTTGTCATTGATGTCAAGAAGCTTTTGAAGGAATTTGATTTGATATCAAATAATTTTTTTTGATGAAGGTTACGGCATGACAGTTTCAAAGGTCTTTTGCAAACCCCAAGCTGACAGGTTCGAAAGAAAAGCGCTAAGGCAAAAAAGTGTCGCGATATCGTGACATGTTGGGTTTTTGTGACCCGAAGAAAAGAAAAGTGCTAAGGAGAAAAAGTGTCACGATATCGTGACATGTTGGGTTTTTGTGACCCGAAGAACAAAAAAGAGCTAAGGAGGAAAAGTGTCACGATATCGTGACATGTTGCATTTTCGTGACTTAAGTAGGAGAGAGAAAGCACGTTAGAAAAGTGTCACGATATCGCGACATGTCACGATTTCATGACAAAAGTAGAGAGGAAGGCTATGAAGGCAGAAGTTTTACGATATCGCGACAGAAGTGAAGATGAAGTCTGCAGAGGTAGAAGTGTCATGATTTCATGACAAAATCAGAAAGGAGGTCGACGAAGGGAGAAGTGTCGCGATATCACGACAAAAGCAAAGTTGATGTTGACAAAGATAGAAGTATCGTGATATCACGACAAGAGCATAGTTGAAGTCGACAGAGGTAGTTGAAGCCGATAAAGTTAAATGTGAGTCGACAAAGATTAGGGTTTGCAACCGACAAAGTTTAGGGTTGTGCAGCTGACTAAAGATTAGTGTTACAGCTGAGTAAGATTAAGGTTTTAATATTGAAAGTGTTATTATAAAAGGCAGGTTGTTTTGAAGAGTTGGCATAGTTGTGAGTTGCGATGTTCGCAGATAGAGTGCAGAGTGAGAAGTTCGATCGTCGAGAGTAGAGTGCAAAATTCGATCGAAGTGTGCAAAGTGTGTGAAGACGGTGTAGAGTGTGTGCAGAGAGACGACTAAGAGAAGATGAAGTGTGGTTGTAAGAGTGCAGAAGATGTGTATGTTTCTTGAGTAGATTTGGACAGGTCCTAGCAGAGGACTTGTGAGCTGAGTTTGATAGTTCTATCAAATAACTTGAGGACAGAGGTGCATTGGTTCTTTGGGAAGAACTTGAGGATAGATTATGGCAAGTCTTTGAGAAGGCTTGTGTGTAGAGGATTGATTTGTTCAAGTGTTGGACAGATATGATAGACAGAGGAAGACTTGTACTAGACCAACTGACTGTGTTTGGTACAGGTTGCTGAGCTATTGTGGACATGATCATAGAAGGCAGAGGTCTCTTAGGCTAAGCATTGAAGATAGGAGGTCTTCGGTGGAAAGGAGTTCCACGTGCTGGAAAGAGGTAGAGGTAGTTGATCTTCTGAGGGATCATTTCCAGAGTAGAGGGGAAGGTATCTCCTTTGGGCTGAGGCTCATAAACATTGTAATTGGGAAGGATTCCCAAAGAACTTTGAGATAACTTTTAGAGAAAAGTTTTTGTGGATGTATCCCAACCATTTTGGGTGAACCACGTTAAAAATGGGTCTTCAATGTGTGATGCTCTCTGTCTTGATTAATGTTGTGTTGATGCCACTGCTATCTAAAGTTAAAATTATTAATTGGTTAAGTCTTATACTATTCACCCCCCCTCTCAGTATAATCTTGTGTTCTTCAAAAACCTTCCACCTCACCCATGCCCACATCCACTTTGCATCCAATATCATAGACCATCGACCATTCATCATAAAAAACCTACTTTTATCAAAAAATACCAACCATACCATTATCAATAGGAACATAAAACCTATGAAGAGACATAACCAAAATATCAAGAATAAATCAACACATATCCCAAGTTAACTTATGGAGAAATACTCATTAATAACACATCCACTAGCACATCAACACCAAAACTTACCACTTTCTCTTCATCAAGGATAAATATAGACAAACCACATCATCTCATAAGAAGCCTATAAATTATTGACTGACTGAATCAATTCATTAAAAAAAGAAGCCTTGGGAATGGGTTACCAAAAACCCACATTAAAGCAACTCAAAAATAAACCCATCTATCCATTTTTTCTATCACCTTCATATCTACCTCACTTCAAGATGCCTAAACTAGACAAGTTTAAAGGTGATGCACAAGAGCACGTAAGCATATTTATAAACATTTTTTTTTATCTTCAATATAGTGATCCTGTAATGCTCAAAATATTTCCCATAACACTTTATGGGGGTGATTTGGAGTGGTACAATTATTTACCACATCATAGCATTTATACCTTTGAAAAATTGGTCAATGTATTTTTGGAATGCTTCACCTTTAGTTTTAAAATGAAGGCTACCCAGAATGACTTGTACAACCTTCACCAATTTGAAGATGAGCCAGTCATAGATTATGGCAATAGATGGAGAGTAGTCATAATAAAATTGCCCTTCATCTTACCCATTATGGATTTTACTTGCATGTTCACTAGAATTTTCTCAAAATAGATCTCACTTTTATTGCAACTTCAACAATATCAGGGTTTCAAGGAAGCCCTAGCCCAAGCGAAGGTCATTTAGGATATCAAAGTCCAATAAGGAGACATAAATATCCACAAGAAAGAATGGCCTAACAAAAATGCTAAGGGAAACCAAACCCAAAAACAAGAAACTCTGATGAATAAAGTTGTTTTGAGTACCCTTGGACCCTCTAATTGAACCCCACCTCAATAGCCTAATTATTAGGCTCAACATCCACCTACACAATACCACTTCCTACCACCAAAAAACCAATTGCCAACTCAACGATGGTGTGCACCTCATAAATACACTCCATTACTGAAACCTTTGATGAACATATTTCATTGGTTGTGTGAGTTACAAGTAATCACTTTCCCTAAAATTCACCCATAGGACCCAAACTAACCTAAACGTAAAAATTATGAGGATCATTATTGCATTTATCATAGGCAAAAGGGTCATGATATTCAATCATGCTACTCCAAAAACTTAGTGTAGAATATGATCAAATGATAAAAAATTCAAATTGACAATCCTCTTGCCACTAACAATAAGAACATGATCATCTACCAAGATACATTGCCTCAACCTGGAACAAACACAACACCTGCCATTACAATAGAACAACCTAAGTAGGTAAATTAGGTGCACACCACCCCACCTAGCCAAGGTTTATGGTAATTATAAACATAGTGATAAGGAATAGAAGATACCCAACTTAACCCATACAAAATTTGGATCCTTCCAAAATTCCTTCAACATCACAAGCACCACCATGACCAAATATTATCACACCTCTTCCACCTCACCAAGCATCACCATGACCAAATATTATCACTCAAAACCTCAAAATGGCCTCAATAAAACTCTCCATTTATGAGCTAATACAAAAATTGACTCCACATCATGAAGCTCTAATGGATATTTTAAAATCAATTAGATTCCAATACTTTTTCCAACTTTGTGGGATAAATTAAAAATTACAAATATCCTATAATAACCTTTCACAACCATGAAATAAAGATAATACCTATCAAAATACCTGATCCACCACTCCACATCATGGCTAGTGTAGATGAGATTACATATGAATGTGTCTTAATTTATACAGGCTCATCCATTAACATCATCACAACCTCTACCCTAAAACACCTCAACCTTCCATCATTGCACATCGCATCATCCACCTTCACCCTTCTAGCCTTCAACAATACATTGTATTCCACTATTGGGATAGTCGACCTTCCTATATGGGTTAGACTAAATACAATTTACATGCTATGTCATGTCTTGTATGGGGCCATGCAATACAATCTCCTACTTGGTCAGCCTTGGATTTAGGATATGAAGTGTGTGCCTTCAATATTTTACCAAAGCATCTCATACATACATGAAGGTCAAACTCATTGTGTCCCTACAAAATTGGAACCATTCAAATTTTATCACATGATCTCGTATCTACATGAGTCCACTCTACCATCAACTCATATGGATATCCAATCTAATCACCCTATCAAACATTAAAATAATCCACCAAAATCCTCCACACCTTCATCATCACAACCATAATCATAGCTACAATCATTAACTTCCATAGGAATTCCTTTTGACTCATCAGACCCTCCCATGAGGAATACAAAAAAGGCACCCATGTCATCACCTTCATGTTTACCCTTGCCAACTAACACATCTACATCTCAACCATCCAATCTACCTCCCACACTATCAATCTCAACCATCTCTATACCATCCATCCATACTTCCCTTGTGGGGGAGGAACTACCCTCTACCACACATATCTCATCACAATCCACACCTTAATTATCATCTTTCCCACATATACAAGTCACAATCCACATGACTAATCCAAGTATCAGGGAGTATTTAGTGCAAGATGTTATATTCACATCCCTCATTGATTCAATTAGAGACTTTGGTAGACCTCATAACATACCACTACCAATAGGTACCATCGTCCCCCTTAGATCCTTCCCAAGTCAGACAAATTTTGTCTATGGCCGTATTGATGTCTCCATAGATGAACCTCTTATACCAAAAGAGGAAGAGCTATTTCAAGTAAACATTTACTATCTATCAAACCTATCCTTTGCTCTGTGATACCATTGGTATGGAAATGACCTAGGCCAATATGAGCAAGGTCCTTGGACCCTTCTGGAACCACATTATCAATTACCAATAGATAATTCAGGGTTGGGATACACCATATGCATGCCTGATGAACTTATTCTAGATTCCCTTTAATGCCTTAACATAGGCCTTGAGGAAGACATTGATGATTATTAGTATGCTGATATTTACCATATTCATTTGCTCAACGATCATCTCTAAATCACTACATTATCTGTTGATGATTTTGGCTCATAAAATGAGGAATCAAAAGATGATTGGGAGGTTGTATCCATTACCTCATCTAGTTCAGAAGAAGAATTCTCTCCTACTGAGCCTCTCATAGATGTTGATGAATTTTATCTCATATATTACCTAGGCAACTACCCATTTGGTGATAGCTTCTCCCGCTCGAGAATCCATTTATCCCTTTTCCACATAGAGTGTACCCTATCATTCCAATTACACCCCAACCACCTCATGTATATTTGCACCCACATATCATTAATAACCTACTTCCACCTAATAATAGAGTTCATCTACCAGTTGTTAACATGATCTCCACTAATATTACCATTCCACTCCATTATCGAGACAACCCTTCCCAATAATTACCTCTCAATATTGAGGATATCAATTTTGAATGCACTATTGTTTTACCTTTACCTTTCCAATTTATCCCTTTTGAATACATGCTACAATATAACCATTTATCATCATATCCAATATTAGTTATCCTCCAAGCTAATATAGAGTCTAATGACACACCTAAATCCTTCAGCCTAGCTAATTATATCCACTTTATCCCTACTCCTCATAAATTGGAGTAAGGATCCCATATGTTAATAGAAGAGATAATCAATAATGACATCAATACTAATCCTAAACATCCTCAAATTCTTAAGTTGGAAAAAGGCCTTTCCAAGATAGAACATGTTGCATTCACAACTCTTCTAACAGAAAAAGATAAGTTTTTTCTTGGTCATACAAGGACATACCTAGTCTAGACCCAACCACTCCATCCAACGATCAAACCTGTCAAGAAGAAACTTAGAAAATTTCATCCAACAATAGCTCTAATGATAAAAGATGAATTACAAAAATTGTTGAATGTAGGCTTCATCTAACCCATTGACTATCCTGAATGGGTTTCCAATATGGTACCTGTTAGGAAGCCAAATAGGGGGAGTTCGTATATGCATAAAATTTTTGGATATTAGCAAAGCGAGCCCCACGGATGAATTTCCACTTCCTAGAATAGATACACTCGTAGACATAGTAGCAAGTCATGAAATGATTTCCATCATGGATATTTTCTCGGACTAGAATCAAATTTGACTTAATCTTGATGATTAGCCCAAAACTAATTTTACCATACCATGGGAGACATTTTGCTATAAATTTATACCTTTTGGTCTCAAAAATGTTGATGCCACCTATCAACGGGTAATGACATTCATTTTTCATGACTATATGCATAGGATTATCAAATATTATGTAGATGATCTATTGACCAAGTCTTTATTGCGTTGTGACCATATCGATATTCTACAAAAGGTATTTGATCTCCTACTAGAGCACAACATGCAATTGAATCCTAAAAAATGTTTATTTAGTGTAACATCTAGAAATATTTTAGGCTTCATCATTTCTAAGTGAGGCATCAAAGTTGACCTAAACAAGGTCAAAGAGATCTTAAACATACCTTTCCCTATCAATCTGAATCAACTTCACAACTTACAAGGGAAGATACAAGCCATAAAATATTTCATCATGCAATTATCGAACACATATTGGTCATTTAATCATCTAAAAATGGCAGTGAATTTCCATTTGGATCAAAATTATCAAAAGGCCTTCGAGGATATAAAGTAATAATTGGTTTCTATGCCAGTATTATCTCCTCTATGACCTGGTGCACCTTTTCTACTATATATTTCTACAACTAACTTTGCCTTAGGGACTATGTTGGACCAAAAGAATGAGGTAAATAAGGAGTAGGCCATTTACTACATCAATCACACCTTGGTATCTTATGAAATAAAATATTCTTATGTCAAGAAGCTCTGCTTAGTGGTGGTATTTTCCACCAAGAAACTTCATCATTACATGATCAATCAAACAATGTATGTTATCTCCAAGGAAAACCCTTTATGATATATGATGAGCCGGACATATCATAATAGTCATACCACAAATTAGATCATGCTCTTCATGAAGTTTGACCTTTAACTCATTAGTAAAAAATCTATCAAAGATCAGGTCATTGCCAACCAACTAGTAGAGGTGCCTGTTTTATATGATAAACCTATTACAATAAAGCTACCTAATGATGTAGTCTTCAAATTATATAACACAAAATATCTAGAAGAATCAAAACACAAAGTAGACCTAACATTATTCTTTGATGGCTCTAGGTGTGAGTAAGGGGGGATGCTATAATCATATTCTTTACACCAGAGGGGACTCTTATTCCTCTTTCATTTAAGCTTAATTTCCTATGTACCAACAATAATGCTAAGTATGAATCTCTCTTGTTAGAGCTCCAAATGACTCTAGCCATGAATATTAAGTGAAATAGCACCTTTGGAAATTGATGCAAGAGCATCCGGTGGTAGCAGAGCAATCTTGCATCAACAAAAAAAAAAAAATTCTAAGTGTTTGCCTTGATGTCGTGATATCGCGATAGAGAAAAGTGTCACGATATCACGACATGTCATGTTTTCATGACTAAATAAGGTGAGAGGAGGCATGGAGTAAAAATTTCATGATTTCATGACATGTCATGAAATCGTGACCTAAAGAAGACAGGAAAGGCGTAGAGGAGAACATGTCGCGATTTCGTGACATGTCGCGATTTCACGACCAAGGAGCAGAAAGGAGGCAAGGAAGGAAAATTTAATGATTTCGCGACATGTCACGATTTCGTGACTGAAGAAGCAAAAAGGAAGCAAGGAAGGAAAATTTCATGATTTTGTGGCATGTCATAATTTCGCGACATGTCACGATTTCACGACCGAAGAAGCAGAAAGGAAGCAAGGAAGGAAAATGTCACGATTTTGTGACCAAAGACGCAGGAAGGAAGCAAGAAAGGAAACTGTCATAATTTCATGACATGTCACGATTTCACGACCCTAGAGGCAAGGAGAAGGTAGAAAGGAAAGATATGATATCATGACATGTCACGATTTTGCGACCGAAAGGAGAAAGAAGACCCGAAAGGGAAAGATGTCATGATATCGTGACATGTCACATTTTTGCGACCCAAGAACAAGAGAAAATGCAAGGGAGAAAAAGTGTCACGATATCATGACATGTATTTTCGTGATCCAAGAATGAGAGAAGGTGCAAGGGAGAAAAGGTGTCGCAATATCGCGACATGTCGCATTTTTGTGACTCGAAGGAGGCTAGAAGACAAGGAAGCTGAAAGTGTCATGATATCGTGGCATGTCACATTTTTGTGACTCAAAGAAGGCTAGAATACAGGGAACCTGAAAGTGTTGCGATATCGTGACATGTCACATTTTCATGATCGATGAAAGAAAATAAAGCGCAGGCAGTTACAAGGGCCGTTATAGAGGAATCTACCGAGCGGTGGCATACTGAACATCATCAATGGTTGACAAGTGGACAGAGCCTATAGTGGCCATTGAAAGCACGTGGCACTAAGGTGCAGTGAAGGCAGACAAGGATCAAGTATCAGAAATAAATGCGTTCAAAGGCGAAGACAACGAAGAGGCATGGGTGATGAGGCCTAGAAATACCTCATTATTACACTATTGTTGACATATAAAAACTACCATAATATTAAATATGATAAAGTTAAAGTGCCAAATAGTGATTAGAATATGTTATTTGTTACATGTTTGCATGATTTTATGTTTGGAACATTATACCTCTGTTTTGATTGTTTTCAGCATTTTATGCATTGTTTCAGTTGATTAGGTAGTAAATAAAACATGTATTGCAATTACATTCTGATGGCATGAATATATTCCTCTCATCAAGAACTATAACTTTAATTTTTGAAGCAAGTCAATCCGAGCTGTAGATAAAAATTTATGAAGGTTACATCATTCCTGTGCTCATTGTTCATTCCTACGCTCATTGTTCATGCCTTGTCTTTTCTGGAACTGTTAACAGGTGCAAATATGTGTTAAAGGGAACATTGGCGGATCTACTGGGAATGATCCAGAGTGAGTTAAGGTACAAAATTCATACCAATTGTACTTCATAATATAGAGAAAACATAGCCAAAATTTTAAGGCATATGGATAAGTAACCTGGAAGTTATGGGGCCTGTAAAATGGCAGTTTCACACTTTTTGACAGCTGGAAATGCTGGTAAAAATGTGTGTTAAAGGCCAACTTGACAACGATGCAGGGAGTAATTTATGAGGAATAAAGAGTTGAAAATTTAACCCAATGTTTTTCATATAACAAAGAACATGTGGACATAATTTGGTAAAAAATGGAGTTACGATGAACAAGTTATGATCACTCCAAAACGACATCTAGGCATGTTTTGGTGGCTGGAAACAGCAGGTCATAGTCCATACAAATTCTAGCCACCTTTCACTTTGAAGGAAGGCATGGAATTTTTCAAATAAAGAAGAGGTAAATTCTTGGAAACATTTGAGGAAGAACATCCATGACTCTTTCTCCACCTGACAACACTGCCATGTGATGCAAATGGAAGCAACAAGTCAAAAGGCTAAAATGCAGGAAATCTGGTAAATACAAGACACAGTCATGAAAATTCTAGCCAGTTGTGCATATACAGTAGGTCTTGGAAATAGTCACTCCAGCACGTGCCACCAATGCAAAAAGGACGTACAAGATAAAGCAAAATATTCTAGGTGGTCAAATACTTCTTCCCTACGTGTTTGGAGCATGAAATAATAACTAAATGTCACTTCCTGTTATTTCGAAGCAGTGCAGGAATAATAGTGCAGGAATAGGGAATAGCGTAGGAACAATAGAATATGGTCAAAAAATGATAGATCAGTAGATGAAAGTATTGATAATTGACCAGAAAGTTGTCCCAGCTCATGTTAACTGATTTTCTCAATGAATGCAGCTTAATATGGTTGAATAGATCAAGTTTGACAAAGCAAGCTCATGCATTCTAGGAGACAGTTGTGCAAACAATTGTAAATCCCTGCAAATCAGTAATCAAGTATATCAGCAAAATATTATAAATAAGAGAGCTCCTAGCATGGTTGAGCATATAGAATATAGGCATATAGTCATATAGGAGACATAGAGAAATAGAGAGTGCAGTTGTTTTTGTAGCAGAACAGTAATCTACAGGTTTTTCCTGCATTACTGTAATGCATTTCCAAATTGAATAAAAAGGTGCAGTTTTTAGTTCTCAATTGGCATGGTGAGTTGATTATTAGTATTTAGGTTATCTTAGCATAACTCTTCACCTTCATATGGTTTTGTAAGCAAGGGCCACTTGCAGGACCAAAGGAAGGCATCTTCTAACAGAATACATTGCTAATTCCTTGCTGCAGCAGGTTAGCAGAATTCTGCCAGTTTCATTTCTTTAGCAGCTTTAAATTCAGATTTTAGTCTTGACAACATTTTTCCATCATTCCATGCAATTTCAAAATTTTTGTTCAGATTTGTAGCAACTTCAAGTTTTCTATCATTTTCCAAATTTGCAGCAATTTTCAGTTTTCTGTTATTTTACTACAATTTTCAGATTTATGACATTTCCAGTTTTGCAATAGATGTTAGTTTGAATTTCTAGATTTAGAACATGCTCAGAAAATTATAGTTAGTTTATTTTTCTACAACTGTGTGTGATTTCAATTCTACAATTTTCCTTTCTGACAATTTTAATTTAGCAATATTTCATTTTTTGCAATTTCAGATTCTGTCATTTCATTTCCTATAATTTTATTTCTGCAAAGGTAAATAGGAGTTAATTTCAATTCTTAGGAGTTAGAAGTCACAAAAAAACCCCCAAATGCTAACTGATCCATCAATAAAGCTTTTTTTATGAATGAACTAATCTTTAACCTGTTGGAGCCTTCTTTCGTATATAGCCTTGGACACTGCCCTGGATTGACACATATAATTACTAAATGATGAATGAACAACAACACTCATCAATGAGAAATGAAATGAAAGGCCAAACAAGGGAAATAAGGAGTCATGCCAGAGATTTTAAAAGGGCGAGCGAAGGCATGTACAAGGGTCGAAGAACTACTGACCCATAGTTTCATACGTGAAGGCAAGAGGGCGATTCTAGACCAATTTAGACTGTTATTCTTCCTGGGTAGAAGATGTTGTAAGAGGGAAGAAAATAACTATCTTTCAGAGTGAAGGAGTTTTAAATGGTAGACTGCTGCCATTATTGTAAATAAATTCCAACTGTAATGAATTATATTTAAGAATCTATTATGAGTTATTTGTGGATCTCCATAAAGTGGTATCAAAGCGGGAGTTCCTGAGTGTGTGAGCAAATCACCGAAAGTGAGACAATTTGCACCAGGATCTATGGAAGGGTTATGAGAAGAGAGTGAGGAAGAATGCCTCCAAAAAGAAATCAAGGTGGTGGAAGGAATGTGGTATCTGAAGAAGATTTTAGAGCTTTGCAGAGGCAAGTGCAAGCCCTGCAAGAGGAATTGCGAAGAGGGGTTGAACCAAGGAGAGAAGACCATAGTGAAGAGGAAGCTTGGGAGGTTGATGATCCATCGGTTGAAGAAGAAGCAATGGATCCTATAGAAGCCAAATTAATTAAGGCCATATCTCGGATCAGGAAGAAGGTGAAGTTTGAGGTCTCCACGTATTCTGGGAGTCTCAATTTAGAGGAGTTAATTGACTGGATCAATGATATGGAGGAATGTTTTGAGTATGAGGAGGTTGTAGATCTAGATCGGATCAAGTTTGCAAAAAAAAAATTGAAATGCCATGCTTGCATATGGTGGAAAGAAGTGTAGCTAGAAATAAATAGAGGAGGAAAGGAAAATATAACCAGATGGGATCGAATGGTAGAGAAGTTGAAGAGACTGTTTATTCTTGTAAATTACGAATTGGACCTGTTGAGAAGAATGCAGAGTTTGAGACAGTCAAACAGATCTGTCAAAGAATATACAGAGGAGTTCTACTTGATCTCAATCAGAACTAGCCATGCAAAGGCTAACAGGAAGAAGGTGGCCCATTACATCAATGGGTTGAGAACCAGTATTCAAGAAGAGTTGATTCTGGTTAGGATGAACACCATTGAGGATGCTTACCAGTTTGCCCTCAAAGTCAAAGAGAAGCTGAACATACGGTTTGAGGGAAAGCAAAGAGGAAGAGGTCATGGGGAAGAACTGGTGGAAGGGCCAGTGGAGAAATATATAAGGATCAGAAGAAGGCTGGTGAAACTAGTAATACCTAGAATCAGGAAGATAGAAACACCTACCAACTTCGTAATCAGAACAATGGTTACCCAAGGGGGAGAGGTAGATATAGATGTGGATTTAGAAGGGGAGGATTTTGTGGAACCTATTTCCACTGTGGCAAAGAAGTACATCAAGCATACAAGTGTCCACAACACCGAGAAGGGACAAATGAGAGACCTAAGGGTCCTACTAGAGCTGCTGTAGCCAATGAAGGTGCTGAATCAGAACATTATAAGAAGGTAGAGGGAGGAGAAGTTATGGTTACAATGAGGACCCTGTTGAATGAGGAGAAAGGATTAGACCAGAGAAGGAGCCTATTATGCACAAGGTGAAAAAGTTTGGGTAAGGTTTGTAACATTATTGTAGATAATGGTAGTACTAATAACTTGGTCTCAGAAGAAATGGTTACCAAGTTACAGTTAAAGAGAAGGGTACACCCACATCCATATCGGATTGTGTGGTTACAGAAGGACCATAGGGCCTTGGTCAGTGAGCAATGCTCGATGAAATTTAATATTGGGAAGTACTTTGATGAGGTCCTGTGTGACATCCTACCTATGGATGCTTGCCATTTGCTATTGGGAAGGCCATGGCAGTTTGATCGGTGTGCAGTGGATGATGGTCATACCAACACTTACTCAATGACAAAGAATGAAGTGCACCATAAGCTAAAGCCCTTGCAGGAGGTAGGTGAAAAGGTATGTAGCAGTGCTAGAATTTGTTTAGTTGAAGGGGGAATATTTTTGGATAGTTTAAAGCATGAGCATATGTGCTATGCATTAATTCCTAGAGTTAGGAAGGAATAATGCAAGGATACCCCTGTAGAAGTCTTAGGACTATTAGAAGAATTTCTAGACATTGTATCTGATAATGTGCCTGAAGGTTTACCACCAATGAGGAAGATCAATCACCATATAGATTTGGTCCCAGGATCTAGTTTACCTAATAAGGCAGCACATAGAATGACTCCTACTGAAACTAAAGAACTAAACAGAAAAGTCCAAGAGCTGCTAAAAAAGGGTCTGATTCAGGAGAGCTTAAGTCCATGTGCAGTACCTACAGTACTAGCACCAAAGAAATATGGAGAATGGAGAATGTGTACAAACTCTCGAGCCATTAATAAGATCACCATAAAGTACAGATTTCCATTGCCAAGGATGGATGATATTATGGACTGTTTGAGTGGAGCCAAGTACTTCACAAAGATTGATCTGAAGAGTGGTTATCATCGATTCATGTCAGAGAAGGAGATGAATGGAAGACAACCTTCAAGACCAGAGAAGGTTTGTATGAATGGTTGGTCATGCCATTTGGGCTAACCAATGCACCAAGCATATTCATGCGGTTGATGAATGAGGTATTGAAAGAATTTTTAGGTAAATTTGTCATTGTCTATTTGGATGATATTTTAATATTTATCATAACCCTAGAAGAGCATCTGATGTAGGTTAGAAGGGTTTTTGAGAAGCTACGAGAGGAGCAGTTGTTAATAAATCTGAAGAAGTGTAATTTTGTGAAGAAAGAGTTAGTGTACCTGGGATTTATCATCTCACTCGAAGGTCTAAAAATGGACCCAGAAAAGGTGAGAGCTATCATTGAATGGCCTACTCCGAGAAGCACGATTGAGGTAAGATCATTCCATGGTCTAGCAAGTTTTTATAGGAAATTCATTAGAAATTTTAGCAGTATTTGTGCACCCCTTATAGAAACAATGAGAGGGGATAAGAAAGAGTGGACCTTAGGAGCTGTTGATAAGCAACACACCCCCACTGAAAAATGAGATTCCATCCTTAGAAAATTATGAACTTCCATTTTTGCAGCAGGGACCCTCTTGGTCATTTTCAGTTTTAAATCCATATTTTGCTTGCCTCCTTTTTAAAGTTGTGCTTTTTCTTGCATTTTAGTTGTGTTATCCAAGAATTCACTTTTTACATGCTAGAATCATTCATGCACAAGAAAATCTTGCACCGGTACGAGAAAAATCCAGAAAACAGTTGCATAATTCACTGAAAAATCAAACTTTCCATTTTTGGTAGTGTCGCGATATCGCGACACTTCCATTTTTCGGAAATGTCGCGATATCGCGACGGGTAAGTCAAAATGCGGCTAAGTGCCGAGAAGGTCGCGATTTCGCGACATGTCGCGAAATCGCGACAGTTTTTGGGAGAGCGAAGCAAGCTGTACGGAGGGCGCGATTTTGCGACATGTCGCGAAATCGCGACATGTCGCATTTTCGCGGCAGGAGAGAGAAAATGGGCTGCAGAATGAAAAATCGCCTAAGTCGCAAACACGTTCCAAAATCGCGGTCAACGCGGTCAACGCATGCAGGTAAGGGAACTGTCGCGATATCGCGACGTGTTCTAAAATCGCGGCTGAAAATCAAGAAGCGTACGGAGGCCATGAAGGGTCGCGATTTCGCGACATGTCGTGAAATCGCGACATGTCGCATTTTCACGGCAGACGAGGGAGGAAGTTGCCGATGCTCTGGCAGGGTCGCGATTTCGCGACATGTCGCGAAATCGCGACATGTCGCAGAATCGCATTAGGAGAGAGAAAGTCATAGTTGACCTGAAAGTGCATTCCGGCGGGAAACAGAAGGCTTCCTGGGGTAGCGACACGTGTCAAAGCGTGAATGGGACAAACAGAAGCCGACATGCAAGCTTATTTTGCGGATTTAATCTGTTTTTAATGTTTTAAGCTTCGATTTAATTAAAATGCTAATCTAACGCATCTTTTTGTCTTTCATGCGGGATTCCACCGGCACTTACGGGACAACGGGAAAGACCATAAAGGCGAAGATAAAGTGCGGATTTAGTCAAGGACCGCCATGCTAGGAGAGAAGGCTGCCGGTGAGAGCATTCAACAACAAATTTATTGCAGACTTGATAGCATGAAGACCATTTCAACTTCGGGATGGATTTGCGAGAGATCGAATTGATGGAGAAGTGGTGACTCATCCGGCTCACCGACGAGAATTAATGAAAGCATTTATTTGTAGATGCGAATGAATGCAAGTTGCATTTTATTTTATCTTCTCCATTTATGGCATCTGACTGCACAGATTTGCCGAAGGGTTAAGTTCTATCCGGACTTTGATTTTTAAATGGATTTTTATTGTAAAACCCGGGTCCTAGGGTTTAAGTGCGATAAGATTTAGGGTTTGAGCAAGATATTTTGGAAAAGATCGGGGTCCGTCCCGAGTCTATAAATACAAATTCTAAATGTAATCGCGAGGAGGCGGAGACTTAGAAATAAAGGCTTATAAGCAATTTCTTGCAAATTTTGTGAAATCCTTTGTTTCCGGACTTGGAGTTGATGTGCTTTAGCTTTTTCTGTGATAGCATGGCCAGGAGCCTAATCTTTTGCAGAGTGTGATAAGTGTATTTTCTTTTGTTATCCGTTCCATTTAAAGTTTGTTAGATATATGCTGTAAATCTGCCATTGTCAAGATTAAATATGCTGTTAGGCTTCAGTTGTTCTATTGTCTGCTAGGGGAAATTACAGATTTCAGGTGTAAGTTTGTTCTAATTGCTCTGTCTTCACTGTGCGAGCTAGGCTGCCGGTGAAAGATACCAGTTTTAACCAGCTGCCCTTGGATTTATGATTTTCTGCTAGATCTGTTTCACTCTGCCTTGTGCTCTTAGTTGAAAGTGATCTTAGACTGACTGGACACTTTCTTCTGGGATTTGTTCTGTTGTGAAGCTGATAGCATAGATAAGATTGACAGTTTGGGTTTACAATTGATGTTTGATAAACTTCTCTTTTCTGCCTTACCCTACCCTCTCTTTGCTTTCCGTGAATGATCCATTTTTATTTTCTTTATTTGCCTTTTATTTAAATCTGCTGACCCATGAGAGCTAGATCTAGAATTCAAGTTAAATCTGATTGTCAACAACTTTTGCAACTACTGAACAAGTTCAGGAACCCCCTGTAAGGTAACAGAGCAGTCCATATTGAAATCTATTCCAGAAGTGGAAAAGAGTGAATTGCCATTCGACCCAACTCTGTAACTCGCACCTTGGATAACCAGCTAGATCCTAAAGATGAGTGGGATCAGTCCCGTGGGTGTCTCCGGAGCTTTCCTTGCCTTCATCCTTTTTCCCGGGGTGTGCATGAAAGCCGGGCCAACACCTAATTGGCGCTAGAAGGAGGGCCACAGAACATCTGTTCTTAGTGCACTTGAGTTGAGAAATCCGACTGTATGTGGAACTGTAAAACTGTATTTTATCAGAGTCTGGCATTTTAACATTTAAAAGTGGCTCAGTTTCATAAATTGTCAGTGCAGTTTTTAAAGTTGTCAGTACAGTTTTTGAAATTGCCAGAGAAGGCCTTAAGTTCAGTGGTTTGTTAAGAACATTTCTATCATCACTTGCAGTTATCCAATTACAAATCAGAACATCACTGTCAGCCAAGTAATAATGGCAAATTGGTTGGGCTCCACCGCTTTGAACATTCCGGGTATAGCCCATGACTTGCCCAGAAGTCCAGAAAGATACCTCCCTAGGTATAAAAATGATGGGACAAGAACTGCAGAAGAACATCTGCTAGCTTTTAAAAATGCTTTAAAATTGTTAAATATACAGCATGAAGATGTTGCCTGCAGATTGTTCCCGTTCACTCTCCAGGAGGGAGCTTATGACTGGTTTTTAAACCTCACCAGCAATTCCATTACTAGTTGGGATGATCTAGAGAAAGCTTTTATATCACAGTTCGGTGAAGTGATAGATCCCAACATTTTATATCAGCAATTTTCCAGCATCAAGAAAGAGTCGGGAGAAACTGTCAGGTCTTTCAATATGAGGTTCCAAAGAGCTTACGGTAGAATGACTGGCCATTACATCCCAAATGCAAATCTGGCCTTAGAAATCTACAAGAATGCATTGGATTCGGTGACCTCTATTTTCCTCAAGAGAGACATTAATATTACAACCCTGGCGAGAGGCTTATAAAGAAGCCTTAATTCTTGAAAGACAGTTTAGGGCCTCAAATTTCGAGCGAGTCCTTTGATATCCTATGTTACACAAAACATGCCTGTTCCAGACCCCATTCCACATCATGAGTTAATGCCAACATGTCATGCTCTACCCAAGGAGACTCCGTTAACTGTGACATCCACTCAACATGTGCAAAATACAGAGAAAAGTTCTGACAAGTTCAAAGTGCAGGTGCTTGAAGTGAACAGTTGTGATCTGGCACCACCCAAATCTGAAGTTTTTCCTGGTGAGTTAAATTTTCCTGGAAATCAAAGAAATATTGATATTTCTAGTTCACCCAAAAATAGTACAACCAGGGTTTCAGATTCTGTCACTTTTCCCGAAGAGACAGAAAGTCTTATACAGACTTCTGTGGATGAAATGCAAGATTTTCAACAGTTCAAAATGGACAGTTATGACTTGAAATGTGAGAGTCCAGAACTTAACAATGATCCTTCCTCATCAGAGGATGATGAAAGTGAGATTCAATCTCACTATGCAGAAGTAACTGAGGAGGATAGCATCATTGAGGATATGAGGGAACTTAAATCTGACATCACCCTCTATGAACTGCCTCAGATTGTTGGACAAAACATTAACTTGATTGAGGCTTACTTTGGACCACCTGTTGAATTTCAAGAAAAGGAGGAAAAGATGGTAAATATGAATGTGGTCAACCAACTTGGAATTGATGAAGCTGTCTCAACATAAGCCTGCAACTTCTGAACATAATGTCAAAGAGGAGGCTATAAACTGTGTTGATGCGAGATATTGGAGTTTATGATTTGGCAACTGAAAAGGTGAGAACAATTATAGCCCTAATCAATAACAACAATGATGTTTGGACATTGCACATTGATGAGGTTAAGTCTAAGCAAGGCTCAGGTGAAAAGGAAAATTGTAAACACTCTGCTAGAGGGATAAAAATTGAAGTCCTGGATATTGAAGCAGTGCAGCAACCACAAAATGTTCAAGTTGTTAAGAACCAGGGCATACAGATAAAACGTGATTTCTTTCAGTTGTCACATCATTTTGAAAATGTGGTGGTCTGGGTCTGTCAAGGTTTTAAAGTATTTGATCCTGGGGGTTTTTTACATTCAGTCCTTTTGAAAGAACTCTGCAAACCCTTTAATTAGAAGCATAAACATGTTGTCATATGATTTGTTATTATATGATTTGTTTAATTTGAAGGAGTTGCAGATTTGTTTTTCAAATGGGACAAGGAAGACAGTAAACCCAAGTCTTTCCCAGATAGCAAATTTTTGAAGCACAGTCTGGAGTGCATTTCGTCAACAGGACCTGAAAGGTAATTCTTTTTAAATTACTTGCATGGTCAAAATTTTTTAAAGCACCATTTCTCTGCTTTCCCAACTGCTGCATTTTTTGAGTATGAAGGGAAGTTGTAACATATGTATGCATTGTAAATAAGCTTTGAAGTTTTTCAGTTTTATTTCTTTGTCAGTGCAGTTTTTATTTCAATGTCTGTGCAGTTTTAATCTGTTTCAGTTTAATTTTAATGCTCTGCAGTTTTAATTTATTTGTTTCTCAGTTTATTTCTTTGTCAGTGCAGTTTTATTTTTAAATGTCTGTACAGTTGCAGTTTTTCAGTTTTCTTTAGTTGTTTTTCAGTTTTAGCTTGTGCAGTTTATTTCTTTGTCAGTGCAGTTTATTTCCTTTATTTGTCTTTTTATTTTAGCTTGCTTTTATTTTAGTCTGTACAGTCTTTTCTTTATTGCATTTCTTTTTCTTTGCTGTCTGTACAGTTGCAGTTGCAGTTTATTTTATTTCAGTTGCAGTTTAATTTATTTCAGTTGCAGTTTTTATTTGCTTCAGTTCTTTTAGTATATTTCTTTTATTGCCTGTGCAGTTTTTTTTTCTTCCCTGCTTTTCCTTTTCTTTGCTGTCTGTACAGTCTTTTGTTTTAGTTCTTAATTTTGCTGCCTGTACAGCTGTGCTTTGCAGCCTTTGTAAATAGCCTTGCAGTTTGTTTTATTCCTTTGTCTGTACAGCTGTGCAGTTTTCAGTGTTTATTTTATTTTATTTGCAGTCTATGCAGTTTTATTTTGTTTTGCTTTAAAGCCTGTGCCTGTCCTTGGAAGCCTGTATAAAGTCCTTTGGCTTCTAAAATTTTTTGTCCTTTGCCTCTGCCTGAGCAATCAATGAAAAGTCAGCCTGCTAAAAATTGTTTTATTCCTAGCTGATAAATCCTCAATCCAGTGCCTCCCCATTCTGCTCATTATTCTAATTGAGATAGTCTGCTTGCACTAAACTGTGGAACTATTTTGTTATCCAGGATGAAGGTAGAGAGATGATTGGATCTTGTGTCTTACTTGCCACAGTTATTTTAATGATAGAAAAACTGCTATGCTGTTTAGTTGGAGGAACTCCCGGGGAATCCAAGAAAAGCTGGTTATAAGAGGGGACTATGGTTCATACAATTATTTGGGTGTCACCAGAGGCTATCAATGCCTAGACTGAAACAGTTCCAGATTGATCAAATATTAAAAGAAAATTGTAATTTCTCTAAGGTCTTCCAGATAGTGATATATTTCAAAAAAAAGAGAGATAAGAAAAGAAAAAAAAGAAAAAAAAAAAAAAGAGTTATACAATTAAAAGAGGCAGCCAATATTAGATTCTGCCCTACAGTTGTAAATTGGGTCGTGTAAATCTAAAGGGTAACTCTGTCTAGGCTGTAAAAAGCTAAACTAGTAAACAGAGCTCTACTCGGTTTCCCCTTTTACAATCTAGAAAAGTTGATTAATCCAAGTTTATCATTCAATTTAGTCATCCTTGAAGAAAGTTCTATACCTTTGTAATTGCACATCAGAAATCTTCCTTGAAGTAATCCAGCCCAGTATGTCCTTGGGAAATTTTAACAGTTGGCAGTTAGTAGTCAATTTATTGTGAAGAATGCCTGTGGCAAGGCATGATGCATGGTCTTTTTGTTTTGAAACCAGAGTCTTGGGTTCTAAAATAGTGCTACTATTTTACCCGCAGATATCGCCATTTGTTGATAAGCAACACACCCCCACTGAAAAATGAGATTCCATCCTTAGAAAATTATGAACTTCCATTTTTGCAGACGAGGACCCTCTTGGTCATTTTCGGTTTTAAATCCATATTTTGCTTGCCTCCTTTTTAAAGTTGTGCTTTTTCTTGCATTTTAGTCTGTGTTATCCAAGAATTCACTTTTTACATGCTAGAATCATTCATGCACAAGAAAATCTTGCACCGTTACCGAGAAAAATCCAGAAAACAGTTGCATAATTCACTGAAAAATCAAACTTTCCATTTTTGGTAGTGTCGCGATATCGCGACACTTCCATTTTTCGGAAATGTCGCGATATCGCGACAGGTAAGTCAAAATGCAGCTAAGTGCCAGAAAGGTCGCGATTTCGCGACATGTCGCGAAATCGCGACGCTTTTTTGGAGAGCGAAGCAAGGCAGTACGGAGGGCGCGATTTTGCGACATGTCGCGAAATCGCGACATGTCGTATTTTCGCGGCAGGAGAGAGAAAATGGGCTGCAGAATGAAAAATCGCCTAAGTCGCAAACACGTTCCAAAATCGCGGTCAACGCGGTCAACGCATGCAGGTAAGGGAACTGTCGCGATATCGCGACGTGTTCTAAAATCGCGGCTGAAAATCAAGAAGCGTACGGAGGCCATGAAGGGTCGCGATTTCGCGACATGTCGCGAAATCGCGACATGTCGCGTTTTCGCGACAGACGAGGGAGGAAGTTGCCGATGCTCTGGCAGGGTCGCGATTTCGCGACATGTCACGAAATCGCGACATGTCGCAGAATCGCATTAGGAGAGAGAAAGTCATAGTTGACCTGAAAGTGCATTCCGGCGGGAAATAGAAGGCTTCCGGGGTAGCGACACGTGTCAAAGCGTGAATGGGACAAACCGAAGCCGACATGCAAGCTTATTTTGCGGATTTAATCTGTTTTTAATGTTTTAAGCTTCGATTTAATTAAAATGCTAATCTAACGCATCTTTTTGTCTTTCATGCAGGATTCCACCTGGCACTTACGGGACAACCGGGAAAGACCATAAAGGCGAAGATAAAGTGCGGATTTAGTCAAGGACCGCCATGCTAGGAGAGAAGCTGCCGGTGAGAGCATTCAACAACAAATTTATTGCAGACTTGATAGCATGAAGACCATTTCAACTTCGGGATGGATTTGCGGAGATCGAATTGATGGAGAAGTGGTGACTCATCCGGCTCACCAGCGGAATTAATGAAAGCATTTATTTGCAGATGCGAATGAATGCAAGTTGCATTTTATTTTATCTTCTCCATTTATGGCAGCTGACTGCACAGATTTGCCGAAGGGTTAAGTTCTATCCGGACTTTGATTTTTAAATGGATTTTTATTGTAAAACCCGGGTCCTAGGGTTTAAGTGCGATAAGATTTAGGGTTTGAGCAAGATATTTTGGAAAAGATTAGGGTCTGTCCTGAGTCTATAAATACAAATTCTAAATGTAATCGCAGGAGGCGGAGACTTAGAAATAAAGGCTTATAAGCAATTTATTGCAAATTTTGTGAAATCCTTTGTTTCTGGACTTGGAGTTGATGTGCTTTAGCTTTTCCGTGATAGCATGGCCAGGAGCCTAATCTTTTGCAGAGTGTGATAAGTGTATTTTCTTTTGTTATCCGTTCCATTTAAAGTTTGTTAGATATATGCTGTAAATCCGCCATTGTCAAGATTAAATATGCTTGTTAGGCTTCAGTTGTTCTATTGTCTGCTAGGGGAAATTACAGATTTCAGGTGTAAGTTTGTTCTAATTGCTCTGTCTTCACTGTGCGAGCTAGGCTACCGGTGAAAGATACCAGTTTTAACCAGCTGCCCTTGGATTTATGATTTTCTGCTAGATCTGTTTCACTTCGCCTTGTGCTCTTAGTTGAAAGTGATCTTAGACTGACTGGACACTTTCTTCTGGGATTTGTTCTGTTGTGAAGCTGATAGCATAGATAAGATTGACAGTTTGGGTTTACAATTGATGTTTGATAAACTTCTCTTTTCTGCCTTACCCTACCCTCTCTTTGCTTTCCGTGAATGATCCATTTTTATTTTCTTTATTTGCCTTTTATTTAAATCTGCTGACCCATGAGAGCTAGATCTAGAATTCAAGTTAAATCTGATTGTCAACAACTTTTGCAACTACTGAACAAGTTCAGGAACCCCCTGTAAGGTAACAGAGCAGTCCATATTGAAATCTATTCCAGAAGTGGAAAAGAGTGAATTGCCATTCGACCCAACTCTGTAACTCGCACCTTGGATAACCAGCTAGATCCTAAAGATGAGTGGGATCAGTCCCGTGGGTGTCTCCGGAGCTTTCCTTGCCTTCATCCTTTTTCCCGGGGTGTGCATGAAAGCCGGGCCAACAGGAGCAAATAAGAGTTTTGGTATGATGAAGAAGAAGGTTACAGAGCAACCTATTTTGGTACTTCCAAATTTTAATAAGGTATTCCAGGTAGATTGTGATGCTAGTGGTAGTGCCATAGGAGCTATTTTGAGTCAAGAAGGTAAACCTATTGCTTACTTTAGTGAGAAACTCAATGATGCTAGGAAGAAATATTCAGTTTATGATCAAGAGTTTTATGCTATAGTTCAGGCTCTAAAGAAGTGGTGGCATTACTTGCTGCCAAAAGAGTTTGTTCTATATACTAATCATCATGCCTTACAGTATATCAATAGCCAAGGGAAACTAAATCAGAGGCACCTAAAATGGGTTGAGTTCCTATAGAGTTATACCTTTGTGTTGAAGCATAGGAGCAGAAAATCAAACAGAGTTGCAGCAGATGCCTTAAGTAGAAGGCAGTGTTTTTTGACAGAAATGAAGGTGGAAGTGGTAGGATTTGATGAACTGAAGGGTTTGTATCCTAAAGATCCTAATTTTGTAGAAGCCTAGAAGGCTTGCTTGGCACCTATCACTTTGGACAGGACCAAGTGGTTGTATTTTCTGATCCAAGATGGAATGTTGTTTAGAGGAAGTCAATTATGCATTCCAAGGAGTTCAATGAGGGAAAATATAGTCAAGGAGAAACACAGTGGAGGGCTAGTTGGACATTTTGGTTAGGACAAGACCATTGCCCTGGTTAGTGAGAACTACTATTGGCCACAGCTACAACAAGATGTGAAAAGGTTTGTACAAAGTTGTGGGGTATGCCAGATGGCAAAAGGTGTGAGCCAGAACACTGGATTATATCAGCCATTACCTATACCAGAGAGACCATGGGAGGATGTTAGTATGGATTTCGTTCTTGGTCTACCAAGGATGCAGTGGGGAAATGATTCCATATTTGTGGTGGTTGACAGGTTTTCGAAGATGGCACATTTTATCCCCTACCAAAAAACTAGTGATGCAATTCACATTGTAGGTTTATTTTTCAAAGAGGTGGTACGACTTCATGGTCTACCAAAGAGTATCATTTTTGACAGAGATACCAAGTTCGTTGGGCATTTATGGAGGAATTTGTGGAAGAAATTGAGCACATATTTGAAATTCAGTTCTACATACCACCCATAGACTGATGGCCAAATGGAGGTGGTGAATAGGAGTCTGGGAAATCTATTGAGATGCTTGATAGGAGATAAGCCCATGAGATGGGATTTGGTTTTGCCACAGGCAGAATTTGCATACAACAATTCTATCAACAGGAGTACTAACAAATATCCATTCCAGATAATATATGGGAGTAGTCCAAGGAGTGCTTCTGAGTTGAGGAAGATGGATACAGGGGAAAGATGCAGTGCCGAGGTTGAGGACTTTGTAGAACATCTAAAGAGTGTGCATGAAGAAGTGAAGAAGCACATTACTAACATGAACAACCAATATAAGATAAAGGCAAACCAGAAGCGATGGTTTAAGGAATTCACAGTGGGTGATGAATTCATGGTTCATTTAAGAAAAGAGAGGTTTCCTGCTAAAACCTATAACAAGCTAAAGATAAAGAAGTTTGGACCATGCCAAATTGTGGAAAAATGGGATTCAAGCAATGCGTATGAAGTGGAGTTGCCAAGTGGCCTTAACATATCACCTATTTTTAACATTGTAGATTTGGTAGAGTATCATGAAGGAGGCAGTAGCAGGACACCAAGTACAAAATTATGGAGTATTCCAACATCTACTTCAGCAGCAGATGAGATCAAGGAAATACTAGACACTCGAGCAGGCAAAAGTATGAGGAATAGGCAGTATTCTAAATATCTGGTCAAATGGAAGGGCATACCTATTGAAGATGCAACTTGGTTGTCCAAACTAGAGGTCGACCACCTGGGTATTCCTCCAATAGTACAAAAGTAAAGGACACTTCTCAATCCACCCCGGGTGTCTCATGCAGGAGCATCCAGTGGCAGCAGAGCAATCTTGCATCAATAATAAAAAAATATTCTAAGTATTTGCCTTGATGTCGCCATATCGTGACAGAGAAAAGTGTCGCGATATCATGACATGTTGCTTTTTCGCACTCAAGAAGGTTAGAGGAGGCATAGAGCAAAAATGTTGTGATTTTGTGACATGTCACAAAATTGCGACCTAAAGAAGACAGGAAAGGCACAGAGGAGAAAATGTCGCGATTTCATGACATGTCACGATTTTGCGACATATCACGATTTCGTGACATGTCGCGATTTCATGACCGAATAGCAAAAAGGAGGCAAGGAAGGAAAATGTCATGATTTCATGACCGAAGAAGCAGAAAGGAAGCAAGGAAGGAAAATATCGTGATTTCGTGACATGACGTGATTTCACGATCGAAGAAGCAGAAAGGAAGGAAGGAAGGAAAATGTCACGATTTTGTGACATGTCATGATTTCATGACCAAAGATGCAGGAAGGAAGCAAGAAAGGATACTATCATGATTTCATGACCCTAGAGGCAAGGAGAAGGTAGAAAGGAAAGATGTCACGATATCGCGACATGTCACAATTTTGTGACCGAAAGGAGAAAGAAGACCCGAAAGGGAAAGATGTCACAATATCACGACATGTCGCATTTTTGTGACCCAAGGACAAGAGAAAGTGCAAGGGAGAAAAAGTGTCACGATATCACGACATGTTGCATTTTTGCGACCAAAGAACGAGAGAAGGCGCAAGGGAGAAAAGGTGTCGCGATATCGTGACATGTCGCATTTTTGTGACTCGAAGGAGGCTGGAAGACAGGGAAGCTAAAAGTGTCATGATATCATGACATGTCACATTTTTGTGACTCAAAGAAGGCTGGAATACAAGGAAGCAAAAAGTGTTGTGATATCATGACATGTCGCATTTTCGTGATCGACGAAAGAAAAGAAAGCGCAGGTGGTTACAAGGGCCGTTACAGAGCAATCTACCGAGCGGTGGCATACCGAACATCATCAATGGTTAACAGGTGGACAGATCCTATAGTGGCCATTGAAATCATGTGGCATCGAGGTGCAGTGAAGGAAGAAAATGATCAAGGATCGAAAAGAAAGGCTTTCGAAGGTGAAGACAACAAAGAGGCATGGGAAATGAAATGAAGGGTCAAACAAGGGAAATGAGGAGTCATGCCAGAGATTTTAAAAGGGTGAGCGAAGGCATGCACAAGGGTCGAAGAACTGCTAAGCCATAGTTACAGACATGAATGCAAGAGGGCAATTCTGGACCAGTTTAGACTGTTATTCTTCTTGGGTGAAAGATGCTGTAAGAGGTAAGAAAATAACTATCTTTTAGAGTGAAGGAGTTTTAAATGGCAGACTACTGCCATTATTGTAAATCAATTCCAACTGTAATGAATGAGATTTAAGAATCTGTTGTGAGTTATTTATGGATCTCCATCAGCAATTCAGAGCTTATTATTAACCAAGTCAAAGGGAGTTACCAAAGTAAAAACCTAGTCTTAAAGAAATACAAAATCCTTATGGATAAATCGCTTATAAAACTGGAATTATATGACATCGAGGTTGTCCCTCATTTCAACAATAATTTTTTGGATACAATGGTTTCCTTGGGAACCCTAATTCTATAGAACCCTTTTGACAATTTCATAACCATCTATGATAAAATGCTCAAGCAATCCATTTTTTTATGAGATGCTTCTATAGAAGAGAAAAGCATCCACTTGGTACAAGTAGAACCATATCAAGATTGGTCTCTCAAATACAAGATTTTTTAAATCTTGGTAATATCCCTTCTAGATTGTTGCATTCCAAAAATATACATTTAAGCAAAATGTGACTAGACATGTTCTGTTATGGGACATACTATATCAACGAAGCCATGATGGTATTCTTCTTTGTTGCTTAGAGCCCCAAGAGTCTAATTGAGTAATTTCTCAAGCTCATGATGGTACTTGTGGTGGTCACTTCAAAGACTTGGATATCACAAAGTGCATCCTTTTGATGGGATATTATTGGTCCACAATGGAGCAATACTATTTTTCTTATGTCAAAAGGTGCGTTAAGTGTCAAAATCATGCTAACTGATCACATGTACCTTTGTAGTATTTATAATCAATATATTTATTATGGCCTTTCTCGTAATGGGACTTTTATCTAATTGAAAAAATCTCACCTCCATATTTAGGTTGACATACATTCATTTTAGAATCCACAATATACTTCATAAAGTGGGTGGAATTTATTTCCCTTACAACTACGATATGATTGCGCATTACGTTATTCATAATTTATAACATCATTTATCATTTTGGTATTCCATCTAAGATCATTTTGGATAATGGGATGCTATTTAAAAAATAAGGATGTCTGAGCTTTGTGAAACAAATATCATATCCAACACAACTTTTTAACTCCTTATTATCCACAAAGTAATGGGTAGGTTGAGGCATCCAAAAAAATGATTATTGCCATCCTTAAAAATATGGTTACTACACAAGGATTGACATATTCAACTACCTTCTAGCACTTTGGGATTATAGGATGAGAATTCGAATACCAACTAAGGAAAATTCATTTTTTCTAGTACATGGTGCTAAGGCCATCATGCTCTTGGAGCTTGAAATTCCCTCTTGCATCTCATTACAAGAATTCATCAATGATGACACTGTGCGACAGGCTCACTTGGATAAACTAACTCTTATTGATGAATGATACATTAATGCTCTTGAACATCTTCATATTTATCAAGATCATATTAAGCAATCCTATCATAGAAATTTTCATCCTTGAGAATTTTAATTTGGTTATCTTATGCTAAAGGGGAACCAACATAATTCAAACATACCTAGCCATTTGTGTGACAAATTTATGGTAAACTAGTTAGGCTCATTCATCATAAAATACAAGCTAGTATTGGGAACTTATCAGTTAGCTACACTTGAGGGTGTTGATGAGCCTAAACCACTTAATATTCTCCACCTATTGATGTTTTATGCATAAAAAAAAACAATAAAAACAAAAACACAAAAACATAACATAAAGTTACATCCTATCCTCCATCACACTTTGCATTATACATAATAAATGCATTGCAAATCACCATGTATTACATTTTGTATTTGATCATCATTGGTTATTCATGACACTCAAAAATTTGTATGTTTAGCTACATTGCATTAGGTATTTTATTTCCCATAGTTGCATTCATCTCATATTTCATTCAACATTTCATGTAGCATCATGTTTGTACAAGGGTCACTTGTCTTGATGTAATATATTTTATCTTGGGCATACACCCCATTTCATTATTCATACACATTCACATTTCCATGTTGTCTACCCACCCCTCACTTGCTCCCAAGTAGTTGTTGCAAGGTGTCCAATAGGGTCTTTCAATCATTCAACCATTCCTAGTTTTTCTTTCAAATTTCGTTGCAAACCATCTTGATGTTTGATGATAGAATCTATCTTTGGTTGTACTATTTTATTTTTAAAATCTCAACATATTCTCACAATTTTAATTACAATTTTGAATAAGTAAATATGAAACTATAAAGTAAGTCTTGCCTCAAATACGACTAGTTTCCCTTGTTCTTCCTATCATGTGCATGGTCCAAAAAGATAAAATTGATAGAAGGACAAGCTCAAACCAAAAAAACATCCCCTTGCTCTTCTTAAAAATGGTAAAATCCTAAAAAGCAATAATCCCTTTGGTACTCTACAAAATGAGCAAAAATTACTCTCCCCCAAAGCAAAATTCCTTTGCTCCTCTACAAAATGAGCAAAATTTCCAAAAAATCCCAAAGAAACAAAAGAAGAAAAAAAGAGCTTGAATCCCTAGAATTCTTAGTTTTTGACAACCATGGGGTGATATACTTAGGGCTATGCAATGGATTAGCCATATGTGTGGCATCACATATGTTACATTAGTGACCTTATTTTGTATAGACCAATGTCAGCTTGTGGTTGAACTAGTTTTGTTATGGCTTGCATTCAGAGTAGGTAAGTCCAACCGAGTACAAAGTTAGGGTAATAAGATTCACTATGCACACACAAGGATATTGAATATCTTGGTATTCCTAGCAGATTTTGTCTTTCAAAGGCTTGCATGGTCAGTATACGAATTTTGATTGGTCAACTAGGGTGTTTGAGTATTTTTATATTTTTTGTTGTTCCCTTGTGACCTCTCGCTTTTTACAATCCACTATCATCATGTTTCTCCAATGCATATCTATTCTCGTTTGGATCCCATTCAAGTGTATGATCTTGATGAAATTATTTACATATTAATTTGTTACTATTATACATTTTGTAGTGCCTACACTTTAGTTCATTATTACATTACATATTCATTCATTATATTCTATTATTTAAACATACCTTCATAGTTTGTATCATTCAAATTGTTATTAGTCCATCATATAAATACCTAGTTATATGCATACATAATAGCTCTATCATATAAAAAACATTTATGCATCTAGAAATACATGCATCATCATATCTACAATTCTAGGCATACATCTATACTCGTCTATCATTACATTTATTCATCCACAATTACACATATATATGCACAATAAAGACCATAATAGGTATCAATAAAAGGACCATATCATATATATAAAAGGATCAATACAACAATAATACAAAATGACCACAAACTATAATGTAGTGGGTTCTTAGACCTCACATCCAAAAATAAGTTTATAGAATGCTCCCTCCCCAGGCTATCCCTACCCCACTGCTCTCCTCACTACCCTCAACCTTATCTCTTTAAGGCTACCTTGCTCTACTTACCCCTAATATCTATGATGTACTTAGAAATATAAATTATGGAATATGTAGTCTCACTAATGGCTCTCCAAATGCTTCACTTTGTTAGCTTTGTTGAGACTAGGATGACACTAGCCATCGTTAGGGTAGCATCCCACAAAACCTATCAACCTCATCCTCTAGCCACCTCATGTAATCTCACTCTACCTAATAATGAGTATGATTTTTTGCTACCCTAGCCTACAATAATGCTACCTTGACCTATATTCTAGCCATATCAACTATGACCTATCCACCTAAGGATGGTTGAACCTACCTAGTTGTAAAACCTATCACTTGAGTGCATATAGCATCTCATTGTACTATGATGTTATCCATTTCCTCATATAGTCTTAGTACCTAGGATCATAGGGTGTCCATATCCTAATCCTACCTCTACCATCATTGTCTATCTACCATACAATGACTCTACTTGATGGTATATGTTGTGTTCACCTCTACCCATCGACCCTCTAGAGAGAAGATCTACTCCAATGGGTCCTCCTCATCTATCACATCACCCCCATAACTCCTCACAGGTGTCTATGCATCCTTAATGGATACCTCTAATTGTGACAACTTACCTCTCCACTCGCTAATACACTTATCGCTATGTTGGATCCTCCACCATACAACTCATCTCCTCTCCTCTAACCATTACCCTCCCTAAAATAATTGAGCTATCAACTAGACATCATAATTTTACGTAGTCCTAGGATCCTCTATGTCTACATCTATCAAGGATTTATCTACCTCATCACTTAGAGGCTCATCTCGTGGCCATGTTAGTTGGGTCTCATTGCCTATTTGCCTATACACCACTACAGCCTCAGCAACATCCTACCTAACCCTAAATATATGGGTCAGTTATGAGTACTAAAAGCACTCATGCTCTATCCCATGTTTCCCAATCAACCACTTACCTCATCAAACTTATCTCAAGTTCTTAGCCTCCTCAGTCTAGGTTGATCCTCCTTTCCATGGTCTCCATATAACATGTTCGAGCTATAGTCCAACCCATGTGTTAACATAGTACTACAAAATACCTTGAAATAGGTCGTTCTTGCTCCACTCTCGGTCATGGCACCACATCATAGCATAAGGTACCTTGGTGTTTACCATATCATTGTGCACCTCCTAGGGTAAATCAACAGGCCTATCCATACAAAAGTGCTCCCATATCCATATTTGTAGTAGGAAGCTACATTCTAAGCCTAGTTACTCCCATTATTGGATCTTGTATAACTCCTTGTACAATTGGGCAAGAAAAGTGGAGAACCATGCCATGATCTTCAACTCCTCAACCAGGTCCATGACAAGACCTAGAAGATTACATGGGAACCTTGTGCCTAAATATTTTGGTAGAATAAAGTTAGATAACAGTGACATAAGCACTTCCTATCTAGTTGTTAGTAGTTCAATCAAAAATTTAGTGCCAACTCTCACACCATCACTTTCAGTGTTGCAATCCACATACTACCAGTGCTTCTAATATACTATCTATAGCATAGCCTCCATATTACCTATAATTGTAGTAAAAATTGACTCTCCCTCTTTAAGGACCCATAGAATCTGATAGACATTCTCTAGTGTAATGGTAATCTCTCCCATGGGCATGTCAAGGGTATTAGTTTGACTATTCTATCGATCTATCAAGGCTATTAGATAGGCTTGGTTTGTGTGATCAGACTCTAGTCAAACCATGTGTTGAAGTTTGATGTCCTTCAACCACACCCAATCATCACCAGACAAGGCATAATGAGAATTCTTGAATGTGTTCATGAATCGATGATGGGCTCTAACAAGTTGCCACAAAAAATAAAACTTAATTAAAAAAATAAAACAAAACAAAAAATAGCAAAATATAAAACCATCTCACATCGATATGATGAAAAAAGAAAACCATCTTGACTCGATATTGTCCCATAATGAAACCATATCAATTGAGGGTGGTCAACAAACAAGACATCTCAAGTTGATATGGTCACAAAAAGGATTTATCTTGACTTGAGATGACCTCCATTTCATACAAAATAAGCATAAACAAAACAAATAAGAGAGAAGGAAAAAGGAGAAAAAGAAAATAAATAATACTATCTACCCATCCCCCACCCACATTTTTATTTCACTTAAAGCTACCCATTTCACCCATCCTACCCATTCATTTCCTTTAATTTTAATTTGGTTTATTTTATTAATAAAGAAAAGGCTAGGATTTATGTCCTTACCTTTCTTACACCAGCTCTGCCACTTATTTATATGCCTTATGGGTCAATCATGTTGGTCAAATCGTATCTCAGGAGCACTTCATTGTGCAAAATAATCTCTCCTCATCCCCATATTGCTCTTCTCTCATCTCACATAGTGAAAATGATACTCTTCCCATAAATTCTACTATTTATAGTTTTATGTGGGTGAGATCATTCGGGATGGTTGCATGGCATAGTGTGATCATCGAGGATGATCACATTTTTTGGAAAAAATATTAAAAATAAATAGTCTTGGTTTGATATTATCTCATATTTTTACTTTTTTCCAAGACAACCATACTAACAATCCCACCTTTATCAAGTGTTGCATCACTATCATCATTTTACATATCCTCCCTTGACTCATCGCTTGAGGGGGTAGTCAATAATTGTAAAATTTGCATCTCAAAATCATCAATAATTAAACACTCAAAAGGGGAAATTGAGTTTGTACAAGAATCATTGCCAAAACTATAATACACCCCCCTTACTAGAGCAAAATCAAAAATCTCAAACAAACAAACACTTGCTATACATAAAGCCTAAAGATTTTAGACTAATAAGTCTACCTACTGCTGAAAGGTTACCAAGATCAAATCAAATTCATCAATTTTTTGGAAGTAATGATTCAATGACGTGCACCCTTTCCATGCTTGGGGTACCTTACATTGACTTTTTTTTAATTAACACCATCGATCATCAACTCAACCATTTTAGTTCATCTATTTTTACTCTGCATTTTTCTTACACATAAATCACCCCAAATGGAGCATCTATAGACACCTAAAATGCATCATCTTGAGGAGACTCCTAAAAAACCTCCTTTCTAACTCACACAATCCACCTTGGATAGCCTCTAGGCTAATTTAGTGATTTTATCTAGAAACAAGCAACCTTCCCCATGGGAAGCCTGACCGTATCAACCTGATATAGTTTTCGGTTTGGGACCATCTCAACCTGAGATGGTTGTACAAAACCAAAAATAAAAAAAATAATGAGCAACAAAACTACCTATCAGTGTTGTACCTAATTTTGCACCAGTGCCAGACACTCTGTAGGTGGTAGTTTTACCTACCACCTACAGTCATTTGGTGGTAGCTAATTAGGCTGCTCTGATTGAAAATTACCACTTTTATGGATTTTTGCAAAGCCTATAAAATTTAACTTTCCTCATTTTTTTAAGAGGGTTAGATTTTGAATTTGAATTACCACAAAGTGCTACCAAAATCTACTAGGTTATTCTGTTTCCAAAACTGATGATGTTGGATTACCACTTTGCATTTGAAGTCATCTTCCTCTCCATCAAATGATCACTCACATTGATCTAGTGATTACCCACACCCTTTTACTCACCTCCACGCTCCCAAAGATCTACTAAAAATGAGATCTTGTTTCACCCAAAATGCTATTTGGATTTGGTTACAATGATGCACAGACTTGTGACAATGACCATCTCACCCGAGATGGTCCGTATATAGAAATCATATTGACCTAATATTTTCATGGTTAGGTGATTTTTTTCTCTTTTTTGTGCATCTTAAATTAGATCTCTACATTTCATCTTTCTACATTAGTTTATATTTCAAACACTTCATGCATGCATCTATTTTCTGCTTAGTTTTACATTTTTAGATTGAATATAGGTCCAAATTTGTGGGCCCCTCATATGCTACTAATCCACTTTTTGTTTCCTTTGCATGCAGGTAATACAACTCAAGGACAATGAAATACATCAAATATAACTCTCACATGATGGTCCTAGAAAAATCACTCCCCTAACAACGTGCTAGTATGAAGATATTCATATTGCACCCGAAGACTTATTTGTTGAAGAGAGGGGAATCATACCCCCAATTTGTAATATTTGTATCATCTATAAAGATCCTCTCAAGAGGACTCTCTTTGTAACATTGAAAATACAAATTAATACAAATTTCATTTCATTTCTTTAAGCATTTGTGTTCATTTTATGTGGTGCAAAATTTCCATCCTTTAGTTAGTCCTTGAATTTCTTCTTGTTGCTTCGTTCTATTTCTTTGTTCAATATTTTCCCTTTCTATTTGTATGCTTTGCCTCTCCATATAGAATTATATATTTTTTTAACTAACTGTCTTGAGATTCCTTCAATTTGTTCCTCTTTAGCCTTTATGAGGGGATCTAGGTTTTGGCCTTCTAGGAGTTTAACTAATATTTCCACCTATTGTTGGAGTACTTTTGTTTTTGCTTTAGAATTCTTTAGATTTATTTTTACCATCTTTAGTTATTCTTCCATCCCTTCCAATTTGAACCTTAGAGTTTCATAATCATGTGCAATTATTTTCTTTGTTTCCTCTATGAATCATATCCTATCTTGGGTCTGTATACCTTTTAGATCAAGACTTTATGATACTATTCACCAATATTGTTCTATCATCTGATCTTTAGGCTTTTCCACTAGACAATATTTTTTGGAGATATTAAAGTCTCATCCTAAGGAATAAAGTGGAAATCCAATTAGGTATAACCTCACAATATTGTTAATAGTGCTTCCTTCTATTGGTTCATTTTTTTTATTTTCTAGTGAGGCTCTATAATTCTTATGGTTTTACATGCAGTTTGCTGGAAGAGGGTTTAAATTGGAAAGGGGAAGTGACATTGGAAGATTTTGAATTTTTTTGATACTAGTCATTTGAGTTATCAAGAAGCCTTTTAGGGCTATTTTTTACTATTATGACCATATTTGGGGTCTCCTTTGCTATGTTAATCTCCATAGGGATTTTGAGTACTCTACAAAGGGGTTTGTAGGGTCAATTAGAGGATCAATTCTTTACTCTTATCTTACTCCTAATGGGATAGCTATTTTATATAAAATGGTCATTGTAGGCACCTAAAACAAGTCCTATTTAAGAGACTACTCATATGGATACCTTTACAAGTCATATGATTGATCTTAGACCTTACCAAGACTAAGCAGTTCTTCTAGCTACTCATTTAGAGTAGCCTAGTCTGTGCAACTTTAGCCACTTAAGGCAACGGTAGCTATGATCCTAGTCGCTAATGATCATAGATCTAGTTGTACCTATAAATAGAGGCTAAGACCTTAGCCACGCTGAGTGAGAGTGGCTAGCCCTAAAACCAAATCGTCCCCTAAGCTGAGCAAAATTTGTTTGAAAGCATAACAAATTCTTGATCATTTGGGTGAATAGAAGCTTTTAGAAAGCTCATCTCAATTGCATGGGCATAACCAATTATTGTTCTTGGCTTCTTCATGAATCCAGAGCAAGGATTTTGAGGTCTATTTAAGACCCCAATTTTAAATTCCAAACCCTAGAGAAATTTATGTGTCAATCACATAACGAAGACCTTGTCATATTGGAGAGTGATTTCACATCCCCTTGAGGAGTGATAAAGTGTCGTCCAATTGAGCAATGAAAAATACAAATCCACAAATGGGGACTGCCACATTTTCATATGAACAATCATCGTTCAAGTACTCAATTCAACATGATTTGAGCCAATTTCCCACACAAATTCATTTTGAGAGAATGCACAAATAATTTTTAAACCCTTGCATAGTGGAATCAATTGATGCCAAGCCTGACATTCAGAGAGCAGAACCCTCGCCCCATGACCACTAGTTTCAATAGTGGCCTGTAGGCTCAACCATTGAATTTGATAGCGGTTAGCAGGGTTTGATGTTTCTTTTCCCCTATTTTTAGCCATTGGATTAGATTAGAAGCTTTTCCATTGGATTTCTAACCTAGTGTAGCAACATTTCCATTATTTACATTCAGTATTTCAAATATTATTTCAAATTTTCAAGCATTTATTTATCATTTTATGCATTCCCTTTCTATTTACATATTTCAAGAAATTAGCCTCATCTTGAGAGGTATCATATGCTATTGATGTGTTTTCTAGTTTATTTGTGTGTAGGTTCAAGAGTAAAGCATCATCAGGATCCAAGAGCATCATCATACTTCTTGAAATCAAAAAAGAAGGTAGCTAATAAGCCCTCATATAAGCAAAATTGGTGGAGCTTGTGGAATACATCACCCCCATTTTGGGGCTCAAAACGATTGTAATCATGTATCAAATTTGGTATCCCTAAGAGGGATGAATATGTAAGCGAGCTTTTAGATTGATTAATACAAAGGATGCATGTATTTTTATCACTTCATTTGGTTATACATGTATCATTACTCTATATTTGTTATCATATTACAATTAGCTTAGATGTACACTTTTTAGGGCTTTACAAGTGGCGATCATGGTTGGACCTACCCATTTTGTTGGTTGTTTATTCATGTTTTTCTATTTTTCATGTTGCAGGTTAAGTCACTTTGAGAAAAAGAAACTAGCAATACCAGCCACCATCGATGTTAATGGCTAGCATCGCAACCACCCTGATTGACAATGACTATGGATAAAATTAGTAAACATTATCTACAGTCTGTTTCTTCATTAGATTAGGATCTACATGTAAGTAGTCCTTTCTATTTTTTTTTTGCTCTCTTTCCTTCTCTGTGTGTTTAAATGTCAAAAGTAGCATTAATTATGACACGTAGTGAAATTTAAGGATAAAATTGTGAAAATTCCTATGCAACTACTAGTTGATGTTGGGAACAATGACTATCACTACCAGTCACCCCAGAAGATAGTGACTAGAATTTTAGCTGCTACTGTCTATAGTGGTTGAGACTATGCACCGCTATTTACAGTAATGGCTACTATTTAGTGTGATAAGTGTGTCTCCTTGAATCCTGTGCAAATGCTATTTCATATTTTAATTTGCATTCTTTGAAACATATTTTTATTTTGCATTTTTTAATATAAAATGCAAATTATATGCATGTAGATGAAAAGAGCATTGTATGTTGATTGATGCATTTATTTTTATGCAAATTAAAATGAACCAATCACACACCACAATCCAAGGATAAGCATCAGTGGCATTGGACTTTCATGTCTAACTCATTGATCAAGTCCAACGATGGAAGTTATTACCACTCGGTTGGCTTGTTTGACATTGTATCATCGTTACTCACCTGTCTTCAAGGCCGACTCAAGAACTATCCTATCCATAGAAAATTGAATACACTCCTATTTAGAGGGTGTATCACTGACCACGATGTGCTAGGTGAGAATTGGTAGTACCTATGCTACCTTACAGGGTATGAATTTCATCTCCATATTTTGGTGGGTATACATCCTAGATGTCATTATCGAGTTTTTCGTTGCGAGTGTATAGGTGAAAACCTTAAAAAATATAATAATTACATCAACTATTTCAAACATGATAAGAGTAAGATTGTATTCACAACAAATAAAAACACACAAAATAAGTTTTAAAAAAAATAAATAAAACTTAAACAAGATAATCACCTTGTATACTTTGTTTTCTTCTTAAAATTTACATAAGAAATGATAACAAGGGTATGGTCACCACACGGGACTACCCCTGGTCCATGATTGAGGTGGAAACTAATTAACCAAAGGGCGGAGATCACCCTAGAGATATAACACCTACCTATAACATACCTAAACAAACTTTAGGTAGCCTTAGAAGGGATAACTCCATGCACGAGAGTTTTCATCGAGAAACCCCAACTAGGAGACCAAACACATGATCTTCTTGTGATTTAAACGAGGGGGCTTCAAGACCCTAATATACATATGATGGTACTATATCAAACCACTCCAATGAGGGGTAAGATAGAAGGGGTGCATATAATCACATACCCTCAAGAGTGCCAAATTTTTCTAAACATGAAGGAGATTTAATAGATCTCCGTAGTATCAAAGTAGATGGTACACCTCCTAGTTGATCATGGAGATCACACCAAATTAATCACCTTGAATGGGATCATGGTATATCAACACATAGTGCTACCTCTACTACTCATTCTTGATCATAGAGTGTATGTAGTGAATACATAGTGTGACATACTTATGCCTAGGGTGAATGTTCATAAATGCCCATGTATCACAAATTCCCCATCCACATATGCAAGCACAGAATAAAAATTCAAGCATAATATCAATGTAGCCTTGATAGATAGAGGGAAGAGTGTAGTGGATCATTCTATTAGAACTTACATGCCTAAGACTTCTTGTATAGATTTATGAAGCTAAAGACCTAATATGACATATCAAGCAGATCAAATATGTAGGCTTTGTGTGGATCAAAGAGAACAAATGATCCAGTATTAATTGAAGGATTTACACATCGAGCGTGAGTGTATAGAGAATCTAAAATGTAAAAGTACAAAGCAATAGTGGTTGCACTAACAATAGTTATATGAACAACACCTAGAAGAACAATGTCTCCTTGATCAAAAGGAAAGTGAAGAGCGATCCAATAGATTGGCTCAATCTGACTTACCTTCTCATAGTGAGTATCGGTAGTAACACAATGAGAGACATGCTACATTGCACTCTAATATGCATACTAGATGAGAAGATAATCATACTCACCATACTTCTCAACATGCTTCTCGGCTACATAAGCACTTGGCACCAAACCAACCAGAGCATAGTCAGTATGAAATATCATATTTGGATGACCAGGATCAGTAGTATCTTGAACCATATTTTGTAGACATGGTTGATGAGTACAATTAACCACCTCGAACTCAAAGGAACTTACCTCCACTTGCACCTCGAAGATATCTTTAGGAGGAAGAGATCATCTCTTCTCAAGCCTACAAAGTGCTTACCGAGAGTCAAATATTAAGAGAAACAAGAGGGGGTTGGTCAAAATTCAAATTTAAGAAAAATACATAATCAACCATTGTGTTCATTAGTACCAAGCTCTACTTATCCTAAGAATTTTGAAATGCCTATATTTAATAAGTTTAAAGGTGATGAAGATGTGCAGGAACACATAACAAGTTTCATGAATTTGTACTTCAAATTGCAGCATGACGATGCCTTACTATTAAGAACTTTCATGATCACCCTCTCGAGCATAGCCATTGAATGGTATAATCAATTACTTAGGCATAACATCACCAACTTCAAATAGTTGATGAATGGTTTTCTTGAATTCTTCTCATTTGGCATCAAGAAGAAAACTAATCTATATAACTTTGTGAATCTATGATAGTATGATGACAAGCTAGTCACAGATTATGGAAATAGATGGATAAAACTAATGGTAAAACTTCCATTCTCTATTTCAACCATAAAACTAATATGAATATTTATAAAAATTTGTGTGAAACATGTCTCGCTATTGCTTCAACTATAGAAGTATACAACATTTTAAGAGGCTTTGGCACAAGCCAAAGTAATTAAAGACATTAAATTAGAAGAAGGAAACCTAAATCTCTAAAAAAGAAAGAGTGGAATAACAAGAACACATGAAATCAATAGTATCAGGGCAAACCTGCACTTTTCAATCAAGTTATGTTGAAACAATCACACTAAATGTTATAGCTAAAAATAGTAGAACTATCACACATAACCTCAACCTTCATATTACAACTAGCACAACATGAAACAAGGCAAGGACAAACAAAGACGTCCACCTCGTAACTAAATGCCATTGCCTGAATCTTTGGAAATGCTTTTCAACTGCCTTTACAAGGCCAAGGATCTCACGTTACCCAAAATACACACCCTGGATCCTAATTACTTCAATCCTAAGGGGTATAGGGAAGATCTGCATCATGTTTATCATCAGTAAAGTGGCCATGATATCCAATATTGCATCACATTCAAGAATTTAGTGCAGAATATATTGGATAAAAATGAATTACAAATAGATATCCCCTTAGCTATCGATAATCAAAACATCAACACATTAAAAAACTCTATTCCCAATCATGGGGCCAACAAAAATCAAGTTGAGCACATCAATGAAGTGCACATAGACCCATCTTAGGAGTGATTTACTGGTAATACCAATACTGTAGTAACAAGCAAAAGATACCTTGATCAGCCCAATGTACCAAAAATTTCAACTAAAGCTAATAATCTATCATGGTCCATACCAACATTGATTTCAATTCACTTAAAAAAGGATCCTATGATTACCTTTTGCAGGCAAGAGATCAAGCCAATATCTAGAGGTGAACCCGATATACCTCTGCATATCATAATGAGAATCAATTAGATTCCATACAAGTGAGTCTGGATTGATACTGGGTCATCTATCAATATCATCATAGCTGCAACTTTGAAATATTTAAATTTGTCATCCTCATACATTCAAGTTTCAACATTCATATTGAGAGCCTTCAATGATGCCACCTCACCAAAAATCAACACAATAGTCCTACCTATATAGGTTGGGATAAAGATAATATCCATGTTGTGTCATATCCTAAAAGGTGAGAGGTAATATAAAATATTATTAAGTAGACCGTAGATGAGAGATATGGAATGTGTGCCTTCCATAGTGCACAAAAACCTCAAATTCATCCATCAATTATAAGTGTACATGGTCCCCAATGAACCCAAACCATTTAAATATTATAAACCAATTACAGAGCCACAAGAAACTCTAGAAACATGCAAACCTCAATATGTTCACTCGAATGAAATCATCAAATATTTGACTGAAGCTAGCACCAATAAATTGCTACCTTCTCCCATCACCAAAACTCTTGGTATCGCCTTACCTGATGAGGAGAAGAGAAAATCAGTTAGCATAACTAATACATTAGCACCTCGGATAGTTGATGACCCACCCACAACTGATCTAAAATCCAAAATACCTTCTCACAAAATTGTGGAAATGGTCAACGTAAAACCAAACAACAAAGTGACTGTAAAGTGGATGAAACAACAAATGATGTCATTAGATGTTGCTTCCACATCAAAGGTGCCTAAACCATTGAAATTAGTCACCCTAACTCATTTCTCATGGCACCTCCTCAAGATAAATAATGGATGCCCCTCCCATTTCAAAATAGGGGTACTGAGCCTTTTACAATTCAACAATACAAAGTAAAATAGAAATAAGAAATGGATAGCAAACCAGAGCATGTGGATGCCACTATCGAAGTGGATCATCAAGGAGCATCCAGGTCATCTCAAATGAAGGAAATTGATAATTTTTATTTACCTGGTGGTTCTGTAGCACCCACTCTTCTACCTCCTTCAATTGATGATGGTATTCCAAACTCATCATCAAAAATACACATGAATGCCTTATCCATATTGGAGCACCTACAAAATTGCCTATATAACATAAAGGTGCAAATGAAGCAATAAAATGAGACATTGCAATTTATCATGATTTACCTCAAGAGTTTGGAATTAGAAAAGTAACTCATATTTCATCATGAACCACCTCCTATGCAACCACTAGAAAATCCTCAACAAGAGCAAGTACCAAGTTGGCCACATCATCAACCTAGCAAATATTCCTCATTTCATGAACCTACGGTATTATTTTTTAGTCGATTAACTACCGTAAATGCCATCACATTACCTGAGGTTCGACCTTTAGATCTAAATCTTACAAAACCCTAGGGATATGAGGAGGATGATTATTATGTATACCATCAATAAAACTGACATGACATTCAATCATGTCATGGTTTAAGAGCCCTAATACACAACATGCTCGATAAAAAGTAGCTTCAATTTGTCAACCAATAAATGACCATAGTTATTAATTCATCCCTTGCACCCAAAAAACAATAATATCCCACTAAGAAAGCAATTGACACACCTAGGGATCAACCTGGTCATAAAACTAAGCTAGAATGAGTTGAGCTCCCAAAATAATAGCAACGCATTTGGACTCCTTTAAACGAGCCCATGTTAGATATTTTTCAAAAGCTGCAAGAGGCAAAGGTCATCACCTTACCTAAAATACACCCTTTAGACCCAAACAAATCTAAACCTAAGGGCTATAGGGAGGGCCATTTTTATCTCTATCATCCAATAGAAGGCCATGAAATTTTCAATTGTTATGAGTTCAAAAATGTGGTTTAGGATATCATAGATAGTGGGGATTTTTAATAGATGATCCATCCACAATATCTCAACCTACAAAAATAGAGTCTGCATAACCCAACTTAATACCCCAAGGTCATCCGCCACCTCATAGGCCCAACAACCTAGCTCATTAAGTAATTTCATTTTAGATGACTACCGCAACCCTATTTCAAAAGCTTTATGAGGAAAATGTAATTGCGTTACCAGAGATCAAACCTAGAGTACCTAAAATTGGGTCACAAGATGAAAGAATATTTTTTATCTCCCATTGTATACTTAGGCATAAAATCCATGGCTTCCATTCATTTATGAAGGTGGTCCGAGACCTGGTAGAATGAAATGAGCTCTGTGCAAATAGTTCACTCGTTTTACCCCACCAAGATATGGGCACCCCATAGAGGTCCACACCCTAATTGGGAGAGCTCTATCACTCTTCCTAAGAAATTTGATTACATTGCAGTGGACAACATGCACACTGGGGGTCCTCAAGGTAGCATACCTTCCCCACCATCCACATCAAGTTCAATGAACCAAAGTGAGGATTATAAAAGTATCACACCTTCCTCTTCCTTTTTGAGTTGCACACACACTATGGGTGCCTAATGAAGAACACAAGCTTATACTGAGAGGGGGGGTGAACAGTATAAGACCTCTTGTTACTTTTTCCTTTATACTTCAAAATAGTAAAGCAATATATCCAAAGCAATATCAAAGCAATGCACAAAACCATCCACAAAGTGACACAACAATTTACATGGTTCATCCACAAAACTTTTCTCTAAAAGTTATCTCAAAGTTCTTTGGGAAACCTTCCCAATTACAATGTTTATGAGCCTCGACTCAAAGGAGAAAACCTTCCCCCAATCTGAATTTATGAGCCTCTTTCTCAAAGGAGATACCTTCCCCTACCTCTGCTCTAGCTGGTGATCCTCTAGAAGACCTCTGCCTCTGCTGCCCTTAGCAAATGGAACTCTATCCATAGAAGACACCTGTCTTCCCTGCTCTAGTTGGAGACCTCTGTCCTCAACTCTATCACCTCAAAGATGGTCCTCGAATTTGCACTAAACACAATCCTTCGATCTAGCACAAATGTCCTCTTCCTCTGTCTTTGATCAGCACCAAACACAATCCTTCGGTCTGGCACAAATCTGTCCTCAGGTTCTTCTCATAGAACCAATGCACCTCTGTCCTCAAGTTCTCTGATAGAACTATCAACCTCAGCTTCACAAGTCCTCTGCTAAGACCTGTCCAAAAACATGCTCACAAGTCCCCAATGGAACCTGTCCAAATCCTGCTTACAAGTCCCCAATGGAACCTGTCCAAATCCTGCTTACAAGTCCCCAATGGAACCTGTCACCTGCTCACAAGTTCATAAAGAAAAACTTGCCTGGCATGAACTCACAAAGAGAATTGTTAGAGACCCAATGTGATTCATTAACCTCATAGAAGCATAAAGAGAATTGTTAGAGACTCAATATGTTCTATACTTAACTCCCAATCTCAATCTCATAGAAACATAAAGAGAATTGTTAGAGACTCAATATGTTCTATACTCAACTCCCAATATCAATCTCAACTCAATCTCAAATCTCAAAGGAGTAAGATAGATGTAGTATGCTTTTCTCAAGAACATGAAACACAACCCAACAATTGCCAACAATGCAATATCTCATATAACAATGATACTCATGTTCTTTCCACAACCAATATCTTTTCTCAACCAATTGGGCTTCAACAACAATGCTCATAGACAAGGTTTAACCAACAATATTCAACTCAACATCAACCTTGAAGCATTCAATCAATCATCACAAGAAAAGGAAACAAGTAGAAATCCTTTTCCCTCCAAAGATATTTGAACAAAACAACCACCAACACAATATCACCAAATGCAAAGAATAACTTGTTCAAATCAACTCAATGGAGTAAGCCCAATATCATGTATCAAGTAAAGTACTAACTTCATCAACACAACCACTATGGAAGCAACTCATCCATCAATATCAAAACAGCCAACTAAGGGTTTCACCATCTCAATGCAAGTAACAAGACTTACAAACATGAACCCTAGTGCACAATGCTTCCACTACCTCAAACCAGAATTATGCATTCATCAAAACTCTCATCAATGATAACAATGCATAAGTAGTCTTCAACAAACCAGAAAATAGGATTTACACCCAACCAAAGGAAACCTTGTTGAATACCTTTTCACTCCAATCTTATTTCAGGAAAACATACATCAATTATACTCATAAGAAGAATGTGCCCATACCTTTTTGAAGTGAAGAACCTCCTTTGGAAATCTGCCCCAATCACAAAATTCTTTTGCCAATCTTCACAAGGGTTAGTAGATCATAAAATAATCAACATTACTCCACCTTTCAATAATCATCACCAAAGCCTTTAATTGCTCTACTTCCTTATCTCTCCTAAAACCACTTGTACCATAAAATAAAATAAATCACAACATTGCATAACCTTATAACTCCCAAAACCACTTATACCATAAAAGTAAAGTAAAATATTACATAACCAATAATCAACATTCCATACTCTAGTTATGACTTCCCTTATATCTTCCTAAAACAATTAATTCTCTAACCCTTATATCTCCCTATTACCACAATACAACAAAGATAAGATTGTTACCTTTAAAAAAACTTATCGCACGCTTTCCAACATCATCACTTTATCAATCAAAAGCTTTTCCTTTCAAAATATGTACTCGGTAGGATTCAACCCGCAGACCACAATGCTGTCACTAGAGTCCTAGCCAACCGTGCTACTGAGCTGCTTGGAACAAAAGGTGTTCACTTTAATCTTATACCCATCACGGATTCGATATCACAAAAATGAACTATTCGGTCATCGCAGGGACTTGAACTCAGAACCTCGTCTATGTCAAAATCTTCACACAGTCCATCCACCGATTGAGCTATTCGCCCAGTTGAAACTGACCTCGTGACACTTTCAATTTATTTTCTTGTGTGGAAACCTTTCTCTCGATTATCGTGCACCCTTCTAGATGTTGCCACGTTGCCGAGATTACTACTCCTGTTCAGGTAAACTTTGCTCTTCTAGAAATGCGTCGATTAAGCACTTGGGAGTATATCATTTTTCGTAACAACCTTATAATATTTTATATGTAAGGTTGGCCCCTTAATTGATTTCATGCACCGATAAAAACATTAGCTCTTCCTTTGATGGCACAGATGATGCAAGGAAATTGATATCAATTACTTATTTTTTAATGAATTCCAATGCCACCTTTTATATGCACTAAGATGCATTGATTAACACGTCGGAACTTTAATTTATTTTAATATTTTAATTTAAATTTTAAATAAATAAAATTTAAACTAAATATTTAAAATTAAATATCTTCATCACCGGGGCACCTTTTTCAACGAAACAAAAAGCCAACTTGGGTTTTAAGAAAAACCCATTTCAAATTTGTTGTCCATGGTTTTAAATAAAACCTTTTATTTTGTCTACCTAGGTTTTCACAAAAACCCTTCCGCTTCTTGACATCAATGACAACATCAACACTTGAGCAAAGGCAATGTACCCAATGTACCCAAAATTGCCAACAATCTCCCCCTTTGTCATTGATGGCAAACCTTTACTCGAAAAACACTTCTCAAGAGCCAAAACTGAAACCCACAACCGAGAATCTACCTTTGAAGTTTTGCTCCCCCTGACTTGAAGCTTTCCTCTTCACTTGAAGCTCTCCCCCTTACTCATATCTCTCCCCCTTGGTCATCAATGGCAAAGGGCCACCTTTGGGGCTCGGGACTAAGAATGAGCCTCTTAGCTTAGTCCCTCCCCCACCTCCTGATGAGGTGATTAATTCTGGGGTGGGAGTAAAACTCCCATTAGGCACTGATCATCATCAGCGTCTATAACTTCCTTGCTGGGCCTTCTCTTGAACTCTTTGTCCATATTCTTGTTCCTGTCATTGTCATTGTTCTTGTTCTTAGCCATCCCTTGATCCTTGGACCTGATCATGCCACTGTTCCTGTTCCTGTATCCTGGAATTTCAGCTCTACATTGTCTAGCTATGTGACCTTCATTGTTGCACTTATAACAAGTAACAATGTTATTTCTTTGAGGCATACCTGTTCTTTGAATCCACCTGTTCTGACTAACCCTGTTCTGACCAAACCTATTCTGACCAAACCTATTTCTGATATTTGCCTTGCAAAAAAATGCTTTATGCCCAAACTGGTTGCAAGAGTAGCAATACCCATGAAAGAAATTACCACTTCTGAAACTGTCATTTACCTTCTTCACTTGAGCCATGCAATGTACAACCATGTGACCAAACTTGTGACAAGCAAAACATCTGCCTTGAAACTTTCCTTTATTTGTCCTCTTGGGTCCTGAAAATTCTTCTTCTTCTCATTCTAAATTCTATTTTTTGGTTATGTGCATCTATCATTCAAGGACTCATGATCTGAAATACTTTCTTCATCAGAACTCTCTTCCTTTTGGAGTCTCTTACTAGACTCTCCAACTTGTTTCTTGTGTGGCTTAACAAAACCAAGACCTGTTTTATCTGTTGTCTTTCTTTGACATTTGATAAGAGATTTAACCTTTTTGGAGCTTTCTTGAAACTTGTACAACTTATCTTTGTACTCTTTATTTTCCTCTTTCAAAGAAGCCATTTTTTATTCTAATTCACTATACTCAAGCACCTTAGATTCTAACTCATTCTTGAGTTCTTGTGCCTTAGCCATAGAGACGTCAAGACTTTCTATAAGTTCATCTCTCTCCATACAACATTCATCTAACTTATCCTTGAGTCTAGCATTCTTCTTTCTTTCCTTTTTCAAAGCACTAAGAGCACTAATAAGTTCACCTTTAAGATCTACTTCACTTTCCTCTATATGTTTGCTTTTTGAATCATCAAGGCCTTTTTTAGATTTCTTATCACTAGAGGTGCTACCCTTTTCAAAAACCATACATGCATCTTCCTTATCATTTTCTAAAGCATCCTCATACATACTAGCAACCAAATCATCATTTGTGCAATCATCCTCAAGGTGACCAAAATTTCCACATCTAAGACATTTCATGATAATGAATCTATGTTTTGGTTCTTCCTCTTTTTTTGATATGAACAACATCTCATTTTCATTATCACTTGAAGAAATTTCACTATCACTACTAGAACACTTACTTGCTTTGTCTAGGTAGAAGCTCTTCTTGTGCTTGTGAGAATACCTCTTTCCTTTATTGTTGTGCTCATATTTGTTCTTCCTTTGATGCCTATGCCTTTCAGAATCCTTGCTCTTACAATCATGTTTATCTTCATCACTTTCATCCTTGGCAATAGTACAGTTAGTAGCATAATGACCAAACTTTCCACAATTGAAACATCTTACATTTTTCATACTTTTGTGCTTTCTAGAGAACTTGCATTTCTTGCTGTAATATGCCTCTTCATCACTAGAAGACTCATCACTCTCTTGAAGCTGTTTACCTTTGGAATTCTTGGTAGTCTTGAAAGCTGCCTCTTTCTTGACATCAACCTTCACTTGAGTTCTTAACTCAAATGCTAAAAGTATACTATGGAGCTCATCTTTTTTCAACTTATCCAAATCTTTAGCTTCCTCAATAGCAGAAATATTTTCACTAAATCTATTAGGAAGAGATCTCAAAATCTTATCACAAACATCATTTTCAGCAAGCTCAAGACCTAAGTCTTTCATGGAGTTAACAACCTCATCCATACGAAGCATGTAGTCACTAATATTTTCATCATCATTCATCTTGAGTTGTTCAAACATACCTTTGAAGTGTCTCAACTTGGCCTTTCAGACATTTGTATCACCTGTATGAACCACCTTCAATCTGTTTCCACATTTCACTAGTCTGTCTTGCAGTGAATTACTTTGGTGAGATCTCGCTTTTTGTAAGCCTTTCGGGATTGCATTCATTGCTTTTGAATTGTTGTGATGTAGGAGCCTTTCTTCTTTAGTATTAGGACCATGTTCAGGAATAGTGTACTCATCTTCAATCACTTCCCAAACCTCATTCCCAAGTGCCATTAGATGAACCTTCATCCTTGCACTCCAAAGACCAAAATCTGACCCATCAAGAATAGGTGTTGCATTGCCACTTGAATGATCCATTGTGTTCTTTACTAGCTTTTCCTTCAAGCTATTAGACTTTTCGAAGGAACCTGCTCTGATACCAATTGAAGAACACAAGCTTATACTTGAGAGGGGGGGTGAACAGTATAAGACCTCTTTTTACTTTTTCCTTTATACTTCAAAACAATAAAGCAATATATCCAAAGAAATATCAAAGCAATGCACAAAACCATCCACAAAGTGACACAACAATTTACATGGTTCATCCACAAAAATTTTCTCTAAAAGTTATCTCAAAGTTCTTTGGGAAACCTTCCCAATTACAATGTTTATGAGCCTCGACTCAAAGGAGAAAACCTTCCCCCAATCTGAATTTATGAGCCTCTTCTCAAAGGAGATACCTTCCCCTACCTCTACTCTTGCTGGTGATCCTCTAGAAGACCTCTGCCTCTGCTGCCCTTAGCAAATGGAACTCTATCCATAGAAGACACCTGTCTTCCCTGCTCTGGATGGAGACCTCTGTCCTCAACTCTATCACCTCAAAGCTGGTCCTCGAATTTGCACTAAACACAATCCTTCGGTCTAGCACAAATGTCCTCTTCCTCTGTCTTTGATCAGCACCAAACACAGTCCTTCGGTCTGGCACAAATCTGTCCTCAGGTTCTTCTCATAGAACCAATGCACCTCTGTCCTCAAGTTCTCTGATAGAACTATCAACCTCAGCTTCACAAGTCCTCTACTAAGACCTGTCCAAAAACCTGCTCACAAGTCCCCAATGGAACCTGTCCAAATCCTGCTTACAAGTCCCCAATGGAACCTGTCCAAATCCTGCTTACAAGTCCCCAATGGAACCTATCACCTGCTCACAAGTTCATAAAGAAAAACTTGCCTGGCATGAACTCACAAAGAGAATTGTTAGAGACCCAATGTGATTCATTAACCTCATAGAAGCATAAAGAGAATTGTTAGAGACTCAATATGTTCTATACTTAACTCCCAATCTCAATCTCATAGAAACATAAAGAGAATTGTTAGAGACTCAATATGTTCTATACTCAACTCCCAATATCAATCTCAACTCAATCTCAAATCTCAAAGGAGTAAGATAGATGTAGTATGCTTTTCTCAAGAACATGAAACACAACCCAACAATTGCCAACAATGCAATATCTCATATAACAATGATACTCATGTTCTTTCCACAACCAATATCTTTTCTCAACCAATTGGGCTTCAACAACAATGCTCATAGACAAGGTTTAACCAACAATATTCAACTCAACATCAACCTTGAAGCATTCAATCAATCATCACAAGAAAAGGAAACAAGTAGAAATCCTTTTCCCTCCAAAGATATTTGAACAAAACAGCCACCAACACAATATCACCAAATGCAAAGAATAACTTGTTCAAATCAACTCAATGGAGTAAGCCCAATATCATGTATCAAGTAAAGTACTAACTTCATCAACACAACCACTATGGAAGCAACTCATCCATCAATATCAAAACAGCCAACTAAGGGTTTCACCATCTCAATGCAAGTAACAAGACTTACAAACATGAACCCTAGTGCACAATGCTTCCACTACCTCAAACCAGAATTATGCATTCATCAAAACTCTCATCAATGATAACAATGCATAAGTAGTCTTCAACAAACCAGAAAATAGGATTTACACCCAACCAAAGGAAACCTTGTTGAATACCTTTTCACTCCAATATTATTTCAGGAAAACATACATCAATTATACTCATAAGAAGAATGTGCCCATACCTTTTTGAAGTGAAGAACCTCCTTTGGAAATCTGCCCCAATCACAAAATTCTTTTGCCAATCTTCACAAGGGTTAGTAGATCATAAAATAATCAACATTACTCCACCTTTCAATAATCATCACCAAAGCCTTTAATTGCTCTACTTCCTTATCTCTCCTAAAACCACTTGTACCATAAAATAAAATAAATCACAACATTGCATAACCTTATAACTCCCAAAACCACTTATACCATAAAAGTAAAGTAAAATATTACATAACCAATAATCAACATTCCACACTCTAGTTATGACTTCCCTTATATCTTCCTAAAACAATTAATTCTCTAACCCTTATATCTCCCTATTACCACAATACAACAGAGATAAGATTGTTACCTTTAAAAAAACTTATCGTGCGCTTTCCAACATCATCACTTTATCAATCAAAAGCTTTTCCTTTCAAAATATGTACTCGACAGGATTCGACCCGCAGACCACAGTGCTGTCACTAGAGTCCTAGCCAACCGTGCTGTTGAGCTGCTTGGAACAAAAGGTGTTCACTTTAATCTTATACCCATCACGGATTCGATATCACAAAAATGAACTATTCGGTCGCCGTAAGGACTTGAACTCAGAACCTCGTCTATGCCAAACTTTTCGCATAGTCCATCCACCGATTGAGCTATTCGCCCAGTTGAAACTGACCTCGTGACACTTTCAATTTATTTTCTTGTGCGGAAACCTTTCTCTCGATTATCGTGCACCCTTCTAGATGTTGCCACGTTGCCGAGATTACTACTCCTGTTCAGGTAAACTTTGCTCTTCTAGAAATGCGTCGATTAAGCACTCGAGAGTATATCATTTTTCGTAACAACCTTATAATCTTTTATATGTAAGGTTGGCCCCTTAATTGATTTCATGCACCGATAAAAACATTAGCTCTTCCTTCGCTGGCGCAGACGATGCACGGAAATTGATATCAATTACCTCTTTTTTAATGAATTCCAATGCCACCTTTTATATGCACTAAGATGCATTGATTAACACGTCGGCACTTTAATTTATTTTAATATTTTAATTTAAATTTTAAATAAATAAAATTTAAACTAAATATTTAAAATTAAATATCTTCATCACCGGGGCACCTTTTCCAACGAAACGAAAAGCCAACTTGGGTTTTAAGAAAAACCCATTTCAAATTTTTTGTCCATGGTTTTAAATAAAACCTTTTATTTTGTCTGCCTGGGTTTTCACAAAAACCTTCTCGCTTCTTGACATCAATGACAACATCAACACTTGAGCAAAGGCAATGTACCCAATGTACCCAAAATTGCCAACAATCTCCCCCTTTGTCATTGATGGCAAACCTTTACTGAAAAACACTCCACAACAGAGAATCTACCTTTGAAGTTTTGCTCCCCTGACTTGAAGCTTTCCTCTTCACTTGAAGCTCTCCCCCTTACTCATATCTCTCCCCCTTTGTCATCAATGGCAAAGGGCCACCTTTGGGGCTCGGGACTAAGAATGAGCCTCTTAGCTTAGTCCCTCCCCCACCTCCTGTTGAGGTGATTAATTCTGGGGTGGGAGTAAAACTCCCATTAGGCATTGATCATCATCAGCGTCTATAACTTCCTTCCGGGCCTTCTCTTGAACTCTTTGTCCATATTCTTGTTCCTGTCATTGTCATTTTGTTCTTAGCCTCCTTGATCCTTGGACCTGATCATGCCACTGTTCCTATTCCTGTATCCTAGAATTTCAGCTCTACATTGTCTAGCTATGTGACCTTCATTGTTGCACTTATAACAAGTAACAATGTTATTTCTTTGAGGCATACCTGTTCTTTGAATCCACCTATTCTGACTAACCCTGTTCTGACCAAACCTATTCTGACCAAACCTATTTTTGATATTTGCCTTGCAATAAACTGCCTTATGCCCAAACTGATTGCAAGAGTAGCAATACCCATGAAAGAAATTACCACTTCTGAAACTGTCATTTACCTTCTTCACTTGAGCCATGCAATGTACAGCCATGTGACCAAACTTGTGACAAGCAAAACATCTGCCTTGAAACTTTCCTTTATTTGACCTCTTGGGTCTCGAAAACTTCTTCTTCTTCTCATTCTGAATTTTGTTTTCTGTTTCTGTGCATCTATCATTCAAGGACTCATGATCTGAAATACTTTCCTCATCAGAACTCTCTTCCTTTTGGAGTCTCTTACTAGACTCTCCAACTTGTTTCTTGTGAGGCTTAACAAAACCAAGACCTGTTTTATCTGTTGTCTTTCTTTGACCTTTGATGAGAGACTTAACCTTTTTGGAGCTTTCTTGAAACCTGTACAGCTTATCTTTGTACTCTTTATTTTCCTCTTTCAACGAAGCCATTTTTTGTTCTAATTCACTATACTCAAGCACCTTAGATTCTAACTCATTCTTGAGTTCTTGTGCCTTAGCCATAGAGACGTCAAGACTTTCTATAAGTTCATCTCTCTCCATACAACATTCATCTAACTTATCCTTGAGTCTAGCATTCTTCTTTCTTTCCTTTTTCAAAGCACTAAGAGCACTAATAAGTTCACCTTTAAGATCTACTTCACTTTCCTCTATATGTTTGCTTTTTGAATCATCAAGGCCTTTTTCATATTTCTTATCACTAGAGGTGCTACCCTTTTCAAAAACCATACATGCATCTTCCTTATCATTTTCTAAAGCATCCTCATACATACTAGCAACCAAATCATCATTTGTGCAATCATCCTCAAGGTGACCAAAATTTCCACATCTAAGACATTTCATGATAATGAATCTATGTTTTGGTTCTTCCTCTTTTTCCGATATGAACAACATCTCATTTTCATTATCACTTGAAGAACTTTCACTATCACTACTAGAACACTTACTTGCTTTGTCTAGGTAGAAGCTCTTCTTGTGCTTGTGAGAATACCTCTTTCCTTTATTGTTGTGCTCATATTTGTTCTTCCTTTGATGCCTATGCCTTTCGGAATCCTTGCTCTTACAATCTTGTTTATCTTCATCACTTTCATCCTTGGCAACAATATAGTTAGTAGCATAATGACCAAACTTTCCACAATTGAAACATCTTACATTTTTCATACTTTTGTGCTTTCTAGAGAACTTGCCTTTCTTTCTGTAATATGCCTCTTCATCACCAGAAGACTCATCACTCTCTTGAAGCTATTTACCTTTGGAATTCTTGGTAGTCTTGAAAGCTGCCTCTTTCTTGACATCAACCTTCACTTGAGTTCTTAACTCAAATGCTGCAAGTATACTATGGAGCTCATCTTTTTTCAACTTATCCAAATCTTTAGCTTCCTCAATAGCAAAAATATTTTCACTAAATCTATTAGGAAGAGATCTCAAAATCTTATCACAAACATCATTTTTAGCAAGCTCAAGACCTAAGTCTTTCATGGAGTTAACAACCTCATCCATACGAAGCATGTAGTCACTAATATTTTCATCATAATTCATCTTGAGTTGTTCAAACATACCTTTGAAGTGTCTCAACTTGGCCTTTCTGACATTTGTATCACCTGTATGAACCACCTTCAACTGTTTCCACATTTCACTAGCTATCTTGTAGTGAATTACTTTGGTGAGATCTGCTTTTTGTAAGCCTTTCAGGATTGCATTCATTGCTTTTGAATTTTTGTGATGTAGGAGCCTTTCTTCTTTAGTATTAGGACCATGTTTAGGAATAGTGTACTCATCTTCAATCACTTCCCAAACCTCATTCCCAAGTGCCATTAGATGAACCTTCATCCTTGCACTCCAAAGACAAAAATCTGACCCATCAAGAATAGGTGCTGTATTGCCACTTGAATGATCCATTGTGTTCTTTACTAGCTTTTCCTTCAAGCTATTAGACTTTTTGAAGGAACCTGCTCTGATACCAATTGAAGAACACAAGCTTATACTGAGAGGGGGGGTGAAAAGTATAAGACCTCTTTTTACTTTTTCCTTTATACTTCAAAACAGTAAAGCAATATATCCAAAGCAATATCAAAGCAATGCACAAAACCATCCACAAAGTGACACAACAATTTACATGGTTCATCCACAAAACTTTTCTCTAAAAGTTATCTCAAAGTTCTTTGGGAAACCTTCCCAATTACAATGTTTATGAGCCTCGGCTCAAAGGAGAAAACCTTCCCCCAATCTGAATTTATGAGCCTCTGCTCAAAGGAGATACCTTCCCCTACCTCTGCTCTAGCTGGTGATCCTCTAGAAGACCTCTGCCTCCGTTGCCCTTAGCAAATGGAACTCTATCCACAGAAGACACCTGTCTTCCCTGCTCTGGTTGGAGACCTCTGTCCTCAACTCTATCACCTCAAAGTTGGTCCTCGAATTTGCACTAAACACAATCCTTCGGTCTAGCACAAATGTCCTCTTCCTCTATCTTTGATCAGCACCAAACACAGTCCTTCGGTCTGGCACAAATCTGTCCTCAGGTTCTTCTCATAGAACCAATGCACCTCTGTCCTCAAGTTCTCTGATAGAACTATCAACCTCAGCTTCACAAGTCCTCTGCTAAGACCTGTCCAAAACCTGCTCACAAGTCCCCAATGGAACCTGTCCAAAACCTGCTCACAAGTCCCCAATGGAACCTGTCCAAATCTGCTCACGCTCACAAGTTCATCAAGAACAACTTGCTTGGCATGAACCCACAAAGAGAATGGTTAGAGACCCAATGTGATTCATCCACCTCATAGAAGCATAAAGAGAATTGTTAGAGACTCAATATGTTCTATACTAACCCCAATCAACCTCATAGAAGCATAAAGAGAATTGTTAGAGACTCAATATGTTCTATACTCAACTCCCAATATCAATCTCAACTCAATCTCAAATCTCAAAGGAGTAAGATAGATGTAGTATGCTTTTCTCAAGAACATGAAACACAACCCAACAATTGCCAACCATGCAATATCTCATATAACAATGATACTCATGTTCTTTCCACAACCAATATATTTTCTCAACCAATTGGGCTTCAACAACAATGCTCATAGACAAGGTTTAACCAACAATATTCAACTCAACATCAACCTTGAAGCATTCAACCAATCATCACAAGAAAAGGAAACAAGTAGAAATCCTTTTCCCTCCAAAGATATTTGAACAAAACAGCCACCAACACAATATCACCAAATGCAAAGAATAACTTGTTCAAATCAACTCAATGGAGTAAGCCCAATATCATGTATCAAGTAAAGTACTAACTTCATCAACACAACCACTATGGAAGCAACTCAACCATCAACCTCAAAACAGCCAACCAAGGGTTTCACCAACTCAATGCAAGTATCAAGACTCACAAACATAAACCCTAGTGCACAATGCTTCCACTACCTCAAACCAGAATTATGCATTCATCAAAACTCTCATCAATGATAACAATGCATAAGTAGTCTTCAACAAACCAGAAAATAGGATTTACACCCAACCAAAGGAAACCTTGTTGAATACCTTTTCACTCCAATCTTATTTCAGGAAAACATACATCAATTATACTCATAAGAAGAATGTGCCCATACCTTATTGAAGTGAAGGAACCCCTTTGGAAATCTGCCACAATCACAAAATTCTTTTGCCAATCTTCACAAGGGTTAGTAGATCACAAAATAATCAACATTACTCCACCTTTCAATAATCATCACCAAAGCCTTTAATTGCACAACTTCCTTATCTCTCCTAAAACCACTTGTACCATAAAATAAAATAAATCACAACATTGCATAACCTTATAACTCCCAAAACCACTTATACCATAAAAGTAAAGTAAAATATTACATAACCAATAATCAACATTCCACACTCTAGTTATGACTTCCCTTATATCTTCCTAAAACAATTAATTCTCTAACCCTTATATCTCCCTATTACCACAATACAACAGAGATAAGATTGTTACCTTTAAAAAACTTATCGCGCGCTTTCCAACATCATCACTTTATCAATCAAAAGCTTTTCCTTTCAAAATATGTACTCGACAGGATTCGACCCACAGACCACAACGATGTCACTAGAGTCCTAGCCAACCGTGCTGCTGAGCTGCTTGGAACAAAAGGTGTTCACTTTAATCTTATACCCATCACGGATTCGATATCACAAAAATGAACTATTCGGTCGCCGCAGGGACTTGAACTCAGAACCTCGTCTATGTCAAACTTTCCGCACAGTCCATCCATCGATTGAGCTATTCGCCCAGTTGAAACTGACCTCGTGACACTTTCAATTTATTTTCTTGTGCGGAAACCTTTCTCTCGATTATCGTGCACCCTTCTAGATGTTGCCACGTTGTCGAGATTACTACTCCTGTTCAGGTAAACTTTGCTCTTCCAGAAATGCGTCGATTAAGCACTCGGGAGTATATCATTTTTTGTAACAACCTTATAATCTTTTATATGTAAGGTTGGCCCCTTAATTGATTTCATGCACCGATAAAAACATTAGCTCTTCCTTCGTTAGCACAGACAATGCACGAAAATTGATATCAATTACTTACTTTTTAATGAATTCCAATGCCACCTTTTATATGCACTAAGATGCATTGATTAACACGTCGGCACTTTAATTTATTTTAATATTTTAATTTAAATTTTAAATAAATAAAATTTAAACTAAATATTTAAAATTAAATATCTTCATCACCGGGGCACCTTTTCCAACGAAACGAAAAGCCAACTTGGGTTTTAAGAAAAACCCATTTCAAATTTGTTGTCCATGGTTTTAAATAAAACCTTTTATTTTGTCTGCCTGGGTTTTCACAAAAACCCTTCCGCTTCTTGACATCAATGACAACATCAACACTTGAGCAAAGGCAATGTACCCAATGTACCCAAAATTGCCAACAATCTCCCCCTTTGTCATTGATGGCAAACCTTTACTGAAAAACACTTCACAAGAGCCAAAACTGAAACCCACAAATGAGAATCTACCTTTGAAGTTTTGCTCCCCCTAACTTGAAGCTTTCCTCTTCACTTGAAGCTCTCCCCCTTACTCATATCTCTCCCCCTTTGTCATCAATGGCAAAGGGCCACCTTTGGGGCTCGGGACTAAGAATGAGCCTCTTAGCTTAGTCCCTCCCCCCACCTCCTGATGAGGTGATTAATTCTGGGGTGGGAGTAAAACTCCCATTAGGCATCGATCATCATCGGCGTCTATAACTTCCTTGCCGGGCCTTCTCTTGAACTCTTTGTCCATATTCTTGTTCCTGTCATTGTCACTATTCTTGTTCTTTGTGTTGATCCTTGGACCTGATCATGCCACTGTTCTTGTTCCTGTATCCTGGAATTTCAGCTCTACATTGTCTAGCTATGTGACCTTCATTGTTGCACTTATAACAAGTAACAATGTTATTTCTTTGAGGCATACCTGTTCTTTGAATCCACCTGTTCTGACTAACCCTTACCAAACCTATTCGACCAAACTTGTTTCTGATATTTGCCTTGCAATGAAATGCCTTGTGCCCAAACTGATTGCAAGAGTAGCAATACCCATAAAAGAAATTACCACTTCTGAAACTTTCATTTACCTTCTTCACTTGAGCCATGCAATGTACAACCATGTGACCAAACCTGTGACAAGCAAAACATCTGCCTTGAAACTTTCCTTTATTTGACCTCTTAGGTCCTGAAAACTTCTCCTTCTTCTCATTCTGAATTCTATTTTCTGTTTCTGTGCATCTATCATTCAAGGACTCATGATCTGAAATACTTTCCTCATTAGAACTCTCTTCCTTTTGGAATCTCTTACTAGACTCTCCAACTTGTTTCTTGTGAGGCTTAACAAAACCAAGACCTGTTTTATCTGTTGTCTTTCTTTGACCTTTGATGAGAGACTTAACCTTTTTGGAGCTTTCTTGAAACCTGTACAACTTATCCTTGTACTCTTTATTTTCCTCTTTCAACGAAGCCATTTTCTGTTCTAATTCACTATACTCAAGCACCTTAGATTCTAACTCATTCTTGAGTTCTTGTGCATTAGCCATAGAGACATCAAGACTTTCTATAAGTTCATCTCTCTCCATACAACATTCATCTAACTTATCCTTGAGTCTAGCATTCTTCTTTCTTTCCTTTTTCAAAGCACTAAGAGCACTAATAAGTTCACCTTTAAGATCTACTTCACTTTCCTCTATATGTTTGCTTTTTGAATCATCAAGGCCTTTTTCGGATTTCTTATCACTAGAGGTGCTACCCTTTTCAAAAACCATACATGCATCTTCCTTATCATTTTCTGAAGCATCCTCATACATACTAGCAACCAAATCATCATTTGTGCAATCATCCTCAAGGTGACCAAAATTTCCACATCTAAGACATTTCATGATAATGAATCTATGTTTTGGTTCTTCCTCTTTTTCTGATATGAACAACATCTCATTTTCATTATCACTTGAAGAACTTTCACTATCACTACTAGAACACTTACTTGCTTTGTCTAGGTAGAAGCTCTTCTTGTGCTTGTGAGAATACCTCTTTCCTTTATTGTTGTGCTCATCTTTGTTCTTCCTTTGATGCCTATGCCTTTCAGAATCCTTGCTCTTACAATCCTGTTTATCTTCATCACTTTCATCCTTGGCAACAATACAGTTAGTAGCATAATGACCAAACTTTCCACAATTGAAACATCTTACATTTTTCATACTTTTGTGCTTTCTAGAGAACTTGCCTTTCTTGTTGTAATATGCCTCTTCATCACCGGAAGACTCATCACTCTCTTGAAGTTGTTTACCTTTGGAATTCTTGGTAGTCTTGAAAGTCGCCTCTTTCTTGACATCAACCTTCACTTGAGTTCTTAACTCAAATGCTGCAAGTATACTATGGAGCTCATCCTTTTTCAACTTATCCAAATATTTAGCTTCCTCAATAGCAGAAATATTTTCACTAAATCTATTAGGAAGAGATCTTAAAATCTTATCACAAACATCATTTTCAGCAAGCTCAAGACCTAAGTCTTTCATGGAGTTAACAACCTCATCCATACGAAGCATGTAGTCACTAATATTTTCATCATCATTCATCTTGAGTTGTTCAAACATACCTTTGAAGTGTCTCAACTTGGCCTTTCTGACATTTGTATCACCTGTATGAACCACCTTCAATTGTTTCCACATTTCACTAGCTGTCTTGTAGTGAATTACTTTGGTGAGATCTGCTTTTTGTAAGCCTTTCAGGATTGCATTCATTGCTTTTGAATTGTTGTGATGTAGGAGCCTTTCTTCTTTAGTATTAGGACCATGTTCAGGAATAGTGTACTCATCTTCAATCACTTCCCAAACCTCATTCCCAAGTGCCATTAGATGAACCTTCATCCTTGCACTCCAAAGACCAAAATCTGACCCATCAAGAATAGGTGCTGCATTGCCACTTGAATGATCCATTGTGTTCTTTACTAGCTTTTCCTTCAAGCTATTAGACTTTTCGAAGGAACCTACTTTGATACCAATTGAAGAACACAAGCTTATACTGAGAGGGGGGTGAACAGTATAAGACCTCTTTTTACTTTTTCCTTTATACTTCAAAATAGTAAAGCAATATATCCAAAGCAATATCAAAGCAATGCACAAAACCATCCACAAAGTGACACAACAATTTACATGGTTCATCCACAAAACTTTTCTCTAAAAGTTATCTCAAAGTTCTTTGGGAAACCTTCCCAATTACAATGTTTATGAGCCTCGGCTCAAAGGAGAAAACCTTCCCCCAATCTGAATTTATGAGCCTCTTGCTCAAAGGAGATACCTTCCCCTACCTCTGCTCTGGCTGGTGATCCTCTAGAAGACCTCTGCCTTCGTTGCCCTTAGCAAATGGAACTCTATCCACAGAAGACACCTGTCTTCCCTACTCTGGTTGGAGACCTCTGTCCTCAACTCTATCACCTCAAAGCTGGTCCTCGAATTTGCACTAAACACAGTCCTTCGGTCTAGCACAAATGTCCTCTTCCTCTGTCTTTGATCAACACCAAACATAGTCCTTCGATCTGGCACAAATCTGTCCTCAGGTTCTTCTCATAGAACCAATGCACCTTTGTCCTCAAGTTCTCTGATAGAACTATCAACCTCAGCTTCACAAGTCCTCTGCTAAGACCTGTCCAAAACTGCTCACAAGTCCCCAATGGAACTCGTCCAAAACCTGCTCACAAGTCCCCAATGGAACCTGTCACCTGCTCACAAGTTCATCAAGAAAAACTTGCTTGGCATGAACTCACAAAGAGAATGGTTAGAGACCCAATGTGATTCATCAACCTCATAGAAGCATAAAGAGAATTGTTAGAGACTCAATATGTTCTATACTTAAATCCCAATCTCAATCTCATAGAAACATAAAGAGAATTGTTAGAGACTCAATATGTTCTATACTTAACTCCCAATCTCAATCTCAACTCAATCTCAAATCTCAAAGGAATAAGATAGATGTAGTATGCTTTTCTCAAGAACATGAAACACAACCCAACAATTGCCAACAATGCAATATCTCATATAACAATGATACTCATGTTCTTTCCAAAACCAATATCTTTTCTCAACCAATTGGGCTTCAACAACAATGCTCATAGACAAGGTTTAACCAACAACATTCAACTCAACATCAACCTTGAAGCATTCAACCAATCATCACAAGAAAAGGAAACAAGTAGAAATCCTTTTCCCTCCAAAGATATTTGAACAAAACAGCCACCAACACAATATCACCAAATGCAAAGAATAACTTGTTCAAATCAACTCAATGGAGTAAGCCCAATATCATGTATCAAGTAAAATACTAACTTCATCAACACAACCACTATGGAAGCAACTCAACCATCAACATCAAAATAGCCAACCAAGGGTTTCACCATCTCAATGCAAGTATCAAGACTCACAAACATAAACCCTAGTGCACAATGCTTCCACTACCTCAAACCAGAATTATGCATTCATCAAAACTCTCATCAATGATAACAATGCATAAGTAGTCTTCAACAAACCAGAAAATAGGATTTACACCCAACCAAAGGAAACCTTGTTGAATACCTTTTCACTCCAATATTATTTCAGGAAAACATACATCAATTATACTCATAAGAAGAATGTGCCCATACCTTATTGAAGTGAAGGAACCCCTTTGGAAATCTGCCCCAATCACAAAATTCTTTTGCCAATCTTCACAAGGGTTAGTAGATCACAAAATAATCAACATTACTCCACTTTTCAATAATCATCACCAAAGCCTTTAATTGCACTACTTCCTTATCTCTCCTAAAACCACTTGTACCATAAAATAAAATAAATCACAACATTGCATAACCTTATAACTCCCAAAACCACTTATACCATAAAAGTAAAGTAAAATATTACATAACCAATAATCAACATTCCACACTCTAGTTATGACTTCCCTTATATCTTCCTAAAACAATTAATTCTCTAACCCTTATATCTCCCTATTACCACAATACAACAGAGATAAGATTGTTACCTTTAAAAAACTTATCGCGCGCTTTCCAACATCATCACTTTATCAATCAAAAGCTTTTCCTTTCAAAATATGTACTCGAAAAGATTCAACCCGTAGACCACAGTGCTGTCACTAGAGTCCTAGCCAACCGTGCTGCTGAGCTGCTTGGAACAAAAGGTGTTCACTTTAATCTTATACCCATCACGGATTCGATATCACAAAAATGAACTATTCGGTCACCGTAGGGACTTGAACTCATAACCTCGTCTATGTCAATATTTCCGCATAGTCCATCCATCAATTGAGCTATTCGCCCAGTTGAAACTGACCTCGTGACACTTTCAATTTATTTTCTTGTGCGAAAACCTTTCTCTCGATTATCATGCACCCTTCTAGATGTTGCCACGTTGCCGAGATTACTACTCCTATTCAGGTAAACTTTGCTCTTCCAAAAATGCGTCGATTAAGCACTCGGGAGTATATCATTTTTCGTAACAACCTTATAATATTTTATATGTAAGGTTGGCCCCTTAATTGATTTCATGCACCGATAAAAACATTAGCTCTTCCTTCGCTGGCGTAGACGATGCACGAAAATTGATATCAATTACTTACTTTTTAATGAATTCCAATGCCACCTTTTATATGCACTAAGATGCATTGATTAACACGTCGGCACTTTAATTTATTTTAATATTTTAATTTAAATTTTAAATAAATAAAATTTAAACTAAATATTTAAAATTAAATATCTTCATCACCGGGGCACCTTTTCCAACGAAACGAAAAGCCAACTTGGGTTTTAAGAAAAACCCATTTCAAATTTGTTGTCCATGGTTTTAAATAAAACCTTTTATTTTGTCTGCCTGGGTTTTCACAAAAAACCTTCCGCTTCTTGACATCAATGACAACATCAACACTTGAGCAAAGGCAATGTACCCAATGTACCCAAAATTGCCAACACCTAAGGTATTGCACCTCTCCCCCTAAAAGCACTCAAAATAAGAAAACCAATTTAAAACATAAAAATCCAAACAAATAAAAAAGCAATAAAATTAAAAAACATTATGAAACATCAAAAACATAAAAATATTTATACTTTACATATTGCATCACATGCATTCATTTAATTGCATTGCATTAGGTATTTTCATCCATTGCACTTGCATTAGGATATGTTGTGTGTACAATCTTACAAATGACATCATGTTTATATGCCAATCATACATCTTTATTTACATCATCATCATCCATCACCCATGTGAGTAATTGTGTTTTTCAACACAACTCTTCCTATTGCTATAAGGTATATACTAGGGTTTTCTAACCATTCAGCCATAACTATTGATCTCATATTTTTTAGAAAGCTATATTCGTTTTTGGATATGAGGTCTAGTTTGGATAGCACCTAGAATATATCAATATCCCATCACATGTTTAAACATTGACAATCCTAGTTTGAACAAGGAAAGATGAACACTGCAAAATGATCTTGGTCACCTTAAGAGAAAGGTGTTTACTTGCTCATATTGTGATGTTCATGGTCTAATATTTTATCATTAAAAAAAGGACAAGGTCACCCCTACCCAAAGAAATCCCTTGCTTACACAAAATAAGAAATTCCCAAATCAAAGCAAAAGCAAAATCCCTTGCTAAAAAAAAAAAGTAAAATAGACAGCAATTTTCATCACTAAGCATGAGAAAGTATCCCAAACAATGAAAATAAAATAAGAGGGTGAAGATCTTGAATCCCTCGAATGGTTAGTATTCGAAGCTATTGAGTTATCCCCATTATAGAAATGGTCTGAATGAATCATGTCTGGCAATGGGGTAGTTCTAAGCAATTTACAAATGAGCTAGCTTTAGGTTGTTTGTATTACCTAGTAGTCTAATCTAACTATGTCCAAAATTAGGATCATGATGAACATTTAGTGATCCTCATTATAGCATTGGGCTGAATGAATCTTGCTTGGCAATGAGGTAGTATTATGCTTCATCTAAATATATTCATTTGCACACACAAGGATAATGACTATCTTGGTCTTCATAACAAAAGCCTTTATTTTTCAGGGGTCTTGTATAGTCATTATACAACTTTTGATTAGTCAACTAGGATGTTTGAGTCTCATGAAAAACCTCAAAAATCCCTTCATAGAAACAAATCATCCCATCAATCATACCTAATTTTCCTTATGAACTTTTGTTTATTAAGGGGTGTTCATGAAATAGGATAGATATCGGATGGATATCAACAATGATATTTAGACGACCACTGACTATTTTGTGCATATATTTTAATTTAAAAAAACTTATAAAGAAAACCCATACATCTTATGTCATTTCATCTCACATCTATACTCTTGAATGATTATTTCTTACAATAAGATTTATTATTTTTATTCATGATTTCTATACATTAAGTGGTGTTGACCATTAGTTTGGAACACATCTTAGCTGTATTTTTCATATTTTAAGTGATTAAAGCATACAAATTTCATTTGCATTAGTTCATCCTCATGTAATTAATACATTTTTCATACATCATTACATTCATATATGCATACATAGTAGTAAACTTACATATTTATATTACAACATCCAAGCATGCATCTATCATCTAGCTAGTGCATGTCCTTAGTGTATTGAATACATATAAGCATAATTAAAATTTCATCTAGGCATTGCATCTATAAATACATCCATTGATATCAAAAGCATATCTACCGATCCATATTTTAAAAACTAACAAAAACATTGAATAAATATAAATTTCAAATGCACCTCGTATTCAATTATTTACTCTATACACTTAGTGGTTGCAGTGACTTGTACTCCATGCAATTTGGAAAGATGAGTAAATTACCATAAGTTTATTTGAACCAAATTATTCATTGTAGAATTGATATTTTTTCACTTCACTCTTGAAGAAGGCCATTGTGGCCGAACTGCTCCACAGGAACGAGGTTTCCATTTCCTTTTTTCTATGAAATTTTTATCAAATTATTGAACATAGTGATTCACCACAAGCTTAAATAGAGTTGCTATCATCTTGATTCCCTAAGAAGGCCATTATGGCCAAACTACTCCACGGGATAGATATGTACAATTACTCTTAACGGTTCAAATCATGCTGTAATAGGACCTACCATCTAACAACACATGTAATCATATTGAAATATCTAGATCAATTATCTTGGTCAACTCGTCATGTTCATAACTTGTCATTTTTCTCATCGAATTGTCACTTGAGGGGGTAGTCATAATAACAACATTCATAATAAAAATCAATAATTGAACACTTAGTCTTGTGAATCATGTTCGTATTACAAATAATTGCTAACAACTATCTTAAGCTTCCCCATTTGCAAAGGTAAAAAGCAAATATAATGAGATAAGTTGTTATAATTCTTCCTATTGGACCTATTGTATCCTGCGTGCTATCTGATTATGAATAGATACATCAGAGAACCAATTTAATCCTACCATGTCATTGAAAGCAATGATTCTGAGATGCACATATTTTCCAAAATTGGGGTATATAGTGTTGACCATATCAATGAACATCAATAAACTTATAATATGGCTTTAGGTTATCTATTTTTGCTCAGCATTGTGTTTTCCCACAATGCATCCCAAACGGGGCATCTGTAAACACCTAAAACACATCATATTTAAGAGACTACACATATGGGCATGTTTGCAAACCATATGAATGACTTTGGATATTTTAAATACCTAGTAGTGGTTTTAACCACTCAAATATGACAACCTAGTCCTGTGCAACTATAGATAGCAAATGTGATCATATCCATAGACGATCAGAGTGGCTAGGAGCTAGCCAAACCTATTGATAGCAGCTAAGGGTAGTCTACCCATAGCTACACTAAGTGAGAGCAGCTAGCCCTATAACCAACTTAGGCTACCAAATCTGAGTGAAATGTGCCTAATGAATTCTTGAATTATTGGAGGATGGAAGATTCTATATGTGTCTTCCCAACTGCCTAATAAAAATTACTTCTTTATCTTGACTTCCCTATGAAGCCAAGGCCAAGGGGATTGGGTGTCTATAAAATATCCCAAATTTTGATTGCAAACCCTTTTCAATTCATGCACCTATGCCATAGCAAAGCTCTGCCAAATTGAGGAGTGAATTAACATCCATTTTAGGTGCAGTAAATCCCTTTCCAATTGGAGAATAACACATATTTTCCTAGAAATGGTGGTTGCCCCAGTTTAAAACCAACCTCACTTTTCAAGATCCAAATCAAGATGGGTTGATGTTGAATTTAACTACAAAATCATGTGCCAAGATGCCAACAACCCTTGAACATCAATTACGTAGCAAATCAAGTGATAAAAAACTAAAATTTAGAGAATAGAGCCCTCGCCCTATGACCACTATTTTTTATAGTGGTCTGTAGGCTTAGCCATAAAATTTGATGATGACTAGTAGATCTAGCTACTCTAGTTGATAGCGGCTAGGGTATGATTTAGTATTTTTTGCATTTGAATAGTAGCTTTGTATTCCTTGTATTATCATTGCTTTTTTAACATAGACTAATCTCATTTTCATTCAGTATTTATATTCTATTTCTAGTATTTCATGCACTTGCTTTCATTCTTGCATTTATTTTGATACTAGCCTTATTTTGAGAGGCATCATGTGCTATTGATGTGTTTTCTAGATTTTTTGTTTGTAGGTGAAAGATCTATCCAAGGAAAAAAGCTTAATCAAGGATCCAAGAGAATCATCATGCTTCTTGACATAAAAGGAGGCAACTAATAAGCCCTCATATAAGCAAATTAGTGGAGACCTAAAGATCTTGTAGAATACATCACCCCCATTTTAGGGCTCAAAACAATTATAATCATGTATCAAATTTGGTATCTTTAAGAGGGATAAATATGTAACTGAGCTTTGATATTGATTAATATAAAGGATGGATTACTTCTTGTCAATTCATTTGGTTATACATGTTTCATTGATCTACATTTTTTATCATGTTGTAATTAGTTTAGATGTATGTTTTTTAGGATTTTATAGTCGCTAATGTTGTTATGGAATTTTTATCCTTTAATACCTACCCTTCTTCTGCATATATTATAGGTTCTACTTCCTACTTTTGAGTTCGATGAGTACCTTTTTGGACCTAGATCTCATGTATTTTTTCTATTTTGACGATTCTTGTTGAGTTATCAATTTTTTTTACTTTGGTAGGGGTTTTTATTTTATTTTTCCCTACTCTTTCTCCTTGTTCACATTTCTTAATAAAGTTGTTGTGGTCTTTTCTTGATTGGGGCTGATTTTTGCAACCTCATTCTTCTTATTTCTGTTAATACCTCTTCTGGGTTTTATTGGTCATAAGATATATTAAATATCTTATCTTCATCTAGGTCTAGGCTTCCATAGGCTGCCTTTATCTATTAAATTTATTGATGGGACCTCCACCATGCTCTGATCTTATTATCACTCCATTTTAGCTTTTTAAGCCTTTTTGTATAGAGACCCTTATTGTTATTAGAGGGTCAAAGTCTTTTACCTTTTCATGGAAACTTTTATATATTCTATTTTGATATTCCCACTATAGGAAAATATCCTTTCTAAGTGGGGGAAAGAGTCCTTCCTATTTTATTTTTATATTTTTCTAGATCAGGTTTTGGTTCATGCTCTAATTTCTTGGAGATATGAGCATTCTTTAACCAAGCTCCAATTTTTCCATCAGGGTCATAGCTCCATATATATTTTAGAATGTTGGACATTTTGAGTCATTAAGTCATCATTTATGTCATGAAATGAAGTCATCATTAATGTCAAGGAAATTGTCAAGAAACAAAGTTGTCAAGAGTTATTATTTATAAGCCACTGATGATGTCAAAGGTCAAGAGGAATAAAGCAAAGGTTAAAGGCAAAGGGCTCCATAATATTTTTAATATTATGTGGAAGCATAAGTTAAAATGTTTTTCATAAAAACCCAAGGAAGACTATTGCAAAGCTAAAGGAAGGTTTAATATTTATTTAATAAAATATTTAAATTCAAAGTGAATTTAAATTTTATTAATAAATATTATTTATACCAAGGTGTACAATGGAAGATGGTCTTAATAAAACCAAAGGGTTTTAAAGAATTAATTTATAAAATTTAAATTCAAATGAATTTAAATATTTTATAAATTAATAATCTCCAAAGGAAATTCGAGCACCGACGTCTAAATTCATTGAAGGAAACTCGAGCATCGACGACATGAATGAAGGAGGGAAATCGATATATATACCAATGTATTGGAGGTATTTTAAATAATCATTTTTCTCAGAAAATATAGCATGCAATTGTTTTGATACTTGTGCAAAAAAGAGAAAGTGATTTTTGTGTTTAGCGCCAGCGAATAGGGTTTAAATAGGAGCAGAGAATAAGACCAAGATCCAACTGGGCAACATGGCCTAGTGGCAAGAGGATGGTGGTTAAAGTGTTGGGCGCTAGGAGACTTGCATTTGAAACACGACAACAACATTTTTGTGGTTGCATTGGTAATTGAAAGTGCCAAAGGAAGGTGCATGTTTTTGTTGTGCTAGGTAAGTGGGGAGACTTTTTGGAGCACGCGGTGCTCATTAGTCCCCAAGTGAGCATCTAGATCGCACGGTGGTTGGAGATATGCCTAGGATGCTTGTTGAGGCTGTTCTGTGAGTTTGAATCCCATCCAAGGTAAGGTAATAAATTTTTATTTAATATTTTGTGAGTTGCCTAAAGTTTGGAGTTAAAAGGGTTGCTTAAAGGATTGGTAGTTGGAAATTAATTTTTGATAAGTTGGAGGAATAAGGTGTTAGTTTATTTTTATAAAGTGGTTGTGTTACTTTAAATTGTTTTAAGTTTCAAAAGGATAGAGGGAACTTCTAAGCATTGAGTCATTTTTAAAGAAGAGTGCATTGAATATTATTTTAGTTGGGGAGATCATAAGGTGTAAGTGGTATATTAATTTTTGTAAATATTGATGAATGATTTCTTAAAGCTAGAGTGATAAGGTTTATATTTGTCTTGTTATTTACATTGTATTTTGAGGAAGATTATTATCTAATAATTTCTTTTATCTTGGCAAAAGAGTGTTTATGGTTGTGGCAGATTTATGAGATTTCTTCGTCATAAAAAAAAAATGTATGAGCACATTCTTTCATAGTTAAATTGATTGGTTGGTTTTCTGGAAAATAAGTTTGGAGTGAAAAGGACTTGATTAGGGTTTCCTATTGAATGAGTTGATTTAATGCTTTAAGGTTTTATGGAATAAAGAGTTGTTGTTAAAACCTTGTTTTATAAGCATTGTTGTTGAAGTGAGTTGTTGAGCAAAGAACTTGAACTAGATTTTGAAAAGAACATGAGTATCATTGTTATGTGATATTTATTGTTGAGCATTGTTGGAAACATTTTGAGTTTGTGTTTACATGTTTGGACTACGGTTTTTGATAAAGGGGTGTTTCATTGAGTGATTGGTTGAGTAGATTTGGTTGAGCCTAGTCAAGTGGATGTGTGAAGTGATTGTTCAAGTTTCATAAAACAAACTATTCTATATTCTGATTTGAGTTGAGAAATTAATTGAGTATTGTGATTAGTATAGAACATATTGAGTCTCTAACAATTATCTTTATGTTTCTATGAGATTAGAAAAATTTTGTGTGGACTTGTTGAGAAGATTTGAGCAAGTTATATGTGGACTTGTTGAGAAAATTTAAGCAAGTTCTATGTGGACTTGTTGAGCAGATTTGAGAACAAATTTTTGTGTAGATTTGAGGACAGGTTTGTGCCAGATCAGAGACAAAGATTATAAAAAACTATTCTATACTGTAGGACTATGTTTAGTACAGATTTGAGATAGAGATTTTGAGGTGATAGAGCAAAGAGGATAGTAGTCTCTAGTGGATAGAGATCCATTATCCAGGGCAGTCAGGACAGGTCTTTTAAGTAGGGATAAGAGTCTTCAGTGGAGAGAGATCCACAAGCCAGTGTAGTGGAGGAAGTAGTCTTCAAGAGGATCACTAGCCAGAGTAGAGGAGAAGGAGTTCTCCTATGGATAGAGATCCATGAATTTGATTTAGGGGATTTGTGTCTCCTTTGGATAGAGGTTCATAAACATTATATGGAAGGATTCCCAAGAGAATTTATTTGAGAAAAAATTATAAGAAATATTTTCTCCGTGGAGTAGCCTGCATTGGGTGAACCACATAAAATTATGTCTCTCATGTGTGTGATGATTTGTGTGATGTTTACTGCTTTAATATTGATGATGTTGTTATTTGGATTAAAATACAAAAGGTTTTATTGCATACTGTTCACCCCCCCTCTTAGTATAAGCACATGTTCTTCATAGAAACTCTAATCCTAGCTATTTTATATTTGATTCTAACCCTTCAACAACTCTTATTTTATCTTGGATTATTGTTCCCAAATGGATTGGGGTTTTGTATAATTCCAAATTATATTTCCCACTTGCATAGGTAGAATCTATCAAATATATTTGCGTTAAGATATCCATGCACACCACTCTATTGATCACATATGTTGGTAAGATAAACATTACCTCTCTACAACCAAAATACATATTATAGTTCCTTCCTCCAGGAAAAACCAATATCCTTTTATATTTATCTTTAGGATTTCCATAGTTTCTCTCAATATCCATCTAGGCTCATCCCCCTTGAATGCTTCTACTATGGGGACCAGGAACAAATTTAAAATACATGAAAAGGGGAATTTTGGTATAGAATACTTGTCCATATGATTATGGAATTTGACTTACCTTGATCATTCCCCTTTCTTAAATATAAGTTCTCAAAAATTTACCTATTTTTGTATAGAATAAGATGTATTAAAAATTAATAGTACTTGAATTCTTGATTTCCTTCGAAGATGATCAACCTCTTGTGAATCTATTGAGTAATAAAATCACTAAAGTAAAAAATAAGTGGCTTCCTCCTTGTGTTGTTTCTTAGCATATGCATGATATTTAGCATCTCTTCTACTATTTTGATGTCAATGGGAGCTCTAAAAATGAAAGTTGTCATACTTAGGATATCTTTGATTTATTGCATAAATATATCATTGTTTAAAGGTAACTCTAGCATGGTATTTGAAACCAAGGAAAGCCAATATTGTTTGCAATTTCATGGCTTAAATGGACACAAGAGAGTCCCTTTTACAAAAGTGCCTTCAAAGACAACAAAAGGAGATTTTGTAAGGTGAAAGCAAGGTTATGCATAACGGTGAAACTTCATCATTTGGGAAAAAAGTACAATTTTCAAAAATTGAAAATTGCAAATTTTGGGGGACCTTGACATCGGCCATTTAGCCAGAAATTTTCAAAACAAATAAATTTTAGGTGTCAGTTCACCATGCTTTGACAATAATATCATGGTTATTTTTAAAAATTTGCAAGCAATCCCACCTAAATAAAGTACCCTTTTCACCCTAAAATTTTAAAATTTCTAAATTATCTTGCCCAACTCGCCAAGTATACCTCTATATATAATTAAAATCCCAAGGATACATTTTCATTTTCAAACCATTTTCTATACCCGATGAATATATCGATGCAATTCTTCACAAGATTGGAACTTTTTTTGTGATCGGCCATAACCAGTTATTCAACTGGATGGAACCTTATCTGCAACCATCCAAAACTATTTCTACAACCAGATCAGATTCTAAAATCATCTGAAACCACTATTGCAGTAGGAATCTCATCTACAACCATCCGAAACCATTTTTACAATCAGATCAGATTTTGCAACCATTTAGAATCACTCCTACAACATGAAGTACTTCTACAATTGAACGAAACCACTTTTATAGCCGGATCCTATTTTGCAACCATCTAGAACAATTTATGCAATAGGAACCTCCTTTGCAACCAGATGGAACCACTTCTGTAGCTGGATCCTGCTCTACAACCATCCTGAACCACTTCTATGGCCAGAACCTATCATGCAATGATATGGAACCACTTTTGCAACTGGATATTTTCTACAACTAGATTGAACCATTTTGTAAGCGGGTCATGGTATGCATTCGGCCAAAACCATTTCTACAATCAAAACATTTTTAATTGAATCTTGTTTTGCATAGGACCTCTTTCTACACCAGGTTCTTTGTCATTGCTCTGCTTGCCATGTTTTTCTTTATTTTACCATGTTCTGCATGTTATCCCCTATACATAATCTTATATTTTTCAACATGTATATTTAATGATTTTTCAATCCTATTCTGCACCACACCAATATCCGAGCCCTCTTTTGCATCTGAAATATCATTTCTTTGTTTCCATGTTTTTCTCTGTTTTGCCTTGTTATGAATGTTTTAAAACTCTTTGATTCTTAATTTCAATTCAAATATTATTTTCCTTGCTAATATTATACATGAGTAAATGCTTTGGTTGTATAAATACATACTGATGCTCTTTTTCTTTGAACACATTTTTTTTTGAGAAGTAACAATAATATTTATAGCGGGTTTTTTTTAGGGTCCCAAAACCTTAGGTACATAGGTAGCTATAACTATAATTAGAAATAAAATACTGGGGATGTGCCCTTGGGAACACAATCAAGGCCTAGGGCCCTGGTGTCCACAAAAATTCTGACCAACCATGATGCCATCAAAACAAAATTTGGCCTGGGGCCATCGAACCAGGAAAAATCATGAAGCTGCTCAGCAGATAACCCAAAAAAATACTGCTCGTTGCTGCTCTAGGTAGCCCTTCAGCCAGGCCTGACCTGTACGATGGCCCAAACCTAGTAGATTAGCTCCCCTCCTTGTCAGGGTTGTTGCCCAACCTATGACAGAGTTTGCCCAGGGCATTGGCCGCTGAGGAAGCCGCTTTGGCCTAAGCAGTCAGGGCATTGATCGTAATGTCTAGGAGGGCTCTGGTTGCCAAATTTTGCAACTTGTTGCCAGATTCAAAGATAACTTTTATGGCTTCTAGGGCTTCCACATTGGCCTTCTTGGAGCTTCCAGTCACCCTATTGCTATTGGGGGTCGGGCCCTTGCAAATCGAACTAGTACAGGAGTCGGGGCCTCGTATCGGGCCTGATGAGGCCAGGAATTGCCTCATCCATTGACACTTTTTGATACATTATAACTATTTGACTTACCCTTTTTACTATGTTTTTATGTTAATTATGGGTAAAATACATTATATAATGGTGTTTGAATATTCTGAAATGATAAAGTGCATATACTCTGTTTTACTATTTTTACTACAATTTCACTTGCTTTCCAGTTAATTAATTAGTAGTGTTGTAGTAATTTAGAATCATAATATAGACCTTTTTGAATATTTGGTGCTTAGTAATATTGTGTTCCTCTGTTTAAACTAATTCAAATGGAAAAAGGCACCAAGAACTTGTCCACTGTAGCTGACTATGCAGGAAAACAAGCTGTAACTATGACAGTTCCAGCCAGCTGTACATATACAGCAGGGCTTGGAATCAGTCACTCTGGCACGTGCCACCAATGCAGAAGGGTGTACAATATAAGGGAAAACAATCCAAATAGTCAACAACTTCCTCCCTATGCATTTCTAGCACAGATAAACAATGAATGGTCACCTGCCTGTTATTCCAGAGTAATGCAGGAATAAGCAACGCAGGAATAGGGAATAGCACAGGAACAACAAAAAATGGTCAAAATGTGCTAAAAATGTGGAAATCATGATTGGAAATTGACCAAGTAGATTTTAGTTTATTTGGTGAATAGGCATGAATGCATAGGCCAAGAGATGAAAGAGGGAGGTTTATCAGAACTAGTTCTGAACCACCAAGGCGTTCTTCATGATCAGATGAAGAATTGCCTATGCAAGAAATACCTTCTTCACCAACTGAAGCTTTGGAAAGATTAGAACAAGAGCTTTTTGTAGCACTTGCTACTAAAAATTCCCCTAAGACTGAACCATCCACATCAAACTCAAGAAAGAAAACAACTATGGCAGTAGGAGCACCACTAGGTGGGTATGCTGATGATCCTCCAAAGACTTTTGAATACCCCATACGGTTGGATCCATCTCTAGATGCTCCCATGAAAACTATTTCTCCATCCATATTGCCAATTTTTAGGGGAACTATTTTAGAAGATCCTGATCAATTTTTGTTTGAATTCAAAGTATTATGTCAGACTTATGACTACATAAATGATAATAAAAATTTGAAATTGTTTCCTTCCACGCTTAAGGATGTTGCTCTCTGATGGTTTATGAGTAATCTTGAACCTAATTCAATCCATACTTGGGATGACATGGAGACTACATTCTTACATAAATATCAAGATTACTGTAGAGTACGAAATAGGAAAGATGAGTTGTTTCGGATCAAGCAAGAAGAAGATGAGAGTTTAGAGGATTATCTTGATCGCTTTGCCTTTGTCCAAAAGAGATGTGGTCCTGTAGAACCAGATTTTTTAAAACCTATCTTCTTAAGAGGATTGCAGGATGAATCTAGGGAAGTGTTAGATTTAATGGGAAAAGGAGACATAGATCAACTTGACATTGAAGATATTGTGGAGTTATGCAAAAATTATTCTCGCACTCACCAATGAAGAAAGAAGCAAAATTCTGGAAATAGTGACATAAAGGAGTTGATGGAGGAAATGGCTAATTTAAAAACTGATATCCTTGTTCAACTTAATTCTACATTAGGTGAGAGAAACAAAAAACCCAATTCTACACCACCTTTGGCAATTTATTGCCCAAGATGTAGAAATAAGCATGCCTTGTAGGATTGCCCTTTAAACAAAACTTCTATTTGTGGAATTTGTTCCAAGGAACACTCAACAGATAAATGTCCTTTGTTGCCTCATCTAAAATCTGTTTTGGGCACCCAAATAGAAGAACTTAATGCTATTGGGCAGAGATCCAGTGGTGGCTATGCACAATATCCCAATGCTCCTCGGTTTCCAAATTGGGGACAACCTCCTTGGAATATGAATATGCCATGGGGACATGCGAAGTCTCTGCACAACCTTGGAACCAACCTTGGACAACTCCTCCAGATTGGTCACATTCGGGTGGATGAACCCACCTTGGCATACAATTCATCCACAATGGACACAACAAGGACAAATATGGGGACAACAATATCCACCATATCAAGGACAACAAAGGTATCAAGGGCAAGCTCAAAACTTGCTTCCTGCTCCTAATCCAAATTTTTAAGGAAGAGCACAACATCAACAAACACAACCAGTGAAACAACCTCCACTTCCATATTAGCCTATGACTAACCCAAATAATACCAGACAAACAATCCCTATTTATGAGGTTGAGTCTGAAGACTCTATTGCAGTTCATGTACTAGACTGTAGTAACATTCAGCTACGTTCAGGGAAGATTTTACCCGACCTTGTTCCACCCACTATTGAAGAAATTCATGAGAAACAAGAACCTCCAAATCAAGAGACACTGCAACAAAAACAAAAAGAATAAATAACAAAAATAATGCAGGAATCTTCTCCAGTAGCATTACCATACCCCGAAAGATTTGATCATATTGATACTGCCTCTGAATCAGAATTAGTGACAGAACTTAAAAATATGTCAATTTCTCTCCCTTTGTTGCAAGCAATAAGGGATGTGCCTTTAATCAAAAAGACTATTCAGGAGTTATGTATCAAGAAACCTGGTAAAAAAAGAAGGCCTTTCCTAAAACTGTTCAGGTAGAAGGAAAATTAGCTGATTTATTGTCTAGGAAACTAGTTCCTCCCAAGTATAGTGACCCAGGTAGTCCAATAGTTACAATTACTATTGGGTTAATGCAAATTCCTAATGTGCTAATTGATCTTGGAGCTGCAATTAATGTAATGACTAAGGACACAATGCAAAAACTACAACTCAAAAATCTCAGTCCTACCACCATAGTTTTGGAAATGGCAGATAGGTCAGTTGCTAAACTAGAAGGTATCCTAGAAGATGTAGCCATTGAAGTCTCTTCTTGGGAATATCCTATAGACTTCTTAGTGTTGTAGCCTAGAAATTTAGTCAATGGATACCCTATCATTCTAGGATGACCTTGGCTAGCTACTGCAGCTACTTTTATAGACTACAGGTTAGGGGAAATGACCATTTCTAATGGTGTTGACTTGAAGAAAATTTCTTTGTATCCACCAACTCAACCTTCAACTAAATTTTTTGGACAAATTTGGTATCCTGAATCTGATGAAGAACAAGAAACCATTGCCACTTTGGCTATAGTTGTAGTGAAGGAACATATTGAGGAAATCACTACACCAAAAAGAGAAATATTTGAGAATGAAACTATCCTAATTGAAACATTACAATCATAAGGACTAACTGATGATCAAATTCTTGTTCATCGGTTGTTGTGGAAAGAGGAGGAACAAAATTTAGAACCTCTATCATCCATGCCTAGTCAGGAAAGATCATTCATACTACCACATGGATGGCATCATCATCTCCTTAACACCTTCAAATGTCCTCTGATTCCATCAGGTATCATCTCTAAGACAGATTCTAGAGTATTTCATACTCTGCAGCCACATCATTGTCCATTAAATGCATTAATCAGTAACTATGAAGCAACTAGTTCTGTCCATCCAGGGATCAAAAAAATTGAAATACAACCAGGTAAATTTCTAAACATTAATAGCTAGCTAACTGAGGACCAAGAAACCAAATTGTTTGCAGTCTTACATAAACATGTTCAAGCTTTTGCATGGAACTATAAGGACATGACAGGCATTCATCCTGAGGTATGTACACATAGGATATACACAGAAGATGTAAAACCAGTAAGGCAACCTCAGAGACGCTTGAATCCTGCTTTGAAGGAGATTGTGAAAGAGGAAATTGAAAAACTCTTAGATGTTGGATTCATTTATTCAATTTCTGACAGTAAGTGGGTTTCACCATTGGTCATTGTTCCAAAGAAAAATGGTAAAATGAGAGTATGTGTGGACTATAGGGAGTTAAATAAGGTCACACATAAGGATCATTTCCCATTACCATTCATAGAACAAGTATTGGATACTCTTGTTGGAAAGAATTTTTTTTGTTTTCTTGATGGTTTCAGCGGGTATAACCAGATACAAGTTGCACCAGAAGATCAGGAAAAGACTACCTTCACATGTCCTTGGGGAACCTTTGCTTACAGGGTTTTACCCTTTGGGTTATGTAATGCTCCAACAACATTTCAGAGAGTTGTTTTAGCAATTTTTTCTGATTTAACAAATGAAAGTGTTGAAATTTATATGGATGACTTCACAGTATTTGGAGATAATTTTGAATATGCATTAGAACAACTTGAAAAAGTGTTGATTCACTGTGAAACATACCACCTCTCTCTTAATCCTGAGAAATGCTTCTTAATGATGGAGGAAGGAATTGTTCTTGGACATCATATCTCTTCTTATGGAATCAAGGTTGATCCTAAGAAGGTTGAAGTCATCAAAAACCTCCCTCCTCCACAAACTCAAACTGATGTATGCAGTTTCTTAGGACACATTGGTTTTTATCGTAGATTCATTGCTAATTTCAGTACCATAGCAAATCCCATGTTTGCATTACTCATGAAAGATTCTGAATTTGTTTGGTCTTCTGAATGTCAAAATTCCTTTGAAGACTTAAAAGAGAAGTTAACCACTCCACCTATACTAAGAGGTCCTAATTGGGAGTTACCTTTTCATATTCAAACTAATGCTTCCAATACTGCTATTGGAGTTGTGTTAGGACAAATTGAAAATGGGGAACATTATGCTATTTATTATATCAATAAAAACTTGACAGGAGCTGAGAAAAACTACACTACCACTGAAAAATAATTCTTGGCTATAATCTATGCTATTAACAAATTCTGACACTATATCACAGGGTACCAAGTATTTATCCATACGGATCATGCTGCAATCAAATATTTGATGAATAAACCATTGGTTAGCACAAGAATTATTCGTTGGTTGATTCTGTTGCAGGAATTTGATGTTACAATAGTAAACAAACCTGGGAAATCTAATGTAGTCACAGATTTCTTGTCAAGAATACCAAATGCAGATACAGGAGAAGTGGTGGAAGATACCTTTCCAGATGAAAAGTTGTTTGTTGTCTCTGTACAATCTCCATGGTTTGCAGACATAGCTAATTACTTAGCTACAGGGAAGATTCCTCTTCACTTTACACCTAAACAAAAGAAACAGTTAATCAAGCAAAGCTCTTCTTTTAAATGGATAGAAGGATTACTGTTTAAATGCAGTCCTGATCATGTTTTACGTAGGTGCATCCACCAGGATGAAGTATATGATATCCTACGGGCATGCCATGATGAACCATCAGGAGGGCATTATTTAGTCAAAAGCACTATTCGCAAAATTTTAGGTATCGGATACTATTGGCCATCTTTGCACAAAGATGTAAAAAGGTACATTAGACATTGTGATGCCTCAACGAATGGGAAAACCTACCTTTACTAATGAAATGCCATTACAACCTCAAATAGGAACAAAACCATTTGAAATATGGGGTTTAGATTTCATAGGACCCATTAATCCTCCTTCCCAAGGCAAAGTGCATATCTTGGTATGTACTGATTATGTTACCAAATGGGTAGAAGCTCGTGCCTTTAAGCATGCTAGAGAAGAAAAAGTTGCTGATTTTTTGTATTCACAGATTTTTCTGCGTTTTGGAGCCCCACAATCCATCACCACAGATCAAGGACCCCAGTTTACTTCAAAATTTATTGAAGCCTTCACTCAACTCTATCAAGTCAAACACAGAAAGTCCTCACCTTATCATCCACAAGCCAATGGCCAAGTTGAAGTGACTAATAGGGAATTAGAATGAATTCTGACCAAAACCATAGCAGTCCATAGAAGAAATTGGCTGGACAAGTTACCAGAAGCTATTTGGGCTTATAATACCACTTGGAAATCTACCACTGGATTTACGCCATATGAATTAGTTTATGGAAAAAAACCTCTTTTGCCTATTGAGTTTGAATTACTAACTCTTCGAACTGCTTTGGAAGTAGGTATTGATCTATCACAGGCACAAGAAGATCGTATTCTGCAACTTGATGCATTGGATGAACTACGCATGGATGCACTACATCAGACAGAGATAATCCAAGCACAGCGAAATATGTGGCATGACAGTCACATACAGCAGCAAAAATTTTAGCAAGGTGACTGGGCCTTGTTGTTTGATTCACAATACAAGGATTTCCCTGGAAAGTTGTAGACCAGATGGCTTGGACCGTACCAAATTGAGGAAGTGTTTGACAATGGAGTTGTTCGCCTTACACCTATTGATGACTCACGACGCAAGTTGTTGGTGAATGGACATCGTCTTCGTATGTACCACAAACCACACAACAGGGAAGAATTTCTCAAGCAAGTGGAAAATTTGGATGTACACATTTGGGAAGAAACCACTTCTTCCATACCGAATTCAGCAGATTGACACAATATATATATATAAAAACAAATATAAAAAAATAATAATAATAATTCAGGAAGTGAAAACCTCTTTGAGGCGCTCCTGAGTTGGGTTTACATGAAAACCGGTGTTCCGGCATGTTTACCTAGTTGGTTTCACCATCATTGTTCGGGCTTGTCTCATGACCGTTGTTTCACCTATTTTCAGATTGCACCTACCTTAGTTCAAAGATTGATTAGCTGGAAATCTCAATAGAAGCACCCCGAAATGTAGATAAAATGGTTATAACAGGTATGTGTCTTTTTCATTTTTTGAATAATGTAAATCATTAGTATATAGTGTATATATCCTTGATTAGTATAAAGCATATAAAAAGGGGAATCAAAAATGGAAAGTTCTTGTTAGTGTTTCAAAAATGCCTCTGCCTAGTTCTGCTCTAGAATGAAAAAAAAAAAGTGTGCCAGAATCAAAAAGAGAAGCGCAGGAATAAACTGTTTATATTCCAAAGCGCAGGAATGATTCACCAAGCGCAAGAATAAGCTGTTTATGTTTTAGGCGTAGGAACGAGCTGTGTATAAATGCTAGAATAACTTATTAAGCGCAGGAATAAATCACTAAGCGCAGGAATGAAGTTTTGTGCAAAATTTTATGACACATGGCCTGCAATGATTTAATTGGTTTAGAGGGAAAAGAACAGGTCTCCGATTCAAGGTGGCATGTGATAGCTGGCATCCATAACAAGAACGAGCGAAAATAAGGGTTGACAACTTCACGTGCGCTGCCACGTCACCTGTCCTGATTACTCTGCAAGTTTCAAAGCAGTTCCTGCGCTGCTATAATTATTCCTGCTAAAACGATTAAAACCCTAAAAACAGATGCAAGCTCGTACTGTCCAAAAATTCATAGACACCACAGAATAGAAGGCAAAAGACTACACCATGGGTGGAAAGAAAATCAGAGCCGAACCCAAAAATATCAGCTACCTGGAGACCGATCCTGCATCTCTGCAAATCTTTACTAATGGGGGATTTCTGTCGTTCCTACAAAAATTTGATGGCTATTCCGAGGGCTTGGCGGCAGAGTTCGCACGCACCTTCCGCAACAATCGAGTACACATTAACGGGATGACCATCCAGGTAACTCCCAAGATACTCAGCCAAATCACTGAATTACCCCTTCAGGGTTTGCAGATTGTAAAAACTGGGAGAAATATTTTAGTTGACCTAGTTAATCAATTTAAGGAAGAAGGGGATGGACAAATTGAATTCTTGATGCATAGGAATGTTTGTAAGGGGGTAAAAATACCTAGTTTACCGTCCCCTTGGGACGAAGTTGCAATGTGGGTTATGAGATACATTACTTGTGATGGCCAATTTCTTGTTGTATCTGGCCCACACCTTTGTATTCTCAACCATCTACGCCATGGAGCAGTCAAACCAGAATATAGGGTCAATATTCCCTTATATATTTATCAGGAATTAAAAGCTATGGCCCTAAAATACCAAGCAGGGAAGGGAAGCCCTAAACACCATGGGCTCATCAAACTCATTTGCAAGTATCACTTTAGGGGAAACCCTAGGAATTTTGATCGCTTCTTCGCTCCTTGGGCAGAAACAAATGATTCTAACTCTGCACTAGAGGAAGAGGAAACAGAGGAAGAATCTGAAGAAAACCCTAATCCAGAGCCCTCTGAGAGCAGAATTTCTCCTTCTCCCGATGGTCCCCCATCTTCACGAACTAGAAAACAACAAGCATCCACATCTGGTTCCCAGTTGAAAAGAAAAAGGGTAACATTTGCAAAAACTGTACAACCCAACAGAGAAACTAGGAGTTCAAGTGAACATGCATCTGCTCCAGAATCAACAGCAGAACCTATATATGCTCCTGAATCAACAACAAAATCTGTAGTTGCTCCAGAACATCCAAAAACTGCACCTGCTAAGGAATATCCAGGTTCTACAGGGTTAAGAAGGTCTGCTAGACTTCAAAAAATTAAAACCCTACCAGAAACACCAATAAATATCATAGACCCAATAAGTCTATCAAGTGAAGGAGAAGTTAGAATAGAAGATGCACAGGAAAAAGACATTGAAATAGGGATACAACCAATGGAACTGGACACAACTATGGAAGAAACTCCAATAAGCCCTATACGTCCACTAGTTGATTATACTAACTCTGATCCTAAGGAGCATTTGAATTTTGATTCTGAGCCAGCTGAAGTTGATGTGCACACTCTAGTGCATGTTGAGCCTGAGAAAGATTCTGAGTCTGAGTCTGAAGAAGAAATCGATATCCACACTCAATTGCATGCTGCAAAGAGTGTTATTAAAACCCAGACCCATTGGATTGAACAGGCTGAAGAAACCATAAAACACAAATATCAACAAATTTCCCTACTTCAACAACAAATTCAAGATCTATAGAACAAATTGTTTCAACTGGAACATCAATCTACAGAGTTAGCAGAGGCATCACCTGATGAATGAGCACAGATCCTCTTGGATTTAGCTAAACAATCAGAGGCTAACATAGCACCTGCACAAAGATCACCTGTTGGAGAGGAAGCAGGAATAGAAATATCTGATAGTATGATTCAACATGAGAGTCCATCAAGAATTTTGATGAAAAATGACACTGCCCTTCAGCAGGAAACACAAACACTTTCTATGGAGGAACAAGAGGTTGCAGCTCAAGACCAGGTATCCACACTCTCTCCTCTTGTTTCTACTAATCCAATTATTACAGTTATAGTAGAACAAGGAACACAAACAGATTTTCCAGTTGTAACACCAACTGTGGAAGTTGGTGTACAAGTAAATATAGTGGCACAAATGCAACCCATTGTAAGGCCCCCAGACACAGTGCCTTTAACTAGGTACAATGAAGACCTAGCATATTGGATGACCCAGTGTCATCAGTTAGAGGGAAAGGTTGCCACTTTGACCTCTGCAACAACCAAATTAGCAGAGAAAGAAACAAAAATTAATAGGTTAAAAGCACAGGTGCAGGATGTATGCCAGATTGTAGAATATGCAATACAATGCAGAAGACCACCTAGGTTTTATAGCCTCCTACTCAAGGAGAGATACCTTCACTGGCAAATCATGAGACTTGCTTCTGAGCTGCCTCATCAGTTGAAAACTCCTGGAGAGTTTGTGGAGGCATTTGTGCAGAGTCCAGCAGAGCAACAAAACCTGTTATGTGAGTTATTTTTGCATAATTTCTTTTTGCCAATAGAAAGTATGTTTCTGCCTCATATTTATACAGGTGACTTACAGTTGAGAGCCTTCATGTCCACTCTACAAAATCATATCTATTGGGACATAGAAAAGAAATTAACTAAAGAATTAGAATCACAAGTTGTTTTACTTATCAGGCCTGCTCCCCTGAATCACAGGGATTGTACAAGTACTCATTATACCTTCATGCGGAATATCAGAATGAAACAACTCTATCTAGGGAACCTTCAAAGATGTATAACTCAGTTTCAAAAATTTTGTGCAGACTTCTTTGATGATGCTTTGGCAGCTTGTAAAAATAGATGGGGTGAGTTATCTATCTCTCTACAAAAAAGGGAGCCAATTTCTCCCACTAATTTGTTGTGGTCAAGGAGAAGGGCAGAAGGCATTGTCCAAATTATCTTAGAAATCAAGGAGCTTTGGATAGGTCTGAGATACAGGATGCCCATAATTATCACTCCTGTCCCCTACTTCTTTGATACTGACCCACAACCTGATATGCACTTCCAACAGTGGTTTCAGTCCATCAAAGCAATCAACGGATTCTATAAAATTGGTGGTGCATTGCTAAAATTTCATGAGAGATATCTAGACCTGGATCTGTGTGCCTCTGTAGCTGCATAGAATGCATGAGGGCATGCATTACCATAAGTTGGGGGGAAAATGATGAGGCCGAGAATTGCCTCATCCATGAACACTTTTTGATACATTATAACTATTTGACTCACCCTTTTTACTATGTTTTTATGTTAATTATGGGTAAAATGCATTATATAATGGTGTTTGCATATTCTAAAATGACAAAGTGCATATACTCTATTTTACTATTTTTACTGCAATTTCACCTGCTTTCAGTTAATTAATTAGTAGTGTTGTAGTAATTCAGAATCATAATATAGACCTTGTTGAATATCTGGTGCTTAGTAATATTGTGTTCCTCTGTTTAAACTAATTCAAATGGAAAAAGGCACCAAGAACTTGTCCACTGTAGCTGACTGTGCAGGAAAATAGGTTGTAACTGTGACAGTTCCAGCCAGCTGTACATATACAATAGGGCTTGGAATCAGTCACTCCAGCACGTGCCACCAATGTAGAAGGGTGTACAAGATAAGGGAAAACAATCCAAATAGTCAACAACTTCCTCCCTATGCGTTTGGAGTGCAGATAAGCAACGAATGATCACCTGCCTGTTATTCTAGAGCAGTGCAGGAATAAGCAACGCAGGAATAGGGAATAGCGCAGGAACAACCAAAAATGGTCAAAATGCACCAAAAACATGGAAATCATGATTGGAAATTGACCAAGTAGTTAGTCCACCCTATTTGGACTCCGTTCCTTCACCATAGGCGGACCAGCTAGGATAAAGGGATAAAGGTTGACAAATTATAACCCTGCATTCCAAGAAACTATTTTGTAAACAGTTGGAAATCCCTAAAACTCAGAAAATAGATATATCAAATTTGTCTTATAAATAAATCTCCCAGCACGGTTGAGCATATTAGATGTAGAGATAGACATATGGAGAAATAGGAATAGAAGATAGTTATTAGCAGCAGATAAAGTCTTTTGTAGCATTACAGTAAATTGCAGATTTTTCCTACAGTATTGTAATGCAGTTTCAGATGGAATAAAAAGGTGCATTCTTCAGATTTTATTTAGCATTTGATGGTTGATAGTGCACATTTAATTTACCTAGTATAATTCTTCACCCTCTTCTGGTTCTGGAAGCAAGGGCCACTTGCAGGATCAGAGGAAGGGCAGCACAGTGACAGGAAATTCTTGTTGATTTCTTGCTACAGCAGATCAACAAAATTCTATCAACATTTATTTGTAGCATTAGTTTCATTTCAAAATTGCACCATAGCATCTAGAATAGGTTCAATCATGTGTTAGAACAATATTTAGCATTTGACCTATAATGGCATCATTTCCAGCATTTTTTGTTTTACTGCAATAAACATTAATTTGGTTCAACTTATGTTCAGATCATTGTGAGTTTTATCATTGGTTTAATTTTTGCAAGTGTGTGTGTGAATTTCCATTCTATAGTTTACTTTCCTGCAATTTGCTTTGTGGTCAATTCAGCAGCATTTTATTTCTTGTCAATTTCAGATTTTGCAGTTTCATTTTCCTGCAGTTTAAATTTAGTTTCAGCTTCTGCAATTTGATTTCCTTTGTTAGAAATTAGGAAGATACACCAAACCCCCCAAAAACTAACTGATCCATCAATAAAATCCTGTTCTTGGATAAACTAAACCTACAACTGTGACACCTCCTATCGTATACAGCCTTTGGACACCGCCCTAGACTGACATATAATTACTAAATGATGAATGATCAACGACCCTCATCAGGTCCTGAGCTAGGGTTTTGCAATTTTTGGGTGCATCTACGCATTTTTTGGAAAGGGGAGGCTTTAGGGGATAGGGTCTCCTTGGATTTGTACACTATAGGGGAAGCAACAGGGGAGCCCACCGCTTCAAGGGGGGAATAGAGGATAGGGGAGGGATGCAATGTAGCTGTGACTAGTTAGCTAGGGCATGTCTATATAGAACAGCCATGAGACCTTGATGAGATGGTCGAGAATGGTTCCTACAGGACCGATCTATGGTGAGGCTCAATGAATAGAGGAGAAATTAGGGATTTCTTACTAGAATGGCTCCACAAAGGTGATTGTAGAAGTTGAGGTGGAAGCTGAAGAGGCATTGATCCAGGTTGTCACAAGTAATAAATTACATCACTAGGACGATGGCCTCATCAAAGGGGGTTGGGAGGTCAGTTTGGAAGATATTGGCCTTGTCCCATTATTGCTCTAGTAATTGGGAGATCTCCTCCTCCAAATTGTGCTTATCCGGCCAAACAAATCTACCTTTCTCCTCATGGTGTAGACCCATCACTTCAGTCAAAAACTCCTTGGACACTTTGAAATGAAGCCCTTTCACTTTGACCTCCCCGTCATGCCAGGTGTCTAAAAATCCCTGTGTGATTTCTTCATCAGGCCCTGCAAAATTGCTGAAGAAGGGGGTGTATTTCTTGGCATTAGAAAAGATCCTAGTAGACTCGCTTAGGTTAAGAGTGGAGGGCTCGAGGAAAAAGTCCTTGGCAGCCATGGAAGGCAAACTGGTATGCCAATGCTAGGTGAACCAGAGTTGGCCTAAATTAAGATGGGAGAGTCACAGGGATAGAATGAGGGGAAAGCAAACAAGAATGCAAGAGAGCTCTAAGTGTGGTTAGGTTAAAATCTTGCAGGGAGGCATCGAGGAGGGGAAAGGTCACAGGCATCAAGAAGGAGCACTTAGGGCAGGGGACGACATGAGCTGGGAGGAGCTGAGGGGGTATGGCTTTTGGTAGCCATATGGGGCAGGGGAGGGGATCCAATGCCAGTGCTCCAATTGGCATAATCTAATCAGGGGAGAAGCTTGGGGAAAACTCATGGGAGAAAAGCATGAGTGGGATGACTCAACATGGAAATCTGATGGAGTGGTGCTTGAGGTGGGAGAGTCAGACTGAGAAGTTGCATGCTCCAACTTGGACTTACCAAGATTTCCAGTGAGGCTACAGTTATCTAGAATAGGATAGGCTACAATTTTGACATGGCCTTTGATGCGGGGAGCACTTGCCAAGGCATGAAAGCACTTGATCGGATTGGCCAGATCTCAGACAAGAGGGTCACCGGGGCCAGTCATCAAGGTGAAGCAGGGAGGAGTGTCCCCTAGCCATGTGGGGAGGGTGTAATAGTGCACCTTTGGGGACCTGACTCGGAGTAATCTAAGCGCCTGGACTCTCATCGATGCTTGAATTGTCTTGAGAAGTTATTTGGACCAGAGCACCAGGGAAATTCGTGGTCCAAGTAGTGAGATCTTTCATTGTGGTGGCTTGATTGGCCATGATATCAGTTGCCCTATTACCTTCTCTGTACACATGGTGAAATACGTGGTGATTGAATCCTTGGAGGATGGTTAGGGCTTCCCGAATGTTGTTGTGGATGCACCAAGAGCTACTGCCTAGGCTTCGGGTGGCCTTGATGATGACTTGGGAATAACCCTCGATGATGACTTTTGGGGAGGCCTCCTTGAGGGCTATCAGCCTATAGAGGATAGCTACTACTTCGATGAAGTTGTTGGTCTGGATGCCAAGTGGTTTAGCATATGCCATGATCAAAGCCCTGTGACTGTCTCGAATGACCCCATTCGCTCCAGAGGGGTTGGGGTTTCCTTTAGAATCTCCATCAAAGTTAAGTTTGACCCATTCGGGGGGGTAGTCCACCTTGACATAGAACGATGGGAGGGGGCGGGGGGATTGGGGGGAGGGAACTAGACTCCAAGGGAGGATATGAGGGTGGACTCGCCTGGTCTATGGGGTGCCTCAATCAAAGGGAGGGAGTGGGAGTTATCAAGGGTGAAGGAAACTGCCTTGGCCACCACCCACTAGGGGAGTGGGCTGGGGAAGAGAAGGCTCTACTATTGTGCTCAAGCCAAAGTTTCCAGAGTAGATGAGGAAGGAAAAATCCCCATAGAAAGTAGATGAAGGGGTGGGCAAAGGGATTGGGCCACTAGGACAGGAGGTCAAGGATGGAATTGGGGGCCACCCATTGGATAGAAAATTTGGAAAGGATGAGGCCCAGGACTTCAAAAGAGAAGGGGCAACTGAGAAAGAGGTGATTAGTAGACTCCTAGGCAACACAACAAAGGAAGCATATATTTAGGATCTGAAATCCCCTCTTGATCAGGTTCTTGATGGTCAGGATATTATTTTGAACGACCGCCCAAATGGAGTGACTAATTTTGGGTATCAGCTTCTTGGCCCACACCTGGTGGGCTAGGAATGGGGCTTCATCGGGGGCTATTTGGAAGTTGTAGGCAAATTTTACAAAGAAGATGTCACTGGGAGTATTGTGCCAGATGCATCTGTCATTCTATTTGAAATACGAGATAACTATCACCTTAAGGATATGATGGAGCCTGGTGGCTTGGAGTGGGTGCGTGGGGTTTAGAATGGGTTTCCAAGATACCCATCCTTGGTTCTAGATGAGATAGGTTGACACTTTGGGCCCTCTATCCACCAGGCCCGATTTGAGGATGAGGAGCTCGTTGTCAGTAGTCAGGGCCTCATCTTGGATCCACCTGTCTTCCCTGAAGTCAATCTTGGTTTCTTCCAAGAGGATCCATCTGGTCCCCTTTCGAATGATGTCTTTAGTGGAGATCAAGGATTTCTAGAAGGTTGATCCATCTCTGGGCTAGCATTCACTAAGAAAGGGGTGATGGTGGTAGTATTTCTTGTGCACGATACTAACCCATTCATTAGGGGCATTAGTGAACACCTTCTAGGTGTTCTTAGACAAGAGGGCCTTGTTCATGAGGTTCACCCACCTGAGCCCGATCCCTCCCTCACCTTTGGGGTAGCAAACCAGGGCCCAAGAAACAAAGGGAATCCTCTTCTTATCTTCATTGCCTGACCATTATAAGCATTTTTGGATTTGCTTGATGTGAGCTGCAATGGAGTCTAGGATTCTAAAGACTAACATGAAGTAGACCGGGATGCTTTGAAGAACTGTCGACAGTAGGGTGGCTCTGCCAACCTGTGAGAAGAGGTGGCCTTTCTAGGGGGCCAACTTCCTCTAGATTCGATCAATCATCCCAATCCAAAGGGTCTTGGAGGATGCTCCTATGAACAGGGGGAGCCCGAGGTAAGAGGAGAGGAGGAAATCAAGGGTACAGCCAAGAATCCACCTGATTCTAATTTTCCTAGCCAGGGGGGTATGGATAAAGAAAATTTTTCTTTTTTGGAGGTTGATTTTTTTCCTGGCCGCCTCCTCATACAAGGTTAAGATGAGCTTGATGGTCTTGGATTAAGGTATTGAAGATGAAATAGCAAGGATGGTGTCATCCACAAACTTCTGATGGGACACAAGGGGTAGGCCCGACGTAGGCCTGATGTCTAATATGAGTTCATGAGAGACAAAAATTGAGATGGTGTGTCCTAGGGCATCGACTAGGATGATGAAGAGGATTGGAGATAAAGGGTCACCTTGGCGAAGGCCTCTAGAACTAGGGAAGAACACAGTGGGGGATCTGTTGATGAGGATAGAGAACCAAGGGGAGGACACGATTTCTGATGAGGCTGACCCAAGAGGGGTGGAACCCAAACTTGAGAAGGACCTTGGAAATGAAATCCTAGTCAACTCTGTTGAAGGCCTTCTTCATATCTATATTGAGCAGAAAAGAGGCATTTTTGGATAGGAGTGTTGAGTGGATGGTCTCATGCATGATGATAACTCCATCTGTGATAAGTCTGCCTTTGACCGAGCTCCCTTGAGAGGGGGCAATGATCAAGGGAAGGATATCCTTAAGGTGGGAGGCCAAGGAGTTGGTCAGGATTTTGTATAAGACATTGCACAAGCTGATGGGGCAAAAATCAAATAGGGATCTGGCTACCTGAGACTTGGGGATCAAGGCAATGAAGGTGGAGTTTATACCTCTGGGGATGGAGCTGGCGGATTGAAGGTCCTGGATGGCTGCGCACACTTCTTGGCCAATGATGTCCCAAAAGGATTGGAATAAATGGGGGGAAAGTTGTCCAGGCTTGGATCTGCATCGGCCTTCATGGAAAACGTAGCAGCATGAATTTTAGAGTTAGATAGGGGCTGTAAGAGCATCTCATTTGCCATGGCTGAGACTGAAGTTGTAATATTCTCCAACAGGGTGTCTGTCACTTCTGGGGACATGTTGGGATTATCGTCGAGGAGCTCTTGGAAGAATCTGATGGCTTCAGTCTGAATGTCTTCTTTGTCCTTGATAATTCTGCCATCACTACTCACCAACTCGATAATTCTGTTAGAGCCCCTATTTCTGAGGGTCGATGCATGAAAGAACTTAGTATTAGCATCACCATCTTGGAGCCATAGGGCTCTCAAATTTTGCCTCCAAAATATTTCTTCCCTGTCCAGGATGTTGTGGTACTCACTGAGGGTTGAATGTTCCTTTTCCTAATCCTCGGGTCTTATGAGCCTTCCTGGAACCTGAGCTCAAGGTCTTCGAGTTTTTTCTTGATTACTGCTTTATTTTTAAAGATGTTACCAAACACATCTTTGTTCCATACCTTGAGTTGTTCTTTAATACATCTCATTTTGTGGTAGACTTGGTCAATAGGGCACCCAGGGATTGGAGAATCCCACCAACAACCAACCTGGGCCCTGAAGTTGAGGTGGTGCAGCCACATGGACTCGAACCAGAAGGGCTGCTTGAGGGAGGAGCAATGGTCAGTTTCAAGGAGGAGGGGACTATAATCAGACCCAATTTTAGGGAGAGCCAACAATGTTGCATCAGCAAACAAGGGAATGACTTCCTTAGAAAGGAAAACTTTGTCCAGCCTAACCTAGAAATGTCTTGCTCCCACTCTTCTATTTGACCAGGTGAACCTAGCTCCTTTTAGGCTGACGTCCATGAGGTCATTGAGGTCAGTGAAGGCTCTGAAATATTCCATGCTTTTGGATGAAGTCGTTGATCCCCCACTTTTATCAGAAAGGAAAAGGGGACTATTGAAGTCCCCTGCCAAGATCCAGGAAAGGGGGGCAAATGCTTCTCGCATCAAACTAATTTCCTCCCATAAGGTAACTTTCTTGATCAGGCTGTTGGGAGCGTAGAAATTAGACAAGATCCACGAACGCCTAGACTTCACACAATGGACCAGAATGTTGATTATTCTTGGAGAAGATGATATGAGTCTCCCCTTAAAATACCAGGGGTCCCACATGCACAACAGGCCTTTGGTTGTGCCAGTCACAGGGGTAGATAGAGACTCGCAATTGCACCAAGTAGCTTGGGCGACCCTCTAAGCAACCGCTTCATCTATTTTGGTCTCTTGGAGGAGGAGGAAGGATGGGTGGTGATCCTTGTAGAGTTGGTCGAGGATCCTTTTTTTGGGGGTACCATTGAGCCCCCTAACATTCCAGGTGATGAGCTTCATTTGACACCCTTGGGTAGTCACTTGCCCCCCTTCTCAAGCTGAGCGAGGGGTTTGGATTGTAGGGCATCTACTTTGGAGAAGCTCACAGTGATGTCAAAGAGGGTTTTTTGGGAGCCATTGGCTATGTCGTCTTCAGTGATCCTTGATCGTTGATCGCCCATGGTGGGGTGACCTCTCTTGAGTTTGCTACCAAAGTCTATGGTGAATGTCCTGCTTCAGGTCATCTTGGGGCTGACTTCATCGAGCCCAGACAGAGAGCTGACCTCAACCTCTTCGTCAGACCTCTTGGAGCTACACTCTGAGGGGGGAGGCTGGTAGGGACTGTCGAGAGGGGCGGGGTGGGTATCGATATGGGGATATAAAAGAGGGTGTGGGGAGAAGGAAACCCTGGCAAAGGAAGACAAGAAGGCGAAAGCCGATAGGGGAGAGGGCTCGAGCAGCTTGTAGTGCTGAGAGGGGGTGAAAGAAAGGTCCTATGAGGGGGATTCGTAATGGGTGAGGGGGGGATCCTGGGATCAAGGCCTCGAAAGAGGAACCAGGGAGGGGTACGATGGAAGGGGGAACTTGGGAAGGTCATCCATTAGGCAAGGGCCCACTTGGAAAGAAGGGGGAGCCTCCTTGGTGGTACAAGCTTGGGATCTTTGGCTATCGTAGGGGGGCCCGTGGGATGGGGCCCGACCTAGTCAGGAAGGGGGTTTGGCAGAGAGAGAGGCATCAACATTATTGGATATAGGTCATTGGTAGGGGAGGTGTCCCTAGGTGCAGTAGAGAGGGCAGTAAGTAGGTTTGTTTTTGTAAATTAGGGTTTGGCTCCAGAAGAAGGACCTAGAGGAGATGGACACCAAAGAGGGTAGTTCAGATTCAAGATTTGCATTGACGCAGAATCTGACATGGACCATTCAAAAGCCTGCATTGGTAGTGGGATTGAAGGCCACTAGCTCATTGACTGACTAGGAAATGAGCCTTAGAACATATTTGTGCCACAAGTGGAAGGGGAGCTAAGGGAGCCAAACCCAGATTGGGGCAAAGTTGATACTTTGGGTGCTAGGATGGAAGTCAGCTCCATATCATCTGACGAAGAGGCTTTTGTGACCCAGGAACCAGGGTCCACTAGACAAAATCTTTTTAGCTTCATTGTTGTTGTTTAGTTTGATAATGAAGAATCCCTTGGTAAGGGCCACCAGGTGGATATGTCCAAAAAATTTCCATTTGGAATTCACCCATCTGTGGATGGTTTCCATGTTCGATCGCCCTCCTAGGAACTTCCCTACCAAGGATGCAGATGATCCAGAGACAAAGGGTGAGTATACCTCCTCTTGAATGGAAATTTGGGTGCCCTCAAGGGAAAGCCCTAAGCCCAGGGCCCAATTTTGGGCCCTGGCGCAAGCCAGGATCTATTGATAGGAGGGTTTGAGACCACCCAAGGTAGAACCCTACACAGGATCTGGAGGCTTTTTACCTAGGATTGCACTAGCATCAAGGTTGGGAGGAGGTCTCAGGCCCAAGATGCCATCCCCACCCTAACCGCCAGACTACTCGACCTCTGATACCTCCTCTAGTCCCATCGAGGATCTTGCGGGGCTGGGATTGGGCCCCAGCAAGCCATACCCGATCCTGATCCTACACCCACCCTGGAGCCTGCACCTACGTCTGGGCCTGCTCCCACTCCTGCTCCCATTCTTGCTCCAGCTCCCACCATCAATTTGACTTCACTCCTCTTCGAACACATTTTGATTCTCTATTTCTAGACCATTTTGTGCTATATTATGATATTTTTTGACATGCGTATCATCAATTATTTTTTTCTTAAAGAATATTTTTCTTAAATTGATTTCAATTTAAATGTGAATTATCTTTTTTCTCTTGTCAGTTAAAGTGGTTTCCCCAAAAAACAAACCAGTGGCATAAACTAATAAAATCACAATAAAGAATGGTAGGAAACAAGTATATATAATATACCACCCAAATAATTATTTATTCTATTTACAATATTATATTAAGGCCTCCAAAAAGTACACCCTATTCAACATTTTATTACTCTACTGAATTGAAAATATTTTTCGTAACAAATAAAATGACACCCAGTGATGGAAAGAAGGGCACCAAATATTCTACTGAAAAGAGTATCCTCAAATATTTTAGTTAAACTTTTAAATGTAATGAGCCAATGACATCCATGCAAATTCAAGGTATAAATTATTTTTGACTTCCCAATATGTGCTTGATTTATAATTTGAATATTTTTTTGTAATTTTTTATCCAAGAATGATAAAAAATATTATGGTATGCTACTATGCAGAATACCCTATCGATCCTGATATGCCTCCAATTGAAGATATTCCCCAACAAGATATGCATGTTAATGAAAATACCCTTGAAAATGACATCCAAAAAATACTTTAAGACAACACTCAAAATGACATCATAATTGAAAATGAAAGTGATAAATCAAAATCATTACAAGCTTCATTTCAATCTTCAAGCAAAAATTTCAAAAAAATAAGTGTCTAACTAGATACTTGGAAGGGGATTTAGGAATGAATGGGCAAAAATATTTCTCTAGCTTGAGCCTATCATGAATGACGATAACCAAATTGATGAAAAATAATGTAGATGCAAAATTTGCAGTTGGAGACTTGGTAAGGATCATAGGCCTCAAAACAAGATTGATACAATTGAAAAACATGCTGGAAAAGCTTATGAAAAAGTTATAAAAAATAATGGTGAATTTAGTAAAGAAGTTAAGTGGAAGGATGCATCATAATGTATGCATTTAAGATATGTTATAGAATATGACAATCACTTAAAGAAAAAACAATCTCTTGTTGAGAAAGGTGGAACAATTGCAGCCCAATTTCATAAAATATAGAAGACTATTTTAGCTTCAAAAAGTATGCAATTTACCGTTGTTTACAATATTATAAAGAAAGGTAGACCAATGTTTGATTTTATTGATTATAAGCAGCTATTACACCTTTTTAATGTGCAAAACCTTCTTAGTTCTCATTGGCCAGAACAAAGTGGTTGGAAAATGGTAAAATGTTTATTTTTGGTTGAGAAAGAAGACCTAAGGGAGCAAGTAAAACTTGCAAAATTCATTTCACTTTCTATTGATGAGGTAACAACTGTGGACAACACATATTGGATTTGCATGCATGTGTACACATTTAAAAATCATATTAGAAGGTCAATTTTGTTGGGAATAGAGTTAATCTTGCATATAAAATTGTGAGCACATTTTCAAATGTTGCTAAAGTAGAAAATTTATTCGTGAAATTCGTTCTTATTTCTCATTAAGTCCAAAAAGGTTTGTAGTTTTAGTAATTTTCACTAGGAGTTATAGAAGGGAAAAAAAATGTTAAAATATGTGGATACAAGATGGATTTCACTATATCAACTTGCTCAAAGAGATTTTATAGAATATCAATCATTAACAGGGTTTATGTATGCAAATCGTAGGATAGTTGATAAGGTAAAATATATGTTGTTCCATTTGACTGACTTGGAAACACTTTTGATCTTATGTGGTATTCTTCCAATGTTAAAAAAATTAATAGATTAATTAATTTTTCACAAGAGATATCCATATATATCATTGATTTTATGAGGATGAGAAAACAAATATGTGTGCTTATAGATACATTATATGTGTCCAAAGCAGATTTTACAAAATATTTGTTTGGGAATACATTGATAAACATGAACAATCCAAAAAGCTTTTTGAAGTTTGACATCAATGATCATATTTGTATTAATGTTCATGAAAATATGGTACCTATTTATTGTTTTGAAAGGCAATCAAGTATAGTTGTGGAAGATTTTGAAGAATTTCCTGTAACACACAATAGATTTCATGTTATTATACAAAAAACAAAGTGTAAATTTTCAAAAATAGCAAAATATTTGATATGTGAGATAAGAGATCGATTTCAGTGAGATGAGTTGCTCGAGTCCATGGATGTGGTTAACCCCATGTTTTGGGGACCTTGTATTGAATACAATTATGCAAATGAGTTGTTTATTAAATATATGGGTAACCTCATTGACCATTTTAGTAAGAGTGTGGAATTCAATGGTGTTGAAATTAAAGGTATACTCAATAGTGATCTTTTGAAAGAACAATCATCACATTTTGGAAGAACAATGGTTGTGCAAACATCACTTATGATAGGTGTCCATGAGATTTGTTCCACTACACGTTTATGGCAAAAATTGTATCCAAGAACAATCTTATAAGATACAATAAGTGAATACTTTCATTTATATGAATTATGTGAAACAATGATTTTGGGGTTAGTCGAAGATGAAAGAGTTTTTAGTGCACTTTCTTTTGTTAAATCTAAACTCTGCAACAAACTCGATAAAAATTTAGAAAATTGTTTAAGAATTTATGTGTCTTCATATCAGTTGGATACATTTACATATGATAGATATTTGGCACACTAGATTTACCTAGTAGAAAAAAGAGGAACGTTGAATAAGATCGATAACTATGATGATGATGCTTTTAGTGATCAGATGGTGGAGACACAAATTTCTGCAATGCTTCATAATGATTTTGGACAAGCTGAAATGTTTCAGCTTCCATAATGATAATTTTCCATGATTTCATTGACATTGATAAACACAATAGTGTTTTGATTTCACAAAATTCATAGAATATTTCACAATATTGTTCAATATTTATAATATTTTATAGAATTGTTGTTTTATATTACATTAGTGTTTCAAAAATTACATGTCTTATATCTTTTTGTAGTTTTTACAATTGTATGTTTATGTCATGATGTCTCAACTCTCTTCATTGATAAATATTTATGTTTCATGTTTTAAATTTTATTATTGGTATATTAATGTTCATCTGTAATGTTATCTAAAATGCTTTTGTTGTTGAGATGACCATAGTGAACAATATTAGCCAAAAATAAACTAAAATTGTAACGCATATTTCTAAATGCAAGAAAACTATGAATGATGGAAAACACAAAATGAGATAATGTCATTATCATTGGTTCAAAAGAAACATATTACATTGTACAAAATTTTCACTACAGTCAACTTGATAGCATATTACATTTTAAAAATTTCAAACATTTTATTGGTGCTTGGTTGCTTCACTATCTGTTGGAGTTGTTGTTTCTTTTCCTTTGTCGGCATATGTCTCACTCTATTTTGGCAGTACTCCAACTCTCATGAGGTTATCACATACTTTCAAAATACTTGAAACCAATTACGCTTCTTATTTGTTTGGATCTTCAAGTATTTTTGGAAGTGTTTCCTTTGTTTTCGCAAGCACCATTTCTAGATCTTCTTTGAGTTTCTCCTTGATATATTTTTTAAACGATTATTTTTTAATATTTTTTATTGCATTTTATTTTTCATTTCCATTTCATGATTCAAAAATGTCTTCGACCCTTTAATATTGACGTCCATGCTCTTAACCTGTGTTTTTAAGTGTTCAAAATTTGACTGCAAAAACAAATTGAAAACATAATTAAAAAGGGTTATATTGGAATTATTTAATATTTTCAAGAAATATAAAAATTTTACTGCAATACAAAATAGAAACATAAAAAGTTTTCAACTCAGTAAATGAAACTTTCTCCTTATCATAATCCTATGGGTTATAAAATTTTTGGGCTTCAAAATTAATGTTCTCCAATCTTCCAACAACAACATTCAAAACATCATCATCATAAATAAAATTAGATTGAACAAATCCTGATGTGGCCTGTTTTAGAAGGCCATCAAGATTTTTTGGTTCAAATTGAACCAAGGAATAAAGAGAATCTATTTTTACATAATTTTTATATTGGGTATTTATTTCCCTTAAAAGGAAATTTTCCCTATATTCCCATTCCTTCAATTCATTCAAATATTTTAACACAAACCAATTAATTGTAGCTTCTGTGGTTTCAGGTAATAAAACATTTTTATTAAAATCTACAACATTATCCCCAGTTTGAGGACCCTAAGGAGGATTGGCTCCTTGAGTTGATGGTATTGTTTTCTCTTAATTTGTAGGGTCAGTGACTTCTCCTTGATATCCTTCACCTCTCAGCACGTTTGTTGCCTTGAATATTTCAATATTGCTCTACAAAATATAATCCTCATCAAGTTGAATATTATCCAATCCCTCTATAGAAACTTTTGGTGCCTGTGAATTTGTTGAAAATGTAAATTGAGACCATCCATACCCAAAACTTGGTGTTGACATGTGTTATCTCTGTGGGTGTGAAAACACATGCCCAAAAATTTATGCAGTGCCCTGTGATCTCTGTGAAAACAATTGTTTTCCAACACTGATTTGACCTTGCATAGGCATTGTCGAAGGTTGTGCTGGTGTCTGTCACTAATTTTGTGGAAGTGGTGGCTATGGTGAAACCGGTGAGCATTATGCAACCATTTTCTATAATGAAGATGGTTGCGACACTTGGCCTCTAACTTGTGATGTTACTTGTTGATTTTGAGAATCAACTAAAAATAGTCAAAAACATTTTGTTAAAATTCTTTTGAAAATAAAAAAGATCTTAATTTAAATTAAATACACATAATTTACCTGAAGATAATGAAAAGTGTTGAATTTGTGTTGCAATGGGGAAGGGGTTGACCACACTAGATTCAGCTTGCACATTTTGTGCATACCTAGGTGTACGAGAAACCCCAGGAGTAGATGCTTACCTAAAATTTTGGTGTGACCTCTGCAAAGGTGTTTCTTCAGATCCCATGTCTTCAAAATCACCAGTTTGTTTCGGCTTGTGATCCCCTTTGGTAGAAATTTATTTACTCCTTGTATTGTATGCCTTACCATACATATATATGAAAATAAAATTAAATAAAATAGAATGTGAAAAACTATGAAATAGTATGTCAAGGTCAATAACGTAGTTATTACCTTCAATTCCTCTACTGACATAACAATTGACTGTATTATTGCATGCACTACAGTTGGTATAGGAGTAGTTTGTAAATTATGAAAACACTCATAATAAAGAGCTAAAATAAAATTAATAGTGCCCACAATGGGTTGTGTCTTGTTGGTTTCCATTTGCACCATGTGCAACTCGGACCTGATTCGATCCAAAATATAAGTGCACCAATCAAACTTTTGATTGTGCTCAGATTGAACAATATAAGAAAGTGCCCAAAATGGAATTTTTGGTCTTCCCATCATAATTAGTCTAGCCTAGAAAAAATTGATAATGGCCTTCAGAGTTTGATGGTTAACATCACCGATTGATAAACCTCTTTTTGATTTGGTGGTAGAAGCTGCATAAAAAAATTAGATGTCAATTTACAAATTTGAAACATTGAACATTAATAAAATATAATTAAAAATATTTATACCTACCAAATCTCCTGATGAGAGACCGCACTTGCTTTCAAGGTGTGCTTTATCATCTGGAGACAACTGCAACCTCATCGACACTTGTGGAAAACCAATGAATGGAAGACCTGTCAATATGTTAATATCTCTAGGGGTGATGCTGAAAAGTAGATTTCTATTTCATACTTTAATATTCATCGTAGCCCTATCGTGGTCATAATCAATTATAATATGCTACAGGAGGACTTTATCTATTCTAAATTATGGTATGGAAATGAGTTTTTTTAAACCTACATTATTAAGCCACCTAAATTCCATCCCTGGGGTTGTCATCAAATCTAAAATCAAAGTGCATGAAAAAATATTGAATTTTAGTGCAGGGGTGTAAGGGGTGGCCATCACAAGAATTTGGAAGTTGAAGAAAAAGGATTGGGAATCAAAAGGTTGAATGGAAAGGTTATCTTTGGTTGCAATAGTCACAAAAACAAAATGGAAAAAATGACAATTGATGCCCTTTTATAGATTGAAGAAATAGGGTTGACACATGGCAGTTTTGGATTGGACATGCAGTGTTGTTGATTGAACATACGATACATGGAAAAAGAACCAAATATTATTTTGCATGATGCTCCCTGCCCTAGAATCGGACCTTTTCTACATATGTTACAATGTAGGATTGGATCATATTCTACATCCGATCAATTACCATATCATATTATGCACCTAATGGGTGACTAGACCATAGTATGTAACTGGTCTGAAATTGGATCATAGTATGCATCTGGTTAGTGGTCCGATCATTTTATGCTTTCGATCTCAAACCAGATCATATTATACATCCAGTTTAAATTTGGATCACATTATTCATCTGATTCAAATCTAGATCAGATTATGTATCCGATCCAAGATTAGATCATAGTATGCATCTGGTCGTTGGATAGATCATTTTATGCTTCTGGTCCAAAACCAGATCATGTATGCATACAATACTTGACCATATCATATTATACATCCGATCTATTACCAGACTATATTATGCATCCCATTTGTAATCGGATCATATTATGCATTTGATCCCTGATCCGATCATATTATGCATCCGATACATTACCGAATCTTATTATGCATCCAGTAAGATATTAGATCAAGTTTTGCAAAGTGGCTTGCATCACTAAACTCCTTTTTTAACTAGTTTGATCAAAACTTTTAAATTTTCAATTTTTTTTAATTTTTTTTTAAAAATAAGGTCATTCGCCATGCCATCATACATGTAGTTTGCCAAGATTCACCAGGTTTTCACAATAGATTAGCCATTTTTTTACAAGTACCTTTCGGGTCCTACCTCTTAAGCATAACCCTAGGTGAAAGCCTCTTCTTCAGTAAGGAGGTGAACACCTTAGTAGCCTTCCAAGATATCCTCAAGTTGAGTGGGATTATTTCTCATGTTCCACTATTGATTTGACCTATCCTTAAGACCTATAAATCCTAAAAAAAGGGGTTAGAACATTTGGGGGTCTATCTAGATCACATCCCTTGTGTTAAAAGATAAAAAGACTCAATAATGAGCTAAATTATTGCAAAAGCTGTAAAATTATTTACAAAATAATAAAATAATAGTAGTACTTACCTTCTAGGAGGGTTTGTGGCCTACTAATACCTAAAATTGATCCTTGAAAAGGGTCACACCCTAGGGTGTAATATTTTTTGGTTATAAGGTACCTTGCGACTCTAACTGTGATACCCTGACATAATTATGGGTGATCTAGAATGGTCTCCTATAGTTGTTGGAACTCTTGTATCCATTGGATCACCTTCACAATATACAAAATACACCAGATTTAGGAAACAAAAAGGGTGCAAAATGATGTTTTAGGTGGTTATTTATGGATATTTATAGCAAATTGGATAATGGAATGTGGGGTAACCTAGCTAGATTTTGATAGAGTTTTGTTATGTTAAAAGCAGGTGGATGATTATGAACTGGATAGCAAACCAGAGCATGTGGATGCCACTATAAAAGTGGATCATCAAGGAGCGTCCACATCATCTCAAATGAAGGAAATTGATGATTTGCATTTACCTAGGGGTTTTGTAGCACCCACTCTTCCACCTCCTTCAATTGATGATGGTATTCCAAACCCATCATTAGAAATACACATGAAAGCCTTATCCATATTAGAGCACATACAAAATCACATGTATAACATAGAGGTGCAGATGGAGCAATAACATGAGACATTGCAATTTATCATGCTTTACCTCGGGAGTTTGGAATTAGAAAAGTAACTCTTATTTGATCATAAACCACCTCCTATGCAACCACAATAAAATCCTCAACAATATCAAGCATCAAGTTGGTCGTGTCACCAATCTAGAAAATATCCCCCATTGCCTGAACCTGCAGTATCCATTTATAATTGATTAACTACCATAAACTTCATCACCTTACCTGATGTTGGACCTTTAGATACAAATATTCCAAAATCCTAGGGATATAAGGAGGATGAGTATGGTGTATACCATCAATAAAACTGACATGACATTCAATTATATCACGGTTTAAGATCCTTAATACACAACATGCTCAATAAAAAGCAACTTCAATTTTTCAACCAATAAATGACCATAGTTAGTAATCCATCCCTTGAACCCAAAAAGCAATAAGATCCCATTAAGCAAGCAATTGGCATACCTAGGGCTCAACCTAGTCATCAAACAAAGGCAACACGAGCTGAGCACCCAAAATAATAGCAATGCATTTGGACTTCTTTTAATGAGCCCATGTTAGACATTTTTCAAAAGCTGTAAGAGGTGAAAGTCATAACCTTACCTAAAATACACCCTTTAGATCTAAAAAAAGCTAAAACTAAGGGCTATAGGGAGGACCATTTTTGTCTCTATCATTGAATAGAGGGCTATGACATTTTAAATTATTATGGGTTAAAATATTTGGTTTAGGATATCATAGATAGTGGGGATTTTCAATAGATGATCCATCCATAATCTCTCAACCTACAAAAATAGAGGCCACATCATCCCACCTAATACCCCAAGGTCATTCGCCACCTCGTAGGCCCAACAACCTAGCTCACCGAGTAATATCATTTTATATGACTACCACAACCCTATTTCAAAAGCTTTATGAGGCAAATGCAATCACGTTACCAGAGGTTAAACCTAGAGTACCTAAACTTGGGTCACAATATGAAAGCCTATTTTGTATCTCTCATTGTATACTTAGGCATGATATATGTTTCTTCCATTCATTTAGGAAGGTGGTCCAAGATCTGGGAGAATGAAATGAGCTATGTGCAAACGATTCACTCATTTTACCCCACCAAGACATGGGCACCTCGTAGAGGTCCACATCCTAATTGGGAGAGTTTATTTCTATCACTCTTCCTAAGAAATCTGATTACATTACAGTGGACAACATGCACACTGGGGATCCTTAAGGTATCATACCTTCCCCACCATCCACATCAATTTCAATGAAGCAAAGTGAGGATTCTAAAGGTATCTTACCTTCCTATTATTTTTTAAGTGACACACACTAGGGGTACCTAAGGTATTGCACCTCTCCCCCTAAAAGCACTAAAAATAACAAAAGTAATTTAAAACATCAAAATCCAAACAAATAAAAAAGCAATAAAATTCAAAAACATTGTGAAACATCAAAAATAAAAAAAACATTTATACTTTACATATTGCATCACATGCATTCATTTAATTGCATTGCATTAGGCATTTTCATCCATTGCACTTGCATTAGGATATGTTGTGTGTATAATATTACAAATGACACCACATTTAAATGCCAATAATGCATATTTATTTACATCATCATCATCCATTATCCATCATCCATGTGAGTAATTATGTTTTTCAACACAACCCTTTTTATTGCTATAATGTATATACTAGGGTTTTCTAGCCATTCAACCATAACTAGTGATCTTCTTAGATTTTTTAGAAATTTATATTTGCTTTTGGATATGAGGTCCATTTTTGATAGCACCTAGAATATATCAAAATCCCATCACATTTTTAAACATTAACAATCCTAGTTTGAACAAGAAAATATGAACACTATAAAGTGATCATGGTCACCTTAAGCAAAAGGTGTTTACTTGCTCATATTGTGATGTGTATGATCTAATATGCTGATCATTTAAAAAAGGACAAGGTCCCCCCTACCCAAAGAAATCCCTTTCTTACACAAAATAATAAAATTCCTAAATCAAAGCAAAAGCAAAATCCCTTGCTAAAAAAATACAAAATAGATAGTGATTTTCATCACTATGCATGAGAAAGTATCCCAAATAATGAAAAGAAAATAAGGGGTTGAAGATATTGAATCCTTGGAATGGTCAGTATTCAAATCCATTAAGTGACCCCATTATAGCAATGTGCTGAATGAATCCTTCCTAGAAATGGGGTAGTTCTAAGCAATTTACAAATGAGCTAGCTTTAGGTTGCTTGTTGTATCGCTCCAAATTTTTTGCATCCTTACCTTCAGGCTATAGGATACGTGCCCGGAAGGGGGATGTGAAAAGTATGGGACAATACCTCGAACTGAGAGGCCCTTTGAAGGTCCCGCCTCTCGGGGGAGGGGTATAAGGGTGAATTTTTGACGGATGGTGGGTTCACCAGGAAACTTTTGAATGGTAGTTTCCACGCCTAGGTTGACAGTGAGTTTGATGTGTTCATTTTTATACTTGATCATTCAACTCCTAGGTTTGGCCAAGATGAATCTAAACTATCCTATATGCCAATGCAGATTTAAATGAATACAGAAAACAAAAATTAATGATAATAACAGAGAATATGCTAGCTAGAAGGTGTCATACCTGATTTTGGATGTCTGATGAAGATTCTGAGTCTTGTAGCAGTTTAGATTATCTAAATTTGTATGTAATCATCTGATATTTCATAGGATCATCTCAAATCATAGAAGGTCATCTGAAATTAGATAGAATCATCTAAAATCTAACGAATTTGTTAGACGAATTTGTCAAAAACCTGCAATCACAAAAATAGACACAAAATACCAAATATGCAAGTGTAGAAGCAAAGGATAATGGTAGAAATAACAACAAACATGCCTAAATAATAGATTCCAATAACAAATAAGGAAATGTAGTAGATTTAATGATTGATTTTAACTTTATCATGCGGTTACACTAAATGAGGTGAACTCCAAGATGCATAAAACATAAAAATTTAAGATAGTGCAGAAATACAATAGGAAAAATGCAGAGAAAGCTAAGGAAATGCAAACTCTAGACTCTGATTACCCCCAATCTGGACTACAGTCAGGAACACCTCCAATCGTACGAAATCATCCATAATCGTCTGAGATCATCCACGACAATCCAAGCTAGCTTCGACTAAAAAATAGTAGAGTTCCTGCAAGAAGATGCAAAATATAGAATACAAACAGTAGTGCGAGGGAATAGAGAATTAACTCTGCAATGAAATCCGTTAACTAAGGGGTTTAGGGGGTTCAGGGGGATAAAATAGAAAAATCTTAGTTTATATAGGATTAGGAAGAGGTTAGGGGGTTGGGGATCATCCTAATCTGGGAAATCTCCAACTGTGCAGACACGTTTTTGCCTAAGTTGGAGAGGCTGTTGAAATAGAAACTAATTATGAAAATTTGGTTTTGGGACGAAATCGTCTAGACGTTCTATTCCAGATGAATTCATCATATCGGGGATGATTTTGTCTAATCTGTGACGATATCATCCAACGGTCAAAACAAATCCTAAAAATGACACGAAAAATGGGGAAAGCGGGTAACAGACGGTTTAACGGGCAGTTTGGGGTTGAAATTCAAATTTTTATCTTGTATCATTTTACTAAGGTTTTAACCATGCCAATTTTAGGGTGCTACATTTTTGCCCCCTCTTTAGCGAATTTTCCAAAGAAAATGCGTTAAAGATGAGTTTTTCCCATTTTATGAGAAAGCAAAAAAAATATACTCAATTTTTTAGATGACATGAATGTTGACTATGGTGCCCCCTCCGTGTTTTTACCCAAATCGAACGTTTGAGGAAAAAACGTGAAAAAGCAAAAATTAAAATGTTGATTTTTAAATAAAACTAAGAAAATAGGGTAAAACCCTAATTCATTTTTACTATTCACTTTTACTGTTCCAGAGCTCTATAAAAAAAAAAGAAGATGGTGGAGACAGTGCATAGAGCGAAAGAGGTTCGGCACAGGCTACGCGTAAGGATCTAATCCTAGTAGATTAGGTTTGTTTTAACTTTGTGCAAGTTTTTTGGTTTAAATTTGATTGTTTAGAGCATCGTGGACGTTTTTAGGTTGTCGATGTCGTTAGGACAAAATTGTCCCGATTTTGTCGAAATCGTCCCTAGATCGTAGATTTCATCTAAGGGAAAAATTTGCGAATTAGGGGCGATTACGTCCAATAAGGGGCGATCCCCAAGTTGTGAAATCGGAGACAATTTCACAAGGGACAATTTTGCCCAATTTGGGACGATATCATCCAATGGTGGACGATATCATCTTTAACTTGATTTAAAATGTGTTTAATTTGATTTGAATGATTGAGTTATTAATGATTTTGTTGTTTTATTGTTTGTTTTGTAGAAAGGATTACTAAAGAGCCAGGAATGGAAATATGGTGAACTAAGAGACGACATAGCCGCGCTCGACCAGGCAAAGCGTGACCGACTAGGACAGGTCTGTTTATAGCATGTGGCAAAGATGCCACAAGTATCAACTAATATGGGGCTACTAACAGCCCTAGTAGAGAGGTGGTATCTGGGGTCATCCTATTTCTAGTTATCAATAGGGTAGATGGCTCCCACGCTAGAGGACATATGGAGGATCATGATGATCCCCATACAGGGACAGATGATGATGCCTACGACCAATCAGGGCTAGGTGATGATGAGGCTCATTGGAGACCTGAGCTTTGCCCTGAAGAAGGGTGGAGTGAACATCGAGTCTCTACGATAGATGCCTGGGGCATCTAGGTTGAATCGAGTTTTGGTAGGAGTGGTCGGTGGCTTACTGCTGTGCCACTAGAGCAAATGCAGACTACCATGGGTGCTCTTAGACATAGTATGTGATATGAGAGACCACGGGTACAAATTTGCATGGGGCAACTTTGTTCTTTACCGCTTGTATAGGATCTTGCATGGGGTCATATACAAGGGAGGTCGATGTCTCGTCTTGACATCACTATTGTAGGTTTGGTGCTAGGAGCACATTGCGATGCGGAGGCCGATAGGGCTCTTGCTGACAGGGGTTGACCGAGAGAGGCCCCAAGTTTTCTATTGGTGGCTACAGAGGGGGTAACATTGGTGAATAGATCTATCGATGTCATGGAGGTTGCTAGATGACCTCATCCCAGACCAGATCACCTAGAGGCTGTGGCAAGAGCACCTCGGGTGGGCAAAGGATGGGTAGGAGCTGGCTCGCATCAGGCGAGTCTATTGGCTGAGGATGGAGCGAGGAGAGGTAGAGCTCCACCGCTATGACTGAGTACTTTGGCAGTTTAGTTTACAGTAGGGGATCCCTTCTCTCAAGTATTACGAGTACTCCCAAACTGTTTAGGATAGTACTACGCTGAGCGGGGCTCCAAATATGTAGCAATTTTGGAGTCAAGACGCGGATGATGCCCCCATATAGCCAGTGGATGGTGATGACACTGAGGTTGTAGATGGCTACGATGCCTGGTACATAGGCATCCACCCTTCTCAGATGACGAGGACGTAGGGTCTAGTGCATGCTATGGTGCACCAGATGGGGAGGCAACAGCAGGCTGCTATTGAGGCAGTGTAGGGTTGCGAGGGGAGAGAGCAGTGACAGTGCCCACAAGAGAGATGCCAGAGGATGGCACGGGCTCCACAAAGGCTATGGGAGACAGGGTGAAGGGAGGAGAGACTCCCTTCATAGCAGGGGGATAGACCACCATCACCTGATAAGGGCAAGGGTGTTGACACAAGGGAGAGCAACGAGACAGTGGCTCTCTGGGCTGAGGCTACCCACCTCTGAGCTCAGGTGCAGTCATTGCAGGACAAGGCTACTCAGCTGAGGACTCAGGTGCGAACACTATAGGATGAGACTACATGGCTCAGGGCATGGAGTAGAGGGGTGAGCAGGGATGAGCTAGTGCAGTCTATGATGTAGACCACATTCTACCAGGGGGTATACTTCCATTTGGTTCCATAGGGCCAAAGGGTATAGCTACCAGCCAACATTGCAGAACCAGTCAGGCTGGGATCGACAAGGACATCCTCCCGATCGATGATGAGGACCCGAGACATAGCTCGGACCTCTATGGGACCACCTCCTCCATGTCAGGGCAGGGGAGGAGATGAGGCTAAGAGCTCGAGGGCTTCTCGAGGCTAGGTGCTAGAGACTATAGATTTTGTATAGATTTTTGAGAGGATTGAGTATGCCAGGGTATAGATTGTGGCATACCAATCCAATTTTGATATGATGTATATAATTTTTTGATATATATATATGATCTTGTTTCTGATGATATGACTTGTTCATATGTTTTTATGACGCTTTAATGTTTGAATTGTTTGCTTGTTTGATTGATGATTCATGTAATTATGTCGTTTGGAAATAGTATAATTTGATGTCATGTTGTGAAATTTAAATGAAATAATCTGATGTAAACAATTGGTTGTTGTGATGTGATTTGATGAAAAATAAAAAAGAGACTTCTAACAATAATTTCAAAGGACATTGTCGCTGTTATAGACCATTTCATGGAGTTGCCGCTCACTCGATCGTCAAGCTAATCCCAGTATAGAAATATTGCTAAAAGTAAAAGAATGCTTAAGAGACTATCTTAAGACTTTGTGTTGTAATGATGGAGATAATGATGGTTTGATGATTTGTTTTCATATTTTCATAAAAATAGTATGCATGAGATACGAAAAGAAATATGATTTTGCTAGGCATAAATTCCTAAGTGTGATAAAATTTTGAACAATTCCTTAGAAATTATACCATGGTTGCAAGATTGAATTTTGAGGGGGATCATGCTGATGTCGGATTGATTGGTTGCAAGTTTGTGGGGATCATGTTGATGATCATACTATTTTGCGTTGTATTCCTTCTGTTATTTTAGAAGAGATCAATGCATGCCTTCTTCAACCTATTTCCATTGATGAACTAGAAAGGGTAGTTTTACTTATGAAGACTGGGAAAGCTCCAGGGCCTGACGGCTTCCCGGTTGAGTTCTTTCAACACTTTTGGGAAATTATTAAATCTGATCTTTTGAGGGTTGTTATTGAGTCCTTTCATAACCATCAGTTGTTGAAAGCTTTGAATTCCACTTTTTTGATGCTAATTCCTAAAAAGGAGGGTGCTAGCTCTTTTGATCAGTTTCGGCCTATTGCTCTCTGCAATGTGGTGTATAAAATTATTACTAAGCTGATTGCGGAGCGTCTCAAGCCTTGGCTGGATAGAGTTGTTTCTGATGAGCAGGGTGGCTATGTGGCTGGCCGACAGATTCTGGATGGAGTGGCTATTGCTGCCGAGGCGATTCATTCTATGAGCACTTCTAAGAATAAGTTTATGTTTATGAAGTTGGATATGGTGAAGGCTTATGACAGGGTGAAATGGTCTTTTCTTCACAAAATCCTCTTGGCCTTTGGATTTGATCCTTCTTGGATTGATTGGATTATGAGTTGTATTACAATTCCCTCATATTCTATCCTAATTAATGGAAAGCCCTCTCCTTTGTTTCATGCTTCCCGGGGTCTTCGGCAGGGGGATCCTTTATCTCCGTACTTTTTTATAATTATGGCTGAAGGACTGGGTCACTAGCTTAAAGATTAGGTTCACCAGGGTCTTATTCATGGATGGAAATGGGAGAATAGTAGGCCAGCCATTTCCCATCTTCAGTTTGTTGATGACACTGCTCTCTTGGGTGTAGCTTCTATTTGTGAAGCAACCAACTTTAGACATGCTTTGGACTTGTATTTGGCTGTCTCTGGTCAGGAGATTAATGAGCACAAGTCTATTATTTTATTTTTCAATATAGATCCTAGGGTTCAAGCTAGAATTGTTCAGATTCTCAGGTTTCAGGTTGGAACTCTTCCTCTTACATACTTGGGGATTCCCATTTCTGTTGGTCCTCTACCTAGGGCGGTTTGGACTAACATACTTGACAAATTTTGTAGTCGAGTTAATCATTGGACTCATAGATGGTTAACTTTTGCTGGTCGGGTTTTACTTTTGAAGTCAGTTGTTCAGGCTTTATCGGTGTATAGATGCCTTATTCAGATTGCTCCAGCAAGTTTTCTTCATGACCTGGACTCTCTTTCTAGGCAATTCCTATGGGCTGGCAATCTTGGTTCCTCAAAATGGAGTCTTGTTAAATGGGAGACTATTTGTCGACCAAGGCAAGCTGGGGGTTGGGTCTTCGTCTAAGCTCTCTTTCTGGGACTGCTTTGGCTGCTAAGCTGTATTGGTGTTGGTGTAGTAATCAGGAGCAAACTTGGGCCAAGATTATATCCCACAAGTATCTTAGGGGAGTGGAAGGTTTAGAGATTCCTCGATACAGCTTGACTGGTCGAGGATCATTTGTTTGGAATACTTTGAAAAAGGGAGCAGAGCTGGTTAAGTAGGGGTTATTCTGGATTTGTTATACTAGGTCTCGGGATCTTTTTTGGTAGGATTCTTGGGATGGCTTTGCTCCTCTTCTTAGAAAGTTTCCACATCTTCAAGATCTTTCTCAATGCTTTTGGGATGCTGGATGGTTGAAGGTGGCAGATTTCAAAACTGTTAAGTCCTTTGGTCAGATGGTTAGTCTCCAGTGGAAGGATCCTCAAGAATGGCCTGTTGGTGGCACTATGGATGCGAGGGCAGAGCTGGCCCGTATTCTCGCTAGCCGTCCCTACTCTTCTCTACCTGGGGATGATGTGCTAGCATGGGGAAGAGATAATAGAGGGATATTTTCGGTTGCTGCTGGTTATTGTGTTTTGGATCGACAGCGGTTTGGTGAGGAGGAGGTTCCATGGTGGAAGCAAGTTTGGAATAAGTTTATTTGGCCAAAGTGTAGTTTTTATGGGTGGCAGGCTACTCATAATCATTGTCTCACTTGGGATAATTTTCAAAAGCGTGGGTTTGCTGGCCCCTCTTTATGCTATAACTGTGGGAATGCTGAAGAATCTGTTGGGCATTTACTTCTCCAATGTGACTTTGCTCGACAAGTCTGGCATTATTGGTGGGGAGTATGGAATCACCCTTGTTCGCATGCTTCATCAATAGTTGATTTTTGGAGGAGTATGGGGTGGCCTCCTGCAGCGGCTTTCTTTTTACAAGTTGGATGGAGTATTGGTCCTTCATGCATTTTTTGGCAGATTTGGCTTGAACAGAACCGTCGAATTTTCCAAGGTAAGGAGTTAACTACTTCCCAGGTCTAGCAGAGGATTTTGTGAATGATCCAGGAAACTGTGTCTGCAAAATGTCAGATTATTTCTCCCGTGGACCATGCGAAACGTCAGATCATGGAAATATTAGGCTTGATGGTTAATGGTCCTGGTCCTAATGTCTCTTGCAGATGGATGGGTTAGAATAATCGGGTGCGAAGGGCTGGCAAATGGAATCCGCCTCCTCCGAGAGTGCTGAAAATTAATATGGATGGATCTTCCCGGGGTAATCCGGGTAATGCTGGTATTGGTGGTGTGGGGCAAGATAGTAGTGGTACTATCCAATTTTTTTTCTCTTTCTTCAAGGGACATCATTCTAATAACTTCATGGAAGCACTCGCAATTTTATATGCTTTGAAGCAAGGGTATGCTTTGGGTTGGCATCGGATTTTTTGTGAATCTGATTCTCAGATTGTTATAAATTTGTTAAATTCTGGAGATAGTCTTCATGGTTGTTGGCGGTTGAGTTGGGTTGCTCGGCAAATTCTTAATATCTTTGCTCACTTGGACTTCATTTCTTTTGTGCATATTCCTCGGGGAGTGGAATAGGGTAGCGGATTTGTTAGCTAAATGGGCTTCTAAGTTTCAAGATGGTTGGGATGTTCAAAATTGGTCTCAACTTTCTTCTGATTTCTCTCAATCTCTCTCTTCTTTATTGAGAGCTGATATGTCTGAATAGCTTCTGCTTTTTCTTTGTATCATGAATGTTTTGTTGAGTTAATAAATTTTTACCCTCTTTTAAATTTTTTTTTTTGACATAATGACATGAAATAGAATAAGTGTTTGTTCGTTTTAAAGCATAGTTGTGTAACATAATGATGCGAGTCATATGTATTTTTTTTGTTTAAATAAATGGAAATAAAATTAGAACAATGGTTTGCGCTAGGCATAGAATTAATAGGTATAGACTTATACCATCATCGCGAAATCCAAAGAAGAAAATAGATTTTTGGTTTTATTGCAAGATGAATTTTTGACTTTTGATAAACAGAAAAATAATAATATGAACATTTTGTTTGAAATCATTTTTGTGATTTTGTGAGAAAATTTATATAATTGCTTTTATAGAAAACAAGAATTCTAAAATAAAAAGGTAAAATTATTCCAAAAAAGAATTACAGAAACATTTTAAATTATCTCAAAGAGAAATGTAGATTTATAAGGAATCCTCATGTGCAAATGTGAGTTCATTACCAATCTTGATTTATCATAATGATACAAAATCTCTCAAATACAAATGTGTGTGCAATTGTATGGTTCATTCACCAATTTTGAGCAAGATAATGTGATACAAGTAATTTGCCTTAACCAAATGAATGTTCGTTGACCATGATTTATATGTATATAATCGTACCATACTACTATGTAAGTTAGGTTATCAAGAGCTAGCTAATCCATAAGCTGACATAGGTCTATACAAAATAAGGTTGCTAATGTGACAGGCATATCATCACGCTAGGAATTACCCAAGGCCAAGTGGGTTGGGCACAAACCACCTGTTATGGGGCTTACCTCACAATTTTCGAATAATTGAGAATTCCAGGGATTCAAGCTCATTCAACCTTCTTTTCTTTTCAAGGGGTAGGGAAAGGATTTTATTGCATTTTGCTTTTGTGTTTCTCTTTTGCTTTGTTTTTCTTTTCTTTTTCTTTTTTTTCTTTTTTTTGTACTTTTGGATTTTTGCTTGATACTAAGATCATGCTGTAATATTGTTGTGATGGTACAAAATAACATTTTTTGTTTTCTCTTTTTCTTGAACTTTTCTTTTCTTCCTATGCTAGGGATACTTGCTCGGATTAGCTGTAGAGCAAGGGATTTTTATTCGGGTAGGGGTGAGCTTGTCCTTTTGTCAATTCTCAAAGATTCTAGACCATGTGCATGATAGGATAGCAGGGGAAAATTTTCGCTCAGGAAACCATTTCTACTATGTAGCATCATATCGAATGTGCAATGAAATCATTTTAATGTGAAAAGATATACTTAGTTCAAGTAAATAACAAGATCAGTTCTCTATGCTCAAAAATTTATTTAATGCAACTGTGGACTTTGATATAAGAGATATTAATAATCATACCAAAATAAAATCAAGATATTTATTCATGTGAATATGAAAGTGCGGGATTCCAAATAAATGCTAATTTATCCAAAATAACTGAAAATATAACTGCAATACTTCACGATTTGATAGGTATGAAAAATAAAATATGTTTTTGAAGGGTTTTGATGATTTTGATGTTTTTGATTTTAAATTATGAATTGAAAGAAATACAAGGTGATTGTTTTTTGAAATGTTTTATATAAGTGACTAAGGAAACAATATGCAAAACAAATATATACAATGATGAAATGACCAAATTTTATGCATAGTAACGTTTAAGGTGCATAATGTTCATAGGTTCTTTAAGTTCTTTACCATCTAAGGTAGATAATTTGTATGCTCCTGATCCAAATTTAGCAGTGATGACATATGGTCCAAGCCAATTGGGCTCAAATTTACCTTTAAGGTTTTTAGTTGCATTAGTATTTTTTTGATTTTCTTTTAAGACAAGGTCGTCGATCTCAAAGGATCGGTGATGAACTTTCTTAAGATATGCTCTCTTAAGCTTGTTTTGGTAGGCGCAAAGATGCTCCAAAGCATTGATGTGCTTTTCATCTAGAAGTTCTAGCTGACTAAATCTGCCAGCGCGATATTCATCCCCTACTTTAGTATCTTGAAGTAGTAGAGCTAAAGAAGAAACTTCTAATTCAAAGAGAAAAATGGCTTTAGAACCATAAACCAAGACAAAAGGTGAAGTTCCATTGGGGGTGTGAACACTAGTTTGATAGGCCCACAGAGCAGGATATAACTGAATGTGCCAATCTCGATCGGATTTATTGACTAATTTTTTGAGAATTTTTATTAAGGTTTTATTAGATGCTTCTGCTTGGCCATTACCCTGAGGATAATAGGGAGCGGACCAACGATGTTGAATTTTATATTTTTGACATAATTTTTTAACATATTTATTTTTGAAACAAGTTCCATTATCTCGAAATGAGATTGGCAGGAATTCCAAACCTACAAATAATTTGATTAAAAATAAACTTGGAAACTTGTGTTCCAGTACAAGAAGCTAATGGCATAGCTTCAACCCACTTCGTGAAATACTCAGTGGTGATTATGATGAATTTGTGTCCATCAAAGGACACAGGGTTGATTTTTCCAATGATGTCTAAGCCCCATTTTGAAAAGGGCCAAGGAGATGAAATAGCTTGCAGTTCTTGTGCAGGTGCATGGACAAGGTCAACGTGTTTCTGGAACTTGTCGCAATGTCACACATAATTATGTGCATCATTTTCCATGGTAGGCCAAAAATATCCTATCCGAAGGATTTTCTTAGCAATGGCGCTACCACTAAAATGTCCCCCACAAGATCCATTATGGGCTTCATTCAAAGCTAATCTAGATTCTTCTAGATTTAAACATCGCAGTAAGATGCCTTCAAAATATATTATGTACAAAGCATTACCAATAATCACAAAGTGACTTGCTTGTCTACGTAATAACCTACGCTGGTTGCTAGTACAACCATCAGGGAAGGTTCCTTTCTTCAAAAAATTAAATATATCAGTATACCATGGTGCAGGAGTTGTTTCATTGATGAGAAACACATCCAAAGGTTCTAAGCATGATTTGCTTGAAGTGGGTTCTTGGAGTCGATGAATAATGATGGTAGCATATTTATCGTCTAACTTCAAGGGTAAAAGAGATGTAGCTGCAGCCATAACGTCAGCCATATGATTGCTAGTTCGAGGAATAGCTTCCAAAGTAACTTGATCAAAAAAGGATAATAACTGCAAAACATATGCTTTATATGGGCTTAATTTATCATCTATGGTCTGATAAACATCATTAATTTGATTTATGACAAGTTGAGAGTCACCAAAAACAAATAAATTTTTAATTTTCAATGCCAAGGCAGCTCATAATCCAAGGATAAGAGCTTCATATTCAGCAGTGTTATTGGTGCAAGCAAATGTTAATTTAAAGGACAAAGGTATAAGATTTTTTTGCGGAGATATTAAAATAATACCCGCACCAGCCCCACTCATGCATCGGGCTCTGTCAAAGTATAGGGACCATTGCTCTGAATGGTCTACCTCTAGTTTAAGGCATTCATCAGGAAACTCAATGATTAGGGTATGATTAGATTCTAAGGGTGCAACAGCTAATTGATCTGCTATGATTTGACACTTAACAAAGTTCTATCCTATGAACATGAGTTAAAATTTGCTTAGCGCAAGAACCCACTTGGCTGTGTGACCAGATAAATACGATCGACTCATGAGATATCGCAAAGGATCGAATTTGGCAATAACATATGTTTTCTGATTGAGCATATAATGTCATAGTTTTTGTGTAGAAAATATGACTGCTAGGAATAATTTATCTAATATGGTATAGCGAGTTTCATAACTGATTAAGGTTCTACTAATGTAATAATTAGCATGTTCTTTCTTCTCATCGTCAAGCTGAGCTAACATAGCTCCTAAGGCAAAATCGGAAGCAAAAATGTATAAGATAAAAGGACGATTAGATCTAGGTGGGGAAAGCACTGGTGGTTTAAGGAGATATTGCTTAAGGAGTCCAAATGCTTCTTGGAATTCTTTGTCCCAATGAAAAGAGACATCTTCCTTAAGAATATTAAGAAAGGGTCTAGTTTTGTCTACCAACTTGTTGATGAAGCAACGAATAGCTTGAAGCTTACCTTGTAAACTTCGTAATTCTGATATATTGGTGGGTGCAAGCATATCTATGATAGCCACGATCTTGAGAGGGTCAATGTCAATGCCACGTAAAGAAACTATAACCCCTAATAATTTATTGGACTTAACTCTGAATATGCATTTAGTTGGATTTACTCGGATAAGATATTCCCTTAACCGATAAAATACTTTCCTTAAGTCATTTAAATGATCATATTCTTTGATGGAACGAGCTATAATATCATCTACATAGTCATGTAGGATATCATGCATCATATTGTGGAAGATATAAGTCATAGCTCGTTGATAGGTTGCACCTGCATTCTTTAAGCCAAATGGCATCACTTTACAACAAAAGGTTCCCCAAGGGGTAATAAAGGTTGTTTTAGCCTGGTCTTCAGGAGCTATCCTAATCTTATTATAATCAAAAAATCCATCCATTAAATATATCATTCCGCTCCCAGCAGTAAATTCAATAATCTGATCCATGTTGGGAAGAGGAAAATCATCTTTAGGGCATGCAACATTAATATCTCTGAAGTTTGTGCAAACCCTAACTTTAGTGGCTTCTTTCTTAGTTCTTTGGAACTACATTTGAGATCCATTCAGCATAATCAATGGCTTGTATAAAAATGACTTTCAACAATTTTTCTAGTTCTCCTTTGACTAGTAAGGCCACTTTAGGATGCATTTTTCTAAGTTTCTGTTTAACAGGTTTAGCATCTAGATGGACTACTAGATGATGCATAACTACAGAAGGGTCCAAACCTGGCATGTCTTCATATGTCCAAGCAAAGACATCTTCATAGTGTTTAAGAAATGAAATGTATTTATCTTGTTTTTCTTGACTTAATTCTGATCCAATATTGATTATGTGAGGGTTATGTTCGGTTCCAATGTTAATTTTTATAACGTTTTCAACTTACATATGTAAATATCTCTCAAAATTATGTGGGGTGGGTGAAACACCCAATTCCTTTAATTCTTCCAAGGTTAACTTGGATAATTCTTCTGGAGGAGTCGTATCTTCAAGCTGGGCTATACTCGGTATAGAGCCATCAAAATAAAATTCATTATATAACAATTTCTCAATGGAAACATCATGAAAGATATATCCCTCCAACTCATCGTCGAATTCACAAATCATTTCAGGGAAAGCTCTTGATAGCATATTGCAGGTAAAGGAATTATTCTTTGCATGCAAAGAATCTTGTTTATCTAGATAATCTTGGTAACATACAAGATGGTCATCATCCTCAAATGGAAATGGCTGACCTTTACTAGAAAATAGGCCCACACCACAGTGGGCAAGCCACGGTTCTACCTCAAAAGGTTCTTTCATAACATTTTGGAAAGGTCCCAAACATTTCCCTTTATATCCCAATTTAAGCATTACGGGCTTAGCTTTAATATACTCATTAGCAAAATAGCATCTACCGTATCCATCACAATGTGTCTTAATGTTTCTGGGTATTCTTCCCCAATCATATCCTTTATAAATAAAAGCACAACTCCTAACATGGTAGATACTTCCCATAGGCTGTGGGAGGCCCAAGGTACGAGGAGAGGGTGGGCGTTTATTTAAAAGGAGGGAAGTTTGCATGGTAGTGTTGGCTTCTTGTGATATAAGAATTTTAGATAAATCGGGTAAGATCTCATCAGTGAGAGCATAAGAGGTAGAAGGAACATTTCCTACATCGTCGGATGTGGAAAGGATGCCTATAGTGGATGTAGATGTTATAGGGATATCAATGGATGAGTCTATAGGTATGGAAGTTATAGGAGTAAAACAGGAAGCATTGGTTGTAGTTTTAGGATCTTTTTGAGGTCCTAATGTAGTTTGTTCAAAATATGGTTGAGCTATATGTATAGGTGTAGTTGAAAGAGTAGATGATGTTATGGGTGTGTGTTTCACATGTTTGGGCAGATGATGAGAATTAGGATGTGTGGATAGTAGGGCAGGGAAAAATTGAACTCCAACAGGTTCTGCCAAAGCACACATATCAAAGGGTCTAGGATCACCATGAATGGTAACCAACTGGTTTTTAAATTTGAATTTAACACACTGATGTAAAGTGGATGGAACCACTCACATCGCATTGATCCAAGGGTGACCCAAAAGTATATTGTACAATGCAGGGCAATGTATAATAAACACGATCGTATCTAGGGTTCTAGGACCAAATTGCAAGGGTATAGTAATGACTCCACACGTTTCTTGTGTCTCGTCATTAAAGGATTTTATAATCATATCAGTTCTTTTCATTTTGTCACTTCTAAACCCAAATCATTGGTAGAAGTCAAAAGTGCATATGTTTAAAGATGAACCATTATCAATCAAGACTCGTTTAACTGCTACATCTCCAATTAGGACAGTAATATACAAGGGGTTATCCTTATGTAAACTATGTTGCAGGATATCTCTATCCTAGAAATCAATACAATCGACTTCGTGAGTTATGATAGTATTGGACATGGCTTCAGGTTGAATATTTTGTGGTACCATAATTTGGCTTAATGTGAGCATTAATTCATCCCTATGGATAGGAGAAGATATTAACAGGTCCAAAAGGGAAATTCTAGTTGTAGTATTGGATAATTGTTCATTAATATTATAAGGAGTTTTAGGTTGAACATTAGGCACATAATTCCCTTTATTGGGATTTTTCAAAAAAAATGGAACTGATCCATCGTTTTGAGTTTGATCTTATTGAGAGTTTTGAGCCTGTTGTTTGGTAACGGCTCTGATGGTTCCTACAATATTATTTTGCAAGTGATGAATAGGTCTTGGTCTAGCGTTTATGGCTTGTTCATTAGAAATTAATTGGTGAGAAGGTGGTCTAGTAGTGACTCTTCTAGGAAATGGTTCTTCTGGAACCATAGAACTTGTGATAGGTTGCATAGGATCTAATTCATATTCAGAACTATTTGATTGATTTGAGGTGATTGTCACTTTTAGTATCATATTCGGTGTCACTAAGATCAAGTATCTGAATATTATGTAGAGGTCTAGTCGTAACTATGGATAAAGTTGTATCAAATATTTGAGGATCATGAATAGGTAATTTTCCACTAATAGTACCTACATATCGGGTAGGAGGGGGAACATTATGATGCTCAATTTTATTAGCCACCTCTTTACCATGCTTTGGTAGAGGATGTTGAAATATGTCCAATGATTGATTGGCATTCTGATTCTGATTTTGGGAAATGTTATTTTGAGCATTATTAGCAATATTTTGTTTAGGTTGGAAGGCTTGCACCTCCATCTCATTATTATCAATCAGATCTTGCATTTTATGTTTTAATCTTTTACAAGAGTTGGTAGCATGTCCAGGTCCTCTATGAAAATCACAATGTAAATCAGCTCTGTAACCGGGTATGGTTGGATCAGGTTCTCGGATAGCTGGTAATTGGATCAATCCTCGTGCTAGTAATTGTGGGAGAATGGTTGATAAAGGTTGGTTTAACCTAGTAAATTCTTAGGGTGGTTTATCAAGAGGTTTCAATATAAACTTCTATGTTGTTTTCGTAGTATTAACATTGGCAATGTTTCTGCTATCAGTGACTCCGTCACCCACAACTTGTTTATTTTTATATTGATTTATGGATGTTTTCTCATCATCTTTCTTTTTGATCTGACCTCTTATAATGAGAGTGTCTTCCACCCTTCGAGCTAAATCCATAGCTTGATCGAAGGTGGTCAAGGTAGCAGTTGATAATTCATAAGATAGTTGTTCTTATAAATTATTGATAAAAATATCCAACATTTCCCGATAAGGTAACACAAAGTGTAATTTTCCTATCAACTATCTCCATCAAGCTAAGAAGTCAGCAAAACACTCATCTTTGTCTTGTTTTAGGTTGTACAAATATTTAATGGTTACATGCCTTTCGATATAGGCACTAAATTGATGCACAAAAAACTCAGTGGTCTCTTCAAAATTTCTCAAAGAATGAGTGGGTAGTTGATAATACCACTCCAATGCCATCCCCCTTAATCTTTTCGAGAACATTTTTAGTAATAGCAAGTCATCATGTGATATGTCATGACATGCTACCCTAAACATACGAATATGCTCTATGGGATCTTCAGTTCCTTTATATATAGGTAGAACAGGCATAGAAAAGTGTTTGGGATATGGTTGTGCTACAACTATAGGATCTAGAGGATTACTACACATCTCTCGATAATTGTACGAGGGACGGTAGGCATCTATGTGGTCCATGCGAGAGACTAACTATTTCACCATGGCTTCTAGATTACTAGTTTGTCCATCATATTGGTTTGGTAGTATATGAGTATGGGACTTGTGAGCATAGGAAGGCGGGACATAAGGATTAGATGCTATATTGTTGTTATGCAAATGATTGGTAGGAAGAGTATTATGAAGAAGATTTGTTGTAGCATTATGTTGTATCCCAGATTGTTGGAAATTGGTATTTGGTTTTGTTTTAGGCTTTTGTTGATTTGAGGTATATTGATCAATAGCTTGGAAAAATAGAGTAGTGAATGAAGGTTTCTTTTGTGTGGGAATAACCCTTGGCTTGGTAATAGGCACCCTAGGTGGTTGGGTAACCTGTTGTTGTTGCATGTTCTGGATTATAGTAGCCATGTCCAAATTGGAAATTCCGGCTTGATCACTCTCTTGATCAATGAAAGACAAAGGATTAGTGCATGTGTGATATATATCTTCTAGGGTTTCTTGAGTGTCACTAATTTGATCTTTATCCATATGAACTGCTCTATTAAGAGTGCCAATATTAGTATTGAGGAATTTCCAAAAATGTTCCATGTTCTCAAAAGTAACAACTCCTTCTAGAGTTATTTTAGGAGATGAGGATCCTTCCTCTCTATCATTTTATTTTTGTTCATTTGCGTCCACAAATTCTTCTTCTTGTTGGTTTAAGGTTCCTTCTTCCTGAATTGGGTCTTCAAGAAGGGCATATGGTTTATTTATGGTTTTTCCTAACCAATCTTCTTCTACTTCAATTTATTTTCCATTCCTAAGTCTAGTCATTATGTCTAAATTTAGATTTTAGCAAATATATATTAATATATTTGCGACAGATTTTGGGAGGTATATATTTTAATTATATACCTACTATAATACTTAAAAGAAAATGTTTTGATTTTTTGTTATGATTTTATTTTGTTTTTGTTTTTGTTTTTATGCTTATAAAGACAATAAACAACACACTAAATACAAGAAATAACAATAATAAAATAATAGCTTAGTCTTCTATAAATAGTTTATAGATATCATTGATAGGATCAAGTTCATCAAGAGTCATAAAATGCTCCTCTTCAAATTGGAAATGGTTTTTCAAGAACTTGATAAAGTGTGTTATAGTGATATTATATATTTTAGATTCTATTTTGTAAAAATAAATCTCATGGCAATAATCTCGATATAACACAGCTCTGGGAACTCTATTCCATATTTGTCTATCTGTAAGAACGACCTCTTGGTCCTCTATACTAGATAGAAATTTATGCACTACAATTGCGTTATCGAGGTATTCCTCAAAGGTATATAGCTCATAAGACAGAAGGGCTCTTTTATCTGCTAACCACCTATGGCAAGCTCTCTGAAGTTCATGATACAAAATCACTTGATCAGGATCCAGGATTCTATCTAGGATAAACCTCTTGATTTGCCTAAGTTCGGTTGCTCTAGATGAAATGAGATCCAATCTCCTATCAAGTCTGTCCCACAAAGGTTAAACCCTATTTGTTTGAGGTACCCTAAGCACATAAGCAATCTCTATAGCTGCTAATTGATTTTCAACATTAATAGTGAAAACTCGTCTTTTATTATAGTCTACCATCTAAATATGACATGCAATTTTTTTTAAGTCTAAATGCATTTATGTTTTGATTTTTATTATTTTTATTTTCAAAAGGTTTTTGTTTCACATCGGGTTCACCAAAATGTATCGCTCCAAATTTTTTGCATCCTTACCTTCAGGCTATAGGATTCATGCTCGAAAGGGGGATGTGAAAAGGATGGGACAATACCTCGGACTGAGAGGCCCTTTGAAGGTCTTGCCTCTCATGGGAGGGGTATAAGGGTGAATTTTCGATGGATGGTGGTTTCACCAGGAAACTTTTGAATGGCATTTTCCACGCCTAGGTTGACAATGAGTTTGATGTGTTCATTTTTATACTTGATCATTCAACTCCTAGGTTTGGCCAAGATGAATCTAAACTATTCTATATGCCAATGCAGATTTAAATGAATATAGAAAATAGAAATTAATGCTAATAACAGAGAATATGCTAGCTAGAAGGTGTCATACCTAATTTCGGATGTCTGATGAAGATTCTGAGTCTTGTAGTAGTTTAGATCGTCTCAATTCATATGTAATCGTATGATATTTCATAGGATCATCTCAAATCACAGAAGTTCATCTGAAATTAGACAAAATCATCTAAAATTAGATGAATTCATCAAAAACCTGTAATCACAAAAATAGACACAAAATACCAAATATGCAAGTGTAGAAGCAAAGGATAATGGTAGAAATATCAGCAAACATGCCTAAATAATAGATTCTAATAACAAATAAGGAAATGCAATAGATTTAATGATTGATTTTAACTTTATCATGTGGTTATGCTAAATGAGGTGAACTCCAAGATGCATAAAACATAATAATTTAAGACAGTGTAGAAATACAATAGGAAAAATGTAGAGAAAGCTAAGGAAATGCAAACTCTAGACTCTGATTGCCCCCAATCTAGACTACAGTCAGGATCACCTCCAATCGTACAAAATCATCCGTAATCGTCCGAGATCATCCACGACGATTCAAGCTAGCTTCGACTGAAAAATAGTAAAGTTCTTGCAAGAAGATGCAAAATATAGAATACAAATAGTAGTGTGAGGGAATAGAGAATTAACTCTGCAATGAAATCCGTTAACTAAGGGGTTTAGGGGGTTCAGGGGGATAAACTAGAAAAATCTTAGTTTATATAGGATTAGGAAGAGGTTAGGGGGTTGGGGATCATCCTAATCTGGGAAATCTCCAACTACACAGACGTGTTTCTACCCAAGTTGGAGAGGATGTTGAAATAGAAGCTAATTATGAAAATTCGGTTTTGGGACAAAATCATTTGGACGTTCTGTTCCAGATGAATTTGTCAGATCGGGGACAATTTCGTCTAATCTGCGATAATATCGTCCAATAGTCAAAAAAATCCTAAAAATGGCACGAAAAATGGGGAAAGCGGGTAACAGGTGGTTTAACGGGTAGTTTGGGGTTGAAATTCAAATTTTTATCTTGTATCTTTTTACTAAGGTTTTAACCATGCCAATTTTAGGGTTCTACACTTGTATTACCTAGTAGTCTAATCTAACTACGTCCAAAATTAGGATCATGATGAAAATTTTGTGATACTCATTATAGCATTGGCCTGAATGAATCCTACTTGGCAATGAGGTAGTCTTATGCTTCATCTAAATATATTCATTTGCACACACAAGGATAATTAATATCTTGTTCTTCATAACAAAAGCCTTTATTTTTTAGGAGTATTGTATAGTCATTATACAACTTTTGAGTAGTCAACTAGGGTGTTTGACTCTCATGAAAAACCTCAAAAATCCCTTCATAGAAACAAATAATCCCATAAATCATACCAAATTTTCCTTATGAACATTTTTTTATTAAGGGATGTTCATGAAATAGGATAGATATCGGATGGATATCAGCAATGATATTTAGATGACCACTGACTATTTTGTGCATATCTTTTAATTTACAAAAACTTATAAATAAAACCCATACATCTCATATCATTTCATCTCACATCTAGATGCTTGAATGATTATTTCTTACAATAATATTTATCATTTTCATTCATGATTTATATACATTATGTGGTGTCGACCATTAGTTTGTAACACATATTAGCTATATTTTTCATGTTTTAAGTGATTAAAGCATACAAGTTTCATTTTAATTATTTCATCCTCATGTAATTAATATATTTTTCATACATAATTGCATTCATATTTGCATACATAGTAGTACACTTACATATTTAGATTACAACATCCAAGCATACATCTATCATCTAGCTAGTGCATGTCCTTAGTGTATTGCATACATATAAGCATAATTAAAAATTTAATCTAGGCATTGCATATATAAATGCATCCATGGACATCAAAAGCATATCTATCGATCCATATTTTCAAAACTAACAAAAACATCAAATAAATACAAATTTCAAATGCACCTCGTATTCAGTTATTTACTCTATACACTTAGCGGTTGCAGTGACTTGCACTCCATGCAATTTTGAAAGATGAGTAAATTACCATAAGGTTATTTGAACCAAATTATTCATCGTAGAATTGACATGTCTTCACTTCACTCCTGAAGAAGGCCATTGTGGCCGAATTGCTCCACGAAAATGAGGTTTTAATTTCTTTTCTTCTATGAATTTTTTATCAAATTATTGAACATAGTGATTCACCACAAGCTTAACTGGAATTGCTATCATATTGATTCTCTAAGAAGGCCGTTGTGGCCAAACTAATCCATGGGATAGATATGTAAAATTACTCTTACTGGTTTAAATCACGTTGTAATAGGACCTACCATCTAACAACACATGCAATTATCTTGAATTGTCTAGATCAATCATCTTGGTCAAGCAACTCGTCACTTTCATAACTTATCATTTTCCTCATCTAATCGTCACTTTAGGGGGTAGTCATAATAACAAAATTTATAATCAAAATAAAAAATTGAACAGTTAGGCTTGTGAATCTTTTTTGTCTTACGAATCATTTCTAACAACTATCTTAAGCTTTCCCATTTGTAGGGGCAAAAATCAAATATAATGAGATAAACCTTTATCATTCTGCCTATTGGACATATTGTATCCTGCGTGCTACCTAATTATGAATAGATACGTAAGAGCACAAATTTATGCCTTCCATGTCATTGAAAGCAATGATTCTAAGATGTGCATCTTTTCCAAAATTGGGACATATAGTGTTGACCAAATCAATGAATATCAACAATATTATAATATGGCTTTAGGTTGTCTATTTTTTCTCACCATTGTGTTTTCCCACAATGCGTCCCAAAAGGGGTATCTATAAACACCTAAAACACATCATATTTAAGAGACTACTCATATGGGCACGTTTGCAGACCATATGAATGACTTTGGACCTTTTCAAGACCTAGTAGTGGTTTTAACCATTCAAATAGGGTAGACTAGTCTTGTGCAACTCTAGTCATTGATATCAATAGCAGATGTGATCATAGCCAATGAAAATCAGAGTGGCTAGGAGCTAGCCACACCTATTGATAGTGGCTAGGAGCTAGCCACACCTATTGATAGTGGCTAAGGGTAGCCTACTCCTAGCCACATTAAGTGAGAGCAGCTAGCCCTATAACCAACTTGGGCTACCAAAGCTAAGTGAAATCTATTGCGCCTAATGAATTCTTGAACGATTGGAGGATGGCATATTTTGGATGCATCTTCCCACCTACCTAAGCACAATTACTAATTGATCTTTGCTTCCCTGTGAATCCAGGTCCAAGGGGATTGGGTGCCTATAAAATATCCCAAATTTTGATTGCAAACCCTATTCAATTCATGCACCTATGCCATAGCAGAGCTATACGATATTGAGTGAATTAAAATCCATTTTAGGTGCAGCAAAGCCCTATACAATTGGAGAATAACACATGTTTTCCTATCAATGGTGGATGCCCTAGTTTGAAACCAACCTCACTTTTCAAGATCCAAATCAAGACGGATTAATGTTGAATTCAACTGCAAAATTGTATGCCAAGACACCAACAACCCTTGAACATAAATTACATATAAAATCAAGTGATAACAAACTAAAATTTAGAGAGTAGAGCCCTCGCCATGTGAGCACTATTTTTGATAGCGACCCGTAGGCTCTACCATCATATTTGATGATGATTAGTAGAGCCTGCTACTCTGGTTGATAGCGACTAGGGCCTAATTTAGTATTTTCTGCATTTTAACCATAGATTTGCATTTCTTATATTGTCATTTCTTGTTTAACATAGATTAATCTCATTTTCTTTCATTATTTATATTCTATTTTTAGAATTTCATGCATTTCACTTTATATTTATGCATTTGCTTTCATTCTTGCATTCATTTTGAGACTAGCCTCATTTTGAGAGGCATCATTTGCTATTGATGTACTTTCTAGTTTATTTGTGTCGGTGATAGATCTATCCAAGGAAAAAAGCTTAATAAAGGATCCAATAGCATCATCATGCTTCTTGACATCAAATAAGGAGGCAAATAATAAGTCCTCATATAAGCAAATTAGTGGAGATCTAAAGAGCTTGTAGAATACATCACCCTCATTTTAGTGCTCAAAAAAATTGTAATCATGTATCAGATTTGGTATCCCTAAGAGGGACAAATATTTAACCAAGCTTTGAGATTGATTAATACAAAGGATGCATTACTTCTTGTCAATTCATTTGGTTATACATGTTTCATTAATCTAAATTTGTTATCATGATATAATTAGTTTAGACGTATACTTTTTAGGACTTTACAATCACTAATGTTATTATGGAATTTTCATCCATTAATACCTACTCTTCTTTTGCCTATATTCTAGGTTCTACTTCCTTCTTTTGAGTTCGATGAGTGCCTTTTTGGACCTAGACCTCATGTACTTCTTTCTATTTTGATGATTCTTTTTTAGTTATCAAATTTTTTTACTTTGGTAAGGGTTTTTATTTTAACTCCCCCTACTCTTTCTCCTTGTTCACATGTCTTATTAAAGTCGTTGTGGTCTTTTCTTTATTAGGGCTAATTTTTACAACCTCATTCTTCTTATTTTATATTAACACCCCTGGGTTTTCTTGGTCATAAGATATATTGGATACCTTATATTCATATAGGTCTAGGCTTCCATAGTCTACTAATGTGTTGTCATTATGCACATCATTAATTCTCAATGAATTTTTCAATCTAGGGCAATGTACAAGGCTATTTGCGAAAGGAGTGAACAGGGCTATAACTTAGGTCATTTGGGAGCAACAGGTCTTATTGGTGAAACCGATTATGTGGGGGATTTAGGACATTTTTATCTCTAAATTGCATAAATTGAACTTTAATCTAATTACAGGAATGGAAACTAATTACTAACTACATAAATGAAATCCTAGTTACAATTACAGAATGAAATCTAATTATATTGCAAAAATAACTCCCTAGTTATAGTTGCAGAATTAGAAATCTAATTATGATTGTAGAAAGGAAGTCTATTTACTTTTGTAGTAATGGAAACCTGATTATAACATGGAAATTAAGTCCTGTCAATGCTCTGTAATAGAAGGTTGTCAATCTTCTATGCAGGGGTTGATAGCAAAACACAAAATGTAGTAAATTGCAAAAAATAGTAAATTCTAGAAATGACAATCTGCAGTAATTTGAAAGCTTGCTAAAAATGGAGATTACAACCAAACCTATAATTAATCACAAGATCATCCTAATCATGAAATAAACTAAGATTGCAAATATTGTTAGCTATTTACAAGGAAATGAAATGACAAGTTTTACAACTTATTCTACTGCAACAAAATCAAAATAAAAACTTGTTGTTAGTCCTTCTCCTAGGTCTGGAAGTGGCCAGCCTCCTTGTCCAGAAGAAGGTATGAGTCTTTCTCTCTCTATATATCTTAATCACACTCATTCACAACAACATGAATAGAAAAAGTAATGCACTTTATTGATTCAAGAACATAATTACAATATTGCTGCTAAAAACCCTGTTACAGGACTGTAACAATCACTTTTCTGCTATTTTCTTATTATTATATTTCTTGCTTATTTTCTACCTTACCTTAGCTCAACCTGGATAGGAGCTATATATTTATAGATATACTAAAATATATTTACAAACTAAGAATATTTCATTCTTATCTTATAGATATATTCCTATTATGCTGCAACATTTCCTAGGTTTATCCTAGAAGAGGATCAAAATTGATCTTTTCCATGAATGGTGGCTTTGGACAAGGATGGCAAAGTCAGATGGGAGATATTTTCCTTTAACCTTTTCAACCTTCTTTCCCTTTTTCCATCATCATAAATCAGTCAAAAAGCACTTTTTGTTCTCATTCCGAAGATAAGTGGCTCATTTCGAAGAGACTGTATTTCTCATTCTGAAGATGTCCTTTCATTTCAAAGAGACTGTATTTCTAATTCCAAAGATGTCTGCTCATTTTAAAGATCTTAAAAATGAACAACTATGTGCTCTTCAAATGATTTCATCTACATTTCTCAGGTGGGTTAGTTCTCAGGATCAGATTGCAATAGCCTTCATCTCTCTCCATGTGTGAATTCCATGCCTTGCCATTCATTGGCAGCTGGCTAGAATTTACATTGGAAAACCAGTTTTTGCTGCACAGTAATAGTTTGCTTGCACTATTTTCTAGATTTAGATAAATAAATGCTTGAAACACATCAAAAAAAACTAGTGAAGTGCTACTATCAACCTAATCATACTTCTCATTTAGCAAGTCATGACAAAGTAACATAAAACTATGCAAAAACTATAAAAATCATAATATAGTATTTCTAACACATTGATCATGCAAAAAGTTAATACACAACATATTAAATCAACTTAACTAGCATATCAGATTAAACACAAGAGTTTTTAGGCAGTTTCAATGTTTAAAATATGCTATGATTGAGGCATTTCGAGGCATCATCATTTCCCCCCAACTTATATTAATGCATGTCCTCATGCATTCTATTGGGCTATAGAATCACATATATCCATATTCAAATTTCATGATCTGTAGAAAAATTTGGTGCCTATATAATATCCCCTGTTCTCCTGAAGGTTTCTGAGCCATTCTTCAAACTGATCATCAGGTTGAGAATCTTCTTCAAAATAGAAGGGAACTAGAGAAATGATGGTTGGATGCCTAAATTTAAGACTTATCCAATGATGTTGTATGATTTCAATCAATTGTACCACTCCTTCTGCCCTTCTTCTAGATCATTCTAGGTTAATGGGGGAGATAGGTTCCCTTTTCTATAAATAAATGGAAAATTCTGCCCATTTGTTTCTGCAAAATGATAATGCTGGAACAAAACTGTCATTACAAAAATTCTAGAATTTGGTCACACAGTCCCTCAAATTTCCCAAGTACATCCTTTTTACATCTTCCCTATTCATCATGGTGAAATTTTTTCTGGTGATAAGTGGATGATTTGGCTGAACTGCTCTGACTAACAATTCAGCTCTTAATTCAATTTCTTTATTTTGTCTTTTCTCTTGGTCCCAGTAAAACTGATTTTGTAAAGTGGACATGAATTCTCTCAGTTGAACATCTCCTTTATAATTTTGAGGGTGAAACTCTACCTCTTCTGGAATAAATAAGTTGTGTATAAATAATTCACATAAGAGATTTTTTTGTTCTACAGGACTGTCAAAATAGGCTTCTAAGAAATCTACAGTTGTGTCCAATTTGTATGGGAGACCTGAGCTAATCCTTATGACCTACCATCTGAGATATTTCTCCTTTAGAATGAGACTATAAAATTTGGCCGACCATATGAATTGGACCAAAAACTCAGTAATCTAACATAAATCAGTCACTTTTTCATTCAATGCCTTGATTTATGTTTCTTTTGCTTCTAACTGTTTACCTTCCAATTTAAATTTTTCAACTTTAGTGGCAATTTTTTTATATCTGATCACCCAAATAGCTATGTATGTATTATATTGCTTTAGGAATACAGTGTTGGATGGTATAACTACAGGTGGAAATCTGGGTAGCAGATCTACTTGAACCCCTTTTTCTGCTACTTCCACTGGTTGGTCATTTGATAATAATTCTACTTGTATCCCTTTTTATGTTATTTCCATTGGTTGGTCATCAGACAACAATTCTACTTGTACCCCCTTATCCTCTACTTTTATTGAAGGTATAATAGTTTTAAATACATAAATCTAATTTGAAGGAGTACTTACTTGAACAATTATATGTTGTTGTTTAAACTACTCCTATGCTGGTGTTTCCTGCTGTGACTCATATCCAATATTATTTTCTATGATTTTTATCAATTCTGGAGCATCTTCGGAATGAGAAGGCAATGCTTCAGAATGGAAGGGCACTTCTTCAGAATGAAAGGGTGCTACTTCAAAATGAGCACCTATGTCTTTAGTCAAAGTTTTAGATGCCTCAATCAAAGTAAAAGAGTCATCTACCCTAGATAATCCCATAAGTAACTGAGCCAAATTATCCTCATCAATAGATACAGTTGGCTATTCTTCATACTGTGATAGCCTCTTCCTCAATTCTGCCACTTCCTATTGTAATTCTGCAATCTTTTTTCCTGTATTTCAATGATATTTTTTTTTCTTCAATCCATTTAGTTTGTGTTTTGATAACACTTTTTGCTGCTCTTAGCTATTCTGTGATGTCCACCTCCTCTATTTTTGATTCAGAATCTGATGCAAACAAATCATCTATAGTTGGTTGCTCAATAGCTATCTCATCTTCTACTTCAGTTGTCTACTCTTGTTCAGGAGGTTCCATGAAACTATCTATGATTGCATCCACATATTTTGTGGCTTGTTGAACTGTAGCAACTTCATAATTGTCTTGCCTAGTCTCTTCCTCAATAATTTGTTTAGGGAATTTTGAAAAATCTTCAGGGACTGGTTGTACTTCTATAACATCCATAATACCTTCTCCACCTTCTTCTTCTATCACCTATTCTTCTATTTCTCTTAAGTGGAGTCTTGTAGACCTCCTAGTTCCTGATGTAAATATTTTCTTCTTGCCCTATTTTTTAGTGATAGTTTCAAATTATGGTGGGAGTGCTTATATTTCCCTTGTTGTCTCTTCCCCTATTTTGCTAGGCACTTCACTCCCTTGTTCTGATAGATCAGCAACATCTTCAAAAAAATGAACTTTCTTCTATTTTTCTTTTTGACTGTCGGTTCCAGGCCCTCTCTTCTTTTATTTCTTAGCTTGTGAGGTTGAAGGTTCTGGAGAAAGGTGCTTTTTTGCTTCTACTGGGTGTGTTTCCTCCTCTACAAAAACATCTATGACATCATTTTTTTCATCTTCCTCCTCATCCTCACTTCCAAAAACTACATCATTCTGAGTAGAATAAAACCTATCAAAGCTTCTAGGGTTTACTCTAAAATGATGTTGGCAGACTAATTTAATAAGACCATGGTGGCAAGGGCTCACTTTTCCTTCCTAATATCATTTTGCCATATTTTTCAACTCCTGGTAAATATAGAGGGGAAGATTTACCCTAACTTCTGGCTGTTGCCTACCATGTCTTAAGTGGTTTAAAATTTTGAAATGATGCCCTGATAAAGTTACATACTGGCCTTCATAGGTTAAAAATTTTATTACCCATGTGGCCGCTTCATTCCAGGGTTATTGTAGGCTAGCCCTTTTCACCCTCTTACATGTATTTTTGTGTATTAAGTATTCTGGATCTGTATCATTTTCTTCCAAAAATTGACTAACTACATTTTCCAGTGTATTTTTGCCAGTTCTAGAAATTTGAAGACCCTCTAATGGAAGCTCAGTAATTTGACTTAAAACTTTAGGGGTTACCTCAATTTTCATGTTGTTAATGTGTGCCCGGTTATTTCTAAATGTGTGAGTGAACATGTCGGCCAAATCTTCAGAGGACCCATCAAATTTATCCAAAAATGGCATAATCCCTCCATCTTCAAAAAATTGTAGCACTTCTAGATTTTCTCAAAGGTGGGTGGTATCTACTAGTTCCATATTTGTCTTTTGTCCCATTTTTCTATTTTGGTATGTTAAAAACTTCTCACCTCTACTGCTACTCTTTCGTTGGATCATTGGTTTCTAGTTCTTGCAGACTTGCAGGGTTTGTTTTCAGGTTTTCAATTGCCTTGTTTGTCTTCTTCGAAATGAACTGCAATATCAGCACTGTACCTCATAATAATTTTGTGTTAGCAATTATGTATTTGGAAGGAAGGGAGGCACTCATTTCTATTTTTTCTCCAAACACCTATTCTTTAATGATTGCATAGATGTCCTTGTCGTCAGATCCACCACACCTATTTTTAGCTCATCTGTTTTACCCATAGATTTTGCATGTGCATGGTTATCAACATCGAATAATGGTGGCATGTTTTTGGTCACTTCCCCATGATTCTGGTACTTCCTTAATGGGTGCAAGATAAGACAAATCACATCTCAACTGACATGTGTCATTTATCATATGCAGTCAAAGAATTCTACTGATCGTATATTTTCCCCCTCCTTGGATGCCACGTGGAAATATCATGTTGAATGCTCATTTCAAAGACTATGCTTCATTGCAAAAACAATTCCTCATTCCAAAGATAAAGTTTCATTCCGAAGACAAGTCCTCATTTCGAAGATCATGCTTCATTGTGAAGACAATTCCTCATTCCGAAGACAAAGCTTCATTCTGAAGACAATTCCTCATTTCGAAGACAAAGTGCAACATTCATTCTGCTGTCATTCTAAAGACAATTTCATTTCAAAGACAAAGTGCAACAATCATTCTGAAGACAATTTCATTTTGAAGACAAAGTGCAACAGTCATTCTGAAGATAATTTCAATCTGAAGACAATACAACAGTTAATCTGAAGAAAACTTCAATCCGAAGACAATACAACAGTCATTCTGAAGAAGATAGCAGACATTGTTTTTGGCATTCTCATTTTGAATATTAGGCAGAAACCAATATTCTCCTTCTCAAAACATGTTTTAAGTATGCCAACTCTTATGGATACCTTTTATGCTAATGGTTAATTATTATATACTACATACCAATCATTTACAATGAAGAAATGTAAGAAATATATACCTGATTAAAACAAGTTAATGCAAGTTTTGAAGAATGACTACTTTTGTTGATGTTCTGCTGAGATTTTTTGCAATATTTCAAAACAAGTGTAGTTGGTGAATTTTTACAATGATGATTCGAAAATTTTCAATGTTATGCATGCCAAAAAACTGGTTTTCATGCATACCAACACAGTAGTGCCTTAGGAAAGGTTTTCACTGTTGAGCTATTCATTTTTCTCTCTTTTTTTTCTTGTTTTTTTTCATTCTGATTAAGCCCGTGAAGGAATTCATGATTTCCCTGAAATCATGCCCATGAAGGAATTCACAATCAGAATTTATTCATCTTTTTGTTTTCTACTTTTGTGATTTTTTTTTATTTTTCTACTTTTCTTGAAATCCATGATCATGCTGATTTTATTGAAGTGGAAGAGGGAATCTCTTCCACCTATTGTGCATCCAAACTATCAAGTTGTTGCAAAAATTCCTCTTTAGTTAGAGGTGTATGGATATCCATTCACTACCAACTTTCTCTATGACCCATCAATAGGAGATAGACGAGCTGCTCCATTGTCAAATACCTCTTCAATCTGGTAAGGTCCAAGCCATCTAGTTCTCATCTTTCCAGGGAAGTCCTCATAGCAAGAATAAAATAGAAAAGCCCAATATCCTTGCTAAAATTTCCTCTACTGAATGTGACTGTCATGCCACAACTTCCTTTGCTCCTGAATTACTTCAGTTTGGTGCAGAGCATCCAACCAAAGTTCATCTAATGCATTCAGCTATAGAATCCTATCTGTCTGTGCCTATGATAATTCAATCCCAATTTCCAATGTTGTGCGCAATGTTAGTAGCTCAAATTCAATAGGTAGGAGGGGCTTTTTACCAAAAAATAGTTCATAAGGTGTGAATCCAATAGTGGATTTCCAAGTAGTATTGTAAGCCCAAACAGCTTCAGGTAATTTATCTAGCCAATTTCTCCTATGAAAACCTACTATTTTTGTCAAGATTCATTCCAGTTCCCTGTTTGTTACCTCAACCTGGCCATTTACTTGTGGGTGGTAAGGTGATGATTTCCTATGTTTAATTTCATATAATTCTATAAAAGCCTCAATGACTTTAGATGCAAATTGGAGTCCTTGGTCTGTGGTGATAGACCGTGGAGCTCCAAATCTTTGAAAAATCTAAATATAAAAGAAATCGGTGACCTTCTCTTCATGAGCATGTTTGAAAGCACACACCTCTACCCACTTTGTCAGGTAATCAGTGCATACTATAATATGCACCTTTCCTTGAGAATGTGGATCAATAGGCCCCCACCTCTCAAATAGCTCTAAAACCAATTGAGGTTGTAGTGGCATTTCATTTGTATGAGTGGGTTTCCCCATTCTTTGGCATGCATCACAATGCCTCATGTAATTTTTCACATCCTTGTGAAGAGATGGCCAATAATATCCCGTCCCTAAAATTTTTTGAATTGTGTTTTTTATAGAATAGTGTCCACCTAAGGGTTCATCATGACAATCCCTAAGGATATCATATACCTCATCATTTCAGATGCACCTGCGTAACACATGGTCAGGACTGCACTTTAAAAGTATGTCCTTAATCCACTCAAAGGAAGAACTCTATTTGATCAATTATTTTTTCTATTTTGAAGTGAAATATGGAGGAACTTTCCCGTGACCAAATAATTGGCTATATATGCAAACCAAGGTGATTGGATAGATATAGAAAATAATTTTTCATCAGGAAAAGTGTCCTCAACTAATTCCCCTTCCTCTGTGTTCTACAACCTGGACAAGAAATCTGCTACAACATTAGCTTTTCCTGGTTTGTTGATTATTGTGATATCAAATTCTTGCAGCAACAGTAACCAACGAATAATTCTTGTACTTACCATAGGCTTATTCATCAAATACTTAATGGTGTGTGATCTATGTGAATGAATATTTGATAACATATGATGTAATGCCTAAATTTTTTGATGGCATAAATTACTGCCAAGAATTCCTTCTCAGTTGTATAATTTTTCTTAGCTCCTATAAAATTATTGCTAATGTAGTAGATGGCATAGTTTTCATCATTGTCAATTTGTCATAATGTTGCTCCAATTGTAGTATTGGAAGCATCAGCCTATATGTGAAATGGTAATGTCCAATTAGGTCCTCTTAACACAGGTGGAGTTATTATTTTCTCTTTCAGAGATTCAAATGATTCTTGACACCTTGCACTCCAGGAGAATTCAGAATCTTTAGCCAATAGGGCAAACATGGGATTGGCTATTGTGCTAAAGGTGGGAATAAACCTACGATAAAAACCAATGTGTCCTAGGAAGCTTCTAACATTAGTATGAGTTTTAGGAGGAAAAAGATTCTTGATAATTTCCACCTTCTTTGGATCAACCTGGATCCCTTGAAGAGAGATGTGATGACCAAGAACTATTCCTTCCTCCATCATCATAAAACATTTGTCTAGATTCAAGGATAACTGGTATGTTTCATAGCGAGTTAAAACTCTATCAAGGTTTTCTAATGTAAAGTCAAAAGTCTATCCACATACTATGAAATCATCCATGTATATCTCAACATTGTTGGTAGTCAAACCAGAAAAAATTGCTAAGACCGCTTGCTGAAATGTTGCTAGGGCATTACACAAACCAAAAGGTAAAACCCTATAGGAAAATGTTCCCCATGGACAGGTAAAGGTTGTTTTCTCTTGATCTTCAAGTGCAACCTGAATTTGATTATACCCACTAAATCCATCAAGAAAACAAAAGTATTTCTTTCCACCAAGGGTATCTAACACCTAATATATGAAAGGTAATGGAAAATGGTCTTTGTATGTTACTTTGTTCAAATCTCTATAGTATACACATACTATTATTTTTCCATTTTTCTTAGGAACTATAACCAATGGAGAGACCCACTGGTTATCAGAAATTGGGTAAATGAATCCTACCTACAGAAGTTTTTTAATTTCTTCCTTTACAATATCCCTCAAGGTAGGATTAAGTCTTCTCTAGGGTTGTCTTACTGGCTTGACTTATTCAGTATAAATCTTATGGGTGCATATATCAGGGTGAATCCCTAACATATATTTGTAGTCCCAAGCAAAAGCATGAACATGCTTCTGCAAAATAATTATCAATTTTTCTTCCTCTTCCCTAGTAATCCAGCTGTTAATGTTCAAAAATTTGCTTGGTTGGACTTCTATTTGTTTTGTATTTGGAAGGACTAAATTCACTTCTTCATACTTGGTGATTAGGGAGTTAAGAGGGAAATGATGATATGGGAGGAAATAAGAAGTTTATGTTTCATTGATTTCTAACAGAAGCATATCCTATATGGAAAAGTGAGAAGGAAAAATCAGGTGATGGTGCCACCCATGTGGTAGTGAAACAGATGTTTCCTATGATAGTACAGATGGCTCAAATTCAAAATTTTGGTTCTACTCATTCCCTAACAACTTATGGATATTTACTTCTTCCTATTATAACCCTTGTTCATGCATAACATTCAATAGGATAGTTTCATTTTCTAAAGTTTCTATGTCATGGAGGTCTTCTGTGTGTTCCCTTACTACCAAGGTGGCTAGTGTGGAAATAACCTCTTCTGGTTCTTCATCTGAGTCAGGAAACCATACCTAACCTAAAATATTGTTTGAGGGTCTTGAAAGAGGATATAGAGAGATATATTTTAGATCAATACCATTCAAAATGGTCATTTTTCCAGATCTGCAATCTATGAAGGCTGCTGCAGTTGCAAGCCAAGGTCTTCCCAGAATGATGGGATATACATGTGCTGAATTTCTTGGTTGTAAAACCAAAAAATCTATAGGGAATTTCCAAGAAGAGACTTATATAGGGACATATTCAATGATACCTTCAAGTTTTGCAACTGACCTATCAGCCATTTCTAAAACTATAAATGTGGTACTAAGATGTTTGAGCTATAATTGTTCCATTATATCCTTGGTCATGACATTTATTACAGCTCCTAGATCTACTAGAAATTTGATATTGATACTGAGCCTATGGTAACTATGATAACTGGACTCCCTAGGTCACTATACTTTGGAGGTACTAGTTTTCAGGACAAGAGATCAGCTATTTGTCCTTCAACCTGAATAGTCTTGGGAAATGCTTTATTTTTTCTTTTTGCTCTTGTAATACATAAATCTCGGATAGTACTTTTAATCACTGGTATATCCTTAATGGCTTGCAATAAGGGCAATGATATAGTTAACTTTATAAGTTCCTTGACTAGGTCTAACTCAAAATTTTCTAGTGTGGTATAGAATCTTTTAGGATATGAAATTATCCTTGATGAAGGTAGTTGTTCTGCCTATGGTTCTATTTTTTCTTTTTTTTTCTCTGTTGTTGGTTTAACTCTAACTGGTTCCAAAGGTTATTGCTTTTCATTTTCCTTGATTTTAGTTGAAACAGGTTCAGGTACAACTTTTCTTGAATGAAATTAGATGTTACTACAATCAAGAACATTTATTTTAGAATTTTCTTCAGCTTCAGCCACATAGACAAGGGATGCCTATCTCATGTTGTTTGGATTAGTGAATGGTTGAGCTGGAAGTTGAGGTTGTTTCACTTGTTGTGTTTGCTATGGTTGGTTCTATTTTTCTTGAAAATTTTGATTAGGTGTAGGCAACAAATGCTGAGTTTGACCTTGATTTCTTTGTTGCCTTGGATAGGACTGGTATTGTTGATTCCACTGTGGTTGATTTTGCATCCAATGTGGATTAGTCTGATTCTAATTCCAGGGTGGGTTTTTTTGATTCCATGATGGGTTATTATGATTTTGATTCTAGGCTAGATTACTCCAACTTATTTTTGGCCATTCTTGGGAATTTGTCCATTGAGAATAATTTCGAGGACGTTGGGGTGGTTCCGATTGTCCCCAAGGCATAGTCCAAGGATTATGCCCCCAATTTGTAGGAAAATGAGGGGAATTTTGTTACTGAGAGAAATTTCCCCCCTATTTTGGTCCAACATAGTTGAGTTCCTTAGTCTGAATCTCTAACACAATTTTGAGTTGTGGTAGTAGGTGGCATTTATCATTCAAATGCTTCTTCGAACAGATACTACAAATGGATAAGATAGACATTTTATTCAAAGGAAACTCCTGCAAAGCATGTTTATTTCTACATCTTGGGTAATAAATTGCCAAATGTTTTATGGTTTTTTCTTTTGCAGACATTTATCCCAAAGTTGTGTTCAATTTCACCAAAATATCAGTTTTAAAATTTGCAAGTTCCTCTATTAGGTCCTTCACATCATTGCCATTGGTACTCTTTTTTCTTCTTCCCTACTTAGTGCAAGAGTAATTCCTACAGATATCCATAATTTCCTCAATTCTGAGAGTATTTACATCCCCTTTTCCCATCAAATCCAATACTTCTCTGGATTCATCTTGTAGTCCTCTCAAAAATATGGTTTTGCATAACTCAGGTTCTACAAGTCCACATCTCCTTTGAACAAAGGAGAAACTATCAACATAGTCTTTTAATGTTTCATCATATTCCTGCTTAATCCTGAATAACTCATATTTCCTATTCCTTACACGGTAATACTCCTGATATTTTTCTAAAAGCATTGCTTCCATTTGATCCCAGGTTTGGATGGAATTTGGCTCTAAGCTCTTGAACCAACGTAATGCTGAGTCCTTGAGTGTTGAGGGAAAAACCTTAAGTTTCTAATTGTCATTTACATAGTCATAGGTTTGACACACTACATTAAATTCAAATAAAAACTGATCAAGATCTTCAGATACAACACCCTGGAAGGTTGGAAGTACTGAAGGTGAAATGGTTTTCATGGGGGATTTTTGTGTTGGATTCAAATGGATAGGATATTCCAATGTTCTGGAAGGTTGGGGCATATCCTAATCATTTCCTTCATTATGGACATAGCCATGTTGGCCATCCCCATCTAGATTTCCTCTCTCTACCATAGTTTCCTATTCCTTGGGAACAGTTAAACCTATCCAAATTTCACTCTTAAGAGGTCCAGAATCCTCTATTGATGATGAGTCTGATGATTTTTCTTTATCAAGATGTTCTAATGATGATGAAACTGGTGATTTTTGTTTCAATTTTTTTGGTAGTTCAAACACAGGTGTTTCACCCCTTAGGCATGAAGATCTTCTTAATGGGACAAGCTAGGGATCCTTTTGAGTAATTCTGCCTTTTTCATCCCTAGGCTTACTCATTCATGTTTACTCTTGAATGACATAAATTATAGGCCAATAGTTGTTACTTTAACTAGCTGTTATATTCATATTTTATCCTGAATTTTCATAGCTCAGTCTAATTAACAACTATTAGACTATTGTCACCTTATAGCAACACTATTCCCTAGAAATGATGCCAAAATGATGTGTTGTCATTATGCACATCATTAATTCTCAATGAATTTGTCAATCCAGGGCAATGTACAAGGCTATTTGCGGAAGGAGTGAACATGGCTATAACTTAGGTCATTTGGGAGCAATAGGTCTTATTGGTGAAACCGATTGTGTGCGGTATTTATAAAATTTTTATCTCTAAATTGCATAAATTGAACTTTAATCTAATTGCAGGAATGGAAACTAATTACTAACTGCAAAAATGAAATCCTAGTTACAATTACAGAATGAAATCTAATTATGTTGCAGAAATAACTCCCTAGTTACAGTTGCAGAATTAGAAATCTAATTATGATTGTAGAAAGGAATTCTATTTACTTTTGTAGTAATGGAAACCTAATTATAACATGGAAATTAAGTCCTATCAATGCTTTGTAAGAGAAGGTTGTCAATCTTCTGTGCAGGGGTTGACAGTAAAACACAAAATGCAGTAAATTGCAAAAAATAGTAAATATTGGAAATGACAATCTGTAGTAATTTGAAAGCTTGCTAAACATGAAGATTACAACCAAACCTATCATTAATCACAAGATAATACTAATCATGAAATAAAATAATATTGCAAATATTGTTAGCTATTTACAAGGAAATGAAATGACAAGTTTTACAACTTATTCTACTGCAGCAAAATTAGAATAAAAACCTTTTGTTAGTCCTTCTCCTAGGTCTGGAAGTGGCCAGCCTCCTTTTCCAGAAGAAGGCATGAGTCTTTCTCTCTCTCTAGATCTTACTCACACTCATTCACAACAAAATGAATAGAAAAAGTAGTGCACTTTATTGATACATCTATCATCTATCTAGTGCATGTCCTTAGTGTATTGCATACATATAAGCATAATTAAAAATTTAATCTAGGAATTGCATATATAAATGCATCCATGGACATAAAAAGCATATCTACCGATCCATATTTTCAAAACTAACAAAAACATCGAATAAATACAAATTTCAAATGCACCTCCTATTCAGTTATTTACTCTATACACTTACGATTGTAGTGACTTGCACTCCATGCAATTTGGAAAGATGAGTAAATTACCATAAGGTTATTTGAACCAAATTATTCATCGTAGAATTTACATGTCTTCACTTCACTCCTGAAGAAGGCCATTGTGGCCAAATTGCTCCACGAAAACGAGGATTTAATTTCCTTTCTTCTATGAATTTTTTATCAAATTATTGAACATAGTGATTCACCACAAGCTTAACTGGAATTGCTATCATCTTGATTCTCTAAGAAGGCCATTATGGCCAAACTAATCCATGGTATAGATATGTACAATTACTCTTAATGGTTTAAATCACATTGTAGTAGGACCTGCCATCTAACAACACATGCAATCATCTTGAATTGTCTATATCAATCATCTTGGTCAAGAAACTCGTCGCTTTCATAACTTATCATTTTCCTCATCTAATCATTGCTTGAGGGGGTAGTCATAATAACAAAATTCATAATCAAAATAAAAAATTGAATATTTAGGCTTGTGAATCATTTTTGTCTTACGAATCATTTCTAACAACTATCTTAAGCTTCCCCATTTGTAGGGGCAAAAATCAAATATAATGAAATAAACCTTTATCATTCCGCCTATTGGACCTATTGTATCCTGCGTGCTACCTGATTATGAATAGATATGCAAGAGCACCAATTTAAGCCTTCCATGTCATTGAAAAAGCAATGATTCTAAGTTGTGCATCTTTTCCCAAATTGGGACATATAGTGTTAACCAAATCAATGAATATCAAAAATCTTATAATATGGCTTTAGGTTGTCTATTTTTGCTCACCATTGTGTTTTCCCACAATGCATCCCAAAAGGGATATCTATAAACACCTAAATCACATCATATTTAAGAGACTACTCATATGGGCATGTTTGCAGACCATATGAATGACTTTGGACTTTTTCAAGACCTAGTAGTGGTTTTAACCACTCAAATAGGGTAGACTAGTCCTATGCAACTCTAGCTATTGATATCAATAGTAGATGTGATCATAGCCACTAAAAATTAGAATGGCTAGGAGCTAGCCACACCCATTGATAGTGGCCAAGGGCAGCCTACTCCTAGCCACACTAAGTGAGAGCATCTAGCCCTGTAACCAACTTGGGCTACCAAAGCTGAGTGAAATCTATTACGCCTAATGTATTCTTGAATGATTAGAGGATGGAATATTTTGGATGTATCTTCCCACCTACCTAAGCACAATTACTTCTTGATCTTGGCTTCCTTGTGAATCCAAGGCCAAGGGGATTGGGTGTCTATAAAAGATCCCAAATTTTGATTGCAAACCCTATTCAATTCATGCACCTATGCCATAGCAGAGCTATGCAATATTGAGTGAATTAAAATCCATTTGAGGTGCAGTAAAACCCTGTACAATTGGAGAATAACACATGTTTTCCTATCAATGGTGGATGCCCTAGTTTGAAACCAACCTCACTTTTCAAGATCCAAATCAAGATGGATTGATGTTGAATTCAACTGCAAAATCGTATGCCAAGACACCAACAACCCTTGAACATAAATTACACAGAAAATCATGACTGAATTCAGTTGACTCTTCTTATATTGGCTGCATGATTTTCCTCTGCAACTGCCCCTGTAACAGTCATTCTACTTCAATTAACTATCTGTAATCATGCTGTTGCGACCTGTCACAAAATCGTGACACTTCTGTCTCTTTGTACTCTTCTCGCCTTTTACCTGCGAAAACATGAAATGTCATGATATCGTGACATTTCTGCCCCTTTGACCTTTTCTTGGCTATTGACCATGAAAACAAAACATGTCGTGAAATCGTGACACTTTTCATCTCTTTGTCCTTTTCTCGGCTTTCACCTGCGAAAATAGAACATGTCACGAAATCACGACACTTTCGCTTTCGTACTCTTCTTCTTTCCTTTTATCGTGATATCACGACACTTTTTCTCCTTGGCATTTTTCTTTTCATTAGGTCATGAAAACCCGACATGTCGTGATATCGTGACACTTTTTCTCTGCAAGCTCTTTCTCTTGAACCTGTCGTGAAATCGTGACACTTTTCCATCCATAAAATCCTTCTTGCAAATTGTCGCAAAATCGTGACACTTTTCTTTGCGAGCTCTTTCTCTTGAACCTGTCACAAAATTGTGACACTTTTCTTTCCATACAATCCTTCTTGCAAATTGTCACGAAATCGTGACACTTTTCTTTGCGAGCTCTTTCTCTCGAACCTGTCATGAAATCACGACACTTTTTCGTTCGTACAATATTTCTTGCAAATTGTCATGAAATTGTGACACTTTTCTTTGCGAGATCTTTCTCTTTGAACCTGTCATGAAATCGTGATAGTTTTATTTGCTTGCACCTTCTCTCCAAACATGTCATGAAATCGCGACAGTTTTCTTTGCTCTTTCTCTCTCTTCCAACATGTCACAAAATCGCGACAGTTTTCCTTGCACTTTCTCTCTTCGACCATGTCGCGAAATCATGACAATTTTTTCTTGCTCAACATGTCCCGACATCACGACAGTTTTTCTTTCTGACCAAACATGTCGCGATATCGTGATAGTTTTTCTTTTTGGCCAAACATGTCGGGATATCGCGACAGTTTTTTTACTTGTTTTTTTCTTTGATCTTTTGAATGTTGGCCTCTTCTGTCTTCTTAGAAATTCATTGTACATGCTTTGACTGACCTCTGAACTCCTATCCACTGCATCAACTGATCTATCTGTCTGTGTTGACAACAATGACAATACTGTTTCTGCACCTTGCTCAACAATCTCCCCCTTTGGAATTGTTGGCAACACATGTGCAATTTATTGTAATTCTTCTCCTCATTTGACAATAATACCAAAGGGCTACTGCATACTCCCCCTGAGTCTATGCACAACATTCTTAGACAAACATTGTTATAGTTAGAAAAAATCATGAATATGAGCAAAACTATAAACATAGGCATAAATGCTCCCCCTGATAATGTGGTCTCGATTGCTAGTCAATTCTTGGGAAACGTGACCACTCCCAACTTACTCCGTAGGTACCCAAAAACTTCTTTGGGCAACGGTTTTGTGAAGATATCTGCTACTTGCTTTGTAGTTGGAACAAAATCCAATTTAACTTCACCTTCTGCAACTTTATCCTTCAAAAAGTGATACCGGATTGCAATATGTTTGGTTCAATAATGCATAAGCGGATTATTTGAGATGTTAATAGCACTAGTGTTATCACATTGAACTAAAATTGGCTCTTTGAAGTGAATACCAAGATATTTTAGGGTTTGTCTCATCCATAATATCTACGTACAACATGTTTTTGCTGCAATGTATTCTGCCTCTGCTATGGATAGAGAGACTGATTCTTGTTTCTTGTTGTGCCATGCTACCAACCTGTCTCCAAGATAAAATGCTCCTCCACTAGTACTCTTTCTGTCATCTATACATCTTGCCCAATATGCATCTTAATATGCAATAAGAGTGAATTCCTTACCTTTTGGATACCATAACCCATACTCCATAGTACCCTTGAGGTACTGAAGAATCCTCTTCATAGCTGTCACATGAGTCTCTTTGGGACTAGCTTGAAATCGTGTTACCATGCATACTACCTGTAATATATCTGGTATTGTAGCTGTTAAATACAACAAGCTCCCAATCATAGATCTGTACATGGTTTGATCAACATCTGGAGATTTTTCATCCTTTCTCAACTTGCAACCTATTTTCATGGGAGTGCTAACAGGTTTACAATCCTCCATTGTGAATTTTTTCAGCATTTTTTCACATATTTAACATGAGAGATAAAAATGTCCTTTTCATTTTGATTAACTTGCAGTCCGAGGAAATACGAAAGTTCACCAATCATAGACATCTCAAATTATTTCTTCATTTTATTTGCTATGTCTCTACAAGACTCATCCATGCTACTGCCAAATATGATATCATCTACATAAACAACAAGTACAATAAGATGGCCATTCTCTGTTTTGACATACAAATTGTTGTCCACCATACCTTTCTTGAACCCTTGTTGAATAAGATAGTTATCTAGCCTTGCATACCATGCTCTGGGTGCCTATTTCAGACCATACAAAGCTTTATTTAACTTGCAAAAAAAATTGGGATTGTCATCGAGTTGAAAACCATCTGGCTGCTCAATATAAACTTCTTCAAGTTTGCCATTCAAAAATGTTGATTTCACGTCCATCTGATAAACTTTGAAATTATTGTGCACAGCTAAAGCCAAAAACATTCTGATTGCCTCGAGTCTAGCCACTGGTGCAAAGGTTTCCTCAAAATCAATACCTTCAACTTGAGCATAGCCTTTACAGACCAATATTGCCTTATTTCTGACAACCTATCCATCTTCGTTCAATTTGTTTTGAAAAATCCATTTAGTACCGATTATGTTTTTATTTGCAGGCCTTGGTACTAACTCCCAGGTTTTGTTTTTCTCAATCTGATCTAGTTCTTCATTTATTTCCTTCATCCAACTTTCATCTGTGCTTGCTTCAGCAACATTTTTGGGCTTAATGCTAGAAAATAAAGAGTAGTTCCTTACTACTATTCTCCTTTTCTGAATACCAACTATGGGGTCTCCAATAATTTGCTCTTTGAGATGATTTTTTTGCCAGTTGCTTGTTTTGAATTTCTTGTTTTCTTCTACTTCTAAGTCAATTTCCTTATTCTATTTTGTTTTCTTTTCTTCATCTCCTTCAATAACTTCTTCATAAATAGGGTATTTTTCTTCATAGCTAATTTCTCGTTCCCTACCTTCATCAACCTTAACATCGGCAATCTCCACAATTTTCTTTAGCCTTTTGTTATAGCATGTGTAGGCTTTGCTTTTTTTCGAATAGCCAAGAAAAATTCTTTCATCAGCTCTATCTTCAAACTTACCAAGATTATCTTCAGTTCTTTTGATGTAGCACTTGCTACCAAAGACTTTGAAGTATCTTGATGTTGCCTTTTTGCCGAACCATAGCTCATAAGGAGTTTTTCTTTCATGTGTCCTCAACATGCACCTGTTTTGGATGTAAACCACAGTATGAACTGCCTCTTTCCAGAATCTGTCTGCTATTTTGTTCTCTATCAACATTGTCCATGCCATTTCCTGCACTGTCTTGTTCTTTCTTTCAACAACACCATTCTACTAAGGTGTCCTTACTGCTGAAAACTGTCTTTTGATCCCATATTTCTGACAGTACTCTGCAAACTCCTTTGAGATAAAATCTCCTCCTCTATCTGATCTTAAGCATTTAATTCTTTTTCTTGTTTGATTCTCAACCTATTTTTTGAAAGTCTTGAACATTTCAAAGGCATATGATTTAAGCTTTAAAAATAGTACCCATGTCATCCTAGAATAGTCATCTATGTACAGCATAAAGTATTTGTCACCATTTATGCTTTGTGTTCTCATGGGTCCACATAAATCTGTATGTATTAGCTCTAAAGGTTTTATGGTGAAGTATTCCTTTGATTTAAATGTGGATCTAGTTTGCTTCCCTTTTTGGCATGAAGCACAGATGCTATTTAATGGTTTTCCAATGGTGGGTATATCTCTTACTGCCATTTTTGAACTTATTTTTACCAGATTGTCAAAGCTAATATGACCAAGCCTCTTGTGCCACAGCCAATTTTCATCTTCATTTCTAATCAAACATAATCTTTCTGAAGTCTTTGAGAGAATATACAGGTTTCCAGAAGTCCTCGATCTAATAGCTATCATCTTCCCACTGTGTGCTTTTCTGACTTCATAGCCTTTCTTCTTAAAAATGACTTCATGACCTCTATCACAGATTTGGCTTACGCTCAGTAGGTTGTGCTTCAAACCAATCACAAATAGGACTTCTTTGGAATTGATTTTTCCGTCACTTATCTTGACTAATCCTTTGCCAACTATCTTGGCTCCATCATTATTTCAAAATTTAACTGAGCCACCTTCATATTTCTGTAACTTTCAAACTTTTGTTTATCGCCTGTCATGTTACTGGAGCATCCACTATCCAATAACCATGGTGTAGATTGGTTCTATGTTTTGAATGTTGTCTGTACAATCAAGGATTCCTTTTCTTTCTTGGGTCACTCCTTTTCTTTCCACTCTGGTTTGACTATAGTTTTGGTCACTTGTTTAGACTTTTCTTTGTCAGTGGCCTGTGCATGCTTTTTTGGGAATTTTTTATTTTGTCTTAAACCAATTGGTTGAGATTTTCTTCCCTGATATTTATTTGCTGCATATGTACTTCTATAATTTCTTGCAATGCATCCAAAGTTATGACAGTTATAGCATTCTACTGCATAATCCATCAAGGATGAAAAGACATTTCTACTGGTGAAATTTCTTTGTCCTATATTATAAATGTAGTCTGAAATCTTATGACCGTAAGCATTGCATTTAAAACAATAACCAAAAAATGATTGATTGAACCTGGGAGTTGGTTTTCACCATTTTGTAGTAGGAGCCACAAATCTTCTTCTCCTTTGATGTGAGATGTTTGTGAATCCATCATTGTCAGCACTCTTTTTGTGCCTGGCATTATTGCTTTCTTTTGCATGATTTGTTTTTCCTTGATCAACCCTAATCTTATCTTCTTTCTTTATGGGTTCTATAGTTAAGGCCTTTGATCCATTTGACAATTCTCCTTCGACGAAGCCCAATCCAAATTTGATGTCTGTACTCCTTTGGCTATTTATAATCTTTTCAAGCTTCACAGAGCTTCCTTCAATTTTGTGATAACAACTCAATTTTTGATCCATCTCTTCTAGCTGAATCCTTAAACCAACAATTTCTTCTTCCATTTTGTTTCATTCATCTATTTTCATGGTTAATTGTACTTCGAGTTCTTCAAACATTTTCTTAAATTTGTCTGTCTGTACTTTCAAACTATTTATTATGTCATTGGCATTCTCTAGCTTTCTTGAAACCTTTTTATTCTTTTTCCTTTTTGTACTCAACTCTTTAAGTGCAGCAACCAACTCACCTTCCAGATATACTTCAACCTCATCCTTAAGGTTTTTATCACCTTCCTATTTTTCTTCTATTTTTTCTTCTTCAAATGCCATAAACAGAGCTTCACCTATTTCTTCTTTAGAATCCTCACCTGAGCTTTCTTCAGAAGAGCTGACATTCTTGGATATGAAACTTTTCTTCTTGAAGTTGCTTTTTCTAAAATTTGGTTTCTTCTTCCAGTCACCTTTTTCTTGGTGTGACCCTTCATCATTTTTGGTTTTCTCATTCATTGGACATTTATCTGCAAAGTGCCCGATGCCTCCACAGTTGAAGAACTTAAACGATAACTTTCCTCTATATTTTCCTTTTCCCTTTATAAGTTTCCGAACAAAGTTAGCTTCCATTTCATCCGATGTCTCTTCATCCTCAAATTCTTGTTTAGTTTTTATATTTTTGTGTGCTTTAAAAGCAACTTCTTTGTCTGTGGGCTTAGCTTGTCCTATTCTCATTTTGTATGCAGTCAAAGAACCATGCATCTCATCCATGCTAAAAGTATTGAGATCTTTAGCTTCTTCTATAGTAGAAACTTTAGAATTAAATCTTTTGTGAAGAGTTCTTAGTACCTTTTTCACGACGACCGCATCTTTCATTTCCTCACTGAGTCCTCTAATCGCATTAATGGTTCCATTGAATCTCAACATATAGGCCTTTATGTTCTCATCGTTATTCATTATTAATGCTTTGAACTGAGCTCGATGCATTTGTAGCTTGGCTTCCTTGATCTTGCCATCTCCTTCATGAATGCTCTTCAGTTTTTCCCACATGTATTTTGCCGTTTTATAGCTCATGATCCTTATTAGTTCACTTTCCACGAAACCACACATTATAGCATTCTTTGCTTTAGAGTGATTCTAAAATGGCTTTTTATCGATAGCATCGGTTGGAGGTATGGCGGGTATTGTGTATCCACTTTCTACTGACTCCCAAATGTCGTATCCCAGAGCACAAAGATATGTCTACATCCTGATTTTCCAAAATGAATAATTAGTTCTGTCAAACAATGAAGCTTTATTTGATGAGAATACTTCACCACCTACCATTGTGTTCCTTCCCAGATCACCTTAGCTAATTAAGCTTGTTCAGGAACTTGGCTCTGATATCAATTGATGTTCTCACAATGACACTGAGAGGGGGGGTGAATCAGTGTAGCTATTAAAATTCAAATCTACAACTCTTAAAGCTGAAGCAAAGAGAAATTAAAAGTAGATGAAGCAATTATCACAAGAGAGCACACCACAAAACACAGTGTAACGAGGTTCACCAATTTGGCTACTCCTCAAGAATGACTACTTGGACTATGGTCCAAATCCAGCCTTTGCAAAACACCAATTTTATAATCCATTTACCAGCATCCACTAGAAGGAGCACCAACCCCTGATTTATCTGCACCAATAGAAAGGAGCACCAACCCCTGATTTATCTGCACCAACAGAAAGGAGCACCAACCCCTATCCAAGCACCAACTTGGATTACAGTTTTGAAAACTATATTAATGATATAAAAATGCCTTCACTTTTATAAGACCCTGACTGGTCTACAATTTATCAAAACATAGTAAACACTTATGGCTCTTCTTGTCACTCTCTTACAACACTCTTCTAACCCTCTTTCGATAGAACTTTCACACATTCAGTGGCAACCTAATTCTCCATGCAACTGCCCTTTTATAACAATATTTTCATCTTGAAACACCTGTTCTTCTATGACTTCCATAATCCTACATGCACCCTATTAATAGACACTTCTGAAAGTAACTCCTTTATCACACAGTAATTTGTACATGCATTCTATTAATAGCTCTGTTTCTTATGTGGGACTTTCAGTATAACTGCCGCTCGATGGCTACACTGCTTTACGGGCCCTATAACTGTCGTTCTGTCTTTAATACACTGTGCTTATTTTAGCTTGCATGATTTCTATTTGTAACTACCCCTGTAACTATCACACTAACTTCAGTTGACTCTTCTTATATTGGCTGCATGATTTTCCTCTACAACTACCCCTATAACTGTCGTTCTACTTCATTTAAATGTCCGTAATCGTGTTGTTGCGACCTATCATGAAATCGTGACACTTTCTACCTCTTTGTCCTTTTCTTGGCTTGCACCTGTGAAAATAGAACATGTCATTAAATCACAACACTTTCGCTTCCATACTCTCCTTCTTTTCTTTTGTCGCGATATCGTGACACTTTTTCTCCTTGGCACTTTTCTTCTCATCGGGTCACAAAAACCCGACATATCGCGATATCACGACACTTTTTCTCTACGAGATCTTTCTCTCGAACCTATCGTGAAATCATGACACTTTTTTGTTTGTACAATCCTTCTTGCAAATTGTCGTAAAATCACGACACTTTTCTTTGTGAGATCTTTCTCTCGAACCTGTCATGAAATCATGACACTTTTCCATTCGTACAATCCTTCTTGCAAATTGTCGTGAAATCACGACACTTTTCTTTACAAGCTCTTTCTCTCGAACCTGTCATGAAATCGCGACACTTTTTCATCCATACAATCTTTCTTGCAAATTGTCGCAAAATCATGACACTTTTCTTTGCGAGCTCTTTCTCTCTGAACCTGTCGTGAAATCGCGACAGTTTTCTTTGCATGCGCCTTCTCTCCAAACATGTCATGAAATCGCGATAATTTTCTTTGCTCTTTCTCTCTCTTCCAACATGTCGTGAAATTGTGACAATTTTCCTTGCGCTTTCTCTCTCTTCGAACATGTCATGAAATCACGACAGTTTTTCCTTCTTGCTCAACATGTCGCGATATCGCGATAGTTTTTCTTTTCGACCAAACATGTCGTGATATCGTGACAGTTTTTCTTTCTGGCCAAACATGTCGTGATATCACAATAGTTTTCTTACTCATATTTTTCTTTAATCTTTTGAATTTTGGCCTCTTTTGTCTTCTTGGAAATTCACTGTACATGCTTTAACTGACCTCTGAACTCCTGTCCACTGCATCAACTGATCTATCTGTCTATGTTGAAAACATTGACAATACTGTTTCTGCACCTTGCTCAACATCTTCCCACCTACCTAAGCATAATTACTTCTTGATCTTGGCTTCCCTATGAAGCCAAGGCCAAGGGGATTGGGTATCTATAAAAGATCCCAAATTTTGATTGCAAACCCTATTCAATTCATGCACCTATGCCATAGTAGAGCTATGCAATATTGAGTGAATTAAAATCCATTTGAGGTGCAACAAAGCCCTATACAATTGGAGAATAACACATTTTTTCCTATCAATGGTGGATGCCCTAGTTTGAAACCAACCTCACTTTTCAAGATCCAAATCAAGATGGATTGATGTTGAATTCAACTACAAAATTGTATGCCAAGACACCAACAACCCTTGAACATAAATTACACAGAAAATCAAGTGATAACAAACTAAAATTTAGAAAGTAGAGCCCTTGCCCTGTGAGCACTATTTTTGATAGTGACCCGTAGGCTCTGCCATCATATTTGATGATGATTAATAGAGCCCGCTACTCTGGTTGATAGTGACTAGGATCTGATTTAGCATTTTCTATATTTTAACCATAGATTTGTATTCCTTGTATTTTCATTTCTTGTTTAACATAGATTAATCTCATTTTATTTCATTATTTATATTCTATTTTTAGCATTTCATGCATTTCACTTTATATTTATGCATTTTCTTTCATTCTTGCATTCATTTTGAGACTAGCCTCATTTTGAGAGGTATCATTTTCTATTGATGTGTTTTCTAGTTTCTTTATGTGTAGGTGATAGATCTATCCAAGGATAAAAGGTTAATCAAGGATCCAAGAGCATCATCATGCTTCTTGACATCAAATAAGGAGGAAAATAATAAGTCCTCATATAAGCAAAGTAGTGGAGATCTAAAGAGCTTGTAGAATACATCACCCCAATTTTAGGGCTAAAAAAAATTGTAATCATGTATCAAATTTGGTATCCTTAAGAGGGAAAAATATGTAACCGAGCTTTGAGATTGATTAATACAAAGAATGCATTACTTCTTGTCAATTTCATTTGGCTATACATGTTTCATTGCTCTAAATTTGTTATCATGTTACAATTAGTTTAGACATATACTTTTTAGGACTTTACAATCACTAATGTTATTATGGAATTTTCATCCATTAATACCTACCCTTCTTCTGCCTATATGCTAGGTTCTACTTCCTACTTTTGAGTTCGATGAGTGCCTTTTTGGACCTAGACCTCATGTAATTCTTTCTATTTTGACGATTCTTTTTTAGTTATCATTTTTTGTTACTTTGGTAGGGGTTTTTATTTTAACTTCCCCTACTCTTTCTCCTTGTTCACATGTCTTATTAAATTCATTGTGGTATTTTCTTGATTAGGGCTGATTTTTACAACCTCATTCTTCTTATTTTATATTACCACCTCTAGGTTTTCTTGGTCATAAGATATATTGAATACCTTATATTCATATAGGTCTAGGCTTCCATAGGCTACTGATGCATTTTTGTTATGCACATCATTAATTCTCAATGAATTTTTCAATCCAGGGCAGTGTACAAGGCTATTTGCGAAAGGAGTGAATAGGGCTATAACTTAGGTCATTTGGGAGCAACAGGTCTTATTGATGAAACCAATTGTATGGGGGATTTAGGACATTTTTATCTCTAAATTACACAAATTGAACTTTAATATAATTATACAAATGGAAACTAATTACTAACTACAGAAATGAAATCCTAGTTACAATTACAGAGTGAAAGCTAATTATGTTGCTGAAATAACTCCCTAATTACAGTTGCAGAATTAGAAATCTAATTATGATTGTAGAAAGGAAGTCTATTTACTTTTGTAGTAATGAAAACCTGATTATAACATAGAAATTAAGTCCTTTAAATGCTTTGTAAGAGAAGGTTGTCAATATTTTGTGTAGGGGTTGACAGCAAAACACAAAATGCAATAAATTACAAAAAATAGTAAATTCTGGAAATGATAATCTACAGTAATTTGAAAGCTTGCTGAAAATGAAGATTATAACCAAACCTATCATTAATCAAAAGATCATCCTAATCATAAAATAAACTAAGATTGCAAATACTATTAGTTGTTTACAAGGAAATGAAATGACAAGTTTTACAACTTATTTTGATGCAGCAAAATCAGAATAAAAACCTGTTGTTAGTCCTTCTCCTAGGTCTGGAAGTGGCCAGCCTCCTTGTCTAGAAGAAGGTATGAGTCTTTATCTCTCTATAGATCTTAATCACACTCATTCACAACAACATGAATAGAAAAAGTAGTGCACTTTATTGATTCAAGAACATAATTATAGTATTGCTGTTAAAAACCCTATTACAGGACTATAAGAGTCATTTTTCTGCTATTTTCTTATTATTATATTTCTTGCTTATTTTATACCTTACCTTAGCTCAACCTAGATGGGAGCTATATATTTATATATATCCTAAAATCTATTTACAAACTGAGAATATTTCATTCCTATATTACAAATCTATTCCTATTATGCTGTAGCATTTCCTGGGTTTATCCTAGAAGAGGATCAAAATTGATCTTTTCCATGAATGGTGGCTTTGGATGGCAAGGACGACAAATTCAGATGGGAGATATTTTCCTTTAACCTTTTCAACCTTATTTCCCTTTTTCCATCATCAAAAATTAGTCAACAAGTCAAAAAGCACTTTTTGTTCTCATTTCGAAGATAAGTGGCTCATTCCAAAGAGACTGTATTTCTCATTCCGAAGATGTTCACTCATTCCGAAGAGACTGTATTTCTCATTCCGAATATGTTTGATCATTTCAAATATCTTAGGAATGAACAACTGTGTGCTATTCAAGTGATTTCATCTACATTTCTCAGGTGGGTTAGTTCTCAGGATCAGATTGCAATAGCCTTCATCTCTCTCCATGTGTGAATTCCATGCCTTTCCATTCATTGGAAGCTAGCTAGAATTTACATTGGAAAACTAGTTTCTGCTGCACAGTAACAGTTTGCTTGCACTATTTGCTAGATTTAGATAAATAAATTCTTGAAACACATCAAAACAAAACTAGTGAAGTGATGCTATCAACCTAAGCATACTTATCATTTAGCAAGTCATGACAAAGTAACATAAAACTATGCAAAAACTATAAAAATTAGAATATAGTATTTCTAACACATTGATCATGCAAACAGTTAATACACAGCATATTAAATCAACTTAACTAGCATATCAGAATAAACACAAGAGTTTTTAGGCAGTTTCAATGTTCAAAATATGCTATGATTGAGGCATTTCCAGGCCTTATCAACTACCTTTGTCTATTAATTTTTTTTATGGGACCTCCACCATGCTCTAATTTTGTTATCACTCCATTTTAGATTTTTAAGCATTTTTGTATAGAGACCCTGATTTTTATTAGAGGGTCAAAGTCTTTTACCTTTTCATGGAAAATTTTATATATTCTCTTTTGATATTACCACTATAGGAAAATATCCTTTCTAAGTGGGATAAAGATTCCTTCCTATTTTATTTTTGTATTTTTCTAGATCATGTCTTGGTTCATGCTCTAATTTCTTGGAGATATGAGCATTCTTTATACAAGATCCAATTTTTCCATCAGGGTCATAGATCCATATATATTTTATAAAATATAATCCTAGTTATTTTATCTTTGATTCTAACCCTTCAAAAACTCTTATTTTATCTTGGATTATTATTCCCAAATGGAAAGGGGTTTTGTATAATTCCAACTTATTTTTCCCACTTGCATAGGTAGAATCTATCAAATCTATTTGCATTAAGATATCCATACACACCACTCTGTTGGTCACATATTTTGGTAAGATAAACATTACCTCTCTACAACCAAAAATACATATTATAGTTCCTTCCTCCAAGAAAAACCAATATCCTTTTATATTTGTCTATAGGATTTCCATAGTTTATCTCGATATCCATCTAGGCTCATCCCTCTTGAATGCTTCTACTATGGGGACCAGGAATGAATTTAAAATACATGAAAATAGAAATTTTGGCATAGAATATTTGTCCATATGATTATGGGATTTGACTTACCTTGATCATTCCCCTTTCTTAATTATAAGTGCTCAAAATTTTAGCTATTTTGGTATAGAATAAGATGTATTAAAAATGAGCAATACTTGAATTCTTGATTTCCTTCGAAGTTGATCAACCTCTTGTGAATCTATTGAGTAATAAAATCACTAAAGTAAAAAATAAGTGGCGTCCTCCTTGTGTTGCTTCTTAGCATATGCATGATATTTAGCATCTCTTCTACTATTTTGATATCATTGGGAGCTCTAAAAATGAAAGTTGTCATACTTAGGATATCTTTGGTTTCTTGCATATATATATCATTTTTTAAAGGTAACTCTAGCATGGTATTTAAAACTAAGGAAAGCAAATATTGTTTGCAATTTTATGGTTTAAATGGATACAAGAGAGTCCCTTTTACAAAAGTACCTTCGAATGCAACAAAATGATATTTTGTAATGTGAAAGACCCTTCTTCAGTAAGGAGTTGACCAATACCTTAGTAGCCTTCCAATATATCCTCAAGTTGAGTGGGATTATTTATCATGTGCCACTATCAATTTGACCTATCCTTAAGATCTATAAATCCTACAAAAAGGGGTTAGAACATTTGGGTGTCTATCTAGATTAGAGCCCTTGTGTTCAAAGATAAAAAGACTCAAAAATGAGCTAAATCGTTATAAAATATATAAAATTATTTACAAAATAAGAAAATAGTAGTAGTACTTACCTTCTAGGAGGGCTTTTGACATACTAATACCTGAAATTGACCCTTAAAAGGGTCACACCCTAGGGTGCAAAATGTTTTGGTCATAAGGTACCTTGCGACTCTGACTGTGATACCTTGATAGAATTATGGATGATCTAAAATGGTCTCATATAGCTGTTGGAACTCCTATATCCATAGGATCACCTTTAAAACCTACAAAATACACCAAATTTAGGACACAAAAAAGATGCAAAATTATGTTTAGGTGGTGATTTATGGATATTTATGGCAGAGTGGATGATGGAATGTGGGGTAGCCTACCCAGATTTTGATAGAGTTTTGTTATGTTAAAAGTGGATGGATGATTATGGAGGAAAATAACCTCTATTTATCATATTTGGAGAGGTTTTATGGGGCTGAGGTGTCCCATGAGGTATCCTCTGATGTGTCATGTCTCATTAGTATATTTGGGTGAGATAATCACCCATTAGCCTACATGTCATAAATGGGCATGGGATGTGGAGTGGAGTAAGATTCAAATTTTAACTACAATAAAGTTAACCTTGAGTTAAGGATGACTTGGATGAGGTGGAAGGTGACATGGGTATTTGAAATGGAGTAAGGGTTTAGATTTTTGAATTGCTTAGATTTTTGAGATGAGAAAATTAGAGAAACATATGATGAAACTGAAGGACAAATATTGAGACCAAACATAGCTTGTTCAACCATTGAACAATATTCGAATGGATGAGGATCACTTGGAATGGTGACAAGTTGATCGTTAAATTCAAACTTCAAACACTGATGAAGAGTAAAAGGGATATTCTTCATCACATGGATCTAAGGATGTTCGAGAAGCATATTAAAATATGGAGAGCAAGGTACCACATAGAAAAATGTATCTAATATCATAGGTCCAACTTTAAGGGGGAGGGATATAATACCACAAGCTTCTTGGGACTCGTTGTTGAATGTTTTGATGATTGCATCAGATTTAGTTAAATATTCCTCTTTTAATATAAAATTTTAGAGAAATTGATATGTGCATAAATTAAGGGAAGAACCATTATCAATCATAACCATTTTGATAAAGTTTTCCCTAATAAATATAGTAATGTAGAGAGAAGAATCCATGCGTAGGTCTGAGGAAGAAATAACATCATATTATAATGTGATATGATGTATCCCAAGAGAGCTTAAAATATTATTCATAGCACTAGGGAAAATGTCTAGAGAGACATATTGTTGTCTTAGAAGTTCCCACAAATCTTCTCTATGAGTAGGAGAAGTTTGCAAGAGCTCTAAAATAGGAATATTGGATGGGGTATTGACTAGTTGTTGTTTAAGGTCAAAGGAGACTTTAGATTGAGGTCTCAACACTAAAGGTGGAGTTATTTTTTCTGCACTTTTTCTCTGATTATTATTTAAACTCAAGATCGATTTTGAGGAATAACTCTTTTATTTTTTAGAACATTGAGTCAACCGATCTTGAACTTGTTTCCTTGTAGTTACTCCAACCATGCCAACCATATTACCATATGTAGGTGACACATTCTGATATGATACTTGGTTAGCTACCTATTTATTAAGCTTTGGTAATGGATCCTTGAATATTCCCATATCCTGATTTATTGTCAATGTCTGCTGGGTAGAAGATTGGTTATTTGATGGCTGATAATTCCCTATATCAATACATCCTACATAGATCAAATCAAATCTTGTACCACATGTTTCAACTTCTTACAAGAATTTTTCCAATGTCATTCTACTTTATGGTATGCATAATGTCACCCTAGCTTATACCAATTAGTGTAGTATCAACTTACCTTATGGGAGGCAACTCAATCATATTAGCTTCCAACAGTTGTTGTAGAACTACTTCCATGGGTATGCCAAGTCTTGTGATATTCTTTTGTGGAGGTTTTTTAAGAACCATATTTTATAGGTTGTTAAAAATACTATTAATAGATGTACTATCTCGTACACCATCACCTACCACATCCTTATTCTTATACTATGACTTAATGGTTTTATATTCTTTCACTTTGAGCTATCCTCTTATAATAAGAGCTTAGTCCATGTTCCTTGCTAAATCAACTGCTTGATCAAAATATGGGATAATTGTTGTCTCTAATGCATAAGATATCTTCTTACAATTTTTTAATAAATATCTCAAACATGTCTTTAGGAGGTAAAGTATGTCTCAAGCGTACAACTAGATTCCAACGAGATAAGAAATTTGAAAAACTTTTCTCTTTGCCTTGCTTTAAATCATAAAACTCCTTTATGGTTACATTATTTTCAATATAAGCACCAAAATGTTGAACAAATAACTCAACTATCTCTTCAAAATTATTCAAATAATGGTTGGGTAACTGATAGTACCATTCTAATGCCATACCAACAAGACTCTTAGGAAATATCTTTAGTAATAACATATCATCATAGATGAGATCATGGCAAGTTGTTCTAAATTTTCTTAGATGCTCAATTGGATCTTTTGTTCCCTTATATATAGGTAAAAGTGGCATAGGAAAATACTTAGGATAAGGCCTAGCAGAAACCATAGGGTCTAGGGGTTGATTGCACATCTCTTTATAGCTATAATTGAAACTAGAAGGCTAAATTATTTCTACTTTTAAAACCAATTTAGGGTTATGTGTAAGGGGTTGGCCCCAAAATGTATTTATAAAAAAATTGTGAATCAGTTTTGAAATCCAGGTGAATAGTATGCAAACACATGTAGGATTTTCACTATTATTAGGGGTAATGTTGGAAATTTAAACTTAAAATGGTCAAATTATTATAAAATTTGGGCAAATTGACCCAAAATAGATTGCACTTAAAATGTTTTGGCTAATGGGCCCTAGTAAAGAGTCCCATATATTAGGTAATTCTAAATTTTGAAAATCCTAATTTTAGTCAATTTGGTGATAAATAGTCGTTATGCATAACCCTGAACCAATTATTTCACCATATTTGTCAAATTTTGCACCTTTGGATTATTGTTGTGCAATACCCCTAAATTCCCTAAGGGAGGGGTATAGGTAGGTTGTTGAACGGGTACTTGGCACATGTTGGAAGCATTGATACTATTGTGATATGTGATACCTTGCTAGAGAGGATAACTTACAATTGGTGGAATAGAAGCAGGAATATTGAGATTAGTATATTGAGGAGGAAATTGAAAATAATCTTGAGTGACACTACAAGTGGGAGGAACTTCTAGACTCCTTCCAATGTTGGTGGTTACAATAGTGGCATAGGTTGGTTGATGGGTATGATTACCATAATTAAAATATTCTAACAAAGGGTTATCATAAATATGCCTAGGAGAGATGATTGGAGGAGGAATAATATACACACCTCTTTCGAGTTGAGCTTTCTATTCCATAACCTTAAGCAAAGACTCCTTATGGTGTTCCATGAAACCCAAAACACAATCAAATGATTAAAAAATGTAGCGACCCTTAAGGTCTTCAAGGGGATCATATTTTGTTTTAGTTTCAACATGTTCTTGCTCTTTTACATAAAGTTTAGGGTTCTCTCTATCAATATGATCATCTTCTTGGGGAACATGATTAGACTCAAGAAGATTTCACTAACTTCTAAGGAAGGTAGCCATTAGAAGAAGCGAAAGGATAGGAGATAAAACTAGTAAAAAAAATACACAAGATAGTTATAAAGATATTATTAATGTTCTCCTAGCTTTAGGTAAACAAATTAGTGGTCTTATTTAAATTTTTAAAATAAAATGAGGTGTTCACATCAGGTTTACCAAATATGTAGAGGGGAAAAACTACCCTACCATGTATGATTCTTGACTGGATCCGTAAGGAATGTGAGGTGAACCACAAGGGTACATTGTTCTCTACACTCAGTGTAGAAGGATTCACTAGGAATGATTTTAAGACTCGCTCCAAGTCTATGAGTTTTGGAGAATGTTTAATGTATTAGATATAGGACAATAATCTATGTTTTGCCTTTCTAGATCTAAGCTATGAAATATAAAGGACAATGTAGAAATACATAATGCAAGAAGATAATAGCTAACCCTATAATGATTCTTTCTTTGAATGCCTTCTAACCCTAGGGTTTTAAAAAAAAAATCTTTAAACAAGGGCTCAAGAGGATATGCACAAAAAATATTAAAACCCTAAATGCACACTATATGCTTTTTTTCCTTTCAAATGCCTAGAAATAAATTAGATACATATATTTTTAAATCAAATATAGGGTTTTACAATAGAAATAATAAAAACTCAACAAAAAACCTAAAGACTAATTAGGTCACTTATCTTATCCGGTGGATGATCCTTGCTTTTATCCTTTATCCAACAATACCCAATAATTCTTTTTCCTAAAAAATATATTGAAAAACACTTGAAAAATATGATTAGCATTAGGGGATCTACTTAGGCCATTGTATATCAATCCTTGGAGGTGCAGCAGTCAAGCCCCCTAGGTCATTTTTGATGACCTTTAAAAATAGAAGTGAAAGGTGATCTTTGGAAGATAAATAAGCATAATAGAATTTAGTAGACCAAAATGATAAAATTGAGTACATAATTCTCTAACATGGCCTAAATATGGTGTATAACACATATCTAGGATTTGTGGGTAACAACTTACCCCCAAACATGGTCTATGCAAAATCAGACCTTGCAAGGAGTGACAGTGATTTCATATATCGACAAAATCGTGCCCCAAAATGATCAAGCACGATTTCATAGAAGCAAGGAAAAATCTTAAAAAATGTGAATTGATAGATGTGTAATCAAAATTTAACTAATATGCAAAATACAGAAGAGCAAAAACAACTTGGTGGTAGCAAAGAAGCAAGCAAAAGGTATGGAGACCTCCAAGTAGTAGATTCCTCCTTAGAGCTTCAATACTTGTCCACCAAGGGTAGCAAAACACAATTCAATGCAATAGAAAACAAAGATTCAATAGTTCACACTTCACACTTGCAAATTATCTTACTTGTGAAATAAGAAGACCTCAAGAAATAGAACTTAAAATTGAATTGTTGTGTGAAATGAACTTCAAACCCTCCTTTTATAGTGGATTTGAAAGACGAATAGGTGGGAAAAAATAATAAAATTTGACCTCAAAAGAAATCAAATTTGGAAATTAGGATTTTCTAGAAGAAAACCCTAGAAATGCAAAATCACACCCCCAAATTTTGACCATGATTTCATATGCGAAATCGTGCCCTTCAAAAGTGGACCACGATTTCACAATAGCTAGATATCTATGCAATTTTTATACATTTTGGAGGGACAAATGATGTTATAATGGGATATATCATATACCACTAGAAATATATTTTTTATCTTTGATTCAATGGTGTAAGATTCAAAGGGAAAGAAGAATATTTGGTAGGGTAATAGTTGAATCAAATATGACTCTTCTTTTCCAAGGAGAAAATAAGGGATCTAGTAAAAATTAATAATCTTAGTGGGTCAAATTTTTGTGTCTATAAACCCAAATTATATCTTGCATCCAATTTTTGAAAAAAATCAAAGTTAGCTCTCCAATGCAACTTTTGGATCTGAAATTCGATGCTCCAGTTGAAAGCTATGTTGAAAAATGTGTTAGTGCAAAAATAGAAGGTGTTTCTTTCAAAAACAAATTCTCTCCTAGCATAATATTCTATAAATATTATTCTAAATATATAATATGATTTTCTCACACCTTTTAGAATATATTATTCTAATTTTCCCCTTTTTTAAAAAACAAATCCCCCCATTTTTTAAATAGTCCACTAAATTTAAATGTGGGATATTTTGGAGAAATGTATTGGTCCACTAAAATAAAAAGAGGAGAAAACATTTAATTCTCTAGATATACTTTAAATCACCACTACCACTTGTCAATTATAGGTAGCCAAAAGTTGAGATGTGCTTTAATTTCAAGATACCACACTTCCGTAAAAGTGGTAGGACGACAAGGCATATCATAATTTTGGAGTGAAGGCTATGGTTCTCAAGTTGGGAATATGTAATGGTCAAAGAGTGCATTGTGGACTACATGTGTCTAGTGATGCTGCTAGGTGGATATAGACTCAAATAAATCATGTAGAATTGGTTGTAGGCTTGGTGTAAGCAACTGTTTGATTTTGTGTTGAGCAAGGTGCAGAAAAAGTATTGTCATTGTTGTCAACACAGACAGATAGATCAGTTGATGCAGTGGACAAGAGTTCAGAGGTCAGTGAGATCATGTACAGTAAATTTCCAGGAAGACAGAAGTGGCCCAGATTCTCAGAATCAAAGAAAAAGACAAGTAAGAAAACTGTCGCGATATCGCGACATGTTTTCTATCGCGATTTCGTGACATGGCCGAGGAGAGAGAAGGCACAAGCAAAATTGTCATGATTTCGTGACATGGCCGAGGAGAGAGAAGGCGCAAGCAAAATTGTCATGATTTCGTGACATGGCCAAGGAGAGAGAAGGCACAAGCAAAATTGTCATGATTTCGCGACATGGCCGAGGAGAGAGAAGGCACAAGCAAAATTGTCATGATTTCGCGACATGGCCGAGGAGAGAGAAGGCACAAGCAAAATTGTCATGATTTCGTGACATGGCCGAGGAGAGAGAAGGCACAAGCAAAATTGTCATGATTTCATGACATGGCCGAGGAGAGAGAAGGCAAGCAAAATTGTCATGATTTTCAGACATGTTCTAGGAGAGAGAAGGCACAAGGAAAATTGTCATGATTTCACGACATGTTGAGGAGAGAGAAGGCAAGTGGGAAAATTGTCACGATTTCATGACATGTTGTCAGAAAAGAAGGCAAGTAAGAAAATTGTCATGATTTTGTGACATGTTTGGAGAAGAAGGCAAAGGAAAACTGTCATGATTTCGTGACATGTTTGGAGAGAAGGCACAGGCAAAGAAAACTGTCATGATTTCGTGACAGGTTCGAAGAGAAAGCGCCAAGGATAGAAAGTGTCACGATTTCATGACAGGTTCGAAGAGAAAGCGTCAAGGAGGAAAAGTGTCACGATTTCGTGACATGTTCCATTTTTGTGGGCCAAAGACAGAAAAGGCACAAGGCAGCGAAAGTGTCACGATTTCGTGACATGTTTTGTTTTGGCAAAGAGAGAAGTGCAAGGAAGCGAAAAGTGTCACGATTTCGTGACATGTGTTTTGGGCCAAAGACAGAAAAGGCACAAGGCAGCGAAAGTGTCACGATTTCGTGACATGTTCCGTTTTCACGGGCGAAAGGCAGAGAAGTGCAAGGAAGCGAAAAGTGTCACGATTTCGTGACATGTGTTTTTGGCCAAAGACAGAAAAGGCACAAGGCAGCGAAAGTGTCACGATTTCGTGACATGTTTCGTTTTCACGGGCGAAAGGTAGAGAAGTGCAAGGAAGCGAAAAGTGTCATGATTTTGTGACATGTCTGGTTTTCGTGGCTGCAAGACAAGAGGTGAACAAGGAGGCCAAAAATGTCACGATTTCGTGACATGTTGCATTTTCGCGGGTAAAAGGCGAGAAGAGCATAAAGAGATAGAAGTGTCACGATTTCGTGACAGGTCGCGACAGCACGATCACTGACAGTTAACTGAAGCAGAACAACAGTTAAAGGGGCAGTTGTAGAGGAAAAGCATGCAGCTATTTTAAGAACAGTCAAAGAAGGAGAAATCGAACAGTCACATAAATAGAATCAAAAAATGCATGCATGCATAGAAATGAATACGAACAGTTATGTTCAAGAAGACGTACAGTCATGGTAGAGATATACGTTGCATGTAACGTAATGCCCACTCTATAAATACAAAAGGAGTTACATAAAGAAGAAGTTACAGTTGACAAGTGGCAGAAGAGAATATTAAAGGAACAGTTACGGGTTGCATGCGTAAATATGGAAGTTAAAAATAGAGACTAATATGTTATAAAAGTAGGTCTGCATGAAGAATAAGGTTGCTGCTGTATGTGAGAAATTGTTGTGGAAAGAGGGTTAGAAGAGGGCCGAGAGAGAAATAAGCAGAGCCATGAGAGAGTGCAGAGTTTGATTAATTGCAGACCAGTCAGGGTCGTGTAAACAACGAAGGCATTTTTATGTCATTAAGATAATTCAGAATTGCAGTCCAAGTTGGTGCTTGGCATTAGGGGTTGGTGCTCCTATCTGTTGAAGCAAAAAAATAAGGGGTTGGTGCTCCTTCTAGTGGGTGCTGGTAAAGTGTTTGTAAAATTGGTGTTTTGCAAAGGTTGGATTTGGATTGGAGTCCAAGCAGTCATTTTTGAGGAGTAGCCAAATTGGTGAACCTCGTTACATTGTGTGTTGTGGTGTGCTCTCTTGTGAAAATTGCTTTACCTATTTTTAAGTTCTCTTTGCTTCAGCATTAAGTGTTGTAGATTTGAATTTTAAATAGCTACACTGATTCACCCCCCCTCTCAGTGTCATTGTGAGAATATCAATTGGTATCAGAGCAAGGTTCTTGAACAAAGCTTAATCAGCTAAGGTGATCTTGGAAGGAACACAATGGCAGGTAATGAAGGATTCTCATCAAACAAAGCTCCTTTGTTCAATGGAACTAATTACTCATTCTGGAGACTCAGGATGCAGACATATCTGAGTGCGTTAGGATACGACATTTGGGAGTCAGTAGAAAGTGGATACACAGTACCCGCTACTCCTCCAACAGATACTTCTGAGAAGAAGAAGTTTGAGAATAACTCCAAAGCACAGAATGCCATAATGTGTGGGCTAGTAGACAGTGAACTGATAAGGATCATGAGTTGTACATCAGCAAAAGACATGTGGGACAAACTGAAGAGCATCCATGAAGGAGACAACAAGATCAAGGAAGCCAAGCTGCAAACTCATCGAGCTCGGTTCGAAGCATTACAAATGAATGACGATGAGAACATAGAGGCCTATATCCATGAGAGTCAATGGAATCATTAATGCAATCGAGAGGACTCGACAAAAAAATCGAAGATGCGGTTGTCATGAAAAAGGTACTTAGAACTCTTCACAAAAGATTTAATTCTAAAGTTTCTGCAATAGAAGAGGCTAAAGATCTAAATAATTTTAGCATGGATGAGATGCATGGTTCTTTGACTGCATACGAAATGAGAATAGGACAAACTAAGCCCATAGACAGAGAAGCTGCTTTTAAAGCACACAAGAATACAAAAGCTGAACAAGAATCTGAGGATGAAGAGACATCGGATGAAACGGAAGCCAACTTTGTTCGAAAACTTACAAAGGGAAAAGGAAAATATAGAGGAAAGTTACCGTTTAAGTGTTTCAATTATGGAGGGGTCGGTCACTTTGCAGCTAAGTGTCCAATGAATGAGAAAACCAAAAGTGATGAAGGGTCACACCAAGAAAGAAGTGACTGGAAGAAGAAACCAAATTTTAGGAAAAGCAATTTCAAAAAGAAAAGTTTCTTATCCAAGAATGTCAGCTCTTCTGAAGATAGCTCAGGTGAAGATTCTGAAGAAGAAATAGGTGAAGCTCTGTTCATGGCATTTGAAGAAGCAAAAATAGAAGAAAAATAGGAAGGTGATACAAAAAGTAAGGATGAGGTTGAAGTTTATCTGGAAGGAGAGTTGGTTGCTGCACTTAAAGAGTTGAAAACAGAAAGGAAAAAGAATAAAAAGGTCTCAAGAAAGCTAGAGGATGCGAATGACATAATAAGCAGTTTGAAAGTACAGACAGAAGAATTTAAGAAAATGTCTAAAGAACTTGAAGTACAATTAACCATGAAAATAGATGAGTGCTGCAAACTGGAAGAAGAGATTGTTGTCTTAAGAATGCGGCTAGAAGAAAAGAATCAAAAATTGAGTTGCTATCACAAACTTGAAGGAAGTTCTGCAAAGCTTGAAAAGATTATAAATAGTCAGAGGACTACGGGCATCAAATTTGGCTTGGGCTTTGTCGAAGGAGAATCGTCAAGTGGATCAAAGGCCATAACAGTAGAACAAGTAAAGAAAGAAGATAAGATCAAGGTTGATCAAAGGAAAAATGAATCAGGCAAAAGAAAGCAACAGTGCCAGGCATGAGAAGAGTGCTGACAATGAGGGATTCATAAAAGTCACACATCAAAGGAGAAGAAAATTTGTGGCTCCTACTACAAAATGGCAAAGACCAATTCCCAGGTTCAATCATTCCTTTTCTGGTTATTGTTTTAAATGCAATGCTTACGGTCATAAGATTTCAGACTGCATTCATAATATAGGACAAAGAAATTTCACCAGTAGAAATGTCTTTTCACCCTTGATGGATTATGCAGTAGAATGCTATAACTGTCATAACTTTGGACACATTGCAAGAAACTGTAGAAGCACATATGCAGCAAATAAATATCAAGGAAGAAGAACTCAACCAAACAGTTTAAGGCAAAACAGAAAATTCCCAGAAAAACATGCACAGGCTACTGACAAAGAAAAGTCTAAACAAGTGACCAAAACTGTAGCCAAACCAGAGTGGAAAGAAAAGGAGCGACCCAAGGAAGAAAAGGAATCCTTGATTGTTCAGACAACATTCAAAGCACAGAACAAATCTGCACCATGGATATTGGATAGTGGATGCTCCGAGTCACATGACAGGAGATAAACAAAAATTTGAAAAATTACAGAAATATGAAGGGGGCTCTGTAAAGTTTGGAAATAATGATGGAGCCAAAATAGTTGGCAAAGGATCAGTCAAGATAAGTGATGGAAAGATCAATTCCAAAGAAGTTCTGTTTGTAGTTGGTTTGAAGCACAACTTACTGAGCGTAAGTCAAATCTGTGACAGAGGTCATGAAGTCATCTTTAAAAAATAGGGCTGTGAAGTCGAGAAAAGCACACAGTGGGAAGGCGATAGCTACTTGGATCGAGGACTTCTGGAAATCTATATACTCTCTCAAAAACTTCAGAAGGAGCATGCTTGATTGGACAGGAAGATGAAAATTGGTTGTGGCACAAGAGGCTCGGTCATATTAGCTTTGACAATCTGGTAAAAATAAGTTCAAAAAGAGCAGTAAGAGATATACCTACCATTGGCAAACCAGTAAATAGCATCTGTGCTTCATGCCAAAAAGGGAAGCAAACTAGATCCACATTTAAAGCAAAGGAATACTTCACCAGCAAACCGTTAGAGCTGATACATACTGATTTATGTGGACCCATGAGAACACAAAGCATAAATGGTGACAAATACTTTATGTTGTTCATAGATGACTACTCCAGGATGACATGGGTACTATTTTTAAAGCTTAAATCGGATGCCTTTGAGATGTTCAAGATTTTTAAAAAATAGGTTGAGAATCAAACTGGAAAAAGAATTAAATGCCTAAGATCAGACAGAGGAGGAGAATTTATCTCAGAAGAATTTGCAGAATACTATCAAAAATATGGGATCAAAAGACAGTTTTCAGCAGCAAGAACACCTCAGCAGAATGGTGTTGTAGAAAGGAAGAACAGGACAGTGCAGGAAATGGCACGGACAATGTTGGCTGAGAACAAAATAGGCGACAGATTTTGGAAAGAGGCAGTCCATACTACGGTTTACATCCAAAATAGGTGCATGCTAAGGACGCATGAAAGCAAAACACCGTATGAGCTGTGGTTCGACAGAAAGGCAACAACAAGATATTTCAAAGTGTTCGGCAGCAAGTGCTACATCAAACGAACTGAAGATAATCTCGATAAATTTGAAGATAGAGCTGACGAAGGTATTTTTCTTGGTTACTCAACAAAAAGCAAAGCCTACACATGTTACAACAAGAGGCTAAAGAAAATTGTGGAGAGTGCAGATGTTAAAGTTGATGAAGGTAGAGATCGAGAAACAACTTATCAAGAAAACTACCCTATTTATGAAGAAGTCATTGAAGGAGATGAAGAAATGGAAACGAGAAGAGAATCATAAAATTAACCCAGCTGATTTAAGAATTGACTCGGAAGAAGAAGAAAACAAGAAATTCAAAACAGATAGCTGGCAGAAAAATCATCCCGGAGAACAGATTATTGGGGACCCAACAGTTGGTATTCAGACTAGAAGAGCAGTAGTACGGAACTACTCTCTATTATCCAGCATTGAGCCCAAAAATGTTGTTGAAGCTAGCACAGATGAAAGTTGGATGAAAGCAATTAATGAAGAACTAGATCAGATTGAGAAAAACAAAACCTAGGAGTTAGTACCAAGGTCGGCAAATAAAAATGTAATCGGTACTAAATGGATTTTTCGAAATAAATTGAATGAAGATGGACAGGTTGTAAGAAATAAAGCAAGACTGGTCTGTAAAGGCTATGCACAGGTTGAAGGTATTGATTTTGAGGAAACCTTTGCACCAGTAGCCAGACTAGAGGCAATCGGAATGTTTCTAGCTTTAGCGAGTTCATAAAAATTTCAAGGTATATCAAATGGACGTAAAATCAGCATTTTTGAATGGAAAACTGGAAGAAGAGGTTTACATTGAGCAGCCAGATGGTTTCCAACTCGGTGATAATCCCAACTTTGTTTGCAAGTTGAGGAAAGCTTTGTATGGTTTAAAACAGGCACCCAGAGCATGGTATGCAAGGCTGGATAACTATCTGATTCAACAGGGGTTCAAGAAAGGTTTGGTGGACAACAATCTGTATGTCAAAATAGAGAATGGCCATCTTATTGTCCTTGTTGTTTATGTAGATGATATCATTTTTGGCAGCAACAATGATAAGTCCTGTAGTGACATAGCAAATAAAATGAAGAAAGAATTTGAGATGTCTATGATTGGTGAACTTTCTTATTTTCTCGGACTGCAAGTCAATCAAAGTGAAAAGGGCATTTTTATTTCTCAAGTTAAATATGTGAAAGAAATGTTGAAAAAGTTCACAATGGAGGATAGTAAACCTGTTAGCACTCCCATGACAACAGGTTGCAAGTTGAGCAAGGATGACAAATCTCCAGATGTAGATCAAACCATGTACAGATCTATGATTGGAAGTCTGCTGTATTTGACAGCTACCAGACCAGATATCTTACAGGCAGTATGCATGGTGGCAAGATTTCAGGCTAGTCCCAAAGAGACTCATGTGACAGCCGTGAAGAGGATTTTTAGGTACCTCAAGGGTACTATGGAGTATGGGTTATGGTACCCAAAAGGTAAGGACTTCACTCTTATTGCATATTCTGATGCAGATTGGGCAGGATGTATTGATGACAGAAAGAGTACCGATGGAGGAGCATTTTATCTTGGAGACAGAGCTGGTAGCATGGCACAACAAGAAACAAGAATCAGTCTCTCTATCCACAGCAGAGGCAGAATACATTGCAGCAACAACATGTTGTACACAGATATTATGGATGCGACAAACCTTGAAAGATCTTGGTATTCACTTCAAAGAGCCAATTTCAGTTAAATGTGATAACACTAGTGCTATTAACATATCAAAGAATCCGGTTATGCATTCTCGAACCAAACATATTGCAATCCGGTATCACTTCTTGAAGGATAAAGTTGCAGAAGGTGAGGTCAAATTGGATTTTGTTCCAACTACAGAGCAAGTAGCAGATATCTTCACCAAACCATTACCCAAGGAAGTTTTTGAGTACCTTCGGAGTAAGTTGGGAGTGGTCACGTTTCCCAAGAACTGACTATCAATTGGGATCACATTCTCAGGGGGAGCATTTATGCCTATGTTTATAGTTTTGCTCATATTCATGATTTTTGCTAACTATAACAATGTGTGTCTGAGAATGTTGTGCATAGACTCAGGGGGAGTCTGCAGCAGCCCTTTGGTATTATTGTCAAAGGGGGAGAAGAATTATAGGAGATTGCATAAGTGTTGCCAACAATTCCAAAGGGGGAGATTGTTGAGCAAGGTGCAAAAAAAGTATTGTCATTGTTGTCAACACAGACAGACAGATCAGTTGATGCAGTGGACAAGAGTTCAGAGGTCAGTGAGATCATGTACAGTAAATTTCCAGGAAGACAAAAGTGGCCCAGATTCTCAGAATCAAAGAAAAAGACAAGTAAGAAAACTATCGCGATATCGCGACATGTTTTCTGTCATGATTTCGTGACATGGCCGAGGAGAGAGAAGGCATAAGCAAAATTGTCATGATTTCATGACATGGCCGAGGAGAGAGAAGGCATAAGCAAAATTGTCATGATTTCATGACATGGACGAGGAGAGAGAAGGCACAAGCAAAATTGTCATGATTTCGTGACATGGAGGAGAGAGAAGGCACAAGCAAAATTGTCATGATTTGTGACATGGATGAAGAGAGAGAAGGCACAAGCAAAATTGTCATGATTTCGTGACATGGCCGAGGAGAGAGAAGGCAAAGAAAATTGTCATGATTTCGTGACATGTCAAGGAGAGAGAAGGCAAGGAAAATTGTCATGATTTCATGACATGTTGGAGCAAGAGAAGCCAAGTGGGAAAATTGTCATGATTTCGTGACATGTTGGAAGCAAAGAAGGCAAGTAGAAAATTGTCATGATTTCGTGACATGTTTGGAAAGAAGGCAAGTAAGAAAACTATCATGATTTCGTGACATGTTTGGAGAGAAGGCACAGGCAAAGAAAACTGTCATGATTTCATGACAGGTTCGAAGAGAAAGCGCCAAGGATAGAAAGTGTCACGATTTCATGACAGGTTCGAAGAGAAAGCGTCAAGGAGGAAAAGTGTCATGATTTTGTGACATGTTGTGTTTTTGCTGGCCAAAGATAGAAAAGGCACAAGGCAGTGAAAGTGTCATGATTTCGTGACATGTTATTTTTGCGGGAAAGGTAGAGAAGTGCAAGGAAGCGAAAAGTGTCACGATTTCGTGACATGTGTTTTCGCTAGCCAAAGATAAGAAAAGGCACAAGGCAGCGAAAGTGTCACGATTTCATGACATGTTCCATTTTCGCGGAAGGCAGAGAAGTGCAAGGAAGCGAAAAGTGTCACGATTTCGTGACATGTGTTTTCGCTGGCCAAAGACAGAAAAGGCACAAGGCAACGAAAGTGTCACGATTTCGTGACATGTTCCGTTTTCGTGGGCGAAAGGCAGAGAAGTGCAAGGAAGCAAAAAGTGTCACGATTTCGTGACATGTCTGGTTTTCATGGCTGCAAGACAAGAGGTGAACAAGGAGGCCAAAAATGTCATGATTTCATGACATGTTGCGTTTTCACGGGTAAAAGGCGAGAAGAGCATAAAGAGACAGAAGTGTCACGATTTCGTGATAGGTCGCGATAGCATGATCACTGATAGTTAACTAAAGTAGAACAACAGTTAAAGGGGCAGTTGTAGAGGAAAAGCATGCAACTATTTTAAGAACAGTCGAAGAAGGAGAAATCGAACAGTCGCATAAATAGAATCAAAAAATGCATGCATGCACAGAAATGAATACGAACAGTTATGTTCAAGAAGACGATACAGTCATGGTAGAGATATACGTTGCATGTAACATAATGCCCACTCTATAAATACAAAAGGAGTTACATAAAGAAGAAGTTACAGTTGACAAGTGGCAGAAGAGAATATTAAAGGAATAGTTACGGGTTGCATGCGTAAATATGGAAGTTAAAAATAGAGACTAATATGTTATAAAAGCAGGTCTGCGTGAAGAATAAGGTTGCTGTTGTATGTGAGAAATTGCTGTGGAAAGAGGGTTAGAAGAGGGCCGAGAGAGAAATAAGCAGAGCCGTGAGAGAGTGCAGAGTTTGATTAATTGCAGACCAGTCAGGGTCGTGTAAACAATGAAGGCATTTTTATGTCATTAAGATAATTCAGAATTGCAGTCCAAGTTGGTGCTTGGCATTAGGGGTTGGTGCTCCTATCTATTGAAGCAAAAAAATAAGGGGTTGGTGCTCCTTCCAGTGGGTGCTTGGTAAAGTGTTTGTAAAATTGGTGTTTTGCAAAGGCTGGATTTGGATTGGAGTCCAAGCGAGTCATTTTTGAGGAGTAGCCAAATTGGTGAACCTCGTTACATTGTGTGTTGTGGTGTGCTCTCTTGTGAAAATTGCTTTACCTATTTTTAAGTTCTCTTTGCTTCAGCATTAAGTGTTGTAGATTTGAATTTTAAATAGCTACACTGATTCACCCCCCCCTCTCAGTGTCATTGTGAGAATATCATTTTGTAGGTCCAACAAGTAACATGGAAGGAGCTTCAAATATGTTGGTATAGCTATAGCTTGGAATTGTGAAGGCCATATGTGCAGTAGGATTGTGCTGGTGGCCATATGATTAGTAGGTATCACATTATCTATAGCTACTCATCAAGGCAAGGATGTCATTAGTGCAGTAGAAACCAAGTATGGAAAAACCCTTTCCACTCTTTAATTAGACATAGACTTGTGCCTTCAAATTTGTAAAAATGAAGCACTAAAAATTCTTGATCTTACACTCAAAGGATACCAAGTGAAGAACACAAGCTTATACTAAGAGGGGGGGTGAACAGTATAAGACCACTTTTTACTTTTTCTTTCTCAAACAATATTATCCAATATATCAATGGAAATATCAATAGTAGTAATCAAAGCAATGCATAAATCACCACACACAATAGAGACACCAATTTAACATGGTTCACCCAATGTGGGCTACTCCACGGAGAAAATATTTCACTAAAATTTTCTCAACAAATATCTTGGGAATCCTTCCCTATTACAATATTTATGGACCTCTGTCCAAAGGAGACACCAATCCCCTAATCAAGTTCATGGATACCTATCCATAGGAGACACCAATCCCCTTTGTTGGTTCATGGGCAACAAGAGACACCAATCCCCTCTATGGTTCATGGATCTCTATCCATAGGAGAACTCCTTCTCCTCTACTCTGGTTGGTGATCCTCTAGAAGACTACTGCCTCCACTGCACTGGCTTGTGGATCTCTCTCCACTAAATACCTCTGTCCTCACTCAGAATACCTCTATCCTCACTACCCTGGCTAATGGATCTCTATCCACTAGAGACTACTATCCTCTGCTCTATCACCTCCAAATCTTACTCTTAGCTTTGTCAATTCTTCCTCTTCCTTCTACATAAATATACTCAATCTCTATCTCAAATCTACACTAAACACTATCCTTCGGTCTAGCACAAATCTTCTCAAATTCTATCTTTGATCTAGCACAAATCTATCCTCAAATATGCACCAAATCTATCCTCAATTCTATCCTCAAATATGTCCTCAAGCCTTAACACAAAGCTTGATCCAATCACAAATCAACTCTGCTAGATCTACCCCAAACCTTAACTCAAAGTTTGAACAAATCAATCAATAAAATATGCTCTCAAGTCTTCTCAAAGACTTACCTCAAATCTATCCACAAGTCCTCTCTAGAACTTGTCCAATCTGCTCAACAAGTCTTCACCAAGACTTACCTCAAATCTACTCAACAAGTCCTCACTAGAACTTGTCCAATATGCTCAACAAGTCTTCACCAAGACTTACCTCAAATCTACTCAACAAGTCCTCAAATATGATTGTAAGCTTTCACAAAAGCTTCCACAACTCTATCCTTAATTCCATTCTAGGACTTACTCAAATATTCTCACAAGCTTTCACAAAATCTTGCTTAAATCTGTCCTTAAGTCCACTCTAGGACTTACTCAAATCTGCTCACTAGCTTTCACAAAATCTTATTCAAATCAATTGTAAAACTTGCATACAAAACTCAACTCAATATCTTTCAGAAAACCTCTTCAATCACATAAACAAGTTTCACTCATAATCTTGTTTAACTTATAGAAACATATAGAGAATGGTTAGAGACTCAATATGTTTCACACTCACAAAAACACTCAATCACTTTCAAACTCTCTTTCAAATCAATTTAGAATAAAGAACAATTTGTTTCATAGAACTTGAACTATCACTCCAATGCTTTCAATCAATAATGCTCATCCAACTTCACTCAACCATTCACTCAATGAAACACAACTTGCTTACAAACCCTAAATAAGTGTTTCACAATGCTTTCAACAACTCACACTATGGAACTCAAACCTTGACTCAAGATGATTCCAAATTCACATAACAATGATACTCATGTTCTTTCACAAACCCTAACTCAAGATAGTTCTCAACTTCACATAACAATGATACTCATGATCTTTCACAAACCCTAGTTCAAGATAGTTCTCAATTTCACACTCAAATGATCTCACAAACATTCACCAATCATGCATATGAAAAGTCACTCAAACATTTCCAACAATCCTTTTCACTCCAACTTGCATTTCACAACATTCAACCAAACAATATTTCACTCACAAGGATGATATGCCCATACCTTTTATTTGATGGAGATTTGACCTCAAAACCTGTCTCAATCACAATCAACCTCTTTGCCAATCTCAATGGTTAGATATCAAAAATCTTCACTCAAATATTTCCCTCAAAATTATTTCACCATACAAAAATATTAAATCTCAAATACACCTTATAATCTCCAAACTTTAATTAGCAAATATTCAATTAATTCACTTCCACAATAATTTCCTTCATGCACCTTATTTCTCCTCTCAAAATAATTATCACAATATAGCTTTATTTCAAAATACAAAATATAATATTCCTTGCATACCTTATCACTCCTACTTTATAAATTCTAACCACCAAAATTAAAATAAAATATTTTAATTTTATTATCCCTTATATCTCCCTCAACAACTCACAAACCACCTTTTAATTTCACACTATGCAATTTCTGAATTATCAAAACCTTTGGCAAATTAAAATGTGAGAAGCATACCTTAATTTTATTCTGCCCAACCAAAAAACCTTCGGTGAAATTTGAACACCCGACCTCACCTTTCCAAGCACCTTAGCACAAAGCACATCCACCACTTGGGCTACGTGCCCTCATAAAAATACAAGGTGCATGTCTTCCTCTTTATGGCTTATCACTTCTCCAACTCGGTGCAAAAAAAAATCCTTCCCCTTTTTACAAAAGTTGATCTTGTGGATCGAACCCACGATCTCGCGCTCACAAATGCCTTAACGTAGCCCTTAGCTACCACCTACACTACCAAGCACCTTGGAACCTTTTTGGTGCTCCTCTTTGTCTTATTAACATGTCTGCCCACTTGTTTAAAACACATGCAAATTTCCTTTACTCTTTAGTGCTCAAAATACTTAGGACTTTGGGCTCTCACAAATCACATATCGCATGGATAATTTTTTGATAAAAAACTTGCCCCCTTTTATACCATATGCCATGTTGTCCAATACATCGGTGAACTTAGGAAATTCGATTTTTAAATCGAATTTAATTATTTAAACTTTTGGCACCTTAATTAATTATTTAAATTTAAATTTTAACCTATGGTTAAAATATTTAAATTTAAATAAATTAAACCATAGTCTTCAAAATCTGCCAAATGGGTCTTTTGGAGGATTTAAAATTTGATAACTCCTTGGCCCTTGTTTTTTATTCAACTCAACCTGTAACCTAGAATATTATAATATTATTATTTCCTTTTAACCTGCTTATCCATCCTTGGGATGTCCTTTTAAACTGCTTCTCCTTCCTTGGGTCTTTAATCTGTTTAGGCCTTTTTAGGCATATAATATTTAAAATAAATATTATATCCTATTCCTTTGAACCTCTTCCTTGCCTTGTGGAAAAACCATCTGATGACATTAATGATGATGAAACTTGGACATCAACCTCTTGACATCAATGACAACAAAACTTGCTCATATTTCCAACAATCTCCCCCTTTGTCATTGATGGCAACCCATTTTCCTTTTACCATTTCCTTTACCTCTTTCAGTTCTTCTCCCCCTAATTGAATGCTCTCCCCCTAACTCAAATCTCTCCCCCTTTGACATCAATGGCAAAGGGCCACCTTTGGGGCTTGGGGCTAAGAATGAGACTCTTAGCTTAGCCCCTCCCCCACCTCCTCTCTTTGAGGTGGTTAATTTTGGGGTGGGAGTATCTCTACTCCCATAATACACTCGTATTTACCTTTGTCCACCTTCTTCCTCAACTGATCCTTCTGATTCCTCTGAATATTCTTGTTCTTGCTTGTCTCTGGAAATTCTTCTCTACACCACTTGGCTATATGCCCAATATTATTGCACTTATAACACTTAATGTTGTGATTCCTTGAAGGTGCAAATATCTTGAAGTTCCTCTTGGTGAAGCCATATCCATTCCTATCATGAACCCTACAATTTACTACCTTATGACCAAACTGATTACAAGAGTAGCAATACCCTTGGAAGAGATGCCCATTTCTGAAATTTCCATATTCCTATCTTTCATGTGTCCTACACTGTGTAGCCTTGTGCCCAAACCTATGACATGAGAAGCAACATCCATTGAAGAAACCTTGCCTTGACCCCATTGGTCTCTTAGTCTCTTCTACCCTATGTTGTTTCCTGTTCCATCTATTCCTCATTTGTGCATTGTTCCTTTCCTTGTTGAACTTTCTATTTTCCAACTTATCCTTAGAAGTCTCACTCTCTCTTACACTCTCTTCTTCTGAAGCTTCTTCTTCTTTGGAGCTTGAGATTGACTCCTCTCCTTGTTCTCTTTGTTCCTATTCAAAACCAAGTCCTATCTTGTTTGATGAAGATCTTTGTACCTTGATAATCTTATCCAAGGTCTTTGAGCTTCTCCCAAACTTGTGTAGCTTATTTTTAGACTCTTTTACTTCCTTCCTTAGTGAAGCTACCTCATGCTCTAATCTTTCACATTCTAAAACCTTTGCCTCTAACCTCTCTTTAAATCTCCTTGTCTTAGCTATTGAGTTGGTTAGATCTTCTATAAGCTTTCCTTTCTCTTCATCACATTCTTGAAATTGAAGCTTGAGTTTTGAGTTCTACTTTCTTACCTTCCTTAATTCATTAAGAGAAGAAATAATCTCACCCTCAAGATCAACTTCTCCTTCCTCTGATTCTACCTCTATTCCTTTACCTTTAGGATCATCTTCATTCATTTCTAATTGATCTTCAATAGGAGCATTTTCTTCTTCTTCTATTGCCAAAAGTAGACTTTCTTCTTTTGGACCTTCAAGAGCATCTTCATATTCATCTTCACTGAAACTAAATCCATTCCTTGTACAACTATCTTCAAGATGACCAAAGTTACCACACCTAAAACACTTGAGAATTATTGGTGCCCTTTTTCTAACATCTTCTTTTTCTTCTGCTAGAAATATAATTTCTTCTTCTTCATTATCTGAGGACCTTTCATCACTATCACTTGAACTCTTACCTACCTTATCTACATAAAAACTCTTCTTATACCTTTGGAAAAACTTCTTTCCTTGCTTGCCTTGTCCATCCCTACTTTTCTTTTGATACCTGTATTTTCTTGCTTCCCTATTCTTATGATCCTATTTTTCATCATCATTGCTACTTCTAGCTTCTGGATAATCAGATGCATAGTGACCATATTTACCATAATTAAAACACCTAACTGATTTTATACCTTTATACTTTCTTGAGTCCTTGTTCCTTCTGCCATAGTTTGCTTCTTCATCACTGGATAACTCATTACTTGAATCTGACTTCTTACCCTTTGAATTCTTTGTAACTTTGAAGGTTGCTTCTTTCTGGGGGATAGACTCCTCTTTTATTCTCATCTCAAAGGTTGTGAGAATTCCATGTAACTCATCCCTTGTCAAAAATTCAATATCTTTTGACTCTTCTATGGCTGAAATATTTTCACTATACCTCTTAGGAAGTGACCTTAAAATATTGTGACAAACATCTATTTCTTCAACTTTAAACCCAAGTCCTTGCATGGAGTTAACAACCTCATCCACATGAAGTAGATATGTAGCAATGTTTTCCTCATCCTTCATCTTTAGGTCTTCAAATATTTTCTTGTGATTTAGAAACTTTGCCATCTTGACCTTTTTGTCTCCCTCATATATACCTTTCAGCTTATCCCAAATCTCTTTTGCTGATGTGCAATGCATAACTTTTACAAACTCTATTTCATGTAAACCATTTAAAATTCCATTCATTGCCTTTGAATTATTTAGTTGTAGGAGCTTACCATCTTTATCTGTAGGTGGAGTAGTTGGCGGTATGTATCCATCCTCAACTGCTTGCCATATATCATTCCCTAGTGCCATTAGGTGAATATTCATTCTCACACTCCAAAATGCATAATTGTTCCCATCGAACAATGGTGCCTTATTCCCTAAAGATCCACTCTGAGAATCCATCTGTGTTCTTGTAAGATTTTCCTTCAAGTTGTTAAACTCTTTCGAAGGAACCCGCTCTGATACCAATTGAAGAACACAAGCTTATACTGAGAGGGGGGTGAACAGTATAAGACCACTTTTTACTTTTTCTTTCTCAAATAATATTATCCAATATATCAATGGCAATATCAACAATAGTAATCAAATTAATGCACAAATCATCACACACAATAGAGACACCAATTTAACATGGTTCACCCAATGTGGGCTACTCCACGAAGAAAATATTTCACTAAAATTTTCTCAATAAATCTCTTGGGAATCCTTCCCTATTACAATATTTATGGACCTCTATCCAAAGGAGACACCAATCCCCTAATCAAGTTTATGGATACCTATCCATAGGAGACACCAATCCCCTTTGTTGGTTCATGGGCACCAACCCAGAGACACCAATCCCCTCTACTGGTTTATGGATCTCTATCCATATGAGAACTCCTTCTCCTCTACTCTAGCTGGTGATCCTCTAGAAGACTACTACCTCCACTACACTAGCTTGTGGATCTCTCTCCACTAAAGACCTATATCCTCACTCAGAAGACCTCTATCCTCACTACCTTAGCTAATGGATCTCTATCCATTGGAGACTATTGTCCTCTACTCTATCACCTCCAAAGCTTACTCTAGCTCTATTTCTATCTCAAATTTACACTAAACACTGTCCTTTGATCTAGCACAAATATTTTCACTATCTATCCTCAAATTTGCACTAATTCTATCCTCAAATATATCCTCAAGCCTTAACACAAAGCTTGATCCAATCACAAATCAACTCTGCTAGATCTACCCCAAACCTTAACTCAAGGTTTGAACAAATCAATCAATCAACTATGCTCTCAAGTCTTCTCAAAGACTTACCTCAAATCTATCTACAAGTCCTCTCTAGAACTTATCCAATCTGCTCAACAAGTCTTCACCAAGACTTACCTCAAATCTACCCAACAAGTCCTCACTAGAACTTGTCCAATCTGCTCCCAAGTCTTCACCAAGACTTACCTCAAATCTACTCAACAAGTCCTCAAATCTGATTGTAAGATTCCACAAAATCTTCCACAACTCTGTCCTTAAGTCCACTCTAGGACTTACTCAAATCTTCTCACAAGCTTTCACAAAAGCTTGCTAAACTCTATCCTTAAGTCCACTCTAGGACTTACTCAAATCTGCTCACTAGCTTTCACAAAAGCTTATTCAAATCAATTGCAAAACTTGCATACACAACTCAACTCAATCTCTCATATAAAACCTCTTCAATCACACAAACAAGTTTCACTCATAATCTTGTTTAACTTACAGAAACATATAGAGAATGGTTAGAGACTCAATATGTTTCACACTCACAAAACACTCAATCACTTTCAAACTCTCCTTCAAATCAATTTAGAATAAAGAACAATTTGTTTCACAGAACTTGAACTATCACTCCAATGCATTCAATCAATAATGCTCATCCAACTTCACTCAACCAATCACTCAATGAAACACAACTTGCTTACAAACCCTAAACAAGTGTTTCACAATGCTTCCAAAAACTCACACTATGGAACTCAAACCTTGACTCAAGATGATTCCAAATTCACATAACAATGATACTCATGATCTTTCACAAACCCAAATCTGCTCACAAAATTTCACAAAATCTTGCTAAACTCTATCCTTAAGTCCACTCTAGGACTTACTCAATTTGTTCACTAGATTTCACAAAAGCTTATTCAAATCAATTGCAAAACTTGCATACACAACTCAACTCAATATCTCATATAAAACCTCTTCAATCACATAAACAAGTTTCACACATAATCTTGTTTAACTTACAGAAAAATATAGAGAATGGTTAAAGACTCAATATATTTCGCACTCACAAAACACTCAATCACTTCCAAACTCTTATTCAAATCAATTTAGAATAATGAACAATTTGTTTCACAAAAATTGAACTATCACTCCAATGCATTCAATCAATAATGTTTATCTAACTTTACTCAACCAATCACTCAATGAAACACAACTTGCTTACAAACCCTAAACAAGTGTTTCATAATGCTTTCAAAAACTCTCACTATGGAACTCAAACTTGACTCAAGATGATTCTAAATTCACATAACAATGATACTCTTGTTCTTGCATAAACCCAAATCTGCTAACAAGATTTCATAAAATCTTGCTAAACTCTATCCTTAATTCCACTCTAGGACTTACTCAATTTGTTCACTAGATTTCATAAAATCTTAATCAAATCAATTGCAAAACCTGCATACACAACTCAACTCAATTTCTCATATAAAACCTCTTCAATCACACAAACAAGTTTCACTCATAATCTTGTTTAACTTACAGAAATATATAGAGAATGGTTAAAGACTCAATATATTTCACACTCACAAAACACTCAATCACTTCTAAACTCTTCTTCAAATCAATTTAGAATAATGAACAATTTATTTCATAGAAATTGAACTATCACTCCAATGCATTCAATCAATAATGCTTATCTAACTTTACTCAACCAATCACTCAATGAAACACAACTTGCTTACAAATCCTAAACAAGTGTTTCATAATGCTTTCTAAAACTCTCACTATGTAACTCAAACTTGACTCAATATGATTCCAAATTCACATAACAATGATACTCATGTTCTTGCACAAACCCAAATCTGCTCACAAACTTTCACAAAATCTTGATAAACTCTATCCTTAAGTCCACTCTAGGACTTACTCAATTTGTTCACTAGATTTCACAAAAGCTTATTCAAATCAATAGCAAAACTTGCATACACAACTCAACTCAATCTCTCATATAAAACCTCTTCAATCACACAAAAAAGTTTCACTCATAATCTTGTTTAACTTACAAAAACATATAGAGAATGGTTAAAGACTTAATATATTTCGCACTCATAAAACACTCAATCACTTCCAAACTCTTCTTCAAATCAATTTAGAATAATGAAAAATTTGTTTCACAAAAATTGAACTATCACTCCAATGCATTCAATCAATAATGCTTATCTAACTTTACTCAACCAATCACTCAATGAAACACAACTTGCTTACAAACCCTAAACAAGTGTTTCATAATGCTTTCAAAAACTCTCACTATGGAACTCAAACTTGACTCAAGATGATTCCAAATTCACATAACAATGATACTCATGTTCTTGCATAAACCCTAACTCAATATAGGTCTCAAATTCACATAAAAATTATACTCATGATCTTTCACAAATCCTAGCTCAAGACAGTTCTAAATCTCACACTCAAATGATCTCACAAACATTCACCAATCATGCATATGAAAAAGTCACTCAAACATTTCCAATAATCCTTTTTAATCCAACTTGTACTTCACAACATTCAAAAAAATAATATTTCACTCACAAGGATGATATACCCATACCTTTTTTTTGATGGACATTTGACCTCAAAATCTATCTCAATCATAATCAACCTCTTTGCCAATCTCAAAAGTTAGATATCAAAAATCTTCACTCAAATATTTCCCTCAAAATTATTTCACCATACAGAAATATTAAATCTCAAATACACCTTATAATCTCTAAACTTTAATTAGCAAAGATTCAATTAATTCACTTCCACAATAATTACCTTCATGCACCTTATTTCTCCTCTCAAGATAATTATCACAATATAGCTTTATTTCAAAATACAACATATAATATTCCTTGCATACCTTATCACTCCTACTTTATAAATTCTAACCACTAAAATTAAAATAAAATATTTTAACTTTATTATCCCTTACATCTCCCTCAACAACTCACAAACCACCATTTAATTTCACACTCTACAATTTTCGAATTAGCAAAACCTTTGGAAAATTAAAATGTGAGAAGCATACCTTAATTTTATTTTCCCAACCAAAAAAAATTCGGTGAAATTCGAACACGCGACATCACCTATCCAAGCACCTTACCGCAAAGCACATCCACCACTTGGGCTACGTGCCCTCATGAAAATACAAGGTGCACATCTTCCTCTTTATGGCTTATCACTTCTTCGACTCAACGCAAACAAAAAGCCTTCCCCCTTTTGTAAAAGATGACCAAGTGGATCGAACTCGCGATCTCGCATTTGCAAATGCCTTAACTCAGTCCTTGGCTACCACCTATGCTACCAAGTGCCTTGGAACCTTTTTGGCACTCCTCTTTGTCTTATTAACATGTCTTCCCACTTGTTTAAAACACATGCGAATTTCCTTTACTCTTCAACACTCAAAATACTTAGGACTTTGGGCTCTCACAAATCGCATATCACATGGATAATTTTTTGATAAAAAACTTGCCCCCTTTTATACCATATGTCATGTTGTCCAACATGTCAGGGAACTTAGGCAAATTGATTTTTAAATTGAATTTAATTATTTAGAATTTTGGTGCATTAATTAATTATTTAAATTTAAATTTTAACCTATGGTTAAAATATTTAAAATTTTATAAATTAAACCATAGTATTTAAAATCTGTGAAATGGGTCTTTTGGAGGATTTAAAATTTGATAACTTCTTGGCCCTTGTTTTTTATTCAACTCAACTTATAATATTAAATATTATAATATTATTATTTCCTTTTAATCTGATTATCCATCCTTGGGATGTCCTTTTAAACTACTCCTTCCTCGGGTATTTAATCTATTTAGGCATTTTTAGGCATATAATATTTAAAATAAATATTATATCCTATTCCTTTGAACCTCTTCCTTGCCTTGTGGAAAAACCATCTAATGACATTAATGATGACGAAACTTGGACATCAACCTCTTGATATCAATGACAACAAAACTTGCTCATATTTCCAACACCAAGGATGTCATGAAAAACATGGAGAGGGTGTTGAGTTTCCTTGAAGTGCAGGAACATCTCTCAAAAATTTGTATTTGAGGCAAAGAACATAGTGGAGAGTCCGTGGTGGTAGTGAACATAGGGAGGCCATAGAGAATTCATGAGTTATTCAAGTGATCCATGGAGAGAATTACAGGCCCATAAGGCACAAAAATATGTGTTGTATAGTGTGCAATATAGTAACTATAGTTCCACATCTTGGGATAGAAATGGATCAAATAATAGCATGCATGATTCCACTACCAATCAAGGTGGGCACATGCTTACACAAGGTTGATTCCAATATATTCAGGAGATATTGTAGAAGTCTTCACACATTATCTTGTTGAAACCAGGTAGATAAACACTATCGTTGGGAATTTAGAAAAAATCAAACCAAACCACTTAATACAAGACTTTTCATTTGTAAACTAGGCATATTTTTTTTTAATATCAAGACACCCTAGAACAAAGAAACTTAGACCTTAAAAAATAGGGATTTAAAAAAAGAAACTAAAACATCATTATCAAGAGCAATGTTATGGAGCCACTACAAATAATAATTTTCCTGATACTTTGATCAGGGATGCTCTCCTTCGATCAGGGATGCTCTCCTCCTTATTGTGGCTAGAAAGGCTCTTTTCCTTTTGTAAATCTTCAATTTTTAAATATATTTATTTTATTTACAGGGCAAAAGTAGTTCAAAAATATTTGTGGGTTCATATCCCACTTTGTTCACTAGGTAGTAAATACCTTAGACAAAACAAACCCTTCCTAAAAATCTGGGGTATCGTGTGGGGCACAGATTAGCTACCTCGAAGCCCTTCTTGCACTGTAAAAAATGCAAAAGGAATTACAATCTCAAAATCAGATCTCAAGGCACTTTTTTTGCTCTCGACACACATCCAAACATTATGAGGATAGTAAACTAGCAATATTTGGTTTATCACTCTCTGATATTTATTGATAATTTGGAGGAGGCTACCAGGACAAGTTCTAAATAGCCAAGGCTATGGTTAAGCATTCATAGCCACATAGGACCAACAACTAGAATGGTCAATATTCAAAATAAAACATAGCAACAAAAGGTAACCAAAAATAATGAACCCATTTTTGATAGACCAGATAGACCATATCAACCTATGGCTTCAAGCCTAGAGCATATTAGGGGTATCCTTGCTCTGATACCAAATGATAGTTCTATACTATAACCCGTTATAAAATAATACAAAACTAGACACAACAAAATTCCCTATGGAGGCACATAACATGCCTTAGCCTTTCTTGAGAACACTCATTATCCTCCATAATAGTCATGGATTACAAAGTATATCTAGCATGAGAGGAAGAGTTAGGATGGTGACACATGTCATCATGTGAAATCCTAATGACACATGTCAAGGTAAGCATAAGTAACGTACACATTAAATTATTTATAACAAAAAAAAACACTCTAATTAATAACAAAATATTTTGTCTCAAGAGGTGTAAATATTTGATTACATGCGACCTTTGATTCAAGGTTAAATAATTTACATTAAGATTAATTTATAAAATATTACAATAAACCCATCAAGGCCCAAAGGGTGATACAATAATCCACTACATAATTCAATCATGACCTCAAGTGGAGCTTAATACCATGCATTCTAATAATTTTATGGTGTTCTTAGACATAGCTAATGATAAGAAGCATTAATTTATGTAATACAAGTTTTATGGTTTTCATACACATAGCTAATGATAAGAAACATTAATTTATGTAATACAAGTTGAAGAAGAGATGTACATATATAAGAGAGTATGTTATAATCCTGAAGTTTTAGTCTATTTATGTTTAGTGAGGTGTATCTTGATGAAATCAGTGTCCAAATAAGCATTCCAAAAAAATGAGTGCAAAAAAATCCATCCCAAGTAGAAGCCATGGCCTTTAAAAAAGAATCCATATATTGTGCTAATAATTGAGTATGGGGTACCTAAAAAGCATTTTAGGTTATGCATTGATTCAAGCATAATATTGAGAGGAGGCTTTTAAAATTAATAACTAATAGCTATTTGTGCCAATAATACAATGAAATAAAGTCATTGGCTATCCCTAAGGAGTGCTTCACAAGTCAAAAAATGTATGCCTTTGATATGATTCATGATTGAAAACATGGTGCAAGTGAAGATGAACTTAGAGGTATGTCATGATTGATGCTCAACCTAGTTATTTTTTGGTAGATTGATTGTATTAACAGTGGGTTTTTATAGAGGATCCCAAAACCTTATGTACAAAAACAAGGCTGAGCCCATTCTATCCTTACAGGCCTCAAGGGCTAGGACCAAACAGACTTGCAAAATCTAACTAAACCTAATTTAAAATTGCCCATAGGGATTACAAAGGGGCCTCTTTGTGAGAGGGTCAGAAAAAAAAAACCAATCTGAAGCAAACTAAATGGAAGCAACAGAAAACCATGGGAAAAAAAAGAAAAAACCACAAGGAAGGCAGCCCCGGATCCTCCACTACTCTGGATCCTCTTGGTCATCCTTCACATTCTGCTCCTCTTATCCTGGTCAACATCTTGATCAGAGAATTGGTGGCTGATAGGATGTGCCACCTCTGAGTGTCTTCCCTTTATTCTTATGTGTCTTCATGAGGAAACTCTAATCTGGCCATCTTCTCCACCTCATCCAGAAAGGACGACCTCCATGCTACCAAAAAAGAGGTCAAAAGACCTTTATTAACCATGTAATTTGCCAGTAAGTTACCCTCTCGATAGATGTGATTGATTTGGACATCGGTTCGTCTAGATAGGAGGATCCTTGCCTCAGAGAAAATATTAAAAACTTTCCATGAAGGATATTTGCCATTCGACAGATACCTTATAATATTCAAAGAGTCACCTTCGATGACTATAGGGTGAGGATCCTCTGAGAGGAGTTGAACCCCTCTAAGGACACCCTTGGCCTTCACACTATGATTATATTAGATACCCAAGTTCTCACAAAATGTGAGGATAATCCTCCCCCTGTGATCTCTGACCACCCCTCCTGTAGCTGCTGGCCCTAGGTTGCCACGAGCAGTGCCATCAAAGTTCAACATAAGCCAACCCTCCAAGGGGTTTCTCCATTTGACCTTGATCCTGGGAAAAAATATGTTAGGGTGGTCTAGATCCTCCTTGAGGTTCATCCTTTTGAACATAGTTTCCTTTGACTAGATCTTGGGGAGGGAACTAGGAGTGAATTTTAAATTTTATACTGCAAAGGCAAGAGCTTTGAAGGTTGTGGAAGGGGGGTATCTTGGAGGATTACCAAAGACTCTTCTGTTCCTCTCCAGCCAAATCTACCAAAGGATGTGATGGAAGGATGCATCGAAAAGGAACCGAAGCTTAGGATTTCTGAATGGGTTTGGCCATTGAGCAAAGGCTTCCTTGATTGTCATGGGAGGGCTCCAAGGGACCTAAAAGGAGGAGAGGATCATGCTAAACACTGTGGTGGTGAACGGGCAGTGAAGGAAGAGATGATATTCGAATTCGTAATCTGCAATGCATAAATAACACCTACTAGGGAAGGCAAACCCTCTTTTGTGGAGGTTGTCCAAGGTTAGAGCTTTATTCTAAAAAATAATCCAAACAAAGAAATTTGCCTTTGGGATCACTCCTTTCCACCATAATATCTGCCATGGGAAATCCCCCTCAACCTCCTTGGAAAGGATCTCGTAGGCTGTCCTAACCGAGAAGACGCCAGTGTCAGTTCCCATCTAGATCATCTTGTTGAGTCTTCTGGCAGTGGGGATGGTAATGCCCTAGAGGATCTTATCTAGATAGGATACTTCAGCTTCACTATCAATGAGGGTTAGGATGTTCCACTGAGGGTTTCCATCCTTCCTCACAATGTAGTATTTTGCCTTCTTCTGGGATTTTGGGTCCACCAAGGATTAGAGGAGGCCTTCTAAGATGGAGGATCTCCTTCAGCCCATCTATCCTTCCAGAAGTTGATTTTTTGCCCATCTCCTAAAATCCATTGGACTCCCTTACTGAGAAGCTACTTGGATTGGAGGACTATTTTCCAAAAATTGGATTCGTCGGAGGGGGCCTCAGCATCCCAAAAGGAGTAGTTGGTGAGGTATTTCTTCGTGATAATTTTGACCCACTCCATAGGCTCGTTGGTCAAGATCCTCCAAGCATGCTTGGCCACAAGGGATAGGTTCATCAGACTAGTTCTCCTTATCCCAAGCCCACCTTGGTCTTTGCTTTTACACACCTTGTCCCATGCCACCAAAGGGATCCTAGATTTATCTTCGTTCCCAGACCATAGAAAGTTCCTATTAATCTATTCGATCTTGCGGTGGACAGACAGTGGGAGGCTAAATACTAAAATGAAGTAGGTCAAGATCCCTTAGAGGCAAGCTTTGGTGAGGGTAGCCTTGCCTACCTGGGATAGAAACTTACCTTTCTAAGAGGCCAGCTTCCTGTGAATTCGCTCCACCACCATATTCCACATGTTGTCCTTGGTCTTGCCACTATAGAAGAGGGGGAGCCCGAGGTAGGTGGTGGGTGATGAGCACCAAAAATGCTCATATTTTGTACATATTTCTTGGATCAATATGCGGCTGTATAATAAGGATTGCATACTTTTATGAATGATTATATAGATATTTGATATAATTATGCATGTTATCTAATTTGTGTGCTTTTAGTATGTTTTGTGGAATTACAGTTGATTTAGTTAGATTTGGAACGGTCGAGGTCTTTTGATGGACCTGGCACTTTATTTCATCGGGGGTCAATGTAGAGAACACATGCGCCTCCCTACAATTGGAAGATGCCAAGGGAACAAGCACCTCCATGCAGTCATAAGGCACCAACTGAATATGAGCACCTCCCTATAGTCGTAAGGTGCCAACTGAATGCGAGCATCTCCCTGCAGTCGGAAGGTGCCAACTAAAGCGAGTGCCTCCCTGCAATTGAAAGGCGCCAACTGAATGCAAGTGCCTCCCTACCATCGGAAGGTGCCAACAGAAGGCAAGTGCCTCCCCACATTTGAAAGATGCCAATATAATGCAAGCACCTCCCCACAATCGAAAGGTGCTAATAGAAGGCAAGTGCCTCCCTACAACCAGAAGGCACCGCAATAACAAGGTACCTTCCTCATAAGGAAGGCACCACTGATTCTTTTCCCGTTGACCAGATTTGAACGACGTGGACGGCAACGGCTGGTGCAGTTCTAGCTCTGCGTCATGCAGAGCTAAATTGGAGATAGCACCAATGTATGAAAACGTCTTACTGATGCCAGGCAAAGCACAAACCGAAATGAACACGCCGCCATCAGAATAGAATGCCATACATTGATTGCATTCGCCAGACTATTCTAATTTAGTCTGGAAAGAATCGACTATTGTAACCACTTCTATAATAGAAGTTCTACGGGTGTGTTATATAAAAACACATAGATCGTTCTAAAAAATATATAGAAATAATTAATAAAGATCCATTTAGAATTATAGAAGATAGATTGTAATACGTTGATAAATATATTACAGTTCCAGAAGTTCTAAGCGCGTGTTCGATCGGGAAGAAGCTGCTGGAGCTTGGGCCCACTCCAAGATAGTATTTCTTCCCCATTTCCTTTTTTTTTATTTATTTTAATTAGTTTATTGCTTTCATAGGAACGTTCATTAGTTTGCTAGTTCTAGTATTTGCAGTAGGTTTATTTTCAGGAATGTGTACATGATTTATTTTTGTAGATTTAATTCTGTTCTTCTTACGTAATTTATTGAGGAGTGCAGGAATTATTGACAACCATTTCAAGAACACCCCCCAAATGTAGGATTAGCAGATTCACCTCCAGTGGTATTGTAGTTACCTAATTCTGACTCTTCGTAAGTTTACAAAGCTCCCTGGGTTGATAATTAATGCACGGGCATGTAACAAAAATAGGAAACCATTCACCTTGTTTGGCCCGTAACATTTTGGCACCGTTGTCAGGGAATCATCTTAATTAGATTACTTGCAATACCCTGAAACCTTCCATTTGACCTTGTATGAGTTCTTCGAGAAGAAGAGGACCTGACGGTCGCTTTATAAGAACTAATCCATCAGGACTTGAGTCAGCCGAGCATTTTGGATTTGAGTTAGACTCGCCCGACCTACCAGCAGTCCATTGGAGTGAAGAACCACACTTTGTGCAAAGTGCCACCTCATACCATCAACAAGGGGACGAACGAATCATCATAAATCCCCTATTTAATAGGACTCCTCTAGAGGAAGCCCTGTTGTGGAAGGCTATGGAGGATCAGACGATCTCACCAGACAACCTTAGAGCATTGAATCAGAAAGTTTTAAATGACCGAAAAGCCATAAATGCTACATTAGAAACCACATTTCCTAAAAAAATGGTAGATAACGATGAAGTCTCATCTAGCTTTAGTTTCCCAATAGAGGAGGGATTAGGAGATACCAAAATGAAAAACATATCCCCTGCTCACCTTTCGTCCTTCAAAGGACACTCGACTGAGGACCCTGACCTATTTTTATTCAAGTTTGATGTTTTGTGCAGGTCTGTGGATTACAAATCAAACACACAAAAGTTTAAATTATTTCCTTCTACATTAGACGATGCAGCTCTGTGATGGTTCATCGGTATTGGAGACAAACACATCACCACCTGGGACCAGATGAAGAAGCTCTTTCTAGAGCAATATAAGATTTTAGGAGAGCAAGAGACTCCAGGGAGGAGGTCTTGAGCATGACACAAAGAGAAGTTGAGTCTCTCGAGGAGTATTGGGAGAGATTCAGCTTTAATATTCAACGGTCCCCTCACTTGAGGCTATCTGATAAGTCCCTCAAAAGCATCTTCTTGAGGGGACTTACCAATGAGTCACTGGAGGCTGTCAACATGATCTCTGGAGGTGATGTCTATCAGCATGCTATGGATGACATCTAGAAATTATGTTGAAACTACTCAATAAGGCAAGGCAAAATCACTGCCAGGACCATGAAGGTGACTGCTTCAGTCACCAAAATAGAAATAGGCAACATGCTAGAGGATTTGAAGAGCGAAATGCTCTCATATTTAGCACTACAGATGGATACGCTACTGTTAGAAAAGAAGAAGCAAGAAAATGACACAACATTAGCCTATTTTTGCCCAAAATGCAAAGGAAGGCATGCAAATAATGCATGCCCAGAAAACAAGGTCAGAGTATGTGCAGTTTGTAGGTTGAATCATAAAACCCGATTGTGCCCACAACTGCCCAGTAACCAGGAAGCGGCTGAGAGCATGGAGGCCTACTTCATAGGCAATAGGAAGATTTGGCCATAGCCCCCCATGGAGAATATACCAACCGAAATGCCATCATATGGGGGAGGGTCATACATGCACAAAGGACCCCCTCAACCACCTAATATGGGGTGGTGGGGACCATCAACCTGGACGAATGCAACCCCAATAGCATTTCTGAATTAGCAGCCATGGATGCCATATCCATATCTTGGGCAGCAGTGGAGAGGCCATAATGCATGGAATCAGACTCCATAGAGTGCAGCGCCTGCTCACATCCAATAGAACTTACCAGAATTGCTAGCAGTGAGACCTACACAGCTACCAACACAACCGACAACAAACCCAAACAATAGAGTAAATCAGTCGGCATACAACGTAGAAGGTGAGATGTATCATATGTACAATATTCAGCTTAGATCAGGTAGGCAGCTAGGAGTAGAGACATCGCATCTGGTAGAAGAGGAGGAAGAAATAGTAGATGCACCTCCACTGGTAGAAGAGGAGGCAAAAATAGAGGAGACACCTCTGGTAGAAGAGGGAAAATCACTTGAGAGAGCGGAGGCTCCATTTCCTAGCCGGCTGTAGGAACAAAGAAAAACAACACAGCCAAAATTTGACATCTTGTCGATCTTGAAGAATATCATGGTGATAATCCCATTATTTCAAGCAATTCGAGATGTCCCCATTTACACCAAGGCAATTAGAGAAATGTGTCTAAGGATACCAGGATGAAAAGCTACCCAAACTATCAACGTCGTGGGTAAACTGGCAGATCTAATGATGGGTAGAACACGTCATCCGAAGTATGCAAATCCAGGCAGCCCAGTGTTGATCATAAAAATTGGAGGACATTCCCTATCGTTCAACACATTGGTTGACCTCGGGGCAGCAATCAACGTGATGCCTCAAGAGACCATGCAGAGGCTACAGCTCACGAACCTGAAGCCAACCATGATAGTGCTAAAGTTAGCTGATCGATCAACCGTGTCACTGGAATGGATGCTAGAATATGTGATCGTAATAGTCAGTGCATGGGAATATCTAGCCAATTTTTTAGTTTTGCAAACCAAGACTAGGCTGGGTGGTTACCCGCTCATTTTGGGGAGGCCATGGCTGGCAACAACTGACACTTACATCAGCTATCGGGATGGGATAATGACCATCTCCAATGGGCAAAATGTCAAAAGGTTGACCATTTCACTGCTAGCTCAGTCTATGGACTTGGCAGAAGAACCCAGGATCATCGAGCATGGAACTACGGAGTTGTCCATAATCCATCCGGTGATGACCTTGGAGGAGGTGGCAAAATAGGACGAGGATGGTGCTATCATGGAGTTTCTCCATGGAGAATCATCCACCCCCACACCTGGATCGCTGTTGAATGGCACCCATGATCAGCACATCCGAAAAATACATGTTGGGCCAGGGAGGATATTAAACGTCAATAGTAGGTTGATGCCCACATAGCTAGAAAATTTGGAAGAGCTTATGGTAAAACACCAGCAAGCATTTGCATGGGACTATGCAGATATGCATGGCATCAGCCCAAAAATATGTACCCATCAGATTTATTTAGATGACCAGCCAACTCCTAGTCGACAACCACAGAGAAGGATGAACCCAGCAATGAAAGACATTGTCAGAGAAGAACTACACAAACTTTTGGCTTCCGAATTCATATATCCAATTTCTAATAGTGAATGGGTATCACCATTAGTGGTGGTCCCCAAAAAGAACAAGAAATGGTAGATCTGCGTGGACTACCGGGTGTTGAACAAGGTGACTAAGAAAGACCACTTCCCACTCCCATTCATTGATCAGGTCTTGGACACACTCTCAGGAAGAAAATACTTCTCCTTTCTAGATGGTTTCAGTGGTTACAACCAGATCCAGATAGGGGAAGAAGATAAGATAAAGCAATGTTCACTTGTCCATGGGGAACATTTGCCTATAAGGGATTGCATTTTAGACTGTGCAATGCACCGACCACCTTTCAAAGGGTGATGCTTAGCATATTCTTTGATATGATAGGAAACGGGGTGGAAGTATACATGGATGACTTCACCGCCTATGGAGAAACATTCGAGGAGGCAATGAAAATCTGGAAAGAGTGCTCGACAAGAGCAAGGAAAATCATTTATCGCTAAGTAATGAAAAATGTTTTATGATGATGCAGGAAGGCATCGTGTTGGGACACCACCTCTTTATGGAAGGAATAAAAGTAGACAAGAGGAAGATCAAAGTCATCAGGGACCTACCTAGCCCCATAATGCAAGAGGTAAGAAGTTTCCTTGGATCAGTCAGGTACTACCGATGATTTATCGCCAAATTTAGTAAGATTGCCAAACCACTGCACACCCTACTTTCTAAGGACGTAGAGTTCAATTGGACGGGAGATTGCAAAGAAGCATTCCAATTGCTAAAAGAAAAATTGATATCTGCACCGGTCTTGAGAGGACCGAATTGGGCCATACCATTCCATATTTACTATGATGCATCTAACGGTGCGATCGGAGCAATCCTCAGGCAGATAGACAATGAAGAATTTTACGCCATCTATTATGTCAATAAAAACTTGGAGGGAGCAGAGCTCAACTATACAGTGACAAAAAAAGAATTCCTCGCAGTTGTCCATGCAATAAACAAATTCTGCCACTATATAAAGGGATACAAGGTCTTCGTCCATATGGACCATGCGGCTATCAGGTATCTGATGAGCAAGCCAGTCATTAGTGGTAGAATTATCATATGGTTGTTGCTATTGCAAGAATTCGACATCACTATAGTTGATAAACCAGGCAAGGACAATGTCGTGGTAGATTTTCTATCCAGATTGATAATAGCAAATTGTAAAGTAGTGGAAGATCAGTTTTTAGATGAACATCTATTTGCTATTAGTGAACAAACTCCATGGTATGCAGACATAGCCAATTACTTGGCCACCAGAAGGACCTCACCTACTCTCTCCTACAAAGAAAAGCATGCGATCATAGAGAAGAATGCATCATTCTTTTGGATGGATGGTCTCCTATTTAAAATAGGACGGGATCAAATTATAAGAAGATGCATAGCAGAACAAGAGTTTTCAGAAGTGCTCAAGGCATGTCACGATGAGCCATGTGTAGGACACTTTACAGGGAAATGAACTGCCTACAAAATCCTATAGGCTGGGTATTTTTGGCCCACTCTATTCAAGGACATGGTAGCATATACCAGCAAGTGTGACGAGTGCCAAAGGATGGGTAGACCAACCCACCGATATGAAATGCCCCTACAGCCCCAGGTACACTTGGAACCTTTCGATAAATGGGGCATGGACTTCGTGGGACCATTTAATCCACCTTCAATGGGAAGGAAGTTTATTCTGGTCTGCACGGATTACGTCACCAAATGGGTGGAAGTGCAGGCATTAAGGGAATCAAAGGAAAGAATGGTTTTTGATTTCTTATTTTCCCATATTTTCACACGATTTGGGGTTCCTCGGGAGATAACAACAAACCAAGGGCCCTAATTCACCTCAAAATTGATTGAGGAGCTGATGGAGCAAAGATAGAGTTTAGCATAATAAAACCATGCCCTACCATCCACAGGAAAACGGGCAAGTAGAAGTGACAAACAGGGAGATAGAAAACATCCTGACCAAAATCGTGCAACAACACAAGAAAGATTGGGCCACATGGTTGCCGGAGGCAGTTTGGGCATACAACACCATGTGGAAATCCACCATAGGATGCACACCTTTCCAATTGGTCTATGGAAAAAATATGATGATGCCCATCGAGTTCGAAATCAAAACTCTGATGATGGCTTTAGAATTAAATTTGAGCTTGGACGAAGCTCAAAAACAAAGGATTCGCCAGCTAGATCAGCTGGACGAAATTCGACTGGATGCTTTGCAGAGGACAAATATTATACGAAGCAGAGAAAGAAGTGGCATGATAACCACATCAAGCTGAAGAAGTTCCAGGTAGGGGAATGGGTACTGTTGTACGATTCCCAATTCTAGGAAAGGAAAGGCAAACTTATGCAGAGGTGGATGGGGCTGTATGATGTGGTAGAGCTCATTAGGAATGGGGCGATGCGCGTTAAGACAATTGATGGCAACAACACCATGTTCACAGTCAATGGCCACCGACTATGCCCCTATAATACGTCCGAAAGGTTATAGGTGGAATCCAGAGTAGGCATGGGGGAGACCCCATATTGCTAGATCTAGACCGAACTCTCACAGGTGAAATGGTGGGCACGAAAGTGCTCACCCAAATTTTTTAGTTAGTTAATATAGTTTTTTTAATGTGTGTTTTTTTGCAGGGACGACACCCGCATGCAAGCTGCAGGCATCCTAATCCAGGGCCTAACAGGCATGGAACGTGTCTAACTGCCTTTATCTTCCTTTATTTTTTGGTTGCTTTTTGCAGGTGGAGGACCTGACAACACGAGGGATAGGTATCCGGGAAACCAGGCCTGATTCGGCTCAGCATTTCGACACCAGCTCGTAGGTAGAATCTGGACAGCATGAAACACTGGGAAGGCTTGATCACCCTTTTTCCAATCAAATCACCATCCAGAAGAAGGTGCCTTGCTGCACCCAGAAGGTGCCAAGTCCACAAGAAGGCACCTTACTGCACCCAAAAGGTGCCAAGTCTAGAAGAAAGCACCTTACTACATCCAGAAGTCGCCAAGTCTAGAAGAAGGTGCCTTACTGCACCCAGAAGGCACCAAGTCTAGAAGAATGTGCCTTACTACACCAAGAAGGTGCCAAGTCCACAAGAAGGCGCCTTACTGCACCCGAAAGGTGCCCATCCAGGAGAAGGCACCTTACTGCATCCGGAAGGTGCTAAATCAGAGGACAACGCCTTCCATCCATTCATAATATATATATATATATATATATATATATATATATATATATATATATATATATATATATGTAGGCGCCTTCCGTGGTAGGAAGGCACCAAGTCAAAAAAAAAAAAAATAGCCAATCGAATACGCCTTCCAACATCAGAAAGGTGCATTCATCCAGTCGAATATGCCTTCCAAAATTAAGAAGGCACATTCATCAAGACGAACGCATTCCAACATCGAGAAGGCACAAACCAGAAGGAGGCACCCCCCACATTGGGAAGACACGTTCAGGCAAAAGCACCTCCCACCAATCAGAGGCACCTCGTAGCATTGGAAGGTGCATTCATTCGAAGAAGAGCACCGACAACATTGGAAAGGCACTACAAGGGCACCATCCACATGGGGAAGGTACCAAAGAATGCCTCTAATGTACAACATTTACATCTATCGAATGCCTCGAGCGGAACAAAGCATCGCATGAATAAGCAACATCAAATGACCATACCTCTCCCTCGTGTCACAAGTCAGCAAATCAGTGGCTACCACGACAACTGGAACGTCGAATCAGGTACATGCATACTAAATAAAATCATTTATATGATTATTTATAAATACGTAGTACCAAAAAATACAGTCGTCATAGAGATCATACCACCCCATAGCCAGAATCATGTGCCAATGATAGGGCGCATTCCATAACTGCTAGGGTTAGGCATATTTTCTATAAGAATTCACCTTCCTAAATAAGGAAGGACAGAAAAAAAATACAGTAGCAGAAGGTGCCATGGGAGGAAGGTCCAAGAACCACGAGATCAAGAAGAATGAACCCAGCGACACTAATGGGATCATAGGGGCAGTGAAGACCCAATTCGAAGCCGATGGGTGGCTCGAATACTGCACCCTGGTCAGTCAGGGCCAGGATGTGAATTCAGCTAGAGAATTTGCCGCCTCTTTGAGGGGCGATGCAGCCCAAGTACGAGGGATGGAAATTCTAGTCACCCCTGAGTTCATCTCATAGGCGACTGGATTGCCTCTCATGAGGGAATGTACATACAAGGGCAGAGTGTTAAAACTATACGCCAAAATACTGCTGCCGAGAGAAAATGTGCAGATAGACAGGGAGGGGTTACTCAAAAATAGTCTCCCCATGAATATGCGAAAGATGTTTGAGTATATTGCTCGATTATTCACATGCACAGGGAAGTATACCCATCTGCACCTTAATCATGTGCACTTCCTCAATCACCTAATGCATGGGAGGAAATTAAATATACCTTTCTACCTGGCAAGTGCTCTGAAAGATGAAGCGGCTTGGTACTAGAAAGGGGCACCGTTTGCCTTAGCCCACCATGGGCTGATATTGGCATTGGTCCACCATGTAGAAGCACAAGGATAGAACCACGACATAGAGGGAGATGGCGGCCAAATAGAGCAACACAATGCGGTTGTTGAATTAGGGCAAGACGAAGCATCCCCTATAGAGGAGATAACAAAAATTGGGCAATTGGCATTGCCCTATTTTCTATGAGGAGCAGAGCAATCACCGGTGCTCAAAGACATAGAGGATAGATGGCATTCCCCAGTGCCCGAGTATGAGGAGGAAGGAGCGCCACTCGCTGGTGGTGAGGACGAACCAATTCCCAATAGGAAATGTCTGTGATGATTCCTCTCGATAGAGGAAGGACAAAGTGACACAGAGATAGTTGCCACCCAAACCCTTCAAGAATTAACGAATCGGAGCCCACAAAATGAAGAAAATTATGGGAGTAATGACCAGATTGATGCGGTATTGGAGGAGGCGCTCGACTAGCAAATCGATTGTTGGATGGCACAGCAAATTCTAGAAGATTGCCAAAACCAGCATAAAAGGGAATTGGAGGAAAGAGATAGATGAATCGCTCAGTTCGAGCAGCTGGTCCGATAGTTACAGGAGGAAAATCAAATACTTTAGGACAGAGGAATAGCAAGACAAGAGGCGTCCACTCAGACTGATTGGGCAGAAGAAGTGCCGACGAACTATCCCACATCTGTTGAATGAGTATTCTCTTCGAGGGAGATTCGATCGGACGCCTGACAAAGTAGCCCAGAGGCAAGGGAGGATTCCTCTGTTTTCAGGGGTGAAAAGGAAAGAAGTCCTACGATGCCCCCTGTCATTGTCCTAAGTGACACAGAGTAGGACGAAGGTCTCCAGTAGCAAATAAGACTAGAGGATATGGAGGACCTCCCCAGGCCTGAAGAAGGAGAAGAGCTTTAGGTGTCGACACCAAGTAGATAGGAGAATGAAGGATCACCCCCGAAGATAGTAGCATAGTCGATCCTTCAGAGTAAAGAGAAGTCCCCAAAGGAGAAATAAGAGACCCCAGTCTGAGCTACCATATTTTCTGTAGAGGCCAAGGCAAAGAGGCCCAGGACGGCTCGACAGAAGGTGAAAGTGACCTTCGTCGAGTCATAGGAGGACGAATGGGACATGCAACTATTCGCTAAAAGGAAAAAATATTTTGAGCAGCTGTGCAACAAAATGAAAGCAACCAAGGAGGCCAAGAAGGCATCCTCGAGGGTAAAAGGAGATTCTGGCATCAGTGTCAATCCGGCAAAAGACAGCCAATTTTGGGAAATCTATGGTTCATTTCGAGGATGGCCTTCCATGATGAGGAGGTACTTGGAATGGTGTGGAGTATATGGCCCATAATTGGAGGCCACTACAATTGCAAAGGAGAATGCAGGGCTTACCCCTGAAGCAATCAGATTATACAAGGCCCAAGTAGTGCCTTCCAGAGGGGATAACTCGGATATCCCTCTGGCAGTGGTCAGACCTCCAGACGCTAACCTTTGGCAAGCTGTCGAAGTTGCATTTTAATCAGCAGGAACAACGCTGGCTAGACCACCACCAGTAGCGACTAGAACAAGAAGAGGACAATTGATAGCCATAGTTTCCCATAGGCAAATGTGAACCACACCTTCAAATGCTAGCACGAAAATACAGACTCGAGCCGTAGGGGCAGCCAAATCATCCAAGAGATGGCGATGATGAAAAGTTAGAGGGCTACCTACAGTTTGGATGCCATGAGGGCGTGGCATATGTTAGGCGTGGGGGATGATGAGCACCAGATATTTTGGGACATCTATGGTTCATCTCGAGGATAGCATATAATAAGGATTGCATACTTTTATGAATGATTATATAGATATTTGATATAATTATGCGTGTTATCTAATTTGTGTGCTTTTAGTATGTTTTGTGGAATTGTAATTGATTTAGTTAGATTTGGAATGGTCGAGGTCTTTTGATGGACCTGGCACTTTATTTCATCGAGGGTCAATGTAGAGAACATAGGTGCCTCCTTGCAACCGAAAGGCACCAAGGGAATAAGCACCTCCCTACAGTCGAAAGGCACCAACTGAATATGAGCACCTCCCTGTAGTCGAAAGGCACCAACTAAATGCAAGCACCTCCCTGTAGTCGTAAGGCGCCAACTTAAGCAAGTGCCTCCCTATAGTCGAAAGGTGCCAACTGAATGTGAGCGCCTCCCTACAATTGGAAGGCGCCAACCCAAGACAAGTGCCTCCCCATAGTTAGAAGATGCCAACAGAAGGCAAGCGCCTTCCCACAGTAGAAAGGTGCTAATAGAAGGCAAGCACCTCCCTACAACCAGAAGGCGCTGCGATAACAAGGTACCTTCCTCATAAGGAAGGTGCCACTGATTCTTTGCTCGTTGACCAGATTTGAACGATGTGGACGGTAGCAGCTGGTGCAGTTCCAGCTCTACATCATGCAAAGCTAAATTGGAGATAGCACCAATGTATCAAAACATCTTACTGATGCCAGGCAAAGCACGAACCGAAACAAACATGCCACCATTAGAATAGAATGCCAGACGTCGATTGCATTCGCTAGACTATTCTAATTTAGTCTGGGAAGAATCAATTGTTGTAACCACTTCTATAATAGAAGTTCTACGAGTGTGTTATATAAACACACGCATATTGTTCTAAAAAATATATAGAAATAATTAATAAATATCTATTTAGAATTACAAAAGATAGATTGTAATACGTTGATAAATATATTACAATTCCAGAAGTTCTAAGTGAGTGTTCGATTGGGAAGAAGTTGCTGGAGCCTGGGCCCACTCAAAGCCAGTATTTCTTCCCCATTTCCTTTTTGTTTATTTATTTTAATTAGTTTATTGCTTTCATAGGAACGTTCATTAGTTTGCTAGTTCCAGTATTTGCAGTAGGTTTATTTTCAGGAATGTGTACATGATTTATTTTTGTAGATTTAATTATGTTCTTCTTACGTAATTTATTGAGAAGTGCGGGAATGATTGAAAACAATTTCAAGAACACCCCCCAAATGTAGGATTAGCAGACTCACCTCCAATGGTATTGTAGTTACCTAATTTTGACTCTTCGCAAGTTTACAAAGCTCCCTAGGTTGATAATTAATGCATGGGCATATGACAAAAATAGGAAACCATTCACCTTGTTTGGCCCGCAATAGTAGGGAGGGATTCGATCATGCATCCCAAGATTATGGTAATGCAGATTTGCCATCACTAGGGAGTATTCAGGAAGAAAATCTTACTCTTGGTGTAGTTTACTTTCTGGCCCACAACACGCTCATAAAGGGAGAGGACCCTCTTTATGTGTCTAGTCTGGGCCATATAGATAATAGTAGACAAGAGGGTGTCATCCAAAAACTATTGGTGGGTGACTGCTTCCACTCCAGAGGTGGGGATGATTCCTAAAATCCTCTATATCTGTATGCTCTCCTTGAGGGTTCTACCTAGAACCTCTACCAGGATGATGAAGAGAATGGGGGACATGGGGTATCCTTGCCTAAGTCCTCTGGCACTCTAGAAGTAGCTTGTGTGGGACCCATTGATTAGGATAGAGAAGTAAGGGGTGGATATGCAACTTTGGATGACGTCGATCCAAGAGGGATGGAACCAAACTTTAGGAGAACAACACAGAGGAAACCTCTATCCACCTTGTTGAAGGCTTTGTTCATGTCAAGCTTGAGAAAGAGGGCAGCCTTATTAGACAAGGACGTAGAGTGGAGAGTCTCATGGATAGAAATGACACCATCAAGGATGTTTCTGGCTTTCACAGATTTGCATTGGCAAGGGTCAATGAGCAAGGGCAAGATGGGCTTTAGCCTATTAGCTAAGACTTTGGTCAGGATCTTATAGAAAACATTGCAAAGGTTGATGGGTCTATAGTCCGAGAATGTCCTGCAGGTAGAGGTTTTTGGAATAAGAGCTAAGAAGGTGGTGTTTAGACTAGGGTGGATGGATCCAGAGGCTTGGATCTCATGAATGGCATCACAAAAATAATTCTCCACAACCTCCCACATGGTCTAGAAAAAACGAGGAGGAAACCCATCTAGACTCGAGGTTTTGTCAGGTTGCATAGAAAACAAGGCCTCCTTGATCTCAAAAGAAGAAAAAGGATCCAGGAGCCTGAGGCTAGCCTCCTAGGGTACCAGAGGGGATTTTTGCCAAAATATCTCTTTGGGCCTGTAAGTCACTTTCGAGGGAGGATCCCAACAAATCTTGAAAGAAACCCATTGCTTTAGTTATTATCTCAGCAATGTCCTTGGTAGTTGTACCATCACTTCACCAAATTTCCCTAATTTTTTTGGAACCTCTATGTCAGAGGGTAGAAGCATGAAAAAACTTGGTGTTGGAGTCTCCTTCCTTCAGCAATAGATCTCTAGATTTTTGTCTCTAGAAGGTCTCTTCCCTGACCAGGATAGTGTGAAAGTCTACCAGGAGGATTCTCTCTTCGTTTTTGTGAAATTCGCTAAAGACACCTGCCTCTAACCTTATTTCCAAGTTTTTGAGGCTTTTGGATATGGATTTCTTGGATTCGAAGATGTTGCTGAAGATCTCCTTATTCCAGATCTTGAGGTTTTCTTTGACAAATTTAAGCTTCAAGGCTAGGCATTTTAAGGTAGATCATTTTACCTCCTGCTTCCACCATCCCGTGACCTATGCTCTAAAATATTTATGATGGGTCCACATGGATTCAAACCTAAAGGGTGTTTTGAAACTAGGCCCTTTGCCCGATTCAAGAAGGATGGGGTTATGTTCTGATCTGATCCTAGGAAGAGATAGGAGGGTCGCATCCCCTAAGAAAGGAATAGCCTCCTAGGAGATAAGGAACCTTTCTAGCTTGACTTGGATAAGCACACTCCATTTTCTCCTGTTTCTCTAGGTAAAAGAGGAAACTTTGAGCTGTATGTCAACTAACTCATTGGTGTCAAAAAAATATCTGAAGTCTTCTATGCTTCTGGAACCAATATTAGATCCTCCATTTTTTTTGAAAGGATGTAAATGGTATTTAAAGTCCCCCCTATTATCCAGGGGAGGGCATTGAAATTTCTTCACATATGGGTGATGGTCTTCCACATCTCAGCCCTCTCAATGACCGAGTTGGGGGCATAGATGTTGGACAGGATCCACGACCGATTGCCTATCTTAGAATGAAAGAGGATATTGAGAATCTTGTTGGATGAAGAAAGCAGACTTCCTTCTATAAGGGTCGGGTCCCATAAGACCATGAGCCCACCTAAAGATCCTTGAGCTAGACTGAACAAGAGCTCTGCTTTGGCCCAGATGGCTTTCATTACTTTTTTAGTAGAGACCACATCAACCTTGGTCTCCTAAAGGATAAGGATAGAGGTATTTGATCATTTTCAGAGGTCCACAACCATCCTCTTCTTGGCTGCTCTGATCAGTCCTCTAACATTCCATTATAGAACCTTCATCTTGATGATTTCGAGGTTTTCTTGCCTCCCTTCACCATCTAGAAATGGGGTTTGGTTCCTTGTGCTTTGTCCTGCTGAGTGTCCAAATCATCCAAAAATAGCAGCAGTTGGGTCCCATTCACCACATCCTCTGCTATTTTTTTATCTCTCTAATCTTTTCCAGGAGGTCTTCCTCTTTTCCTCTCATTGCAAAAATCCATTGATTATTTCCTACTTCTGGTGTTCCTATGGATGATCCTTCATGATAGGGAGGATACCCTTTTTTCATGATGATGAGAAGGAAACTCCCCTTTTTTTATATGGGGTGAGGTTTTCTTATTGCCTAGAAAATAATCTTCCATGAGGGATTATGGGGAGTTAGTGATGGAAGAGATTTATACCTAGGAATTTGGTTCCTCTGCTTCATCTTGGGATGGAAGGCTTGAACCCACCTCTCGGTGCTCCTTTTCTTGAAGGGAGTTTCCACCTTGTTGTGAACCTTGCTTCGGTTGCTTGACAGACCCGTCTTGTTCCTCCTCTTGAACTTGCTATCTACCCGAGTCAAGTTTGGGCTTTGCCAAGAGTTGGTCAATAGGATGAGGATTCCTCTTATGTTTCTCCCCCATTGCTAGCTATGAGTCTCGAGGGTATGTGGATCCTTTGGTTAGCTCCTTCACTCGTTGGCCCTTGGCAGTTGGACACTGAGTCTGGAGGTGCCCCTAAGTGCGATAATGATAACAAAAGATGGGTCTATTCTGATACTCGATGGCATGTCTCTTTATGAAGGTTGATCCTGACCATAGGTTGATGAATTAGGGGAGCTCAGAGTCTAGGTCCGATAGCACATAGAACCGAGATTGGGTCAGTCTAGATCGGGATTTAGTGGGGGATCAATGGAGACCAATTCTCCAATGGATCGTGCTATCCCTCTGATAACATTTTCATGCCAACAGTGAAGAGGAAGGTTGGGAAGCCTTACCCAAATCAAAGCAATGTTGATGTTTTGGGTATCCAGGTTGAAGTTGTTTCCCCGATTCCAAAGAAAGAGGCTCCTGTGCCCTAGGAACCATGGTTCTCCTACAAGGATTTTGTAGTAATCCTCTCAGTTGTTTAGGATGATGGCGAAGAAACCCCGGGTTAGTGCAGCAATATCCATATTTCTAGAGATTCACCACTTGGAGAGAGCCCATTTATAGATGGATTCCATGTTTGGGCGTCCTCCTATGAACTTGCCAATTAGGGTAAACTTTTTGAATTCTAAAAAACTATTTAGGACCTCATCGGGGATGTCCAAATCCTCACCATATGGAAATAGTTCTTGGGTAAAGTAGCTATCTAGGGTTGCATGGCTCACCACAATGTGGGCCTAGGATCCTCTCACATTAGGTTTGGGGGACCCCCTTTGCCCTCCTTTGTTAGGGGGGTCCTTGTATTTCTTCTTCAATTCATCCTGTTGACCTTCTGTTGTCGAGTGCACTGATTCATCTCCATTGGATCTCCTTCGACCTCCGTCTGCCTCACTGGTATTCCTACCTCCTATCGATGGGACGAATCCTTTGCACAAATCCTTTCGATGGATTCTCCTTCGCTCTCCTTCATTGTTCCAGTCCAAATAGGAATTTGGCATCCAATGCTCAACATAATTATTGAGCTTAGGCAATGATGTTGTTTAATAGAAGGATGTTTGATAAAGCCATCCTTAAAGTGAGGAATTATATGGTAGGATGCATGTATGGGCCATAAATATAAAGGTGTTTTGGACAATGGTTATGTTTATGGAGTGACGTAATGAAACTAGTCTCTAAGGTGTATCATCAAGATGACATAATTTTTGTCACCTGGATTGGATGAAAGAGTTTTTTTTTATACTATAAGAGGTTATTATAATGAGGTTGAATCTCTAAGGAATAATTGACTAAGTTTTTTGTATGGAGGAAAAAATTACTTTAATTCATGCCTTACAATAAGACAACGTATATATTTACTACTTGCATAACATTGTTAAACACCACTTACAATGATTTAAATGATTAAAAAACCTTAAATTATATTTCTTCCACATAGTATAATGTTAGAGTTTATATATATATATGGATGAAAGTTTTTTTTATACTACAAGAGGTTATTGTAATGAGATTTAATCTCTAAGGAACAATTGACTAAGTTGTTGATATGGATGAAATAATTACTTTATTACATCTCTTCCAAGATGAAAGTATATATCTCTCTCTATATATATATGTATGTATATATATATATATATATATATATATATATATATATATATATATATATATATATAACATATATATATATATACATATCCATATATATATATATATATATATATATAATATGTATGGCATGTTAGGAACCACTTACAATAATTTCAATGATTTAAAAAATCTCAAATTATGTTGTTTCTACACATTATAATGTTAGAGTTTTTATATATGTATATATAAATATAAACATAAACAATCATTCTTCTTATTATTTTTTTAAATTTGAGTTCATAGGAATTTTTATGAGGGTATTTTTTGTTGTTTTTGGAGAACAAGAGGTTGTACTCGGGTCCCCTACCCTTGAAAAATCACAACTCTCTTCTTTACAACATGAGAGTTTACAAAAAAAATCAATTATCATCTCAATTGAGTTGTTATAGCTAGAAACCTGCATCATTTTACATAAAATGTCTAAATTCTTGATTTTCATTTTTTGGAACTTTTTTTTATTTTTTATGTGAATACAAATATTCTAGAATTCAATGTCCTTCTTGACATTTTCCTACATCAGCCTTCACAATATCAAAACTTCACCTCTATTATCTATGCATTGCATCTTAGAAGAGTAATATTTCCAAAACATCATACTGTCATAGCCTACTTTACCAGATTGGGATTTCTAGTTTCCTTCCTAAAGCACAAGTGCAACCACAAAAATTGTAATAAATAGTATATATGAAAGTACAATAATGCTATAAAACAAAGCATATATTACCAAGGCAAAATATTAAAATAAATTTTAATCATTATTTGATCTAGACAATCAACATTTTCTTGTCATCTTTAGCTAAACTTACTACTTTCTCTAACAAAGGAAAATAAAATTTAAATTCATGATCCTCAATTAAAATCCCTCTATTGGATGGCCTATTTGCACATTTGTTTCCTTCCATTAATGTATATCTAAACCTCATTTCTTCAAGCAGTATTGCAAGGTAATGAATTTCAACAATTATATCTTGTATGTTCCATGGAGCCTTTACTTTCCTTAAAATTGTATTTATACTATAAGTGAATCACCTTCCATCCATTATTTGTTCCATTTTATTTTTTTTGGATATTTTTAACCCTTCCAAATTTTCCCAAGCTTTAACTTCATTATTTGTCTTAAATCCACTATTGAAAGCATAATGAGACAAAATCTCTCCTCTATTATTTCTAATTATTCCTCTCCTCCTACTAGTCCTAGATTTCCTTTAGATGCTCCATACAAATTTAATTTTACCAACTCTACATCTGGTGGTTTCCACTTTATATTATCTACCTTACTTTTTTTCTTCTAAACCCAACATCATATTTTTATTTGATAACTTGACTCCATCTATCTATTAAGAAATATTACATTATTTGGTACATGCTAATGTACCTCCATGGTACCTTCATGGTACAATTGTAAATATGTAATAAATTAGAGTTGAGTCTTTAATTTAGATGTGTTATTTATATTTCCTCTTTTGTGTAAGTGGCAATGTATAGGAAATGAACAAGTGTCATGTAAGTTAGAGTGCAAGAGTGTATTGAGAGAATGGACACAAGTGTCATGTAAGTTAGAGTGCAAGAGTGTATTGAGATAATGGGTGCAAGTGTCATGTAACTATGCAAATATGTAAAGTGAGGATGTGCACAAGTGTCTTTGATTAAAAATACATGTAGAAGTGTGCAAGTATCATAGAGTAAAGTGTGCATGTAATAATAAAGTGAAGAGTCTAGTATGCAAGTGGCAATATGATAAGCCAAAGGTCAAAGAAATTATCATATGGAGAGCAATAGTCAAGTACTTGAAGAGTCACATTACTATGGCTATATTATGGATATAATATTCCATAGAAAAGAATTTTATTATCCAATTATAATAAGGAATTTATAGAAAAGTGAATAAAGCTTGTATATAGATTTTGAGCAATTAATATTGTAAGTTTTCTTCATGCTTGTACATGAATTATTTTGGCCATTTACATTCATATGTTTTTTTATAAGTTAATAAAATTTATATTAATATGGGCATTTGAAATGTGCCCTAACGCCTTGATACATCAACAGGAGAAAAGGATGCACTATCCTCAAAAAACATCAATGCATCCATGAAAACCTAAAAATGTAAAGGAAAATTGAAGCAAGCCAAAAGTCAGAGGCAAAACCAGAAAAGGCCCTGATAGGACAGAAACCTAAGACAACAGAAAAAATAGCCAACTAGGTAATTATAGTATTTATGATGTCATCCTTCCTGAAATCCTTCTCAACATCCTTAGGTATGTCTTTGAATATGTCCTTTGCAATTTCCATGATATCATCGTCTTTGACCTCAGGTTTTGGCTTCGGTGGGGGTCTTTGTTGGAGTAGCCTTTTCAAAGTTGTCATAGAATAACAAGAGGTTCAGAGCATTCCTATGATCTTTCAATTGAGTAATTGCTGCCATTATTGTTGTCATGTAATTCTCCATATGAACAATAGTAGTAGTGGTGGTCTTAATGATGTATTCTTGGAGAATTTTCTCTGCAGGATCATCTGGTTCATCCTCGGCTACACCCTACACCATTCCCTGATTCTGAACACCCTTGTTCTAAATACATTAGGAACTTCTCATCAAAGTAGCCTCATATTTACCCTTCTTTTTTATTGAAAGCTTAGAATCCTGGTGGTCTTCATCCATCTTCTTCCTCTTGGAACCACAAACCCTAGAGTACGGAGTGAAGGACGTATCCTCCTTTATGGTCTCAACCTGTTGATCTTGTGGAAGCACATTTTCTTTAGGAAATTTCTCTAGAATATGAGCATACACGACTTTGAATAGCCCCTGGTGAGAGGTCCAAGTTTCTTCCTTCTTCGAGCAGGTCACGTTAATGGAGTAATCCATGGATAAGTACAAAAATTCTAGAATGTTCAACTATTTGACCTCCCTAAAATGGTTCATGAACACAATGTGGAAGCTTTTGAGTTGGGAACCTGGGTCATCCATAGTGATGTACTCCATAACTGGTTTCATCACCTCTTTCCAAGGAGTGGGTAAGTCTTCACAAACCATTCCTGGTTTGACAATCCTTCTCATAGGCGATTTTGGCTCAAACTGATTGAGTTCGATATCCCAATTATGCTTATCCCTACGAACTATTCTTCCCACTGGTGTTTGTTCAGTAATCTTCATGAGGATGTTAACGTCCACCTGGAACTCCACACCATGTATTATGACAATACCCTTCTCCCATGTATATGCAAATTCTAGGTTGATATCCTAATACCAACTGAAAAATGCCTTAGGAATGATAAAGATCATGTTAAGATCCTACTATAAAATATACTAAACAACACACTCTCAACTCAAATAAACACTCTCACACATTTGCTTGGAAATAAACTCACAGAAACATTATAACAGTATTTAGAATTAAATGCATATGATAACAGAAATTACTTAAAAGGAACAATCTCACAATAGATAGAATCGCAAGCCTCTTCAACACTTCATTAATTTGCAAAAAATATGATTGCATTGGTGCATTTTTGGGTATTTAAAGAGTTTCCTTCCAAGATTGGCTTACATGCAAAATGCCACCTGGATTACATGCATAATGCCACCCGAATTACATGCATAGTGCCACTTTGAATTACATGCACAATTCCACTTGAATTATATGCATAATGCCACACGAATTACATGCACAATGCCATATTACCTATCCTATATAACATGTGTTACATAGAAAAGGGTTCCATTTGTCATAGGAACTACCTAAGCTAAAACTTAGAACATTACAAAATATTAATCATGGGTACTACCCACATTCACTAGGAATTATTACATCAAGGAAGTTATTACATTAAGGGTTAGGATGAGATCCTAACATGCCCTTCTCCTTGAAGAAGCTTTGTCCTCAAAGTTGGAAGTGAGGAAACTATTATTGGAGTTGATGGAGAGACTCCTATGTAGCATCCTCAGGTTGAAGCCCATGTCATTGAACAAGGACCTCTGTAATGGTATGGTTGCACAAAGTGCAAGTTCGATGATCCAGTAGCCTCTCAGGTGCGAGTAATATGGAGCCTTCTTCATCCAATTCGGGAAGTGTCAATTGAACCTGTACCTTTGTGCCCACAACTTTCTTGAGAAGGGAAACATGAAAAATAGGGTGGAGCTTGGAAGTGGGGGGAAGAGCCAATTTGTAAGCTATAGGGCCAATCCATTGTAGAACTTGATAAGGACCATAGAATTTTGGAGCGAGCTTCTGACACCTGTGAAGTTGTAGGGATGATTATTTGTATGGTTGTAAGTGAAGGAAGACCATATCACCCACATCAAAAATATGCTCAGAACGATGCTGATCTGCTTTTTGGTGCATCCTATTCTAGGCCATGCTCAAATTTTTCTTGAGTTGGTGGAGGACCTCGGTGTGTTGACTCAGAGCATTGTCAACGGTCTGGACCTTGGAGCTGCCCAAAATGTAGGAGGAAGGTGTGAGTGGAGGGCGCCCATAGACTACCTTAAACGATGTGAGTTTTGTGGCAGTATAATAGGAAGTGTTGTACCACCATTCGGCCAAGGAAAGCCATTTTGCCCAATGAGTAGGATGATCATAGGCAAAGCAACGAAGGTAGGTTTCCAAACATTTATTAACAACCTTTGTTTGACCATCCATTTGCGGATGGTAGGCTGAACTCATTTTGAGTTGAGTCCCCTGCAACTTAAACAACTCTTGCCAAAAATTGCTAGTAAATGTGGGATCAAGATCAGATACAATGGAGGTTGGCATGCCATGAAGGCGAAAGATGGAGTCAAGAAAAATTTGGGCCATAGTGGATGTTGTGTAAGGATGGGCTAAGGCACAAAAGTTAGCATACTTTGAAAGGCAGTCCACTACTACAAAAATAACTGACTTACCTCCAGATTTAGGTAGCCCTTCTATGAATTCCATGGAGATGTCAGTCCACACCTTCTTTGGAATCGGCAATGGTTGAAGAGTTCTCGGAGAGTGCACTGTTTCCCCTTTCATCCTTTGACATGTGTCGCAGTCAGCTACAAAAGAGCGAATGTCCTATTTCATACCTTTCCAAAAGAAGGTGTGCTTGAGTTGCTCATAAGTTTTTAGGAACCCTAAATGGCCAGTAGATGGAGTAGCATGTGATTCCTTCATGAGGATCTCTCGAAGTGGGGACTTAGGAGGAAGAACCAGGCATTGATGGTAACGCAGATCCTGGCCATCCCAAAAATATCCTGGTGTAGACTCTGGATCATCCATAAGTGAAGCAACCAAGTCTTTCAAATCTACATCCTAAAGTATTCTTGACGTAAGGGCTCAATCCATTGGGGCAATGGTGCAGAAATGGCACACAACATACTAAGGGTCTCAAATTGGTGAGAGAGAGCATCCGCCACAAGATTCTCCTTTCCTTTTTTGTATGTGATGTCATAATCATAGCCCATGAGTTTTGATACCCACTTTTTTTGCTCAGGGGTGGCAACCCGTTGTTCTAGAAAGTATTTTAGACTCTGGTGGTCAATTTTGATGGATAAATGGTGCCCGATGAGGTAAGGTTGCCAATGTAGGACTGCATGCAATATTGCCAAAATTTCCTTGGCATATGTGGATTTCCCTAAATTGTGATCAGATAGGGCTTTTCTGGTAAAAGCCAAAGGGCATCCTTCTTGCATCCATACCGCCCCAATACCATGACTAGAAGCATCACTTTCAATGAAATTTTTTTTAGAGAAGTCTAGCATGGCTAAAACTGGAGTGGCGGTCATGGCATGCTTGAGTTCCAAGAATGCTTGCTCAGCCGACCCTATCTAAGTAAAATAATCATTCTTCTACATGGAGGTGAGGGGAGCGGCTATCTTTCCATAATTATAGACAAATTTATGATAATATCCTGTAAGCCCTAAAAATATTTGAAGTCCCTTGAGAGTGCAAGGTTTTGGCCATTCTTGGACTGCTTGGATCTTCTTAGGGTCAACCTTGATACCATCCTTTGAGACAATGTGTCCCAGATACTCACTTCAGTCAAACCAAAGGAACACTTGGATATTTTTGTGAATAGTTTATGGTCAGCCAATAGTTGTAGGGTTTGATATACATGCTTGAGATGCTCTTCCCATGTGTTACTGTAAATCAAGATGTCATCAAAGAACACAAGGATGAACTTTCACAAAAAAGGGTGAAAGATGTTGTTCATCAGGATTTAAAATGTGGAAGGAGCATTTGTGAGACCAAATGGCATTACCAAGAATTCATAATGACCTTCATGAGTGCAAAAAGAAGTTTTAGGAATATCTGCATCCCTGAGCTAGATCCGATGGTACCCAGAGCGAAGGTCTAGGTTGGTGAAGTACATGATCCCATGTAATTCATCTAGTAATTCATCAACCATAGGGATAGGAAATTTATCCTTGATAGTTATCTTGTTGAGTTCTTGGTAATCAATACACAGTCGCCAAGAGCCATCCTTCTTGAGGACAAATAAGACTGGTATAGAGTAGGGACTAGTACTAGGCCGAATGATACCTGAATTGAGTAATTCTTGTATCATTTTCTCAATCTCTGACTTCATGGCATGATGGTACATGTATGGTCTGATATTGGGAGGTGTACTATCCAACAATAATGGAATGGCATGGTCGTGAGAGCGATGCGGTGGTAGTGTAGTTGGTTTTGAAAATATGGCCTCATGTTTGTGGAGAATATGTTGCAGGTCTGATGGGGTTTCACCCATTTGAGAGGTGGATGGTTGGATGGAGAATAGTTGTGCAATGACCCCACATGATGATTTCTTTAGCAATTTCTCCATGCCATTTGAACTAATAATTTGAGGTGTTCCTGTTGGGGAGCCCTTGATGATGTGTGTTTTTCCATTTTGGGAGAAGTGCATCCAGAGGTCAAAAAAGTTCCAACTGATAGTTCCCAACGTACTCAACCATTTAGATCCCAAAAAAATATCACATCTACCCAACTGGAGGGTAAACATGTCCTGCTTGAGTTCATAGTCTCCTATCTTGATTTTAACATTGCGATATTTTCCTTTACAAGGTAAGGTTCCCCCATTGTCTACCATGACCTCAAAGGAATTACAAGTGTGGATATAGCAATTTTCTCACAGAGCAACTCTAGGTTCAATGAAGTTGTGCGTGCTTCCCGAATCCATAAGGATGGAAAGACATTGGCCCTTGAAAAATATCGCAACCTTCATGGTTTGTGGAGTAGTAATGCCTACAAGAGCATGGACTGTAATTGCTATCTCAGGTTCCTGTTTCACTTCTTCTTATGGAGAAGGTGTTTTTGGAGGGTCTTCATCCTCATCACTCTGGTCAGAGTTATTAGGTTCTTCAACATCTATCAAGAACAATTTTTTGTGTACACACTTATGCCCTTTAAAAAACTTTTCATCACAATTGTACCATAATCCTTGGGCACGACGTGTATCCATATCTTCTGTGGTTAGGTTATTTAGTGCAACAGGTTTATTATCAACTGGGTGTTGGGATTGAGGAGGAAATGAAGGTCTATTTTGAGGAAAATTTGATGGGCGCCTTTGGGCAGAGAGTCTAGATTCGGCCAAATGATCCAAATTGATAGCTTCCATCATAGTTTGTGGTTTCAACATTCTTACTTCCGCTTGGAGTTCCACCTTCAACCCACTGATATAACAACTCTCGAAGAACCCTTCATTCAATCCTATTGTCTTATTGGCCAATTTTTCAAATTAAGCTTGGTATTCACAGACTGACCTTGTTTGTTGTAGTTTGGTCAAGGCCCTTGTAAAGTCCTCATACTCACTAGGACCAAATCGAGTGAGTAGTTAGGATTCAAAATTCTCCCAAGAGATATTTGGGTTGGCAATATGTAACCATTGATACCAGTGTAGAGCCTCAGATTCCAAGTTAAAGGAAGCCATCTGGACTTGATGAAATATGGGGACATTATGAAGTCTAAAAAATTGATCAACCCTACATAGCCACCCATCAACATCCTTCCCACTAAATTTGAGAAATTCTAATTTGGGCATTCTAAAGGATGGATCATGGTCATGATTCCTTGTAGAACCCTTAGCTTGGTGTTCTATTTTGGGTGGTCCTATTTTTAGTTTGTTGTCTACTTTTGTCAGTGCTTCTTCTAAGCGGTTACTAGTGGCCTCATGCTCTAGGCGAAGACCTTGGACTTCTTCCCTTATGGAGTGAAAATCTGAGTGCAAGTTCTCAATGGATTTTGTTAAGGATTCCAAGTGGTCTAGTTCCTTTTGATGTCCACAGGTACCCTAGGCCATTTTGAAACCTTTTGTGACCAGTTACTAAAAATAGAATTAAGTTTTTAGGACTTACTATTTTTAGTAAGTACCAAAAAAATTTCTTGGGTACTATATATTAAAACAATTAGCTCGAAGAGGTGGTCACAATGAGCTATGAGTTTTTTTTTTATCCTATTTTGCTGAGTCTAACGGTGTTTACAATTTTTGATTCTGAGCTACAGAGCAAAAGTTGGGTATTGGAGCACTATATATAACTGGCCTCGTGTCATGCTCTCACTGGTTGGTCCAGTCCTGACTTCACTAGCTCCATGATTCTCTGTATTTTGTAGGTGATTGTTATGACAGTTCTATTTTGACCCTAAAAAAAGTAAATTCTAACCTGACTGTGCTGACCTATCTGACCTGACTATGACTGCCACTGTAAATTTGATTGTTATTCTCTAGACTTTCAGCTTAAGTGTCACCCTCATGGTCTATCCCGAATGCATGTACTTTCTATTATTTTTTTAGTAGATGACTCCTTTCTCATATGCTCACTTTTTGGGGATTTAAAATGCAGGTTTACGAATAGGGAGGTTTAGTTTTTTTTTTTTTCATTTTTTACAGGTTGAAGTTTTAACAGAACTAGGGAATGCTAGGTAGAGGAATATGTACCACCCATAGGCCCTCTAATATACCTACAGTGACAAAAAATAGTGCTCGGATCAATATTTCAGGCCACTACTCAAAGAGGATTCCACACATACCCTTGAGCATACTACCCGCCTCTCTGATAATACGGGAGGGTAATCGTCTAGGATGCTGTGTCTCGTAGACTATGAGTAATACAAGGTAAAAAATCTTCCTAATGGCTAAATTTTTTTTTAAACCTAGGTGGTCTCCCGATATACCCGAAGATACGTGGGAGTTCAATTATGTGCGTGAGTTTTGTCTAAGGCTTGGGTATTGGAGCTTGATCACCCCTCACTTCACTAGATGCTTTATGGGCTATCTAGCTTAGCCAATAATGACAGATCCTTCATGATATTTTAAAACCCCCGACACAGGATTTCTACCTACTCAACTAAAAAGATTTTTTTTTTTTGGTCTAGAAAAAAAAATGCACTATATTTTTTGGATTTTTTAATAAAGAAAAATAGGAATGGAAAAAACACATAGAATTTATACCTAACAGGTGTATTGGATGGCAATAATCGTTGCATTTGCAGTAGAACTTGGCCCTGGAAAGCGCTCTGATACCACTTGTTAAGATCCTACTATAAAATATACTAAACAACACTCTCAACTCAAATAAACACACTCTCACACATTTGCTTGGAAATAAACTCATAGAAACATTATAACAGTATTCAGAATTAAATGCATATGATAACAGAAATTACTTAAAAGGAACAATCTCACAATAGATAGAATCGTAGGCCTCTTCGAGGGGGCAACCTCCTTCAACACTTCATTAATTTGCAAAAAAGATGATTACATTGGTGCCTTTTCGGGTATTTAAAGAGTTTCCTTCCAAGGTTGGCTTACATGCAAAATGCCACCTGGATTACATGCATAATGCCACCCGAATTACATGCATAGTGCCAATTTGAATTACATGCACAATGCCACTCGAATTACATGCATAATTCCACACGAATTACATGCACAATGCCATCTTACCTATCCTATCTACCATGTGTTACATAGAAAAGGGTGCCATTTGTCATTGGCACTACCTAAGCTAAAACTTAGAACATTACAAAATATTAATCATGGGTACTACCCATGTTCAATAGGAATTATTACATCAAGGAAGTTATTACATTAAGGTTTAGGATGATATCCTAATAGATCCTTTCGCATTCAGGATTGCTTCTACCACTTGTTCAATTTCAAGCTTTTTTGGATCCACGAAGCTCATGATGACTAGGAAATGAAGAAGAAAAACAGAGAAAATAGAGTGCTCACTGGATCGAGGGATACAGACAGAGAATATGAAGAATCTATCCACTGGGTAGGTTTTGTAAATATTAGACGAGTTTAAAAAAATTTGGAAGCATCTATTCCTCCACCTCACAAAGATGCACATCTTAGAGAAAATAAAATCCACCGAATCATGGAGAACAAAGCAACATTCCTTAGAAAACTTATATTTCCAATAGCTACTATCCCCCATGGAAGTATAAAGGTGTGCCACATCTTGAAACTCTTGGCCAATTGGGTGACAAAACTTAACAAGACCACTTAACTCGCAAAGATGAATAGACGTAGAAGGTTTTGGAAAATTATGAAAAGTAGAAAAGGACAAGAACATGGAAAGGAAGACATGAGAGTAACGACTAAGGAGGAGGAAGGGCTGTGGACAAGGATGAAGAAGCAACACATGGACGGAGGGCACTCTGTGAGAAAGGATCAAGAAGGAGCACTCCAAAGATATAGCAGGAAAAATGGTAGAATTAGGATCATTGGAACTAAAACCAAAGTTTGATAGGAATAATGAGCATGGGGTCTATGAAAAACATGAGGAGGATGTGCCAAAAAATCATACTCATGCCAAAGGTCCCAAGCATTGAATACCTCGAAAAGTTGAATCTCATCATGGAAATGATAGGGTTGTTGAAGAAGATCTTTGTAGGATATGAAGCATTTGAAATATTGAGATCTAGGGAGAACAACCTTTTCATTCCAATGAAATTGAAAAAATGATTGTTATGCATTTTGAATATTTTAAACTTTTTATGACCTTGCAATTTCTTCAACTTTGCAAGGAAGGGTGTCAATCCATGTCATCATTTCGAGAGAAAAAACTTTGATGTTAGCCAACTTGTCTGCTACACCATTAGCTTCCCTAAAGACATGTTGGATAATGACCTCATGTTGGTAAAGGATTAGGCTTCGAGCTTCTTCAATTAGGTTTTTCACCTTCCATGCCAGATTTTTGGAGCTTTTTAAATAATTGACCACATTCAAGGAGTCCCCTTCAATAATGACTTTTCTTGGAAATTGCTTAATTAATAGTAGACCCCTCCATAGGGCCTTAGCTTCAGCTATGTGGTTAGATTGTTCTCCCAAACATTCAGCAAAGGCAAAAATGGAATTTCCATTATGGTCCCTTAAAATTCCCCCTACCCCGGCTCTACTTGGATTTCCTTTTGCCATCCCATCAAAATTAAGTTTGACCCAATATTGGGGAGGAGGCATCCATTTGATGTTATTTCTAGATATTTGGGTATTACTTGGGTTGGGATTCTCTAGAGAAACATGTAAAGACTGGAGTAAGGAAGCTTCAAACCTAGGGATGGGATGAGGATCACTTGGGGACGAGAGTGCATTTTCCTTAGCAAAAAAGATAATTTTATTGGTGATGGAATCAAAATCCTTGGCCAAGCTAGAAAAAACATGTTTGTTCCTTTCAAGCCAAATTTTCCAGAGATAATTATGAAGGTAACTTTTCCAAATTCCTTTGAGACAAGGATTGCTAAAAGGATTGGGCCATTGAGAGAACAAGTCAACTATCAACGGAGGTTTGGCCCAACTAATTTGAAACTTTTGGAAAAGCTTGTTCAGAATGGAGCTGGAAAAAGGACAAGAAAGGAAGATGTGGCTCGTAGAATCCCAATTAGAAATACATAAGAAACACCTATTAGGAAGAGGGATTCCATGTTTAATGAGATTTTCTACAGTGAGGATCCTATTTTGAATTGCCAGCCAAGAAAAGAAGGAAAATTTTGGAGTTAGGTGCTTGATCCAAAATAATTTTAAGGGGATAAGAACTTCTTCAGGGGCAAGGATGAGTTGATATGCCAATTTGATAGTTAATATCCCTATGTCATAAGGTTCCCAAATAGGTTGGTCATTAGAAATCCTTGATGGTAAAATGAAAGCAGAGAGTAGAGCTTCCAAGGAAGTGATTTATGCTAATAAGTTGGGACATTGAATCCTTTTCCATGTGTGTGAGTCATTGGAGACTATCAAGAAATAAACAACTCAGTAGCCAAACAAAGGATCAATGAATTCCTTTAAATATTTGAAACCAGGAATTGATAAAAGTGATTGGTTTCCTATCCACTTGTCTTCCCAAAAATTGATTGTTTTTCCATCTCCTACCTGCCATCTTAGGCCCTTTCTCAATATTTGTTTCATTAGGCTGATGGATTTCCAAAATGTTGACCCAACAGAAGGTGCCCAATCACATAATAATTCAGATATCTGTAAGTATTTCCTCTTAACAAGAGTCATATATTCCACTTGATCACCTGACACTAATCTCCAATCTTGCTTTACCAATAGTACCAAGTTTAAAATATTGATTTTTCTAAGGTTGATTCCACCCTAATCCTTCAGTCTACAAAATTTGTCCCATGCAACCAAGTGAAATTTGTTTTTGTTCTTAGTACCAATCCATAGGAAATATTTTTGAATTTTCTCAATTTTGTGATAAACCTTAATTGGATCCTTGAATATCAAAATGAAATAAATAGGGATGCTTTACAAGCAAGCCATGGTTAGGACTACTTTTCTTGCATGAGATAGGAGATTGCCCTTCCAACCTGTAATTTTTTTTGGAATATTTCAATGACATTGTCCTACAATTCTTCAGAAGCATTTCCAATGAACAAGGGCAATCCCAAATAGGTAGTTGGTAAGGTGGAGATAGCACATCCCAATATATTTGTAATTTTGAGTTGTCACCTATGAGGAGTGTTGAGGAAATATAACTTACTTTTCTATAAATTCACTTTCTATCCAGTCGCTTCTTCATAGAGAAGAAGTAAATGCTTGATGACTTTAGCTTCAATGAAAGAAGCAAAGGTGGACAATAGAGTTTCATCAACGAATTGTTGATGAGTGATAGGATTATATTGAGAGGTCACTTTAATTCTAGAAATTAATCCTGATCTTCTAGTTGCATGTATGCATCTTCCCAAAGCCTCAGCAGCAATGATGAATAAAATGGGGATAAGGGACCCTTGTCTCAGGCCTCTTCTACTAGGAAAGTATCCAGCAGGTGAGCCATTGATTAAGATAGAGAATCAAGTAGATGAAATGCATCCTTTAATCATCTTGATCCAATCCTGGTGAAATCCAAATTTGGTTAAGATAGCCAATAAAAAGTTCCAATTCAACCTGTCATAAGTTTTATTCATGTCAAGCTTCAGAAGAAAAACAACCTTTTTTGTTTGAGAAGTAGAGTGCATAGCTTCATTAACAGAAATAATCCTATCCAAAATAGACTTTCCTTGTACCAAGATCCATTGGTAGTGATCAATTATCAGAGGAATGATATCTCTCATCTTATTGGCTAAGGATTTGGTAAGGATTTTATAAACTACGTTATAGAGGCTCACATGTCTGAAGTCATTAAAGGATCTAGAATTTGGGCTTTTAGGAATAAGATCAATAAATATGGAATTAAAATTATGAGGTATGACCTTGGAATACTGAAATTATTTTATAGCTTCACACACATCAGGACCAAAATCCCAAAAATCTTGAAAATACCTTGGAGGAAACTCGTTAGGGCTAGGGGCCTTGTCAGGTTTCATGGAAAAGAGGGTTTGCTTGATATACATTCATATTTGATTATATAAGTGAATATTATTTTTAGTATTATATTAGCCTTGATATACATATTAGATTGCTCATATATAATTCTACTCTTCATTATTGATATTTTGACCTTTAATATTGTGGCTTCTTTATATTGGGACTTGTGATATATTGTGGTAGTAAGGAGTAAAATCCAATAGTGGTATCAGAGATACCATTTAAATCTATCCATTTTTTATTATATTTATTTTATTAGCCACCATCATTTAACTTTGTTCATTCTTGATAGAGTTAATTTAGAGTTTGTCCACTTTGAAAGCAGTGAAGACTTGGACTCTATTTTTAAAAGGTTTGATTGAGTAGAAATTGAGGGGACAAGGATTTAGTCATATTTATTTGTATGCTAGGGTATTTCTACTTGGTTGAAGGAAAACCATTGAATAATAGGACTTATCTTAGATAGATTAAGAATTCAACTCAAAAGAAAGTTGGACATTCAGGAACATTGGAAGTCACCCTGATCATATTCTAGATTATCTAGAGAAAAGTGGAGAATCTCTATTGAATATTACAAGAAAGCCAACTGAGGAGAAATTTGGTCATTTGAGGACATTCATAGTCACATTGATATTGATATTGGGTTCTCTAGAAAATAGGAGAATCATATTTTGGTTCTTAGGTGTGACATAAGACATCACATAAAGACTTCAAATAAATAGAGAAGCATCTAAGCTTCTTGAGAATATATAAGAAGAAATATACATAGATAATAAAATTAATGTATAGATATAAGATTTGTACATATGAGTACTGAGAATAAGCCTCAAGAGATAAGAAAATATAGAGACATAAAATTTTTGGTTATTCAAAAAATCAAAAATATTAGATTGGATGTAGCAATATCAGTCTTGGCCTTGACTTATTTGGAATTTTAAAAGGAAGCTTTATTCTAAACTAGCAGAGAATAGCACTACCTATAATATCATAGGAGATAGTAAACAAAGAGCAAAATTTTATATTTTATACAACCATCATCTACATAGAGGAAGAGGCTAGTACCAAAGCGGTAATCATAAGTTGAAGTGGCAAAAACAGCCAACATAAGGAGATTTCTAAGAGGACAATATACAAAGGAATATTAAGCACCTACATAAAGGAAGATTAGACATCTGCATAGAGGAAGACTAATCATCATCATATAAAATATAATATAGATATCAAAGCAACAACAACCAACTTTGGAATAGAAAGATGTCAACTTGGAATCTATGCAAAGTTCTATCAAAGCATCAATAAAGAGTATTGAAGGAATGTTATAGTATCTAAGAGTGTTGAAGCAACACTTTTAATAGAATATAACATGTAAGCAGAACATGTACCTACAAAACCAAGTTGTGAGAGAACTATTACACTAAAAGGACATGGTGCTAACATAGTGCACTGTTATGTTAATAAAGAATACAATCTAAAGAGAAAGAGCATAATCACATGTCAAAGGAGTCATCCAAGGATTCATTTCATGCTTAAGAAGGATTGAAATTCTTCAATCCTACGTAGAGAATACCCCATGCACATCTATGAATATAGATAATATGCTATCATACCTAAGGAGGAGCATAGACTTCATGCCTACTAGAGGAGATTGGAAAATCCTCAGTATTTCCAAAGGAGATCATTAAGAGTTTGATCTAGCCAAAGGAAATTTTAAAAACCTTAAGCCTACCAGAGGAAATTAGGAATATTTTGAGCCACCTGGAGGAGATTGAAAAACTTCAAGCCTGCTAGATGAGATAAGGAAGAATTTGAGCTTGCTAGAGGACTTCAAGCTTGTAGGAGGATTTCATGAAGGATTCAAGCAAAGGGATTCTAGACTTGAGTTTGTTGCTCATGGAAGGAGACAAGAGAAATCTTTAAGTAAAAGTGAACTTATTTTTAGCTAAACCTAAGTTTCATTCATGATAAATCCAAGAATAGGGGATAGTAAGCACTGATTCTGGAGATTCAAACACCTAAGCATTACAGTCAGTGTAGGAGTAACAAAAGGAAAATAATGTCCAAATGTTATAAAAGCATTATTCTTGTTACGTTATAATTTCCTACATTATCTTATAATTTTGAGGGAAAATAAAACTATTTCAATTTTGAATTATCTAAGTAGGGTGTTATAAGGTTTTCTACCTTATTTAAAAATTTATTTATTTTGAATGGTTTTAGAAATTATTTAGATTTGGAGTGAAAATATTTTCTACTATTTTTTAAGACTTTTTTATTTGAAGATTGGAGATTTCAATTTTTGAAAGTATTGGAGTTATTTTTAGATTTGAAGAATTTTAAAGTTTTTTTAGAAATTAGAAAAAAAAAAATTATTGAAATTTTATAAATTAAATAGGGAGTTAAAAGGATTATGATGCCAAAGATTTAGAAAACTTGAAATTGAAAGTTTCATATTTGAGAGATATAAGGTTGACTATTACAAAGGAAATAAATCATCAAGTTAAATCACTTATTATGAGGGAAGAAATTATTAAAAATGTATTCAATGAAGATAGTGAAACAATGATGAACAATTTAAAATTTGATTCTCAAAACTTGATAGATGATCTTGTTGGAAAGAAGAAAATACTAGAATGGCTTAGAAATACACTTAAGGATTCAAATCTAGATCTTATTACTGCAATATCATAATCTACTAATTTAATAAAAATAAGCTCTATAACAAAATTTATGACTACTTAGAGTGCCATAGATTGTAAAAACATGCAACTCATTTATAAATAAAATAAAGGGAGAATGGACTTAGTTGTGCATAAATGGCTACGTTGTTTTCTTAATAAACAAAAGAACTCAAAGTACTAGCAAGGAAGCATAAATCAAATAAAGGACATTGCATTCAATTAAAGTGTAATTATTGCAATAGAATTGGACATAAAGAAACTAATTGTTGGAATCTTTATCCATGTAAATTTTGTGGAAGAAAATATCATTCTCCAGCATTTTGTTGGTACAAAAGAAAATATTATGGAAGATTTGAAAGGATGTTATTATTCAGATTAGACAACTTTCTTCAAAAACTTATTTCTGAAGCAACTTCTAACAATAGAGAAAAATGTTCTATTTCTAAAATGTGGGACAAAATTGAAGAAAAAATATTTATTCTTAAGGATTAGATTAATGATAAAGTGTTTGAAAAATAAGGAAAAGGTAAATGGATCAAATATAGTCTAAATTCATCTTGTAGAGTAATCAGAACTGAAGCATATACATCAGAGGACAAAGAAGGAGCTCAAGCGGTTTGTGAACAAGATACAAATATTGAGGACCAAAGAAAGAAGATGAAGGAGAATCCAAATTAGAACTCAAGAATGAAGCTGAAGATGAATCTGAAATAGAGGTTCATGAACAATGTAAGGTCACATGAAGATTGAATATTACTAAAGTCTTCAATAACCAAATAATATAATACAAGAGGGTGTTGAGAAAATATACATTATTTGGTACATGTTAATGTACCCCCATGGTACCTTCATGGTACAATTATAAATATGTAATAGATTAGGGTTGAGTCTTTATATTTATATGTGTGATTTATATTTCCCCTTTCATGTAAGTGTCAATGTGCAGGAAATGCACAAGTTTCATGTAAGTTAGGGTGCAATACTATATTGAGAGAATGTGCACAAGTGTCATGTAAGTGTGCAAATATGTAAAGTGAAGATATGCACAAATGTCTTATATTAGGAGTTCATGTAGAAGAGTACAATTGTCATAGAGTCAAGGGTGCATGTAATAAGAAAATGAAGAGTCTAGTATGCAAGTGGCATGATTATAAGCCAAAGGTCATGGCACTTTTCATGTGGAGAGCAATAGTCAAGTATTTGAAGAGTCACATTAGTATGGCTATATTATGGATACAATGTTTCATAGAAAATCATCTGATTATTCAATTGTAAGAAGGAAGATATAGAAAAATGAACAAATTTTGTATACAGATTTTGAGCAATTAATATTGTATGTTTTCTTCATGCTTGTTCATGAATAATTTTGGCTATTTACATTCATATTTTATTATATAAGTGAATGTTATAATAAATTTTATCTTGGCCTTGATATACATATTAGACTGATCATATATATAATTTAACCTTTAATATTATGGCTTCTTTATATTGGGACCTATGATATATTGTGGTAGTAAAGCTTAAAAGCCAACACTATCAAGGTTATTTGCTTCCAAATTAGGGATTGGGTGAGTTGATAGGGTTTTTTTAGACTCCTTTATGGGTAAATGAATATTCCTTTTCATTACCTCTAAATTTCTTTCCTTTCCTTTAAATATTCTTCCATTTATTTCTAGCCAAATAGAATAAATTATTGTATCTTTTGATATATACCATATTGTCTACAAAGCACAACTTTTAAAAGTACTATTCCATTGATTTAACCATTCCTCAATTTTGCCATTCATAATCATATATTTACCAAGAATATTAACAATCCATTACCATAGTTTCCAAACTATTGAGCAGTGTCCCAAGATATGGTCTAAAATCTCTTCCATTTTACAAAGAACACATTTTGAGGGGCCATGAAAACCCATTTTCATAAGGTTATCCCGAGATAAAATTCTTCTATGACCTACTATCCAAATAAAAATTTTAAATTTAGGAATGCCCGGGCTATCCCAAATATCTCTCCATATTCTTGCAATATTCCTATTTTGATGGTGCTTTATATTGTATCCACTTCTTGTTGTGTATTATTTTCAGCTATTCAACTCCCAAATCAACTTATCCTTGGCTCCCCTAAAAATAATCATCGTTATCTTTCTACTCAATTGCCTCAATGTCCTGAATACTTGTAAAAAAAACTTCTTTCCATTTGTATCTTCCTTCGTGATCCTTGTACAAAATGTTTGAAACCCTATCACCATATTTTTATTGAAGTAATCTCATCCATGATTTCAAATTAAGTGGTTTATTATCACACCATCCAAATTAAAAAAAAAATCCAGTTCCCACCACCCATATTAAACCTTTAATCACTAGATCAATTAATTTTTTTAAACAGTTCCATAGTGTAGAACCATTTGGTAGAGAGAATGCACTAAATATTAAGCTTTCTTCATTATGCTTAACATACTTACTTAAAATAATTCTTGTCCATTGTCTTTGAATCTCTTTGTACAATCTACAAATTACTTTTCCCATAAGATCTAATTTTACATCTATAAGAACTCTTAAACCGAGATCTCCTTTAGTTTTATCATCACACACCTTGCTCCATTTCACCAAATAAAATTTTATTTTATCATGTAATCCTAACCACAAAAATGACCGCATAATAAATATTAAACTTTTGTATTGATTTTGACATAATATAAAATGTTGGAATGACCTATAATACTAAATTAATTAGTTGTACTCTTCCTGGTAATGATAGTCATATACCTTTTCATGTTGTTAGTTTATTCTAAAATTTACTTATAACTAGATTCTATAATTCTAGCCTATCCCCTCTCAAATAAGGGCATCCCTAGATAAGTTGCTAGCCAATTTACCTCTTCCATTTGAAGTAACCTGCATATCCCTACTTTGATTTTAGTTGGGGTGTTTAGGAAGTAAATTTTATATTTTTTGCTATTAAATTTCTTCTTTGATGCCCTTTTGTATTCCTTTAATAATTAATTCAAATATTTGGCCTCGTTTATCCTTGCCATCCCAAAAAGAGTTGTATCATCTATAAAATATTGATGGGTGATGTTTTTAATGTTATTACAAGCCTTAAGTCCACTTATAAGCCAATATTTATAAGAATTCTTCAAGATCCTACCCAAAACCTCTGCCATAATAATGAACAAATATGGTGATAGAGGATCTCCCTATCTAAGGCCTATCTTGGATTTAAATGATTCTATTACTAAACCATTGACCATAATTGAATATGGAACTATAGAGACACAATCTTTAATTAATATGGCCCATTTCTTCCTAGATCCAAAATTTTCTAATACTACAAAAATAAAATCCCATTTAACCCTATCATAGGATTTACTAATATCAAGTTTTAAGATCATTATTTTTTCTTTTCTTGAAGCTATTGAATGCATAACTTCATGAGAAACTATGATCTTGTCGATAACATGTCTTCCTTTCAAAAATTATCCTTGCTCTTTAGAAATAATTTTGTCTAACAATGGTCTTAACCGATTCTCCATCACTTTGGAAATAATCCTTCTTTTTTGGAATCAGGGTAAGATATGTTGCATGAATTTTATAAGGTATGTATTTTTTACCCTAGATTGTTCCACTACCACTAATAAAAACTCCATTATATCCTAATTATATTAATATAATGTTGCAGAGATCCCATATGAACTTAGGGAATTATCCTTATTAAAAGAGAAAAGAGCTAGATGAACTTATTCCAGAGTAATAGGCTCCATCAGTTTCCTATTGTCTTCATCTATTGTAACTAAAGGAACTTATTGTAGAAGTTTATCATTAATAACATCAAACTCTTCTAATTCTAGAGTACTATGATAAAAAGACCTTGCATCCTTTTTTATTTCACTCTGGTCTTCATTCCAAACCACTTTTACTAATTTAATTCTACTAATTCTAGATGCTGATCTCTGTACTATTTTTGTCCTATGAAAAAACTATGTTTTTATCTCCTTTTAACCAAGTCTATCTTGATTTTAATATCCAAAATTTATCTTACTCAAAATATTATGATATTCACTAAGTAACTCCATTTCCTTTGAGATAATCACCTTTTTGAAATTTTGAAAGTTTATCTTTTAGTTCTAATTTCTTCTAAAAAATATTTTCAAAAGTATTCTTGTTCCATTCTTTCAATCTAGATTTCATTGATTTAATTTTTTGTGGAAGAGTATACAACCCATAATTTCCTAAATAATTCCACATTTGTGCTATCATATCAAAAAATTGAGGATGGTATTCCCACATCCACTCATATTTAAAATATTATATTTTTGAATTCACTTACCACCATTTTAACTTTTATTGGCCAATGATATGAAATAATACTTTCCAAGGTATTAGTTTTAGCACAATTTACTTCATCTAGCCAATTATTTGAGATAATTCATATGCCTAATTTTCTTGTTATTATTTTGGCCTCTCTTATTTTTGGTCCATGTATAGTTGTCTTCTTCAAACTGAACCTCCCATAGATTATTATTTTGAATAAAATCTGAGAAATCTCTCATACTTTGGGTTAGTTTTCTAATTCCCCCAAAACATCCATCCAACTTGGTTATGGAATTAAAATCTCTTATGATCATGAATCGGATTTCTTGGTCTTTACTTCTCATAATGGTTTCAATCCCACTCAAAAATTCTAATCTACCTAATTGAATTGTAGGTCCATAGACATTGATTAGGATGAAATGAATATCTACAAAGAATCATGTGACTAAAGTGGCTATCCAATTCCTAGTTTTAATAACGGTTACACTAGAGGTTCTAATAGGATTTCAACAAGTTATAATTCCCCTCCCACTCCTTCAGAGTCACTAGCATCCCATTTACATCTCCCCCATACCGCTTTCATAGTTTTGGAAATATTTTTATTTGTCATTTTAGTTTCCTAAATGCAAAGAATATCAAGCTTATTACTTAAACATAGATCCTTAATACATTGTAATTGAGGGGTTATAAGCATCCCTTATATTCCATGAGATGGTAATCATGTCTCATTAGGGGCTATTGGCCCTGCCTACGAATTATCGATATCATTTTGTTGTTTGGTAAGGAGAATTTGAACCAACTTAGTTTGTGTTTCTTTCTCTATGTTTGCTCTTGCTTCCCTATATTTCACTTGATAATTTGATGGTTTTCCTCCTTTTTTATTGTTTGTATCAAGAGTGGGTCTTATTATTCTATTCCTCGATATTCTTTCACAAGTTGCTTTTTTCCCAGATTTATCCTCTCCTAGATCTACAATGGAAGATTTTGACTTGTTCTACTCATTTTTTGGTATTTCCTTACTAATGGTAGATGTATGTTAGGAACCTACTATTTAAATAAATCTCACACACACACAATACTAAAAGATAACTGAAATAAATTCAATAACAGAATAATACTATGCAAAAAGTAATTGCAGAATTGAACAATCTCACAAAATAACTCAGAATCGTAGGCCTCTTCGAGGGGGCAACCTCCTTCAATATTTCATTAACTTGCAAAATGATGATTCGTACATGGCTTCATAGCTTTTTAAAGAAAAAATTTATGCAAACCCTAACCCTAGGCTCAAGAGTTGGCTTACATGCAAAATGCCACTCAAGCTAAAATCTTCTACCAAATGTTAGTTACAATATTTATAACGGTTACATCAAGTGGCCCCACTTGCCTAGGAGCATAACATGCCATGTACATTACAAAATAACATTATATATGGGATCCCCATGTTGGAAGTGGGTCATTACATAATAATGAGAATTACAAAATTAAGTTAGGATGGAATCCTAACATGTCCTTCCCTTCAAAAAGCTTGTCCTCAAAACTGAAGGTGAGGAAACTGGTGTTGGAGCTGATGGAGAGATTCCCATGTAGCATCTTCCAACTAGAGTCCACACCACTGCACAAGAACTTTTGTAATTGTGAGATTGCAAAGAGTGTTAGTCCAATGATCCAACAGTTGGTCAGGTTCAAGAAAGATAGAACCTCATTCACCTAACTCTAGGAGTGCAGATTGAACTTGTACCTAATTTACCACCACATTTTTGAGAGAAGAAACATGAAAAACAAGATGGATCTTGGATGTAGGTGGAAGGACCAATTTGTAGGTTGTGGCACCAATCCATTGTAACACCTAATAGGGCCCATAGTACTTTGCAATAAGCTTCTAGCATCTACAAATTTGGAGGGACAATTATTTTTACGGTTGCAAGAGAAGGAAAACCATATCACCCACATCAAAAATACGCTCAAAACGGTGTTGATCAGCCTGTTGATGCATTCGATTCTGGGCTAGCTACAAATTCAGCTTCAGTTTATGGAGGATATCAGCATGTTGACTGAGAGTAGTGTTGACTGCATGGACCTTGGAGCTACCTAGAATGTAGGAATAAGACGTCGATGGAGGGTGCCCATAAATCACCTCAAAAGGAGTAACCTTGGTGGCTGTGTGATAGGAAGTTTTGTACCACAACTCAGCCAAAGGAAGCCATCTCGCCCAGTGCATAGGATGATCTACCAAAAATACACAAAGGTAGGTTTCCAAACATTTATTGATAATCCCTGCTTGGAAATCCATTTGTAAATGATATGCTAAACTCATATTGAGCTAATTTCCCTGTAACTTAAAAAATTCTTACTAGAAGTGACTAGTGAAGGTTGGGTCACGATCGAACATGATGGACGAGGGTAGACCATTAAGGTGAAAGATAGAATCAAGGAAAATTTGGGCAATAGTGGAGGCTATGTAAGGATGGAAAAGAGGGCATAATTGAGCATAATTCAAAAGATGATCCACTACAATGAAGATAACATATTTGTTGCCTGACTTAGGTAAGCCTTTAATAAAATCTATAGAAATATCTGTCCAAACCTGGTCTGGAATGGGCAAGGGTTGAAGAGTGCCTAAAGAACGCAATGTTTCACCTTTCATCCGCTTACAGGTATCACAAGCCACCACAAATTTATGAATATACTTTTTCATACCCTTCCAAAAAAAGTGTGTTTGAGTCGTTCATATGTTTTGAGAAATCATGAATGGCCAACAAATGGAGTAGCATGCATTTTTGTCATGAGAAGTTCTCATAGTGAGGACTTGTGGGGAACAACAAGGCGTTGGTGGTAACACAAATCCTGGTCATACCAAGTATATCCTGGACATGAAGTAGGCTTAGTGGTTAGGGAAGCAACCAAAGTTTGCAATTTAGAATCTTGAAGTACCTCTTAGAGTAAATAATTGATCCATTGGAAGATCGACAATGCAATGGCACACAACATACTGAGAGCTTCAAATTGGCGAGAGAGAGCATCGACCACAACATTCTCCTTACCCTTATTATAAGTGATATCATAATCATAGCCCATGAGTTTAGAGACCCATTTTTGTTGTTCAGGTGTGGAAACCCATTTCTCCAAAAGTATTTGAGACTCTGATGATCTGTTTTAATGGAGAAATGACCCCCAATGAGATATGGTCCCCAATGGGTTACAAATTGCAGAATTGGCATCATCTCCTTGGCATAAGTTGATTTTTCTAAATTATGGCTAGAGAGATATTTACTAGTGAAGGTCAAGGGTCACCCTTCTTGCATCAACACTGCCCCAATACCACAACCTAAAGCATCGATTTCAATAACAAATGATTTGGAGAAATTTGGCATGGCTAATACAGGTATCGTAGTCATGGCATGCTTCAATTCTTGGAAAGCCTATTCAATGGGTCCTGTCCAAGTAAAAGAGCCTTCTTTAGCATGGAAGTGAGGGGAGCTATAATTTTATCGTAGTTACGAATAAATTTATGGTAATAACCTATAAGTCCTAAAAATCCTTGAATACCTTTGAGAGTGTGAGGTTTTAGCCATTCCTGAATAGCTTGGATTTTCTTGGGATCAAATTTAACACCCTCCTTAGTGACAATGTGTCCCAAATATTCTACTTTCATCAACCCAAAAGAACACTTGGAATGCTTAGCATAGATTTGATGTTGTGTCAACAGTTGGAGATCCTGATTCATATGAGTAAGGTGCTCTTCCCATGAGTGACTATACACTAGAATGTCATCAAAGAAGACTAGAATGAACTTTCAAAGTAATGGATGAAAAATGTTGTTCATGAGGCTTTGGAAGGTGGAAGGTACATTAGTCAAGCCGAATTGCATTACCAAAAACTCATAGTGACCTTCATGCATACAAAATGTAGTCTTGGAAATATCCTCCTCTTTTTGCTGGATTTGATGGTACCCCGAGCGAAGGTCAAGTTTTGAAAAATACATAGTCCCATGAAGTTCATCTAGTAATTCATCCACCATAGGAATAGGAAACTTATCCTTGATGGTGATTTTATTGAGCTCTTGATAATCGATACACAACCGCCAAGACCCATCTTTCTTATGTACCAATAAAACTGGAGAAGAGTAAGGATTGTTGCTTGGCCGAATGACATCGAATTTTAACAATTCTTGTAATAACTTCTCAATTTTGACTTAAGAGCACGAGGATACTTGTATGGTCTAATTTTTGGTGGTGCATTACCAGGTAACAAGGGAATAGCATGGTCATGAGAGCGACGAGGTGGTAATTCTGTTGGATCAGCAAAAATAGAGTTTTGCTTGGTCAAAAGAAGTTGCAAATATTTAGGAACAGAATCCTCCTCTAAAGAATGTAGTTGGATCATAAAAATCTGAGCGATGACACCCTAGGATGATTTTTTAACAACTTCTCCATTCGATTAGAACTGATAATTTGTGATGACCCTACTTTTAAGCCATGGAGAGTGTAGGACTGTTCATTCTATGAGAATTGCATCCAAATCTCACCAAAGTGCCAAGATATGACTCCCAATGTGCCCAACCATTGAGATCCCAAAATAATATCACATCCCCCTAATTAAGTGTAAACATATCTTGTTTGATATCATAGTCCCCAATATTGACCTTAATATTATGACATTTTTCCTTGCAAGGTAAAGTCCCACCATTTGCTACCATAACCTCAAAGGAATTACATGTGTTTACATAAAAAATTTCCTGCTTGGCGATGCGAGGATCAATAAAATAATGTTTACTTCCATAATAAATCAAGATGGTAAGTCGTAGGCTTTTGAAATAACCCACAACTTTCATGGTTTGGAGCATAGCAATGCCAACAAGAACATGAACAAAAATTTTAGCCTATGATTCAACTGGGTTTTCATCCTCTAGTTTTGGTGGTTCTTCTGCTGATTCAGTGTCATCATCACTATGGTCGTTGGTGTCAAGCTCATAAATATCGATGAGGAATAATTTCTTTTGGGTGCACCTATGCCCACAAGAAAACTTTTCATCACAATTGTAGCACAAACCTTGGGTACGTTGTGCAACCATTTCAATAGTGGTCAAATATTTGGGTGAAGCAGTGGGTGCAACAAGTTTTTGTTCATGTTGATTGTGGAATCTAGGAGGGAAAGAGGGTTTAGCCTATGGAAATTTAGACAACCACCTCTGAGCTAAAAATTTGAACTCAGCCAAACAAGCCAACTGGATAGCCTGCATCATGGATTGTGGTCTAAACATTGTGACCTCGGCTTGGAGATATTCTCACAACCCACTAAAAAAACAACTCATAAAGAACCCTTCATTCATTCCTGTAGTTTTGTTGTCCAATCTCTCAAATTGTATTTGGTAATATCGAACTATCGAAGTTTGTTTTAGTTTTGTCAACTGTCCTGTAAAATCATCATACTCACTAGAGCCAAAGCGTGTAAGTAACTAGGGCTCAAATTCTACCCAAGAAGGATTAGGGATAGTTTTATGCAACCATTGGTACCACTGTAAGGCTTCATATTCTAAATTGAAAGAAGCCATTTGAACTCGATGATAAATGGGGACATCATGGAGTCTAAAGAATTGAGCAACATGACATAACCCTCCATCAACATCCTTCCGATTGAACTTAGGAAAGTCTAGTTTTGGCATCTTGAAGGGAGTATCACGATCAAAGCGAAGGTGAGATTCATATGTTTCCATTTCGCGATGATACTCAGACTTTCTTGGACCATCTTGTATTTTAGACTCAACATCTGCTAGGTGTTCTTTTATGCGAATTCTGGAGGTATCTTGTGCAACTCTAAAAGTTTAAAATTTTTATTTCAAGTGTTCAGTTGTTTTTTGCAAGCTCGTAACAACACTTACTAGGGTATCCAACATTGAAGTGGTGTTTTGTTCTACCTATTTTTGATGTCCACGAGTGCCACTTCCCATTTGAGATAGCCTTGAATGTTTTTACTCAGTTACTAGAAATAGATGTGGGATTTTAGGAGTTACTATTTTTATTAAGGGTCCAAAATTTTATTTGGGAAATGGATTGCAAAACTAATTTTAGGCTAGGGTCCACTTCGGTGGTTGTTTGATCTGATCACTTAATGAGGAGATATACTGAATTTCTTGACTTTTTGTGAGCTTCGATTGGTTGCAAGGTGATGTCAAGGTAATTTTCTCCACTTGGATTTAAAATTTCACCAGTGAGTCCTTAAAGGTATTTGGTGCAGAATAACAAGTAGATTCTATTCCCAAAAATTTGGATCAATATGATTGACCATTGAAAATTTATGGTCTTAGCAAGAAAAATCAAAAATTACTATTTTTGGAAAATGGGTGTAAAATTTGACCAAGGGCTTCCAAGGACAATTTTATCTGGTATAGAGTGTAGAATTATCTACTAAAATTTTGAGTCAATATGATAATTGTGTGAAGAGATATCTGTATTTTAATAAAATTTCAATGTTCAACTATCTTGGATCTATCAACTGATCACCCTGTCACTATCTTGTCACTTGTACTACAGTTACAGATACTGACGATTTTTTTTTTACCCTGACCATTTGTATTTTTTGACTATTATAGTTGACTATTACTGTTCCAACTGTTATCAGACTGCTACTACCACTGATATGACTTATAGTTGACTGTTATTGTTCCAAATGTTACCAAACTATTACTGCCACTGACCTGACTGTTATTGTTCCGACTATTACTAGACTATTACTGCCATTGACTGACTATTACTGGAATATTATAGACTATTAAAGACACTTGTGATTTTTTTCCTAACTATTGGTGCATGCAAGGTGTATTCTTATGTGATAGGGAAGTCCTGTGTATGCTCACTTTTTTGGATTCTGAATGCAGGTTTAGCAAAACAAGAAGATGTGTATTTTTGCAGGAGGAAGTGTTTAACAAAACTAGGGTATGCTAGATAAAGGAGTATGTAACACCCATAGGCCCTCTATTATACCATAGTGACGAATAATAATGCTCGGACCAATATTTCAAGCCACTACCTAAGGAGGATTCCACACATACCCTTGAGCACACTATCTACCTCTTTGACAGTATAGGAGGGTAATCATCTAGGATGTTGTGTCCCGTGGACTATGGATGATACAAGGTTGAAAAGCTTCCTGCTGGATAAAATTTTTTTAACCCTAGAATGGTCTCCCAATACACCCAAATATGTGTGGGAGCTTGATTTTGTGCGAGAGTGTTGTCTAAGGCTTGGGTATTGGATCTTGATCGCCCCTCACTTCACTAGACGCTTTATGGGCTATCTAGCTTGGCCAATAACTATAGCTCCTTTGCAATATTTTAAAACCCCCAACACAGGGTTTCTAACCTACACAACTACTGAAATAGAAAATGTATTTTTTTTTGTATTTTTTGGATTTGCTAGTAAAAAAAATTGACTAATTTTTTTGGATTTTTTAATAAAGGAAAAACAAAATGAAAAACACACAAAAAATTATACCTAATAGGCGGAATGGATGGCAAGAATCATTGCAGTTGCAACAAAACTTGGCCCTGGAAAGCACTCTGATACCACTTGTTAGAAACCTACTATTGATATAAATATCACACACAAAATACTGAAAGATAACTGAAATACATGCAATAACAAAATAATACTATACAAAAAGTAATTGCATAATTGAACAATCTCACAAAAGAACTCAGAATTGTAGGCCTCTTTGAAGGGACAACCTCCTTCAATATTTCATTAACTTGCAAAAGTATGATTCATACATGGCTTCATAGATTTTTAAAGAAAGACTTCATGCAAAACCTAACCCTAAGCTCAAGAGTTGGCTTACATGCAAAATGCCACTCGAGCTAAAATCTTCTACCAAATTTTAGTTATAATATTTATAACAGTTACATCAAGTGGCCCCACTTGCCTAGGAGCATAACATGCCATGTACATTACAAAATAACATTATATATGAGATCCCCCACATTGGAAGTGGGTCATTACATAATAATGAGAATTATAAAATAACATTAGGATGGGATCCTAACAATGTATTAACATCTGACACTCCATTTTCTTTACCAATTTGTTTCTCTTGAATGGTGTATTGGTATTTCAAGAGAGTCTTCAATGTCGGATTTGACACATTCCTTAGGTTCATCAAGAATGTTCATCCCTATATCAATATCATACTAAATAGATAGTTCCTTGTTAATATGTTGAACCTATTGTATTATATTCTCTATGTTTTGATCTACTTTTTCTTCATAGGCTAAAGCTTCAAAAGAGTTGGCATTTCTTCTAGTATCCTTAATTAATGGTCTCCATTTTTTATTTGCTTTCATTTGTTTATTTCTATTTTTTGGAAGTTGAAAACCATCTTCATCCATGTCCATTTGTAAGTTTCTCTTACGGTTTTCTACATATAATTTTGTTGGACTCTTCTTAGGGCATGATCTCTCAGTATGCCCCACCTCATGACATATTCTACATCTAAAATATATGTTTTCATAATTTATGGTTTGGATCCACATATTATCCCCATAATTAAGAATGACTGATTTTGGTAAAGGTTTACTTATATCAATCATGGCCAATATCCGAGCATAAATAGCCAAGAATCCATATTTTGTAGTTTCTGAAATCCCAAGGAATTATCCCAGAGTGTTTTCTATTGCCTTGAAGGTATCCATTTCCAAAACTCAATGGACAACCCATACATCCTAACCTAGACTAGTTCTAGGGATAGATTTATATTTTTAGGTGAAAAACCTTCATAACAATGGGTAAGGAAGGGTCATGCTCTTCCCATAAACCAAGGACCCCCTTTTAGAATTTTATCTCTTTCTTCCCTAGAACAAAAAAATGGCTTGTAAAAAACCTTTAGGAAGAAAGGATAGAATCACTTCAAGAGACTTCCAACTCCTATCAATCCATTTTTTTGAGGCTAAAGTCCCTGGCCAATACCCATTAGATTTACTAAAAATTACCCTATCTTTGAGCAATAAGGATTAATCCTCTATGGTTTTCTCACTAACCTCTACTACTAGAGATGATTATAAATATTAAGCTATAAATCGTTCCATGGAAAGGAATATCCTATAGTAAATATAATATTTCAAAATCTACTAAAATTTACGAGAATATCCTATAGTGAATATAATATTTGATAAAAAAATATAATAATTTGCAAGAAAAATTTCTAAGATAAAGAAGGGAAAAAGAAACTTAGTTGAAAAATGCTATACCCAAATGTATTACCTCATTGAAGCCTTAACTCTCCATTGCTCCTCCCATCATCGAAAACCTGGCTAACAGATATTTAAAATTTTTGTTTTCACAACTTTAAAAATTGTTATTGCCCTTGTTTCAAATGGCTAACTTTACAAGATTGTATCTCTCTCAATATTGCTTATATTCCTTCATATGACCACTCATTTTAAAGCTCTTCAAATTCCACAGAAAGTGGTCTAATAATCAACTAAATTAGAAAACCTTACCTTCGTGAAAATATGGCTCATGTACAAGTTGTAAAATAAAATTTTAAACCAAGTCTTCATTCCTTTATTTGATTCAAATTTCACATGTAGGATCCACTAACATCAATGAAGTTTCATGTTTTTTTTAACTTCAACTTGTATTTATAGACTTGTTTTTTTATGATGGTGTGTATATATATATCATTATTATTATTATTTTAAAATTTGAGTTTATAGGGGTCTAGATCCCCTCGCATCAAGGTTTGAACTTAGATATCTGTTTGAAAATCCAAAGACTTACCACTACGATATCTCTTAAGGGTTAAAAATTTAAATTTAAACATGATTTTATAAAAAATCCTCTCTGTATACCAGGTTTGAACTTAAGTCTCTTCTAAATGAAAACCCAAAAACTAATAAACCTCAATTTCTTTGACACTCAAAAATATATTTCTTATGGCACTTCCTTATAAAAGTTTTGAGGCAATTTGGTTTCTCTAAGGATTGGATAGATTGGATTATGGGATGTATCTCTTCAATTTCATACTTAGTTCTTATCAATGGCAGGCCTTCTCAGTAATTACCAGCTTCTAGAGGTATTAGGCAAGGTGACCCGCTATCCCCTTATTTATTTATCATTCTTATTGAATTCTTGGGTAGGACTATAACCAAAAAGAGGAAAACAAAACCCTTGAGGGAGTTACCATTGATCATGGAGCTAGACCTACCTCTCATATTCAATTTTTTAATGACTCTACTCTTTTAGGTAAAGCTACAGTTAAGGAAGCTTCTAATATTAAGCAAATCATTAGCTGTTTTTCTAAGGCTACTAGGCAGTTGATCAATGAAGATAAATCTAAAGTTATTTTCTTTCACTGCTTTGCCAAACAAAAATCTATGGTCTTGGATAAATTAAGATATAAGAAGACCTCCCTTCCTATCACTTATTCAGGCATTCCCATCAATATTCAAAGGTAGAAAAAAATTGGAATTGGTTGTTGGACAAAGTTAAGAAGAAAATTGGAAAGTGGACCAGCATGTGCCTTTCTTCTGGGGGTAGAATCACCTTGGTAAAATCAGTCCTTCAAGATATTCCTATTTATGTTTCTTCCGTGTTGAATATCCCAAAGGTTGTTCTTCAAGAACTGGATGAAATCAATCATCAATTCCTCTAGAGTGGTACTAAGGAGAAAATAAAATAGGCCTTGGTGAAATAGGACACTTTATATATTCTTAAGAATGAAGGGGGGTTAGGTTTCCGGTCTTCTATTAATAACAACAAAGCTTTAGATGTTAAATTATATTGGAGGATGTTTCATAACGCCAATGCTATTTGGGCCAATAATATTCGTGTTAAATATGTTGAGAACAAAAGTCCTGAAGACCTTGTTCGCTATCAAATTCCTACCAAATATTCTCCCATTTTAGCAGTTCTTAAGACTGATGAGGATTTGACAAAGAAAAATTTATTTTGGATCATTCATAATGGTCAACAAGTAAATTTTCGGATAGATTCTTGTGATGGTCACAAGTCATTGATAACTCAGTTTCTCGATTGGAGGCCTTGGATGGAGGAGCTTCACTGATCTAATTGGATAAAGGTGGCTAATTACTATTGGTACCATATTGGTAATTCAAGGTTGGTAGATATTGGATCCCTATTGAGGACTGGCCTATTCAAATCCCAAAAAGGCAAAGACAAGATATCCAAAGCATATTTCATATGAGATCTCTTTACTTGGCTTACAATGGTTGAATTTTTTTACTTTTGAACAACTTTGAAGGGATTGGCCTAAATAAGAGGGTAGATCACTTTATTAGGCAGTTAGTTTGGATGGGTTCTACCATTATTCTTTGGAATATCTGGAATGAAAGGAACAACCAAATTTTTAATCAAGATAGGAAGGATATTCACTATATTTGGCAAAATACCATAGCCAACTTAGTTGAATCAGTCCATCAACTCCTTAATCACCCCCAAAACTCTCACCAAAGATGGGATAAAATGATGCAAAGATTGAAGATTAAATCTTCTAAGGGCAACCAACTTAAATGGAATGTGAGTATTTGTAAGATGGATAGGACAAAAAATTGGCAACGTCCTCCTCAGGATTTTGGAAAAGTCAATACTGATGGAGCCTCTAGAGGGAACTCTAGAAAAGCTAGTGAAGGAGGAATTGATAGAATTTCATATGGCTCCTTATTTGCTAAGAAGTAGGATATTCTTTCCAATAACCTTGCTGAGAGGTATGGTATCCTCAGAGGCCTCCAAGAGACTACTAAAGGTTGGATGTGAAAAGGTGTTAGTTGAGTCTGAATCTCAACTCATGATTAATATTTTGAAGACTCCTAAGAATCATAAGGATGATTGGAGAATAAAAAGAATTATTGAGAAGATTCAATTAATCCAGATGAGATTTTTGAAAGTTGATTACAATCATGTGATCATAGATCAAAACAACATTGTTGATGCTTTAGCTAATTGGACTTTGGAAAAATGTGATCTTACTTGTTATGGCCACCCTTCTAGATGGTGGGCTTCACAAATAAGGGAAGCTCTTCGTTCTATCATTTCTTTGGATGGCTCCAGTTCTGAAGGTACCTAGTTTCTTCTTGCTTTATTTTTGCTTCTCTTTGATTCGGTCAAAGGTATTTTAGTTCCCTAGCTCAAACTATTCTTTCTTTTGTTTCCTCTGTTTATTCTTGCCTTAAAAGTCTTTTGGTCTAGAAAGGTCATTGTTATGTTCAATTTTTTTTCTTTTTTGTTTAGTTTTTTGTTGTTCTTGTGTTTTTGTGTGTGAGTGTTTTCTATGTTTTTTGTTTTTATTTATTGTTTATTGTTGTTTTTTTTTTTTTTTTTAAATTTTTAGGTTTTGATTGTTTTTATTGGTTATGTCTTTGTAGTGTTCTATTGTTTTTGTCATGTTTGTGTTTTGTTTTGTTGTTTTTGTATTTTTTCTATGTGATTCGTGTTGTATTTTTTTTTTTTATAATATTGTGTGTGTTTGGTCGTGCTTTATCTTTTTAACAAACTCAAATGTTTTTTATTTATTTTTATTTATTTATTATAATCTTATTGTATATTTGTTTGCTCCTTGAATATGTCAAAAATGATAAACCAAATTCGACCGAACATCCTTATGTAATATTTAAAATATATATATATATATATATTCCTCTCGAGATTGTACCATATAAGCACATGATAGCATATGCAGCCATAACACATTCCCTTGTTATTATCTGCAAAACTCATTATCTTCCAACTACTCCCAGATAAAGACTTCCTCTGCCTCGGGCGCCACCCATTTACCTTTGTTGACTCTTCTCTAACAATCCTTCGCCACCCCACCATAATACATTATTTCCGGTGGTAATTGATTTCTCTCAACAAACCTCAGTTTCTCCAATTTAAAGCATAGTCAAGAATAACATAGTAAGGCAAGTAGTATCTTTACTGTATGCACTATGGATATCGCAGAACATATTATCTTTTTATACAGAGGTTGTTTAGAAAAAGATTTGTAAATGTTATCCCATACCTCATAGGTTTAACAATCATTCTTATTATTATTATGAGCTGCCTTTTAAATTTCTTAATAGTATACTGTTTAAGTTAGAAAAATAATAATTTAAAAACCTTATATAATTTTATTTTGTATTATTTTTTAATTTAATTTTAATTTGGTTATCAGTGAGATATAAAAGTAGTGTATCAATATAAATTCAAGTAAATTGGACTTTAATTTATTTTTATACAAGCTCACTCACACTCATACATCACATCTTACAATAATTTAAACTTAAATGTAGATAACTAACCTCCAAAGGTTGTATTGAATGCTTTTCAAAAATAAAGCCCACAGAACTTGACTTCTTTTAGCAATTGCAAATAATAATAAATAAATAAACAGTATACGTAAATGCTGCAACAAGTTGTTACAGCATTTATATATTAAACATTTGATATTTTATGCTTATTTTTAAAATATAAAAGTAAAATAAAATGCCTGGCACCACAGTTGTTAACTCGATTTTTGAATGGCATGTGCGCTCTCTTTGAATTCTTTGACACTCCAAAATGCCTTCCGTAATTTCAACATAAATAAAACAAATTTATATTTTACCATTATGTCGAAAGCAGGATGAAAAATAGAGGTCACACCTTGACCTTACACAAGCAACTAAAAACGTTTCATAAATGGGGGCAGGAAAAAATTGGTGGAGTCGTGTTTTGTTTAGTAAATTCAATGTTTTCGTTCCACTTTAATACCTCTTCTTCTCGTCGGGTTTGGCCGCGTTCGTCTCTTCCAGAAAAACACAGTCCGTAGCATTTGCGATACCGGACTTTGAATATTTTCTCCAAATTAGTTTCTGAGTTCTTCATTGATATTATGATCTTTTGGGCCCCTGCTGCTCTTCCGTTTCTTCGGCCCTTTGACGCATTCCGCCATTCTCAGCTTATAAAAGCTCCATAGGGACCCTGCTTCTTATTCGCTCTGTGTAGGCAATCTACTTTGAAATAATGGCAAACCCTTGGAGATTGACCGTCTGCCTGTGCCTAACTGTGGCTTCTCTCTGCGCTTCTGCTCAAGGTAAATTATTTCCTTGTCATTAGATTCCAGCATAGTGATAAAGATTAAGATTAAAAATTTCGTTAGTGTTGGCAGAATGATTAATTTCGAGTCTCTGTTCCGTTCGACAGAACACCTTATGCTCTCAGATTATATGTGCGTGAATAACTAAATGTGATGGTTATGATATGGCTCAGGTTCTACAATGAAATCTATCAAGCTGATGAACAATTGCAGCTTTCCATTGTGGCCTGCCATATCTTCATGGAATACGCATGCTGATGATATGCCTACAGCACTCCCAACGCTGCTCAAAGCGGGGGAGTCATCTTCCCTGACGGTGAATTCTTCGTGGTCGGGAACCATCTGGGGAAGGCACGGCTGCATCTTTGGACCCTCTGGAATCGGTCACTGCGATTCCGGTGACTGCGGAGGAAAGCTGCGCTGTGATCACGCAGGCGCGGGTGACCCCATGCCCTCCGCAATCACCATGGCAAGTTTTACAAACGGATCTTCTTCGGTTAGTCTTGAGAACGGCTACAACATTGCGATCTCTGTAGACGTTCCTGCGAATAATAATGCCCTCGGCTGCAAATCCATGGCCTGCAACGCCGATTTGGCATCGATTTGTCCCAGGAATTTACGAGTAGCCAAAGATGGGGGCGTGGTTATCGGTTGCAAAGGTTCATGCGATTCGTATTTGAGATCATGCAGTCCGCCTGAGTTCGCGTCGGCATTCCAAAAAACATGCTCGGAAGTTTTCCCTTTCGAGGAGGAAGCGTTTTGTCCTCCCACAATGTCCTACACGCTTACCTTTTGTACTAAGAACTGAAATATGGGTATGCCTGTACCCATTCAATCTCTCCTGTAGAAGTTTAGTAAAATTAAAAATTGTGTCGCATTTCTTCCGCTTTTCATACGGGATCGAGAGGCCGATGGATAAATTTGTTTTTCTACGAGAGAATTCCGCTAATAAAGTATCAGATGATATATGCGAATTTGTTCAGTTTTCCCTCTTATAAAAACAAATTGAAGTGGAATTGACAATGTAAAGATGGTAGGTGCGGACTGGCTATAGAAATAAAACGTTAACAATAAAAATGTACCCACAAACATGTCAACAATATACAATTAAAAATGTACCCACAAACACATTTTTACATCGAAACAAGCCAAGCCAACTTGTGTTTTTCGGCAGTAGATTAATAAGCAGAAAATCTTATCAAAGTTAAGGATAATCTTATTTTCATGAACAAAGTTTATCCATCTGCTTTTAGAGACCGAATAGGAAGCATTTACAAATGTCACTCTCATTACAAGAAGATCCATCTGCTTTTAGGGACCGCATAGGAAGCATTTAAAGATGTCACTCTCATTTACAAGAAGAACAAAGTTCATCCATCTGCTTTTAGAGACCGCATAGGAAGCATTTAAAAATGTCACTCTCATTATAAGAATTTTTTTTTTTTAAAATTAAATGATAAGTATAGGTTTAAATTAGAGGCATTGTTTTTATCAAACTTATTTTTATTGTTGACTTTACATAAAGGGGTATTTTTATTGTTGACTCGTGTGAAGAGACCACAATCGTGGAATTCAGATCAGACTACTACCTTTGCAAACATGCTGCCTTGATGTTTGAACTGTACGTTTTCTTGATAAACACCGGGTTCAAACCACATGGACTGCTCCCACCAAACCTATTTTTATTGTTGACTAGGCATGAAGGGGTTGGTATGTATTTTCCAAGCAAACTACTACCTTTACAAAGGGTTAGCTTTCTTCAAAGTTTAAACCTAAATTTTTTTATAAATGTTCAACCATAATTACACTTACCAATTCACTTAACCTTTAAAAATAACAAGGAAAAATTTTGATAAGATAAATTTTAAACGTAAATTTGACGCTGGGAAGCAAATTTAAGATAACATATGTATATGAACATACAATTGTCTGAACATGGGCAAACCATCGTTACTTAATGAGGCAGTTTTCTTTTAACCGTATTATTTTGGGGTTTCAACATTGGATAGCCCATCGTTACTCAATGAGGCAGTTTTCTTTTAACCATATTATTTTGGGGTTTCAACATTGGATAGTCTACGAGTGTTGAACTTCAACGCTTAAGATTTATGTTGGCGTTTATGATTTCTTTTTCCCTCAAAATTGTTTGAAAAATGGTTAGCGTTTATTTTATTTATTTTTTAGATATTTTATTTATATGTTATTGGTGTTTCGTCTTGTTAGTCGAGTTTAACGGAAATGTAATAGAATTTTACTTAAGATTATGTATGAAAATAAATAAAAAATCTAATAATTAAAAGAAATAATGAAAAACTTAGAGAATATTAAATTAAAAGCTTTATTTATTATATATTATTAAATTCACAATAAATTCATAGATACTAATTTAAAATATATTTTGAAATTTAATTGAGAAAAAAGAGTTAGAGATACATTAATCATATTATAAATTCCTTGTATAGTGATATTGGTTATTTAAATAAATAGACATGAAATGTTTCAATTTGATTTTGAGGTCGAATTGACTATGAACAAGAACTACAAACTATGTATATAAACTACTAGACTAAATAAGTATCTTATGGTGAACATAATCTTATGGAAATTATAAAAAAGATAGTTTTTTTTTATTGATTGCTTGTAATACCCTTGACAAATCTTACACCTCTATTATTAAGACATTCATTCTTAGCATTTCTTAAACACACTAAAGGATTAGAAAGTCTTAAAATTGGCTTTAAGGATCAATCGCCATAAGTTCATATTGATAATGAATTGAGGACACTTATATCCCTTTGTATGGTTAGATATTTATAAATTTATGAAATGGTATCTAAAATTAAGAAGTGACAATTTAATATCCTTATTTGTTAATATTACATTATTTTAAAATAAATATAACTTACTAATTATCTCAGTAAAGTATACGAACAGATAATATCATAGATGTATTTAATGAAGGGAAAATATGCCAACAATTATTCAAATGACCATTTAAGTGTCATGCAAGAGACTAATAGGAAAATAAGTTCAATCATTGAGTCTATGACTTTCGAAAACCAAATGATCTTTTTAAAGATTGTTAAATATCTTAGCCTAACACCTTAAGTTTGAAGGCTATCTTTCTTGGTAAGGCACAAAAAAATTAAGATAACTCTCTTAACATTTAATTAAATCTATATAGAAAAAATTATGAGCAATAAAACTATGAATGTGTTTTTATATCTTCCTTACAAGATCAATTTAGATGTAGGTTTCACATGGCTTTAATATTAAGTTATCCTAAAAATATGTTCAAGTTCTTGCAACTATAAGTAATCAAAATAAACAAATTGTAATTAAAATCTATAGAGCATTGATTCATGACTCTCCTCCAAAGTGGTCATGATGTTGACATATTAAATAATAAAATATTCAAGTCTTAACTATAACCTAACATCTCTATTGCCTACTTGAATTGAAATAATGTAGTATGGTATGAGTATTGGATCCTTAAAGCACATGTTAAGATATAATTACTTCATATTATCTTAGTTTTCTAATTTTACACATAAAATATTCAAGTATAATTTTACCTCTAGTTATAAGAAATTAGTAAATATCAGCTTTAAGAAAGTATTTGGCATTTTCAAGTATAGATTCTACTTTTTATTTTGGAATTATTTTTTGTTTTATAATTATGTCTAGTGAAATTCTTAGATCTTTAATTCAAACTGAAGTTATCATCGATAGCTTTTTATTGTAGATACTTGTGTCTATAGACCATGAAGGACTTACCCCATCAAACATGCCTACATTCTAGTTCATTATTTTTCTTTCAACCTCATCATATTTTTTATACACATTGATGGTGACACATACATTAGAATTCATCTAAATATTTTATATTGTTATTCACTTAGCTATCTTATTTTATTTATTGATTTTAATGGTTTCTATGAAAAACAATTATATTTAATCTCATTTTAAATGAGCTAGATGTCTTCAATATATGGATATTAATGGATATTAAGGACTTATGTGTGTAATGCATTTTATCAATTGGTTATAATCATACAATAGCACACACAAAACATCTTCTTCAAGAAAGGGATATATGGTATGTACATCCTAAATGATATTTTTTGCTTCCTTAATGATGCAGAGCATCTTGTCGATCTACCATTGCAGAAGATGAACCATCATGAAGATGGAAGGTCAACTGCTTGATTTTTATGTAACTGCTTGAAAATTGTAAATTGTGTCTTTTATCTAACGAAGGGGTTGTCTCCAAGGGAAAGGATGGAAGAGATTTGGTTTTCAAATAAACATTCTACCTTGTATTCGTGATAAAAATACTGAATACAAGCTTTACCAAATTAAATTTGAGTCACAATTGTGAATGTTGAATGCTTATTCTTCATAAAACAAGTGTATTAGTGTTTGATGTGTGTAGTCATAGGAAAGCACAACGAGCATCGAAGAATAACTTAGGGAGAACCAAGGTACTGGTGTCATAGAGATGAAGGATGTTACTGTCACTAAATTCGATGGAGAACCATAGAATCCTAAGTTGGAGCAAATAGTTGTTTGTGATTAAAATCTAAATTATAAGAGTTACAATCATTCAATAAGAAGAATATTGATGAATGGATACGAGTTATTTAAGGAGGTTGTTAAAACTAGATTGTCTAGGGAGGCATTGTCTTAGTGGCTCAGATTTCAGAAGATCATTTGATTGCAAACATTAGAAGAAAATCTAGTGCAAGAAAAATATACAAGAGAATTGTTGTACGACTGAGTAATCTGAGTAATCCATGCAAAGAATTATCACTTATTTAATTCATCATTAATTTAGACTCTTGAATTCTAAGAAAATCATTCATTTGAACGAGTCATTCAAATCATACAAGTAGGTTTGGAATCATACAAGTATGCTAGAATTGTACAAGGTATGCTAAGAGCAAAAAGAGTTTGGATGTGTGGAATAGCAAAAATAGTTGCAATACCTAATTCTGTTATTGTTGCTACAAATTGGAATTATGGTAACGTAAGCTAATTGAATGGTTGTAAATAATGTGAAGACAATCATTACATGGAGCATAAAGGAAGGAAAATATGAATTGGAGTGTAGAAATACCTACCCTATAAAAGAGAAATCATACAACTATTCTAAATGAAAATCGTACAATTAGGGTTGGAATGATCACATGATAAAATTGTAGAATTGTAGGTGATTCGTACAATTATACAATTGAAAAAAGGATTGTACAATAGTACAATTGGTGGGTGCAGTTTGCAAAAATTGTATTGTATGCTTACAATAAATTGTATAATTGTAGGAAATCATACAGTTGCGAGGTATTGTACGATTACCAAGGATCGTATGATTGCAAGGTATTGTACAATTTCCAAGGTTCATATGATAGTGAGGCATTGCATGATTACTTCTTGGATTGTATGGTTGCCTAGATTATACAATTACGAGGGATTATATGGTTGCAAGGCATTGTACGGTTACTACCTAAATTGTATGGTTTCCTGGATTGAACGGTTACTTGGGTTGTATAATTTACCAAGCTATGGTATGATTTTCAAATTGAATAGTTGAGAATTTTACTGTACGATTTTCTAAATTTAAACAATTGCCCATTTTATTATATAATTGAGGTTTGAATGACTAGAATGAACAATTGTTAATTACTACATTGTTGAAGAAGAAAATTATTAGTTTAATTTGAGTCTTCTTGGGGAGGTGTTGTGTTGGTTACTACATATTTTGGTATCAAAGCTAGAATATTTTTATGGAGTGGGAAGTGATAGGTGCTTAAGGGGATATGGCACAACAAGGAAGACCATTAGGGCCCCAAACCACAAAGAGAGCAAAAATTATGAGAGGCATCATCACTCAACTAGATGCACTTGAAACTCTTCAAGGGAGGAGTGTTCAAGTTGAAGATGTAAGCAATAGTGAAGAGGAGGAAGTAAAAGTTCGTAATGAATAACAAGAAATAAAATTCAGTACTTCTCAAAGTGATTCCAATAAAAGAACCTAGAAAAAAGGTGAATCATTGAGAGGGCAAGTGGATTTGGAAGAGGAATAGAATGTAGTTTTGTTGGAAAGTGCTATAGATATTTTAAATAAGGAAACATGGCATTTAAATATCCTCAAGCACAACATATTAGTAGGCATGGAAGGAAATCTCATAACCAAGTTGTACAAGTATATGAAGATAGTATTACTTCATCAAAGCACATGAAAGAACCGAAACAAAGAGAAATCCTTATGATAGAGTATTATAGAAATAGGTAAAAGAGGTGCATGAATTTGAGCAAAGAAGGAAACTATTTAGGGTAATTTGTAAATCAGGGGGAAAATGCTACAAGGTGATTGTGAATAATGGAAACATAAATAACTTGGTATCAACAGAGATGGTGGAGAAACTTGGGTTGAAGAGAATAGAACATCCAAATATGTATAAGGTATCATGGTTGCAAAAGGGACATCAAATTTTGGTAACGGAACAATGTATGGTAGATATTCAAATTGGCTCTTATAAGGATGTGGTTCTATGTGACATCATATCGATGGATGTGTGTCATGTCTTATTGGATAGATCATGACAGTTTGATAAAAAGGTAGTGCATGATGTTAAGGAGAACACCTACACCATTAAGATGAATGGCAAGAGGTACACGTTAATTCCATTGAAGGACAAGGGGAAAGAAATGGATAATAGACCTACAGTGTGCCAGGGTATAGAAATGCAATCCTTAAATGGAAAGAAAAAGAAGGAATCTTGTTTTGATTTCATCGTTGAAACCATAGAAAAGGACAATGGAAAATTTGAATAAAATCCCACAAGGTGTGAAGGATTTTTTGGGAGAATATGCAAATATTTTTTCAAAATATGGGTTACCATTGATAAGGAGCATTGATCATCACATAGATTCCAATATAGAATTGGGATTAAATGATAAGCCGACAAAAATGGATAATGGGGAATGGATAGAGGTAAGCAAAAGCAAAATTATAGGAAAGAGGCATATAACCCAAGTCATCAATAGTAAGGGTTATGAAACTGATTTGAAGGGAGACAATTCAGTGTTGAAAGAGGTTGTGAAAAATGTGTAGAAAAAGGTGGACACATTAAGAGGTAATGTATGGAAAAGAGGTCGATGGTCTAGAGCACCAATAGTAATGACGATAAAGAATATATTACAATGACTCCTACAACATATAAGGGGAAGAGAAGGAAAAAAGAAGTGATAAAGAGATCATGGAGGAATACGAACCTCATCAGGTCATTATTGCCCATGACAAAGGTCATATTGTCATAATTAAGAGTGAAAATTATACTTCAAAGTGTGGTGAAGAACATTGTGTTGATGATCGAGGTTAGAGTGATGATGAAGAGTTTGGGTGATTTGAAAGGCACACCACAAGAATTAGCTCCAAGTTGATGAGAAGAATAGGATATAATAACAAAGGATTGGGAAGATATGGGTAAGGTATGAAAATACCCATAATGCTAGAGATAAGGCCAAAGAATGAAGGCCTTGGGTATGCAAGTCCAACAGGAAGCAATGGGACTAAATTTGTGAAAGGAGAGAGTAGTACAAGGAACGATGGTTTGAGAATGGAATATTGTACTCAATGTGGAATATCTAGATATGTAGCAACTAGGTGTTGGAACCTACATTCTTGTGGGAGTTGTGGAGGATGAAATCACTCCACATACAAGTGTTGGCACCGAGAGGAAGTCACCAAAAAAGTGCATGTTGATTGTGGTTGGATGGATGTGTTGCAATGGGATAAGGTGAAATAAATGCTAGGTGTATTCTATAAGAAGCAGTTTGATCCTGAGAGGAATTCCAAGATGAGATAATGAAGTTGACCTTGTGGATACAACTAAGTTAGAGTGGTAATATCTTGGAAGAACACTTCATGAGCTGGAGCTCATGAAATATTTTTGTTACCCAATGAGTATGATGCAAAACATCCTACCGACCTACCATTGTAGAAGATGAACTGTCATGAAGATGGAAGGCCAACTACTTGGTCATTATGTAAGTGCTTGAAATCCTCCAAGATGTAGTAGGTCATCTTGACTAAAAATCAACCATCATCATTGGCTTTCTAGATTGGAGAATATTTAGAATTTTCACTTGGAATGGCATAGGTCCTTAGCATATTTGAAAGATCCTTTGCAGCTTTCACTTGTTATTAATTTAGATTGTTGATGGGAATGCTTTTACAACCTTTTATTTCTTGATTGTTATCCATGAAGTTGCAAAATTTGCTTCCAAAGAGGTTTTCAGTAAGAGGTTTTAAGATGACCAAATTTGGATGTTCTAAAAGAAGAGAGTCTATAATCCATGGGTCTTTCCAAAAATTAATGTTTCTATCATTTCCAAGCTTCCATTTGACCCCTTTCTAGATTAGGTTTATGGACTTTAGGATGGATTCCCAAAAGGCAAACCCTTCAAGAAAGGTGACATTTCCCAATAACTTGTTATTTTTATAGAGGTATTGATGCTTGATGATTTCAATCCAACCAAATTTCTCATTAGTGAGGAGTATCCATCCTTACTTTGCTATGATATCCAAATTCATTTGTTTGACGTTTTTGAATCCCAACCCTCCATGCTCTTTTTCTAACACACTTTGTCGTAGAAAACCAAAGAAAATCTCTCTTATTTTCTCAATTTTATTGTAAATGGTCGAAGGTGCTTTAAATAGGGAAAGGAAAAATATAGGGATGCTTTGAAGGTAGGCTTGGACTAGAGTGGCTTTCCCAGCCTATCTAAGGAGATCCCATTTCCATCCTCAAAGTTTTTTGTGCATTATTTCAATGAAATTGATCCATAGGTTGTTTGAAGCACGCCTAGAGAAGAGTGGTCGATCAAGATAGGTGGATGGAAGATTTGAAATGGTGTATCTAATAATTATGGCTATCTTGAGTTTCCTACCAATGGGGGTGTTTTGGAAGAAAAGCTTACTTTTTATGAGGTTAATTTTTTGTCTAGTAGCTTCTTCATAAATATTAAGAATGAATTTTATGGCTTTAGGTTGGGAAAGAGAGGACAAGGTTGCAAAGATAATATCATCAATAAATTTTTTGATGCAAAATGGGGTCTATGGATCCATGGAGACAAGCTACCTTAAGATCTTCCTAAATTTTCAACAAGAATGATGAAAATAAAGGGTGAGAGGGGGTCTCCATGTCTAAGACCTCTACAACTCCTGAAATAGCCAGCATTAGACCCATTTATGATGACAAAGAAACTGACGAAAGAGATACAGTATTTGATGATTTCAATCCAATCAAGGTGAAAGTCAAACTTAGATATGATAGAGAAAAGAAACTCCCATGAAACCCTATCAAAGGCTTTGTCATGTCTATTTTAAAAAAAAGCATACTTTGTTTCTTTTAGAAATTGAGTGTATGAGTTCATGAATCATGATGATTCTATTTGTAATGAGCCTCCCTTGAACAGAGCTTCCTTGGCATGGATCAATGATGAGGGAAAAAAGGTTGTCATTCTATTTGAAGTTTGGAAAGGATATTATAAATGACATAAAATTATTATGATATATAACATAGTGTCATATTATAATAGTATGCACTTTGTAACTCATGGAAGGTGAACCATCATATTCTTGCATAAAGAGATGTACCCCCAATTGTAAAATATAATGTATGAAGTATGAAGAACACAAGCTTATACTGATGCGGGGGTGAAAAATATAAGATAAAACTTTTCTCTTTTATTCCCAAAGAAATAACTTGAAATAATATCAATGCAGTAATGAAACAATGCACAAATCACCACACACATAAGAGACAAAGATTTTACGTGGAAACACCCTTTTGGGAGAAAATCACGATAAAATATTTCTTATATTTTCTTCAACAAATTTTTCTTGCACCAACCCATAGGAGATACCAATACCCTAGTACAATTTTATGGGCACCAATCCACAGGAGACACCAATCCCCTATATACGTTTGTGGACACCAATCCATAGGAGACACCAATCCCCTATGTAATTTCTTAGACACCAATCTACAGGAGACACCAATACCCTTATACAAGTTTTTGGGCACAAACCCATAGGAGAAACCAATCCCCTTGAGACACCAACCTAAGCTTTGAAAGTACCAACCTTCTGTTCACAATAATGGTAAAAAACTCTACTCCTATATCTGATCACAAACACTACTCAAATCTACTTCCAAATATTATTAATAATTCTTTTTATTTATTTATTTAAATATCAAATCAAACACTTTAAACCCTTATCACTCATTTTAAAAACATACACAATAAATCTTGATTAAAAATAACTCCTTATATCTCCCTTTTAAAACTTACAAAATAAAACTTTATTAACAACACAATGACTCCTTATATCTCCCTTTAATCAAATTTAATTAAAAACTTTACCTTGCACAACAAAAATTTAGCAAGCCACCGAGGGTATTTGACCCTTGGACCTCTAGTAGCGTAGTTCCCTAACATGAGCTTGTGACCAATTGAGCTAACCTAGTGGATGAAACTAAAGGACCCAATAAAATATTTGAAGCCTTTGTTGCGCTATCTCGAACAGCAATTGCATAGCAAAAATAGATTTTCGAGGAGATTTCACCCTCAAACCTTCTGCATTGCAGTGCCCTAACACAATCTTGTAACCGATTGGGCTAACCCATCGATTGATATTAAAGAGCATAATAAAATATTTGAATCTTTCGTAACTTGCACATCAATTGCACAAAAAAAGCAAGCCACTAAGGATATTCGAACTTTGGACCTTCTACAGCACAGTGCCCTAATGTGGGCTAGTAACTTATTGGGCTAACCCAATGGTTGATATTAAAAGGGTACAATAAAATATTTGAAGCCTCCTTTGGATCACTGATACACCACCAAAAATGACTCCTATCTCTGTGTGCTTGTCTCTGGTATGTCCTCCTCCATTTCAACTATCTGCTCCTTTATATCGAAGGATATACAAATTTTTCTTGCTCTACAAAAATGAATTATTGGCCTCATATTAATATGCTTTATTTTTGCTATTTGCACCCAAGGAGGTCAGCCCATGCATATTAACCTTTTCACCTTTTATGTGGTGCTCAAGTTGGCCCACTCTCTTTTAAAACTCTTTTATATTATAATATTTAAATCTATGATTTAAATATTATAATATTTGAAAATTTAAACTTTTATTCAAGATGTAGTTAAATATTTTGATTTAACTATAAACCTTCCACTTTAATATTTAAATATTTTATTTAAATATTAAAGCATATAATTAAATCACCCTTGAAGATATATGCCTTGACATCAATAACAACTCAATAATTCTAACAATCTCCCCATTTGTCATTGATGGCAACCCTGCAAAGAAACTATCCTTTACTAAAATAGGATCACAAGCTACTCCCCCTGACAAGCTACTCCTCCTTACTAAAATTCTCCCCCTTTGACATCAATGGCAAAGGCTCCTCGGGGTTGAAGGATAAGACACTTTAAAATGCCCCCTTACTCACTACTCTTCTTGAGATGTTCAATGATGATATGGGAGTTAAATTACTCCCAAATTACTTCTGAGATACTCAAATATCTCCTTTGGAAGTGGTTTGGTAAAGATGTTAACAATTTGTTCCTTTGTAGCAATGTATTCCAAATTGACTTGTTGATCAGTAACTTGCTCTCTCAAAAAGTGATACTTGATTGAAATGTGCTTGGTCCTTGAATGCATCATGGAATTCTTCAAAATATTGATGGCACTTGTATTATCACAAAGTATGGAGATATGATGATCATGCTTTACCTTGAAATTACTAAAAATTTATTTCATCCATAAAACCTGTGTGCAACAAGCAATTGCTACAATGTACTCCACCTCTAAGTATATAAGGACAGTGATGCTTGTTTCTTACTTAGCCAAGATACCAAATAGTCTCCAAGAAAAAATGCTCCTCCAATTGTGTTTTTCCTATCATCCACATTGTGTGTCCAATTTGCATCTGTATATGCAGTGAGAGTGAAATTATCGCATCTGGGATACCACAGTCCAAAATCCATAGTTCATTTCAAATACTTGAAGATTATTTTTATTGCATGTACATGTGTTTCCTTTGGTACATCTTGAAATCTTGCCACCAATCCAACTTTCTGCATTATATCTGGCCTTGTAGCGATGGCATACAATAAACTTCCAATCATGGATCTATACAAATTTTGATTAGCCTCAGGAGACTCATCATATTTACTTAACTTACATCCTGTAATCATGGGGGTACTCACAAGATTACAATCCTCCATCCTAAAAACTATTTAAGATTTATTTTACATACTTGATTTGAGAGAGAAATATACCTTTATCTAACTGTGAAATTTGCAAACAAAAAAAAAATAGTTCACCAAGCATTGACATCTCAAATTCTCTTTGCATACATTTTACAAATTTCTGATACATCTTATTATTATTGCCTTTGAAAATGATGTCATCCATATAGACCACTATAATTAACTGGTCATTTCCTTCATTCTTAATGTATAGGTTGCTATCAGCTATACCTTTTTTGAAACCCTGTTCTTGGAGGTATTTATCCAACCTTGAGTAACAAGCCCTGGGGGCTTGCTTTAGTTCATAGAGATATTTATTTAATTTGCATACATAGTCCGGCTTATCTGTCAGGCTAAAACCATATGGTTTATCAATGTAGACCTCTTCCTCTAAGTAACCATTAAGAAATGATGATTTTACATCCATTTGGTACACTTTGAAGTTCCTAAAACTTGAAAAAACAAAGAATATTCTTATGGCCTCAAGACGAGAAATAGGAGCAAATGTATCCTCAAAGTCAATTCCCTCAACTTGTGCATAGCATTTGCACACAAGTCTTGCTTTATTTCTAACAACCTGACCATCTTCATTTAACTTTTTTCTATAGATCCATTTGGTACCGATTATGTTATTGTCTTTTGGATGTGGAACAAGTTCCCAAGTCTCGCTCTTCTCTATTTGATCTAACTCCTCTTCCATTGCCTTAATCCAATATTTATCTTCACTTTCTTAATTAAAATTCTTTGGCTCAACTTTAGATAGTAAAGAGAAGTTTGCATGTTCATTTGTACCTATTATTTTCCTTCTTATTTGTCTCTCATATAGATTCCTATTAATCAAATCTTTCGGATGGTTATTTTGCACATATCTAGATGTCTTTTTAGATGGTATATTGGTGGGTGTTCTTGAGGGTGTCCTCTAATTCTCATCTTCTTGAGTTTCTTCGTCTTTGCAACTTTATCCTTCTTGATACACAAGCTCTTGAGTTGGTTCTCTTAGATCTATTTCTTCACCAACTCTTACATTTGCACTTTCCACAATTTTATGTGATCTGTTATTGTAGCATCTATAGGCTTTGCTCTTTGAAGAGTATCCAAGGAAGAAACCCTCATCACACCTAGAATAAAACTTGCCCAAATATTTTTCTTCTCGTCTAATGTAGCATTTGATTCCAAAAATTTTGAAGTACTTCACAGTAGTTGGTCTTCCCTTCCAAAGCTCATATGGAGTTTTGTGGTGATTTAGTCTTACTTAAGCTCTATTGATGATATAAACAACTGTATAGACCACCTCTCTACAACAAGTGTCAAAAAGCTTAGACTCATTTAGCATGGCTCTGGACATGCCTTGAAAAGTTTTATTTTTCCTTTCAACTACTCCATTCTATTATGGATTTCTTGCTACTGAGTATTGTCTCTTGATTCCTTTTTTTTCATAGAATTCTACAAATTCATTTGAAGTGAATTCACCTCCTCTATCTGATCTTAGACACTTGATATTTTTACCTATTTCATTTTCTAAAAGTGCCTTGAATGCTTTGAACCTTTCAAAATATTCTGATTTTTCTCTTAATAATGTTACCCAAGTCATTCTAGAATAATCATCCTCATCACCCACTCTTGACTTTTTATAATCCATATATTCAGCGTAAGTCATAAGATGATTATCATTGTCAAATGGTAATGGTTGGTCTTTGCTAGGTATAAAACCTATTCCAGATATTCCAGGCTATATATCGACATCCAAAGGATCTTGAATGCCCTTCTGTTGTGTCCCCAATCCTTTACCTATATATCCCATATTAGAGAGGATCTGTTTAGGAAGTGGGTAATCATTGGAAAGGTAACAATGAGCAAAAGAATGCTCAACGGGAGAGGGGTTGCTAGCACATATATTTTCCTTGAAGGTATTTCTTGCAAAGACAAAGTTACACGTGCCAAAGTGTACAAAATCACCTTTCTTATGGGGTAAACCAATGGTTCTTGGTGATGGTGGTAGCTTAGCTAGATCCAAAAGAAGTTCTTGAAGAAATTGATTATGATGATACTAAGATGAAGAATTTAAGATATGTTCCTCTAATTTTTAAAATTTGAAATTGTTATGATATTTGAGATGAGGAATGCAGAGAGACCATTGAAGAGATTGAGGGACACAGGTTAAACTCATATCGAGCTTGCTTTATATTTGAAAAAAATTCAAAAGGTCGAGGGTCTCCCAGAATGGTTATAACTTGATTCTAAAACTCAAAATTGAGACACTAATTAAGAGTAGAAGGGATGGCATTCATTGCATGAATCCAAGGATGTTCGAGAAAAAAATTAAAATATGCAGGGCAATGTACCACATAAAAAAAAGTATCCAATATTTTAGGTCCAACTTTGAGAGGAAGATATATGACACCATAGGTTTCTTGGGACTCATTGTTGAAAGCTTTTATAATGATATCAAATTTTGTTAAATATTCCTCTTTTAATCCAAATTTTTGAAAGAATGGATATGTACACAAATTGAGGGAAGAACCATTATCGATCAAAATTCGCTTGATATAACTATCCCTAATAAGTGCAGTAATGTAAAGTGAAGAATATTCTTGCAAGTTTGAGGAAGATTTATCATCATCCGAGAATGAGATGTGATGTATCCCAAAAGAACCTACTACATCAACTATGGCATTGGATGAAATATCTGAAGAAAATGATTATTGCTTTAAAAATTCCATCAAAGCATATCTATAGTTAGGATAATTTTTAAGGAGTTCTAAAATTAAAATCTTTCCTGGAGTACTAGCAAATTGCTTTTGGAGATCAATTGAAACCTTAGGTTGTGGTGTCAATACAATAGGTGGAGTTCCTATATCTGAAACTTTTCCTTGATTGTTCTTCAAAATTTAACTAGGATGTAACATATAATTTTGTCCTTGATAAGGATGCTAAGTCTAATCTTATCTTCTTGTAGTTACCCCAACCATGCCAATCATATTACAATAATGAGGAGGCTCATTCTGATGAGCCACCTAATTTTTTACTTATTGATTATGTTTTGGCAACAGATATTTAAATATTCCCATAGCTTGATTAGTAGTTATAGTTTGTTGGACAAGTACTTGATTATTCACTGTTTGAGAATTACCTAAGTCAATGCATCCCACATCAATCAGATCCTGAACTATATTTTTCAACTTCTTACAAGAATTCATCCAATGTCCTTCCACTCTATGATATGCACAATGTTGACCTGCCTTATACCAATGATCCGTAGTATCTGGTTGTTTAATAGGAGGTAACTCTATTGCCTTAGCTTTCAAGAGTTGTTTCAAAACTACTTCCATAGATATATTAAGCCTTGTAAAATTCCTTTGTGGAGGTTTTTGAAGTACTATTTTCTATGGGTTGTTAGTAACATTGTTAACAGGCCTACTATCCATTCCATTATTACCTCCTATATACTTATTCTTGTGTTGAGACTTAGTAGGTTTTCTTATTTAACCTTGAGTTGACCTCTCTTGATGAGAGCCTATTCTATTTTTCTTGCTAAATCAATTGCTTGATCAAAATATGTAATATTAGTAGTCTCTAATACATAAGATAACTATTCTTGTAAATTACCAATAAATATATCAAGCATATCCTTAGGAGGTAAAGTATATCTCAAACATCCAATTAAACTTCTCCAACGAGCCAAAAATTCTAAAAATATATCTTCTTTACTTTGTTTTAAATTATACACATATTTCATTATCACTTCTTTCTCAATGTAAGCACTAACTTGTTGAACAAGTAACTCTTTTGTTTCTTCAAAATTCTTCAACGAATAATTGGGTAACTGATAATACCATTATAATGCCATGCCACCAAGACTCTTAGGAAATGTTTTAAGCAACAACATATCATCGTAAATGATATCATGGCAATTTGTTCTAAATATTCATAAATGCTCAATTGGATCTTTTGTCCCCTTATAGATAGGTTAAACTAGCTTAGAAAAGTGCTTTGGATAAGGCCTAGTAGCAACAATAGGATCCAATGGCTAATTACACATTTCCGTATAACTGTAAGTAAAACTTGAAGGTTGAATCATATCAACTTTTTAAACCAATTTCTTTACCATATTTGCTAAATTCTGCACTTTTGGATTACTGTTATGTGTTGTACCCAAATTATCATATGTATGTCAAGGAACCAATGCTTGATTCAAGTTCGAGTCATGTATATTATTGTTATATGTGGTACCTTGTGAAAGTCAAAAACTAAAATTGGGAATAACATAAACAAAGGTGTTGATATTAGAATATTGAGGAAGAAATTGAAAATGTTTTTTAGTAACACTACTAATTGGAGGAGCTTGCAAATTCCTTCCAATGTTGGTGGTTGTAGTAGTATCAACAACCGACTTCAACTTATCAAGATGTACTGATTTAGGCAAGGAGTTTTCCTGGTTAAGCATAGGGGATATTATTGGAGGAGGTGGAGGATTCTCATCTCTTTTGAGGTGAGTTTATCTCTCCATGCCTCCCAATATCCTATACCTATTAGCTTTCATAAATCCCCAAATTTGCTCAATTTATGAAAAGATAAAACTACCATTAGGTCCCTCATAAGGATAAAAAATCATCTCAATATCCATGTTTTCTTGTTTTTTGGATCTATTTTAGGATCCTCTCTATCAATATGATCATATTTCGTAGAAATACAATCAGAATCAAGATGCTTTCATTGACTTATAAGGACATGAGCCATTAGAAAAGCAAAAATATAGAAGAGGAAGCTAACAACAGAAACACACAAATTTTAAAAGATGTTATTAAAGCTCTTCAATCACCCAAAAAATTTTAATGATATTGCTTAAAAATATTTTTAAAATAATGGAGGTGTTCACGTCGACTTCACCAAAGATTTAGAGGAGGAAAATTGCCCTACCATGTACAATTCCCAAAATCTAGATCCACAAGAGAGAAGCCTTTGGGGTGAACCACAAGGGTTGTTTATTTAGAAACCTAGGTGTTTGTCTTGAATTGAATACATCAAACATTCCTAAAATTTTTGTGGACTTGGAGTGAGTCCTTAAAACCATTCCTGGTGAAACCTTCCCCCCTAGAACCAAAGACAATGCATAAATACATAATGCAAGAGTAAAATATCTAACCCTAATATGATTATTTATTTAAATACTTTCTAACCTAAGTTTCTAAATAAACAACCTTTAAGCAAGGGCTCAAAATAAATGTACAAACATAATTAACCCCAAGTGCACACTATATGTTGTTTATCCTTCAAACGCCTAGAAATAAATTAAATATACTTCTTTAAATCATATCTAGGGTTTAAAAAAAAAGTCTAAAGCACTCAAAAAATAGCTAAGACTAATCATAATACTTAGCTTATATAATGTTTTATCCTTTATTTTTATCCTTTTTGTCCAATGCTATCAATAATCCCTGTTCCTGCAAGATAACTCAACAAATATTAAAAAATATGATTAGAGTTAGGGGGGATGCTTAGACCATTGTATAAAAATACTTGGAGGCACAACAGTCAATACCCCTAGGTTATTTTAGCTAACCTTTGATAATTAAAAGGGAAAACTGACCTTTGGAAAAAAATAAGCATAATGCAATACAACGAAACAAAATGTAGAAATCACATAACAAAATATGCCACTATGTTCTAGATGCAGTTTTAAATGCAATGGTGAAAATAGGAGAAAATAGTTATCCCCAGATTTGTATCAAGAGATATCATACCTCATAATGGATGACCATGATAACGCCAAGTGAAGTCACACCCCTAAATAGGTCAGGCATGATTTTGTTAAAGTAAGATGAAACGTCTCAGATAGAAGAAAAATAATTAAATTAGGATGCAGTGAACGAAATAAAATATGTAGTAGAATGTTTTTACCTGGCAGAGAGTGAGGAAGCAAGTAGAAAGGTTTTAGATATCCCAAGTAGTCAATATATCCTTAGAGCTTCGACAACAATACATCAAAAGTGAAGAAGAACAATCCAATGCAACATACAATAAAAATCCAAACTTCAAAGTTACTTGTGAGAGAAGAAGAAGAAGGATGAAGACTGAATAAAAAACTTTATGAGAAATCAAATCATTAGTAAGCATGCATATGAAATTGTGATCACTTGTGTGCTTTTGAAAGAGAATTCAAACCCTCCTTATATAATGGATTTGAAAGTGAAAAGAGCAGCAAAACCAAGGACGGCCGATGTAGAACACGCCAGACCCAAAAAAATTGGGTTTTAATATGTCAAACCCTAAAAAGGTGAAATTGCACCCCGTTAGGTCCGACCACCATTTCGCCATGTGAAGTCGCACCCCATCAAGGATAAGCCACGATTTCACATAAAGAGGGAAAGAAGACAAAAAAAAGAGGGAAGGAGCCTTACCCTTGCTTTAGGCAAGTCTAAGGGGTCCCCTAGAGGTCTCAGGGAATATTACCCACTGAAGTGGATCAATTTTTCGTGCCTACAAATAATTACTCTACTATTCTATACAAATAAAGGGAATCACTCACTTTTTCCCCATTTGATGTGGAAGAAATCGAAAGCCTTGTCCCACCTAATAATCCTATAATGCCTAAGTTACATAAGATAGAGAAAACTCCAAAACATGAGTGGTTCTGACTTGATATAGTTGATGATCCAAAGGAAATTTTTACTTTATCCGAGATGAATCAGGTAGTTTATCAGGACGATGTGTTATTTAACACATCCCTTGACTAGCAAGATTTATGGTTTTAAAAGGATGGGCATATGTTTAATTTTATGATTAATTTTATTATTTTTGAAAAATAGGTGATCAATGAAGATGAAGGGCTACAAGATGATGATGATGAAGACCATGAGGAAAAAGAGGAAATCACAAAGGCTCATCAAGTCCTGGTAAATGGAAATGTACAAAAGGTAGAATCTCAGCCTTTATGTTCAACCATGTGAACTCCAGGTAAAAGTTTACATAATTGTATGTTGGATTCAAATATTGTTGATAATGAAATGCCATTTGTGATGAACCAAGAATTTTAGTTGATTCCTACTCACATCAGTGATAAGGTGGCTATGTTGAACAAAATATAGGCGGATGTTTTTGAGTTACTAAACCAAGTTCATAAACAATTGACTATTGAATCTGGGATACAAACTTATAATGGTACACATATATCAAATATCCTAGATGCTTGTCAATTTTTGCATGGTTTTGATTGGCCTAAAAATATAGATAATGACTTGGCTTCAAAAATTTTAGAAATAGCCTCCTATTTGAAATAACTCATATCTGATTATGAAAATGAGAACTTAATTATGAGTGATGAATCAAGTTTAGAAATTTACACCTCACTGAATAAATAAAAGATAGTTGAAAACCAGGTATTTGGTTGCAAGTTTGATGAATCGAATCCTCAACATGGAATTGATAATAGAATTAAATTGAACTAGTGGGGTGAGAGAGGTAAAATAAGGGTCTTTGTTTTTTTTGACCTAATATTATTATGGTCAAATGCCTATAAATTTTTGCATGCCTATCATGAGAGATATCTTTTAAATTGTCATAATCATGTTTGGAATCCAAAGAAATGATAGCTAAAATTTTGCATCATCTTGTACATTCTTGTATATAGCTTTGTGCTTTTGTATTTAACTTTTCGTCTGTTGTGCTTTTATACATAGTATCTTATTTGTAAGATTTTGCTTTTTTTGCATTCTTGTAAGTTCACATTAGGTTAGGTTTTGGATTATTTGTGAATCATGCTTTGGGTTGGTTCCTCCGATTGAGGTAGTGTTTGGTGATAGCTACTAACTCATGGTTCCTTTGTTGATAGTGTTCCTTTGTCATGTAGGTTGGATGGCCTAGTTTGGAATCAAGTGGAATTGGAGAAAAGAGAATGAGGTTGTTTAGTAACCATTCTTAGATTTTGGGACTAAGATGGTGGATTTTGGAATGGTGGAACATTTCACTGAAGCTCCACATGTAACTCACATATTAAGGGGTATTCTTTGAAATCTTGAAGGATGAAGTCATTTTGATTTGCAAACTAAGGTGAAAATCTAATATACTCCATATTTAGCCTTAAGTGGTCTCTAACCTAGTTGGCATAAAATTTTTGTAAAGCATTAAAATTTTTGATAAAAACAAAAAAAAATGAAATAGGCAAAATCAATGTCATGCCTGGGTGATTCAGATAATATCTACCAAGGCTATAGATGCATGACTGGCAGTAGAGCAAGATCTAGAAGAGATCAAGGTCATCTCCACTGGGGCTATGGATTCCTAGATGGTATTGTAGCAATACATAGGTATATTTTAATGAGTGATATTCTATAGCCTAAATGTGAAACAAATGATGGAATCCAGAGTGTTTCAGGAATGTCAAAATAAATCACAATTCACACATTGAGCAAAGACAATGGTTCATTTGTTTTTGTTTGAATTTGTCTATTCTCATCTTCTCTAGATATTTGAATAATTCTTATTTCACCGATATTTGGTTTTCTTGTTTCATATCAATTTATTCATTTGAAATGCTCAAGAGCATTTCCTAGCAAAGTTGTCATTTGTTGTGGTTACTGCACAACTTACCCCAAATTTGGGGACCCATTTAAAATTTTTGTGTTCAAGGAGTTGTTTTACATTGAGTATTATTTATGATGTCATGAAGAGATTAATGTCCATGTGTGTCTTTTATATACATCATGATTATGTTATTAAATAATTAAAGCATGTGTACAATAATGGATATATAACTGGGTGATTTTGTTGAACCTTGGTTTTGGACATGTTCTATTGTATATTTTATATGTTTTGTTTTTTTTAGTTCATGTTATGTTTTAGTTTGTGTTTTTATGTTATGTCTTATATTTTTTGTGATTGCTTTGTATTTTTAATGTTCTTTTATGTTTAGTTAGTGTCTTTGTTTATGCTTTACTTTATGTTTTCATTTTAGTTTATGTTTCCTTTTTTTGTAGCTTTCTTCTTGCGGTTATATATTGGGTTTTATGTTTTATATTTTTGTTTTTAGTCTTTTGTAGAGGCCACTAACATTGTTTGTCCAAAAATTGGAGCATTGATTGGAATTGATTTGATGTTGTAATTTTAAAATCCAAAGCTAAATTAAGGATAGATCGTGGTAATATAAATATTGTTATAATTATGGTGTGTGTTACTTTGTAGGGCTTCTGGACAGGTACCACAAAATACAGTATGGGCCCAACTTCAAGAAAGCACAGGGTGTGAAATGATGATGGTAAAAATATTCTAGTTGAGAGGCAGTGCCACGTGGGAGCTCTCCCAAACATCCACATGATGATGTCACGGAATGGAGGGTTGAGGTCTTTCACACTTCCTAAGAAGCCATCCATGGGGAAAAAAGGCACGAAGAAGATTTTGTTCTCTCTATAGAGTCTCTAAAATATGTCCATGCCTTGGTTTCAAGTGAGGCAGATCCCCCACTTCAACATCTCTAAGATACCAGAAACAAGGTCCCTACAAGAAATCCTCTGGATGGAAAGGAGGTGTTTTATTGTGGCTATTCGTAATAGAAATGGAAGTATTCCCTCTAATTTTGGGTGGCTATATGAGGTCTAGGATGTGGAAACAACTAAAAAATAACTAAATAAGATGTCATAGAAGCTGAGAGTGTAACCCAAGGGAGAGAAGCTCATAGAACTCCTCCATGCACAATGACCAAAGTAGAGAAAGTGAAGTTTACTCTCAAGACGGTCCCATCTAACTCTCCAACCTCATGTTTGGAGTCAACATACCCCAAACACCCCTTGTCTTCTTAAAAATTTCTCAATGCTCTAAATCTAGTCTTCTATGGGTGCTTGGACCACAGGTATACTCATAAGCAAATGAAAAAAAATTATTTCACCATTGTTACAGATGATGAATCTTTCATATATTACAAAGGTACTCACCTAGGAGGAAGGAATAGGATCCAATCGAATAAATGACCAGAATGTATATTCTGATAAGAAAGCATAAGGGTAGTTCAAATTTGCTAACATTCTACATTTGAAAGAGTTGATACAACAAATGACAAAGAATTTATTGAATGACAAGCTGACAATTCGAGCATGGTAATGAGCAATTCAGAGTTATGAAAGGTGTAATGTTGATATGTGGATGTAGACTATGCCATCGAAAAAAATTTACCAGTAATAAAAATTATATCTTGCTTTACCACATGTGCACAATAGCAAGAATAAAATGGTTGATGTCTAGCTTAAGCCTATGACACATAGCGGTCATAGAGACAAAGATTTCATAGATGGAGTTATCATATAAATGATGTATGCGAAGTAGGTAGGTGTTCCACATGATCTCAAATTATGTAGGAGTGCTTCATTGATTGTGTATATGGTATGTATGACGATAGTTCCACCATAATCACCTCATTAAAAATGGATGCCCCATTCTCCCATGACACTTCAGGTAGTCGTTTGAATTACATGACATTACATGTTGACCACCAAAACCTGTACATACAGAGGGCACCTTTTTGACAACACCAAAGGGAAGTATGGGAAGATTCCTACTTTTGTCCTCTTCATCGTAATTAGAGAGCAGTCAAAAAAATACCATAGCCATAGGGTAAGGTACCTAGGGACATGTTAAATGCGCAAGTTCCAAGTTAAGAAATGGCAGGGCTCGAGAGATGATATGCTCCAATGTATTGTGAGTACAAGCAAGGAGAGGTGAGGTGGAAAGTTTTTTTTTTTGAAGAAAATATGAAATGATTACCAAGTTAAGGCCAAATAGAGGGAAAATGATGGAATAGAAAACAAAGAGTTATGTTGATTTTTTAAAAGGACAAGCCAACGCAGGTGAAGGGGTTGGATTTTTTTTGGAACAGGTGCATGTCAAGTGGATTGGAAGAATTTTCTAGTTGCTGCCAAAACTGGTTCTCACCTTGAATGCAAAAAAATAAGGTTTTTAATACAATAGAAGTTTTATTGCATATTTTATTCCCATGTATTGGGTTCATTTAATGGTGTTTTATGCATATGGTAGCATTATTTAATGTTTTTAATGCATATTTTTACCCCTTAGACTCTTGCACTTAACTAGATTTAGATTGTGTGGATGCAGGTCTAACCTAGTTTTATTTTGGTGTTCATGATATTCTAATTTCTGCAAAATAGGAGGGATTAGTTTACAGTATATTTCTTTGATCATTTTTTGCACTATGTTCCATATTATTTCAGATTTTTATTTTTTTTCTCTAACCCTAGCTTTTGTCATTTTTTATCTTTCATTTTATTTTCTTTAAAATTTCATCAAGCACTCAAATCCCTAAAAGGTTATATTGTTTTGCACAAAAAAAAATAATAATGGGGGTTTTGAAGTAATTAGAGCATCCAAATAATTTTTCTTATTAAGGCTAATATGTTAAATTATTTGGACACATTTATTTAAGGTAATTTTTTTTTAAGGTTCCAAAACAGATTCTTGCACTCCACATGTTTTATTATTTAAATTTTCTTAACAATGAAAGATAAAAATTTGTTAACAAAGAAAGATAAAATTTGTCCACAAAAACAATATAAAATGAATAAATTCATCGTTCTGGATTCACATTTCAAAGTTAGTTTTTTTTCTTTTCTTTTATGCTCAAAGCAAAGCTTAACAAAGGAAAATAAAATTTGCTTAGAAAAAGAAGATAAAATCTACTTAAAACACTTCAAGATAAAATGAATTAAATCATCATTCCAGGATGGTCATATGAGGACCAATCACATCACATTTTCTTTTCTTTTCAAATTTCATGAACAATAAAGAGCATAGCAAATCAAAGTAATACCAAACCACAGGCCCCTTGTTAACAGTCACTTGCACCTCTAAGGTATTTTAGTACATTTTGCATATTTTCACAAGCATTCAAACACACATAATGAAAATAATAACCATGGATAAATTTGAATTTATTTGCAAGAGAGGGTTTTCTAATAATACCCTGACTGTGATGGTGGTTTTGCAATTGGGTAAAATTATAACACAACAATGCTCAAGCCAGTTATTGAGCTCAAGAAATGATGGTGTTTGATAGAAGAACATTTGATAAATCCATCCTTAAAGTGAGGAATTATATAGTAGGATGCATGTATTTGCCATAAATATGAAGGTGTTTTGGACAATGGTTATGTTTATGGAGCGATGTAAGGAAACTACTCTCTAAGATGTATCATGAGGATGACATGATTTTTATCATCTAGATTGTATGAAAGAGATTTTTTTATACTACAAGAGGTTATTATAATGAAGTTGAATCTCTAAGGAACAATTGACTAAGTTGTTTCTATGGAGGAAACAATTACTTTAATTCATGTCTTCCAAGATGAATAAGTATATATTTACTACATGCATAAAATTGTTAAGCACCACTTGCATTGATTTCAATGATTAAAAAACCTTAAATTATGTTTCTTCTACACAATATAATGTTAGATTTTATATATATGTGTGTGGGGGGGGGGATGAAATTGCTTTTATAGTACAAGAGGTTATTGTAATGAGATTTAATCTTTAAGGAATAATTAACTAAGTTGTTGATATGGAGGAAACAATTACTTTAATACATGTCTTCCAAGATGAAAGCATCTCTCTCTCTCTCTCTCTCTCTCTCTCTCTCTATATATATATATATATATATATATATATATATATGGCATGTTAGGCATCACTTACAATAATTTCAATGATTTAAAAAACCTCAAGTTATGTTGTTTCTACACATTATAATATTAGAGTATATATATATATATATATATATATATATATATATATATATATATATATATATATATATAAACATAAACATAAACATAAACATAAATAGTCATTCTTATTGTTATTTTTTAAAATTTTAGTTCATAGGAGTTTTTATGAGGGTAATTTTTTTTGTTGTTGTTGGAGAACAAGGGATTGTACTTGGGTACCCTACCCTTGAAAAATCACAACTCTCTTATTTAGAGCGTGAGAGTTTAAAAAATAATAATAATTTTCATCTCAATTGAGTTGTCATAGCTAGAAACCTGCATCATTTTACATAAAATGTCTAAATTCTTGATTTTACTTTTTGGAACTTTTTTAATTTTCTATGTGAATACAAATAATCTAGAATTTAACATCCTTCTTGATATTTTCCTATAGCAGCCTTCACAATACCAAAACTTCACCTCTACTATCTATGCATTGCATCTTAGAAGAGTAAACATCACACTATCATAGCTTGCTTTACTAGATCAGGATTGCTAGTTTTCTTTCTAAAGCACAAGTGCAACCACAAAATTTGTAATAAATAGTATATATGAAAGCACATTAATGTTATAAAATAAAACATATATTACCAATGGAAAATATTAAAGTAAATTTTAATCATTTTTTTATCCAGGCAATCAACATTTTCTTGTCAGCTTTAGCTAAACTTAATACTTCCTCTAACCAAGGAAAATATAATTTAACTTCATGATCCTCAATTTAAACCCCTCTATTGGATGACCTATTTGCACATTTGTTTCCTTCTCCAAAATCTATTGCAAGGTAATGAATTTTCACAATTATCTCTTGTATGTTCCATGGAGCCTTTCCATTGTGAATCACCTTCCATCCATACTTTGTTCCATTTCATTTTTTTGCATATTTTTAACCCTTCCAAATCTGCCCAAGATTCAACTTCATTATTTGTCTTAAATCCACTATTGAAAGCATAATGAGATAAAATATCTCCTCTATTATTTCTAATTATTCCTCCTCCTACTAGTCCTAGATTTCCTTTAGATGCTCCATCAAAATTCAATTTGACCAACTCTACATCTAGTGGTTTCCACTTTATATTCTTTGCCTTCCTTTTGTTTCTCCTATCCCCAACATTATATTTCTATTTGATAACTTGATTTCATCTATCTATTGAGAAATATTATATTATTTGGTACATGCTAATGTACCCCCATGGTATTGTTGTGACATTATTCACAACAACCCAAAAACAATTTGGGGACCCACTTGAGATTTGAAAGTGATGTCAAAATTTTACTTGCACTTGTGGTCCAAATCGTCACCTTTAGAGTGTCAAGGAATTTCATGTGACAGGTCATATAACAAGCCGTGTCGACAGAATTATCACCTTGTGATCTGAAAATTTTGAAGTGGTGATGGTATGGTTACATTGTCATTAAAATTAAAGTTATCTTTTATGTTTTTGCTATCCAAATCATGGTAATGGGGGTGAGTTTCTCATATCTTTTTCAGTTTGTGATTTGGTGCCTCATGGTTTAGAGGTTTATGTTATATGTTATATTGTTGTGGATGTTAATGAGTTTATTGTTTGTTTTGTGATTATTGTAAACTTTATTTTTATGTTATGTGTCATGTTAGCGAAGTGACACGTTTGGTGTCTAAGTTAGGTTATGTAGTTTTGTTGCGATCATTTTTATATTTAGAAATAATTATTCGATTGTTGGATATAGGTCAAATGTGAGGTTTTCATTTTTTTTTGTTGTTTTGTTTCCTAGGCTTATTTGTCTTATATGACTTTGTTTTACATACATATTGTTTAAGGCTATTTTGGTGTTATATGGCAGGTTACAAAGTACTAAGAATTAAAGGAAGGATCGGATCACAAATTCAGATGAACACTAAAGAACTCCTTGCATATCATGTCATTAGCCATGAAGGATGCACAACTCAGCCTATGGGCCCACCTTGGTAACGTGGCACACTTCTATATACACACATACAAATATGTGGATGAGATGTGTTATACAGTAGTTCACCAGGTTTTTCATGATCCTCAAAGTGGACCTCATTGTTTGTTGGCTTGGGCTTAAGATTCAAAGCAGGTTTCCACAATTAAAGTGTCAAGCATGTGGTTGGGAGATGAACGTGTAATTACGTTCACGTCTCTTGGCATTACATATAAAATTAGAATTGTACAAATAAAACCTGAAGGTAGAGATGACGTGAAGATGAAACTCTGCGTATCCTACCGATTTGGGTTCACAGATGGTTGTTTAGCGGGTCCTAAAGATAATTAGCTCGAGCATGGTTTACATGTGGATTTCATGAGTGCAATGTTTACATGGTGTTAAGGTCGCCAGAGAGCAATGGTGATAATGTTTTAGTTGTTGTACATCTGAGACATGGTTGTTGTATATCTGAAATTAGATTGTTGTATATCTGAAGCATAGTTATGGTCGATTATCTGAGAACACCACATTTTCGTGTCTGAAAACATTATCATTGTTTACCGAAAGATGCTAGCTACCGGACATAGAGTTAGAGTTGCAGACAAAGTAGAGATAGTTGTTTGATGGTGGCCTCGGGAAATTCATGGTACAATGATAGGTGCAATCATCAAAAAAAAATCTAGATATCGTTGGAATGTCAAAAATGATGAAACGATGTACAACATGGAATTAATTGGGTGATGTTCAGGTAAACACAATCCAGAGAATGTGCCAGATGATATCCTGATGCATTATTTGTTATAGCATTTTAAAAACGTGTTGGGCATGGTTTACAAGACAAAAATTTTATGGAGGCTTGTTCATGGAGTAATACATGATGTCGAGAGTCTTGGTTTATTCACAAGGTAATGGTACTGATACAAAGCTCAAGATGTTCTCACGCTTCTACACACATTACTTTTTGTTGAAGTTGAATTCAATACAAAATAAATATAAAGTGCTAAGATCTCACCTACATTCAGAGCCTACAGAGATACATACACAATTTTAAAAACAATGATATGGTGAAATGGACGGGTTATACTAATTTTATTGGATGATTCAATGTCAGACATGCATACATAATTTTATGTGTGTGATAGTGAGGTATAAAAATGAGTTCATGTTTTGTTTTCATTGGCAGGCTTCAGAGAAAATGGATTACAATAGGATGGAGCCACGTAAAGGCCTCACGATACTCTTAATTAAAATTGATGTAAATGACGATAAATCATAAAATTTATTTTGTGAAAGTGTATATGGTACGAAAATTAAATGAAAATAAACTAAAACAAAATGAGGTCATTCGGGGAAATAAATCAGTTGGAAATCGAAGCCCAAAAAGAGGAAACATCTCACAACTAATAGAACGATGAAACGGTCAGAATTATCCGATAGAACTGAATTGACAAAATTATAAATAGATTAGTGGGAAATGAAGGCAGGGTCGGACACTTTGGGCAGAGAAGGAGAAAAGGAATTGAAGGAGCCAAAGCTAGGGTTTGCTGGAGATACAGAGAGGTCCAGATTGCAGGAAGTCAAGTTTATTGTAAGATCAATACTTTTATATTAAATATTTGGTTTCAAATATGTGCGCAGTCTGTATTTGAAATATTATAAATGTTTAATATAAATTTTCCATAGTTAATGTCCTTTGAAGATTGCACTATATTGTTATTTTGTTGTGTTGGCAAATAATAATATGGTTAAGTTTTTGTGATCTATTTTATCTGTGTTTTTTTTTCCGAGATTAAAGTTTCATGTTCTTATCCTAAAACTTTTGATTATTTATTTTATATTAAATCTTTTGTTCCATGACCTAGTTCAATTTCATGAAATTAACTTTATACTAGGTTATTAATAATTTATTTAAATATCAAATCATTTTAATATTTAAATAAATAAATCAAAAGAGGATTAATGAGTCTCTAGTTTCAATGTTGAATCAATAAATTTGAGAAGGAGAATTGTTATCTTTTATTGAAAGTTGTTCGGATTCCAGGTTCTAAATATTGTTTTATTCATTTATAAGTCCAAACATCACATTGAAAGATTATATTATTTATTAAATATTTAATAAATAAATATAACAAGGAAGCACCTTTATGAACTTGATTTTAAATCATAGAATGCAAAGTTCATAAATAAATCTTCATAGTAAACCCAATGAAATTATAATTAATAAGGTGTTAGAACCTTATAATTATTGGGGTTAAACATTTTTATTTTATTCATTTTCTCAAATATTTTAATGTTTGATTTCATATTTGATATGAATAAAATATATTCATTGATTAGACCTTAGTTTCAAGAGGTGAATTATTTAGAATTCAGGTCTATATCATAAGGTTGTTTTTCATATGAAATTTCACATACATTATTTTCTAAGGTAATTGAAGTTTCATATTTATTAAAATGCTAATATGAATTCGTTAATTTTAAGATAGGCATTTTAATCAAGTAGTATTGTTAAATTTGCATTAAGAATTATTAAATCACAAGGTAAATTTATTCTATCACTTGAATGTTGAAATTTTATGAGAATCATGTTATATATGTTAAGATTTGAGATCATTTATTTAGTTTTCCAAGCCCCTTGTTAACAACACTTGCAAACCAAACGAGTTTTCCAAGCACTATTTTTATGAACACATAAGATACACCGAAACTCAAAATAAGAACCTTGGAGATATATACCATTCTTTGCAAGAGAGAACTTAATTGTTCTAAATTGTCGAGTGGTTTTGTGACATGACAAAATCGCCCCTCCACAGGTACCTTCATGTTACAATTGTAAATATGTAATAAATTAGAGTTGATTCTTTGGTTTAAATGTGTGATTTATATTTTTCCTTTTGTGTAAGTGTCAATGTGTAGGAAATGCACAAGTGTCATGTAAGTTAGAGTGCAAGAGTGTATTGAGAGAATGTGCACAAGTGTCATGTAAGTTAGAGTGCAAGAGTGTATTGAGATAATGTGCACAAGTGTCATGTAAGTTAGAGTGCAAGAGTGTATTTAGAGAATGGGTATAAGTGTCTTGTAACTATGCAAATATGTTAAGTGAGGATGTGCACAAGTATCTTAGATTAGAAATGCATGTAGAAGTGTGCAAGTGTCATAGAGTAAAGTGTGCATGTAATAAGAAAGTGAATATTCTAGTATACAAGTGGCAAGATGATAAGCCAAAGGTCAAAGAAATTATCATATGGAGACCAATGGTCAAGTACTTGAAGAGTCACATTACTATGGCTATATTATGGAGATAATGCTCCATAGAAAAACATTTGATTATCCAATTGTAATAAGGAAGATGTAGAAAAGTAAATAAATCTTGTATATAGATTTTGAACAATTAATATTGTAAGTTTTCTTCATGCTTATACATGAATAATTTTGGCTATTTACATTCATATTTGATTATATAAGTGAATACTATATTTATTATTATATTGGCCTTTGTATACATATTAGATTTCTCATATATAATTCTACTCTTCATTATTGATATTTTGACCTTTAATATTGTGGCTTCTTTATATTGGGACCTATGATATATTGTGGTAGTAAGGCTTAAAATCCAATAGTGGTATCAGAGCTACCACTTAAATCTATCCATTTTTTATAGAGTTATTTTATTAGCCACCATTATTTAACTTTTTCCATCTTTGATAGAGTTATAGAGTTTGTCCACATTGAAAGCAATGAAGAATTAGACTCTTTTTAAAATATTTGATTGAGTAGAAATTGAGGGGATAAGGATTTAGTCACCCTGATTTGTATGCTAGGGTATTTTCACTTGGTTGAAGGAAAATCATTGAATACTATGACTCAGGTTAGATAGATTAAGAATTCAACTTAGAATAAAGTTGGACATTTAGGGATATTGAAAGTCACCTTGATCATATTCTAGATTCTCTAGAGAAAAAGAGGAGAATAACTATTGAATATTACAAGAAATCCAACTTAGGAAAAATTTGGTCATTTGAGGACATTCATAGTCACCTTGATATTGATATTGGGTTCTCTAGAAAAGAGGAAAAATATATTTTGTTTCTTAGGTGTTACCTAAGATATTACATAAAGACTTCAAATAGGTAGAGAAACATCTAAGCTTCTTGAGTATAGAGATAAGAAGTAGTATACAGAGATAAGGAAATTAATATACAGAGATAAGGTTTGTACATGTGTACTAAGAAGAAGCCTCAAGAGATAAGGAAAGATAGAGATATATAAAAATTTTGGTTATTCAAAAAACCATAAACATTAGGCCAGATGTAGCAATATTAGTCTTGGTCTTGACTTATTTGGAATTTTGAAAAGAATTTTAATTCTAAACTAGAAGATACTAACACTACCTAGAATCTCATAGGAGATAGCAAGCAAAGAGCATTAATGCGCATTAAGTTTCTATTTTATAGAGCCATCATATACATAGATAAAGAGGCTAGTACCAAAGCAACCATCATAAGTTGAAGTGGCCAAAGTAGCCAACATAAGGAGAGGTCTAAGAGACTAGTATACAAATGAATATTAAGCACCTACATAGAGGAATATTAAGCATCTGCATAGAGGAAGACTAAGCATCATAACATAGAAGACAATGTAGATATCAAAGAAACAACAACCAACTTTAGAATAGAAAGAGGTCAACTTGGAATCTATGCAAAATTCTATCAAATTAACAACAAAGAGCATTGAAGGAATGCTATAATATGTAATAGTGTTGAAGCAACACATTTTAATAGGATATAACATGCAAGCAAAACATGTACCAAAAAAATCAAGTTGTGAGAGCACTATTACACTAAAAGGACATGGTGCTAATAGAGTGCGATGTTATGCCAATAAAGAACATAATCTAAAGAGAAAGAGCATATTCACATGTCAAAGGAGTCATCTAAGGATTCATTTCATGCTTAAGAAGGATTGAAATACTTCAAGCCTACCTAGAGAAGACCCCATGCACATCTATGGAGATAGAGAATATGTTAAGCATGCCTAAGGAGGAGCATATACTTCACGCCTACTAGAGGAGATTAGAAAATCCTCAATCCTACCAGAGGAGATCATGAAGAGTTTGATCTAGCGAGAGGAAATTTTAAAAACCTCAAGCCTACCAGAGGAGATTAGGAATATTTGGAGTCAACTGGAGGAGATTGCAAAACTTCAAGCCTACCAAATGAGATAAGGAAGAATTTGAGCCTTCTAGAGGACTTCAAGATTGTAGGAGGATTTTAGGAAGGATTTGAGCAAAGGGATTCTAGCCTCGAGTTCATTGCTCATCGAACGAGATAAGAGAAGTCTTTACTAGCCTCGATTTAGTTTTCTAATTCCCCCAAAAAATTCATCCAATTTGGTTATGGAATCAAAATATCCTATGATCATGAATCAGGTTTCTTGGTATTTACTTCTCATAAAGGCTTCAATCCCACTCCAAAATTATAATCTACCTAATTGAATTATACGTCCATAGACATTGATAAGGATGAAATGAATATCTACAAATAAGCATGTGATTAAAGAGGCTATCCAATTCATAGTTTTAAGAACGGTTACACAGGAGGTTCTAATAGGATTCCAACAAATTATAATTCCCCCTCCCACTCCTTTAGAGTCTATAGCATCCCATTTACATCTCGCTCATACTGCTTTCATAGTTTTGGAAACTTTTTTTTTTGTCATTTTAGTTTCTTAGATACAAAGAATATCAAACTTATTACTTAAACAAAGGTCATTAATACACTATACTTTGAGGGGGTATAGGCACCCCTTTTATTCAATGAGATAGTAATCATGTCTCATTAGAATATATTGGTTGTGCCTACAAATTACAAATATCATTTTATTGTTTGGTAAGGAGAATCTGAACCGACTTAGTTTGTGTTTCTTTCTCTATGTTTGCTTTTGCTTCCTTGGATCTCACTTGATAATTTGATGGTTTTCCTATTTTTGCCTTGTTTGTATTAGGATTGGGTCTTATTATTCTATTCCTCAATCTTCTTTCACAACTTAATTTTTCCTTATATTTATCCTCTCCTGGATCTACGATGGAAGCTTTTGACTTGTTCTACTCATTTTTTGGTATTTCCTTACTAATGGTAGACGTATTAACATTTGACACTGAATTTTCTTTACCAATTTGTTTCTCTTGAATGGTGCATTGGTATTTCAAGAGATTCTTCAAAATTTGATTTGACACATTCCTTAGGTTCATCAAGAATGTTCATCCCTAAATCAAGATCATACTAAATAGATAGTTCTTTGTTAATATGTTGAACCTATTGTATTATGTCCTCTAAGTTTTGATCTATTTTTTCTTCATAGGCTAAAGCCTCAAAAGAGTTGGTATTTCTTCCAATATCCTTCCTTACTGGTCTCCATTGTTTATTTTATTTCATTTTCTATTTCTATTTTTTGGAAGTTGAAAACCATCCTCATCCATATCCATTTGTAAGTTTCTCTTGTGGTTTTCTACATATAATTTTGTTGGACTCTTCTTAGGGCATGATCTCTCAATATGCCCCACCTCATGACATATTCTATATCTAACAGATATGTTTTCATAATCTATGGTTTGGATCCACATATTATCCCCAAACTTAAGAATGACTAATTTTTGTAAAGGTTTACTTATATCAATCATGACCAATATATGAGCATAAATAGCCAATAATCCATCTTTTGCAGTTTTTGAAATCACAAGGAATTCTCCCAGAGTTTTATCTATTGCCTTGAAGGTATCCATTTTTTAAAACTCAATGGACAACCCATACATCCTAACCTAGACTAGTACTAGTGATAGATTTACATTTTTAGGTGAAAAGTCTTCATAACAACGGGTAAGGAAGGGTTTTGCTCTTCCCATAAACCAAGGACCCCCTTTTGGAATTTTATCTCTTTCTTCCCTAGAACAAAAAAATGGATTGCAAAAAACCTTTAGGAAGAAAGGATAGAATCACTCCAAGAGACTTCCATCATCCAAACCCTGACCAACCAATATTTGTAATTTTATTTTTCGCAACTTGAAAAATTGTCATTGCCCTTGTTTCAAATGATTGACTTCATAGGATCATATCTCCCTCAATATTGCTCGAATTCCTTCATATGACCACTCATTTTAAAGCTCTTCGAATTCCACACAAAGTGGTCTAATAATCATCTGAAGCGGACAACCATTCATGAAGATATAGCTCCTATACAAGTTGTAAAAAAACTTTAAACAATGTCTGGATTCCTTTCTTTGATTCAAATTTCGCTTGTAAAATCCACCAACATCAACCAAGTTTCATGTTTTTTTAAATTCAACTTGTATTTATAAGCTTGCTTTTATATGACCATATATATATATATATATATATATATATATATATATATATATATATATATATATATATATCATTCTTATTTTTTTATTTTTTTTATTTGAGTTTATTAGGGTTTGAACATAAATCCAAGGACTTACTACTGCAATATCTTTTAAGGATTAAAATTTTGAATTTACGGGGTCCTATTTCAGTGTACTAAATTTGAACTTAGATCTCTTAAATAAAAACCCAAAAACTTATCACTACCATAATCAAACCAACAATATAAATTATAAGAGATGTTAATCACTAAAGGATTATAAGCCTCAATTTCTTTGATACTCAAAAATATATTTCCTACTCTCTCGAGATTGTACCATATAGGCACATGATAACACATGCAGCCATAACACTTTCCCTTGTTAGTATCTGCAAAACTCATTATCTTCCAACCAGTCCCAGATAAAGACTTCCCCTCCCTCGGGCGCCACCCATTAACCTTTGTTGACTGCTCTCTAACATTCCTTCGCCACCCAGCTATAATAAATTATTTCCGGTGGTAATTGATTTCTTTCAACAAACATCAGTTTCTCCAATTTAAAGCATAGTCAAGAATAACATAGTAAGGCAAGTAGTATCCTTACTGTATGCACTATGGATATCGCAGAACATATTATCTGGCTATAGGAGTCCTACAATGGTAGCTAGGAAGGTCACGCCCTAAATAATATTAATATTTTATTAAAAAAGCAGACATTAAGGGTTACTGTGGATTTAATCACGCCGTAAACAATATTAATATTTTATTAAAAAAACAGACATTAAGAGTTACCGTGGATTTAAAATATTTAAAATATTTTAAAAATATTTGAACTATTTAATTGTACCCTAACTCTCCGCATTTATAAATATATATATTTTATATATCTAAGCTATACAGAGATTGTTTAGAAAAAAATTTGTAAATGTTATCCCATACCTCACAGGTCTAACAATCATTATTATTATTATGAGTTGCCTTTTACTGTTTACATTCGAAAAATAATAATTTAAAAACCTTATATTAATTTATTTTTTATTATCTTTTAATTTAATCTTAACTTGGTTATTATTATAGTCACCAATGAAATATGAAAGTAAAAGTAATGTATATCAAGTAAGTTTTACCTAAATAATTGTGTTTTATACATGCATACTCACATACACATTTGAAAGTGGATAAAGCCTACAGCCTACAGCAGTTGAATGCTTTTCAAAGATAAAGCCTACAGCACTTGACTTCTTTTAGCAATTGCAAATAATAATAAATAAATAAACAGTATACGTAAATGCTGCAACGAGTTGTTGCAGCATTTATATATTAAAATTTTATATTTTATGCTTATTTTTAAAATATAAAAGTAAAATAAAATGCCTGGCACCGACAGTTGTTAAATAGAAATTACAGTCATCAAGGTCTTGGTTGAATGGCATGTTCGCTCTGTTTGAATTCTTTGACACCCCAAAATGCCTAGGCGTGTGCGCTCTATTTGAATTCTCTGACACTCCAGAATGCCTTCCGTAATTTCAACATAAATAAAACAAATTTATATTTTACCATTATGTCGAAAGCATGATGAAAAATATAGGTCACACCTTGACCTTTCACAAGCAATTTAAAACGTTTCATAAATGGTGGCAGGAAAAATCGGTGGAGTCGTGTTTTGTATGGTAATTTCTATGTTCTCGTTCAACTTCAATACCTCTTCTTCTCGTCGGGTTTGGCCGCGTTCGTATTTTCCAGAAAAACACAGACCGTAGCATTTACGATACCGGACTTTGAATATTTTGTCCAAATTAGTTTCTGAGTTCTTCATTGACATTATGATCTTTTGGGCCCCCACTGCTCTTCCGTTACTTCCGTCTTTTGACGCACTCCGTCATTCTCAGGTTATAAAAGCTCCATAGGGACCCTGCTTCTTATTCGCTCTGTGTAGGCAATCTACTTTGAAATAATGGCAAACCCTTGGAGATTGACCGTCTGCCTGTGCCTAAACTGTGGCTTCTCTCTGCGCTTCTGCTCAAGGTAAATTATTTCCTTGCCATTAGATTCCAGCATAGTGATAAAGATTAAGATTAAAAATTTCGTTAGCCTTGGCAGAATGATTAAATTGGAGTATCTGTACCGTTCGACAGAACACCTCATGCTCTCAGATTATATGTGCGTGAATAACTAAATGTGATGGTTATGATATGGCTCAGGTTCTACGAAGAAATCTATCAAGCTGATGAACAATTGCAGCTTTCCATTGTGGCCTGCCATATCTTCATGGAATACGCATGCTGATGATATGCCTACAGCAGTCCCAACGCTGCTCAAAGCGGGGGAATCATCTTCCCTGACGGTGAATTCGTCGTGGTCGGGAACCATCTGGGGAAGGCACGGCTGCATCTTCGGACCCTCTGGAATCGGTCACTGCGAAATCCATGGTCTTGGATAAATTAAGATATAAGAAGAACTCTCTTCTTATCACTTATATAGGTATTCCCATCAATATTCAAGGGAGAAGGAAAAACATTGGAATTGGTTATTGGACAAAGTCAATAAGAAAATTGGAAAGTGGATCTAGGTGGCTTTTTTCCAGGGTTGAATCACCCTGGTAAAATCAGTCCTTCAAACTATTTTTATTTATGTTTTTTTCGTGTTAAATATCTCAAAGGTTGTTCTACAAGAACCGGATCAAATCAGTCATCGATTCCTCTGGAGTGGTACTAAGGAGAAAGAAAAATAGGCCTTGGTGAAATGGGACACTTTATGTCTTCCTAAGAATGAAGGGGGATTAGGTTTTCGGTCTTTTATTAATAACAACAAAGCTTTAGCTGCTAAAATATATTGGAGGATGTTGCATAACCCCAACTTTCTTTGGGTCAATAGTCTTTGTGTTGAATATGCTGAGAACAAAAGTTTTGAAGACCTTGTTCGCTATCAACTTCCTACCAAAGGTTCTCCCATTTTCGCAGTTCTTAAGATTGGTGAGGATTTGATAAACAAAATTTATTTTGGATCATTCATAATGGTCAATAGGTAAATTTTTGGACAAATTATTGGGATGGTCACAAGCCTTTGCTAACTCAGTTTCCCAATTGGAGGTCTTGTATGGAGGAGCTTCACCGAGCTAATTGGATAAAGGTGGCTAATTATTGTCGGTACCATACTGGTAATTTAAAGGTTGGTAGATATTGGATCTCTATTGAGGACTAACCTATTCAAATCCGAGAAAGGCAAAGACAAGATATCCAAGGCATCCTTCATATGAGATCTCTCTCTTGGTCCCATGAAAAATATTATTTTTGATGGAACAACACTACTAAGGGTGAGTATTCAGTTGCTCAAGATTATTTGACCTTATGCCATAATAATCCCAACCAATCTTCTGACATATTTTCTTAGTTGTGGGCTCAAAAGATTTGGCCTAAGGTGAGGTTCTTTACTTGACTTTTATTGCATCGTAGGGTGCTTACTGGTGAGCAACTTATGAAGCATGGTTTTCATGGCCCTTTTAGATGTGAAATGTGTGGAGAGAATGTAGAAACTCTCAGCCATATTTTTATTTAGTGTACTTTACCCTATGAGATATGGAGGATAATGGCCACTTTACTTGGCTTACAATGGTCCAATTTGTTTACTTTTGAATAGCTTTGGAGGGATTTGCCTAAACAAGAGGGTGTTGATCACTTTATTAGGTAGTTAGTTTGGATGGGTTCTACCATTCTTCTTTGGAATATCTGGAAGGAAAGGAACAACCGGATTTTTAATCAAAATAGGAAGGATATTCATTATATTTCGCAAAATACCATAGCCACCTTAGTTGAATCAGCCCATCAACTCCTTAATCACCCCTAAAACTCCCACCAAAGATGGGATCAAGTGATGCAAAGATTGAAGATTAAATCTTCTAAGGGCAACCAACTTAAATGGAATGTGAGTATTTGTAAGATGGATAGGACAAGAAATTGGCAACCTCCTCCTAAGGATTTTGGAAAAGTCAATACTGATGGAGCCTCTAGAGGGAACCCTAGAAAATCTAGTGTAGGAGGAATTGGTAGAATTTCATATGGCTCCCTAGTTTTTACTTTTGCTTAGAATTTGGGTATTCTTTCCAATAACCTTTCTAAGGGGTATGGTATCCTCATAGGCCTTCAAGAGGCTACTAAGTTTGGATGGGAAAAGGTGTTAGTTGAATCTGACTCTCAACTCATGATTAATATTTTGAAGACTCCTTCTAAGAATCATAAGGGTGATTGGAGAATAAAAAGAATTATTGAGAAGATTCAATTAATCCATATGAGATTTTTGAAAGTTGATTACAATCATGTGGTTAGAGATCAAAACAACATTGTTGATGCTTTAGTTAATTGGGCTTTGGACAAATGTGATCTTACTTGCTATGGCCACCCTCCTAGATGGTGGGCTTCGCAAATAAGGGAAGCTTTTATTTCTACCATTTCTTTGGATGACTCCAGTTATGAAGGTACTTAGTTTCTTCTTGCTTTATTTTTGCTTTTCTTTGGTTCGGTCAGGGTATTTTAGTTCCCTAGATCAAACTATTCTTTCTTTTGTTTCCTCTGTTGATTATTGTCTTAAAAGTCTTTTGGTCTAGAAAGGTCATTGTTATGTTCATTTTTTTCTTTTTTTTTTTTTGTTTAGTTTTTTGAGGTGTGTGTTTTTTTGTTTTGTTTTTGTTTTTGTGTTCTTTGTGTTGTTTTTTGTTGTTTTTGTGTTTTTTGTTATTGTTCTTGTATTTTTGTTGTTCTTGTTCTTGTGTTTCTATATGTTTGTGTTAATTCGTGTTTTTGTGTGTGAGTGTTTTCTATGTTTTTTTGTTTTTGTTTATTGTCTATTGTTGGTTGTTTTTTTTATTTTTATTTTTAGTTTTTAGTTTTTAAGTTTTGGTTGTTTTGGTTGGTTATGTCTTTGTAGTGTTATGTTGTTTTTGTCATGTTTGTGTTTTGTTGTTCTTGTGTTTTTTCTATGTGGTTCGTGTTATGGTTTTTTTTATCGTATTGTATGTGTTTGGTTGTGCTTTATCTCCTTGACACACTCAAGAAGCATGTTTTTTATTTTATTTTATTTTATTTTTATTTATTTTAATTTTATTGTGTGTTTGTTTGCTCCTTTAAATATGTCAAATATGGTAGGCCAAGCTCGAACCCTAAACGATTTTGGCGGAATGAATATCCCTATCTCTTTAAATTTTACACGAAAATAGAATCCTTGAAATATTTTCCAAATATATATAATTCTTACTCTCTCGAGACTGTACCATATAGGCGCATGATAGCACATGCAGCCATACCACATTCCCTTGTTATTATCTGCATAACTCATTATCTTCCAACCACTCCCATATAAAGATCTGCCTCGGGCGCCACCCATTTACCTTTCTTGACTGTTCTCTAACAATCCTTCGCCACCCAACCATAATAAACTATTGCCGGTGGTAATTGATTTCTCTCAACACACATCAGTTTCTCCAATTTAAAGCATAGTCAAGAATAACATAGTAAGGCAAGTAGTATCTTTACTGTATGCACTATGGATATCGCAGAACATATTATCTGGTTATATACAGAGGTGGTTTAGAAAAACATTTGCAAGTGTTATCCCATAGTCTAACAATCATTCTTATTATTATTATTATGAGTTGCCTTCAGTTAAAAAATAATAATTTAAAAATCTTATATAAATCTATTTTGTATTATTTTTTAATTAATTTAATTTTAGCCAATGAAATATAAAAGTAGTGTGTATTAATATAGATTGAAGTAAGTTTGATATTTTTTTATATACAAATTGATTTTCACACATCACGCCTTACAATAACTTAAACCTAGGTATAGACAACTAACAAACCTGCAAAGGTTGTATTGAATGCTTTTCAAAGATAAAGCCTACAGCACTTGACTCCCTTTTTGCAATTGCAAATAATAATTAATAAATAAACAGTATACGTAAATGCTGCAACAAGTTGTTGCAGCATTTACATATTAAAATTTTATATTTTATGCTTATTTTTAAGATATAAAAGTAAAAAAAAATGCCTGCTGGCACCGACAGTTGTTAACTCGAATTTACAGTCATTAAGGTCTAGGTTGAATGGCATGTGCGCTCTGTTTGAATTCTCTGACATTCCAGAATGCCTTCCGTAATTTCAACATTGATGAAAAAATATAGGCCACACCTTGACCTTACACAAGCAATTTTCGGCATTCCAAAAAGCATGCTCGGAAGTTTTCCCTTTCCGGGAGGAAGCCTATTGTCCTCCCACAATGTCCTACACGCTTACCTTTTGTACTAAGAACTGAAATATGGGTATTCCTGTACCCATTCAATCTCTCCTGTAGAAGTTCAGTAAAATTAAAAATTGTGTCGCCCTTCTTCCTCTTTTCATACTGGATCGAGAGGCCGATGGATAAATTTGTTTTTCTATGTGAGACTCCTGCTAATAAAGTATGAATGATTTGTTTTTATGGGTGTAAGAGGAGGTATCTTTTCCATAATTTAAATTTAAATTTTGGTTACAATATATTATTAAAATATTTTCACACATCACAAACATCGAAAGTAAAATCAAGCCACAGTAGATTAAAGAAAATCGTATGAAAGTTAGGATAATGTTATTTTCATGAACAAAGTTTATCCATCTGTTTTTAGAAACAGCATAGGAAGCATTTAAAAATGTCACTAAGATTTTTTTTTTTAAGTTAGATTATATTAACATTACAAGAATTAGTGTCATGCTTTATTACGAGATAATAGAAGCTTTTAAATAAAATTAGTGTCATGCTTTATTACGAGATAATAAAAGCTTTTAAATCAATGTTCTTGTCATTAGGACAACCACATGACTCGACTAAGTTGACGATATGCTTATTAAAGTATCACAATAAAAAAGCCTCGTATTTTATACGACGAAGGGAGAATTTTGATAGGGTTTTAAATTTGTCATAAATTTTAGAAGTAAATTTGACGCCTGGGAAGCAAATTTAAGATATCATATGTATATGCCCATACATGGGCAAACCATCGTTAGTCAATGAGGCAATTCTCTTTTAACTATATTATTTTGGGGTTTCAACATTGGAAAATCTACAAGCGTTAAACTTCAACGCTTAAGATTTATGTTAGCGTTTATGATTTTTTAAATTGTTAGCCTTTTTTTTCCTAAAAGTGTTTGAGCATGTCTTTGGAGAGACATTTCATTTATATGTTATTGGTATTTTATTTTGATAATTATATTTCATGTCTTTGGAGGAAATTCTTACCATAATAAAGTTTTATTTAAGATTATGCATGAAAACAAAAAATTCTAAAGGGAGCCCCACCACACTGAGTGCACCCACTCAACCTCAGGATAGATAACGTAAACACATTTGCTTCTAAAGGTACACAATCAGCCATATAGAAAGAAAAAAAGTTGATTCTACAGCTGAGGCTCCTCAATCTCACAAGGGATGGACGACATAAACACATTTGGCTGCTTCTAAAGGTACACAATCAGCCATATGAAAAGGAAAAAGTTGATCCTATAGCTGAAGCTCCTCAATCTCACAAAGGGATGCAACAGTGATTGTTTCAGAGTCCTTTAATACATTTTCTTCAGCTAATGTCAGGCGCTACAGCAGCATGAGAAAAGAATCTGCAGAAAAAATGTCGCTCCAGAGAAGTGACTTTAGATGACTAATGTTCAGTTAGGCAACAACTATAGTGTTTTCGAGTATCTTAATAACGGTGAGAATATGTCGTTGTATGTAGAACCATCATTAATGAAATTGACAGCTCATCCAAAAGCAAAATCTAAAGTTCCCTCTTCTTCTGTGCGGCTTCAACGTTCTCTAATCGTCGACAAGGAAAAGAAGATGAAGACACTTTACCTGAAAAATGGTTTCACCCTTTTGGCCCAAAAGTTCCAATAATTTTACGTTGGGAAGACACCAATATGGCTCAAAAGTTCTGGCAGACATAAGCCCTAGAGTTATAGTTCTACAGTTTAAGGTTTCTAGTTTATTTTGCTATGTATTCACCCTTTTTAGGGGTTTCATTCTATAAGGGAGTGTTGAATAACTGGTTTCCACTCTATTGATGGGGGATGTTTTTCTTGGCTGGTGGCATTAGTCATGTGACCTGTTTATCCACTTTTTTTATTTTTGTTTGTAAAAATGTATTTTGTTTTTTATTATAATACTTTTTACATTTAAAATATATAATAACTAAAGGACATGATTAAAAACTCAGAGGATATTAAATTAAAAGCTTCATAATTTTCAAGTATAATTTTACCTCTAGTTGTAAGAAATTAGTAAATGTAACTTTAAGAAGGCATTTGGCAAGTATAGATTCTACATTTTGTTCTAGAATTATTTTTTGTTTTTTAATTATATCTAGTGAATTTCTTAGATCTCTAATTCAAATTGAAATTATCATTGATAGCCTTTTATTGTAGATACTTGTGTATATAGACTATGAAGGACTCACCCCCTCAAACATGCCTACATTTTAGTTCATTATTTTCCTTTCAATCTCATCATATTTTTTATACACATAGATGGTGACACATACATTGAAATTCATCTAAGTATTTTATATTGTTATTCACTAATTTATGTTATTTTATTTATTTATTTTAATGGTTTTTATATTGATGTGCAATACGTAATCTCATTTAAAATGATCTAGATGTCTTCAATAAATGGATATTAAAGACTTATGTGTGTAAGGTATTTTATCAAATGGTTATAATCATAAAATAACACACATAAAACATCTTCTTCAAGCAAGGAATATATGGTATGTGCATCCTAAATGAGATTTTTTGCTTTCTTAAACCTATTAAATTTTGTCGTTAAACTCATAATGAAATTCTTTGTATTTGAGGTGTTGTTGATATGCTTGTCATAGATTTTATCAAAATAAAGAACTATCAAACCATGAGCTTCCTTCTTGCCATTATAAAACCACTTTTTTGCACCAAAATTAGTGGCCCAAAGGTCCTCATTCATGTATTTGAGTTTATTAATCATAAGTAACGTTTCAATCTCAATTTTCTAGGTCTCGTAGTTAGGTCCATTAATAAAGGGCACGTGTTGATCTATGGAATCCCTACAAAAATAATATTGTGTAAGTTATTATAAAAATAAAAATTTTAATACAAAGAGCTTGAAAATTCATGCCATTGTTTTAAAATAGCCTCAAAATGCTTATGCAAAAGTTATAAACTATGGAATTTTAATCCAAAAATCACACAACATACCACCAAAGCCCTTCAAAAGTTATAACAAAATTAATTGTACTTTTAGTGAGTGAGGATATGTCATGTTTCATGAATGGGTAAGGGATTACAAGCTATGGACTAACTAGTCTTCCACAAGGATAATACTTCAGTAAACCAATTATTTCCAAGTGTCATTCATCTTTGTAATAGAATGCCATTGAGATGTTGATTATGTAGGTCATTGAACAAGAAAGTAACCATAAATTGTGATTTGTCACCTTCTAAAAGAGAGAAATACTTTGCACAACATATTTGCTATTTATTGGATAGGTATATGTATAATTCATTTGATGAGTTGGTAACTTATGATTGGTTAATATTGTTTGTATACTAAAAAGTAGGTTATGGATACCACATAATCAATGACAAATCATTTAAGGATGTTATATTAGTTATCATATCACTAAACATCAGTTCAAATCTATCAAAAACATGGGTAGGAGAATCAAACCACAAACCTCTAAGCTCAAAATCCTTAACACCTTTTTCATTAGCCAAGGAGGAACATTTATGCCTTGGAACCAGCATGTTATGTACATACCACAACCTAACCATTATGTATATATCACACATAATACAACCAAAAGAAAGGTGGTAAATTTTGAACTGTCATCTAAGTGAGAGGACTTCCTTGGCCAAAGGCCTCCTAACCATAATATTATTTATCAAATTAAGAATGGCTAATGCTACATTTGTGAAGGACCACACACTAGCCTAGAAAATAGGTATACATGCTTCACCATGTCTCCACATGGCCTATGAATCAAAATCATGACCATCAAGCACCCAATATTTGAATTGGAATATAATAACCAACACCTATGCCCTTTGTTAGAATTAAGGTTTATGCATTCAATTACCATGTCATCAAAACACCTCCATCCATAAAGAATCACTCTGAAATTCCTCCCAACACTAGAATATTCCCTCTCATTTTAAAAAATGAAGGAAAGCGTAGAATGAAGCACTTGGAGGTGAGATGACAAAAAATATTGAATTGGGATCCTTTTAAATTTTTACAAAGAATCCAAAAATGTTGATGATAAACCCTATTTGCCATGGCTTTCCCTAGACAACCTTTTTCTAGAATGCAACCAATAAAAATTTCTCCTCTTGCTATGCAACAAAAAAATTGTTATATAATTTTAACAACTTTGTTAAGTGGTTTAAAAATCTTTTTTATTAGGTACTTATTACATTATTTGATGATAAAATTATTTGATAATATTATTACATCTCATGACATGAAAGAAACTAAAAAATCACACGTCACACGAGGTTGAGAGAAGGTAAAACACTTAAATTTTCTTTAGATACCAAGAAACTTCATTGTATGTACAAATACACGTATAGATTTTAGAATGGTGGAAAATAAAATGATATATTTAATTTTTATTTAATTTTATTTATTTATTTATTTATTTGTATCAAAGCAATAATGATGATGGTTCTAGTTTGCCCTTGACTAAGGCAGAGGTGTTCCCATTACCAGTAGAAATAATGGTAATGTAGTAGTACATGTTTATTTTTTAATTTCTAGAAAGCACAAACATGGCTACACCAAATCCAAAATTTTTAACATCATGCATGTCAGGCACCTCGTGACTGGTTTAGTCTCCAAGCAGGTGGATATGTCAAATACAACAACATTGCATTGGCTTGAGCATGTATGTTTGGAGGCACAATAATTGTACAACTATTTTTGGGAAACTTGGAAAACAACCCACCAAGAAAAGATAAAGTCGATGTTGTGAAAGAGATACCTCAAAAAATAATAATTTAAAAATATTATAAAAATTTATTTTGTATTATTTTTTAATTTAATTTATACATGGGTTATTATTATGGTCACTAGTAACATATAAAAAGTAGTGTATTAATATATATTTTTTAATTTGTAGAAAAAATTCCAAAAGGGATGCCATTTTCGGGTAAGACCCAAGGAGGTAGGGGTATCCATTCCGCCAAAAACGCCCAGGACTCAAACCTGGCCTACCACCTTTGACATACTCAAGGATCAAAAAAACACACAAAACCAATTTAAAAATAAGTAAATAAATAAGTAAATAACAACAAAAATAATAAAATAAAATAAAAAACATGCTCCTTGAGTGTGTCAAAAACAAAAGCACAACCAAAAACGCACAATAAGATAAAAGAAACCACAACACGAACCACATATAAAAACACAAGAACCACATAACAAAACACAAACAAGACAAAAACAACATAACACTACAAAGACATAACCCAAAAAAAAACATGAAAAATAAACACAACCAAAACCTAAAAAATAAAAAAATAAAAAAATAAAAAAATAAAAATAAAAAACAACCAACAGACAATAAACAAAAAAAAAAAACATAGAAAACACTCACACATAAAAACATGAATTAACACAAACAAAGAGAAACCCAAGAACAAGAACAAAAGAAGAACGAAAAAGACACAAGAACAATAACAAAAAAACATTAAAAAAAAACACAAAACAACAAAAACACAAGAACAACAAAAAACAACACAAAGAACACAAAAACAAAACAAAACAAAACAAAAGAACCCACCCACCTTAAAAAACTAAACAAAAAAAAATTGAACATAACAATGACCTATCTAGACCATAAGAATATTAATGCAAGAATCAACAGAGGAAATAAAATAAAGAATAGAATGAGCTAGGGAACTAAAAAAAAAACCAAATGAACCAAAGAGAAGCAAAAAAAAAAAAAACAAGAATAAACTAGGTACCTTCAGAACTGGAACCATCCAAAGAAATGATAGAAAGAAGAGCTTCCCTAATTTGAGAAGCCCACCATCTACGAGGGTGGCCATAACAAGTAAGATCACCTTTGTCCAAAGACCAATTAGCTAAAGCATCAACACTCTTGTTTTGATCTCTGACCACATGATTGTAATCAACTTTCAAAAATCCCATCTGGATTAATTGAATATTCTCAATAATTTTTTTTATTCTCCAATACACCTTATGATTCTTAGAAGGATTCTTCAAGAGATTAATCATAAGTTGAGAGTCATACTCAACTAACACATTTTCCCATCCAAACTTAGTAGCCTCCTGAAGGCCTCCGAGGATACCATACCCCTCAACAAGGTTATTGGAAAGAATACCCAAATTCTCAGCAAAAGTAAAAACCAGGGAGCCATCTGAAAGTCTACCAATTCCTCCCACACTAGATTTTCCAGGGTTCCCTCTAGAGGCTCCATCAGTATTGAATTTTACAAAATCCTTTGGAGGAGGTGAAAGCATAAGGATACAAAAGCAAAATCGAAGGGAAAATGTAACGCTAAGTCCTACGAACAAGAATGCATGAAAAGAAAGAAAACAAACGAACTGAAACGAGATTTAAAGCAAGTGTAAAAGTGTGGCCCTTTATATTATTAATTTGTTCAAAATTGGGTTACAATACGTCTCCTCCATTTTCAGGGGCTAGGAGCGTTAGACATAGTTTGGTTACACCATGAATGATACATTCGCCTTGGGGATCTTCCGCGTACCCACATTGAAAATGGGTGGACCAAACGTCATCATCAGTTGAATGAATGTGTCTATGGTTATTTTTTGCCCCTCTGGTGTCGATATCCTATGTTCAGAGAAGCAGTAAATGGTTAGCAGCACCTGCAGATTGAGAGAAACATGCAATCCCCAAGGCCTACGGTCAATGCATACATAAAATGATTAAAACGATAACTGAAACATATCAAAATGAGTTGAAAATTTTATAGAAGAAATAAAACATTACCAAGAACCTACTGCAAAATGAACAGTCAAGAAAACTACCACATATTTCTAATCGCTATAGGGTGGGATGATTAGGACTATCATAAGCTGTCAAAAGGTGACCTCCTAAATGTCTAGTCTAAGGGTCTCCAAAACACATGCAAAGTTGGGGTTAGGCAAAAAAGGGCATTTTGGGACAACCCAGAAGGTCGGATTCTACAAATTTAGCTTTGATTTCCCTATATACGATGATGCTCCTTGTATGTTAGTGAAAGCGATAAATGACAAAATCACAACCAAAACTTATCAGAATCACATGAAACTTGAATGGCAGCATATGTAAATGATCTAGAATCAAATGCAAAAGAAAAAGTAGGGAAATCTACCACAAATATCTAATCACTCTGGGGTGGGGCGATTAGAACTACGGCAGTGCGGGGGGCGCCCAGGGGCAGGATGCCCACCGTTTGGGACTGGGTTTCAGCACCAATCCACTTGGGATGGGTCCAAAACCTCTTATGGTGTTGTGTCAAAAAATTTTGTGGGGTATTGTGGCTAAATTTTCAGGTTTGGGTCCAGATTGCGCTTCCAATAATCACCCAATAACCTCCCTTCCAAAAGAGAGATCAAGGATGTAAGAAGCACAAACGATGGGTGAGGATGTAATTCGGTAGAACTCCATTGCTCCAAATGCTCCTACTCTATCATTTTTTGGGGTGAGAAGACTCACCAATTTATAGACCTAGGGTCTCTCTCTTTGAATGTGCATGCAAGGGCACCACTTGACTTGCTTGCCCTATTTTGGGAGAAAATATTCTTCCCTGATTTATAGTTTCTTTGCATGAGGCCTCCATGATAAAGGCATGCATGACTGAATTCTCTCTCTCTGATTTGAAGTTGTTCCTTGCAATTGCATGCCCTAAAGGAGCAGTTAAGTGGCGGGCCTATCGAGGTTTGACTTTTGCTAGTCAAACCTGCTATTTGCCCCACCTTGGAGCGAATATTGCTAATCGTCCCAGGGTGGGATGAATACCAGTTTGTAATCATCCCAAGGTGGGACGAGTAGGAAGCAAAGTATTGAAAAGGTGCCAAATTGACCTCTGACCTTCCAAAATTGTTGTAGGAGTGGTTAGGACCACTATTTAACCTCTAGGGGCTGCCCTAGGGGCTATGTATGTCAATTCGATCAGTGCTTGTCGTCACATAATTAGATTCATGTTGTTTTGGTGTCTATAGATTCCCATTTTTGGGATACATTGTGCGTGGCACAGTGCTGAGCAAAAATAGATAACCAAAGCACTAATGATTAGGGTTTCTAAGTAACCTAGCCAACTTTTGATGCCCCAAGTATGGAAAGGGCACACATTCTTGAATCCTTGCTTTTGACGAGCTAAGGAGCTTATTTCAAGTGTTAACCTTTTTCAGTGAGGTGTTTCTTGATCTTGGACATTATTCAGTCATGAATAGGCAAAGGGCGCAACCTTTTGTCTATGGGAACCTTGAGTTCATGATTCTCGAATACCAAGTGTTTGATCAACTTGTGATTATTGCTTGTTTGCTGCCCCAATCATGGGTGTTATTATCTTTGTTAGTGATCCTTTGAATGTGTGCCATTTCCTTTATTGGGTGTGTATTTATTGATTGGTGACTAAGTATGACTACCCCCTCAAGCGACGAATCGATGAGGGAATGACCGACATGAGAAAAGTGATGAGTCGCTTGACCCAATATGACTTTTGTAAGGGTTCCTTCAATTGTTTTCCATTGAATGCTTATGTAGTTTCTGAACATTCTGACCTTTTTTGGGTGGGTTTGAACCCTTTTTGTGACATTATTTGGAGCTGAAATTGTCAAAAATATGTCCTTCCGTGGAGCGGTCCGGCTATGGTAGCCTTCTTAGGGATTAGGATAGTGACATTTTGTGACCCCAATGTCTATTTTGGATGCCAAGAATTTCAGGCACAAATAACCTTCATTCGACAATGTTATTGTTATTTTTAGGTGGGTTTTGACCCTTTTTGTGACGTCGTTTGGGGATGAAATTCTCGAGAATTCATCCTCCTACGGAGTGGTTTGGCTATGGTAGCCTTATTAGGGAGTAGGATAGCGAGGATTTGTTACTCCAATGTCAATTTTGCATGCCAATAATCATAGGCGCAAAGGTCCCTCTGTTCGGCAAGTTTATTGCTATTTTTGGGTGGTTTTTGACCCTTTTCGTGACGTCGTTTGGGGACGAAATTCTCGAGAATCCATCCTCCTACGGAGAGGTCTGGCTATGGTAGCCTTCTTAGAGAGTAGGATAGTGAGGATTTGTGACCCCAAAATTGGTTTTACATGGCAATAATTGCAGGTGCAAAGGCCCCTCTGTTTGGCAAGTTTATTGTTATTTTTGGGTGGGTTTTGACCCTTTTTGTGATGTCGTTTGGGGATGAAATTCTCAAGAGTCCATCCTCCCGCGGAGTGGTCCGGATATAGTAGCCTTATTAGGGAGTAGTATAGCAAGTATTTGTGACCCCAACATCAGTTTTGCAAGCCAATAATCACAGACGCAAAGGCCCCTCTATTCGGCAAGTTTATTGCTATTTTTGGGTAGGTTTTGACCCTTTTTGTGACGCCATTTGGGGATGAAATTCTCGAGAATCCATCCTCCCGCGGAGTGTTCCGGATATGGTAGAATTATTAGGGAGTAGGATAGCGAGGATTTGTGATCCCAATGTCAATTTTGCATGCCAAGAATCGTAGGCACAAAGGCCCCTCTGTTCGGCAATTTTATTGCTATTTTTGGGTAGGTTTTGACCATTTTTGTGACACCATTTGGGGATGAAATTCTCGAGAATCCGTCCTCTTGTAGAGTGGTCCAGATATTGTAGCCTTCTTAGAGAGTAGGATAGTGAGGATTTTTGACCCCAACTTCGGTTTTGCATGCCAATAATCATAGGCGCAAAGGCCCCTTTGTTCGGCAAGTTTATTGCTATTTTTTTGTGCATTTGGGTGCAGTTTTTGCTATTTTTGAATTTATTGCTCTGTAATCATCCTTGGGTGGGACGAATACCAGTTTAGTAATCATCCCAGGGTGGGATGAGTGCTAACTAGAGCGGACATCCCAGGGTGGAATTATTACAAGCTTAAAAACCTATTTAAGGGCCAAAACTAGGTTTTGGGCTCATTTGCATTTGTTTTTCTTGGTGTTTTGGAGCTATGAGGAGGAGGAGGTCGAGTTCCCATAGAGGAGTGCTATCGAATTTCTCGGACACCATGAGTTCATGGACCGGATCATTAAGTGGCTCTATTATAGGATGAGGACATGGTGGAGGTTGAGGATTTTGTGGGGGATGATTTTGGAGTTCTGGAGCAGCCGGACACGCAAGACATCCTAGAGTAGTGGGTGCCGGAGCAGCCCATCATCTCGGAGATGCCTACACCTCAGGCAGTCTCGGGGGATATGGGTGCTATATATCATGCTAAGATAGCATGATTTGAGGATCTACTTTAGAGACAGGATGAGGAGCTCGAGGATGCTCTATAGGAGAGGGATCTCTTACGGACTCAATTGACGGAGTAGGAGAACACATTAGCTGCGTACCATCAGCGATATGGGGACACCGATGTGTTGTGGGAGAGGGATATCCTACGGATGCAGCTGGCACAATGTGATGATGCATTGGCTATGTACCATCAGTGGGAGATGGATTTGGTCTGGCATCGGATGGAGTTGGAGGCAGAGATTATCTGCCTTGGTGGGTGGTTACCTGAGCTCCCTGGAGGTGGATCTTCATACCGAACGAGAGATACTGAGACTGAGCAGTCTGCTTCCTCTCGTCATAGGTGGCTGTATGAGGGGGGCACTAGTGAGCATGATGTAGGGGCTAGTAGCAGCTACCCTGAGAGGTCCCATAGGACCCACACCACTAGGTGTGGTTCCCGTCACACCGATCCTGCGTGATCATGGTGGCCGATGCCCTAGGCTTGGGGGTTTTTGAGTTTTTGCTTTGTGTTGCGAGATCAAAGGACTGACTTATTGTAGTCTGCGGTCATTTTGATGATATATACATGATGTTCTTTTTGGGTATACACTTTTCATGATTTTTTTGTTTATTTTTATGCACATTTATTTACGTGGATGTATGCATGTTGTATAATGATTGTGATGTTTCTAATTATATGATGTATGCATATGAAATGAATGAAATTATTTTTTGATAACTTGTCGATGGCACCATAGACTGTACAGGATTTACTGGCTTTCTGTACTATGTGATTGCTCTGTGGAATGACTTTGCATATGGTAATTTTGTTTTGGTATTTTTCGTATTTTTTGATGGTTATGTAAGTAATAAAATGTACCAGTTGTTTTAAAATGTAGTTAAGGTTTTTCTTAGATTCAGATATTTTAACTAACTAGCCAAGACTGTATATTTATCTCACAAGACTTTTGAACAAGGTACAAATCAGACTTGAGTTTGACCAAGTTATTTCACATCCCTATGTGTGCAATTGAGTTCGTTTATGTGGTATTTGTTAGGATACCGCCAGTGCCAGATAGGTTGTCAACCAAACCTATACTGAGGATCACCTAAGTAGCTCCACTAACTTCGTTGTTGTATTGAGTAAGATTAATCCATGGGATAAACTAAGGTACCACAAGCTATCTCATCCACATGCAAACATTGGTCTGCTCACATGCAAAGCTAATGTGATAGACATATCGTCATGCGTTTAGGATACCGCCATTGTCAAGTAGGTTGTCCACCAAACCCGTAATGAGGATCACCTAGATGGTTTTCCAAATGCTGAGAATTCTTGGGATTCAAGTTCAGACATATTTATGTTGCTCAACTTATTGGGATACTTGCTCGTATACATAGTGATGAAAATAGTTGTTTATTTTTTTGTTTTGTTTTTCTTTTTGAGCAAGGACTTTGAATAGTGGTAATAACCACTGTTATTTTATTTTGAATTTTTAGGTTTCAAAGTTGAGCTCGTAGGTTTTTGGCTTGTGAATTGCATTGATCCTTTTGGCCTTGGGGATGACTACCCATCCCGTTTAAGGATGTGTAGTATGAATCCTTACGAGTTTGGGAACCAAAGGTGGTTGGGGATGTTATTATGTTAGGGCAATGATATTTTAGGCCTTGGGGATGACTACCCATCCTTGTTAGGGGTGTGTAGTACGAATCCTTATGACTGTGGGGATCAAAGGTGTTTGGGGATATGATTATGTAATGGCATTGATATCTTAGGCCTTGGGGATGACTACCCATCCTTGTCAGGGGTGTGTAGTATGAATCCTTATGACTTTGGGGACCAAAGGTATTTTGGGATTTTTGCTTGTGGTGAAAACCACTTTTTAGTAGGGGGAATTGGATGGGGAAGAGCTTGTCCTTTTGTCAATTCTCAGCATTCTTGAACCATTCGCACAGGGCGATGAACAGGCTAACCTTTCACCTATGGTAACCTAGACTGCTTTGTAGGTTTCTCTTGCATTCACACAACTTAGGAATTTTTTTTATGTGTTTTAACTTGTGTAGGGATGTTACGTAACGAGGTGTGATCTAAGTAAAACTCTCTCTTTGTAAAATCTGTTTGACTTTGTACATTTTTTGGCTAGAAATTTAAATACAACTAAATGACAAAAACTCTAAATACATTAGGAGACAACTAACTATGCTAAAAAATGCGGACGGTGTTATTCTGGATGGATGTGTTTATAAAATGGATGGAAGGTAAAAAATGATGGAATTGCATAGAAATTACTTTCTATGGTGCTTGTGACATGTATGACCAGCAAATATGCAATGTATGTATGCGATGCCTAATGCAGTTTATTATATTTTTGTATTTTGATTTTTATGAGTATGCATGGAATTGAGATGCAATTTTTTTTTTTTGCTATTTTTGATTATTTTATTGTTTTTGTTTGTTTTTTAATATTAGTTTTTGACCAAGAAATTGTGGGAACCCTTGGAGCTTTTGGTTTGACCAAAGGGTTTATGGATACCTTTGGGGCATTTTAGGGTTGACCAAGCAATTGGAGAAATCCTTGGAGCTTTTGGATTTGACCAAAGGGTTTATTGATACCTTTGGGGCGTTTTAGGTTGACCAAGCGATTGTGGGAATCCTTGGAGCTTTTGGATTTGACAAAAAGGTTTATTGATACCTTTGGGGCATTTTAGGGTGACCAAGCGATTATGGGAATCCTTGGAGCTTTTTGGGTTGACCAAGCAATTTCTAGAATCCTTGGAGCTTTTGGGGTGGGCTATGGCTCTCTAAATGTGGAATGGCCTCAAATGACTAATGTTCAACGGTTCTAGTTCCTTGAATCCTTCAAAAGAGGCGAGCCGGTATGTTCCAGGTCCTATTTTACTATCAATTACATAGGGACCTAACCAATTTGCTGCGAACTTGTCCCTTAGATGGGGCGGCAAGTTAGAATTTTGTTGGTTCTCTTTTAAGACCAAGTCACCAACCTGAAAGTCCCTCAGGTGAACTTTCATGTTGTACGCTTTCCTAATTTGCTCTTGATAGATACGCAAATGCTCGAGAGCATTGATGCGTCGTTCGTCGAGCAACGTAAGTTGGTCTAACCGGGCCTGCTGCATAGTGTCATCATTGATGAACTCTTGCATTGATATGCATAGGGAAGGTATTTCCAACTCGAGAGGCATAACTGCCTTGGACCCATACACCAGTGAAAATGGAGTTGCCCCAATGGGTGTCCAAATGCTAGTGCGATAAACCCATAGGGCAAGCGAGATTTGAATGTGCCAATCCTTGTGACTATTTGTGACTGTCTTTTTAAGGATTGCAACTAGCATTTTGTTTGACGCCTCTGCTTGCCCATTTGCCTACGGATAATAGGGTGTTGCAAAACTGTGCTAAATTTTGTACTTTTTTGTCAACGCACGGACATCTTTGTTCTTGAATGATGTCCCATTATTCGATATGATATTGGATGGAATACCAAAATTACATATGATGTTATGCAAAATAAACTCCGCAATGCGGGGTCCAATCATAGAGGTTAGCAGAATTGCTTCCACCCACTTGGTGAAGTACTCTGTGGTCATTATGATAAATGTGTGACGACCTGACGACGCAGGGGAGATCTTTCTTATTAGATCTAAGCCCCACTACAAAAATGGCCAAGCCGATTGGATCGATTGCAAGGCCTAAGAAGGTACATGTGTCAAATTGGCATGGTGTTGACACTTCACGCACTTATTTACATATGTGCAACAATATCGCTCTAAATATGGCCAATAATAGCCCATGCAAAGAATGCGCTTTGCGATGGCCATACCGTTGAAGTGGCCACCACATGTACCATCGTGCGCTTGGGTGATCGCCCAAGTGGACTCTTGCTGCTCCAAGAAATACAGGAGGATTCCTTCATAGCTCCAATGATACAAAATGTCTCCTAACAAGACATGTTTTGTCGCTTTTTGTTTAAATGATCTTTTTGCAGCATGCGTCAATCCAAGTGGGAGGTTACCTAACTTGAGGTAGTCTCTTATGGGTGTGTACCAATCCTGCTGATCAGAAACCTTGATGGTATGAACCGCCAATACCTCTTGAAGTTCATCCCTAGAAAAATATGAGTGGGAAAGAACTTGTAAGAATAGTGTTGTGTTGCTATTAAGAGCGGTTGGTGAGAACAAGGACCCCCAGTTGGCGTGATTCAGACGATCGAGGATTCGAGATAACTTATCCTGAGATGGTTCAATATGGATCAGGTGGATCCCTGGTGTTAGGTTAGAGCTTGCATGCTCCATTGCAGATTGCAACAATTTTTTGACTTGAATGGTTGTCATTTCACCAGAAGGGTCTTGCGGGATTAGTGACCCCAAGGATGCCATAGTATCCGCAAAATGATTCGATGATCGAGGGAGTGCCTCGATGTCATACCATTCAATATTTACCAGGAATTTGTCCACAAGGGCTTTGTAGGCCTGCAAAACTGGGCATTTACATTGGAATACCCCTTTTACTTGGTTAACAATTAACAGTGAATCACCAAAGATGTTCAAGCATTTGATGTTCATGGTGATTGTTGTTTGAAGGCCTATGAGCAAGGCTTCGTATTCGACATTTTTGTTGGTGCATGGGAAATTAAGTTTAAATGATAGAGGTATTAGATCCCCTTGTGGTGTGAAGAATACAATTCTCGTGCCACCCCCTTCCTCACATTTAGAACCATCGAAGAATAAGGTCATGTCAGCCTGTGACTCAGGCTTATTATAATCTAGCAATTCTAAAACATGGAAGACCCCATCATCAGGTAGCTCTACGGTCAGAGGCTGATCATCTTCAAGAGGAGCCTCTGCTTGTTGATCAGCGATGAATTGACCTTTGATGGACTTCTGTCCAATGAATTCAATGTCAAAATTTGTCAACAACATGATCCATTTCACCGTGCGGCTACTATGATAAGTAAGACTCATCATGTACCGTAATGGATTCTCCTTAGACACAACATACGTCATATTGCTCAACATGTAGTGGCATAGCTTTTTGGTAGCAAACACCACTGCAAAACATAGCTTCTCGACATATGCAAAGTTACATTCATAACTAACCAGGGTGCGGCTAAGATAGTAATTAGCCTGTTCTTTGTGTAGTTCATTTTTTTGGGCTAGCATGGTGCCCAGTGCCACCTTAGTAGCTGAGATGTATAAGTAGAATGACACTCCTAGTCTAGGTGGTGCCAATACTGGTGACGAAGCCAAGTATAGTTTGATGTCATCGAAGGCTGAATGGCACTCATCGTCCTAGTGAAATGCTACCCCCTTGTGCAATAATTTATTCATGGGTCGGCACTTGTCAGATAGTTGTGCTATGAAGCGCTTGATTGACATGACCTTTCTCTGTAGGCTTCTAAGCTGCTTGATGGTAGTTGGGGGGAGTATTTCAAGGATTGCCTTGAATTTATGTGGATCCACCTTGATGCCTCATTTTGAGACTATGAAACCCAAGAGTTTTCCAGATGTGATGCAAAATACGCACTTCTTGGGGTTTAGTATGACTCTATGTTCAATGAGGCGATCGAGGATCTTGCTTAGGTCATCAAGATGATCTGAGTGCAAAATATATTTGGCCAACAAATCGTCCATGTAATCTTCCAAAATTTTATGCATGTGATCATGGAATATGTAGGTCATGACACATTGGTAGGTGGTGCCAACATTTTTAAGGCCAAAGGGCATGACCTTATAACAAAATGTCCCCCAAGGCGTTGTGAACGCCGTTTTTAGTTGGTCCTCGAGATTGATACGAATTTTATTGTATCCCGAGAAACCATCCATGAGGGATAGCATTTTGTGCCCCGCTGTAGCGTCTACCAATGCGTTGATGCTAGGCAAGGGGAAATCATCCTTAGGACTTGCTTTGTTTGGATCTCAAAAATCGATGCATATGCAAATCCTCCCGTTAGGCTTCTTGATGGGTACCATGTTGGATAACCATGGTGGGTAATCCATGTAGATGAAAAACTATGCATCCAACAGCTTTTGTAATTCATCTTTGACCATTAAGGCCACTGTTGGATGCATCTTACGTAATTTTTTCTTAACTGGTTTGACTGTCGGATCAAGCGTTATATTATGCGTGACTAGCTACGGATCTAGCCCCGACATGTCTTTGTAGGACCATGCAAAAACCTCCTTCTTCTCTTTGAGAAGGGTAATGTAGTTGGCTTGCTCTTCGGGGGATAGACTTACCCGTAGCTTGATGATTTATGAATTCATTGGATCAAAGCCGATGTCTACATTAGTCGTCTCTTCAACTAACATGTGGGACCCATCCTCCAACTGGTGCGGAGTTGGGATCAGGTGGATATCATTCACTGAATTTAGATCTACGTTGGGAACTTTGGGTTACTCTTCAGCATGGAAGACATCCTGAGTCTGTCTTGGGGTGAAATGGAACATCCCACCGCAAGGCCAATACTCTGATGGGGATGGTGGTGTGTCAGCGCGATCCTGGTCTATAGCATCTAAGTCTAGATACAATGACCGTGATGGGTTGGCTAGGTTATGGATGGGGGTGGTTAAGTCAATGGAGATCATGTTGATGAAATTATTTTGGTCTCCATTACCGCGGGTGTGGTGACTCGGACATCCTAGGTGATCTTTGTGCTCTAGATCTGGCTCTATGGGCACTGACATAAATGGATTGGCCATATGTGTGGATAAAAGGATAGGGTCTGCCCTTGGCACTGATGGCTCTATAGGGTATTTGGGTGGTGTAGTAATTGGTCCAAATGCACTTGGTTTAGGTGCCACCTATGTCTTGGCCCAATGTGTAACTGTTCAAACATGTCGTCAAGATCCATGGGGTATTGTTGCTATCGCATATGATTGTGATATGCCATCTCAGTATCATCTTCATAATTACTATTAGATATCCATAGGCCTTCATTGGCTTTGACAATTGTTTGCGACATGTGAGGCTCATCTTGCTTGAGCAAATTAATCTGGTCCCATCGGGGTTGTTCCATCCTCTGCAGGAGGACCTGATTCTATTGAGGTGGCATTTGCTCGATTGGAGCATCAAAGGGGAACATTGTCATGAAGCTCTCCTGATAATCATCTATGGGCGTCACTTGTGAATGATTGCTATCAGACTTGAAAGGGTCCCAAGGTGCTACCCCATACTCTGACTCATCTTCTAAAGACCCTTATTGGCCTTGTCTATATCCTTCTTGTAGTTGAGTCCTCGAACTTTCTCCTTTCTTGATCGAAGGGAAAGGGTTGTTGAAGCCAACAAGGTTGGTTGTTAACAATGGGAGATAATCCCCCAATGTATATGTTGTGTTAGGATTGGCATATGGATCTAATGCCAACCCATCCTTGTTGCCTATCCCTAGGCCTTGCATGTTCTCTACCAAGATGTCAAGGGGTAGGGGGTGGTTTAAACCTACTCCTAACTTGTCATATGACATATGATATCTTGGTTGACAAAGAACACGCACTCCTTGCTCATATCTGTCCAACCCATATCCATGCCAATTGCATTGGCCAAGATATCTCAAAGCAAATTCTAGGTTGGACAAATAGTTGATGTCCTAAACAGAGGGCTCATCATCTTTTTCTTCTTGCATGTAAGGTTCAATGTCATTATCAAGGCCCCCATATACAAAGTTTTTCTAATTTGGTGGTTAGCCTAGAGGAACCACGGTGTTGATGGGGAGGCGAGGTCTCCCCATGTCCTGCGTGGACTCAAGTACGGGTGTTGCTACAATGTTTCATACTAGATACTCCCCCAATCCCGTATTGGCCATATCAACAGTGATCGTTGGCAATGGAGGAGGAGGGAATGGGAGTTCTTCCTAGGTCCACTCCATGTAGGGTGAACTAGGCGTTTCGACTTCCATTCGGCTAGGCATCTCTTTGGTGGAGATGGTGGAGACTAATGACGATGCTTCTTCTAGGGGTTTCTTCCCCTTGTCCTTTAGTGTGGCCATCATAGGTGGCATTGATGGTGAAGGACCAGATGATGAAGATGGACTCGATTGATGATTTTATGGACTTAACAGCGGGGATGCATGCGAAATTAGACCCTGTTTGGACGAATTCAATTGAAAGTCCAAATGTGTCGATGGAAGGGTCGATTGCGACATCAGTTGCACCGTATTACAATGCTTGAAGGGTTCTAAATCTATCGAGACTACATGCACCTGCCATTTGAATGTGTACTTTAGGAACTAATGAGCTATCGAAGGGACACACTTCATGTCCCTGATCCAAGGCCTGCCCAACAAGATATTATAAGCCATCTCACATTCCAAGATGTGGCACAACGTAGGAATAGTATTTTGTCCCACTTGGATGGGTAGGACAATTGTGCCAACCGTTGAGCATATCGCATCATTGAATGCTTGAAGAGTATAGGTGGAGGCTACGATGTGAGATGTTGGCAACTTGAGCTGTTTCAATGCCGTTGTTGTAATTATATTACTGGACGAGCCAGTGTCCACCAACACCCTCTTATACAAAATCCCGTTGACCCGTGCAATGACATGCAGGGGTGGATCCGCCATATCACTAGTCACCGATTTTAGTTCGTCTTCTCTAAAGGTGATGACTGGTTTTGTACATTGTTTTACATGTCCAACAAAGTTGTTGAAAGAGTTTTCTTCGTGGGACTGCAGCTTGATGGATTTTAATATCTCCATTAGAGCCTCCCGATGGGGCGATGATTGCTGAATGAGCTCGTAGATGGAGAGCCTAGCCGACGTGGTCCTTAAACTTTGGGTAAGTCTAGTCCAAATCGTGACCACTGGTCTAGGCTTGGGAGGTTGCGTAGGGTGTTTTTGAGGTTGTGACATTGATGGAACCTCTCCTATGGCTGTCGTAGGGGTAGCTCCTAGGTACCTCTTATTTCGAGTCACTATGCTTATCATCCCTACATACCCCTGCATGGGGTAGTTCTGTGTCACCTCATTGACTAGAAGGGTTTTTGCTTGCGCATCATGGGCATGTAGGGGGTCTTTTAGGACTCTCATATATTGGTTGTTTGTCACTACGGGGTTGTCCACCACTAGCGTATTGTTGTCTATTAGGTCTTGCATGAAGCTCTTGAACTTCCACAATGCGTAAAGGTCATGTCATTTTTGCCTATGAAATCTACAATTCAAGTCTTCCCTATAGCCCTTAGGTTTTGGTGCGTTGGGGTCTATGGGTCGACTTTCTGGCAGGTGTATCAAGTTTTCCATGGAAAAATGATCAAACAAGGAGTCTTTGGACTCTATGAAGGGTGTGAACTATCACATAGGGTGATGTTGCTGATTTTGCTCTTGTCGATAATTTTCCTTCTCATAGCTATCAAGAGGAACTGCCTGATAGTTAGCCTATGAGGGTTGTGTTGCTTGTGCAGTTTTAGGCATGTTTATAACAACTTGATTGATCACAGTAGGTTTCGGTTGCATGGTCCCTATTTTGGTGTTTTTAGGCCACTTTTTCTTTCATGGTTTTGCAATCTCGCCATCCTGTATCTTGATCTCCTCAATGATTCTGGCTTGAGCCAGGGCTTCCTCAAGAGTGGCATATTGTTGTAGCTACAATATCATGGAGATCGATATCAAACAACAGGGGCAAGATGCCTACCATTTGGGACTGGGTTTTAGCACCAATCCACTTGGGATGGTTCCAAAACATCTTATGGAGTTGTGTCGAAAAATTTGGTGGGGTATTGTGGCCAAATGTTCGGGTTTGGGTTCGGATTGCGCTTCCAATAATCACCCAATAACCTCCCTTCCAAAAGAGAGATCAAGGATGTAAGAAGCACAAACTATGGGTGAGGATGTAATTTGGTAGCACTCCATTGCTCCAAATGCTCCTGCTCTATCCTTTTTTGGGGTGATAAGACACCAATTTATAGACCTAGGGTCTCTCTCTTTGAATGCGCATGCAAGGGTGCCACTTGACTTGCTTGCCCTATTTTGGGAGAAAATATTCTTCCTTGATTAAGAGTTTCTTTGCATGAGGCCTCCATGATCAAGGCATGCATGACTGAATTCTCTCTCTGATTTGAAGTTGTTCCTTGCAATTGCATGCCCTGAAGGAGCAGTTAAGTGGTGAACCTATCAAGGTTTGAATTTTGCTAGTCAAACCTGCTATTTTCCCCACCCTGGAGTGAATACTGCTAATCGTCCCAGGGTGGGATGAATACCAGTTTGTAATCGTCCCAGGGTGGGACGAGTAGGGAGCAAAGTGTTGAAAAGGTGCCAAATTGACCTCTGACCTTCCAAAATTATTGTAAGAGTGGTTAGGACCACTATTTAACCTCTAGGGGATGGCCTAGGGGCTGTGTATGTCAATTCGATCAGTGCTTGTCATCACATAATTAAATTCGTGTTGTTTTGGTGTCTATAGATTCCCATTTTTGGGATACGTTGTGCATGGCATAATGCTGAGAAAAAATAGATAACCAAAGCACTAATGATTAGGGTTTCTCAGTAACCTAGCCAACATTTGATGCCCCAAGTGTGTAAAGGGCACACATTATTGAATCCTTTCTTCTGACAAGCTAAGGAGCTTATTTCAAGTGTTAAAATTTTTCGGTGAGGTGTTTCTTGATCTTGGACATTATTCAGTCATGAATAGGCAAAGGGCGCAACCTTTTGTCTGTGGGAAC